>OY728156.1:1557295716-1559695716 GCA_963277665.1 Viscum album
AGATTGCCCCGCCACCCCCATGGACAGCCCGCCCACCCTCCTGGAAACCCCCTACCCCCTTGTACAACCCCACCACCCCCGTAGACAACCCGACCATTCCCTTGGACACCCCTAACCCCTAGGACACCGACCTCAACCCCCAAGACAGCCCCCACCCCTAGATAGCCTCCCACCCCTGGACATCCCCTACCCATTGGACAACACCCACAACCCCATGGATAGCCCACTTGTCCTTGACATCAATAACTTATTTTACTCCAAAACAATATATAATAGAAAAATAATTGATAACAAATACAATCCAATCAATAAGAATATCAATTTACCCCTCATTATTTATCTTATAATACCAACAAACAACTCTTATACCAATATTTTTGTATAATTTGTCCACATTATGGATAATAAAACCGACGAATAACTTCGGATCTTCATTAGGAGAATTTGGTTAATCTATTTATGTCTATATGGGATATCATATAAAATAAGAGTGAATTAACCAAGACATAAACGTTGTACATTAATAAAATCAACATTTGATACCATTTTGAAATAACTCAAATTAGGGGTTGTATAATAGATCCCTCATAAATATATAGTATACACTAAACTCAACACAGAGATTATAAATTTCAACCATAATAAATTATATTCAATTTTATGGTTTTGAATAGTGGATATCATTATAAATCTAAATTGAATTTATAGACTAGTGGTATAGAATTATAGGTATTCTATATTCTGAATTCTATGTTATTCAGCAAGTAAATGCATGGAGGGATGGTGCTTGCTGATGGAGAGTGGGAATTGCAGGTTCTATAATAATAGTTTCCTAAACCATTGGGATAGAATTGAATGTTATTCTCCCTATTATCCAACAGTTTATGAAAATTGCTGGTAAAGGACTATTAGTTCAATATTCCCCAATGGTTTTAGTAATCATCTGTAATGTCTTGTTATTCTCAATCATTACCAATGATTTTCAGAATCCATTGGCAATGATATAATGGAACGGTTTCCAAACCATTGGGAGATATAATATGATTTCTAGTGGATTTTCCCAATGGTTGTTTTGTAACCCGTTGGTATAAGCTTATCCTCATGGCTTGCTTTCCAACAGTTGGCCAAAACATTAGTAAAACATATACCAATGGTTATACATCTTTTTTCCTTTGGTTTCAAACCATTGGTATATACTATATTTCCAATAGTGTTTCTATCACAGTGATCTGATGCTCTACATACTCTTCCATGATTTTGGAGTATATTATAATATCATCTATAATGTCTAACAAATTTTTTTCGATAAAATCTCTAAAGACTCTATTCATCAAGTACATCAATATTTTGGGGTCATTAGTGAGTCCGAGTAGCATTATTTTGAACTCATAGTGTCTGTGCCTTGTATGAAAATAAGTCTTAGGAATATCCTCATTTTCCCCTTACATGGTAACATCTTGAGTGTAGAGCCACCATAGAGAAATATTGAGCTCCACATAGTTGATCGAACCAGTCATCAATCCTTGAAAGAGGATACTTGTTCTTTATCATGATATTTTTGAGCTCACAATCATTAATGAAAAGGGGCATTGACCCATCCATCATCTTGATGAAGAGGACTGGTGAACCCTGGGTTGAAGTGCATAGGCATATGGCCCCTTCATCAAAATTGTCTTGTAGTTATTTATTCAACTGCTCAAGGTCTAAAACATCCATTCCATAAGGATTATTGGAAAAGGTAACAACCTATGTATAATATCGATTATAAATTCAACATCTCATTTAGGAGGAAGACCATACATTTCTTCATTAAACACTTCAATGTATTCCTTCAAAATTTGAATGTATTGATGTAAGATAATTTCTATAGAATCAATATTTTGAGATAGATGTTCTTACACATCATTCAACAGAACCCATTATTGAGATGATGGTGCAAAAAAGATTCTTCCTTCTCCTGAAAATGTATAGAATTAGAGGATGATTTGTGGTGTAGAGAGTTATTTCATTATCATGAAAATTCATGTTTCCTCAATATAGGTAAATAAACGTTATTTCTATACTTGTATAAAATTACAAAAAGGGAGTATCGTAAGGTATTCCGGTAATTTCATCTATCCCTTTTTGATAAGTGATGAGTTATATAAATGGGATGTAATAATTTCCATATTTTATATTTTCTCCAATAACTCTACTTCTATGCATTGTGGTGGTGTTTGAATATATTTACTACAATTTTGTGGTATGAAGGAAATCATAAAACCAAAACAAAAAATTACATTCATAATTATTTAATGACTAACTAGTGTAACAATCATGAATTTTTTTTTGGGATCCACCTCAATGGTTGTGATAGAAAATCTCAGACATTCTGTCATGGATTCAGTATGTTGTCTCCTAAAAACACATGATTAATGAATTTTTTATAAAAGGTACATGGTTCTTTAATATTGATGTAATGAACAATGTGATGAGGTTAAACGAGTTTATTCCACTCCTCCAATGAATTTATGGGTTTCTTATACATTTAATCACTATTATGGTGTCATTACTTCCCACACCTAAATTATTTCCTTATTTCCCTTGGAAGTTTATAGGGTTATTATTTCTACCCCTTTGATAAATGGGATGTTGAAATTTTATAGCACCACTATATTTCACCATCATAATTACAGAATAAAACACCAAAATACAATTATTATCCTCATGATACCCATGAGATTCACCAATCTCCATTTCATATTTGAGGGTGCATTAAACAATTTCCTCATAACTATCATAGTCTTGGATCAACAGGGAATTTCATAGACTAGTGGTTTTTCCATCAATATAGTGTTTAACCATGTAATTAGGGATAATGATTAATTCAGAGGTCTATCACATAATTATAGTGTATTTTTCCTCATAAATCCTAATATACTAATCATCTTTTTTGTTGAGAGAAAGGAACCACATTTCCATTTAAAGTCGAAGGGTACGAGAAAAATATTTATCAAATTTTTTTGTAGAGTTCCTTCCACCCAATTTATTTGATCTCATATTCAATCTTCATATACATGACTAATGTCCACAGTTGATAAGCTTCTCCCTCAATATAAAAAATACCAGAAAAACCGTCTCTTTTTCATAACATTGAAGGATGAAGAATATATTTTCAATGGTGTTGATCCATTCTTCCATGATTGAGGGTCCAAACTATCTCATGAATTTCAGATGTTTCATATGCATGAAGTTCTCAATTGAATATTTTTATCCCTTAAGGGTATTTTGATGCACCTCCTAAACTATGATTATATTGAAAACATAACATATCTAAGATATTATCATCATAATTTTCATTATTCTTGCTCCCATTGGGTTGGGAATCTCATTGGAGAAGACATCGCACCTCCCTTCACAATGGTTGTTTACCTAGTTTCACATATTTCAAACCTTTGTATAGGAAAATGGAAAATTAGGGATAATTATTATTAAACTATTTAACACATAAATAATAATTTAAGGACATTAAAGTGAAAAAAATATAAATTATATTTATTTCCTTATCATATGATATTATAGGTTTAAATCTATTTTATCCATGATATATTTCATAACATAGACACTGATGAAAATTTCTTATTCACTAAATAATGGATCATAATAAACCTGTGAATTTACTATATAATATAACTAGGGAGTGTCAAACCAGGTGTGTAGTAAGGACTATTTTTATACACCAGTTCCCTAATAATTCCAGCTCAACACGATGTTTTCAGGTTTCACCCCTATGGACATCTATGCCAGAGCCACATAAAATTATAGTATCCATAAAAGGAAGTAATTTATTGATAAAAAACATATTATATACATACCAAAATTTTGGAATTTATTCATATTGTTATTCATATACCTATGGATTTCTATAGTGTTTCTAATCCTAATCCAAAAAATAAAAATACTTTTTCTTTGATATAAACTATAAAAATCCTTCTATTTATTACATATTAATTCATGACATATTATATAAGATTAAATATAATAAAACCAATAAGACCATGTAGTATAGTGTATTTTGAAAGTAGGTTCAATACATTACAACTTAAAATAAGAAATACATATTCTTTTTTGGAAACATCATTAACATTATCTGATATAAATTTGTATCGGATAAACTGGGGACATATATAATAAAGGAGAGATATATAAAGCTTGATAAGTGAATAAACATGGTATAAAATTAATAGTGTAATACTTGTGGAATAATAATCTAATAAAAGGGGGATAGACAGTGAGATCTATAAACTTGAATAATAAGGAATGATATATCTTGGTAATCATAAAGGTAATTGAAAAAATGTGGGAACAACATTGAAAAAGTATCATAAACATAGGCCAATGATAAATTATAATAAATAATGATGGAAAGATTTCCATGATAGATTATGTTCACTCACTAATCCCTTTCATGATATCTCGTGAGACTAAAATATTTCCCAATGCATTGGATCTCTATAAAATTTTTGGCGTATCAGGCACTTTCATTTAATTATAATGCTTAAGTGTTCCAAATAGATCATACATAATTCATTCTTTAATTATCATATTTTATTCTAAAATAAACGATTCTCAAATAAATATATGTACATTACCGGTAAAATATTTAAAAGTTCATAATGATTAACACCCTTGATAGGAAATTGTTACGTTATTCACTATATAATTATTTATCATGGAAAATCTTGGTGAAATTTCATCAGAATAACATAGGAATATAAATGTTCTTGGGAGGGTTATATGAGTATTAAAGGGTTATATCATTATTTATTAATAAATTTAGAGTAATGGCGATAAAAAAGAACATATCCAAACTTTAGGAAATGAATAATAATGATTTATGATAAATAATATACATGAATACAATAGAGAATGAGAGGATCCCTTACCTTGATAGTGTCACTCAAAATTATTCGGAGGAGATTCATGGGATCTCAGTGGACCCATGGGATGAATCTTGTGACGAGAGTGTAGATTAAGGATATGATTCCATGATTTGTAGTGAAGATAAATGGGATCTTGGGTAGGATAAAAAAGGAAAAGAGAGGGAAATTCTTTGTCATTTGTCAAACTTATGATTTTGACTCTATAATAGAAGAAAAAACCACAAAAATTCACTAAGTTTTTTCCATGGGTTCTACCAAAATGGAGGAATTTTTAATATTTTTTATTTTCAAGGGATGAATATATAAAAATAATATATTTTCAGATATGGAGGTGATTCACACACCAAATAAAATTATTTTAAAGCCATAAAATATATTATAGGTTTTGGACGATTTATAGGGGCCTTATAAAATGAAATAAATAAGAATAAAATTAAATTATTTTAAAGAGAAAACATGTATTTGGTTATCTATACACATTATAGTATTTATAAAATCACTTTTGGGTCATATAATGTCATAATACACTATATATTTATCATTTATTTAATGTATACCAGAAATTCATTTTTCATATAAAATTTTGAATAATTCACCATTGGATAATTTATAAATTTTTAATATGAAGATAATATCAATTTTATCAAAAAAAATTTCCAATTATGTTAATTTTCACTTTAAAAAATAATAATCTATATTTATTGAGAAATATTGGGAATTTTTACAATAACAGTTTTTGAACACTTATAAAGATTATATTTGAGTTCATAAAAATTAAATATACATTTATATTTAAAAGAAAATATGTAAAAATAAAATTTTAATGAAAATGTTTGTTGTTTTAAAAAATCCATTAATTCATCAAAATAAATTCCTTATATTAATTTGAATATTACCCAAAAATAAAATTTATGTTTTATTGTATAACTTATCAAAATCCGTTATAAAGTTAAAATATAATATAAATATATCTATTATTATATTGAAAGAATATTTTAACTAATAATTTTATTATGGTATTGATTCATATCACTATAATACACCTTCCACATCCATAAGAGTAACATGCATGATATTGAAACTCTCTTATGGTGGTTCATCGTACAAGGTTTGGGTCATGATCTATACAAACTTCTTCTTCTATGGTAAATGGTTTCACACATGTTTAATTTTTTGTATCTCAACTTGGGATTAATCAATGGAAAATCCCATTAAATATATCTCCGTTAGATTCTCTGATAAATGGGCTTCATATGGTACGATCCCACTAGTTAAGGCCATAACATTCATTGTCTGTGTTAATTGGATTTGTTAAAACCATCTATTTATACTAATCATATGATCACTATTAAATGAATATGTTATAAACAATTATGATTTAGAATGATCTTTAACATACGATATGATATAGTAGATACACATAAGTGAATGTATAGTCTATAAACATATTACATGATAAGGAATTTAATTAAACCCCAAGGGTCATTTAAACTATAACAGTATCTGTTATGAAAACATTTTATTTCTAATGATCAATCATACACCATTGAATTAGAGTGAATAATCATGGGAAGATAATTTGAATTATGGAGGAAAATATAGTCATATCACATGGCAATATAGCATAATAATAATTATAGTAATATGTAAAAAAAATTTATTTAAATTCCTAATTTTAACCATGAACAATCTTTATGAGTATATAAAACCATAAATACATTATTGCATAGTCTCTGTCATCATAATTAACTAAGAAGACAATCACACATATTACTTATGAGAATATCATGAAAAAATACCCTAAAAAAGATTATATTATCATATATAATCAAAATAAAACTCATTTATATTATTTGTGAGCATTGGTGCCAGAAAAACTACTCATGAATAGTTGTTGTCAGAACAGGTAACGTCATATAAAGTCACAATAAATTTCAATATCCCATAAGAGAGAAATCCTAACTGAATTAATTGGAGGTGTTTATAATTTTTGAACTACCCATGGCATAATGAAATATATACATATTTATTCCACATGATGAAGAAATACTCCCCAATTTCATTATAGCTTAATTATCTCCTTGTAAAAAAATGTGTTTCATGAATACAAACATAGAACCTTATATTTATGAACCATCCGGAGAATGAAGGTAGACTGCATCATTGTAAAATAGTTCATTTTAAACAATATGAACTTAAATGTATGTATACATTGTTTACATGAACAAATTTATGATTATTAGATAAATCTCTTTGAAAAATATTCTGAATTATACCAATTTTTAAATTCTATAGAATGTTAAAAGTATTTAAAAAAATACATTATTCTTGATAAAAATGTTGAAAAATTAATCTTTAAAACCAAAAATGGTATTTATTGAAAAAATATAATATGCATTCTTTTTAAAACTCCCTTTAGAAAAATATAAAAACACAGATTATTTGTTTTTTAAAACAAACCAATAAAGTTAATTTTAAAATTGTGAGTTAATTTTTAAAATCAACCATTTACATTAAAAATATATAATGATATTTAATTTCATTTTTATATTAATTAATAATTAAAATAATTTGTAAATTGATTTTAAAACACCAAAGGGAAGCTTTTTGATGTATAATTTTCATAATAGATAAATAATGTTTTTATGTTGGAATTGTTAATGGGGAATAATTTTTTCAAAATGAAAATTCTCAAAAATGGAAAATAATTATATCCAGTGTTATATTATAAAATTAAGATTGTATAAAAACCACAATAGATTATTAAATCATGGATAAGGTAAATCAAAAAAATATATAATGAATACAAATAGAGAGATGGAAAATAACGAACTGAAAATATGTGTTGGGGTTAGTCTCACTTATAAGTATAAAATTAGGAAAATTATTTATGATGTGAAATTAAATTAGAATAAGAAAATTAAAATAATATTAATAAAAAGAGAATAATAAAATGGATGTATTCTTAGAGATAAACTACAAACAGCTTTTATATAAATATAAATTCATCAATACTACCATTGATTAGAAAATAATATTGGAATCCCACCATTACAAATTAATATACTTTATAAAAATAAACCCATGAAAGTTATAAAACATTATGTATTTTTAAATACCATGAATTTTATTACAAAAATACTGAAAATAAATCAATGGGATCAACATAAACTACCAAATTAAAATTGATGGTGAATACAGAGCATATCCCAATGAAGCAAAATTAGGATGAGGATACCCAAAGATCTTATATATCTCTTGAATCAAAATAAAATGAATGATAAAACATTAAATGGATTTTTTAAATCAATTTAGTCAGTTAAATTTATTTTGAAAACACCTATATGGAATTATATGCACCACAAAACATAAACATAGTGTCGTATATGACATATGTATCGAAGAATTAAAATTGAGACGAGAAACTCTTATCATTACTCTCGACATATATGAATTCAAATTAGCTACTTGTATAACTAACATAACCATATTAAAAAATATATAACTATATTAATATCTATTTTCATTTAGAATCATTATTTAAAATAATTTATTAATCATTTATTAGTTAGTTATTATTTTTATTATTAGATAATAACGATATGGATTGTTTCATGCATACATTAATATATTATCCATGACACCCATTCATTGATATCAATTAATTAATTAATATTTAAATATGTTATTCAAATATATTAGATATAATTATTTATAAAATTATAATTATATTCCATGAAAATTTTAGTCATGAATCATGAAGACTGATATATTGATGATCTTGATTCGGTGACTTTTGATAAACAAAAGTTTTTAGATTACTAAAAAAATAAATTTAAATATATACAATAAAAACATACTTTAAAAAAATTATTTCATTATATAAACTCTTTTAATAATATATGTAAGGAGATGCTGAAAAATAAACATGTCGTTTTATGAATAAGCTAATCCAAGAAATCCTCTAATGAATATAGAGAGTGTGGAGGAAAATACAAAACTGAAAATATGTGTAGGGGTATGTTTCACTTATAAGTATAAAATTTGAAAAAAAAAATTTGACATAAAATTAAATTGGGATAGGAAAATTATAATAATAATAATAAGAGGATAATAAAATGGATGGATTCTAAGAATTAAACTACACATAATTTTTCTCTAGATGAAAATTCCTTAATAATATCCGTAGAGTGCATATTAGAAATAGTTAATTTATGGGTTTTTCATTAATAATGTATCATAAAAATGTATTATTTGTCTATATTGGAATTAAAAATGTTAGTTATTTATAAAGAAATTAAATTTATTTATTTCTTGTAAATTGGGTGGTGTTAGTCTTCGTTTATAACTGAATACAGTGGTTTATTTGTAATAATATAAAATGAATATTCAAAATTCAATGACAGTGGATCCAAAAGTGGGACATAATGGAAATTTATAATGGGTTGGTTTATCCTACACTCAAACTCTCATTTATTGATATTATTTAAGGGATTTTATACTTTCATTTTAGTTTTAATTTTTTACCAAATAAAATTTTATATTGGAAATTTTTCTTAACCATGCTTCTTTATATTTAGAACTAAAAATAAAATTACCCCTACTAGATAATTTGGATATTTAGAAATAATATATGATAAAAAATTTCATTATATCAAAATTTTAAAAATTATAAAATTTTTTTTAAAATAATAATTATAAATTCCGTTAAAATTGATTGTGCAATATATAACATATGTTTTATAATTTAGAATATATGTTTTGAAATTAAATTTAATATTTTAAAAAATTTAAAATATATCTTATAGGTTAATTTATTTCATTATTATTTTTTAATAAATTTTTTATTCATTCTTATAACCCTATAACTTCTTAAAATTATTAGTATTTATAATAATAATATTTTTTCTAGTCACATAAAAATAAATAATTTCTAGAAAAACCTAAAAATTTATCTTAATATAATAATAAAAAATTAAAATATATTTCATTACTATACTGATTTATTTATATGTAAATCAAAAATTTATTTTATTTCCCCATTATATATAATATATATTGAAAATTACCCCTGTGAATATTTTCATACTACTGCTACTATGAAGCGATATAATTCATTTTTCATCACCCCCTAAAAAGAAAAGTAATATGGGAGGATCTAAGGAAAAAATATGAAATTTATAAATTAATTATGATAAAAAATGATAAATTATCATTATAGTTTTTTCTTTCCATCCAGTGATAAAGAAAATATCTCATCTGCATTCAAAAAAATTACTTCCTCCATGAAGTGATATAATGACTTTTTCACCACCAACTTAAATATATGGAAGTAAATTTTTATATATTTAATAATTATGAAATATATATAATTATTATTATTTTGGAGTTGATGATTCCTGGACAAATTTCAAGTACTAAAAACATCGAACAAAAATATGTGGAAAAACATGAATATTGATTTTAATAAAGTGTTACCAATAAATACAAAACAAGTCATTATAATAAAATAATATTTAATAAAAAATATATGGATATGGTTCAATAGTAGATTTAAAAGAAATCTAAATTTATAATAACAAATAGTAGATTGCGTATAAAGGTGTTTAGAATGATATGTAAGTATTTTATGATACTAAATGATTTTTTATCGAGATTATATGCATCTCAAATTTCCATTATGAAAAATTATAAGTCATTTCTAATAAAAAGAGATTTATTTTTTTCTACCATTGAAATATGACCGGTTTTCATGTATTATTTCCATTTCATCTCCTTTTTTGATCTAAAAAATTATTCAAGGGAGTTTTTATGAAAATATGATTTTATTTCCCCTTATTGGCCAGGAATCATTATATTCAATATCTATGTTCTGGAAAATTTTTCATTTACACATTGGTCTACACATAAATTTTAAATAATATTTTTTCTACCTTCTTTAACTTTTATTATAAATTAAGAAAAGTAATATTCTTAAACATTTTCAATACGATTCAGTTTTTAACTTCAATAATCACAAGGTAATAAACGTTTTTGTACTGTTTATGGGTCGACTAAAATTTATCATTATCATGAACATTATTCATTATAAATATTTCATTATAATATTCTATTATTTTATATTAAGAATTATATTCCCAATCATCTAGGTAATTTATTAATTTAAAAGTGTTACACTAATGGTTTTATTCAGTTATTTTCAATTATTTTTTTACTTTATTTTATCATATAGTTTTTATAAATTTTTATCATAGATAAATGGGTATTTTTGGTAGAAATAGGGTGGTTTACAATTGGATCATGGTTTTTAGAAACCGTGTTCCCTACCTTGTAACTCCATGTGGCCCAGACAACGGCATTGGTGTACTCACAATGTTAGGCACACAATTTGTGAATCCTTGGGACCTAAACTATGAGACCTGTCTAATTTTGAAAAAACAAATTGGAATTCCAAGAGTAAACCTGTATAATTTTGTAAATATTCTACCCCTCATTTACCCAATCCATATTCCCCATCAATAAAAGATCATATCCCACAATGACGTAGGATTTTCATACATGTACATTACAACTTTTTAGATGAATTTTCATTATATGACACAATCACGTACCCGAGAGCCATAATAGTTTAGTGAGATTAGAAACATTTAACAATGTCTTCAAATTTGGATAATGATCATAAAAATCTCCTCAAAATATCTTCCACTTTATTTATCTTACTTAAAACCATTTGTTTTATCCATTGGAAGGGAATCATAAGAAAATGTGAGATTAGAAGATTTGTAAGGGTAAACAAGGGAGATGCATACTCATAACATAAAAATAAGGGTATATGAACATAATAATAACATTTTATGATCATACCATGCATATCAAATATCACATACATGATTCATGGCATAATGATTGGATTTTCATATGATAAAAATAATAATGGAGTAAAAATCAAAAAAATGAAGGCATAACCTAGAATTGAGACATGGAATTGTGAAAGACACATAAAAATGAGATACCATTACCAATAAGTCAATTTTAATTCCCTGAAACATATCATGTCAATTCATGGGGGATACACCTATTTTGTGGGACACACCCCCATCCCTAGTCACAATTCTTTCTTTATAACGGATCAGGTTTTCCATTCTTCCCATAGTTGATCAAGCCCCTTGACATATTTCCCATTATCTTCTCATGAGATATAAATAATTACCCATTTAATTGGAGTTATATCCAGGTCCCACTATTCATATAATGAAGACCATACATATGTGTGCTAGAATAACATAAAAAATAACCTAATTCATAAAAATAATTTTTTTTCAAAAAAATAATATCTTAATATAAAAAATTCATAAAACTAATAAAAATGTTATAATTTTTTATATCCCCAGTAAAATATCATTAATATAAAATAATTTTTTCTTCAATGGGAGATGATTCTGAATGATCGCTTGACAAATTTATTTAGGAAAATATCCATTATATTTTAAAAAAGTCTTGTTAAATCATAAAACATTTATAAAAAAAATTTCATTTAAAATAACCTTGAATGTTTATAAAGGATTCTTTGAATACTATTTTAATATTCTTTAAAATCATCTTTCCTAAAAAATTCCTAAAATATCATTCAAAACAAAATAACATTTTTTTAGAAAACATTGATTTTTTGGAACATAGTTGTCCAAATTAAAATATAATATAATTAAATGAATCTTATAATATCATGAAAAGAAGAATATTAATAAAAAAAGTTGTTACTTTTTTTTCATACACACTTCATAAAATAATTTATGTAAACAACAAAATATATGTGTCTCAAAGACAGAAAATTGAGACGAAATTCCCTTATCGATTTGGTAACATTTGAACTATAAACCCCATGAAAGAGATATCATAATGTTTATTTATATATAACCATAAATATAATGATAAATATGATATATAATATTCATAGAAATTATATACACTAAAAAATAAAGTAGTGGTGAATATGGATTATGTATCACACAAATAAAAGTGAGACTAGATATCCCATTACCTTATGTCTGGACTTTTATTATACATGTTAAAACAACATGTATAATAAATATAGTTTCCTTATATATAATCCATATAACCTTATTCATATATAAATAATACCTTATATTATTTGAATTTTACTTTATATTACTCTCGTATTAAGAATTCTATGTTATTATTTTATTTCATTAAAAAATTGGGTTTTTGAATCGTGTTTTAATTTTTTTATTCTGGGTCATCTTATATAGATCAGGATTTTATGTTAACAAGAATTATAAAAATAATAAACATGATATAAATATCACAAACATGCACATATATATATATATATATATAATCGTTATATATGTATTTATGGTGATTCAACAAAGTTATAGACATAAAATAGATAACTTCATTAATGGAATCTGTAGGGTGTATGTACGCATGAATGAAGTTTTAATTTTTTTCATATTAAAATAATAATTTTTTATGATATACTGTCATTAAATAATAATTTTATGTCATATATATCCTATATAATCATAAAATTCATCCTTATTACCATCCATTGGAAATATAGATTACAAACAAATCATATCGCACTGTGTAGATGGTATGCCATACGTATAAACGAGCAACATTATCATTTCTAAAAGGATTAAGTGGTTAAAAGGTAGATATTATATTATAATTAAAAAATTATAATATTTTCCTAAGTACTATATATAAACATTAAAATCATCATAAATTCCACTCTTCAAATATGGTGTTGGAAAATGAATTATTTCACTATGTGGAGATTGTAAGTCATACATATGAAAGAACGATACTTTAATCTTGTGTTCATTTGGAAAGGCGTTCTATTGTGGTATGTTGGTATTAATAATAAAATGTAATAATATTTAGTATGTTAATGTAATTATTTTTTGACATATATCCAATATTATATGGTTTCATGGAATTGTAGCAAGAATGAGTGATCAGTTAGTGTGATTACTCTTCATCGAAACGACTCCATTAGATCTCTTATAAAAGACAATAATGTTGTTATATTGAGAAGATAATAACCACTAAAATTGGTATAGTGGAGTTTATTTGATAATTTCATACAGTTTGGTCGATCTAGAAGGCCCAATGGGCTTAAATTATATGAGGGAGGATGTGTGATTTTATAATGATGTTTAGGGGACCATTTTGAATTTCTAAAAATATTGAATTATAATAAATTATATATCACCAAAATACCTCCAAATGGAAATTCATTCAAATATAATTTTTCCTAGGGTGGTAATCCCATCAACTGATAATATTTTAATTTTTTTTAATTGTAAACCTTAAATTTCTAATGAATCATTAATTATCTAATTTCAACTTTAACTATTGTAACGAACTATTCAATTATAAAAGGTGTGTAATAATAATAATAAATGGACCAATTATGATATTTTACACTATAATATATCCTATTTTTCATTATTTATCATTTTTAAAATTTATAACAACTTTAATATAATATTATTTTATTAATATATAATTATTATTAATTTTGACAATATTCATTACATTGACAATAAGAAAATTAATATAGAAATATAACATTAGAAAAATTAATTTAATACACCCCAACTATGTAATATTAACCTTTTAAATTTTTGTATCACCTTAGGAAATTCATATTATATCACTTTTAATATTTTTAATATCACTTAATAGTGTTTTCACAAGTATTGAATAATTACTACAACATCATTGAGTTATTATTTAATATAATTATTTCTTCACTAAATATAAAATATAAATTTCCATGTCATAGATAATCCGTTTTTAATTCATAAAAATATATATTTTCATGAATACATTCTATTTATCCCAATATTAATGGTATTATTCTTAATAAAAGTAAGAATGTGTCATTTGGTCTCTCTCATTGGTTTATGTAAAATCCAAGTCAAGATAATTGAAAAGTTTCCATTAATTTATTAAATTTCAGTATTTTTATTTTAGGGGTCCAATTAACATCATCAAAAATAATTTTGTAATGTCATGGGGTAATTTTATATTATTTATAATATTATATGTGCCCTTAATTTCATATATACCATTAACAATGGTTACAAATTTTACTAATGATACTATTCATATTGACGAGAAATAAATGGGTCCTATATAATAAATTTGTACCATATTATTCTAAATATGGATTCCAGTTTAAAAATTTCAAAGCACATAATTGGATAAAATTAATTTTCAATTAATCCCATTTATATAATGAGAAAATGAGTTTTCAAACAAAAAAAATTCAAAAGGTCGATATGTTTTTATATCCAAATTCATTGGGAAATTGAATCATATAAATTATATTTAATTAAATTATATAAAATGAATCTAATTATATTTTTTAAAAATAAAAAACTATAATTTAACACTACACATTATTTAGATGAAAATATTGTTTTCAATTAAAATTCATTAATTTTTCATTAATCATATTATCAGAAAAATAACAAAAATTCAACTAAAATAAAATTTTTCCAACATTAAAATAAGACTTTTATTTATAAAATATAATTTATAAAAGTTCGAAAAAATAATATTTAAATCATGTGCGCCATCAAAAGGTGCCAATACTTCATTTTAGAAACATATAGTTTTTAACCATAAAACTATTATTTTAATATGATGTCTAAAATAATTATTATGAGTGTTAAACATTATATTATATATTTCATTTATATAATACAAATGTATTATATTGTTTATTTTATTTTCATAAGACAGACACAGGTTCATTAAAATTGTTTTTTAGAAATATATTTCTTTCTAATTTGAAAATTTGTTTATACATATGAATCATTCCTTCATAATTCATTTAATCATGTCCAAAATTTCCATTCTAATGGATAGGTTATAATTGTCTTATTATAATTATACTAATACTAATAAATTAGTTTTTCAAAGAAATCATGGTGTTTCATGTAACACATGCTACACCCTTGTTGTGTGTCGCACAAGCATTACATGTTGTAGAATACAATACTAAAATAAGACTAGCTATATTATGTTTTGTGTTGAATGAAAAATATTGAAAAATTAAATGTAGAAACCAATCCTAGTGATCATAGAGACGGTTTCTACTACAATTACATTAGAATTATTATAAGGAATCAAATCCTAAAGGACCATATATTGTAGTAGTCTTGGTAAACCAGATATGTACCTGAGTCTTTTATTATAAATGAATACACAAAGTACAACATAATTTTTTTGATTCATGAATAATAATAAATTTATTCAATCAAGTATATCACTTAATACTCTTCATATTATGCTTCTGTTGTTCTGGCGTAATGAAGAAAATACGGCTGATCTCAAATTCTTAGTAATGATTAAGTATAGTGGAAACAATAATGAATCAATGAGAATAATAATTATTGCATGGTAAATAACTGAACACATATACCATGTAATAAAAAAATGAGATGGATGTGCATAAACTATATTAAAAGGTAATAATTTAAAACACATACCTTTAGAACAACTAGATAAGGAAAAATCAACATAGATAGGTTAGAAATTGAAACACCTGTTATTTAATCAATGAAATGAAATTAAAATCAATCCATGGATATGTCAATGAAAAATCACATGGATAAATAATAACTGAATATATAATTGAATGTATAATGATTAATATATAAAACATAACATCATGTATTTATATCAAAAATCTATTAATTTCAAGGATTCATTCCAAGAATCTAATACTGTAAAGGCATTGTTCAATGAATCTAATACTATCAAGGATTCGTGCCAAGAATTTAATAATGTAAAGGCCTAGTTCCATGAATCTAACACTCTCATGGCATCATCCTGTGAAAATAATAATTTCATGGGTTTGTTCTAATAATCTAATACTATCAACTCTTCATTCCATGAAACTAATACATTAAATGTGAAAAACATATGTAAAATGGTATACTTTTAAGATAATAATTATATCCATGAAAAAATATTTAGATATTTAGTTAAAAATAAATGTAAACTTATCATAGGAAATTGAATATTTCAAGTTGTCTAAAAGGAGTCATGTAAGTGAATGTCGACACTATCCTTGTAAATATCAATCATAAACCATCCAAATGAAGAGTAATGATTGTATGAATACAAAACATACCAATTAGAGTAAAAATGAAGTGATTTTTATATTGATTTAAAGAAATATTATTAAAATATATTTTAAAAACATTCTTGAGGAATTTATTATTTTATTTTGAAAAAATGTATTGAAAACATATTTTGTTGAAATCACTTTTGAATAATATTGATTTAAATTGTAAACTTTTATACATGTAATTTATTATTCAAAAAAATGACAAAAAATAATCCTTACATGCCATAAGAGGTAAATATTACATTCCCTATTAATGGAAAAAATGTAATAAATATTATTTTCTGGGGAATGTGACATTAATATTTCATTTAAAAATGGTAAAAGAGAAAAAGGTGAAAAATAAATTTAATATATAATTTTGGAAGGGTTAAAAAAAATTGAACACATTTTTGTAATAAATTTTTTATTTGAAAATATGATCTCTAAGTAACTGGATAAATGAAGTTGTGGTTTCTAAATAACATATTATAAAACATTTTCTGTAAAAATGAGTGGAAAAATGTATTAATACTTGGAAAATGTCAAAAATAACTCGAGGAGAGAAAAATGAATGATTTTATTGAACAAAGTTCATATATTTTCTTTGAATCGGAAGGAATGATCAGTAAAATTATCCATGATGAATATTATATGTAATGATTTCACTGTGTCTCATTCTACATTGAATAAATTTAAATCATAATCCCTATGAAGGTATAAAATTAAATGATAGTTTTAAATACCCGTAATATAAAATAATTCATGATATAATATATCAAAATTGGCAGTAGATACACCCCACAAAAGAAGTAAGCATGGAATATAAAATTTATCTCAGACATGTATAATGTGAGATGAAAATCCCTTACCATGAGTCTGACTTATCTCCTATGAATTTATATTACTAAGAAATAATCATATACTGTTATATAATTGATTTAGAGTATTTTTTATTTTTACAATTACTTGTTTTTCACTTATTCCAATTTTTTAAACTTCTAATTTTTAACTCCCCGACCCGAGAAGCCCAGATTCGGTACATTTTTACATATCATTGTCATGATCACAAAAGATCAAGTATCGAAAGACCGATTAGTTTAGTAGCCTTGGAAGTACTAGATACATTCATAATGATTAAATTACATCATAAAATGGAAAATTAAACCTTCATTGTTTCTATATACATCATAGAAATCCCATTACACTATCCCTTTAGGTCAGTATAATATACATCTTCACATCTTGGGAAAAATAAAACATAGAAAGGGGTGAGCTCAGATTCTCAATAAGGATGAAAATATAGCGGCAACTTTCATAAATAATTGTAAACATTTAAAGCAATCTATAAAGAAAAAACAAAATCTTTTTAAACTTGAACATTAGGAAAATATGGAAAATATAAAATAAATTAATTCCATTTACTTATTCCATTTGATATTCTACTAGTCAAATAATCGCATGCAATATAAATAGCCACTTTCATAAGGATAGAATGCATAATTCCAGACATTCATAACCATATAGTCAAGGCCTTGTTCCAAGACTACAAATAATATTTTGTCAAGGCCTTGTTCCAAGACATTAGTTTGTCTCATGATACCTACCGATGCATCGAGGAGCTATAGCGGGATCCACCCATTACTTACTAAGTCCAATAGATTCTTCATATGAAAAGGTTGAAACATAATCTGAACATTCATATTAAAACTAGCATACAAAATGTCAATATTTTAACCACAAACCATGAATGGTATAAAAATATCACATCCATAGTCAAACATAACTAATTCAATACAATATGGAAAATTGTATTATAATAGATCAAATTCAATAGATAATAATGAATGATATTGACATAGATTAAAATAATAATAAAAACTATTTGAGAGAAATAACCCCCTTTTTCTTGAAAACATTTAAAAGTCTCACTATTTATCAAGAATACATTAAAAATATATTTTTGAATCAAAGTATCACATACCACTTTGAAACTTTTAAAATGAATTTTAATTTTAAAACTTTAATTTTCATGTAAATAAATCCTAATAACCATTTTTAAAACATTAACATTACTGATAATGATTTAGAATAATGAATCTTTAAAACTTTTTAAAATAATATTTTAGATAGAGTTCTTAACCCAAAGGGATACACTTGAATACAAATAACTAAGGTAATAAAAACTTTATAATATAATGGGAATAAAATGATTCATGATATAATATTTCAAAGTATATTATATACACCATATAAATGTGAATTGGTGTATAACAAAAAAGAAGTCTCAATGGAATGTAAATTGAGATGAACTCTCTTATAAAGGCCATATCCTTAGGTTAAAGATAAATAAATGAATTAATTTTGTGTGAAAAATATAAGTACACTCATTATTATAGGATATTCAGTGTAATTCAGTAAATGTGCATTCACACATTTTCTTTTAAAAACAATACCAATGAATTTGATGTTTAAATCAATAAATGGATATTGAGTTAAAATTACTCTTATCGAGTTCATATCAATGAATTGAAAATTTATAAATGGGGTGATTATGTTTATCAAAATTATATCATTAGAAATGGGAGTGTAAATTACTACAGAAATAATGAATAGTTATTACACACATAGTCATGGACTAAAATAATCAATAAATTATGTGTAAAGTTGAATAAGTAGAAATTGAAATTTGAAATTCCCTTACCAATTTGGAAACATACGAAACATACATCCCATGAAAGATGGATCATAAAATGAATATTTAATTACTCATAAATTAAATTATATTACACAAATAATATAATAATTGGGTAGTACATACACCACACAAAATGAAATAGTGGTGGTATATCATGAATCTCATAGAAATAGGAAGTGAGATAAAAACCCTTACTTCTATGTAATCATTAGTGTCATATGACCAAAAGATAATACAAACCAAATGAATCATAGAATACCGCGAATATAAATAGAATAATGATAATATATATCTAATGATAGTACCCAATACACCACATTTAATAAATAAGTGGCAAATAATGAAAATCTCCTGGAATTAAAAGTGTGATAAGAAACACCTTACATTGTACTATTCGTAGGTCGAGGGTAGGTTAACCTCCTGTATAATTTTGAATTTTTTTAAAATTATTAATGAATCATATACTTTCATATGATATCATATATGATCTTTTAATATTACTTTGTTAATAATATTTTAGTATTATCATTGTTTATTGTGTTAACTGATTCGTTTTCCTTTATATGATTTTTTTCATAAGTAGTGTTTGTAATGAATAGGATGTCTCTTATTCATATTCATAAGGATATTAAGTGTTTAAAAATAATTTCTAATCATCTAATTAAAATTATTCTTGAATGGATTATGATGATGAATGAATCTCATCGCGTTTGTGGATACGATAATCTGTACGTACGCACGGGCGACAATATCATTCTTTTGATATTAAAATAATTTAGAATTTGATGGTATATAATATATATAGAATAATTATCATGTAATATTTATTATTTACATAAATTAAAAATAATTATTATACCTATCCAAATAATAATGCATTGAATAACAATTACACCACGACGTGGAGACGGTAAGCCGTACGTACGCACATATGGTGACATGTAAAACAAAGGATTGATAGAATAATGAATATGGTTGTACCATATTTATAATAACATCAAAATAAATATAATATACTGGAGTTATTATTGTTGAATGGAAACAAAAAATAAACTGGAAGTGAAAGAAGAAAGGAATTTGAAAGAGGTGATGAAATATTTACATCTTCTTCAAGTTCCTTCTTTTGATTTGATCAAAATGGCACCATAAGATGGATTTCTAACTAAAGTAAGTCCTCTTGGATTATGTTAGGGAAGTTGAAAGTGTATTTGGGTAGATTTTGGTTGAGAAAAGGGGCTTTGATGGTGTGATTTTAAGGGAAGGGGGAATACCCTTTTATAAGATTGGTGAGGGGCACCTTGGGAAAATCAAGAAATATTATTTTATAATTAAATAATTTTCGGTTTATAATGTCTCAAAAATGAATAATTTAAAATATAAGATGGATATGGGTCGAAAAACACTTATCCAAAAGGTTTTAGATAATTTTGGGTTACTATATTATACATATCTTTTAGATTTAACTCTTAAATAAATAGTTCGACATTTAACATGTCTCATTGTATTTTTATATTATATGGTTAATAAACATACTATATACTTTTAGGAATACCCCAAGTGGTTCATTAATTATACACATATCATTATATAATTATTTTGACCAAAAAATAGATTTTTAGTAATAGAATATCAATAAATAATATAATATTTGGTTAAAAAACTCTTTTATGTCAATTTTCACACTATTTGGTATTTTTTTGCTAAATTCATAAAATCATTATTACATCAAAAAAAATATAACCAACCCTAAAGAGTCATATTGACCTATAAAATTATTGTAATTAATAAAAAGTCTCAAATTACATTTATTTGGATATTTATAATATCAAATATTTTAATATTTCCTTAATTAGATAATTACTACATTATCATTGTGTCATAAATAAATTAAATTATTTAATGTCTAAAAATTACAAATAAAATATAATTATGTAGGAATCCTTTTTATTTTTATAGTGAATATTCATAATCTAATTTATCTTATGTATAACCCTAAATTAAAAATGGTTTCGTTATTAAGCATTGAATTTCACACTTTTAACTCTTCTTTGAATTAAATAATAATAAATGTCCTAATCTAATCTATGTGGAACTAAAATATCATATTTAGTTTCTAAGGTTGTTTTTGGTTGAATTAAAATAATCCAATATAATTATGACATGTGTTAGGTTAATAATAATATCATTTTTACACTTAATTACCCTATTTAATTTTAACAGTGGTAAATAAAAGTCAAAAGTTACTATTCCCCCCAAAATTATTTGTAGAAACCCGTATCTTGACGTACATGGACATTACATTACATTTGCGGAATACTTAGTACATAACAAAAACACACACTAAAGGATCGTAATAGTTTAGTGTCTTTGGAAACTCGGAACGTAATCTTCTAATCGTGGTGAAAGTTCTTCAATATCTCCCATAAAGGTCATCCCTTGTTTTTACCTAAAACCTTTCTTTATATCCTGGGGAAAAGAAAACATAAAAGGGTGAGCTCAAATGCTCAGTAAGGGTAAACAAAGGAAATATCAATCACATAATTTTCATAAGAACATAACATTTTTGGAAATCTTAACCTGCAAAAGAGAGCATAATTTCATAACATGGGGTAAATCATAGTAGTGAAATGAAATCATAACTTAAAACATTACTCATTGTGGCATACACACATAATCATAGAGAATCATTTCTTGTTAGTCAAGAATCATTGCCAAGACTATCTTAGTGGACAAAGTCCCTTTCTGAATCGAGTAATCCTCGTTTCAGTCCTGTTTCACTGAACCGGTATAACCTACCATTCCAGCCATGTCTATCTCATGAGATATAAAATCTTTACCCAATGCATTGGAGGGAGATATAGGTCCCACCCATCTTATAATGAATCCTTTCTTATGTGTGCCACAAAATCATAAATCATACATCATTGCATAACCCATGTAATAAAAATGGGATTCTTAAACAACATGACATCATAAAACCATTCATATAAGATAAAGGAATTCATAAACATAATTCCATCACAACATAGTCAAATAAATGTAAAAATATGGATAGAAACAGAACCCTTTATTATCTTAGATGGAAAATAATTTTGATAAAACACTTGAAATGAATTCTTGAGGAAAATATCCTTTTTTCTTCAAAATCAATTTCTTTTCACAAAACATCATGGAATTTTAAAAGAAAGAGATTTTATTAAAAATAGTCATGAAATCTTTTGGAGGAAGCTTCATAAAAATAATGCTTTATAAAACCGTAAAAATCCATTCGTGCCGTTTAAGTTAAAAAAAACATTCTTCGTACTTTTGTCGGAAAAGTCAAAAAGTACCTCGTATGAAAAACGACAAAAGATTCCTTTAATATCTTTTACTAAAAACTTACCGAAGGGTAAAATTGGATATAAACTATTGTAGAAGGATGGAAATAATATTACATATTGAAGGAACATGGATGTGGATGATAAAATACACCCCAGTAATTACCAAAGTAAAAACAATCTCGGATAAAAGTGAGATTGTGATATTTCTCTTACCTTAGGTCCGACTTGCTTTGTAAGTGTCCGAACCTCCTGTATAATGATTTAAATCATGTTATTGACTTATTACAGAATCATATTCATTGTTATGATATCATATATGGTTCACTTATGACATTATATTACCCGTTCTTTTGTAAATTCCATGTTAAAGAAGCGTTTTGGGTAAAATCGTTTCATTTATCGTAGGTGTTTTGACTTGTTGTTCTTGACATCATCATTACTTATATCATGATTTACTTACTTCCAGAATAAAAAATATGATTTATATATCATATATATTCAGTATATATATATATAATAGGTAGATAAATAAAATGAAAAATACCGTTCATGGAGACGGTAGTCCGTACGTACGCATGAACGCTGTTTTTCTTTCCTTATTGTCTTGAAATGGAAGTAAGTAGATGACATACATATGTATATATATACATAAATCCATTAGCTTTATAATGTAATATATTTCATTATTATTTCTTATATATACTTTATAATCATTCTTAAATGGTTAACATGGAGAATGAATCTCATCGCGTCGTGGAGACGGTAGTCCGTACGTACGCACGAGCGATGATATCATTTCTATAAATATTGAATTGAATTGGAGTGAATTATACAATATATCAGAATCAATATGATGTTGTAATAACTATGTATAGTTATTCTTTACACCATTATACCCATCCATGTAAGGTGGTGGTGGAAAATAGATTACACCACGGCGTGGAGACGGTATTCCGTACGTACGCACGCGCGGTGATTTCTTTTTCTGTAGGATGGATAGATGGTGAAATATGGTTGTTTCATACTTATAATAACATATCAGTATATGAGTGATACTGATGTTATTACTTCATAATGAAACAACCTAAGAAGAAGAAGTGGAAGAAGAAATAAAGATTAAAGAATTGGTAACGGTAATTACCTCTTCTTTGAAGCGCCTTTTGGAGACCTCCTCTTAGGGAACTAAAATTGGTCTTTGAGTAAGACCAGAACCTCTAGGATGTTTCTAGGGAAGTGGAGAAGAGATTTTGGCAGGGGTTGTCCGAGCTTGAGTGCTCAAATTGGTGTGAGGAGGAGGGGGAGGAGGTGTCCTTTTATAGGGGAGGAGAGGGGCACCTTAGGAATTCTTAAAAATATTAATTTATAATAAATCTAACCCCACTTAAAAACCTCCAAAAATGACTCATATTCGAAGATTAGATGAGATAGGGTTGTAATATCATCAACCAATCAAATTTAGACATGTTTGGATATTATTTTAAACCTTATCAATTAGATTTAACTCTAAGTTAAATAATTTAACTTTTACCGTGTCTTTTTGTTTTCTTTCACTATATGGTTAATACACTTACTATAACATGCCAAACGAACCCCAAATTGTTTATTATTAATATATATATCCTTATCTAAGTCATTTGGACGAACCTTAGATTTTTAGGAATACAATAACAATTAATAATATAATATTTGATTTAAAAACTATTTTGTGTCAATTTTGACACTATTTGATATATGATTTTTTTGAAAGTCATAACAGAATTATATGTTCGAACCAAGTTGATTAAATCAACACTAATATATCATAGTAACCTAGAAATTTAGTGGAATTCATAAAAAGTCTCAAATTAAATTTATTTTGGTGTTTATAACATCAATTATGTCAATATTTCATTAATAAGATAATTACTGCATCATCTTTGTGTCATAAATAAATAAAATTATTTGATGTCTAAAAATTACAAATAAAATATCATCATGTAGGAAATCTTTTTAGCTTTCTAATGAATATTTACAATCTAATTTATCTTATGTATAACCCCATATTAAAAATGATCTACTTATTAAACTTTTATTTTAACTATTTTAACCCTTCTTTAAATAAATTAATAATAAATGTCCTAATCTAATTCAAGTGGGCCTAAATGGTCATATTTTATTCCTAAGTTTGTTTTTGGTCGAATTACACTTGTCCAATAGAATTAGGACATGTGTTAGGGTAATATTAATATCATATTTACCCTTAGTTACCCTATTTACTATTAACCGCGGTAAAAAAAGTAAAAAGTTACTATTCACCAAAAAATTATTTTCATCTCATTGAACCACATTTTAGTCCTTGATATTAACCGTGTCTCTCGGATTTTCGAAATTCCATTCACAGAAGCGGTAAAATTATGTTTTATGCAAAATTCAGTTTTTAACCTACCACTTAGTAGTTTCACTATTCATCAAAAATTGATGTTTTTCAGAACAATGCCAAAATTTCATCCTAAGCTATATTTCATATTTCCAAATTCAAAAATGAAGTCTATTTTACCAAATTCATAACACAAAAGTTGCATTAATTAATTTTATAATTAAATCCCGCTGTTAAAACAAATAGCGTGTTTTTAAGAAACAATATCTATCAAAAGATTGACACTTGATTATGTCTGGTTTAAATGTGAAATTACAACCAATGACCAACATTGTATTAAATTGTAAAAATATATTCAAAATATACTTTAAAACCACTCAAATTAATAATTTATCACTATTAATAATTTCGATTAAAAAAGTTGTTTTTAATTAAAATTTAGTAATTTTCACTATTCATCAGAATATGAAAGTTATCCGAAATGTACCAAAATTTCACCTTAGGCTAAATTCGATACTCCGAATCCAAAAATGAAATCCATTTTGAAAAATAAAATTTACAAAATTTCAAAAAGTGGTTATTACTATTCATAACGGCTAGTTTTAATAACATTTTAATAGCATATCGTTGTTTAGTGAAACTCGGTATTGCGTATTACACACACTATCGAGGAAGGTCGTGATTGCGTGTAATGCAAGGCAAGTCAAGGATGTGTGTTGTGCAAGCTCCTTTTGGTGTAGCGTACAACACAAGACATTAATAAAATAAAAAGAATATTTTTCATAAAATCTCGGGCTGTTACATTCTACCCCCCTTAAAATGAATTTCGCCCTCGAAATTCGTCGGGGTTATAAATGGTTTACTATTCGAAAGTTTCTTTAATAGAAACCCACATCGTAAAAGGGAATACCAAAACTTGGCTTTAAAAACTAAAGTATGAAATGTAACGATTACCCAAATAACCTAATCACTGGGTTTCCACATAGGTGAAAATATGGATATGGAAGAGAAATCTAACCATCATGTTCTGATGGAGAGTGGTAGAGAACATGGCTATGGAAAAGCCAGTAATCACAAATCCATAGATTTGTGATGATATAAGGTACCATCTGATTCATCAGGTATAAGATCACTAGGACAATCATTTTTGGTTTTCAAGATCATTTCCCTAAAGTTGAAAATTTGCTTAGAATAAATACTTACTTTATTTTGGTACAATCTCACTTTTGTTCGTGCCTTGAACAATTTCTACGTCATCTCTTAAATAAATGAAGTTGAATTTGTTATTTGTGAAGTGTTAGCAGATTATGTGATAGAATGATGGGTCATTCCATCTGTCTCAAACAAAAGGTTAGAAAAAGTTATTAAATATACATAAGTCATTCTATAGTGAGATTAATCACATATGGTTCCTAAAATGGACTTATACTTCATATATCATACTGCTTAATATAATAAAACTAGTTTCTACTAAACAGGGACTTCCTGTAGGTCAGTGGTAGGCGATAAAGGCCAGTCGCACTTCGGTTGTGGGTTCGATTCCTACAGCCTTGTCCGAAGCGATGGGCTGTCGCCCGTCCTGCAGGTTGTCCCTTTTTCTAGAACTACGTTACTATAACATCCCATCAATAATATCGAAAAAAACTTTTATCCTTAAACAATACTAACTTATGTCCAACATAATCCAGTCTAATCTTTAGGCTTATACATAATACTGTAGTCCACTCTCATAATATAGTGACAACGATTACCAGAGATTTAATACTGTCGTTGATCCCCACATATCATAAGATATGTCTTGTTGGTCACATTCCAAACATTCAAAGTCCTTAATCGTGTATTCTCTTGAATACCTTAGTGAAAACATGAGTTCTGTTAAAAGTTACCAAAATCCTCAAAATTCTATATACTCAAACCATGATATCACTTAGTCCTTATATCAATCATGAGCTCATGAATACTGTCAAACATTTCATTTTCCCCTTATCCCTTCATTATGCGCATATCATCTTCATTCCAAAAATATCTGAATAACCTTTCATGGATACTGGTAACATTAATCAGACAACAATGTTACAATCCTTACATGTCTCTTTATTCCATAGTACCATGAGATTACTTATACAACATTACACATGATAAACATATAATCATTCCACTACATTCTTAAACCATTGACCGAGCTTCAACAATTCTTTCATCTCACATACCATTGGTAGTCTCTTCATCATCATCCACATAAATACTTCCCATATGACCATACTGATTCTCTTCATGAGTCTTTCCCTTAGGGCATTTGTTTGCATAATGCCCATACATTCCACATTTAAAACACTTAACCATTTTTGATGTCGTAGCAATACCATTATCCTCATCCCTGGTATTAACTGAACCTTTTCCTTTGCACTTACTGGCTTTGTGTCCTTCTTTTCCACACCCAAAGCATCTTCCAGTTCCTTTGAAACATTCTCCTTGATGCCTCTTCCCACATGATTTACATAGGGGAAATTGAACTTTCTTTCCTCTATGATCATCATGAAACTCCATCTTTCTCTTATTAGCCGAGTCAGGAAACTTACCAAATTTTACTTTATTGATCATATTATGAGATTGCTGATTCGGCATAATAATGATGTTTGGACTTCCAAATCCCATTTCATTTGGTTGCTCATAAAGAATATCATTCCATTGTCCATCATTTTCTCCATTATCGTGAATCACCTTGTTTCCAGCCATTTTCTAAAACCCAAAAAGAATAGCGTGAGAGGCAAAAATCATGCTAGGGAAAACAACATAATAAAGGGGGAGTACCTTGAACATCTAACATCTTAGGTTTAATTCTATGATCGTTAGCGTAGTTCTAGTACTATAACCTATACGTATACTTAACCTTAGGGACATCCCTAGACATACCTTAGAAATATCTCTAGGGATCTCACTAACGTTTTCGCATCCTAGTTTCCAAAGGTTGACTAAACCTTTCCTCTGATACCAACTGTAGAAACCCGTATCTTGACGTACATGGACATTACATTACATTTGCGGAATACTTAGTACATAACAAAAACACACACTAAAGGATCGTAATAGTTTAGTGTCTTTGGAAACTCGGAACGTAATCTTCTAATCGTGGTGAAAGTTCTTCAATATCTCCCATAAAGGTCATCCCTTGTTTTTACCTAAAACCTTTCTTTATATCCTGGGGAAAAGAAAACATAAAAGGGTGAGCTCAAATGCTCAGTAAGGGTAAACAAAGGAAATATCAATCACATAATTTTCATAAGAACATAACATTTTTGGAAATCTTAACCTGCAAAAGAGAGCATAATTTCATAACATGGGGTAAATCATAGTAGTGAAATGAAATCATAACTTAAAACATTACTCATTGTGGCATACACACATAATCATAGAGAATCATTTCTTGTTAGTCAAGACTCATTGCCAAGACTATCTTAGTGGACAAAGTCCCTTTCTGAATCGAGTAATCCTCGTTTCAGTCCTGTTTCACTGAACCGGTATAACCTACCATTCCAGCCATGTCTATCTCATGAGATATAAAATCTTTACCCAATGCATTGGAGGGAGATATAGGTCCCACCCATCTTATAATGAATCCTTTCTTATGTGTGCCACAAAATCATAAATCATACATCATTGCATAACCCATTTAATAAAAATGGGATTCTTAAACAACATGACATCATAAAACCATTCATATAAGATAAAGGAATTCATAAACATAATTCCATCACAACATAGTCAAATAAATGTAAAAATATGGATAGAAACAGAACCCTTTATTATCTTAGATGGAAAATAATTTTGATAAAACACTTGAAATGAATTCTTGAGGAAAATATCCTTTTTTATTCAAAATCAATTTCTTTTCACAAAACATCATGGAATTTTAAAAGAAAGAGATTTTATTAAAAATAGTCATGAAATCTTTTGGCGGAAGCTTCATAAAAATAAGGCTTTATAAAACCGTAAAAATCCATTCGTGCCGTTTAAGTTAAAAAAACATTCTTCGTACTTTTGTCGGAAAAGTCAAAAAGTACCTCGTATGAAAAACGACAAAAGATTCCTTTAATATCTTTTACTAAAAACTTACCGAAGGGTAAAATAGGATATAAACTATTGTAGAAGGATGGAAATAATATTACATATTGAAGGAACATGGATGTGGATGATAAAATACAACCCAGTAATTACCAAAGTAAAAACAATCTCGGATAAAAGTGAGATTGTGATATTTCCCTTACCTTAGGTCCGACTTGCGTTGTAAGTGTCCGAACCTCCTGTATAATGATTTAAATCATGTTATTGACTTATTACAGAATCATATTCATTGTTATGATATCATATATGGTTCACTTCTGACATTATATTACCCGTTCTTTTGTAAATTCCATGTTAAAGAAGCGTTTTGGGTAAAATCGTTTCATTTATCGTAGGTGTTTTGACTTGTTGTTCTTGACATCATCATTACTTATATCATGATTTACTTACTTCCAGAATATAAAATATGATTTATATATCATATATATTCAGTATATATATATATATAATAGGTAGATAAATAAAATGAAAAACACCGTTCATGGAGACGGTAGTCCGTACGTACGCATGAACGCTGTTTTCCTTTCCTTATTGTCTTGAAATGGAAGTAAGTAGATGACATACATATGTATATATATAAATAAATCCAGTAGCTTTATAATGTAATATATTTCATTATTATTTCTTATATATACTTTATAATCATTCTTAAATGGTTAACATGGAGAATGAATCTCATCGCGTCGTGGAGACGGTAGTCCGTACGTACGCACGAGCGATGATATCATTTCTATAAATATTGAATTGAATTGGAGTGAATTATACAATATATCAGAATCAATATGATGTTGTAATAACTATGTATAGTTATTCTTTACACCATTATACCCATCCATGTAAGGTGGTGGTGGAAAATAGATTACACCACGGCGTGGAGACGGTATTCCGTACGTACGCACGCGCGGTGATTTCTTTTTCTGTAGGATGGATAGATGGTGAAATATGGTTGTTTCATACTTATAATAACATATCAGTATATGAGTGATACTGATGTTATTACTTCATAATGAAAGAACCTAAGAAGAAGAAGTGGAAGAAGAAATAAAGATTAAAGAATTGGTAACGGTAATTACCTCTTCTTTGAAGCGCCTTTTGGAGACCTCCTCTTAGGGAACTAAAATTGGTCTTTGAGTAAGACCGGAACCTCTAGGATGTTTCTAGGGAAGTGGAGAAGAGATTGTGGCAGGGGTTGGCCGATCTTGAGTGCTCAAATTGGTGTGAGGAGGAGGGGGAGGAGGTGTCCTTTTATAGGGGAGGAGAGGGGCACCTTAGGAATTCTTAAAAATATTAATTTATAATAAATCTAACCCCACTTAAAAACCTCCAAAAATGACTCATATTCGAAGATTAGATGAGATAGGGTTGTAATCTCATCAACCAATCAAATTTAGACATGTTTGGATATTATTTTAAACCTTATCAATTAGATTTAACTCTAAGTTAAATAATTTAACTTTTACCGTGTCTTTTTGTTTTCTTTCACTATATGGTTAATACACTTACTATAACATGCCAAACGAACCCCAAATTGTTTATTATTAATATATATATCCTTATCTAAGTCATTTGGCCGAACCTTAGATTTTTAGGAATACAATAACAATTAATAATATAATATTTGATTTAAAAACTATTTTGTGTCAATTTTGACACTATTTGATATATGATTTTTTTGAAAGTCATAACAGAATTATATGTTCGAACCAAGTTGATTAAATCAACACTAATATATCATAGTAACCTAGAAATTTAGTGGAATTCATAAAAAGTCTCAAATTAAATTTATTTTGGTGTTTATAACATCAATTATGTCAATATTTCATTAATAAGATAATTACTGCATCATCTTTGTGTCATAAATAAATAAAATTATTTGATGTCTAAAAATTACAAATAAAATATCATCATGTAGGAAATCTTTTTAGCTTTCTAATGAATATTTACAATCTAATTTATCTTATGTATAACCCCATATTAAAAATGATCTACTTATTAAACTTTTATTTTAACTATTTTAACCCTTCTTTAAATAAATTAATAATAAATGTCCTAATCTAATCCAAGTGGGCCTAAATGGTCATATTTTATTCCTAAGTTTGTTTTTGGTCGAATTACACTTGTCCAATAGAATTAGGACATGTGTTAGGGTAATATTAATATCATATTTACCCTTAGTTACCCTATTTACTATTAACCGCGGTAAAAAAAGTAAAAAGTTACTATTCACCAAAAAATTATTTTCATCTCATTGAACCACATTTTAGTCCTTGATATTAACCGTGTCTCTCGGATTTTCAAAATTCCATTCACAGAAGCGGTAAAATTATGTTTTATGCAAAATTCAGTTTTTAACCTACCACTTAGTAGTTTCATTATTCATCAAAAATTGATGTTTTTCAGAACAATGCCAAAATTTCATCCTAAGCTGTATTTCATATTCCGAATTCAAAAATGAAGTCTATTTTACCAAATTCATAACACAAAAGTTGTATTAATTAATTTTATAATTAAATCCCGCTGTTAAAACAAATAGCGTGTTTTTAAGAAACAATATCTATCAAAAGATTGACACTTGATTATGTCTGGTTTAAATGTGAAATTACAACCAATGACCAACATTGTATTAAATTGTAAAAATATATTCAAAATATACTTTAAAACCACTCAAATTAATAATTTATCACTATTAATAATTTCGATTAAAAAAGTTGTTTTTAATTAAAATTTAGTAATTTTCACTATTCATCAGAATATGAAAGTTATCCGAAATGTACCAAAATTTCACCTTAGGCTAAATTCGATACTCCGAATCCAAAAATGAAATCCATTTTGAAAAATAAAATTTACAAAATTTCAAAAAGTGGTTATTACTATTCATAACGGCTAGTTTTAATAACATTTTAATAGCATATCGTTGTTTAGTGAAACTCGGTATTGCGTATTACACACGCTATCGAGGAAGGTCGCGATTGCGTGTAATGCAAGGCAAGTCAAGGATGTGTGTTGTGCAAGCTCCTTTTGGTGTAGCGTACAACACAAGACATTAATAAAATAAAAAGAATATTTTTCATAAAATCTCGGGCTGTTACATTATTTTTATCTTATTAACCAAAATTTTACTCACTAATATCAACCGTGTCTCTTAGAGTTTTGAAATTAATTTCAAAGAAGTGGTAAAATTAAGTTTTATTCAAATTTTCAAATGCTCTAGGATGTGGGTAAAAAACAGTTACAACGTTCAATAAAATTTTTATATATTTAAAATTATTATAAACTGACTCCAATGAATTACATTGATCATATATAGGTATTAGGTATCTATTTTTACCTAAAATAAATTTAAATAAAATAAATAATTATTTAATTAAAAATTTGGTTTTACACTATAACTCAGTGATTTTCACTATTCATCAAAAATTGAACGTTTTCAGAAAAATACAAAAAATTTACACTATGATAATTTCGATACTCCGAATAAATAAAATTAAGTCCACTTTGAATGATAAAATTTATAAAATCTCAAAAACTGGGTATTATTATTCATAACGACCTGTTTCATTGTTCGCGGTGTGTTAGAATCTCGAAGTTGCGTACAATTCAAGCTATTACATTATTCAAAGGTAAACATACCTTGGACGTTTGGGGTGTTACATTCTTTCCCCCTTTTAGAAATTTCACCCTTTGAATTTTTAAAATTGGGCATCGGAACATAATTGAACGTCCCACATTGATAAAATAGTTAATAAAACTATCACTTTAAAAGAATTAAATAGAAGTACAATGGTCACCCGAGATAACCCATACTAGGTTTCCATGTAGGAAAACATGGATATGGAAGATAAACTATGTGTCATGTTCTGATGGAGAGGGACAGAAAACATGATCAGGAGAAACATAACAACAAGAAAACAAAAAACCCGTGATGGGACAAACAGTAATTAGTTTCCCCATAAGAAATGAAAATGGAAAATGTTTTTTTGTTTTATGTTACATTTCATTAGGATGAGGAATTTATTTATGAGATTGGATATGAACATAAAGAGATATACTTACTTTTTAATTAGAGTATCATTCTTTAATAAATTTCTACCACTAACTCATTTTTTTAAAACCATGAGTATTCGACATGACTTGGTCAAACTAGAAGGGAAAGAATCAACATCTAGAGAATCACATGATCCACAAATGATAAACTATATATTTACCTACTCTGTATAGATTAATCAAAACCAAAACGGTGAGTACAAGATTATATGATCCCCCAAAAGGATATTCCTTTAGAGAAATAAACACAAATCTTAATTTCTAAAATTAACCCTATAGTAACCCAAAGTTAAATAAATACCATTAAATAAACAATTGTACTTAAAATCCTCCAATATAATCCAAACTAATATTGAAACCCAAAACATATAAGAATTAGGTTATGTATTCTTCCTCATTAAATTGTATCTCTAAATGACATCGACTACTCTTAAAGTCACATACTTAAAAGTAATTTACCAAATCACATATTCTCTATTATAGAATAATTATTTCGATAAATAACCCAAATCACAATAAATACACAATAAAAACATAGATAAAAATCCACCATTACTCATTAACTGAAATCCCATAGTATTATATTTTTCTTAGGCATAGAGGGTTCCCAACAGAACAAACGTCATCCAAATAACATTTTTCACTTAATCACCAAATCATTTTCCTTTACTAAGGGTATTCATTTGATATGAAATAAGATCCCAAATCAACATATTATATATCAATAAAATTATTTAACTAAAAATAAATAGTTACACTAACTAGGGACTTCACATAATCCAATGGTAGGCGATAAATCCCAATCAAAGTCTAGTAGTGGGTTCGATTCTCACAGAATTGTTTAATGCGATGGGTTGTCACATAGATTGTGTGTTTTAATTTTTCAAAAACTATATTTTATAACATTACCAAAATGAGATAAATTCTTCAAAATAACCGTAACATAATTTAACCACAAATGTTATCTCATACCTTTCATTTTCATCCCAAAATATAATATCTTTAGTTTCCTCAAAACCAATTATCATATAAAACTAAATGGTTTTTTATAACTATATCCACAATAGAAAAGATAATTATTCATCAAACATCATTTTCACATGACAAACTGCATGGTTACAAATACAAGAAAAAATTATTCCAATGTAATCCCATCAACATGGGGCACTAATAATTTTAATCATTTCTCTATCCATTTATTTCCACATTGTGTTTTCCTTCACCAAAAAAATATCCTATAGAATAGGGAATTCACTCGGGTAATGGCTATGTCCCCTAAATTTACGACAAATGACTGTAAATGGATTCTTCAGACCATTTTTTATTTTCATCCATAGTACTCTATATTTTTCCTAGGAAAATATTTATTTTATGTCCTTCTTTCACACACATAATGAATTTATTTGTTCCATTGAGACACTTTCTTAGGTATCTCCTTCCACATTTCCCGCATGATAGAAATTGAGGATTCTTTTTTCCGTGGTCTCCATTGCTGGATCTCTTATCATTCATCACCTTTCATTTCATTGTTGAGTCCAAGATTTCGTTAATATATTTGTTGTTGATCATATTTTTGGAAAACTGATTTGGCATAAACACGATATCTTTTAAGCCTATCAAAATTTCATTTTTTTCTCATTTCAAACAAATTTTCCACCATAGACATCATGCTCAATGTTACTATGAATTCCTTGGAATCCAGCCATTGACTAAAACCAGAAATCATTGTGTGAGTAATAGTAGTCATAAAATCATTTAAAGAATATCATGACACGATATTTTCAATTTGAAACACATTAGGATTAATCATGGTCATTTATTCTCATCTTATATTAACATCCTTCAAATTTGTTTGTAATGAAAATGTAAATTTTCTTATGTATATCCTCCGGGAGTGTTGTAACCAAGAGTGCAGCAAGGCCCATTGTCATGAACCAGTTCCCATTCGAGTCTAGATCAAAGTGGTTTTATGGGGTTTTACCCCTAGGTACATTTGTTCCAGAGCCGGATGTACCTGTTCGTATCGAGATTCGGATTTATATATTGGAAAACTCACAAAATCACTACAATACCAAAATTATAGTAGTAATTCTATAAAAATCCTCAAAATCTGTCATAGAGCAATGTTCTCTAATCAGAGTTTATTTAAATCTAGTTTCCAAGGTATGTAATAAACTTCCTATGATACCAAATTTAATGCCCCGTCCACATAATTCAAGAGTTGGTGTATTATTACATATCATTGGCATGATCACAAAATATCACGTCTTGAAATACTGATTAGTTTTGTATCCTTGGAAGTACTAGATGCATTCATAAGGTTTACATTACATTATAAAATAGAAAACTACAATAACATCGTTTCCATAGACAACACTGAGATCCCATAGACTATCTCTGTAGGTCATTCATATATACTATTTTGCATCCTGGGAAAAATTAAACATAGAATGGGGTGAGATCAGATTCTCATTAAGGATAGCAATATAAAAAAACATTTATAAATAAGCATAAACATTTAGGGAAATGTATAAGACTAAAACTCAATCCTTTTAAACAAAACATCAGTATAATATGGAAAAGATAAAACCTATTAATAACATTTACATATTCACATGGATATTCTAATAGTCTAATAATCACATGAAATATCAATATCCACTTTCATAATGTTGTAATGAATAATTCCAGACTTTCATAACCACATAGTCATGGCCTTGTTCCAAGACTACAAATAAGTTTTTTTCAAGGCCTTGTGCCAATACACTTGTTTGACTCATGATACCGACCGATCCATCAAGCAGCTATAGAGGGCTCCACCCATCATTTACTAAGTCCAATTAATTCCTCATAGGAAAAGGATGAAACATTATCTGAACATTCATATTAAAACTAGCATATAAAATGTTAATATTTTAACCAAAAATCATGAATGGTATAAAAATATCACATCCACAGTCAAACATAACTAATTAAATACAATATGGAAAATTTTATTATTATATCAACCTCAATAGAGAATATTGAATGATATTGACATAGATTAAAATAATCATAAAAACTATTTGAGAGAAATATCCCCCTTTTTTCTTGAAAACATTTAAAAGTATCTCTATTTACCAAGAAGCAGTTTAAAATATTATTTTGAATAAAAGTTTCTCATACCACTTTGAAAATTTTAAAAGGAATTTTAATTTTAAAACATTAATGTTCATATAAATAAATCCTTAAAACTATTTTTAAAACATGGACCTTAAGGAAAATGATTTAGAATAAAAAATCGTTAAAACATTTTAAAATGATATTTTAGTTAGACTTCAATACCAAAATAGAGACTCTTGAATACAAAAATATTGATTTAATAAAAAAATTATAGTATAATGGGAATAGAAGGATTTAGGATATACTATGTTAGAGTACATGATATACACCATATAAAAGTAAATTGGCATATAACAACAAAGAATTCTTAATGGAATGTAAATTGAGATAAAATATCTTATAAAGACCATATCATTATGTTATGGATAAATCAACGACATAATTATGTCTGAAAAATATAAATACACTCAATATTATTGGATATTTAGTGTAAATAAATCAAAGGACGTTCACACATATTCTTGTAAAAACAACACCAATGAATTGGATGTTTAACTCAATAACTGGAGATTGAGTTAAAATTACTCTTATCAAGTTCATATCAATGAATTGAAAATATATAAATGGAGTTATTATGTGTATCAAATTAATATCAATAGAAAGGGGAGTGAAAATTACTACACAGATAAAATATTGTGACTCAATACATAATCCAAGATTAAAATAATCAATGATGTATGCGTAAAGCCACATGAGTGGAAATTGAAAATTGAAATTCTTTTACCAATTTGGTAAAATACAAAACATACATCCCATTAATGATGGATCATAAAATTTATATTTAATTAGTCATAAATTAATTTATATTACACAAGGAATACAATAATTTGGAATTACATACAACACACAAAAGGAAATAGTGGCAGTATGTCATGAATCTCACAGAAAAGGAAGTGAGATGAACACCCTTACTTCATTGTAATCAATCAAGTCATATGAAAAAAAGTTAATAACAACAAAATGAATCACATAATATATTTAATATAATGATAATCATGATAATATATATATCAAATGACATTACACAATACACCACATTTAATAAATATGTGGAGATCAATTGAAATCTCATGGAATTAAATGTGAGAAAAGGAACCCCTTAATTTGTAATTTTACTTGGTTGAGGGTAGGTTAAACTTCTGTATAATAGTTAAATAATTGTTAATAAATTATACAATAATCATATACATTAATATGATATCATATATGATCTTTAAATATTTCATTGCTAATAATATTTTCGTATTATTTTCGTTTTGGGTGTTAACTGATTCGTTTTCCTTTTTCTGCTTTGTTTTGTAAGAAGTGTTTGTTTTGAACAAGATTTATCTTATTCATATTCAAAATGATATCATGTATTCAAACATTATTTTATATAATCATATGAAAATTAGTCTTGAATGGACTACGATGGGGAATGAATCCCATCATGTTCGTGGAGATGGTAATCCGTACGTACGCACGAGCGACAATATCAATATTTTGATATTAAAATAATATATAATTGGATGGTATATATTATATGAAGAATAATTATCATGTTATAGTTTTTATTTAAATCAATTACACATCATTATTATACCCATCCAAATAATCATGCATTAAATAACAATTGCACCACGATGTGGACACGGTAAGTGGTACGTACGAACGTATGGTGACATGTCATTCAAAGGATGGATAGATTAATGAATAAGGTTTTATGATATTTATAATAACATCATACTATATAGAAGATACCTAAGTTATTATTTTATAATGGAAACAAAAAAGATAGAGGAAGTGCAAGAAGAATGGAACTTGAAAGTGGTGATGAAATATTTACCTCTTCTTCGCGTTCATCCTTTTGATTTGATAAAAAAGGGCTCTTTAGGATGGATTTATGAATAATGGAAGGTCTCTAGGATGAAGGTAGTATATTTTAGAGCGTATTTGGGAAGATTTTCACAAATAGAAAAGGCATTGAAGGTGTGAATTTGAGAGAAGATGGAGTGCCCTTTTATAAGAAGGTTGAGGGGGACCTTATAAAAAGCTAAAACTTTTATTTTATAATAATATAATTTTCGGTTTCAAATGGCGCCAAAATGAATTATTTAAAGGATAAGTTGGGGATGGTTCGAAAACCACTCATATAGTAGGTTATAGACTATTTTTGGTCACTATATTTACCTTATCTTTTAGATTTAACTCTTAGTTAAATAGTTTGAAATTTAACATTTCTCTTTGTATTTTTATATTATATGGTTAATAAATGTACTATATACTTCCATGAGAACCCCAAGTGGTTAATTAATGATACATATATAATTATATATGTCTTTTGTCTAAACCTTAGATTTTTAGGAATATAATATCAATTAATAATATAATATGTGTTTTAAAAAACTTTTATGTCAATTTTGACACTATTTGGTATTTTGTTTTTTCAAAATTCATAACACCAATATATCATCGAACAAAATTAATCTAAAAAGCCCTAACATTTTAATTATTTGAGCCTATAGTCTATGTAATGGGTAAAAAGGCCACTTGGCCTTCAGGCTATGTAATGGGTCTCCCTCTACCCAGTTAAAAGAGGTCTTTGCTTTGCTTTAATAATAAAATGAGTCTTTGGCCCCAAAATTTAAAAAATGTCATGTTTACCTAATATATTATTGGAAATAATTGAAATTATAAAATTAAATTTACTTGGATATTTATAATATCAAATATTTTAATATTTCAATAATTTGGTAATCAATGCGTCATCATTTTGTCATAAATAAATTAAATTATTTAATGTCTTAAAATTATAAATAAAATACCATTACGTAGAAAATATTTGTAGCTTTCTAATGAATATTTATAATCTAATTTATCTTATTTATAACCCTATATTAAAAATAGGTTACTTAATATTTTTTCAATATAACACTTTTAACTCTTCTTTGAATTAAATAATAAGAAATGTCCTAATCTAATACAAGTGGACCTAAAGGATCATATTTTATACCTAAGGTTGTTTTTTGTCAAATTACACTTATCCAATAAAATTAGGACATGTGTTAGGGCAATAATAATATCATTTTTACCCTTAATTATCCTATTTAATTTTAACTGTGGTAACTAAAGTCAAAAGATACTATTCAATGATAATTTTTTTATCTTGTTGAACCACATTTTACTTTATGGTATCAACCATGTCTCTCAGATTTTTGAAATTAAATTCACAGAAGTACTAATATTATTTTTCATTCAAATTTTCAAATGCTCCTAAGAGTTGGGTAAAAGGCATTTAACAAGTTCAATAAAATTTTTATATATCTAAAAATATTATTTACTGACTATAATGAATTACATTGAACTTATATGCATATTATGCATCTATTTTGACATAAAATAAATTTAAATAAAATAAATAATTATTTATATAAAAATGTAGTTTTAAAAAATAACTCAATGTTTTTCAATATTCATCAATAAATTCAAAAGTATTCACAAAAATACCAAAAATTCCCTCGAAGATAATTTTGATATTCTGAATCCAAAAAATAATGTCCATTTTGAAAGATAAAATTTATAAAATTTCAAAAAGTGTTTATTACTTTTCAAAATAGCTAGTTTGATTGGTCACGGTGTGTTAGAATCTCATTGTTGTGTACAATTCTAGCTATTATATTATTTTAAGGGAAACGTACCGTGGAATCTTGGTGTGTTACATAATTAATTAAATAAGTTTACATTGGGTGGTTTGAAAAAATTCGGTTAATGTGTCAAAACAACATTGGTATGTAATCTATTTCAAAAGGTGTAATTATATAACATCAATAGAATAGTAATCCTGAAAAAATTATCCTATTTATAAATAAATTATTAATCTAAAACCAATAATTAAATATGTTTTATAAAAACGAACCAACGATATAGTCATGGAGACTGTAGTCTATACGTACACAAGAGTAACGTTCCCTTTTTTTTATGATCGTTATATAATGAAGGTATGCAAATTTGATCATACCATAATGATAATAAAATAAAAAATCCCATATGAAATAATTTTATATACTTTTATATAATATTGATTTGAAGTAAAAGGAATCACATCATCTCAATGATATAGTAGTTCACATGTCCAAGAATAACAATATCATAGTTTAAGTGCATGAAAGGGTAATAAAAACAAAATATATAGTATATTTTTAGAATAATAATTATTTCATGAATATAATAAATATGTATTTTTTCACATATTTATAATGAAAAATATCCTTTATACATTCCATGTATCGGGTCAATGAATCATATTAAATTTAGATGGCGGTAGTCCACACTACCACAAAAGATGTTATCGTATTTACACAAAATGGAATGAATAAATGAATTTTCAATGTATAAATTATATAAGTATAATGAAATTATTAATATAATATATATAATATATAAACATAATATCCACCATAATTTCGACCATTATAGGTGGTATTGGATGAACAAACAATCTATGTTTCCTACTGCGGTAGTTCACTGCACACATGAACGGTAAGTTCTTTACCAATTAGATGGTTGTGTGTGTAATTAGAGGTAAATTTTTTTTATACAAAAATATAGGTATATTTAATATACTGATTTTATTAGATAATAATATAAAAAGGATAATTGAAAGAGTGAAAAATAAATAATACTATAGAGCTTAATGAAGGATTTTTTTTCTTATTTGGGTAATTCTGTTTGGTTTGAACCAAAGGGGTTACTTGGATTGATTTTTTCACAAGGTGAAGATTCTAGTATTTCGTAAGGTATTTTGGGGAAATATTTTTTCCTATATTTTTCAATCTAATGTTCCTTGAGAGGTATGAGGAAGTGGGAGGATTGAGTGCCTTTTTACAATGGAGGAGTATTGGCTCTCTTGTTAATTTTTGAAAAGGAAATTCCACCGACATTTTTCTTACTATAAAAATAAAATAACTTAGATAAATGGTATTATTGGGTTTAAATATGTCCATTAAATGAATTTTTTACATGTTTCTAGGTCATTTTGTCCCTTATTATTAATGTGTAGTCCCTTTTGAAGATTAATTTTACCTTAATCATTGTGGTATATTTTAATTACATTTTTAAATATTTTTGATCAAAAAATATATTGAAAATATTAGGAATTAGAAATTATTAATATTCCAAATATGGAATCATTTTTTCAAAATTATAATCACAAAATTAGATTAAATTAATTTAAATTTAATCTGATATATGAGATGATATTACAGATTTTTAATCTAAAGACCTTAAAAAGTTTTCTATGTATTTATATTCAATTTAAATGTTAAATTAATTTTAATGACCTAAATTTGATTACATGATAATAAATTTATCAATTTATTATTTAAAAACAATTAAAAATGTAATTTTATATATTTTAAATTATTTATAAGAAAAAGTAGTTTTGATTTGAAATTTAGTATTTTTCACTATACCTTAAAAAATAAACCAAAACATATTTTTTACATTTCTAAATAAAATATGAATTTAAATTTAACATTAAAAATATATAAAAGTTCTATATTTAAAATTTTAAAAAGTTTATTCATTGAAAGTCCATAAAGATGACTTTATAAAAATATAGTTTTTTATACTAAATAATTGGATTATTCTTTTCCAATTGATATCAAATAAATTGAAAATTATATAAAAAATATGTTAATAAATATATAATATATATATTACATTAATATCACTCAATAATTTTATTTTATTTATTTTATTATGAAAAAGATTCTTTTTTAGATTAAAAATAATTTCCTATCAAAATACTGCCTCTATATTCAATTAGTTCATAAAATTATTTCTAATAAATTTTTAACCAATGATTTCATATTATAATTTAGTAAAAAAAATATTTATAATTTATTTAATCCTTATTATAACCGAAATTTAATTGCTATGTAATATCTTATTATATTAAATAATAATATTTTAATAATATATTATTGTTAAATAAAACTTGGTATTGCATGTAGTGTAATATTTTAAGGAAATTTGTTGTTACATGAGATGAAAGATAACATAATGTTGTAAGCATTTCGTGATATCAAATATATTTAATTGATATAAAATAGTAAATAAATTATTAATTCTCCAGATATTATATTACATTACGTGATTGGGGTTCCGTGTCACACATGCTATTGCGTACAATGTTATTCCATTAAAATTTGTGGGTGTTACATTATCCACACCTTAATTAAATTGAATACTCAAAATTTAAAAAAAAATTTGGTAATAAATTGTTTTATATTTACTCTTTTCAAACCCCACATTGTGATAAGTGGTTATGGAACATACTATAGAATATAGAAAATTATAATTACAAATCTCACATTGACTAACATAAAACTAGGCCTCTAAGTAGAAGAGAATTGGTGAAATGTTGAGATACATAAAAGAGGTAAAATGTTAAATATATATAGGGAGTGAATGAGGTCATCAATCACAAATAATGTGAATGATTTGTATAATTTTTAGGGCCCCATATAAATAAAACTGTGAGGATTTAGAAGACCATCAGTTCCACAAAAATTAATGTATCATGACAACACATTTTAAGGTCCTTTTCCTCATGAAGAGAAATTAATTTTATACCGTTGAATATATGGATATATACTAAATTTATAGGTTGGAGTTTCATAAGAAAAGTATCATCTATTGGGTTTTCTTCACTAAAATTTAAATTTACCCCTTACTTTAAGAAATAGATATAAAAAAATAAACTTCTATTTCCTGAAGCACTAATAGAAACACTTAATGGATCCTATATCTCATAAAAGAGTTAAATGTATTTACATTTTTCTCTATATATTTTCCATATCCAATATGGTTAATAAATAATTCTCTATACCTAAAAATGTACAATAAAACTTCATAATAAATATTTTATAATAAAAAGTTTCAACTAAAAATAGTGACATATTAACCAGGAAATTACATAGTACAGGGATCGTCTTGAAACCCTTATAGTCCTTTGGACATGGGTTCATGTCCCATGTCATTTCCATATTTAATTGGTTTTCACCTTTCATAATGATTTTCATTTTGTAAAACTATTTTAACATAGTTTCCAAAATAAATATTATTGAAATACTTGAATTATTTTTATTCATGAAATATCCTTTTATCAATGGTTTTCAATACAACGCCAATACATTAACACATCATCCATTTATTTTCACATACGTCATTTCATTCTCTATTATTTGAATAGGTAATTTCTTAAAACCAAATCCATTGTTTGAGAAATAATAGTCGTAGTGAGATAAATGTATATTAATTTATAGTATATCTAAATTATGAAACCTTATTCTCATTCTAACACTCCTTAGCATTAACCTATATTATTTTTTTCATTATCTATTTAAATACATCATAGGGTATTGTAAAGAAAATTTGAGTCATCCTAAAAATATCCCCATGTAGTGTAAAACTAGTTGTGTGTTAATGATCATTGTAAAGTACCATCAAATTTTTTCTTAATCCTAGGTGGGAACTTGGTTTGGCCAAATTGTGTGCCTAAACGAGTGCCTACTGAAACCCCACTATCTTACAGTTCACGATTCTCTGTTAGAGTTTAACATTTTTTTCCAACCCTTCTCAAAATTTGATCCGTCAAAAAATCCACAAAAACATTCTAGAAAATTTCTAATCATGTCCAAATAACTCCCAAACACATTATATACATGATATACATATAGAAAGGGTGACCTGTTTGAAATTGAAGGAGAAACATGTTAAACAAGTATTTATTTTTTATTTCATGTTATACACTTTTATCACTGTCTTTTGAATTGTAATCTTCCATTTTCTATGGTCTCATGTTGAATGTATTAAAAATCATGTAATGATCATATCACATATTAGGGTGAATTTGGATCAATATATCTTATTTTAATGTGGAAATACATTTCCCAAATTTTTATTATTGAAACCAAAACATTCAAACTAACCTTCTGTAATCTAATGATGCACTTGAGGTATTATGATTTAATGGTTTTGTAGTCATTAGGGTATTTGTGTTATCGCGGTTACATGGATAGTCCATTCTGTTCGTATGAAATACAGATTTTTTTTCTAAATTATAGATTATAAATTTTATTAATTTCTAAACAATAAATATAATCTAATAATCCAAATTTTAGCTCTTATAAGCACAGATTTCACAATATTACCAAAATATGATATTGAATCAAAATTACCTCAAATAAGACTAAAATGTATGAAATAAAATGGGTGATACTATTTGAAATGAAAGAAATATCATTCTAAAAATTCATTAATCATTTCCCCCAAACATAAATCCTTCCATTTTTGGGAGTAAACTAAAATTCATTTGAAGTCAAGTTAAAAAAATAAACCACTTAGATGCCTTAGACACACATTCTGGGGTCCTATTCTAAAAACACAAACTCTACAAATTGGATTCAATACCTTGTGAGTTGTATTTTGGTAAACATTCATATAGATATATATATATGTTTCAAATTTTTTTAAGTAGAAATATTTTATATCACAATATTATCACAATCCCATGAATTAATTGTTTAGTATCGTTAAGGATTAGCTACATACAAAACTAAATATATGAAACATTGAAACAATTATCTATAATAAAACTGCAATATACTCCCTTTTAGTCTATTAATTGGTTATTTTAGTCTTATTAACATGGTAAATATAAACAAAAGTGAGAGGTGTTATCAAATTAATAGTAATAGATAACATATCAATATATCATCATGGGATTTATTATAATAATATTATAAAACATGATAATGTCAGAAATATATTATTAAAAATAACATGTAAATCAAATATTTATTTATAAGTAATAATAGAGAGACATGTAAAATAAAATAAAGATACATATACCAAGGTAAAAATCACTCAAAATCGTGTGATAATAATCACGATCCATGACGCATAATATAACAACATCACATAAAAATTTGAGAAAAATATAATTATAGGAAAACAAGACATTTGGATCATTTCCCTTCATAATTATCACCACAAAAAGTCAATGGGATCATATATAACAAAAAATACACTAAAAAAATATTTTTTGGCATAGATTACTAAAGATAAACACTCAACAACTTTTGGAGCATATATATTTGAAAATAAACACATAAAGAATACATTTGAGAATATATAACCACAATTACAATAAAAATCGTCATTGTGATTATAATTACCAATCCATACACTCAAAAATATATTTATGAGCACAGATATCCCCAAATACACTCACACACAAATTCAATATCTTGTGATTTATTAATCCTTAATCAATTATTTAGAGGAATATAAAATTCTATAACCATCCATAATATAATATAAACCATGTTTAATGTTCTCATAATATTATAAAAACAGTCATGATTTCACCATAGATTAATTTTCCTAGGGGAATGAAATGATATTAATGAAAATATTAAAAATTATGTTCATAATTCTACTAGATAAATATTGTGGATGGAATTCTATTAAAAAATCCCATGTTTATCATGAACAATATATAATGTTTTTCACATTGATGGAAAATTTGGTTTCAAAATTATTAGATAAAAGATTCAAAAAATACAAATATATTTTTTATTTTGAAATTATTAATATATGTAAAAGTGTTTTCATTATAAATAAATAATATATCAATGAAAAATAACATTATTAAGTTCCTTTAAAAATAATATTTTAGTTTAAAAAAATTAAAAAATTATAAATAAATCATTAATTTGATAACATTATTAAAAAAATAGAAATAAATGATGATTTATTGTCTAAAAAGAAAGAAATTAGAATTTATTTTAAAATAAATAAATCTATTTTAAAATTTAACATTTAATTTTGGAAAACATAAGAATATTTAATTTTTTAAAATAAATCTTATATTATACTATTTATATTCTCATAGGTATGGGTTATTTTTTTGGAGTTGTAAGAACACGAAGGGAAACTACATGGGTGTGTAAAATGGGATGAGTTGTAGTAATAATATTGGAACCTTGTGAGAGTTGAATGGGTACCCATTGGGATTAAAACATAATCGGTAATTTGGATAAAGAGAAACAAGGTACCCAATTTCCCTGTACAATGCATTCTATAGAAACATAGGGAACCCCCTAAAAATAGTGTATTTTGAGCTGTTTGATCCCTATATTTTCCCATAAAATCAGTGGGGTGTATAGAATCACTTTTATTATATAATTTTCACACCTCTATAGATATTTCTTTATATTGTCCACTATCCTATGTCTCATCCCTCTTCATGATTGTTGCAAGTGTATTCATTTGAAAATAGAGAATTGGATTAGGTAAGGTATAGACCCACTTCTAATCTAATATCCTCTCTCTTATTTCTCATTCCAAAAATTATATGTGATCACATATTTTTCTAAAATAGTGTTCTAAAAAGAATTAACTCTCTTTGATTACTCCCTCATAGTAGCTAAGAATCCCTATATAAATTAATTTAATGCAAGAACAAGATTTTCATTCATATATTTTCTATACATAAGAGGTTGTTATATTTAATTAATTTTTCTATAGTGTTAGGTTATAAAATTAGTCCTTTAGATACACACCTTCTCTTCGAAAGAACTCAATGAGATATTCTAAAATTGAATTAGTTGGTGTCAACCTACTTCCCCTCACTCTCATAAATATCATATAATGTAATGACCATAATCAAAGTGAACGTAATCAAAATATATAAATAAAAACTAATATATATATATATATTCCTAAATATCTATATAAAAAGAAGGAGTTTGAATTCCAATCTCCCTTGTTTATCATATCATGATTTGATTTAGAATCTTTTATCTTTATTGTATTATTGGAGTTGATATTATATTTTTTTCTAGTGAATCATAGAAGGTGTACAAGGTTATCATTTATTCACTAAATTAAAATTTTAATAGCATACATCACTATGACCTATTCCATGAATTATAAGATCACTGTGATATGGTTTTTTGTTTTAATTGACCAATGTATGTGTATTTTTTTTATTAATAAATATATTTTTTTATATGTTAGATTGATTAAGATATAATTTATAGTGAATAGGTTGGAGGTAATAAAATGGTTTCAAATTTATTATAATGTTTTCCCTATTCATTTTTTATAGATACAAGAGATGAAACCCTTAAAAATTCATGGGATTGTTATCTAGGTTTCCTAAACAAGTCTTAAAATTCTTATTTATATTTTTAGAAGGGTGGTTCACCATTAATTTGTTATAAACACATCTACTCATATGTGTGGGTTAATATGTGTAAATTCTTGTTAAATTCACCCTATATATTATATAATAAGCATGACTTATCATATTCTATGATGAGGATAAAATTTATGGGTTGTTTTGAAAACAATTTCTCACACCAGGAGTTTAATATTATATTGAGAATCTTTATTAATTATATGATAGATAATATTTTATATTTTTTCCTATTATAATATATTTATACTCTTACTAAAAATAATTCAATTTTATTATTGGGTAATGGAGACAGTTGTTTACTACATATAGGGTATGTTTTACTCATACCTTATATCGGCCCTTATAGGATATATAAGGGTAATTGACTGTGACTTAGTCTCATGATGCAATGTGTGATAAATGGGAAAACTTAGTGGCCACCGTTGTGGTCTTTTGGAAGCATGGATAGGATTACTCCTTGGGGTTTTCCTTAGAACATTTTTAGATATGTTTCACACTAGGGAGAGTTGGTTTAGTTCTTTAGACCTTGTTCGGAACACACCATCTATGTATCTATAGTTTACATCCAGTATCAGACACCTTAAAAAAATTGTGTATTCATATGTACCATAAGTGAATGTGTTTATTATTCATTTCATGTTATACACTTTTATAATTGTCTTATGTGTTTTCTGTATCCATTTTCTCTGGTTATAGATTAATTATAACCAAATCTACGTATAGGCCATACAACTTTTCAAGGTGAACGTTGTTTAAGAAATTTCATTATAAAATTGGTAAATCCTTTTCCCTTATTTTTCTTATTGAACCATTGAAATTCAAATTATGCTCTCGTAATCGAGAGGTGCACCTCAAGTATTATGACAACATGGCTTTGGAGTAATTTAGGAATTCAGAATGTTGTGGTTACATGGATTTACCTTCATGTTTTTAATAAATATAAAACAACCCTTGATCATTGTTTAGAATATTTTATTATTTAAAAATAATAAATCAATCAAAAATAATCCATCAATTGGTTCAAATAAACATGGATTTCACAATTTCACCAAAATATGTTATCATATCCAAATTTAATCATAGTAGTCCAAAATTTATGTATTATAATTGATGATATGGGTTGAAATAAAATAAATATCATACTAAAAAATTCAATATCTACTTTACCTAAACTAATATCCTTCCACTAATAGGAATGAACAAACCATTTATTCTATTAAGGCTAAAAACATCCACTACTAATATGACTTTGACGCACATTGTAATGTCCGATGATAAAAACACACACTAAAAAATCTATCTTCAATACCAAGTGTCATATACAAATATAATATTTTAATTATATATTTAAAATTATTTTCATAGTTTACATGTTAAATCTCATAGTATTTTCAAAATTCTAGGAGAAATATGTTTACAGTATTTATGAAATATCTATACACTAAACTTATATTATGATGGTTGTGAACATTTATCTATAATAATACAATATTAGAATACATTTTAGTCCCTTAATTGGTTATATTAATATTAATAACATCGGTAATTGACCAATAATGTTTTCCTTCAAATGATCAACAAGGGAAAACAATTCAACTTGTTTTCAAGGGATATGTTATAAGAATATGTGAAAAAATATAATAATAAAAATATATTTCTAAAAATTATTATGAAAAATAATATTTATTAATAAAGAATAATATAAAGAAATTTAATATAATATGATCATAAATATACCAAGGAAAAAGAGTTCCAAAACATGAGATGAAGATCGTGATCCATAGATCATAATATAGGCACATCACATAGAAATGTGTTATGGAATTTTCAAAGGAAATATTTAAATTACAAGCATTTCCATTCATAATTATTTCCACAGATATTCATTATTGTAATAACTGACCACAAATACACACATACAAAGTCATTATAAGTATATATTACTAAAAATTCACTCACATACTATCACTTTCAGCATAAATAAACCCAAATATAGTCACCAACATTCCTAATTATAATGGATTGAAAATATATGGTCCTTTCATTACTGAAATATGGTGTTTGAGGTGTCCGGGGAGGATAAGGTGACTTATACCCAACATTTTCCAAATTTCAATCATGTTTCATGAAAATGTTTGACATTTCATTTTCCAAAATCCCAAATTGTTTCATGAAATGTTACAACTTTTCCTTTTCCAAAATTCCAAACTGCTTCATGAAACAATGTCACATTTCATTTTCTAAAATTAGAAATTTTTTCATGAAATGGTGTTACATTTCCTTTTCCAAAATTCCATCCAGTTTAATGAAATGGTGTCCAATTTCCGTTGCCAAAAATCTAAATTGTTTCATAAAACGGTGTCCTAGATATATTGTCAATGAAATAGTGTTAGAGGAATGGTGTCACAGAAATGGTGTCACAGAAATGGTGTCACAGAAACGATGTCACAGAAATGGTGTCACATGAATGGTGTCACAGTTACTGTCTCATAGTTATTGTCTCACATATACTATATCATATTTACTATTCTAAATTTCTAGATTTTTCCAAATCCGCCGATTTAACGTTTTCTGTGATGAAAAATACTTTAGAATATTTTTAAGGGACTTAAGTCCGATTCAAAGCCAACAACTCCTATATTAATTTTCGAAAGGATTCAGATGCCTTTACGTTGTTAAACCACAAGGTTTACTACGATCCCCTTTTAATGGAAAATCCAGCATATCTTAAAATATTGCTCCATTTAATATTTTAAAGGGGTGATAAGTATTCCTACCTCGTTCTATATGACTTGTCATTTGTGTGAGACTCTCAAACCTTTCCTTCTATCCCATAGGAGTCGTGTGAAAAAACTTTCCTCCTGGGATTGGTTCCCCTTGAAGTGATTTTTTCTGTAAGTGCACCCCCTGTTCTGGTCCAACCAAATAGTATCAATCAATCTTCAATATAAAGTTTGTTATATCATCTTCCGTTTGGGTTTATCTCCTTCAATTTTTCCTTTTCCTATTATGGAACTCTATCTCCATGTTCCTAATTTACTTTTCTTGGGTGTTGGCGAGTGTGGTGGTATCTCTACATCCTTGGGTGGATGTAGTCCTCCTAGAGAGGTGATCGTGATCTGTTTTGTTGGTTTGTTTATGTTCAATGAGAATCCGAAACCTTTTCAGGTAAGGGATTTGTTGTCCCTCTATTCCCTTATGTGAAAATTTTTATATATCATGCTTTACCTAACTAGATCACAATGGAATTGACATAATAAATATTTTAACCGGATAAATAAATTGTTATCGATCATATGTTCTTGCCTCTTGTTTTTCTAGATAGTGTGATATCTATGAATTCTTAATTTAGCATATCATTATTGATGGAAATTGGTAAATAAAGTATACTAGGATCTATTTTCATTATTTGGATAAAGATAAAGAGGCATGTATATGAATCTGATTTTTGTTTTTATTGAAATTTGATGTAAATCAAATTGGTGTAGTAAGAATGTTTTTTTATTTTTGGCAGCTTATTATTTAGTTTTCTAGCCGTTGGAACCTACGAATAATAAAATGATTAATTCATGATGGATTAATGAACTATTTGTTTGATAAAAGATAATTCATCATAGGGTTATATATTACCCTATTGTTTTCTTAAGGTCCAAGAGCCCGGTTGATATGATGTTTGTTTTACTGCGACTAGTGTTGTGATGTGAGCCTGGATAGCTGTTGTGATATGTGGGTGCATGGAGGCCCATTGGCTATGGCATCAGTTGATGCCTAGAGTGGCATGGTTATTTTTTTATGCATGTGGTTGTCGGGGAGGACACCATAGATGATGAATTGGGTTGGATGTGAATGTTGTATGCTTGATGAATCTTGTTAGTTGTTATCTTCAGTACATTCCTCACTACTCAAGGCACCAGGTTTTTCTTACACTTTTTTCAAAAGGGGTGAATATGTGTAGGGTATTCCTCATGCATTGGATGTTTAGCTTCCCAAGGGAGGATGGGTCTATTCTCATTTTATAGGCGGTACAGACTCGACGGGTTGTTCAAATATTCACCGTGTTTAGCCACCCCTATGTTTAATAGATTATAATGTTCTTCTAGAATTCCTGATAATATGGGAATGTAAAAATGATGTTAATAAATGGTTGGATAAATTTTTTTAACCCATGGGTCTAGAGATTACAGGGATGTAATTCGGAGGTTTCAATTTGAAGGAACAATGGACTTTGGTTGTGATGCTAATGAAATGTAATGTTGAATTGGTAATGGTTTATTAATTTATAAAAAATTAATTATAGTAATGTGAAACTGATATAAATGGAATGAGGTAATATAATAAATCTCCTTTAATGGATGTGTGAATATAGGATACCTATTCTTATAAGCGGGAACCGAGAGTCTGAGAGACGTTACATGTAGTTGAGTCTAATACTAGGTTATTCCCTTAATATAATTGTGAGCTATTTTATATTCTTTAATTTTTGTGTTTCTATATACTACTCCACCTCATCAATTAGAGAAAAAAACACCATGGGGACTCTGAGCCTTGGGGGTATTTTCCCCAACATTCATGTGGGAGAATGAATGGATAACTACCCCCTTTGTCCCCACTCTCGTATCTTTGATGTTACTTGTGCTGGTAGGAATAGTGGTTAGTTTCTCTCTATATGTTTGTAGAGGGCTATAATGGATTGTGGTTATTAACACACATATATTGTTGATATAGTTTCCTTTGTACAACTATCAGTTTAATGTATATAGGTTGTGCTGGGTTGAGGATCCTTACATAGTGTATGGGATATAATGTCTTGTGGTTTAATACATGGTGTATTATACACATTATGAGAGCTATGGTGGATCCCATAAACTAACTAGTTACAATGGTTATGTTGAAGTGGTGGTTGTGCTGAATGAGGTTCATATTGTGGTACTTCACCCAGGTCTCTACGGGAAAGCCTTTTTGGTGACACAAGCTTAGGACATACAATGTTGGGGAAGAGTGGAAAACCAGTGGGGATGTAGTAGTGGGGTACCCTTAATATTAATTATTTTATTATATACTCCTGTATACGATGCTTCGTGAGAGTATCCATAGTGAGTTTTGGAACATAGTATACTTGTTTAGGTGAAATTTTAGTTTCACTTGTTGTTCACTGTGAAATAGCTTGTTTTTTACTTTTTAATGAGAAGAATCAGGGAGGATCCTTCTGATTATACTTTTATACTCACACTATGTATATATAAATAGATTTTCAGGTAACTTGGAGAAGGTTGGAAATCAGTCTGGTTACTACTATCTTGGCATTATAGGAGCTGTTCAAGCTTCGTGGTCACTGCTATATTTACTTCACTTTGGTACTTGTAGTTTTCTCTTTCAGTTGTAGTGGTTTTGAATGACATCAAATTTGTGTACTTGTGATTTCTTTTATATTGCAGTCTCAGTTGTAGTTTATTAGTTCCTTTCTTATCTCTCTCTTTTTCATGTGTTCTCATAGAGGGTAATGCGTCCCATTTGTGTGTTTTGATACCCTTAGTGGTAGTATCCAACTCGGGACCTATTAGAGGTGGGACCCAGGGGGTCACTATATCCCTTCTCACATTTTCATCCTAGGAGGGGTACACCTTATGTGGAGGGGGTCATGACAGAGTGGTATCAGAGTTTTGGTTGAGGGATATAGTGGTGTTTTGTGTTAGGATGATGTGAGGTTTCATGGGTTGGTAGGGAAATGATGTCAGTCATGTTTAGTAAGTGATGTAAACATTGAAGACCGAATGATACATAGGTGTTTAGGCCCCCCTGTTATATGATGAAAAAACCATTATGTTGAAAATGGATACTAAATGAGGTGATGGTAGTTGTCGGGTAGAGACCTTGGAAAGGATCCTGCATCATTCTTCTTTGTGAATGTGTTTGAATGGAGAGTCCATGGGATAGAAGACACGTTCCTGTCATGGGGTGTGGCAAAAAAATTATTTAGTAAGTTAAAATATAGTATTGTGGTTAACCTAGGTTGCCTCCCGATGAAGAGTGCACATAAAATAGTTTGTCACTTTTTAATTAGAGAAAAAGTTATATGTTTTTGAAATTGTTTGGTTTTTGAAATCAAAGAGAGAAAAAGGTTAAAAAGAAGAAATTGAGGAACTGATTCTAGAACAATATAGAAATCATGTGATTTAAAAACTATTTTAGGAGATGGGTGATCAAGTCAGGGTCATTTTTATAATTGCAATACTATCCTTGTTCAATTGTATTCAATCCTCCTCTGCTAAGTCGATTTATGTGAGATTCCATAATTACATTAACCCAATTATTTGGTTAAATGGTTTAACAAAATTTTAGTTTGGTATACATTTCTTCTGTTGTGTGATAGAGTTGCAGTGAACACCACCAATTATTTTGGGAAATTCCCAATCAGATATTCTTTATCGTAAATAATCATTAATATTCACCACCCCTCCCACACGTACTAGCGATCACTAAGTACTTCACTACTAAGTCCAGATATTATTCTATAGATTATAGGACAGAACCAAATGGAGGGCTAAAAATGATCATTTATAAACAAAATAAAAACAATATAATATAAAATCGAATATGATCACATAAGATAATCAGTTCTACTTTTATAGTTTGAAAACAGCTTCGCAGAAGGGATATTGTTTTTATTAAATAAAATGTAAGAACTCAAAGCATTAAAAATATTAAACCTTTTGTCCCTCAATCAACTCATATTTTTACCTCACCATGGTAAGGGTAATTAAGAATAATGAGAAGATTAATGCATTGCAATAATAATATGCAGTAAAAAGTGAAAATAAAGAACATAATTTTATCCACCAGATTCAGTTCTCCATAATTTCAGAATTGTTTTTCCAACATCTCTTCGAATCATGTAGAGGTCCCTTATTTTAGGGTGTGAGGAATGTATTTCCCATCCACCCACAATGTTTGAAAGCTAATGGAGCCGTGGGGAGTGATTTATTGCCGAATTAGTAGACCAGACTTGTTCTGGCCACCATTCACTATTACACCAACCATACTTTGACCGGTTGTAGGGAGGCCTAAATCACATACATTTTTCATGAAATTTAACTGGATGATTCCTAGTAGAGTTGGATTTCTAACACAGTTTGAATCAGCCAATTTGGTGGTTGGTAGCCCTAGATATTAATCATTGAAGGAGTCATGTTCCATTCTGCCTGCAAGAATACATTTTCATATTGACCGATTTTATTTGGCCTGTTGGAATTCGAATTTGAACTTGGTGTAGAAGACTTATTTGTAGAACACGACTTATTTAATCCTAAAAAATTGAATCAGGTGAATTGGATGAAAAATTTAGGAGTTATTCTCTAAATAAATAGGCAATATAAAACTGTTTAATGTCTAGAATTAACCACTTTTGACATTTAGGCACAAAACGCATCAAAAGGCATAAAATAATGCAAATAAGATCAAATTGATTAATTAGAAGGTATTAAATCATTTGAAAATATATGTATAAATTCTAAAATATGAGATCTATCAATTCCCTCACACTTATCACTTGGACTCCTGGAGAAGAAAACATCAATATTAAATCAAAGCATATTTAAAACACATATCTATGAGATCTAACAATTTAACTCCAAGAAACAATATATATCACACATCATAAACAAAAATTATTCCAAGTTCTAAATTTAATTCATTAAATATATTTCTTCTTCATTTATTCTCCCATTCACAAAAAACACTTAACCAACATGCATATTCTCTCATCACACAAATATCAATTTTCAACAATGTCTTTCTCATCCAATTCTCATGTAAGGGTCACCATTGGCTTGATAAATTCATATTTCTACACCCGATATAAGTCAGGATAATATGTTTATCATGAAGACATTTCATGGTTGTTCTGTGGATTCAGGTTGGTACGATTTAGATGTGAAAAATTCTGAGGCTGAATAAAGATGGCTTGGTTATTTTTGAAGCAAAATAGCATTATTATAATTATTTTTCAAATATGGTCTTCTCGTCACTCCACATAGGAGTAAATCAGCTCCAAAAGCATGAAAAATCAGTGTCATTTCACACCATTCATAATTTTAGCTGAAAATGTATCAGTCATCTTAAAAATGATTTTTCGTGAAATCTCCAGACAGGGACATCTTTCCTTTCATTATAAGCTCTAGAAAAGCACAAATTCTTTTACCTAAAAGCTCAAGATAAGGCACAACTGTCAACATAATTATTTTTTCAATAGCAAGAACATGACTTCAATATTTTATTTTCCACCCAAATAATCTTAAAATGAGGTAGCACAATATAATTCAACCTCCCCCCACACATAAGATCATCGAGATTATGAAATTTTACTTCACGACCAGGTCGTCTAGGGAATATTGGCTTGTAATGTGGCTAACCTAACAGGTTGTTCATGGATTCTATGGGAAAAAAAGATTAAACTTACAAGATATTCCATTATAAAAATCATTATTTTGAAAAGGAGGATTTAATACCAATGAAATTCCTCAATCATTTAAAACACATGCACCTCAAACCATCATGTTTTGATAGGAATAAATCAAATTCTAGTTAAATAAAGCATGATATGGTTCTCTCATGATGTGAGGTTAATGAAAATAGTATGAAAAATATGTTTAGATACTTCACAGGAAAGTGATTTCAAATATAAAGGCACTGATATGTGGAATGTGTTTCAAAAATTAGAGTACATTTCAAGAAATTCATATAAATTTGAACTTGAAACAAAGTTAACTTCAGCGTTTATATAAGCTTAGATTTATGAGATAAATTGTTTTAAAAATTGAAATGGGTTTCAAAATATGTGATGACAATCATTTAAGCTGAAAAGTTTTAAAAAAAATTTGAAAAACACAAATCTGAAAATATTAAACTATAAATGTTCCCTCCCCCACACTAAAATTATGTTGTGTTTTCAATGCATTCAAATTGACTTAACATGTAAGAATATATTTAATTGAATTATAGTAATCAATAAAGTGTAAATGAAAGGTAAAACCAGATGGATTTATTGATAAATGGATTTGAGGAGTGTGATCTCCTCAACTGGATCTGATGGTATTGGTCCAAGGAATTTCTCCAACCGATGTCCATTAACAGTGAATGGATTCTTCTCTATAACCTTCACAATCTGCACAGTACCAAACAGATATACTTGAGTATCTATAAATGGACCCCCACCCATCTGGAATGAAGTATACATGGCATCAACTTAAGCCTTGAGTTGAATAATTGTACCATGTCTCTAGCATGGATGTTTTTTGTTTGGATCAACTTGTCATGAGCCACCCTTGTTATCTCTGTATAAATCCTGAAGATTTCAAAAGCATTCCTTGAAATTTCCTTCAGATACGACAACTATAATCTTCCCTCCTTCCCCAAATATTCAAGATCCAAATATATCATCCTCACATCTCAGTATGCTTTATGTTCCAATTCTACATGTAGGTGACAACTTTTCCTATAAATCAACCTATATAGACTCATTCCAATCAGGGTTTTGTAGGCTGTCCTGTAAGCCCATAATGTGTCTTCCAACCTTCAGCTCCAATGATCCCTATTTTTATAAACAGTATTCTCTAAAATTCCTTTTATTTACCTATTGGATACATTAGATTGACCATTAGTCTGTGGATGATAGGGAGTTGATGTTTTATGATGCACCCCATATTTCTTCATCAATGCCTCCATTATCCGATTGAAAACGCGAGTCCCTTGATCACTAATGATTGATCTAGGCACTCCAATACTACAAAATATGATAGTCCTAAAAAAATCACAAATAACTTTAGCATTGTCAGTCTTGGTGGCTTTTGCTTCCACCCATTTGGAAACATAATCAATGACAAGAAAAATATAATAATTAACAAATGACAGTGGGAAAGGGGCCATAAAATCTATTTCCAAAACATCAAAAATTTATCAAAAATTAAGTGGTTTTTGGGGAATGTAATTTCTATTTGAAATATTTCTAGAAAACGGACATTTTTCACATCTTTTACAAAAATCATGAGAATCTTTAAAAAGTTTGGGCTAATAAATTCAAGATTCTAAAACCTTCCTTGATGTCCTTTGAGGTCCAAAGTGGCCTATACAAGCTTATGTGTGAAAAAAATCAAAGACAGAATTAATTTCACTTTCAGGCATACATCTTCATGTTACTTGGTCATTGCAAATCTTCCAAAGAAATAGATCATCCCGAACGCAATATCTAGATTCAGATTTCATCTTTAAAATTTGGTGATAATTTAAATGTGATGGGATGTGAGATGTTACCAAATAATTGACCATATTCGCATTCCATGTAACTTCACTATTGATGATGTAGATTTTTTCTCTAGGAAGCACATCATTGAGTGGGTTCTGGTATGGAATTTCTCCTTCATCTGTGAGGAGTATTCGACTTAGATGATCAGCCACCATATTTTCAGTTTCCTTTTTTTCTTTAATTTAGAAATTTAACTCTTGTAAGAGTATCATCCATCTCACTATCCTTGGATTTTCATCTTACATTTTCAATAAAATCCTGAGTGATTCATGATAAAAAAACAACAACATTAGTTCCAAGAAGATATGATCAGAATTTATCTAGTGCAAGGACAACTGAATGGCCTCCTTATCCGTGGTTGTGTAATTGAATTTTTTGGAATACAATTTCATTGATTCATTTGATGTGACTTGAGGCTATCATTCAATTCATTGTCATAGTGAAGCTCTTACTACTTGGTTAGATGCATCACATAGCAACTCAAAAGTGTAATCCCGGTTGGGTGGTTTCATTATTGGAGGTGTGATAAACCTTTTCTTTAGTTCATCAAATGACTTTCTACATGCATAATCAATATTAAAGGTAGCTTCTTTAGTATTAATCTTGAGAGATGGAGAGAAATCTTACTAAAATATTGGATGAACCTTCTATAAAATCCAGCCTGTCCTAAAAAGGATCTAAAATGTTTTAAACAAGTTGGATATGGAATAGAATTTATTACTTCAAATTTTGATTTATCATCCTCTATCAATTTTTGTTAAATTATGTGCCACAAAACTATTCAGTTTTCAAAAATGAAATGTCATTTTTCAAAATTTAAGACAATATTATTTTGAATTCATGTTTTAAATATTTTTCCAAATTTCCTATGCAGTGATCTAATGAATTTCAAAAAACTGTGAAATCATCAAGAAATACCTCCAAACAGTCCTTAATATGATCCGAGAAAATAATCATCATACACTGTTGAAATGTACCAAGGGCTTTGCATAACACAAAAAGAATCCTTTTGTAGTAGATTGTACCAAATAGGCACGTGGAGGTAGTATTATCATGGTATTCTGGTGCGATCGGTACCTGAAAGTATCCAGAGAATCCATCTAAAAAAGAGTAATGGGTTTTTCTAACTAACCATTCTTGCATTGGATCGATGAATGGAATGGAGAAGTGTTCTTTTTGGGTAACATGATTTATCTTCCTGTAATATATACACACTCTCCATATATTTTGTACTCTCCTGATGATCAATTCATTTATTTCATTTTCTATAGTTGTTAGGACAATTTTATTTGGGACTACATGAAAGGGGATGACCATTTGAGAATCATAAATTGGGAAAATGATGTCAGATGCTAGAAATTTCTCTATCTATTTCCTAACAACCTCCATGATTGTGGTATTAAGTCTTATATGAGGTTTTCTAACGAGTGGAGAATCACTTTATAAAAATATTCTATGAGAGAATACCATGGGATTGATTCCGGGTATATCACCTGAACTATATCCAACACTATGGACATTTTTTTTGAGTAGGTAAAATATAATTTCCTCTTGGGAATGGGATAGATTATTAGAAATTATTGCTGAAAATTTCTCTCCTTTCATAAGGTAAGCATACTTCAAATCACTTTGTAATGGCTTAAGTTCCAGACATGGGGGTTTTCAAGGGATGACATTGAATTAATGTATCCTATTCCTAAGACTAGAATCTCTGGCATCATATCATTTTCGTTTAATAAATCATCATAAAAGTCATATATTACATTATTCTCTAACAAGAGTTTAGGATTTTTAGGTTCATTGGAATTTGAATTTTCTAATTAAAAATGTTATCCTTATGATAAGAAGTCAAGAAGAATACCTAAATCATCAATTGGATCAATACCTTTTTCATGGGAGATCACTTAAAGTGACTGATTACTAGAAGGACGTTTCATTGCATCATGAATATTGAAGTGCACTATACTATCTTAGAGTTTCATTGTGAGTGTTCCTTCATGGACATTGATGGTAGTTATTTCTGTTTTTTGGAAGGGTCTCCCCAGGATGATGGGAGAGTGGCCTGAAGCTTTGTCTTCTTCCATAGTGAGGACATAAAATTCTACTGGAAACATCAATCCACTTACCCCAATGAGTACATATTTTATATCTCAATCTAGGAAAATGATCGATTTATTTTCTAATTGGACCATCTCTTGAGTTTGGTTTTGATCTCCGATCTGCAAGGGTGAATATACTGAGTGAGGCATAACATCTATTGAAGCTCCTAGATCACATAGTGTGTCAGTAAAATTTAATGAACCAAAAGTGCAGGGAATAGAGAATGTCCCTGGATCTTGACATTTTTTTGGTATCATTGGTGGGATCAGTGCTGACAAACTTCTCCCTAAGCAGATTCTCTAATTTCATTCCAACCACATTCTTTTTTAGCACAACTCGTTCAAAAAATTTTCATACATAGGGATTTGTTTGATTGCATCTAGTAGTGGGATATTGATCTCAAATTTCTAAAAACATTCATGAATTTCTTTTTGAAGTCTCCCTTATTCAACCTTCTTTGACTCAACTAATGTAGATGGGAATTGTTCTTAGATATCCTTCCTCTCCCATTATTTTTTTTTTCAAAGGGGTTTTGGGAATTTCCTTTCAAAATATGATTCTTTCTCCTTTGTTGTTTTAGTCTCCTTATTTTGGATGGATGTGTTTTTCTTCAGTATGATTCTTAGAATCATCATCCATACTTTGTTCAGGTGACATCTTCTCTTTTCCACTTCATGTTGTAATGAAACTCATGCTTACTTTGGGATTTGGAACTGTTTGTGTTTGGAGTTTTCCTTGATTTTTGGTTAGAATATCCATAAGGTTGTCATATTTATTATCAAACATTTTCACTTTCTTATTTTTATCATTAATCTCCATTTCTTGGTGGTTCCTTTGGGAACTCGTTGAAGGTTTTTCATATGGTTTCTTCTAGTATGGCTGTTTATAGGGTTGCTGGAATGGCGGAGGATTCTAGTATTACTGGTGCTGGAATGGAGGTTGATTTTGGTATTGATTTTGAAATGGAATACTATCATGGTTATATCAGAATCCATATTCTTTTTGGGCTATATGTGGTTGATTTGACTAGATTTTCCTTTCATTATAGGTAGCTTCACAATTTCCTATCCCCTATAGTTCTGAACATTGATAAGTGTAATGATAACTATAAGAGCATACACCACATACCTGATTCGTGCACTGTTGTTCCTTCACATTGTTCGCAGAAAGTTGTCTCATCACACTAGTCATTTCCTTAACTTTTGCATCATGTAAGGGTGAGGATGAATTAGAAAATCTTACCTCACAGATACCTTTAGTTATTGTACCTCTAGTTTCGAATTGCTGTGACTTTTCTGCAATCTTCTCAATTAGGCCTTTGACATCTGCTGGTGACTTGTCGATCAAGGCTCCTCCATATGAGGCATCTATTAAATTGCGATCATTGTCGTGTGATCCTTGGTAGATGAACACAATAAATTGGTTCTCTTCCATTTCATGGTGTGGGAATCTTGCACATTGTTTCTTAAAACGTTCCCACTATTCATAGAGAGTATCTCTAATCGATTGATGTATGACATAAATCACTTTTTTTAATTACTTTACTCTAAAATGTAGGGAACAATATCTATAATATCCATATTTTGAGATCTTACCAATCATTTATCTCCCCTATTTTGAGGTTTTACATCCATTATTTTGCTGCTCCCTCAAGTGAGAAGGTTAATTCCCTCCACTGTACTTGCTCTTCTGCGACTCCTCGGGGTTTGAAGCTAGAGCAGACATAGGTAAACTCTTGGATGTGTTGATTTGGGCCTTCACCTACAAGACCGTGATATTTTGGGAGAAATTGACTCATATTAATGCATAGTTCAATATCATTTTCTATGTCAGGGATATTTTTTTGGTTTTTTGTTTTTGCAAATTGAGGCGTGAAAAGATCAGGCAGAGTTTGGTTGGGATTATTACCCATTTTTGTAGGATCAGAGTGATCACTAAAAGTATCACTTGATTACATGAGGTGTATTTATTAAAATACTATTTGAAAACTATGTTTTCTAAATTGGGTTATTATATGATCAATTTTAGGATCAAATTCATTTAAAGGGTTATTTGAACTATGGGTCATTCAAGAATTTTTTTTTTCAATTTTAATGTTTTGAGGCACTTCATCTCCAGAAACAGTGCCATGTTTTGACACATGTATGTTGTGGGGTGTGGAAAAAACAGTTATTTACAAAGATAAAATATAGTAAATTGGTTAACTTATGTTTTCTCCCCCTGATGAGTGCACAAAAAATAGTTTGTCAATTTTTAATTAGTGAAAATGTTATGTGTTTTTTAAATTGTTTGGTTTTTTGAAATAATTGAGAGAAATAGAACAAATGAAGAAATTTAGAATGTGATTCAGGAAAAATATAGAATTCATTTGATTTAAAGACTATTTAATGAGATGGGTGATCATATCAGGGTCATTTTTATAATTGAAATACTATCGTTGTCCCATTTTAGTCAATCATCCTCCGCTATGTTTATTTAAGTGACCTTACATAATTACATCAACCCACTTCTATAGATAAATGGATAAAACAAATCTATTATTTTATATAATTATTCTATCATGTGATAGAGTTTTAGTGAACACCACCAATTATATTAGGCAATTCTCAATAGGGTATTGTTTATCCTAACTAATCATGAATATTAACCACCCCTCCCACACATACTAGCGATCACTATATACTTCACCATTATGTCCTGATATTATTCAGTATAATATAGACCATAACCAAATGGAGGGATGAAAATGATCATTTATCAAATAAATAATAACAATAGAGTATAAAATCTAATACGATCACATAAGATTATAATTTCTGTTTTTAGAATTTGAAAACAACTTCGCAGAATAGATAATGATTTTATTCAATAAAATGTAAGAACTCAAAGCATTAAAAATATATAACCTTCCCTCCCCAAACCACCTCATATGTTTACCCAACCATGGTAAGGGTAATTGATAAAAATTAGGAAGATGAATCCATTTCAAAAATAAGATGATGTAACAAGTGAAAATAATGAACAGACTTTTCTCCTATAGATTATTTTCTCCAGAATTTCAGCTTCGGTTCTTCCACCATCTCTTCGAATCAAACCAAGATATCTTCTTAAAGGATGTTAGGAATAAAGTTTTCCATCCTCAAACCATGCCTTAAATCATTTGGAGCCATGGGGCATGAGTTATGGATGAATTATTAGACCTGACTTGTTCTAGCTGCCAATTACTTTTCCACCAACCATAATTTGACCGGTTGAAGGGAGACCTTAATCAAATAATTCATCTAGGAAATTTAATTTTATGTTTCCTCGTAGTGTTTTCCTTTAAAAAACTCTTGAATAATACAATTTAGTGGTTGGTAGCTCGAGATATTAGTCATTGAATGTGTCATGGTCCATTCATCCGGCCAGAATAATGTTTCATATTGAGCGATATTATTTGACCTGTTGGAATTTGAATTGGAATTGGTCCAGAAAACTTATTTGTAGAACATGATTTATTTAATCCTAATAAATATGAATCAGGTGAATAGGATGAAAAATTTAGGTGTTATTCTATAAATACATAGGCATCATAAATCTGTTTAATGTCCATAATTGACCACTTGTTACATTTAAGATCAAAACTCACTGGATGTCATAAAATAAAGAAAATAAGATCACATTGATTAATGTGAACGGTTTAAATCAATTTAAACAATATATATAAATATGAAAATATAATCAATCTCAATAGTTTACCCTCAAATTAATAAAATAAAAAAGTTATTTAATTAATGTCGAGTCCTCCATATTCTAGGTTTTGGATCCCTAACTATTTTCTATTTTGCAGATATTGTTTAATGTCAATGTCCTCATCATGTTCATACATAAAATGTCTAGTAGGATATGCCAGTAGATCGACGCATGGTAGATGTTGATGACAATGACACTTAATGGAGGACAATCCAAGAGTGTTAGCTCTAATGTCTAAAAAAATAAGACGACTCCATTTCAGATTCAGTCAGAGAAGACAGGTTGGAGGCGGTTGAGATAGCCTTTTGTTTGATCTATACTCGGAATGAGAACTGGCTATCTTTGTTTATGATGATGCTACTTGGAGTAGCAAGGAAGTGGTGGTTCTTTTTCCTCAGGGATCATGATGATTTGTCTATCTCATAGAAGGAGTTCTGAGAAAAGTTTAGAGTCAAGTTTCCTTCTTCGACCAAGAAGAAATCTAGTGGCCAAGAGATTAATACCCTTTAATATGAGAGCTCTGATATGAGAGAATTTGGAATCTCTTTCAAGAACCTTTTATGACATGCTTCAGACCAATTACCCTAAAGGGAGGATAGGGAAAGGCATTTCAAGGAGGATTTGCATCCAATGATCCGGCACTAGGTCACCCAATTTTTATTGAAGACATAACATGAGGTGCTGGAGAGGGAAGCCGTCACTGAGAGGACATTGGCCAGAACATAATTGTCATGAGTGCGGAGTCATCATGATTTCTGTGATGGGTCTTTCCATCTGTCTCAAACAAAAGGTTTGAAAAAGTTAGAAGTACATTTTTTTGTGATATTAATCGTATATGGTTAAAAAAATGGACATATACTTCATCTATCATATCACTTAATAATATAAAACTAGTTTCTACTAACCTGAGACTTCCTGTAGGCCAGTGGTATGGAATAAAGGCCTTTTTCAATTCAGTTGTGGGTTCGATTCCCACAGCCTTTTCCGACATGATGGGTTGTCTCCCATCCTACAGGTTATCCTTTTTCTCAAACTAAAAATTTATAACATTACAGAAACAATTTCGAAAAAAAATTTCTGGCCTTAAACAATACTATCTGCTGTCTGACATAACCCTTTCTATTCTTTATACTTTTCCAAAATATATCTGTCCAATCTCATAGTATAAATAAAATGATTACTGTAAAGGTCACATAACAAGAACATGAATACCATCATTTACGATATGATATATCTTGTTGGTCAGATTCCAAACATGTGAATTCTTTAATCATGTATTCTCTTGAAACAGAAATTACCATAGAACCTTAGTGAAAACATGCATGCTGTAAAAGGTTACTCTCTCTACATACCAAAATCTCAAAAATTATATATACTCACCCCATTATAAATTTTTTCCTTATATTAGTCATGAGATAATTTCATTTTTTTTCTTTATCATTTCATTATGCACATATCATATACATTCCAAAAATATCTGAATAAACATTCATGGTTACCGATACCATTCAATATATACATTCAAAAACATAAGGAAAAACAATAGTGTAAAAATCCTTAGATGTCTCTTTATTCCATAGTACCATGAGATTACATATACAACATTACTCTTGATAAACCCGTAATCATTCTACTAACTTCTTAAACCATTGACCGATCATGAACAATTATTTCATCTCACATATCATTTGTAGACTCTTCATCATCATAAATATAAATACTACCTATACGACCATGGTGATTCTATTCATGAGATTTTACCTTAGGTCATTTGTTTGCGTAATGCCCGTATAGTCCACATTTAAAACATTTAACTGTTGTTGATCTAATACCATTATCCTTTTCCATGGTGTTAACTGAGACTTTTCCATTGAAATTAATGGCTTTGTATCCTTTGTTTCCACACCCAAAGAATCTTCTAGTTCCTTTGAAACATTCTCCTTCATTCCTCTTCCCACATGATTTACATGAGAGAAATTAAACTTATTTTCCTCTATGATCATCATGAAACTCTATCTTTCTCTTCTTAGCTGTGTCGAGAAACATAAAAAAGTTGATATTTTTTATCATATTACGAGATTGTTGATTAAGAATAATAACGATTATTGGATTTCCAAATCCCGTTTCATTTGGTTTCACAAGAAGAATATCATTCCATTGTCCATCATATCTTCCATTATCGTGAATTTTCTTGTTTCCAGCCATTTTATAAAACCCAAAAAGAATAGTGTTAGAGGCCAAAATCATAATAATGGGGGATTACCTTCAATATATAACATTATAGGTTAAATTCTATGATCATTACCATAATTCTAGGACTATAACCTATACATATACTTATCAATAGAGACATCCCTAGACATACCTTAGAAATATCTCTAGGGATCTAACTAAATTTCTCACATGCTAGTTTCCAATGGTTAACTAAACCTTATCCCTGATACCAACTGTAGAGACCCAAAGATTGACGTACACTCACATTACATTACTTTTTCAGAATACATAATACATGACAAAAACAGACGCCCAATGACCATATTAGTTTAGTGTCATTGGAAACTTTGAACGTAATAATCTAATCATGGTGAAAGATCTTCAACATCTCAAATAAAGATATTACCCTTTTGTTTTCTTACCTAATTTTTTTATATCCTGGGAAAAAGAAAACATAAAAATGGTGTGCTCAAATGCTCAGTAAGGGTAAACATATAGAACATAAAAACAATCCATAAACATTTGAATGCAAAAACATGAACATAAAATCCAAAAATCAAAATATTGAGCAGAGAAATAAATCTTGGAAGCAAATAAGGAATATATCATAATGGAACATAAATCATGATAAAATAGCATGGGAAGAAAATATGTAATTGTGGAAAACCATTAAGCACATGATATGATTTCCATTGTAGCCAAGGCATTACTGCCAAGACCATCTAAGTGGACAAAGTCCCCTTCTGAATCATTTCACTCCTCGTTCCAGTCCTGTATTACTGAACCAGATTAACTTACCATTCCACCCATGTCTATCTAATGAGATATAAATCTTTACCCAATGCATTGGAGGGAGATATAGGTCCCACCCATCTCATAATGAAATCATTCTTACATGTGCCACAAAATCATAAATAATACATCATAGCATAATCCATATAATAGAATGGGATTCTTAAACATCATGCCATCATAACATAATCCATATAAAAAAATGGATATCATTTCATCACAAGAAGAATCAAACCATATAAATAATTGAGTCATTATACTTGAAACATAAACATATTAAATAATGTCATTTTAGATGGAAAATATTTTTGATAAAACACCTGAAATGAATTCTTGGGGAAAATATCATTTCTTCATCAAAATTATTTTATTTTCACAAAATTCAAGTAAATTATAAATGAAATGGGTTTTTTTGAGAATATCAGGAAATCTTGTACAGGAATATTCATGAAAATGAGGCGTTATGAAAATTTAAAAATCAGTTTATGCCGTATATGTTAAAAATAACATTCTCCTCATACTTTTGTCGGAAAAGTCAAAAAGATCCTCGTGTGGTAATCAAAAGTAAGATTCATTTCATAACATGTGGTAAAATTCAAAAATGGGTAAAAAGGCCATTAAAAATTAATGAAAACATTTTTAGAAAACAGGTACATGGATGACAAATATAACCCCAGTAAATACTTACGAATAAAAAATCATGGATAAAAATGAGATTGGAAAAGCTATCCCTTACCTTACATCAGATATACTTCGTATGTATCCTAAACATCTGTATAAGGATTTAAATAATGTAATTGACTTATTATAGAATCACATTCATTATTATGATATCATATATGCTTCACTTATGACTTTATATTAACCGTTCTTTTGTAAATTCCATGATAACGTAGCGTTTTGGGTAAAATCATTTCATTTATCGTACATATTTCGAATTATTGTTCTTGATATTATTACTTATAAGCTGTTTTAAATAATTAAATAATGTAATACCTGATAAATATATATAATATATATAATGGATATACATATATATATATGATATATCGATAAATGGAATGAAATACACCGTTCAAGTAGACGGTAGGCAGTACGTATGCATGAACGATGTTTTCGTTTCCTTATTGAATTGAATGAAATTAAGTAGATGAAATACATATATATATATATACATAAATCCAGTACCATTATTATGTGATATATTTAAATATTATTCATTATATATAATTTATAATCATTGATGAATGGTTAACATGGAGAATGAATCTCATCGCGTCGTGGAGACGGTAGTCTGTACGTATGCATGAGCGATGATATCATTCCCATGATTGTGGAATTGTATTGATATGTATATATAATATTTTATAATAAATATAACTTTACAATTATCATATATAGTTATTTATTTACACCATTATACCCATCCAAGTAAGGTGGTGGTAAAAAACAGATTACACCACGGCGTGGAGACGGTATTCCGTACGTACGCACGCGCGGTGATTTCATTTTCCATAGGATGGATAGAATGTGAAATAGGGTTTTTTAATATTTATAATAACATATAAGTATATATTTAATACTTATGTAATTAATTTATAATGAAACAACTAAACAAGATGAAATAGAAGAAGAAAGAAACATGAAATAATCAGAAGAAAAGATTACCTCTTCTTCGATGCACCTCCATTAAGCTTCCTCTTATGGAAGTAGAGTTGGACTTTTGAGAAGACCAGAACCTCAAGAATGTTTCTAGGGAATTGTAGAAGATAAATCAGCAGTGTTTGGCCGATCTTCAAGGATCAAAAGGTTGTGAAGGGAAGAGGGAAGGGGTGCCCTTTTTATAATGGAGGAGAGGGTCACCTTTGAAAAAATTAAAATATTATTTTATAATAAAGTCATATTCGGTTTATAATATCTCAAAATAGATTTATTTCGAATCTAAAGTTAGTATGGCTCGAAATACTCTCAACCAATAGTTTTTAGACAAATCTAGGTAACTATTTTAACCTTATCTTTTAGAATAAACTCTAAGTTAAATAATTTAACTTTTACCATGTCTTCTTGTTTTATATCACTATATGGTTAATAAAATTACTATAACAAGACAAAAAAACCCCAAGTGGTTAATTATTAATATATATAACCTTATCAATGTCAATTGGCCGAACCTTATATTTTTTGGAATATTATGACAATTGATAATATAATATTTTTTAAAAAACTATTTTATGTCAATTTTGACACTATTTGGTAATTAAATTTTGTGAAAATAATAACTTCATGATTAGTTCTAAAAAAGTAAATTAAATCAATACTAACATGTCATATTAACATATAAAATTATTTTAATTCATAAAAAGTCTCAAATTATATTTATTTGGGTATTTATAACATAAATTATGTTAATATTTTATTCATAAGGTAATAACTCCATCATCATTGTGTCATAAATAAATTAACTTCTATAATGTCTAAAAATTATAAAAAAATACCTATATATAGGAAATAATTTTTTCTTTCTAATGAATATTTATAGTCTAATTTATATTATGCATAACCCAATATCAATAATGATTTAGTTATTAAACCTTGATTTTAACAATTTTAACTCTTCTTTAAATAAAATAATAATAAGTGTCCTAATCTATTCCATGTGGACCTAAAGGGTAATATTTTATTCCTAAGGTTGTTTTTGGTCGAATTACACTTATCCAATAGAATTAGGACATGTCTCAGGGAAATAATAATATAATTTTTACCATTAATTACCCTATTTATTTTTTACTGTGGTAAATAAAAGTAAAAAGTTACTATTCACCATTAAATTATTTTTATCTTATTGAACTTCATTTTACTCCTTTATATTAATCGTTTCTCTTGTATTTTCTAAATTCCAATAACAGAAGTAGTAAAATTATTTTTCATGTAAATTTTCAAAATTTCTAAGGAGGTTGGTAAAAGATAGTGAAATGTTCAATAAAATTTTTATATATCTAAAATTACAATAAAATGACTCCAATGAAATACATTGAACATTTATATGTATCATGTATAAATATTGACCTAAAAATTTTTAAATAAATTTAATAATTATTAAAATAAAAATTCGTTTTTCAACTACTATCCTAGTGTTTTTCACTATTCATAAAAAATTTAATGTTTTCAGAAAATATAAATGATTCACCCTAGGCTAATTTCGATATTCAGAATCCAAATATGAAGTCAATTTTGAATGATAAAATTTTTAAAATTTCAAAAAGTGGGTGTTACTATTCATAATGGCTAATTCATAATAATATTATAATAATATCTGGTAAGTGAAACTTGGTATTGCGTATAACACACGCTATCGTGGAAGGTCGCGGTTGCGTGTAATGAAAGCTTAGTAAGGGTTGTGTGTAGTGCAAGATTCATTTATTGTTGCATATAATAGAATCCAACCATATTTCATTTATACGTTGAATATATATATATATATATACATACACTCAATGTCGCATAGAATAAATACTATCAAACAAACATGAAATTGTGTGTAACACGATCCAAGAATAGTGTTGCGTATACTACAAGCTAATACGGTGTTGTGTATAGTGCAAGATAAGACTTGTGTAGCTTACAAAAAAAGTCATCAATGAAATTAAAATTAAAAATTCTCATAAAATATAGAGTTGTTACAAGAACATATAGAAGTTTGTATCCAGAATTCGTAATAAGAATTCAGAGTCGAACTTCATGAATTTTTGTATCCAGAATTCAGAGTTGAACTTCTTGAGAGTTTGTATCCAAAATTCATAGTTGAACTTCATGAGAGTCCGTAACCAGAATTCGGAGTTGAACTTCATGAGAGTTCGTAACTAGAATTCATAATCAGAATTCGGAGTCGGAATTCATGAATGTTTGTATCAAGAATTTGGAGTTTTAACTTCATGATATTTCGTATCCTGAATTTGGAGTTGAACTTAATGAGAGTTTGTAACTAGAATTCAGAGTTTAACTTCATGAGAGTTCGTATCCAAAATTCAGAGTCTTAAACAGAACGCTTCATATCAAATTATTATATGATTATGAGGTTTTGGTCTCAATCCAAGGATTACACTTAAAAAATTTATGATATGAAAAATGAAATCTAGGTAAGGGTAAATTTCCTTGGGTAAGGAAATTTTTCATAAGGTAGTAAAACATGGGGAAAAAAGTTTTTCCTTGAAATAAGGTGTTTGTGATTTTCAAAAAAAGAGGAATGGTAGAGTCATAAGGTAATCCTTATTGACTCAACAATGTGCCCTTACATAATGGAATGGAAATGTCATAAGGAATGACTTATTGAATCAAAAATATCCCCTTTTTGGAAAGCACAAACATCCTTACGAAAATGAATATAAGGACTTGGAATAAATTTTTTATACATTGAAATTAAATCTTATCTCCCATTGTTCATGTAAAATAGTGAATTCGACTAACTCCCCCTTATCCTTTGGAACTATAAAGATCGTATTCTATATTTCTTGAATAAGAATTTTCATTTTAATGTAGAAATCATCGTAATGAGATCGTCCCCCTTAAATAAACTCCACTTTACAAAGAATCCTTTTTCCTTCTCCCTTTTAGAATTCTTTTTCATTCTCCCCCTTTTTGATTTTCAAAAAGAGTTTGAGATAATGGCAAAAATTTGGTACTTGGAATATTAGTATAGACAACCAAACAAAACAAGGATCCACAATTTCATTGAGATTGGATGTATTAGTATAAGGAAAAACAAATACAACAAAAGATCAGTGTTGTATTTATTTTGCTTCTTTTTCCATGGGCATTATAATCTTCACAAGGGTCTTTAGCTTTTTCAGATCTTTATGATCCTCCACATCATTCTTTTTAATGATTTGATCCTATCATATTGATCATTTAGGGCCTCTTCCTGAGCCTACAACAATTCCTCTTGCTTCATAAGACTTTCTGCCATCTTGGTCCAGAGATCCTTCTAAGTTTTCCAATTTTTGACAAAATAACTATGCTTCCTATTTAGATATTTAGCATCCTAAATGCAATAAATTTTATATAGACATAGATTTTACTGAAAATAGTTTGTATGATCCCTGATCTTGGTGTCTTTGGTGTCAATGGCCTCTTTGAAATCTTCTTGAAACTGATCAATATCTCCCAAATATTCATTGATTTTCTTTGACCAAAGAGTCATTTTCCTGCAGGATTTTTTGTGGGCCTTATAATTGTTAAGTAAATTTTTGTGTTCTCCCTCAATCTTAACACATCTTTCCCCCACCATAGACACATATTTTGATTTCTTATTCATGGTGTGATAAAGAATCTAGCATCTAGAATCAATTTTAGGAAAAATCAAAATGGTATCTACCAGCTTCTTTAGAGATTGAACAAAAAAATCATGTCCTAAGGTAGATGACTCTGAATCAGATTTTTTTCATTGATGTGGTTCATTCTATAACTCTATCAACTTCCTATTAGATGGTTCATCAGCAACTACTTATTTCCCCATGCCATTTTTCGGTACTACATACTCATCATGGGATTCCTGCTCACTTCTAGATAAATGTTCAATTTTATCTTCATCAACTTTTGTCTTCATAGATCTAGCTTCAACATCCTATGAATGAATAAAGTCATGATTGTGACCCCCTTCCTCAAGATGGCTTGTTGACTTACTCATTAACCTTCTCATCATCTCTAGGTGTAACAAGTTTAGAAGATCCAACTTCAAAATTATGGAGAGAAAATTTCGTGAAAGAACATTCCTTTTCCTGAATGTGTTCTACTTGATTAATCACATCATCAAAACCAACACTTCTCTCTGCTTCTTGCACTTCCTCTGCAGATTTCTTCTCATCCATAGTTTTCTCTTTTGGTTTTTTTGGTGATATAAATCTCTTTCCCAGATTCGCAGGCAACTTTTCTACAAGGATGTCGGAATATGGATTTTTTCGGATGCAACCTCAGTAGCCTTAAAAAGTGATTTGACAATCTCTACCTCAGACAACTTCTTCTTCATATTCTATTCTTTGGATTTCTTTTCTAGTTCATCGACTGCCTGTTCATTCAAGGACATAGCCTTAGTATGATCAAAACCAAACTATGGCCCCCCTGATTTTCTATACATCTTATCCTTCCTCTATTTTTCCACAACTTCATCGGGGTTTGATTTATGCTTCTTTGGTTTAGGAGGTGCAGATTGAGGTTCTTTTGCTTTGGGGGTTTTATCTTCTGCTTCCACTTCCTTCAAATACATTTTTGTTCTAGAATTCCTTGATGTTTCATCTTTTTCATCATTTTACGGAACTTCTTATGCCTCTTCCTTAGGTAGATCATAAAATTATCTTGACTCCTTGGAGAAACCAACATTCATCCTTTTTAGGGTATCATCATGGATATGCATAACATTGTAATTTCATTCCCTGTAATTACAGGGAATCATGAATGATTCGAGGCACCAAACTATCGTCATGGATTGTAAGGCCGGATACATGATTATCTGAGCTCTTAAATTTCCATTTTTTATATTCTCAATCTTAATGAGGATATGTCTCATGAGATTGATCTTTCTTATATTCACTAAAAATTCTAGGATATCCATGTCACTTTTCATAAGGGTGTCTTTATCACCGTTCCTCGGTACGATGAGACATTTCACCCATAATTGTAGAATCCTATTGTTGCTAGATAGATGGGAAATCTTGGCTGTCTTGACATCGTTGTGTCCAAGGCATTCCATATCCGTTTCCTTAACAAAACATCCTTGAACCTCTAGGAGCTTGTGGGAATATAATTCAGCTAAACCAACATATGAGATCCCTACCAAGCTTATATCCTTGGTGTATGAGAGTTTCTATGGCTTTCCATAACTCATGAATGAGAATTTTTCACTACCAACTTCCTTAAAGCAGTAAACTGATTCATATAATTCAATGAGAAGATTTGGATAGACTACATATTGAGCTTCTATCATAAAATTAGCTACACATTCCCACCCATTGATCAATATGTTCATGGAAATAATGGAGTCATACCTGTTGAAAATGATTGGGTGTACCACTCTCTCCCTATATATTTACCACTCCAAAATCGGCTTAACTTTAGACATATCCTGATAAGGAGCTTCTATAGACATTCAGACTAGAGAACTTCTGAAAAATTCAGAACGGGGTTTTATGTTCTTGACCAATCTTGATAACCGATGTGAGAAAACCATCAGGGGTCCCATTTATATAGGTGATAGAAGTGACTGTTGAACATCCCATTTGAATCCAATGCTTGAGAATTATTCATACTTAATCTAATGGTTGAAAAAATAGCTGCAAGGAAAATTTTGGTTGCATCTTATCTTTTGAGGTATTAAAAGGAAAACATTCGGATTTAATAATACTAGAATTTGAGAATTCAAAACACAAAAGAAAATAATATCAATGGAATAATGACTACGAATATTTTAAAATGAAATCATACCTTTCGGATTGAAAGGATGATTATTCATAATAGGTGATATTCTTTTTGAAGAACATTTGTTTCCAAAAAAACATGAATACAAAAAATAAACTTCACTACAATAATTTCAAATCAGAAAATGTCCATTAAAAAAATTTCATGCCTGAATATTTTCATTACGGAAACATCAAGTTCGATGATTTTCATTACAAAAACACCAAGTCCGAATATTTTCAATACAAAAATTTTGAAAAACAAACTATGAAAATTTACATTAAGAGATTTTTTGAAAAACCAACTATGAAAATTTTTATTACGAAAAATTTGAAAAACCATGTTATAAAATTATGAAAGACTTTAATAACAGATGTACTCCCCCTATGAAATATAATTTTTTTCTGTAAGGAGATTGGTTCAACAGAAAGTTAATGAAGGAAGATTACCTCATGGTTTTCATTCCAAAAATCTGTTTAATGTAATCAAATATATCAAAAGGTAATGATTTTGTGAAAAGGTCATCCATTTGATCTTGCATTACGATAAATTGAAGAATGATATCCCCTTTTGTGTGTGATCCATAAGAAAGTGATTTCTAATATCTATGTTCTTTACACAGGGGTGATGTGCAGAGTTTTTACTAAGGGATATGGCACTTGTTTCATCACACATAACTTGATTCTTAGTAAAATTCTAGCCATAGTTTGTGAGTATGTGTTGCATCCACAATACTTGAGCATAACAACTTCCAGTTGCTGCATATTTAGCTCTTGTAGTAGAATGTTCTACAGAGTGTTGCTTCTTGCAAGACCAAGAATCTAATGAATCTCCTATGAAATGACAAGTTCTGGATGTACTCTTTCTAACCATTCTACATCCACCAATGTTAGCATCTGAATAAAAAATAAAACAAAATCATTTTCAGATGTATAAAACATTCCTAAATCCATGGTTCCCTTTAGGTAGAGAAAAATAATTTGCACTGCCTTTAAATGAGATTCCTTAGGATGAGATTGATTTCTAGAACATAAAAATACTAAAAACATTAGGTCTGGATGACTAGATTTCAAGTAATGTAGACTTCCTATCATACCTCTAAAAGATGTTTGATCTACTGGTTTCCCAGATCCATCAATTTCAAGTGTGTTTGAGGTACCAATATGAGTAATTATACTCATAGTGTTGTCATATCCATACTTTTTAAGAAGAAATTTAATATACTAATATTGGGATATATAGATTCTTTATGGTTTTTGGGAAATTTTAAAACCATGTTAAAATGTTAACTCACCCATCATACTCATTTCAAACTCATATTTCATTAGATCTAAAAAGTAATCAGTTTAAGATTGTGGAGTTGAAAAAAATGTAATGTCATCAACGTAAATTTTGACAATCAAAACATTTTTCTTATAATTCTTTATAAAAAGGATTGGATCTTCATTTACCTTAACATATTTATTTTGAAGAATACATCTTGTAAATCTATCATACCAGGCTCGAGGGGCTTGTTTAAGTACATACAGAGCTTTGCTATGTCCAAAAACATGATCAGGATGTTTTGTATCATCAAATCCAGGAGGTTGTTCTATAAAAACATTATCTTGAACATAACCATTAAGGAAAGATCATTTCAGATCTATTTGAAAAAGTTTGAAATTGAAGAATGTTGCAAATGAAATTAAAATACGAATAGATTCTAGTGTAGGTACTGGAGCATAGGTTTCTTCACAGTCTATTACTTCTTGTTGATTATAAATTTTAAGAACTAATCTAGCTTTATTTCTAATGATGATTCCATTTTCAACACAATTATTTCTGAAGAACAATTTTACTCCAATAACAAATGATTCCTTTAGTCATTCAACCAAGGTCCAGACATCATTCCTTTCGAATTCATTTAGTTCATATTGCATGGATTTGATCCAATCATCATCACCTAAATCTTCATTTGTGCTTTTTGGATCTAATTGGGAAAAGAATGCAAGATGTTCTACTTCATTTCTTAAAGAAATTCTAGTCCTTACAGGTTGATTGACATAACCATTGATACTATCACTAGGATGATTCCTTAGAAATAGTTGATTTGTGTTTTGTAGAACCTGTTCATCAACATAGGGTAGTTAATCTTCTGGAGTAAATGTTTTAGAAGCATCTTCTTTAACATTTTCCTTATCAGAAGGATTTTCTATCAAAGTTTGACAACCTGTTTTTGAAAACACATCTGTGTATGTAGGTTGGGGTTGTTTAAAAACAAAATGAACAGTTTCATCAAATTTAACATGTACTGTCTCTTCAAAAGTACAAGTGTTTTTATTAAAAACACTATATGCCTTAAAAGTTGTGGAGTAGCCTATGAAAATTATTTCAACAGATTTTGGTGCAAATTTAGGTAGATTATCTTTAGTATTCAGAATAAATAACCTGCAACAAAAAACCATAAAGTACGAATGTCTATGTTTTCTACCATTCCATAACTCATAAAAAGTTTTATTAAGAAAAATTATAAACAAAACACCATTGATAGTATAAAAAGTAGTACATACAGCTTCAGCCCAAATATGTTTGGCTATAGAATACACAGTCAACATGGTTTTAGTTATTTCTGGAAGAATTTTATTTCATCGTTTAATAACACCATTTTGTTTAGGTGTTAAGGGTGCTGAAAAGTTGTGGGTAATACCTTTTCAACTACAAAAAGTCTTAAAATCCGAGTTTTGAAATTCTCATTCATGATCACAATGAATAGTTTTCAATGGAAGCCTTTTCTCATTTTTAACTATGGCTCTAAGACATTTGAAATAAGAGAAGGCTTCATATTTATTTTCTAGAAAATACGCCCATGTAAATCTAGTGAAATAATCATCCCAGAAAAAAACATAATACTTTCCCCCAATGCTTCCAGTTTCTGTAGGAGCAAAATGATCCATATGCACTAGCTATAATGCATCAATAGTTCAGACATCATTGACTGATTTGAAACATGATTTATGTTTCCTTCCATATTGACAAGGGTCACAAACATTTGGAGAATAAAATCTAAGCTATGGTAGATCCATAACTAATCCTTTATTAAAAAAATTTCATAAGATCCTAAGGTTACAGTCACCTAACCTTTTATTCCATAACCAAGAATTATCTTCCTTTGCAGTAAGGCAAGTTATGTCTTGGATCCAAAGGTCTTCTATATTTAGTGTGTAAACATTGTCTTGCCTATGTGCTGAAAGAATAAATGCTTCCTTGGAATGGTGTACTAAGCATTTGTTATTCCTAAAATTCATAAGGTAACCTTCATCAAAAAACTGTCTTATGCTAATGAGGTTGTTCTTAAGACCCTTAATAAATAAAACACTTTAAATCAATGTTTTTCCAAGAAGAACGATGTTACCTATACTAATAATTTCTCCCAGATCATTATCTCTGAAAGTTACATTTCCTCCTTTTGTCTTCATAATCTTTACAAAATAGTTTCTATTACCAGTCATAATCTGGGAACATCCACTATCCATGTACCAAGTATTGTTGTTGGTAGTTTTTCTAATTCTCTGAAAATAAGAAAAAGTTATATTTTTGGAATCCAAAATTACTTGGATCCGGAATTGTTAGATATCAATATTTTGGGTATCCACATTTGTTTAAAAAAAATAAGAATTATTAAACCCAGGAGATTGAACATTATTCAAGGATCAATTTTTCTTCCAATGCCCACCACTTTGACATTTAGTGATAAAAGGGGATCTAGAAGGAATAAAATATTTGTCATTGAAAACTAGTTTTTGGTGAGTATATACTACTCCAGTAGTGTTTCATTGAGGTTTAATTTGAGAATAAATCTTGTCAAAATTTTCTTTCCTAGAGTTAAATTTTTCACGAATCATCTTAAGAGAAAATATTTCGGATTTTATTCTGATGACTAAATTTCTATCCTCAGGAATCATTTCCTTAGAGTTATATTTTTCTTCATAAACTTTTATCCCTAAAATATCATTCATAAGTTCTTTATAAAGTTATTTTTAATAGAATTTTCTTTCTCATGGTCATTAGAAAGGTTTTCTAATATCTCATCTTTATCTCTAGGATCTCTAGAAAGAACTGAAATTTCATTTGTAAGAATTTCTTCCATATTAATGTCCTTTTCCAATTTATTATAAATTTTAATATTTAATACTTCAAGTATCATGGAAAATCTAGAAAAATATTCATATGAATTTATTTCTTTATTTTTTAGGATGAAGTATATTCAGTAGAAGTACTATTTTTGGAATATTAATTCTTATCAATAGATAATTTTTTTAAATCCTAGGCAGAGCGTACCATGGACGTAATGCATGTATTGGGAAAAGATGTAGTAGTAATGAAACCCATATTATTCAGTGCTGATGAATCATATTCAAAAGATTCACTTTTTGATGAATCTCCACAGTTATCACTCCATGTATCATTATCTATAAGGCTTCTCTTGTGCTTTGATCAATAGAATTTCTTCTCATTATTTTATGAATTCCTTTCCTTCTTTTCATTCATTTTCAACAAGGGACAAACTGGTCTGAAATAACCTATTATTTTACATTCTTAACATGTAACTTTTCCATCATTCTTATCCATGTATTATTTCTTCTTGTATTTATTATTATGGTTCCTTTAAGATATAATCATGTTCATTCTCCAAGAAATATTAGCTAATTCATTCTCAAAATTTTTTGTGTCACTAGATTCTGGATAAAAAATGACTTTCTTTGTCTCTGACCTGGTTAATCATTCTGGGGTATTGGAATTCATTTGTTTAGAAGTGGTTGTAAAATCAACTCCTCTATTTCCATTCTTCTTCTTGACATTTTCAGTATCTCATTTCATTCTGGTTTCATGCTGACGAAAATTTCCAAACAACTCATCTAAAGAAATCTGAGTGACTTTCTTATTCTCATCAACAGCTGTCCTCTTGGACTCCCATTCATTTGGAGTGATAACTAGGATCCTTTCCACAAGAGCCTCATCATCCAAAACATTTTCTCCCATAAATTTTAAGATATTCACAATATTCATAAACCGTTTCTGAACTTTTCTTATAGTTTCTCCATACGGAAAGTTAAAACTACTGTATTCAACTCTCATCATTGCTCTTATTGTCTCTATGACATTAGATGTACTAAAATGTGTAACTTCACGTTTCTTCCAGATACTATTTGCAGCTTCACATTAATATATTTGACTATATATTTTCCTAGACATAGAATATAACAAAGTATTTCTGACTCTGAAGTTTGATTGATATTTGGATTTCTCCTGATTCGTAAAGGTTCTCAATTCCTTATCTGGAATCTTCTAATCTCCAGTCAGTGTTATATAGTTATCCACTCTAGTATTGATATTGAAAGTCTTCATCCTATCTCTCCTACTCTCAGAATCATTTCCATAGGAAATAAGTTGTCTGGTAGAATTTATGTTATGAATATAACCAACATTTAAACATGCCATCCTTAAGATAATCATTGGCACAAAAACATGTTATTAGTATATGTATGTAAACAAGAGAATGTATCCTAAGCAAGGAAAATATATAAAACAAGTATCTTTAAGCAAAAATGAATCTGAAATATGTGATTCCAAAAAATATATTCTGAAAAAATATAAATATGAAAGTATGAATCTGAAAATTCTATTCCGAAAGTTATGAGAAGAAAAATTCGCTTCGTAATTTAATCGTGAGATTAATTCAGATTGTACCAAATGATCCGATACCAATTTTGAGATGGTATGTTTGTATGCTATACTCTATAAAACTAAATGTAGGATTGAATATGTAAATACGAGATTCTCAAATACAAGAGGCAGGGGGTGAATTGTATACATTATAAATACTTTAGGAACTCTTAATGTTGGTTATGTTTAACAAGGTTAAATAGGATAACTAACAAAGCCTCAAAGTTATAATAACGTTCTTGATTCTGGAAAAGTGATTCCGAAAATGAAACATAAAAAAGGTCTAAAAATATAGAGATTCAACCTTAATGTGTATAGAATATAACTAAATCAGAGTACAAGTGTAAGAAAGTATATGAAAGTTATACTTTCATCAACAATACAAATACAATAGAAATTTTTAAACAAAACAAGTACTATGTAGTATATCTTTTAACCCAAAGAGAAGGGACTCCAACAACCCTAGATAAAGGTCCCTTGATTTATACTTTTAATAATTCTTATCTTACTCACACTTGGGTAATCCCTCGATATGAAGATCAGAGTCTGTCTTGCTATCCCTGAAAGCCCTCAACTATCAGTTAGTCGACACCTCTGTCTTCCTCAGCAATGAATCCCTCAACATCAAGGTAGTCGTCACCTCTTTCTTCCTATCCCCAAAATCCCTCAATTGTACCCAGCAACAATAGGAGTCACACGATGAAAATCTGAACTAGAGGTTCAATACGCACAAAGCATGAGAGTTTATAAGAACCTCTCTCTAGATATTACTTAAATTGCATGTAAAATCATTTTTCAGAATTCAGGTCAAGTGTTGTATCGAGCATTTTCAAATGAGCTTGTATTTATAGGCACAACTCCAATGGTTGGCTCCCTCCTCCAATTGTCATATTTTTCCTTGAATTTCATAGGGAGTTGTACATGTGTCACTCAAAAAATGGTTAGTTGATAATTGAAATCACGACATCATTTTATAACCAAACAAGTGAAAGCATAACCAAAATCTGATATTCGAAATGTAATTAAGTTAACGTTTGGAATGTATGTAAATGAATTCGGAATCTATATGAGAAGAATATTTGGATTCTTTTTTGAATGAATTTGGAACTTGAATTATATCAACTTCCAGAGTCTGAATTTCAAGGAATGTTGGAATATGAATTCATTAGAAATCGGAACCAGAACATACAATGATCGGAGTCGAAGTTCATGAGAAATCAGATTCAGAACTCATAGGAGTTTGGAGTCTAAATTTAGAGTACCCCAAAGTCAGAACATAGAGAATTTAGTATCTAGAATTCGTAATCATAATTTGGAGTCGAACATCATGAATGTTCTTATCCAGAATTTTAAGTTGAACTTCATGAGAGTTCGTATCCAAAATTCGGAGATGAACTTCATGAGAGTTCATAACCAGAATTCGGAGTTGATCTTCTTGAGAGTTCGTAACCAGAATTTGTAATCAGAATTCGGCATCGAACTTCATGAATGATCGAATCCATAATTCGAAGTCGAACTTCATGAGGGTTCATATCCATAAAGCAGAGATGAACATCTTGAGAGTTTGTAACTAGAATTCGGTGTTGAGCTTCATGGGAGTTCGTATCCAAAATTTGGAGCCTTTAACCGAATTCTTAATATCAAAGTATTATATTATTCTGAGGTTTTGGTCTCAATTCAAGTTTTACACTTAGAAAATTTATGATATGAACAATGAAATCTAGGTATGGGTAACTGTCCTTGGGTAGGGATATTTTCTTTAAGAGAGTAAAACAAGGGGTAAAATGTTTTTCCTTGAAATAAGGTGTTAGTGATTTTCAGAAAAATAGGAATGGTAAAGTCATAAGGTAAACCTTATTGATTCGATATTCTTCACCTTACATGAAGGAATGGAAAATACATAAAGAAAACCTTATTGACTCAATAGTTATTTGATTTAAGCAATCATTTTTGAAATTACAATTATATTACATATTCATACTAAAAATATAATTATTTTTAATTGATAACTATCTTTTTATTTTCTGTTTTGTTTATTCATCTTATAATATTCCTAATAAAATTTAATTTAATATTTAATGCGACATTTTTGTTAGGTGTTTCATATGAAACAATATATTCAACATTGTATTTATTTTAAAGGGAAATTCATACTAAAATATTAGGGTGTTGCATTATCAGAACAAGAATAAATTTAATTCTGGTAAATTTAATTATCATTTATTAATATAACTCTATAAGGGAAATAAAAATATTGAAATTAATTTATCTATAATTTCTAATGAAATTTCCACACACTGTCCATGATAATACCAGAAGTCTATTTATCTGAAATATGATTCTTTAGGATTTCATGGGGTCATACCATTCAAAACATAATATTCCAGCTCTTTTTTCCCAAAAAATGATTAAAAAATGGTTATGAATGTATCTATTAAAATCACAATAAATGATCATATGAAAATGAAAACTCAGTCCTATGTTATCATATCATAATAAAAATCCTTTTGACCTATGATACTCCTCATTAAACAAAAATATAATAAAATCAACCAATAACAACTTCATCATAACCATGGAATACAATTAAAATATTATAATTAGATCTTTTGACCTCAAAATAAGATAATCTCTCATAATGGTTTATAAAATAACATTTTAATCACAAAAATAGACCCCTTTAGAGTTTTAAATGTGGTGTGCAATTAGGAATCTTTTTCATTAACTAGGTGATTATCACGTTAATAAACAATACACATTTGTTGTGTAGTTAAATATAATAGAAATTATTCCATATTCATCATCAATTAGTTTGTATCTAGATGAGGAGGTTGTCTCTAGAAACGCACCTAATATACAATTTACTAAAATTTTAGGATGTTAGCATATAATGGTGCTTATCCATAGTATTTTCGCTAAATTTATCTCATCATAATCCCCAAAAATAAATAAACTAATCCTCTAGAATAATTAATCTTATTTCTTATACCAAAAATGATTCTCTTTATCTACACACTCAGGTCTGGTTTTTAAAAAATATACATTACAAAATAGATTCATTGATAAGTGAGATATAGCAAGATATACCATAATAAATTATACATTATTTAAAAAATATTAATATGACGTCTCATAATTGTCAGACAATTCAAAACATGGTTGGATTAGTGTATTTAAAGATAATCTATTTATGAAACATATTATACTACACATGTGATCATCTTTCTATAATCATGTCACACTCAACTACTTTCTTATCTCTTTAAAGGTTATACTCATCTTTCTCACTCAAGGAATGGAAAACTAAGAATGTGGTGTTCTCATTCTCTTGTTTATGGAAAAAATTTAATTATTTAATTGTTTTTAATATTATAACCATATGTAATTTAATAAACTGGTTCTTAGTTTTGAGGTATGGTATTCTTCTTTTCCCTTTTCCTTAAGTGTTTTTGAGAAAATATTGAAATTGGGAAAAAATCCCAAATTTTGGAACTACACACCATGCAATTTTCCACACGCGGTGTACTTTTGGTAGTGTGGGATGGGTACATGGGGCGTGTAGGCATGTCGGTGACTAAGGGTGTAGGAACCGACTACACATCATGTAGTGGTCCTTTACACGCCGTGTAGTCAGTCGGTATGCCAAAACAGTAAGGCGGTGGAGTAGCTGCCAGGTGGGCGACATTACACGTCGTGCACTCGGGAGTACATGCTGTGTACTCATGTATATGGATGAACAGTGTGGCGGTGCCACTAGAGGAACAGGTAAATGAAGGAAGTACACGCCATGTACTTGGAAGTACACGCCGTGTACGTTGTTTTTTCGCTTAAATGGGCAGTATTCTCCCCATTTCATAGGGAAAGAATAGACCAAAACGAGAGGAGCGGGAGTGGATGGCTGAGCCTTTGGAGATCCGTCAATCGCGAACCGGGAATCCGATTCCACCTTGGATGATATCTTTGGAACCGCGCGGGTAATCCCTCTCTTCTCCTAGCACGTTGCTTACCCATTCTTTCCCTAACGGGAGTTATTTGAGGTTGAATGAAAGTTTTCTTAACTCAGATCTACGTCATTCTTAGGCATTGCTGGGATCAACGATAGTGTATACAGCTCGTTAACGTACAAGGTAGGTGGCTTAGTGCTTAGTTTTACAACTACTGTGTGTTTTTTGTATATTGGTACCATGAACCCATGTTGGGGTGTTGTTTAGCTAAGGCCGTGACTATTTTAACTAGCTAGAATTGAATAGGGTAATAATTGTTATAATAAAATGCTGGTTGGGATCGTTGCTTGGATCCAGAACCACCCTAGAGGTGTGTTCCACTGTTTATCTGTTTGTCAAGGATTCTAGAGGGTATTCCTTTAAAGTAGTAATTTTATAATTCTCTAGAGAGGAATTTGTTTTTTACAGCTTGTTTACATGTTGGGCATGGCCCGATTACCAGTTTAGCCTCAGGGCGTTGTTGTGATTAGCCTGTGGGCACTGCACTATATTGCCTAAGGGCAGTAGTTATTTTGGCCTAAGGGAAACTTCTTCTGTGCCTATGGGCAGTTGAATCTGTGCCTGTGGGTGACACTTCTTAGGCCTGTGTGAAATATCCGTATGCCTATTGGAGGATTCTTGAGTTGGATACTCTTTACCTGAGTGTAGGTGTTTACGTGTCAGAGTACATTAGTTGTTTTCTCTGAATATTCAATGTGGTGATATTTTAAATTAAATGAATAAATGGATATTAAATGGAAATATCACTGGTTAAGTTGGTTACTTTTGGTACTTCTTACTTTGTTGCATTTTTACTACTGCACAATTTTGTTGCATGCTTTCACACAGTTGGGCATAGGCCTGTGGTGGGTGCCTACTGGGATTCATTTCTCACACCCTATTTGGGCCATGCTTCTCGGCCCAAACAGATTATGTTTCTGAAGGTGTAGATAAGGGAAAGGGACATTATACAGGTACTTGATTATTGCTTGGGCGTAGGAGAGCATGGGACCGAGCATTGGCTCGCGATGCTGTGGGTTGTTCTCTTCTAATTTCTATACTTGTATTTTAGTTGTATTGTATTGTACTGCTATGTAACATGTTCAAGCTTTTTTCAAATAATAGTGACATGATGCACCTTCATCTATATATATGAATTCTAGTTTCCCTTTTTGTTATCAGTTACCCAATTCTGTTTCATATACTGTTTTTACTTCTGCTATTGTTGTATGTTTTATTAATTCCGCTACACTACACATTGACAAATGAGGGAATAGTTCTCCCACTATCAGACCTGGGCCCTCACTGCTAGTCGGCAGCCTCTAGCATTTGGGAAAATGTGCTTGAGGTTACGTGGTGAACCGGGTTCGGGGAACCCATTGAGTGGCACCTGGAACTAGGACGTAACAAAGTGGTATCAGAGGAATGTTATTTTCTTTAACATACTATTTGGAGCCGTAGTCAGAGATAAGATGAACGGTAATTGGTAATAAGCTGTGCTCAGGCATAGCTAACCCGTGTATAGGGAAAGTCCAATTTACCACGTGTTGCAATTTTACTGATTTTGTGATTTACAGTTGATTTGTTTTCACCGTTGGGTGACACACTTTATATTGTCATGTTATATTTTATCTATGGGTTCTATGTAGTTACAACCCGATGAGATGAGGGTATGGAATCTCATGGATCATTTAGGCACATGCTAGAAATCACATGTCATGCATAGTTCTATGTCATTTAGGTGCATTAGAAAAATCATGCTGTTGTGATAGCTGCTCTGATAAAAAATACATGTCGCATGATAGGGTAATTCTATTTGAGCATGTTTATAGAATTAATGCCATAAATTGGTTATTTTGGAGTTTGGGCCCCCATTAACCAGAATTTGGTGGATCATTGACTGTTTAATTAGTTATAACACAGATAAGATGTCAAAGATTGATTCGTGGGGAGTATGGGCCCTCACGGGTCAGAATTTGACACATATGAGTTGTTTTTCGGTATTTTTTGGGTTTTGAGGATGTTTTTGAGGCATACTATCCAGAAACCCAGTATAAACACCATGTAGTAAATTAAACATTCCGTTTATGGTCTTCTGTTCGGGAAGAAAAATGAACTTTTTAAGTACACGTCGTGTACTCTGATTACACGCCATGTAGTCTCTTCCGGTGTCACAAACCGTGTGGGCGGTGACACGGGGTAGGGGAGGCTTGGGTAAAACATGTCGTGTATCAGATATACACGCCGTGTAGTGTTGACCTAGAGTCCGGCTGTGTAACTAACAACATGGGTCGGTGAACTCTTTTCTTGAACACGCCGTGTCAATGATGGACATGCCGTGTAGTGTGACCTGGGGACTCGGCTGTGTAACTAACAACACGGGTCGATGTCACCTTTCCTTGAACACATCGTGTACCTGTGGGACACGCCGTGTAGTCTTGTCCGAGGGCAGACCGTGTGGACATAGCCATGTGGCTGGGAAATATGGTGATGTACGCGCCGTGTGTGGGTGTAACACTCCATGTAATGTCAGGCCGAGTAGTTGTCTGTGTCACAAGCACCACGGGCAGTTAGAAAATAAAACATTACACTCCATGTAGATGATATACACGCCATGTAGTTTTTGTTCAACAGGAGATGTGTGGCTCAGCCGTGTCGAAGGACCCGGGCAAGTGAAGGGAAGTCAAGTACACGCCGTGTAGTTATTGAACACGCATTGTAGTATTTTTTTTCAAATCTTGAAATGCCTTCTTCCTATTGTTACCTTTATGGTTCCTTCACTTTCAGTCTTGATAGTCTTGTATCTAAGGGGTGTTTTTGACCTTGTAGTGTCATGCCACCTAGACGACCACGCGTTGTTCGTCATGGGAGTGGCAACGAGTATACTCCAGAGATGGTGGGCCATGGGCTACTAGTTGATCCCCCAACAGTTCCAGTTGTGGCGCCAACTGCTATACCGGACACAGGCGCGAAGGTGTAGTTCCGTGAAGGCTCTATGCGGTTCATGCAGACCTTTCAGGGAGAAACTCAGGCTGCCACATCTATGGCCGAGCTAACTTGTATCTTCCAGCAGCAACATCTGCCTATGTTTTCAGGGGATGGAGGACCACAGGCTGTGGAGTTTTAGATGGGGTCAATGTAGACTATTTTTGAGCATCATGAGATGCCTCCAAGGAGGAGGGTCAAGGTCGCGACATATATGCTGCGTGATTCCTCCAAGTGGAGGTGGTATGTTACCACCCAGTCAGAGCATCACAGATACATGGCATGGGAATATTTTCAGGTAGTCCTCTATGAATTATTTTTTCCAGAGACGGTGTGGGTAGATAAGGCTCAAGAGTTCATGAATCTGCTTCAGGGAACTATGTTGGTGATGGACTATTCTGCTTGTTTCACCGAGCTCCAGCGTTTTGCACGCTTGCTGGTGGGTGATGAGATGTTGAGAGCCAGACGTTTTGAGGATGTGCTTCAATATGACATTCGAGCACTGGTGAATGTTTTATGGTTACCTACAGTACACACTATTGTGAACCAGGAACTGATTACAGAGAGGAACATACATGAATCTAGTGGTGTGGTCCAGGGTGGTTCAGCACCAGTTACTGGTACTATTTCTACTGGAAGGATGATGAGGAAGATGGACATCTCTCAGGGTGGCAGTACTAGTCATAAGAATGTTTCAGGTGGACAGGTCATAGGCTACCAGTGTGGTAGAGAGGGGTACAAGATGCCATAATGTCCATGTGATCTAGTGGAGTGTCGAGCTTGTGGAATTATGGGTCATCGACATCGCTTTTGTAGGGAATTTCCACCAGTGGCTAGTTGGAGGGGCTCTGTGCAGACTCCGAGTGCGGGAAAAGGACCAGTGGCTTCTTACCTATTGGGGAACTAGAATACGTCAGGGCATGATGGAAAAGATGGTGGTCATGGCCGTGGTAGCCAGATACCAGGTTCTCAGAGGCAGTAGGGCTGGACAACTCAGGGTAGCTAGGTTGTGTCGCAGGGCCACAGAACCGGGTAGGCATATGCAGTGTAAAAAGACCCAGCAAGAGTAGGATCTCAGACCTTCTACAGTTAGTGGTACTATTCTAGTATCTTCGGTCTTATCTTCAGTACTTTTCGATATGGGTTATATGCATAGTTTTATATCTGTACCCATTATGGAGAGCCTTGGGCTTGGTGTTTCTTTTCCTTTTGATATCATGACACTAGACACTCCGTTGGAAACTAGAACGGCAGGTGTGCGTCAGTGCAAGGATTGCCCCCTTGAGGTTGGTGGGTGTCACATTCATTGGGACCTCTAGGTATTAGAGATGACGATCAATGACGTCATTATCGGGATGGACTGGTTAGTTTCCTATCAAGCCTTTGTAGACTGCTATCATCGCAGGGTGTGTTTCACATCACCAGAGGGTGGAGAGTTCCTATAAAAGTGTGAATGGGATTTTCAGGTGAGTCGAGTTGGAAAAGAGCTTCATAGACGAGGTGGAGTCATAGCCCAGATTTCTAGCTTATATCTGGATGATCAAGGGACATGTAAGACAGATTTCCATCCAGTGGTTGATCGTTTCTTGGATGTCTTCCCAGAAGACATTTCATGTATACCTCTGGAGAGAGAGATGGATTTCTCTATTGAGCATGTTCTAGGAGCAGCACCGGTGTCTGTTCCTCCTTATAGGATGGCTACACCTGAGTTACAGGTTCTCAAGAGGAAGTTAGAGGAGTTACAGGTGAAGGTTTTTATTCGACCCAATACTTATCTATGGGGTTCGCCGGTCCTTTTTGCGAAGAAGGCGGACAGTACCCTCAGACTTTGCGTGGACTATCGGAAGCTGAACCAATTGACGGTTAAGAACCGATATCCCTTTTTGAGGATTGAAGATCTTTTTGATCATCTCCTTGGAGCGCGAGTGTTCTCGAATATTGACTTATGGTCGGTATATCATCATTTGTGTGTTATACCATCTAATATACCTCTCACAGCTTTCAGGAGAAGGTATGGTCTATATGAGTATATGGTTATTCCGTTCGGACTCACGAACGTGCCCACAGTTTTCATGGCTCTGAAGAATAGTGTATTCCATCCGTATCTTGATTCTTTTGTGGTTGTATTTTTGGACGTCATCTTGGTGTACTCTCACACTTGACACGATCATGCCACCCATCTTGAGAACGTATTGAGTACACTAAGAGAGTATCGGATATATGATATGCTCTCAAAGTGAGACTTTTGGATGGACCAGATTCACATACTTGGTCATATCATCTCAGAGGAAGGATTTGCAGTATACCCGGAGAAGTTGAGAGCAGTAGTTTCCTGGGTGCATCCTAAGAACATGTTTTAGGTATAGAGTTTCTTAGGGATGGCTGGTTACTACATGCACTTCATCCATGACTTCTCTCGTTTAGCAGCTCCGTTGACAGGTCATACTAAGAATGGTGTGATGTTTGTTTGGTCGGAAGCTTGTGAGACAGCGTTTCAGGACCTGAAAGTAAGGTTGACATCATCACCAATCCTGATACTACCAGATCAGGAGAACAGCTATACAGTTTATTGTGATGCATCAGAAATTGTGTTGGGAGCAATGTTGATACAGGGTGATCAATTTGTTGCGTACGGGTCACGGTAGATGAGGCCACATGAGAGGAATTACCCAATGCCTGATCTTGAGTTGGATGCAGTTGTGAATGCATTGGGCTGTTGGAGCCAATATATATTGGGAGAGCATTTTGTTGTTTTCACCGACCACAAAAGCCTCATGTATATCATTACTCAACATGAATTGATTCTAAGACAGAGATGGTGGGTCGAATACCTGCTGTCCTTCGATTTCGAACTTGCCTATACACCTGGTAAAGGTAATGTAGTAGCTGATGCACTGAGCAGGAAGACTCAAATACAGGCAGTGAAGGAGGCCAATAGTGAGTGGAAGCTTATGGACTTACTCTCTACGATGCATATGGAGGTGCACGACAGTCAGGGGTTGGCTTATCTTTCCTCGTTAGCTGTGACATCTACCCTCCTGGACAGAGTGAGGATGAGATGATTATCTAATTTGGAAGTCCTAGTTATATAGGAGTCAGTTGAAAGTGAGGGCCCTCCTCCTAGTCGGGAAATAGGCGATGGTGAGTTTCTGCATTTCCAAGGACGAGTATGGGTTCCGACAGAAATACTTGGGGAGATGATGTGGGAGTTTCATGCTTCATCGTGGGTAGTTCATCCCGGTGTTACGAAGATATACTGGGACCTGAGACATCAGTACTGGTGGCCAAGTATGAAGAGAGATGTAGCTTGTTTTGTTACGAGGTGTTCCACCTGTAAGCAGGTGAAGGCGGAGCACCAGAGACCAGCTGAACTGTTATAGCTGTTCACCATTCTAGATTGGAAATGGGATGATGTCACGATGGATTTCGTGACGGGTTTGCCGAGGTCACCTTGAGACAATGATGTCGTGTGGGTTGTTGTGGACAGACTCATGAAGTTAGCTCACTTTTTTCCAGTTAAAGAGACATTCAGTGTTGACGAGATCGAAAGGTTGTATATCCGAGAGATTGTACATCTTCATGGGGTCCCCCGTTCTATCGTTTCAGATAGGGAAGCCCACTTTACGTCTTGTTTCTGGTAGAGTTTTCAGAGGGTACTAGGTACACAGGTGCTTCTAAGCATAGCCTACCACCCTCAGACAGATGGCCAGTCAGAGCATATGATATAGGTGATTGAGGACATGCTGCGTGCATGCGTCCTATACTTTGGGGATTCTTGGGAGTAGCATATACCCCTAGTCGAGTTTTCCTACAATAACTGTTTTTAGGAAACTATCGAGATGGAAACTTACGAGGATTTATATTGTAGGACATGTCGATCACCTTTTTGGTGGTCAGAGGCAGGTGAGGAAGGTTTACTAGGACCATGTCTCATATAGGAGACTTCTGAGCTGGTCCAGTTGATTCAGAAGTGTATGGATACCGTGCATTCTCCTCAGAAGTCTTATGTTGATCATCGCAAATGACCTTTCAAGTTCGTCGTTGGGGATCAGGTTTTCTTGCGTGTTTCGCCGAGACTTGGAGACAAGTGGATCATGAGACAGGGTAAACATTCAACGAGGTATGTGGGACCTTTTGAGATTCTGGAGAGAGTCGGGATGGTTGCATATTGGTAGCATTTACCGCTGCGATATCGAGCCATGCACGACTTCTTCCATGAATCTCAGTTGCGTCGCTATCATTCAGACTCATCTCATACATTTCAGCAAGAGGAGTTTGATATTTAAATGGATGTGTCCTTTGAGGAGCATTTTATTCGTATTGTTGATAGGAGCATGAAGGTTCTCCAAGGTCGGTCAGTTCCTCTCATACGGGTGATATGGTAGCATTGCCGAGTGGAGGACGAAACCTGGGAGCAGGAGACCGACGTACATGCTTAGTGCCCAGAGTTGTTCAGGGATGTATCTTCACCACCGTTAGAAGGGATATTCAGGGAAAAATTACTATAAGGGGGGAAGTTTGTAAGAACACATTTCTTAGTTATGAGATACGAGTTTCTTCTTTTCCGTTTTCCTTAAGTCTTTTTGAGAAAATATGGAAAATGGGGAAAATCCCAAATTTTGGAACAACAATCCGTGTAGTTTTGGCCATGTGGGATTGGTACATGGGCATGCATCCATATAGGCGATGAAGGGTGTAGGAACTGATTACATGAAGTGTAGTGGCCCATTACACGTCGTGTAGTCAGTTGGCAGGCCAAAACAGTAAGGCGGTCGAGAAGCCGCCAGCTGGGTGATAGTACACGCCGTGTACTCGGGGGGTACATGTCGTGTTCTCATGTTGATGGATGAACAGTGTGTCAGTGCCACTAGAGGAATAGTTAAATGAAGGAAGTACACTCCGTTTACTTGGATGTACATGCCGTGTACGTTGTTTTTTTCTCTTAAATGGGAAGTAGCCTCCCCTGTTCACAAGAGAGGTGTAGAACCGAACGAGAGGAGTGGGAGTGGACGGTCGACCCTTTGGAGATTCGTTGATCACAAACCGGGAATTGGATTCCACCTCAGATGATCTCATTTGAACCGCGCGGTATTCCCTCTCTTCTCCTACTGTGTTTCTTACCAATTCTTTCCCTAACTGAGTTATTTTAGGTTGAATGAATGTTTTCTTACCTCAGATCTATGCCGTTATTGGGCATTTCTGGGATTGACAATCGTGTATACTGCTCGTTGATGTATAAGGTAGGTTGATTGTGTTTAGTTTTCCAACTGTTGTGTGTTTTGGGTATTTTGGTACCATGCACCCATGTTGGGGTGTCGTGTGGTTGAGGTCGTGACTATTTTAACTACCAATAATTTAATAGGTAATTAATTTTGATAATAAAATGCTGGTTGGGATCGTTGCATGGATCTGAAACCACCCTGGAGGTGTGTTCCACTGTTTAGCCATTTGGCCAGGATACCTGAGGGTATGCCTTTAAATTAGTAATTATAGTATTTCCTTGAGAGTTATTGCTTGTTTACTGCTTGTTTACATATTGGGAATGGCATGATAACCTGTTTATCATGAGGGAACTGTTGATATTAGCCTATGGGCACTGCACTATTTATTCTGAGGGTAGTAGTTATTTCGGCCTGAGGGGATCCTCTTCCGTGTATGTGGGAAGCTGATATTGTGCCTGTGGGCAACACTTCTTACGGTTGTGGGAAATATACGAATGTCTGTGGGTAGATTCTTGTGTTGGATACTCTTTACCTAAGGGTAGGGGTTTACGTGTCTGAGGACATTAACTGTTTACCTAGAATATTCATTATGGTGATATTTTAAATTAATTGAAAAAATGGAAATTAAAATGAAAATATCACTGGTTAAGTTAGTTACTTTCGGTACTGCTTACATTGTTTCATTTTTACTACTACACACTGTTGTTGCATGCTTTCACACAGTTGGGCATGGGCCTTTGGTGGGTACCTACTGGGATTCGATTCTCACACCCTATTTGGTCCATACTTTTTGTCCCAAATAGATTACATTTCTGTAGGTGTAGATAAGGGCAAGGGCCCTTATACAGGTACATGATTACTGATGGGGCGTAGGAGAGCATGGGACCGAGCATTGGCTTGTGATGCTGCGGGCTGTTCTGTTCTACTTTCTATACTTGTATTTTATTTATACTGTATTGTACTGCTATGTAACATGCTCTGGATGTTTTCATAGAATAGTGACATGCTGCATCTTCATCTATATATATAACTCAGGGTTTCCCCTTCTGTTTTCAGTTTCCCAATTCAGTTTCATATACTGCTACTTCTTCTGCTGTTGCTGTATCTTTTATTAATTCCGTTGCGCTAAACTTTGAAAAATGAGGGAATAGTTTCACCACTATCAGACCTGGGCCCTCACTGCTAGTCGGAAGCCTCTCGTGTTGGGGGAAATGTGATGGAGGTCACGTGGTGAACTGGGTTTGGGGAACCCGTTGAGTGGCACCCGGAATAGGGACGTTATATGAAAAAACATGATCATAGAAGAAATATATTTTTAAAAATAACCTATAACAGTTAGATTTTATAATAAGGTATAGTAAGTATATTTATGAAAACTATTTGATTTATTACATAACAATTCATGATTAATGACATAATATTAAACATCCTACAACCGAAAATGATAATAATTATATTGTCTTTTGAAACTAGGTACAATACATAACTATATAAAATGAGAAATACATAATCCTATTTGATAAAATCCATATCATACTCATACGTAAAACTCCATGGTATTACATGGGGACATACATATGAAAGTGGGGAACATTCAATACCGATAATGGAATAATCATGGAATAAAATGAATAATTCAATAAATGTTAGAAAATATAAATATAAATGGTTAAAATGGAGATATAATCATAAACATGTACAATGAGGCATGATATAGACGGATAATCATACTAGCAACATGGAAAATGTGTTAAACACTTTTTAACTCTACAACAATTTTTTTTTCTAAGGATCATGTCCAAGACATCATGATTGAAAAATTAAAATGATGGAATAGTTTTACACCCAAATCATTTTCATGAAATCTCATGTGACTAAAACATTACCCAATTCATTGGAGCACTATATAATTTAAGTCTCACCTGTCACATTAATTTCTTTCTCATGTTTATGTGTTCCATATAGATTATTCATCATGGATGATATTCATCGTCATATTTTATTACAAGATCAACAAGTGTAAAATAAGTTCTTGTATGTACCCAATAAAATACAAACATGTGCATAATGGTGAAGATCCTTGACCGGAAAAGGGTACGGTATTCACTACCAAATTGATGGGATTGGAAAATCAAGGTGAACTTTCAACATATTAATGAGGGAGTATTAATGATCATGGGAGGGATTATGAGAGTCAAAGGGGTCTATCATAATTTATACATAAAAATGTATTTTAAGAGGGATATGGAATAACTGATAAAAAATTAGGATATAATGATAAATTTCATAAGATAAAGAAGGTATGTGAATAAAGAGTTAAATGAGAGGATCCCTTAACATGAGAGTGTGACTTGAAATGCTTGGGATACGATTCATGAGAACATTTTAGAACCATAATAAGAATCTAGATAAATTATGGAATATTAATTATGTCATAAACGAATTTTTAGTGTAGATTAATAAGACATTTTTGCGATTATTTCGGAAAATAGAGGGGAATTATTTATCATTTCTAAAACTAAGGTGTTTTAATGTACATAATAAAACATCCATAACTATTAAATGTGGCGTGGTTATGCAGATGGTTTGTCTCAAGGGTGTTGGTTTTCATTATTTTATAATTACAAGTGCATAACATATTAAAATAATATCCTAGATGGCCTGGAGGAGAGTCATACTCGAAGATAAACTATTTTTAAACCAGAAAATATATTTTTGTTTTTTGAGGATTCATAATGTATTTACAAAATAAATTCATAAAAACGGATTATTTTAATATGATAAACGTTTATTTTTTTCATTTATACCCGATATATTTTTTATTTAATTAGTTTTTAGTCATTATGATGTCATAATACACAATGCATACTTATATGGTATTTAATCTTTACCTGAAAATTTGAATATCCTAAAAAATTAACAAAAATTTACCATTTATTTATTTTGATGTTATGATTCAAAAATAATATTCTTTTTATAAAAATACTATTCAGAATATTTGAATTTATAATTTTAAAAATAAAAAATGACATTAAGTGAAAAATGACGGGCTCTTTGAAAATAACAGATTTTGAACCCTTATAAAAAGTACAGTTGACTTCATAAAAATTATATAACCATTTATAATTAATAAAAATTAATTAATAATAATAATAGTTTATTAAAACTATTATTTATTTCCAAAATTTATTAATACATCAAAATAAATTCCTAAATTAAATTTTAATATTACCTAAAAATAATTATTTTTAATGTATCAAAAATTAAAATCAATTATAAAGTAACAATACAAAGTAAATATGACCACTATTACATTGAAGAAAATATGAAAATATTAATATTATTATGGTCTTGATAAATATCCCTATAATACACTATAAAACACCCTCCGAATAAGGTGCTGGATGATAAGACTATTATGGGGTTGTTCAACATACATGGTTTGGTCCATGCTGTCAATGAGCTAGAACATCTCCCATAATTGGTTTCACACATGATAAAGTTTTTGGGTATAATATTGCGATTAATAATGATCATATTTAAGTGATGATATCTACCTCACAAGATTTTATAAAAGTGTTTTATTGGGTATGATCTAATTGATATAGGACATAACATCTTTTTTCTTTCTCAATTGAGTTTGTTAAAACACAATATTTACCCAAATCATATGATTAATGTTAAATGGGTATATTATCAATGGATATGATTTATAATGGTATTTTAAATATTATATGATATAATAAAACCAATGAGGTTAATGTGTTATCTATAATCATAATAAATAGATTGACATTTAATAAAATTACAATGAGAAATTTTTTTATAATAGTTAAGGTCATTAAAATGTTCCCCCATTCATAAATTTATCTCTTTAATTACCATGTCTCACACTAAAATATATGACGGTATCTTTGTTAAATCAACTCCTCTAGTTTCCATGTCACTTCTTAAGACTTGTTTTCTCTATAGCACTTTGACCATAATCATTGTCTTATTTTGTATAAATTTCTATCCAATATTTAAGATCTTCTACAGTTACTCCTCATATGAGAGGTCATTCATAAAAGAAACTACCACTATATTGAGAACATGTGAGGGGTCTAGTATTAACTTCATAATGTGGGATACATAGAATACATCATGTATAAGAGATAGGTTATGTGCGAGTATTAATCAATAGGATACTACATTTATGTGATTAAGTATCTCAAAGGGGCCTATATATCTTTTAGAAAACATTCCCTTATTCCCTGGTCTAATGAATTTATTACATTGAGATATATTGTGTAATTTCATTTATTCAACATAAAACTATAGGTATAATCAATGTTTTTCAACATTGCTCTCACATTGACTTTGAGCAACACTGATATGATACTGAATTGTCTTGACTTTTCCGACTATTCCTCCGACCATTTGAGGACCTAGTTGTTTTCTTTTCCCTATTAATCCAAATATACATGTTTTCTGCAACTCTTCCCATAAAGGGATTCATTGTGATCCCATTGAATGCTTAAGTGGAAAATATTATTGTATTATAACATGACCATTGTATGTTATTGATCCCATCCTATTTTCAAGTCAATTGAGCATGCTCTCAACATTTCTATGAGTGTTTGATAGTCTTATAAAATTTTCCCCTAGTTTGGGGGTGATAAGTCATTTTGATGTTTAACTCAGTATTTAGATCATATTAAATAATCATCCATCATAAGTAGATATATCTTGGATCTCGATTGGATATAGTCTGTAATGGTGTTTCACGCAGCCTCACTACTTCTCTAATATATATCATTGGAATTTGATTGAGTAGGAAGTCCTCTTGAATCATAATGAAGTGTGTAGTCTTTATAATATTATCCACCATATCCCAGATATCATAATTTCATCTGGATTTCTTTATAATACTAGTGAAAAATTAAATGTAGACATTTTCCCATTTACATATAGGTATGGGAAATGGTTGAATCATCCATATATAATTTTTACTTTCCGCCTTCTCTTACTGAAATTAAAGAAATCATGTTGTGTATTTGGCGATCTACTTATTCATATTGTCTGACCAATAGTGATCTTGGAGATCTCAAATAATCTTTATGTTTTTTACATGGATGGATAAGTTTGAGCTATGTAAATCATCTAAGAGTTCATTCTTTCACATAATATTTTATGTTACACATAGTCTTCACCCAAATCTCACAACAATATCTCCATGAACATTGCACTCTAATGATTTAAATTTCTTATAGCTCTCACTTTCTTTTGAATTACCACATTATATATTTGAGAATTCTTTTTCATTTTCAAAATTGGTAGTAGATAACTCATTTGTTAAAATATTGATGATGTTCCTTCCATTAGGATTCTCATGTCCATCCACTTCATGTCCAAGAAGATCAGATCTATCTCAATTCTCATCACTGATAAAATTTATAGACCCATTCTACCAAGAGTGTCTAAAGTGTTATTGGATTTCAAAAAATGGTAGTGAATTGAAAATTCATAGTATTTTGTCAGATCTAACCATCTTCATTGGCACATATTTAGCTCTTTCTGTGTGAATATATACTTGAGACTCTTTTGATCTATATATACTTCACACTTCTCATCACAAAGATAATGCTACCAGATTTTGCAATGTGAAAATCACACTATCAATCTCTAGATCATGATTTGGGTAGTTATTTTCATTAACATTCATCTTCCATGAAGCACTAGCTATCAAATTGTAATTTTTTTAAACACAACCCGATATCTACTTCTAATAATCACTGAATACCATAAAAATTCATCCATATTTGGGTAGTGTGTGTATTGGGGTATTGATAAGCCTATTTTTTAACTCCTTTAATCTCTCTTCACCATCATCATTTCAATAAAAAATGACCCCTTTGTATATATCGTGTATATATATTATCAAAATAGTTATAAATTTCTCCCGAATTGGTGATAGTACCTAGATAATCCATGAAAACAACAGTTATCTATTATAAATGTTGTCCTTAGGAATCCTATAATTGCTTCTATATTTGAAGGGTCAATAGTAACATAAATTGTTAAGATAAAATTTCCCAATAAGAAGAATTACTTCAACTAGAACACGTATTCTTGGAACACATCATAATGCCTTTCCTTTTATAAGGTTTCTTGAACAATGTTAAAATTCTCTACATGCTCCTCTATGATTTTGGATTATATTATAATATAATCTATAAAGACTTCCAAAAATTTGTTGATTAAATCTATAAAGACTCTATTCATCAAAAATATCATGATTTATATATCATTAGTGAGTCTGAGTGGAATTGTATTGAACACATAGTGTTTGTGCCTAGTATAAAAAGATTCGTTGGCAATATCCTCTTTCTCCCTAACATGGTAATGTATAAACAGTAGATCCATCTTGTAGATGAATTACACTCTATGTGGATTATCTAACAATTAAACATTACATGATGGAATATACTGGTTCTTTATCATGATCTTTTTGAGATAATAGTAATCAGTTTAAAGGGGAATCGACCCATCCATCTTCTTGACGAAGAGGACTAGTAAACCCTAGGGTAAAGCATAGTGGCATATGAAACCTTCTTCAAAATTATCCTGTAGTTATTTCTTAAGTTGATCATGTTCCAAAAAATCCATTCTATTCGGATTCATGGATAATGGTAACACTTCATTTTTAATCTCGATTATAAATTCTACCGCTCAGCTAGGATGAATACTATACATTTTTTCGGTAAACACATCAACGTATTTCATCACAATGGGAATGTCTTGAAGTATGATAATTTCCATAAAATCAATCATTTAAGATTTATGTTCTTACTCGTATGTCAATAAAATCCATTATTGAGATGTTGTTGTTAATGAAGATTCATCCACCTCCTTTAAATTATATAGAATCAGATGATGATTTGTGATATGAAGATTTATTTCCTTATCACTAAAATTTATGTTTCCTCTATATAGGTAAATAAAAATAATACCTACACTTGAATAAAATTCTAGAAACGGGAGTACGTCATGTTATTCTAGTAATTTCATCAAATTTATTTTGATAAATGATGAGTTATATTAATGGTATGCAATAATATCCCCATTTTCCATTTTTTCAAACATCTCTACTTCCATGAATTATGGTAGTATTTGAATAGATCAACTAAACATTTGTTGTATGATGGAAATAATAAAACCAAAATAAAAAATTACATTTACTATTCTCGAATGACTATCTAGTGTAACTATCACTAAATGGTTTTTTGGGATCCACCTTAATGGATTTGATATAAAATCTCCCACTTTATACAATAGAGTATGTAAGTTGTCTCTTAAAACCATGAGCTTAATGAATATGTTTGAAAAGGTCCATGGTTCCTTGAAGTTGAAGTAATGAAAAATATAACGAGGGTTGACCAGTTTATTCTTCTAGTCCAATGGATTAGTTGTGTTCTTTTATATTAATTCACTATCCAGGTGTCATTCCTTCCCACAACTAAATCATTCCTTTATTCCCCTTGTATGATTATAGGGTTATTATTTCCTCCCCTTCACAAAGTGGTATGATGAAATTTCATAATACCATTAGATTTCTCCATCAGACTACCACAATTGAACACCATATTCCATTTAATATCCCCATGATGCCCATGATATTCAACAATCTCTATTTCATCTTTTAAGGCACATCAAACAATTTATTCATAAAAATCAATGTTTTGGATCAATGGGGAATTTTGTAGACTAGGGGTTTCCCACTATGGTAGTGTTTAACTCTAAAATTAGGGATAATGAAAAATTCTGAGATCTATCGCGTAATTCTAGATAATTTTTCATCACACACCCTAATAGACTCATCATCTATTTTTGTTGATAGGAAGGAACCACATTTCCATTTAACGAGGGTGTGGGAAAAATAATTATAGGAATAATTTCTAGAATTCCTTCCACACCATTTATTATATATCTTCTTTAATATTTATATGCATGAAAAATATCCAGAGTTTATAAGATTCCCCTTCCATATGGAAAATATCCCGTAAAAACTTCTATTGTTCAAAACATTGAAGGATAGATAATTTCATCTCAATGGAGTTGATGCGTTGTTACATGTTTAAGGGATCAAATGATATTTACATTTTCAGAGGATTCTATTGAATAAAGTACTCAATTAAATATTTTTCTCCCTTAAGGGTACTTAGATATAACCAATGATCTAGGATTCTATTCAGTTTATAAGATATTGGAGATATGATCGTCATAATGTTCATTATTCCCACTCTCATCCAGTTTGGCATCTCATTAGTGCAATAATCACACCTCCCTTCACATTGTTTGTTTACCTGGTTCCACATATTTCAAACCATTGGATATAATAAAGGAAAAAACAAGGATTCTTATTATAAAACTATTAAACACATGGATATTAATATATGGACATTAAAGGGGAATCATATTAATTATATGTATTTCCCCAACATAAGAAATTCTTGGCATCAATTTATTTTATACATGATTTATTTCCAAAAAAAGACACTGATATGAAATTTTTTTTCACTTAATAATGGTTCATAATGAGATTGTAAATTTAGTATATAATATAACCTGGGAGTGTAAAACTTAATGTGCTATAATGGCCTTTTTCATGCATCAGTTCCCTAATGAATATAGCTCAACACAATGTTTTCTGGTTTTACCCATATATACATCTATGCCAGAGCCAGATCAACGTACAATATTTATACAAGGATGTAATTAATTGATAAAACAAATAATAAATAATTACCAAAATTTAGGTATGTATTCATATACATAGTCTTATCCCTTAGGGTTTCTATAGTGTTTTCTAATACTAATCCCAAAAATAATGATACATTTTCTTTGATACAAACTATAAAAAACCATCTATTTAATATATATTAATTCATAACCTATTATTCAATTAAAAAAATAAGAAAGCACATAATATCGAGTTGTCTAGTGTAATTTGGAATTAAATACAATACATTACAACTTAATACAGGAAATACATCATCCTTTTTGAAAACATCTTTAACATGCTCGTATATAAAATTTTATGGGATAACCAGGGGACATACATAAGAATGGGGTGATTTATAAATTCTGATAAGGTAATAATCATGGAATAAATTGAATTGGTTAAGAAATTTTATAAAATAATCATATAAAAGGGGGAAAGAGAGTGATATTCATAAACATCCATAATAAGGCATGTTATATCATGATAAAAACAAAGGAAAGACGAAAAAATTTGGCAAAAATATTGAAAAAAGAATCATAAACATAGGCCAAGGATAAATTCTAATAAATCATGATGGAAAATTTTTCATGATGGATTATGTTCACTCAATAATCCATTTCATGATGTCTACTGAGATTAAATATTTCCCAATGTATTGAAGCTCAATAAAATTTCAAGAGTATCAGTTGCTTTCATTTCATTCTCATGCTTAAGTGTTACACATAGATCATATATAATTGATTTATTAATCATTATATTTTATTCCATGATAAATGATTGTAAATTAAATACATGCATGTTAGCAGAAAAATAGGTAAAAGTGTATAAATATGAACACCCTTGATAGGAAATGGGTACGTTATTCACTATATAATTGTATATCATGAAAAATCACAGTGAAATGTTTTCTCCATAATAGAAGAATATGAATGTTCTTTGAAGGGTTATATGAGTTTGAAAGAGCTATATAATCATTTAGACATAAATTTATAGTAATTAGGATATGGAATAACATATCCCATCATCAGTAAATTATGACAAAAGATATATGATAATGAAGATACATGAATAAAAAGGATAAGGAGAGGTTCCATTTCATTCAGAGTGTGACTCCAAATTATTGGGAGGGGATTCTTGGGATCTCAGTAGAAACATTGGAAACACTTTATAAGGGAGGTTACACAAAGGATGTGATCACATGATTTTTAGTTAAGATAAATGGTAGAAAGGATTTTATTTAATAGGAAAAGATTGGGGAATTCTTTATTGTCCATCAAACTTATGTTTTTGACTCAATAATTTAATAACATAAACCAAAAACATTAACATAGTTTTCACATGGTTTCTATGAAAAGGGAGGGGTTTTCATTATTTTATAGTTTAATGGGATGATCTTATTAAAATAATAAAATTTATTATATTATGGTGAGTCACCCTCCTAATGAAATTATTTTAAAACAATAAAATATATTATAGTTTTTGAATGATTTATAACGGATTTATAAAATTAATTAAATTTTTTTAAAATAAAATTATTTTATAGCGAATACATGTATTTGGTCATGGATACACATTAGATTATTTATTAAATGACATTTGGGTCATTATGTAGTCATAATATAAACCATATATTTATTATGAATTTAATTTTTTCATAAAAATACAATTTCAATTGATTATAATGAATAAATAATCATTGAATAATTTCGCATTTTTAAATTTAAAAATAATATTCATTTTATCAAAATAATTTTCTAAATATGTTCATTTTAAATTTTAAAAATAATAAACAACATTTATTGGGAAATATTGGTGATTTTTAAAATAATATTTCTTGGACCCTTATAAAGAGTACATTTGAGTTCATAGAATTATATGTCCATTTATATTTAATATAAAATATGTAAAAACATTATTTTATTGTAAATATTTTTTTAAAATCCCATTTATTAATCAAATTAAATTAGTTATTTTAATTCTATCATTACCCAAAAATACAATTTCAGTTTTATTGTAATAAAATTATAATCGTGTATAAGGAAATAATAAGAAGTAAGTATAACCATTATTATATTGAACCAAATATTTATATAATAATATTATTATGGAATTAATACATATCCCATTAATACACATTCCAATTCCCTAATATTAAAAAGCACAACTATGATATTTTCATGTGGTGGTTCATCTTACATTGTTTGGGTGGCGATCTCTACAAACGTGAACCTATCATATTAATATGTCACTCATGAATAATTTTTCGGACCTCTACTTCGGATTGATCAATGGAAAGACCAAGTAAACCTAACCCCCTCATATTCTCTGTTAAATTTGATTCAAAGGGTATGATCCCACTAATTAAGACCATAACATTCATTATTCGTGTGAATTGGATTTGTTAAACCCCTATATTTATACTAATGATATGATAATTATAAAAATGAATATTTTATAAACAATTATGATTCAGAACAATCATAAACATATGATAGTAAATTGTAAATCCAAATAAGTTCATGTGTTTTCTATATACATATTACATAATAAGGCATTTAATAAAACCTCAAGGGGTATTTTAATAATTACAGTTTAGGTCATTACATCATTTTATATCCAATGATCAATCGTACACAATTTAATAAGAGTTCAGAATAGTGGAATGATAATCATGAGTTATGGAGGTAAATAAGGTCATATCACAGGGAAAACTAGAATAATTATAATTATAGTAATATATTTATTTTTTAATTACATTCATCATTATAACCACACAAAATCAGTATGAGTATATAAAACCATAAATACACACTCACACTATCTCTATGATCATAACTAACTGAAAAGACACTCACACATTGTCCTTATGAGAATATCAGACAAACAAATACCCTATAAAAATACATTATTATCATAAATTACAAAAATTAAACTCATGCATTGTATTTGAGAGCAAATGAACCCAAAAATATAATCATGAATAGTAAATTTAAAATAGGTAACGTCATATACAGTCACAAAAAAGTTATTTTCTCATATGGGAAAAAACATTAATCAATAAATTGGAGGGGTGTATAAATATAAAACCACCCTTAATATAATGAAATATATACCATATTCTTCCACATGAATAAAAAAACCTTACCCATTTCCTCATAGCATAATTAACCCATTTTAAATAAATATTTTTCATTTAAACATATATAATACATTATATTCATGAACCATCATGAGAATGAAGGTAGATTTTATCATAGTAAAATAGTACATTTTAATCATCTTGAACATAATAGTATGTTTACAATGTTTACAATAAAAAGTTTAGGATTACTAGAAAAATCTATTTGAAAACTATGCTGAATTGCCCCATTTTAAAATTCTAGAGATCGTTAAAAGTGTTTTATAAAAATAATGCTTTACTCTTGGGAAAAAATTTGAAAAATTACTCTTTAAAACTAGAAAGAATATTTAATAAAAATTTAAAAAATATTTATACTCTTTAAAACTGCCTTTATGAAAATATAAAAACACAGATAATTTCTTTTAAAAAGTAAAATAAATTTAAAATTGAAGAATTCATTTTTAAAATAAGGAATTTTATTTTAAAAACATAATGTTATTTAATTTCATTTAGATATTATTTCATACTTAAAATCATTTGTAAAATGATTTTAAAACACCAAAAGGAAGAATTGAGTTGATCAATTTTCATAATAAATAAAAAATGTGTTCATGTAGAAAATGTTAAAAGGGAATAATTTTCTTAAAATAAAAGTTATAAAAAAGTGTAAATAATTATTTCCATTATTTATTAAAAAAATTAAGATACTATAAAAACCTTAATAAATTAATAAATGTTGGATAACGTATTCTAAAATGTATTCTAACTAATAAAAATATAGGGTAGGAAAATACAAAATTGAAAATATAGGTTGGGGTCACTTTCACTTATAAGCATAAAATTTGGAAAATTATTAATGGAGAGAAATTAAAATGGGATATGAAAACTAAAAACATAATAATAAAAATATGAGAATAAAATGCATGGCTTCTTAAAGATAAAAGACCAACAATGTTTCTCTAGATTAAAATTCATTAATACTATCATTGATTAGAAAATATGATTGGGATGCCATCATTACAAATTCATTCACTATAAAAATAATCCCATGAATGTTATAAAACATTATTGATTTATAAATATCATGAATTTTATTATATATATAATAAAAATACATCAATTTGAATAATAAACACTACAAAATTAAAATTGGTGGTGAATACATAGCATCTCAATGATGTAAAATTGGGATGAGGAAGCCCTGTGATCATATCTATCTCTTGAATGAAAATAAAATGAATGATAGAACAATATATAGATTTTTTAAATAAATTTATTTATATGAATGTATATTGAAAACATATATATGGAATTATAATCACCAAAAAACAAAGAAAATAGTGTTGGATATGACATATGTATTTCAGAATTAAACGTTAGATGAGAACCCCTCACCTTTACTGATGACTTATATGAATTCACTTCAATTACTTGTATAATTTAAATAACAATATTAAAAAATTTATAACTATATTAAAATCTATTGTCATATATAATCTTCAATTGAATAATTTATCTATCATTTATTAGTTAGTTATAGTTTTTATCATCAGATGATAACGATTTGGTTTGTTTCATGTACACATTAATTTATTATCTTTAATAATAATTTATTGATACCAATTTTATTATTAATATATTATAAAAGTTACTCAAATATACTTGATATAATTATTTATAAATTTATATGTATATTAGATGATAATTTTTGTCAATATTCATGAATAAATATATCTATGATGATCATGATTTTGTGGTTTCTTATGAACAAATGTTTTTAGATTACAAAAAAATTAAAATTTATTATATCCCCTAAAAAGATTTTTAAAAAAATAATTATATATCATTATATGATCTCTTATAATATACCATGTAGGGAGATGTTGAAAAATAATGCCATCTTTTTATGGATAAGGTAATATAAAAAATCCTCTAATGAATATGTATAGAGAGAAGGAATAGACCAAACTAAAAATATGTGTTGGAGTATGTTTCACTTATAAATATAAAATTACAAAAATTATTTATGAAGAGAAATTAATATGGGATAGTAAAATTAAAATCATAATAATAAAAAGTGTATAATAAAATGGATGGCTTCGTTGAGATAAACTGCACCAAATCATTCTTTAGATGAATATTCATTAATACTCTCCGTTGAGTCCCTCTTAGAAATAGAGCATTTATGGGATTTACATTAATAAAGGATCTTAAAAAGTTATTATTTTTCCAAAGGGGAATTAAAATGGCTAGGGATTCAATAAGAAATTAATTTTTAATTTTTATGTAATAGGGGTGCTGGAGGTCTCCTTTTATAACTCAAGACAATGGTCAATTAGAAATAATATAAAAGGAATAGTCACTATTCAAAGAATGTGGATCAAAAAGTGGGAAATAATGGAAATGGGTTGAGGTCAGATAGATATTACCCTCAAACGATCATTTAGATACATGATTTGAGAGATTTTATACTTTCTTATTAGTTTTATCTTATTAAAAAAAATTATAATGGAATTTTTTATTAACCTTGTTAATTTATATTTAGAAATAAAAATAAAATTACCCCTACTAGGTAGTTTTTATATTTCGAAAAAATATGAAAAAATTCATTATATAATAATTATAATACCGGTACATATTAATTTTAAAATAATTTATGTATATTCCATTAAAATAGTTTTTGAAAAAAATTACATATATTTTACAATCTAAAATATATGTTTGGAAAATAAATTTAATATTTTAAAATGTATAATATATCTTATAAGATAATTTATTTTATTATGATTTTTAAATAAATTTTTTATTCATTATTATATCCTAATAACTTATTAAAATTAACAGTATTTATAGTAATTATATTTTTTCTAGCCACCTAAAAATAAGTAACTTGACGAAAATCCTAGAAATTTATCCTAAGACAATATTATCAAAATAAAATTCATTTCATTACTATAATGATTTATTTTTAAGTTAGTCCTACATCCATTTTATGTATTCATTATATAAAATAGATAATGAAAATTCCAATCATGAATATTTTTATACTACCGCCACTATGAAGTGATGTAATTCATTTTTCACCACCCCCTCAAAATACAATTTATATGGATTCATATATTGAAACATATGGAATTTAAAAATTAAGTATGATTTAAACAATTTAAATTATCGTTACATTTATTTCATTTCATACATTGATAAATAAAATATCCCTTGTGCATTCATACAGATTACTATCTCTATGAAGTGATGTAAAATATTTTTCATCACCACCTTAAATAAATGGATAAAAATGATTATATAGTCAATAAATATTAAATGTATATCATTATTAATATTTTGGAGTTGATGAATCCGGTCCAACTTTCAAGGACTAAAATCTTAAAATATAAATATGTGGGAAAAAGATCCTTTTCAACTTAAATATTAATTTTAATAAAGTTTTACTAATTCAAACATATCTAGAAATAATAAGACAACAATATTTAATAATAAATGTATGGATATATTTATATTATATTTTTAAAAAGAATATAAATTTATTATAATGAATAATATATTGATTATGATGGTATTCAGAATGATATGTAAGGGTTTTATGTTACAATCTCAATTTTTATCGAGATTATCTGTGTTTCAATTTCCATTACGAAAAATCCTATGATATTATTATTAAAAAGCCATTTATTTTATTCTATTATTGACATATTATGGGATTTTATGTATTATTTAGATTTCACCCCCTTTTTATTACTCAAAAAGTATGAAAGAATGTTTTTATGAAAACATGATATTATTTCGCTTTTTTGGTCAGGAATCATTATATTCAATATCTTTTTTCTTAAAACAATTTCATGTTATACTTTGGTTACAGATAAATTTTAAATAAAATTTTATTCTAATACTATATAAATTTATTATAAATTATGAAAATAAATATTTTCAATCATTTTCTATACTACTCACTTTTAATCTTCAATAATCATAAGATAAGGAATGTCTTTTTAAGGTTTATGGGTCGACTAAAATTTATCACTATCATGAACATTATTAATTATTATTATATCATTATTATTTTATATTTCTTTATAGAACTTTATATTCCAATGTTCTTATGAATTTTATGGCATTTAAATGTGTCACACGAGTGGTTGTTTTAAGTTATTTTACCTTTTTTAACTTAATTTTATCCCATAGTTTTTATAATTGTTATTTATAGAAAAATTGATATTTTTAGTAGAATAAGGTTTTTTTGAAGTTGGTTCATGGTTTTTAGAAACCGTGTTCTCTACCCCATTAATCAATGGGGAAATAATAGTGGCACTAGTGTCTCACATTTTTATGAACATAGTTTTTGAATCCCTGTGACCCAAACTGTGCGACCTGTCCAATTTTTAAATAACAAATCAGTTTTCCGTAAGTAACCCTAATTAATTTTAGCTATCTTCAACCCATTATTTACCCAATTCATATTACCCATATATATGTTATCATCTCCTATAATTATGTAAGAATTTCATACATGTATATTATATCTATTTAGATGAATTTTTATTATATTTCCCAAAAACCTACCCAAGAACCATAATAATTTATTTCCATTGGAAACATTTAAAAAATAATTCTATATTGGGGAATGGTCTTCAACATCTTCCTCAAATATATTCCACTTTAGTATCCAACATAAAACCAATATTTATATCCAACTGAAAAGAAACATAAGAAAATTAGAGATTAAAAGCTCAATAAGGGTAAACAGTGGAGATACATAATCATTACATAAAAACACGGGTATGAGAATATAATCATAATATTTTATAATCATTCCATGAATATCATAGATCATATACATGAGTCATGTAATAATGATCAGATTTTCATATGATAAGAATAACAAGGGAGTCAAAATCATAAAAATGAAATCATAACCTAAAAATGAGTCATGGAATTTTGAAAGACACATAAACAAGTAATACCATTATAAAAAAGTCAATGTAAATTGACAAAACATATCTGGTCACTTCATGCACGATACATCTACTATGTGGGACACACCACCATCCCTAGTCATAGTTATTTCCTTATAAGGGATCATGTTTCCCAATCTTCCCATAGTTGATCAAGCCCCTTGAATTATTTCCCATAATTATATAATGAGATATATATCTTTACCAAATAAATTAGAGGGATATATAGGTCCCATTATTCATATAATTAGGACCATACATATGTGTATGAAAAGAACATAAATAATATTTTAATTCATTGATATTTTTTTCATAAACTTACTATCTTATCATAAAAATACAGAAAAATAATAAAAATGGTATAATTGTATTATATCCCAGGTAAAATTTCTTTAATATAAAATAATGTTGTCTTAAATAGGAAATTATTTTGAATAATCACTTGAAAAAATTCTTCAAGAAAATATCTATTACATTATAAAAAACAATTGTTAAATCATTAAACATTTATCAAACCTATTTCATTTAAAATAACCTTGAAAATTTATAAATATGTCGTTTGAGTCTATTTGAAACATCGTTGAAATCATTTTTCCTAACAAATCCTCAAATATCATTCAAAACACACTTAAATTGTTTTACAAAACATTGATTTGATGGATCATAGATTTAAAAATTAAGAGAGAATATAATTAAATTAAACATATAATATCATGAAAAGAAAAACATTAGTCATACATGTAGTCAATATTTGGCATACACACCACATAAAATAATTTCGGTGCCTAACATAATATATTTGTCTCGAATAATGAAAATTTAGATGAAATTCACTTAGTAATTTGGTAACATTTTAACTATAAACCCCATGAAAGAGATATCATAAAATTAAATTTGTAAATACCCATAAATATAAGGATAATTATGATATATTATATTCATGGGAATTATATACACGGAAAAAATAAACTAGTGGTGAATATGGATTGTGTCTCTCAGAAATAAAAGTGAGACTAAATATCCACTTACCTTATGTCTTGACTTCCATCATAAATGTTAAAAACACCTATATAATAAATATAGTTTCATTATATATAATACATAAAACAAAATTCATATATATATAATACTATATTTTATTTAATTTTTAGTTTATATTAATATGTTATTAACAATTCTTAGTTAATTTTTTATTTCATGTTAGAACCGTGTTTTTTCATTTGTGTTTTCATTTTTTATTCTTGTTCCTATTACATAGAACATGAATTCATCTAATAATGAATTATAAAAACAATAATAAAGATATAAATATCATATATATATATATATATATTCATTATATATGTATTCATGGTGATTCAAAAAAGTTATAGACATAAAATAAAATACATCATTCATGGAAACCGTAGGCCGTACATACGCATGAACACTGTTATAATTTTTTTTCATATTAGCATAAATAAATTTATATGATATTGTATTGTTAAATAATAATTTTATGTCATATATATCATATATAACCATAACATTCGTCCATATTACCATCCATCAGAAATATAGGTGACAGACAAATCATATCTCAATGTAGAGATGAGAAGCCATATTTATACACGAGCGGAGTTATAATTCCCCAAAAGATTATGTTTTAAAAAGGTATATAGTATATTTTCATTCCAAAATTATTATTTTTTAAAAAATATATTTTATTAAAATTAAAATAATCATAAATCCCACTCTTAAAATCTTTTTCGAGAAAATGAATTTTATCACAATGTGGAGACGGTAAGTCATATATATGCACGAGAGATACATTAATATAGTGTTCAATTGGAAAGGTGTTTTATAATGTTTTGTTCATAATAATAATAAAATGAAATACTATTGAGCATGATGAAGTTATTATTTTATGATATATATCATATATTAATTAGAGTTATGGAATAGAAGAGAAAAAGAGTGACTGGTTAGTGTGATTACTCTTCTTCGAAAAGACTCCAATAGAACTATTCTAAAAGATAATAATGATTGTATTTTGAAAAGATAATAACCAGTAAAATATGTATAGTGATGTTTATAAGATAAAATTTCTTATATTTTTTTGATCTAGAATGCTCAATGAGAAAAATTGAGATGAGGGAGGTGGTGTCCTTTAAAAATGTATCTAAGGGGAATATTTGGAATTTGTGAAAATATTAATTTATAATAAATTAAATATCAACCCGATAACTCCAAATGGAAATTTATTCTAATATAATGTTTTCTAGAGTAGTAATCCAATTATCCAATATTATTTCAATTTTTTTAACTTTCTAAACCATATATTTCTAATAAATCCTTCATTATCTTATTTTAAATTTAATTATGGTAACGAACTGTTAAATATTTAAAAGTGAATTTTTTTTACTTATATGATGTAAACATAAAAATAAATGGACCATTTATGATATTTTACACTATAGTTTATCCTATTTTCCTTATTTATCATTTTCTAATTGATAAATAATTTAATAAAATATTATTTTCAAAAAATACAATTATTTTTAATATTTACAGTATTCATTACATTGACAATAAGAAAATAAATATAGAAATATAAAATCAAAAAATATAATTTAATACACCCTTAATATGTCATATTAACCTTGAAAATTCCAGTACAACCTTTGATAATTCACATTATATCTCCTTTAATATTTTTAATATCATTTGATTTTTATTTCTCACAAATTGAATAATTTCTTCAATATCATTGAGTAATTATTTAATATAATTATTTCATCAAAAAAATTAGATATAAATTCCCATGATGTAGATAATACATTAATAGTTCATAAAAATGTATATTGTTGAGAATATATTATATTTATCAAAATATTTAAAGTATTATACTTTTTAAATGTAAAAAAGTGACATGTTTTCAATCTATTTGATTGAAATAAAATCCAATTAATTATCACGGAAAATTGTCTAGTAAATTATTAAATTCCAATAATTTTGTGATTAGGCTCAAATTAACATCATCTAAATGAATTTTTGAATGTTATGGGTTAATTTTATATTATTTATAATATTATTTGTATCTTTAACTTCCCGTTTACCCTTAACCATTTTTTAAAAAATTATTAATGATACTATACATATTGTCTTGAAATAAAAAAGTCCCATTTAATAAATTTTTATCTTTTGATACGATGTATATAATAAATTTTAAAAATTTCAAAACCCATAATTGGTTAAAAATAATGTACAAATAATCCAATTTATGGAATAAGAAACCGAGTTTTAAACTGAAAAAATTCAACAGATTGGTTTTTTATATATTCAAATTAACTTGGGAATTGATTACATTGAGATATATTTAATTAAATCATATAAAATGTATCTAAATAATTTGTTTAGAAAATAAATAATATAATTTAACACTATACATTATTTAGATGAAAATTTTGTTTTCAATTAAAATTCATTAATTTTGTACTATTCATCATCACATAAATCTTATTAGAAAAAAACCAAAAATTAAACAAAATTACATTTTTACCACCTTAAAAGAGGAATTTAATTTTTAAAATATAATTTATAAATGTTTCATAAATTATACATATATCATGTGAGCCATCAAAAGGTGAAAAAACATCCTTTTAGAAATATATAGTTTTTAATCATAAAACTGATTTTTTATATCTTGTCTATAAAAGTAAGATGAATGTTAATGGTTATCTTATATATTTCTTTTACATAATTAAAAAATCTTTATTTATTTATTTTATCTTATTAAAACCCACATTTGTACATTTAAATTGTTTTTCAGAAACATATTTCATTAAAATTTGAAAATTGTTTCACACTTATAAGTCATTATTCCTTAATTAATTTAATCATGTCCATACCATCTATAATAATGGCTTGGTTATAAATGTATTATATTAATAATAATAATAATAAATTTATTTTTCATAGGAAAATGGTGATGTGTGTAACACAAGATACTCCAATGTTGCGTGTTGCACAAGCTTAACATGGTGTAATGTACAATGCAAAAAAAAAAAAACAAAAGATATATTCAGTTTTATGTGAAATGAAAATTACAAGAAATATTAAAAGTATAAACCCAATCCCAGATATCTCAGAGCTGGTGTTTACTACAATTATATTGGTATTATTACAAGGAATTAAATACTGATTGACCAAAGAGTTTAACAGTCTTGGTAAACAAGATACATACACGAGTCTTTTATTAAAAAATCATACACAAAGTGAAACATAATTGTTTTCATTAATGAATAATAATAACATTATTACATCAATTATATCAGTAAATATCATTCATTTTATGCTTCCTTGATTCTTGGGTAATGGAAAAATAAGCGTGATCTCAAATTCACAATAACGATTAAATATATTGGATGAAATAATGAATCAATGAGAATAACAAATATTGCATGGTAAATTACATAACACACATACCATGCAATCAACAAAATGAGATGGAAGTTCATAAACCATAAGCAAAGATAATAATTGGAAATACGTACTATTAAAACAACAAGATAAGTAAAAATCATCCAAGAAAGGTAATAAATTGAAACACATGCCATTTATTCAATGAAATGAGATTCAAATGAATCCAAGGATATCTCAATGCAAAATATCATGGATAAATAATAAGTGAACCAATAAAATGGAATGTATAATGATTAATATCTTAAACATACCATCTAGAATTCATACCAAAAAACTTATTAATGTCTTCGATTCATTCTAAGAATCTAATACTATCAAGGCTTCGTTCCATGAATCTAATACTATCGAGGACACTTGCCAAGAATATAACAATTTAAAGGCCTCATTCCATGAAAATAATACTCTCAAACCAGTATCCTAAGAAAATAATATTTTCAAGGGATCGTTATATTAATATAATACTATCAATGCTTCATTCTATTAATCTAATACGTAGAATGTGAACACTGTATGTAAAATGATATATTGTTTAGAGAATAAACATATTAATGAAGAAATATTTAAATACTTAGTGGAAATTCATCTTCAAATGATAATAGGAAAATTAATATTTCATGGGGACTAAAAGGAATCATGTACGTGAATGTCTATACTATCCTAATTAAAATAAATCATAAACCATCTAGATGAAGATTAATGATCGTATCAATAGAGCATTTCCTATTTAGAGTAAAAAGAAAGGGGTTTTTTAATGATTTATAGAAATTTTATAAAAATATCTTTTAACAAAAAATTTGAGGAAAAAATCCGTTTGTTTTTAAAATCCTTTTGAAAAATATTTTCTTTGAAAAAAAATTTGATTTTTTTATATAGTAAAATTTTAAGCATATAATGTAACCTTCAAAAAAAATGATGACGGATAATCTGTACATGCCGTATGAGGTAAATATTACATTCATTTTTCACAATAAAAAGGATATAAAATATTTTTTGGGAAATTTATAAGAATAAATCTTTAAATAAATGGAAAAAGAAAAAAGGGAAAAATAAATTTAATAAATAATTTTAGAATGGATAAAAAATTATTTTTTTAAATACATTTATTAGAAGAAAATAAGATCTCTGATTAAAGCAATAAATGAAGTCGAGGTTTATAAAGAAACATATTCGAAAACATTATCTATACAAAATAGTGTATGTTGATATTAATACTTAGAAAATGTAATTAATAAATAGAGGAGAGAAAAATGAATTATTTTATTGTATAATTTTCATATATTTTCCATGAATGGAAATGAAAGATCATTAAAATTATTAATGAGGAAAATAATCTTTAAAGATTCCAATGTGTCTCATTCCACTTTTAGTCGATTTAAATCATAATTCTCATGAAGGAATGTCATTAAATGATAGTTTTAAACACCCATATGTTAAAATAATTCAAGATGTAATATATAAAAATGGTATGTAGAGGCACAACCCAAATAATAATGTGGCGAATATGATATTTATCTCAGAGATTTATAAAGTGAGGTGAAAATCCATTATCATGAGTCTGACTTATCTCGAGTGTATTTATATTAGTAAAAAATAATCTTATTTAGATATTTAATTTGTTAATAAATTTGTTAATATTTATCATTAATGTTATTTTACATATTACATGTTTTCTAAAAAACTACATAAATAATTAAGTTAAAATTGTGTGTTTTGACAAAATTCGGTTAATATGTTAAAACAACATTGGTTGGAAACTAATGTCAAAGGTGTAATTATATAGAACCTATATAATATTAATAGTGATATAATTATCATATTTATACAATAATAATTCATTTAAAACCAATCATTAAATATGGTATCGAAAAATGAACCAATGTTATAATCATGGAGACTGTAGGCTATACATACACATGAGTAACATTCCCATTATTCAATGATCATTATAGAAAGAAGGTAAGTATCATTAATCATAACATAATGATCATTATGAAATAAATTCCATTTTTTGAATTATATATACTTTTATATAATCTTTTTTGAGGTAAAAGGATATGGTAGTTTACACGTCCTCAAACAATATTATCCCATTTTAAGTGTGTGAAAGGGTAATAAAAAATATGATATATATTATAATTGTAAAAAATTAATTATTTCTTGAATAGAATAATTATTTATATTTTGTCACAAATTTACAATTAAAACAATCCTTTATACATTATTTGTATTGTTTCATTGAATCACATTACCTTTTGGAGGCGGTAGTCCACTCTTCCACAAACAATGTTATCGTATTTACACAAAAATGGAATGAATAAAAGTATGTTATGTATAGAAATTATATAAGTATAATTAAATTATTAATATAATTTATATCATATATATACATCATGTATATCACAATTCCCACCATTGGAGTTTGTATTGGAAGAATGAACAATCAACGTTTACTACTGAAGTACTTCACTATAAACATAACTGGTAAGTTTGTTACCCATTAGATGTTTTTGATTGTAATTTTAGGTAAAAACGTTATAATATAATCATCTAGGTATATTTAATATAATGTTTTTAGTAGATTATAATGGAATAAGGATAATTTATATAGTGAATAAATAAATAATACCAAAGAGCTAAACAACGTATTTTTCCGCTTATTTGGGTAGTTCCTTTTGGTTTGATCCAAAAGTATTACTTTGAGTGATTTCCACTCAAGGTGAGGATTCCAGGTTGTTTTAAGGTATTTTGAGTATCTATTTTTTCAGATATTTTTCAATCGAATGTAGCTTGAGATTTGTGAGGAAGTAGGAGAATTGAGTGCCTTTTTATATTGGAGGAGGAGTAGCTCTCTTGTGTATTTTGGAAATGGGAATTAATCCCACATTTTTTGCATTTAATGTTTCTCTAATAATGGAATAATTTAGATAAAAGGGATTATTGGGTATAAATATATCCACAAAATGGATTTTTTACATTTTTCTATGTCATTGTGTCCCATAAGATTAATGTATTTTCACTCATGAAGATTAATATTACCGTAATACTTGTGATAATGTTTAATTACATTCACTAATATTTTTGGTCAAAAATAATTTGAAAATATTATAAATCATAAATTATTCATATTCAAAATATGAAATCCTTTTTTAAAAATTATATTCACAAAATTTTATTAAATTAATTTTTAGTTAATCTTTTAGATGAAATGAAATTATAGGTTTCAAATGTAAATACCTTCAAATGTTTGCTATGTTTTTATATTGAATTTAAATGTGAAATTGATTTCAAAGATCTAAATTGGATTATATTACAAAAAATATATCAATTTATAATTAAAAAAATATAATTTTTTTCTGATAAATAGTACAATAAAAATAGTTTGGAGTTATAATATAGTATTTTCAGTAATCATCAAAAAATGAAACCTCAATGGAAAATACCAAAAAGTCACCCTTACATAATTTATACATTTCTAATTAAAATATAAAGTTAATTTTAACATATAAAATACATAAAAGTTCCATAATTTATATTTAAAATTGGTTCTCCATTGAAAGGCTGTAAATGTGCCTTTATAAAAGTATTGATTTTTTATACTGAATAATTGGTTTATTCTTAACCCATGGGTATAAATTACATTTTATGGTTATAAAAATTATGTTATAAATATATAATATATATATTACATTAATTTCACTCACATGTTTTATTTAATTTAATTTATTAAGATAAAACTGCATTGTGAGATTAAAAATAGTTTCCTATAAAAATACTCCCTTTATATCCAATTAGTTCTTAAATTCATTTCGAATTATTTTTTAACCTATGCATTAATTTTATATTTTTAAAATCAATATATTTTAATAATTTAGTTAATCCAATTTATAGCTGAAATTTAATGGCTATGTTATATCATATTACTTTAAATAATAATATTTTAATAATTTATATTTGTTCGATAAAACTTGCTATTCTGTGTAATGTATTCTTTCGAAGAAAGTTGTTGTTGCATGGGATGCAAAAAAACTCATTGTTTTGTGCATTTCAAGCTATAAAATATAATAAATTCATATGAAACAGTAAATATATTAAAATTTTCAAGATATTATATTCCCTTACAAGCTTAGTGTTTTCTGTCACACATGATATTTAATACAATGTTCTTTCATTAAAATTTCACGGTGTTACATTATCCACACCTTAATTAAATTGAATCCTAAAAATTAATTATTTTTCATGGTTATAAATTTTTGATATTTACAATTTTTGAATACCACATCATGATAAGTGGTTGTGAAACATTCTATACAAAATATAGAATTAGAATTACAATACTCAAATAGACTAACATATAACTAGGTCCCATATGTTGGAGAAATTGGTGGAATGTTGAGATATGTAAAAGTAGTAAAATTGTTAATATTTATAGGGACTCAATGAGGTCATCAATCAAAAAAATGATAATGATCAATAGAATGTTAAAGGACTCAAATCTATAAACATGTGATGATTTAGAAGACCACCAATTCAACAATAATTAAGTAATTGAGACAACATTTTTTTTAAGATTATTTTCCTCATGATAAGAAATTAAATTAATGCTTATAAATAAATGGAAATATTATAAATTTATAGGTTTTTGTTTCACATGAACAATTTCATCTATTGGGATTTCCTCAGTCCAATTCAAATTCATACCCAGCTTCATGAAATATATATTAAAATATAATCATTGATTTTCTGAGGCACTAAAATAAAAAATTAATGTATCCTATGTCCCATGAAGAAGTGAAAAATATTTAAATATCTTTCTACTACTCTCCAAATCCAATATGGGGATGAAATTATTCTATAATCCTAAAAAGGTACAAATCATCTTCATAATAATTATTTATTCATTAAATTTTTCAAATAAAAATTGAGACATATTAACCAGGACGTTATATACTATACTGATCAGCATTAAACCCTTATTATCCTTCGGTAATGGGTTCATGTACCATGTCTATTCAATATTTAACGGGTTTACACCTTCCATAAAGGATTTCCTTTTCGAAAACTATATTAATATTATTTCCAAAAAAATAAAAGGAAAAGACTTTAAATATTTTTAATCATGATATGTCATTTTAACTAAGGTTTTAAATACAACCTCAATACATAAAAACTTTATCCATTAATTTTCACATTGGTCCTTCCTTACTCAAATGTTTGAATAAGTAATTTCTAAAAACCAAAACCATAGTGTGACAAACAATAGTCATAGTGAGATAAAAGTATATTAATTTATAGGATTTCAAAATTATGACACCTTATTATTTGTCTAATACTCCTTATATTTAACCAATATTATTTATTTTTACTAACCGTTCAAATCCTTCATAATATATTGTATGGAATTTTTGAGTCATCCTAAGTATATACCCATGTATTGTCAAACTATGTGTCTGTTAAGGATCATTGTGAAGTACCATAAAATTAAGGATTAATCCTAGGTTGGGACATGGTTTGGCAAAAAGTTGCACCTAATCATGTGCCTACCAAAAGGATGTTATCTCATTGATCACTATGTTTTGTAGGAGTTTCACATTTTTTTCCAAACAATGCTTAAAAAATTCTCCTACAAAAAATCCACAAAAAAATTCTGGAAATCATCCAATCCATCCCAAACCTCTCTCAAACACATTACATACATGAAATACATAAAGAAATGGTTACATAATTGAAACTGATTGTGCTACATGTTATATATTTTTTTAATTTCATGTTATAAACTTTTATCACTGTCTTCTAAATTTTACACATAAATTGTTTTCGGTTACATATATAATGTAAGAAAAATAATTTATAGTTCATACCACATATATGGGAAATTTGATCAATATATTTTATCTTAAAGGGGAAATAAATTTCCCATATTTTTATTTTTAAACCCTCAATATTCATATTAACCTTGGATAATAGAATGGGGATCCTGAGGTATTATGATTTAAAGGTTTGGTAGTCATTACAGTATTTGAGTTATTTGAGTTACATGGATAGTCCTTTATGTTCGTATGAAATATAAAAAATATATATGATTATAGAATGTAAATTTTATTAATTTACAAACACTAAATTCAATAAAAAAATCTAACATTTATCTCTTTTAAGAATGCATTTCACAATTTCTCCAAAATATGTTATTGAATCGAAATTCACTCAATGAAGACAAAATTGTATGATGTAAAATGGGTGATATTATTTTAAATGAATTAAATATCATGGTAAACATTCAATAATAATCCCCCCAAACATAAATCCATTAGTTCTGGGAATGAACTAAAATCTAATCTTAGTGAAGTCAAAAAATCAACCACTTAGATGCCTTAGACACACATTGTGTGGTCCAATACAAAAAACACATACTCTAAAAATTGGATTCAATACCAAGTGAGTTGTACATATATAAACATTAATATTTATATCTATAATTATGGGTTTTTTGCATTTTTTGAAATTATGAATATTACACATCACAATATTATCACAATCCCATGAATTAATTATTTTGTATCATTTAGGATCAATTACATACAAAACTAATTTTATGATACTTTTGAGAAATTATCTTTAATAATACAACATTGTACTCCCTTTTAGTAAGTCAGTTGGTAATATTAGTCTTCATAACATGGGAAATGTAAACATAATAAAGCGGTTTTATCAATTTCAATGTAATGGAAACCATATCAATATATCATCAATGGATAGATTATAATAATATTATAAAACAAGATAATGTAAGAAATATATTTTTAAAAATAACATTTAAATATAAGATTTATTATTAAGTAATAAAAGAGGGACATGTAATATTAAATGAATATATACATACCAAGGGAAAAAGTGTTCAAAAACATGAGATGTTAATTATTATCCATGGAGAATAATATAGGAACATCACATATATATTTGAAAAATATATAATTATTGGAGAAAAAGTGATTGTGAACATTTACATTAATTATTATGACCACACATTGTCATTTGGATCATATCTAACCACGAATACACTCATATAAAATCTATTTTAGCATAAATTACTAAAATTACAGACACACTAACATTGTGAAAAATATATATTTGAATATAAACTCGTACAAAATTCTTTTGATAATATATAACAAAAATTACACTAAAGATAGTCATTGTGATTATAGTTACCAATCAATACACTCTCATATACTATTTATGTGCATAAAAATCAATAAATACACTCAAAAAAATTCAATATTACATGGGATATAAATCCTTAATCAATTATTTAAAGGAATATAAAATTCTAGGACCTTCCACAATATAATATAAAACATGTGTAATTTCGTAATAATATTATAGAAATCTTCATCATTTCATTAAAGCATAATTATCCTCTGTGAATGAAATGAGATTAATGAAAAAATATAAAATTATCTATATAATTATACCAGATAAATATGGTGGATAGAATGCTAATAAAAATACCATGTTTATCATGAACAATAAATATTGTTTTTAACATAGATGGAAATTTTGGTTTAAGGATTATTATAAAAAAAATGTAAAAAAAAATTAATATTTTCTTTTGAAATAATTGATATCTACAAAATATTTTTAATTATAAATAAATAATTTATCAATGATAAATAACATTATTATGTAACATATAAAAAAATATATTTTTAAAAAAAAATAATGAAGAAGAATTATTTTAATAACATTATTCAGAAGATAGAAATAAAGGATGATTTATTTTCTAAATAAACAAGATATTAGAATCCATTTTGAAATAATTATATCCTTTTAAAAATTTAAACTATTCATTTTTAAAACATAATATTTTTACAATTGTTATTAAAAACCGTTTATATTTTACTATCCATATTATAATCGGTGTGGGTTATATTGATGTGAGTTGTAGGAAGTCGAATGGGAACTATAGGGGTGTGTCCAAAAGAGTGAATTTTATTTATAAAGTGTGAATCTTATGAGGGATTAATGGGTACATAGCAGGATTAAAAAAAATTAGTAATTTGGTTAATGATAAATTAGGTACAAGATTTATTTGTACAATATACTCGATATAAACATAGGTAACCCCATAAAAACTAGTGTATTTTGATCATTTCGGTCACTATATGTTACCTTTAAATCAATGGGGTGTATAAGGTCACATTTTTTATATTATTTTCCCACATCCATAAATATTTCTAAACATCCTCCAATATCCTAATATTCATCCCACTTCATGATTATTGTATGTGTATTCATTTGGAGGTAGAGAATTGGAGTTGGAAATAAATTGGCCCAATTCTTATATAATATCCTATCTCAAATTTCTCTTTCAAAAAACTATATGTGATCACATATTTTTATTACATAGTGTTGAAAAAAAAATCTCTTGGATTAATACAACATAGTAGCTAATACTCTATATTTGAATTAATCTAAAGTAATAATAATATTTTTCTTCTTTAATTTTCTATACATAGGTGGGTGATATATTTAATTAACTATTATATATTGTTAGCTTGTATCATTATTCCATTAAATACACCCCTACTCTTCTCATGACCTCAAAGAGATAGTCTAAAATTAAATTAGTTTGTGTTACCCTACTTCCACTCACAACCATAAATAACAAACCATGTAATTTAAATGATCAAATTGAACTTAATCAAAACAAATCATTAAGAACTACTATATTGTTGCATAAATATCAATATGGGAATAGTGAATTATAATTCCATTCCCTTGTGTTTATTATGTCATCATTTGATTTAGAATATATTTTATTTATTATACATATTGGAATTGATATTATATTATTTTTATCTTATGAATCAAAGAAGGTGTAAAATTTTATCAACTATTCACGAATTTCCACTTTTAAATAGATACATCACTAGGACATATTCTATGAATTGTACGGTCATACTGATATGGTTTTTTTTCATGACCAATGTATGGGGATATATAAATATAAATATAAATATATATATATATATCGTATTTGATATTTTTCAAGAAATACATATCAGGGAATAATTTGGAGGTAATAATATGGTTTGAAATTCATTAGAATGTTTTCCCTATTCATTTTTTATAGAGACAAGAGATTTAAACCTTAAAAATTATTTGGATAGGAATATGGGTTTTGTAAACTAGTTTAACAATTCCAATTTATGTTTTTGTATTGGTGATTCACCATTAATTTTTTATACACACATATACTCATATGTGTTTCTTAATATGTGTAAATGTGTGTAACATTCCTTCTATTTATATTGAAACTAGCCTGACATCTCATATTCTTAGAAGAGGCTAAAATTTATTTTTTGTTTTCAAAATAATATCCCACACCCAAAGTTAAATATTAGACTATGAATTTTTATAAATTATTTGATAGATAATATTTGATATTTTGTTACTATTACAATATATTTTTACTCTTTCTGAAATTAAATGAATTATATGATTGGGTATTAAAGATAGTTGATGACTACAATCTATGTATCCTATACTCAAACACCATAAAAGTCCGTATGGGAATCATGTGGGTAAATAACTATGACCTAGTCTCATGAGGTAGTGTATGGTAAATTTGAATACTGAGAGGCCACCATTATGGCCTTTTTGAAGCTTGGATAAGATGACTCATTGGGGTTTTACATAGAACCATTTTACATTTTTTTCACATTAAGTATCATTGGTGTAATTCTTTAGACAGTATTAGAAACACACCATCTATGTATCTATAGTTTACATCCAATATCACAAACATTATAAATATTATGGGTTTATACATTCCATTAATGAAAATATTTATTATTGATTTCATGTTATACACTTTTATAATTATCTTATGTATTTTCAGTATCCATTTTCTATGGTTATATATTAACTGTAACCAAAACCATGTATATGCCATACAACATTTCAAGGTGAATGTTGTTCAATAAATTTCATTTAAAAAAGTTAAATACTTCACCCACAATTATATTATTGAACCCTTGGCATTCAAATTATCCTCTCGTAATAGGGAGGTGGACCATGGTATTATGAAAACATTGATTTGGAATAATTTAGGTATTCTAGTTGTTGTCGTTATATTGATTTACGTTCATGTTCTTACTAAATATAAAACAAACCTGGATCATTGTTTGAAAAAATTTATTATTTACAATCAATAAATGGATCAAAATAATCCATCATCTGGTTCAAATAATCATGAATTTCACAATTTCACCAAAATATGTTATCGACTCCAAATCTAATTATACCAGTCCAAAATGTAGGAATTATAATGAATGATATGAGTAAAAATAAATAAATATCAAACTACAAAATTCATTAACAAATTCCCTTAATAAAATATCATTCCACTTATAGGTAAGAAAAAATCTTTTATCTCATTCAAGTTATAAACATCCACCACTGAGATGCCTCTTACCCACATTATCAAATCAAATACTGAAAAAAAACACTATAAAATCAAGATTCAATACGAAGTGAGATATTCCAAGTTAACCTTTACAATATATATTTCAAATTATTTTCAATGTTTAGATGTTATATCTCATAATAATTTCACAATTTTAGGAGAAACGTGTTTACTGAATTTAATAAATATCTACATACTAAAATTATATTGTGATAGTTGTAAACATTTATCTATAATAAAACAATATTATACAATCTTTTTATCTCTTAATTGGTTTATTAATATCCATAACATGGGTAGTTGAAATATAATGTTTGTTTTTTAATTATCAGAAGGAAAAATATTTCAAGATGTTGTAAGGGATATAATTTATGAACAAGTGAAAAAAAATGTGAGAAATATATTACTAAAAATTAAAATGAATAATAAAATTTATTAATAAAGAATAATATAAGGATATTTAATATAAAATGATCATAAATATACTATGGAAATGGATTTCAAAAAAAAAGAGATGAATGTCATGATCAATGGATCATAATATAGGCACATCACATAGAAATTTGTTATGAAATTTTCACAAGAAATCATATAATTTCAAACATTTCCATTCATAATTATTACAACACATAATCATTATGTGAATAAATGACCACAAATGCACTCATACCAAATCTTCATGAGCATAGATTACTAAAAATGCACTCAAACACAATAATTTCTAGAATAAATAAATAAATAGTCATTTATATTCCTAATTATCAAATATATCCCCAATTACTTTCACACATAGTCATAATGGGAATTTTTAACAAAAAAATATAGTCAAACATAGTCATTATGTGTGTAACAAACCACAAATAAACTCACACAAAAATTCAATATCACATGAGAAAAAAATCCATAATTAATTTATTAGAGTATTATATAATTATAGTCCAAACCATAATATTATATAAAAAATGCGTAATTGTGCTAAAATATTATAGATACATTCATTATTTCAACATATCTTAATTAACCTATGGGAATGAAATAAGATCCATTAAATATTAATACAATATCTTCATAATCCACCCAGGGAAATATGTGGATGGATTCAAAAGAATATAACCTATGTGTATCATGAATAATATAAAACTATTTTGATAAACATGAAAATCACCCTTTTTAGATTGTTGGATAAATCAAAATAAAAAAAAGAAGAAATATCCATTTTAGAGATTCTTGACATTTTAAAAGTATTTCATTTAAAAAAAATCATTGATTTTAGAAATAATGTTAAAAAGGAATCCTTTAAACTGTAAAAGTTTATCGAAAATATTTATTAAATAACATTTATTTCAAAAAATTCCTCAAAAGTATTGAAACCTCTAATGATTTTTTATTAATAACACAATCCTGAATAATAACCTTTAATATCAATAAGTCCTTTTTAAATTTATAAATTTATTTTTGATATTTTTAAGCACATTTAATTTTATACATAAAATATTTATGTATTAAAATCATTTTGTTATAAATTTTAAAACATGTAAAGGATTCTCCATGCCGAATAAATCTTATGATAATTAAAAATTGCGTTCAAAAGGAAAATGTAAAAAATGAATACATTTTTCAACTGGAAACATGAAAAAAACAATTAACCATTATTTTAAAACATTTATAAGGAAATTAAATATATAATAAAATTAACATGATTAATTAATTATACATTTATAATTTTATCCATAAAATTATGCAATAAATATGGATAGAGAGGAAGGAAATTCTGAACCAAGAAAGAATTGGTGGTGTCAATTTTAATTTATATAGTCACATTGATTATATTGTTTACCAAAGTAAATAAAACTGATATATGACAGGATATAAATCGATAATAATTTGATAGTAAATTAATCGTTGAGTTATTAGATATAATTTTCCCAAAATAATTCCCAAAACTGAAAATTTAGTCATACAAATATCAATTATAAAACAACATTTGAATGACACCATTAAAACGTCATTTCCTTTCTTATTGAAAAATATTGAAAGGATAAACAATTTATTATATAAAACATTTAATTTAAAATTATTTATATTAAAAATAAATATATTGTCATTATAAACACTATAAAAAATTAGGTGAATATGAATCAAATGCATTGAAGGAAAATTGAGTTGAGTAAACCCTTACTACATTGATGTCTCTCAGATCAAAATACCATGAAGGTTAAAAACAATTATTTGAAAATATATTTAATTTCATGGTTATTTATAAAATCCTCATAGATTAGTCTATACACAATATAATATTAACAATGTGGTGAATATATCATATGTCCAGATGAAATAAAAGTTTGTTGAGAAACTGTTACCTTTACTCCCAAATTCTATAAGGCTCCTTAGATTATTTTATAATAATTTTACCCATCTTAATAATTTATTTCATAACAATTTAAAATTTTATTTTCCTATATAATATTCAATTACTATCATTTATTATACATTTCTCAGTTATTTATAATATATTTTAATCATCAAATGTATATGATTTTAATTATTTCTGGAATTCTTTAATGTTCTAATGTTGATTCCCATTTATTCATTCCAAATTAATTACTTTTATATTAATATAGGTTAAAGAAAAAATTATTTATAACAATTTATTAATCATTAATTTAACACATTTAAATTTTATTTTTGATTTCTGTAGATGAAAATCGTTTATGATATTTTTTCAATAGATTTTGTAAAACAAAAGGTTGTATGAAAGAAACATGATTAATATCAAATATAAAAATTATAAAACCATAAAAATGTCATTATGTTTATCTAAATTAAAAATATGATTTTCTATAACATTCCATTTATGGTAGAGATGAGAAATAAATGTCATTCCATAGAGGTGGTAGTCCGTACTTTAACAAAGATTGTGTTTTTTGTAGAATTAACAAAAGATTAAAAATGGTTTTTCTGAACAGAATAATAAAAACATAATAAATATCATATTTATTCATCAAATATCCTTTGATAACTAGTTATCTATGGAAGTTAAGGAAAATAAAATAAAAATTTGTGGATACGGAAGTCCGCACGTAAGCACAAATGGCAGTATCATTTTCTCTCAAAGTGGGAGGGTAGATAGTGGTTATAACATTAATATAAATAAATTCTACTATACTAATAATAATTATTTAATAAAAATAAAATGGGTAGAATATATTTTTATGAGAAATTTTGAGATTAAAAAAATGTTTATGAAGAGATGACACTCATGTTTTGAGTTTGGACCTTCTCTTGGAGTTTACATTAGAAATATTGGATTTAGTTATTTCAATAGGATAATTGATATTAAAAATGTGGGAGAGTGATATATGGGAATTAAAAAGGTAAATATTTGAAGTGTAATCTAAATTTTATTGTGTGTGAAAAGGGGTGGGGGAAGTCACATTTTATATGTGAGGAGAGAGACATTTTTGTGATAACATAAAATTGCAAGTAAATATTCAAGGAATGTAGATCAAAATGTGGATATAATGGGTAGTTGATGATTATGGATAGAAAATTTTATAAAAAACTCATTTGTAAATTACTTTTGAGGTATTTTAGTCCATTTATATTTAGTTTTAACATTTTATAAAAATTAATTTCTACCATTGTAACACATTTTAAATCTATGTAGCCTTTTTTTAACTAAAAATAAAATTACCCTTATTTGGTAATTATGATATTATTCAGATAAATATGAAAACAATTTCCCAATAAAAAATTTATAAATTGATAAAAATTTATATTAAATTAATTATTATAAACCATTTATAGGTATTTTAAGAATAAAATATAATCAGGTCTTATAATATAAAATATAGTTTTACAAATTAACAGTAATATTTTTAAATGTATAATATTACTTATAAGATACATATTTTGTAAATAAACTGGGCTCTTAAATTTTTTTTCTTCGATGATTATATCTTAATGAAGTCCAAAGTTTCATTGTTTCTATAAAAATGTATTTTTACTATTCATCAAAAACATCAACCTTTTATGATAAATAAAATTCATTTATCTTAGGATAAGAATAAAATGAAGAATGTAAAAATGAATTTATTTTTAAAAAACTGAAATTCTAAAATTGAAGATGTTATTTATGAAATTAAAATTGAAAATTAAATTAAATTCATTTTATTGAGAAACCCCCTTTTAATCAATACTTGTTTCTAATATTATTTCAAAATAAAAGAACATTTATTATATAAGATATTGCAATATTTAGTAGTTATATATTTTAAAAGTTTTCAACACATTTTTTGGATAATATAAAAATCACATTAAAAAATTTTCTTTGATTAAATTGTATTTTTTAATTTAAAAATATATAACATATTCATAATCCAAATATAATTTTTTTTAATTAATTTCTTTATTTTAATTTTCTAGTTTCTATATTCATCTTTAAATATTCTAAAAAAATCCATTAAATAATTCATGGGACATTTTAGTTCGTTGTTGCATATAAAACAAGATATTAAATATAGTATTTATTTTGAAGGGATATTTATACTATAATACTAGGGAGTTACGTTATTCAAACCTAAATAAATTTAATTATTGTAAACTTAATTATCATCCATTAATATAACCATCTAATGGAAATAAAAATATAGAATTTACTCTAGCTATAATTTCTAATGATATTTCCACCACACTATGATAGATAATAATTATATTATATTTATCCTAAATATTGTTCATTACGATTACACAGGGACATACCCTTAACAGCATAATATTACTATTATTTTTCACAAAAAAATAATGAAACATAAATGGTTATAAAAATATCTTTTAAAATCGAAGTAAATTATCATATGAAAATGAAAACTCAATTCTATGATATCATATCGTAACAAACCTTAACATTAACCTATGATACATTTGATTCAACTATAATATAATAAAATCAACATATATACACTTGATTTTAACCATGTTATTCAATTGACGTATTAAAATTAGTTCTTTTAACCTCAATATAAGAAAATCCCTCAGAATTGTTTACAAAAAACTTTTTAATCTCCAAAACCTATTCCTCGAGAGATTCAAATGAAGAGTGAAATTAAGCCACTTTTTCATTCACCCGGTGATGTTCATGTTAATGCACAACTAACCTTTTGGGTTGTTATATGTAGGTGAAACTGTTTTATATTCTTCATCACATATTTTGTTTCTAGATGGGGATTTCCTCTCTTGGAAAGCACAAAATATACAATTTACAAAAAATTTAGGATGTTATCCTATAATGGTGCATATCCACAGTATTTTCACTAATTTTATCTCATCCTAATCCACATTAATATATAAAACAATCCTTTAAAATAATTAATCTCATGTCTTATACTAACAATGATTCCCTATATCAATACACAAAGGTCTGGTTTTTAAAAATAGATACATTGTAAAATATATTCGTTGATAAGTGAGATATCCTAAGATATAACATAATAAATTAATAATTATTTTCAAAATATCAATATAAAAACTCAGAATTGTCACAAAATTAAAATAACTTAAGGATTAGTGTATTTAAGGATAAACTATATAAGAAAAATATTATATTATACATGTGATAATTTCAATATTATCAAGTCACACTGAACTACCTTCTTGTATCATTCAATGATATACTCATCTTCCTAACCTAAGGAATATAAAAATTAGATGGTGGTGTTCTTAAACTATTGGTAATGAAAAAAAATATAATCATTACATCATGGGTCATATTATAACCATATGAAAAAACATGATCATTGAAGAAGTATATTATTAAAAATAACATACAAAAATTAAAGTTTAAAATAAGGTATAGTAGAAGTACATTTCTAACACCTATTCAATTTAATACATATTAAATCATGATTTATGACATTATATTACACCCCATAAAACCTATAAGGTTGAGAATTATAGTGTATTTTGAAAAAAGGGACATTAAAAAACAATATAAAATGATACATACATCATCTCTTTTGAAATAAATCTTAACATGCTCATACTTAAAACTATGTGTGATTACATGGGGTCATTTATAAGAAAGGGGTGATATTTAAATTACCGTAGGGGAATAATAATTCAATATAATGAATAATTCCTTAAATGTTATTAAATATAAATATAATTGGTTAAAATTAATGTAGAACCATACAATTGAAAAATGAGGCATGATATAGAATGATAATCATAAAGGTGACTTAGAAAATGTGATAAAACCATTTAACTCTAAAACGTAAAATTGTACAAGCATAACATCCATGATATCATGATGGAAAAATTACCATGATGGATTATGTTTAGTCCCAAATACCTTGCATGATATATCATGGGACTAAAACATTACACAATGCATTGGATCACTATAACATTTATGGCTCACACGTCTGTTTTATATAATTATCATGTTTATGTGTTCCATAATGATCATTGAACATGGATCCATTCATCTTAATATTTTAATACACGATATGTCATTTTTGAATAAGTACATGTATGTCCCCAATAAAATACATACAAGTTCATAATGGTGAACACCCTTGATAGGAAATGTTTTCTGTATTCACTACCCAATTGTTTGGATTGGAAAATTACGGTGAACTTTCGGCAGCATAATGAGGGTGTATGAATGTTCATGGGAGGGATTTTTTTGAGTGAAATAGGTATATAATAATTTATAAAAAACATTTATAGTAAGGGGAGATGTAAAAATAGATACCATTATTTGGAAATGATGATAAAAGTCATACTATAAAGAAGTTACGTGAATAATGTGGAGAAAGATAGGATCCATTACCATGTGATTGTGACTCCAAATGATTGGGATGGGATTTTTATAATAATTTTTCCTCTATAAAAGAAATCAAGATATTATGGAATATTAATTACATCATTAAAGAATATTGATAGTAGATAATGAGGATATTTTTTGGTTTATTTCAGAAAATAGACGGGAATATTCTTATCATATCTAAAACATTTTTTTGGAATCTATATAATAAAACTAAAAAAACCACAAAACGTTCCAAGGTTATAATCATGGTTTGTTTCAAAGGGAATCAGTTTTAACTTTCTTATAATTATAGGTTCCTATATTATTAAAATAATAACCTTGATGATGTGTAAGTGAGTTATACTAATAAAGAAATGATTTTAAAACCATAAAATATATTTTTGATTTTGGAGGATTCATAAATTATTTAAAAAATTAATACAAAAAAACACATTATTTTAAAATGATAAGAATTTATTTATTATTTTATGCCCCTTATTTATTTTATTAGATTAATAATTTTTTCATTATGAGGTCATAATACACACTGTGTATTTATATGGTATTTAATTTCTACTAGAAAATTTGACTATCTCAAAAAATTATGAAAAATTCACCATTTTATTATTTTGATGTTTTGATTCAAAAATAATATTCATTTTATAAATATAATTCTCACAATATGTATATTTAAAATTTTAAAAATAATAATCGACATTTAATAAAAAACATGGGGATTTTTGACAATAACAGTTTTTGTACCCTTATAAAAAGTACAATTGACTTCATCAATAATATATAACCATTTAAATATAATAAAATTATTTAATAATAATATTTTATTAATTTTTTAATTAATTTTATAAATTCATTAATTCCTCAAAAAAATCCTAAATTAAATTTTAATATTACCCTAAAATAATTTTCTTTTTCATTCTATAAAAAATAAAAATTATTTGCTAAGTAAAAATAAGAAGTAAATATAACAACTATTTTATTGAAGAAACTATGAATATATTCATATTATTATAATGTAGATAAATACCCCTTCAATACTCTAGAAAACACCATATGAGTAAGGTTCTCAATAATGAGACTTTTATAGTCTGGTTCAACATATATGGTTTTGGTCGTGATCTCAATGAGATTGAAATTATTATATAAATAGTTTTTTAAATGATTAAGTTGTTGGGTATCATCTTAGGGTTTCACAAGTTCATATTTCAATGATGATATATCACTCTTAATATTCGACAAATGTGATTCATAGGGAATGATCCAACATGCTGAGTCCATCACATCCTTTGTCTTTCTCAACTAAATTTGTTAAAACCCTATATTTACACTAATACTAGTATCACTGTTAAATGGGTATATTATCAATGGCTATGATTCATAATGGTATTTTAAATATGATATTATATAATAAAACCACTAAGGTTAATTTATTATCTATAACCATTGTACATAGATAGACATTTAATTAAATCACAATCATAATTTTATTTATAATATTTTAGGTCATTAAAATGTTCCGCCCTTCAAAAATTTCTCCCACAAAAGTACCATTTTTTTACTAATATATGTGAGGGTATCTTTGTTAAATCACCTCCTCTAGTTCCCACATCATATCCTCAGACTTGTGGTTTCTGTAACATCCTAAGTAAGTAATGAATAATAGATATTTTTATCTATGTCTATTAATGATTAAGATAGTGTTATAGAGGCTTAAAATGAAAATAAATACAATCTTATGCATGGAATACACTAATATTCTTAAAAGATTGTTTTACTGCCTTTTGATGGAAAACCATTTTTGAATCTATATTTTGAAAATTTTATAAACTATGTTTGTCAAAATAAACTTATCCTTTATGATTGCGACATCAAAATTTACCTTGTGTGAATTTTTGGTATTTTTCTGACAATGTTCCTTTTTTAATGAATAGTGAAAAATACTGCCTTTTACATCAAAACTGCTTTTTAATCTAATTTATCTATATGATTATATTATGTTTTGAATTGGTTTTGAAGTGAAATTAGAATATATTTTTACCATTTTATCCAATGGTGGTCATTGGAATCAATTTCACTTTGAAATTAGACTTAAACTTGTGTCATCCTTTTGATACTTATTGTTTTGTAAAAACACGCTATTTGCTCTGGCAGCGGGAATTAATTATTAAATTAATTAATGTGACTTATATGATTTGAATTTTGTAAAATAGGCTTCATTTTTGAATTCGGAATATCAAATATAGCTTAAGGTGAATTTTTGGTAATTTTCTGAAAAACTTCAATTTTTGATGAATAGTGAAACGACTAAGTGGTAATCAAGCAAACTGATTTTTCAGTTAAATAAAAGTTTACCACTAATGTGTATTGAATTTTGAAAATCCTACATACATGGTTGTCATTAAGAAGTAAAATGTGGTTCAATGAGATTAAAATAATTTTTTGGTGAATAGTAACTTATTAAGTTTTTAATTGCGATTAGTGGTAATTAGGGTAGTTTAAGGTATAAATAATGCTTTAATAATAGGAAGTGACCTAGACACATGTCCCAACCTTATTGGTTGTGTCATGGCCGACCAAGACAAGCCATGGGTCAACTTGGGGACCCCATGGAGACACTTTGGTTTGGAAATGACATAAATAACTTTTTATTAAATGTTAAAGTAAAAATGACACAAACAAGAGATGTTTTACGAAAATAATTTTTACATGGGGTTATAAAGATCATACTTTTGATTATAAATAGTCATTGGAATGATAAAACGATTTCCTACATCATAGTATTTTTTTATGATTTTTAGACATTAAATAAATTAAATTATTTATGACATAATAATGATGCAGTGATGACATCATTATTTGACGATTTAAATAAAATGGAAAGATAATGTAAAATCTATGAACTACACATGTCCAAAACTTATTGGATGAGTGGATTTAGAAGCCTTATCACATTATACACGAATTATATCAATGTGGGACCTTTTGAAACCGAAACACATTTTCAAATAAAGTAATATTTCTTTACTTTCCAAAAGTGCCCCTCCTCTCCTCTTATAAAAGGCCCCCACCTCTACCTCATTTCACACACTTCTCAAGCATTTGGCTTGGCCAACCCCTACCCATTGACTCTCTCCACATCCCTCTACTCATCCTAGAGTATTCCCTTTGGGCAGAATCCTTTCAAAGGAAGCCTTTAGGCTCAAATCAAAAGGAGTTACACTTTTTAAGGTAATTCATTCTCTCATGTTCATTTGTTTCATTTTGCTTTTCCAACCCCCTAAACTCTTTTTATTTACATATTTTGTTAAAACACCAGTATCTTCAATATACAAGGATGTTGTTATAATATTTATTTGAGCTACACTCTCACACATCTACATCAAATTGTTAAAGAACATACGGTTTCCGTGGATGATGAAATTCTGCCTCCCGAAACGATGATTGTTCAACACTCATTTAACACCTTAAAAGGTTTCCATTATGTTGTCACTATTTTTATATATGATATATAATATTTTTATGTTTTCCTTAAGCTTCTGTTTTTTTCATTTTAGGGCATACCTTTATGGTTTCCATTATGGGTAAACACGATATCTTCATTTTAGGAAGTGCGGACTACCGCCCCCTCAAAGTGATTTGATTCGTTAAATACCATATGTGGGAAATATAAAGGATGGAACTATTATATTATATATGATATTATACTGGAATTATAATATACCTTTATATCATTATGATTCCATTCTACAAAATACGAAATAGAAATGAAAGTAGTGTTCATGCGTACGTACGGCTTACCGTCTCCATGAACGGTGCATTTCATTTCTTACCTCTAAATGATTATGTAATATTATAAATGAATGTATGTACTAGATATATATGACATATATGATATCTACATCATTAATACCATTATTTATATAATGAACCTTTGACCAAATTAACAAAATGTAAGTGTAAGAAGTCTATTTTTGACTTAAGAACCAAATACCGACAAAATGAACATTATTAACTTAACTGATTACATGATGTTCATAACATGGTATAAAAGGAATAATGAACTTTAAAAAGATTCATAAAAAAGTAGAGATTAACTCAAGTTTATTATTCAGGAGATTAAATAACGGTCGGGTCAAGTCGGATATGAGGCATGGGACTTCGTCTCAATCTCCTTTCGTTGAGGCATATTTTATTTTATACACAACTTTCTTTTATACGGTGTATAAACCACTTTGACTTTTTCGTTTATTCAACATGAATCTTTTTTTTCATACGAAGCGTTTACTAAACGACAAAAGGGAATGTTATCGTCGTACGTATGCGGCGACAACGGCTTCTCCGCCGTCGTGACCGTTATTTGAGTTTCGGTTTCCTCTACAAGCCATACCTTCTTTTTAAAAGAAAAATAAATACCATGTTTTACTTTTCTTTTATTTTAGTATTGAAAATGGTTTCCATAATGTTTTTATATCAATGTGTTGTATTGATATCTTGTGATTGAAATGTGGAAATTTTATGTTTCATTTATGCATGTTTTATGTGATATGATTATGTTATGGTTCTTGGGAATTATTATGAAGACGGGTGGTTCCGTGATAAACTAAGGGTGGGTGAGCCCGTTATAGCTCTCCAATGCATTGGGTAACGTGAAGGAGTGAAACGTTAAGGTTTCTCTGAAGAGATTTTAGGGAATATACTGTGATGGGTATTCCAAACGTAACCAAGAGGGTTACTCCCTACGTAACAATGTTATGAATGCCTCAAGTTACCTTTATGTCTTATTATTTTTATGATTTATTCATGATTTTATGAGGTATGTTAAAGTGCCTATGTTTTATGGGTAATGTATGATTTCATTCTTATGTATATATGAACTCATGTTTCCTTTCCATGTTTTTTTATAACCCATACTGAGTTTTTATGCTCATCCCACATTTTTGAAATGTTTTTCACAGGTCAAGGGAAAGGTACATGATAAGATGATAGAGTCAAGGATGTGTCATGAAATAATCCATGTTTTATTTTAAATGTGTTTCCATTTATGGGAATGTAGAATACTATCTTTATGTAACCACTTTTTTTATATGTGGAATGTAATGCAAGTTTTATGATATAATTCTCTAAAACTCTAAACCCGAAAATATCCTCAATGTGTAATCTTGTAATAACTCAAGATTAAGTAAGGTTTAAGGCTGGGGCCTTATAGTTGGTATCAAAGGTCGGTTTAGATAACTTTAGGAGTTAGAATTCTATTAAATGATTATCCAAAAATATTTTTTTTGAAATGATATAGCATTTAAAGATTACCATGTTGCTTCATCTAAGACATGTTGGTTCAGAATGGTTTTCCACAGAGGAAACAGGGAAGCAGTGCTAGGAAGGCATACAGAAGGAAATGACCTTCCGAATCAGCATCCAGAAATGGTCGGAATTGGAACTGAACAATTTGTTGTAGTGATGGCGCAATTGAATCAAGCGATAAATGGTGGTGGTATCTATGCACGAGATCATCCAGATCAACCGCAGAGGAACATGTCAGTGGTGGAACATTTCATGAGGCAACATCCACCATAATTAAGAGGATCATCTGACCCTGTGCTAGCTGAAGGGTGGATTAAAGCACTGGAGAATATTTTTGATGTCATGGGGTGTTCAGACAATCAAAAGGTTAGTCTTGCTATTTACTGTTTGGAGGGTGAAGCAGATCAGTGGTGGTCTATGGTTAAAAATATCTGGGATGCCGATGAGATTGATGCTCTTGACTGGGATGAATTCAAAGGTATGTTTCTTGAGAAGTATTTTCCTAAGGCTGTTCGACTTAGGATAGAAAAGCAATTCTTGGAATTGAGGCAAGAGGAAGACTCAGTGGCTGCCTAAGAAGAAAGGTTCACTCGATTGGCAAGGTATGCTCCAAATTTTATCCGGGACCTTGATAGTAAAATCAATCGTTTCTACACAGGATTAAAGCCAATGTATCGAAGGGAATTAGCTTCTCGTGAGTTTAAAAGTTATGAAAATCTTGTTCGATGTGCTGAGAAGGTGGAAATGGAGTTTGCCGATGACCAAGTTTTCTATAACAACCAGCAGATGAAGAGACCGAGGTGGCAGGAGAAAGGTAAGAATTCTTCAAAAAAGTCTGATGGTAAGAGAACTAAGTTTCCAGTTTGTGATAAATGTGGAAAAAGGCATGCTGGGGAATGTCTTCTGAATTATGGGAAGTGCTACCGATGTGGTAATTTGGGACATAAGGCTCGTGATTGCACTGAAAAGGATCAAGGTGAAGGTAAGAAAAAATTTGACTTACAGTTAGTGAAATGTTATAAGTGCAATGAGATGGGTCACTATGAAAACGAGTGTCCGAAAATGAGCTTGAGTGATGGGAAGCAGTTACACTACAAGCAGAAAGGGGTGGTGAAATCCTTCGCAACTACTTCAGCAGATGTCGGGCCATCAAATGAAGTTCTATCAGGTACTTTGTTTGTTTTTTAAGATTATGCCAGTGTGTTGTTTGATTCAGGGTCTACACATTCTTTCATCTCTGAAACCTTTTCTAGTAAAATGGGAATACCATCTCAAGAAATGACTCCTGAACTTTTGGTAAAAACACCTAGGGGAAGTGTCGAGGAAAAAAGAATTTATAATAATCTTCCTATCCTTATCTGTGGAAAGAACCTACTTGCAAACCTTATTGTTCTACCTCTAGGAGAGTTTGATGTTTTCCTGGGTATGGATTGGCTCTCTATTTACCATGCTAAGATTGACTGTAGAGCTAAATAAGTTTCATTTCAGAAAGACTTTCATTTTGTTTACAAGAATGAACCCTTACTTTTGATAACATATCAAGAGGCCGAGAAACTTGTAAAAGATGGAAATGAATGTTACCTTGCACATGTCGTTGAAAATAAAGGAACTGTTCAGATTACTGACGTGCCAGTGGTAAATGAGTATCCTGATGTTTTTCCTGATGAGTTGCCTGGAATAATACCAGATCGTGATGTTGAGTTTACTGTTGACTTAGTTCCTGATGCTAAGCCAATTTCAAAACCCCCTTATCGAATGGCACAAATTGAACTTTTAGAGTTGAAGGAACAATTGCAAGATTTATTAGAGAAAGGTTTCATTAGACCTAGCACATCACCATGGGGTGATCCTGTTTTATTTGTTAAAAAGAATGATGGTTCTATGAGACTTTTCATTGATTATAGAGACTTGAATAATATCACTATTATGAACAAGTATCCTTTTCCTCATATCGATGATTTGTTTGATCAGCTCCAGGGAGCTCAGTTTTTTTTCAAAGATTGACTTGAGATCGGGGTACCATCAGCTGAAGGTAAAGGAGGCAGATATTCCGAAGACCGCATTCCGTACGAGATATGGCCATTATGAATTTGTAGTAATGCTTTTTGGGCTAACCAATGCACCTACTGTATTCATGGACTTAATGAATAGAATTTTCCATGAGTTCTTGGATAAGTTTGTGGTGGTTTTCATTGATGATATTTTGGTGTTTTCTAAAAGTAAAGAGGATCATGAAAAACATTTAAGGGTTATCTTGCAAACCATAAAAGAAAAGAAACTGTATGGGAAATTCAGCAAGTGTGAGTTTTGGTTGCAACAAATTTCTCTCCTTGGTCACATTGTTTCTAAAGATGGAATAACTGTTGATCCCGCAAAAAAAAGTTGTGGAAGAATGGCCAAGACCCACAAATGTAACAGAGATTCGTAGCTTCCTTGGTTTGGCGGGCTATTACCGAAGGTTTGTTAGAAATTTTTCACGGTTATCTAGTCCAATGACTAAGCTAACTCGGAAGGGTGTTAAGTTTATCTGGACAAAAGAATGTGATGATTTTTTTCAGGAATTGAAAAGAAGATTGGTGAATGCTCCAGTTTTGTCACTACCTTCCAGGAATGGTGAGTTTGTTATATACAGTGATGCTTCATTGAAAGGAATTGGTTGCGTCCTAATGCAGAATGATCAGGTAATTTCTTATTCTTCACGATAGTTGAAAACTCATGAGGTAAATTACCCTACACATGATTTGGAATTAGCTGTTGTTTTTTTTGCTTTAAAAATTTGGAGGCATCATTTGTATGGAGTAAAGTGTGAAATATATACTGATCACAAAATTTTAAAGTATATATTCACTTAGAATGAGTTAAACATGAGACAGAGGAGATGGCTAGAGTTAATCAAGGATTATGATTGTACATTTCATTACCATCCGGGAAAAGCAAATAAAGTGGCTGATGCTTTGAGTCGAAAAAGTAATGCTTCATTAACAATGTTGCGGTTGGAACATGGTCCTTTGGTTAACGATTTGATGAACTTTGGCATAGAAGTTGTTGGTGCAGGAAGTCCTTCTGTTTTGTTTCAGGTATCAGTGAGATCTTCTCTATCAGATAGAATCAAGCAAGCACAGAAGCAAGATAGTGAGTTGCAGAAAAAGGTAGAGCTGGTTCAGAAAGGTAAGGTGCCTGAATTCAACATTGATAGTGATTGTGTTTTGAGATTTGGGAAGAGATTGTGTGTGCCTCGTGATTCACAGTTGAAGAGGGAGTTGTTATGTGAAGCTCATAGTTCTCCGTTTTCAGTTCATCCGGGCAGTACTAAGATGTATAGAGATCTGCGGGAGTATTACTGGTGGGATGGAATGAAAAGAGATATTGTTGATTTTACTGTGAAGTGTTTGACATGTCAACAGGTTAAAGCAGAGAAACAATTACCGAAAGGGATGCTTCACCCTTACCAGTGCCAGAGTGGAAATGGGAGAATATATCCATGGACTTTGTTGTTAGATTACCGAAGACATCTCTAGGTAATAATGCAATCTGGGTTATTGTTGATCGCTTGACCAAATCTGCTCATTTCCTTGCTATACGAGATACTTTCTCTCTTGATCAACTTTCCCATTTGTATCTTAATGAGATAGTCAGGGTACATGGAGTTCCTCTCTCCATTGTATCGGATCGTGATCCCAGGTTTACTTTTAACTTTTGGAAAGGCCTTCAGAAGTCGTTGGGTACTGAATTAAATTTTAGTACAGCTTTTCATCCTCAATCAGATGGGCAGTCAGAATGAACAATTCAGACATTGGAGGATAAGCTACGAGCTTGTTCTATGAATTATCAGGGAAGTTGGGACCAACATCTTTCTTTGGTTGAGTTTTCATATAATAACAGTTTTCATTCCAGTATACAGATGGCACCATTTCAGGCATTATATGGGAAGCGGTGTCGAACTCCAGCTTTCTGGGATAAAGTGGGTGAAAGAAAGTTTATGGGACCAGAATTGGTAGAAGAGATGGTAGAAAAAGTTCAGCTGATTCAGAAACACATGAGAACAGCTCAGAGCAGGCATAAGAGTTATGCGGATAACCGGAGGAAGGATCTATCTTTCGAGGTAGGTGATCATGTTTTTCTCAAGGTTTCTCCTTGGAAAAGTGTGATGAGATTTGGTAAGAAAGGAAAGTTGAGTCCAAGGTTCATTGGACCATACGAAATTCTGGAGAGAGTTGGATCAGTTGCATACCGAGTGGCTTTACCTCCGATTTTATCTCAGGTACATAATGTTTTTCACGTTTCGATGTTGAGAAAGTATATGCCAGATCCATCTCATGTTTTGAGTCCAGAGGTAGTTCAGCTGGAAGATAACCTATCTTATGAGAAAAAACCGGTCCAGATTCTTGCCCATAGGGAGAGAGTGTTACGGAATAAGGTGATTAAGCAGGTAAAGGTTTTGTGGAAAAATCACATGATTGAAGAGGCAACATGGGAATCTGAAAATGCAATGAGGGATAAGTACCCCCATTTATTCGATAAGTAAATAAATTGCAGGGACGCAATTTTCTAATGGGGGGAAGGATGTAACATCCCAAGTAAGTAATGAATAATAGATATTTTTATCTATGTCTATTAATGATTAAGATAGTGTTATAGAGGCTTAAAATGAAAATAAATACAATCTTATGCATGGAATACACTAATATTCTTAAAAGATTGTTTTACTGCCTTTTGTTGGCAAACCATTTTTGAATCTATATTTTGACAATTTTATAAACTATTTTTGTCAAAATAAACTTATCCTTTATGATTGAGACATCAAAATTTACCTTGTGTGAATTTTTGGTATTTTTCTGACAATGTTCTTTTTTTAATCAATAGTGAAAAATACTGCATTTTACATCAAAACTTCTTTTTAATCTAATTTATTTATATGATTAGATTATGTTTTGAATTGGTTTTGAAGTTAAATTAGAATATATTTTTACCATTTTATCCAATGGTGGTCATTGTAGTCAATTTCACTTTGAAATTAGACTTAAACTGGTGTCAATCTTTTGATACTTATTGTTTTGTAAAAACACGCTATTTGCTCTGGCAGCGGGAATTAATTATTAAATTAATTAATGTGACTTATATGATTTGAATTTTTTAAAATAGACTTCATTTTTGAATTCGTAATATCAAATATAGCTTAGGGTGAATTTATGGTAATTTTCTGAAAAACATCAATTTTTGATGAATAGTGAAACCACTAAGTGGTGATCAAGCAAACTGATTTTTCAGTTAAATGAAAGTTTACCACTAATGTGTATTGAATTTTGAAAATCCGACATACATGGTTGTCATTAAGAAGTAAAATGTAGTTCAATGAGATTAAAATAATTTTTTGGTGAATAGTAACTTATTAAGTTTTTAATCGCGATTAGTGGTAATTTGGGTAGTTTAAGGTATAAATAATGCTTTAATAATAGGAAGTGACCTAGACACAAGTCCCAAACTTATTGGTTGTGTCATGGCCGACCAAGAAAAGCCATGGGTCAACTTGGGGACCCCATGAAGACACATTGGTTTGGAAATGACATAAATAACTTTTTATTAAATGTTAAAGTAAAAATGACACAAACAAGAGATGTTTTACGAAAACAATGTTTACATGGGGCTATAAAGATCAGATTTTTGATTATAAATAGTCATTGGAAAGATAAAAAGATTTACTACATCATAGTATTTTTTTTATGATTTTTAGACATTAAATAAATTAAATTATTTATGACATAATAATGATGCAGTGATGACATCATTATTTGACGATTTAAATAAAATGGAAAGATAATGTAAAATCTATGAACTACACATGTCCAAAACTTATTGGATGAGTGGATTTCTAAGACTTATCACCTTATCCACGAATTATATCAATGTGGGACCTTTTGAAACCGAATCACATTTTCAAATAAAGTAATATTTCTTTACTTTCCAAAAGTGCCCCTCCTCTCCTCTTATAAAAGGCCCCCACCTGTACCTCATTTCACACACTCCTCAAGCCTTTGGCTCGTCCAACCCCTGCCCATTTACTCTCTCCACATCCCTCTCCTCATCCTAGAGGATTCACTTTGGGCAGAATTCTTTCAATGGAATCCTTTAGGCTCAAATCAAAAGGAGTTACACTTTTTAAGGTAATTCATTCTCTCATGTTCATTTGTTTCATTTTGCTTCTCCAACCCCCTAAACTCTTTTTATTTACTTATTTTGTAAAAACAACAGTATCTTAAATATACAAGGATGTTGTTATAATATTTATTTGAGCTACACTCTCACAAAACTACATCAAATGGTAAAAGAACATACGGTTTCCGTGGATGGCGAAATTCTGCCTCCCGAAACGATGATTGTTCAACACTCATTTAACACCTTCAAAGGTGGCCATTATGATGTCACTATTTTTATATATGATATATAATATGTTTATGTTTTCCTTAAGCTTCTTTTTTTTCATTTTGGGCATACCTTTATGGTTTCCATTATGGGTAAACATGATATCTTCATTTTAGGAAGTGCGGACTACCGCCCCTCAAAGTGATTTGATTCGTTAAATACCATATGTGGGACATATAATGGATGGAACTATGATATTATATATTATATTATACTGGAATTATAATATACCTTTATATCATTATGATTCCATTCTACAAAATACGAAATAGAAATGAAAGTAGCGTTCATGCGTACGTACGGCTTACCGTCTCCATGAAAGGTGCATTTCATTTCTTACCTCTAAATGATTATTTAATATTATAAATGCATGTATGTACTGGATATATATGGCATATATGATATCAACATCATGAATACCATTATGGATATAATGAAACTTTCACCAAATTAACAACATGTAAGTGTAAGAAGTATATTTTTGACTTAAGAACCAAATACCGACAAAATGAACATTATTAACTTAACTGATTACATGATGTTCATAACATGGTATAAAAGGAATAATGAACTTGAAAAATATTCATAAGCAAGTAGAGATTAACTCAAGTTTATTATTCAGGAGATTAAAGAATGGTCGGGTCAAGTCGGATACGAGGTATGGGACTTCGTCTCAATCTCCTTTCATTGAGGCATATTTTATTTTATACACAACTTTCTTTTATACGGTGTATAAACCACTTTGACTTTTGCGTTTATTCAAAAGGAATATTTTTTTATACGAAGCGTTTACTAAACGACAAAAGGGAATGTTTTTGTCGTATTTATGCGGCGACAACGACTTCTCTGCCGTCGTGACCGTTATTTGAGATTCGGTTTCCTCTACAAGCCATACCTTCTTTTTAAAAGAAAAATAAATACCATGTTTTACTTTTCTTTTATTTTAGTATTGAAAATGGTTTTCATAATGTTTTTATATCAATGTGTTGTATTGATATCTCGTGATTGAAATGTGGAAATTTTATGTTTCATTTATGCATGTTTTATGTGATATTATTATATTATGGTTCTTGGGCATTATTATGAAGACGGGTGGTTCCGTGATAAACTAAGGGCGGGTGAGCCCGTTATAGCTCTCCAATGCATTGGGTATCGCAGAGGAGTGAAACGTTAAGGTTTCTCTGAAGAGATTTTAGGGAATATACTGTGATGGGTATTCCAAACGTAACCAAGAGGGTTACTCCCTACGTAAGAATGTTATGAATGCCTCATGTTACCTTTATGTCTTATGATTTATATGATTTATTCATGATATTATGAGGTATGTTAAAGTGCCTATGTTTTATGGGTAAAGTATGATTTCATTCTTATGTATATATGAACTCATGTTTCCGTTCCATGTTTTTTTATAACCCATACTGAGTTTTTATGCTCATCCCAAGTTTTTGAAATGTTTTTCACAGGTCAAGGGAAAGGTACATGATAAGATGATAGAGTCAAGGATGTGTCAAGAAATAATCCATGTTTTATTTTAAATGTGTTTCCATTGATGGGAATGAAGAATACTATCTTTATGTAACCACTTTGTTTATATGTGGAATGTAATGCAAGTTTTATGATCTAATTCTCTAAAACTCTAAACCCGAAAAGATCCTCAATGTGTAATCTTGTAATAACTCAAGATTAAGTAAGGTTTAAGGCTGGGGCCTTATAGTTTCTCTGTAGCACTATGACCATATATATTGTCTTATTCTGTAAAAATTTGTCTATATGATTTAAGATCATCCACAGTTACTCCACATATGAGATATCATTCACCAATGGTACAATCTCTAGATTGAGTACATGTTAGGGGTCCAATATGTAATTCATCAATTGGGATACATTGAATACATCATGGACATCTGATAGTTTATGAAGGAGTTATAGTCGATAAGCAATTCTTTGATGTGATTAGGTATCTTAAAGGGACCTATGTATCTTTCTTTGATAATTTCCTTTTTCTCAAGTCTAATGAATTTATTACATAGAGAGATGTAGATTTTTTTCATGTATTTGACACCAAACTATAGGTCTAATCAATAATTTTTAGCATATCTCTCATGTTTACTTTGAGAATCCTTGATGTGCTACAGAATGGTCATGACATTTCCCACTATTTTTCCAACCATTTGGGGACCTATATGTTTTCTTTCCCCATATTTATCAAAATATTAATGTATTCTACAACTATTACCTATACAGGGATTTGTAGGGATCCATTTGTATACTCAATTGGAAACTATTATTTTATGATAACTAGACCAGTGGAAGATGTTGATCGCATCATACTTTGAAGTCAATTGAGCATGCTCTAAAAATTTCTGTGAGTGTTTGGATAGTCCGCTCAGATTTTCCATCTATTAGGGGGTGATAAGTAATTTTTATGATTAACTCAGTAATTATATCATGTTCAATACTCATCCACCACATGTTGTTAAATCTGTTATCTCGATAGGATATAATCAATAATGGTGTTTCATGCAGCCTCACTACTTCCCTAATGTATATCCCTGTAATTTGATTGAGTGAGAAGTTCTCCTGAATCATAATGAAGTGTGTAGTAATAATAAGATGATCCACCGCAACAAAGATATCATTATTTATTCATGATTTCTTTAGAATACAAGTGAAAAATTAAATGTGAATGTTTTCCCATTAACGTGTTCGTATGGTTAATGGTTAAATCATCCCCACATAAATTTTCCTTTCAACATTAAAATAGTGAAATTATAGACATATTAATTTATATTTTGTGATATCTTTAATCATATTGTCTAACCAATAGTGATCTCAGAGATATCAATACATATTTGTGCTTCCTAGATGGATTTCCAAGGTTGAGCTATATGCATCATCTAATAATTCTTTATTTCACAAAATATTTGATGTTGCACATAATCTTGACCAAAATCTCAAAACTATTTTTTCATGAACATTGAACTCTGAAGATTTATATTTTCTTATAGATTTCAATTTATTCTGAATTCCCACATCATCTCTATGAAAATCCTAATAATTTTCCAAAAAATATGGTTGAGATATAATTTGTGAAATGATTGAGGATGTTCCTTATTTTATGATTCCTGTGTCTATACTCTTTATGTCTATGAAGACCAGAACTATCTCAATTATCATAAATAATAAAATGTCTAGACACATGTTACTAAGAATGAATAAAACTTTATTTGATTTCCAATAATGTAAATGGATTGATAGTTCATCGTTTGAGGTCAGATATAACCATCTTCATTGGAACATATTTAGCTGTTTCTCAGTGAATATATATTTGAGACTCTTGTAATCAGTATATATTTCACACTTATACTCAAGGAGATAATGCCACCATATTTTAAATGTTCAAATCACTGTATCCTAATTTAGATCATTATTTGGGTAGTTATTTTCATTAACATTCATTTTCTATTAATTAAAATCTATCACGTTGTAATTTTTCAATAACACGCAACCCAATATCTACTTCTATGAATCATTGAATACTATGATAATTTATCCATTTGTGCTAGTGTATGTAACGGTGTAGTGAGAAGCATCCATTTTAACTCTTTTAATCTGTCTTCACTTTCAACATTTCAATAAAACTTGAATCCCTTATGAGATATATTAGCTACTAGGTTTCACAATAGTGATATATTTCTCACTAATCGTTGATAACACTGAATTAATCCATGAAAACTAAGGATATCAATCATAGATGTTGACCCTGGGAATCAATCAATTGCATCTATATTTGAAGGGTCAATATATATCTATTTTGTTGAGATAAAATTCCCCAATAAGGATACATCCTTCAATTAGAACTCATATTTTGTGAACTTTTAATAATGTTTCTTACACATTTCTCATATGCTCCACATTTTTATCCATGATTTTGGATTATATTGTAATATCATCTATAAAGAATACCAAAAATCTATCGATGAAATATATAAAGATTCTATTAAACAATTTTAACATGATTTCTGTATCATTAGTGAGTCAGAGTGGCATTATATTGATCTCATAGTGTTTGTGCCTTGAATGAAAAAAAGTCCTGGGAATATCCTCCTTCTTCAGCCTTACATGGTTACATCTCGAATGTTGAACCAGTTGGAGAAGTATTCTGTTCCACATAGATTATCAAAAATGTAATCAATCATTGATAGGGGATACATGATCTTTAGAATGATCTTATTGATCTCACAATAGTAAATTCAAAGGGGCATTAACCCATCCATCTTCTTAACGAAGAGGGCTCGTGATCCTCTGGGTGAAGCACATAGGCATATGAACCCTCCATCCAAATTATCCTCTAGTTTTTTACTTAGATGCTCATGTTATAAAACATTCATTATATTAGGGTTCTTGAATAACGGTAACACCCCATGTAAAATCTCAATTATACATTCAACCTCTCAGCTAGGAGGATGACCATACATTTCATCGGTAAGCACTATAATGCATTCCATCAAAATTGGTATGTCTTTAAGTATGATAATTTCTATTGAATCTATCCCTTGAGCATTTTGTGCTTACTTGTAGCTCAATAAAATCAATTATTTATATTTTTTTTACTAAATAATATTCATCCATATCCTTGAAATTGTATATAATTAGAGGATTATTTATGATATGGAGAGTTATTTACCTATCATGACAATTTATGCTACCTCTTTATAGGTAAATAATATTCATACCCAATCTCGAATCAAATTCCACCATAGGGATTATCACAAGGTATTCTGATAATTTCATCAATTTTATTTTGGTAAATGATGAATTATATACATGGGATTCAATAATTTCCCAATTTTTTCATTTTCTCTAACAACCCCACTTCCATGCAATGTAGTGGTGTATGAATAGATATATTAACCATTTGTGGAATGAATAAAATCATAAATCCAAAATAAAAAATTGTATTAAATATTATTGAATGAATAACTTGTGTAACTATCACTGCATTATTTTTGTGGATTTACCTCAATGGTTGTGATAGAAAATATCATAGTTTCATCCAGAGAGTTTGTTTGTTGTCTCCTAAAACCATAGGCCTAGTGAATTTGGTTGAAAAGGGCCATGGTTATTCAATGTTGAAGTAATGAACAATGTGATATGGGATTACTAGTTCATTGAAAACCTCTAATGAATTAGTGGGTTTCTCGTATAGTACATAAATTTTATGGTTTCATTACTTCCCACACCTAAATCATTTCCTTATTCCCCTTAGAAGACTCTAGGGTTATTATTTATGCCCCTTTGATAAGTGGGATCTTGAAATTCTATAGCACTATTAGATTTATCTATAATCCCACTAGAATAAAACACCATATTTCAATTATTATCACCATGATGTCCATGATATTCACCAATCACCATTTCATAATTGAGGGAACATCGTATAATTTCCTTAGAGCTATCAATGTCTTAGATCAAAATGGAATTTTGTAGACTTGGATTTTCCAACCAAAGTTGTGATTAACCATGAAATTATTTCAAATGAAAAATTCATTGTTCTATCGCCTAATTCTAGAGAATTTTTCATAATACACCCTATAGACTCATCATCTTTTTTATTAAGAGAAATGAACAACTTTTCAATTTAAAGGAGAATGGTGCAAAAAAATTATCTATTTTTTTCGAAAATTCATTACATCCCATTTATTTGATAATTTGGTAAATCTTCAAACACATGACCAATGTACATAGGTAATAAGATTATCCCTCCTTATAGAAAATAACCTGTAGAACCATCTGTTGTTTAGATCATTAAAGGATGGAGAATATCTTACCAATGGATTTTATCCAATTTCCATGATTATGGTATCAAATGTTCTCTTGAAATTCACAGGCTAATTTTGTATAAAGTTATCAATTGATGCTTTTTCCCCCTTAGGTGTATTTGGAAACACCACCTGATCTAGGATTATATTGAAAACATAAGAAATATTAGATAGGATGGGCATAATGGTCATGATTTCTGCTCTGATTTGGTTGGGCATCTCGTTGGGGCTGTCATCCCTCTTCCCTTCACATTGGTAATTTCCCAGCTCCCCATATTTCAAACCATTAGATAGAACAAAGGTAAATTTAGGTATGATTATTATTAAACTATTAAAAAAATATATAGAAATCCAATTACATTAAAGTGGAATCAAATACATTATATGCATTTCCTTAATTTATGAAATTATAGGCTTCAATTTATTTTATCCATGATATTTTTCCTAATATAGGAACGTATAGTAATTTTTTATTCACTTAACAATTTTTCCTAATCCACTTGTGAATTTACTATAGAATATAACCATGGAGTTTCAAACAAGGTGTGTAGTAAGGGCCGTTTTCATTCAACAGTTCTTTAACTATTCTTGCTCAACACTCTTATTTTAGGGTTTACCCCTATGTACATCTATGACATAGCCACATAAATTTACCACATCCATAAAAGAATGACATTTATTGATAAAATAAATAATTTATACATACCAAAATTTTGTAATGTATTCATATACTTAGTCTTATCCCTAAGGATTTCTATATTGTTTTTAATCCAAATCCGAAAAATAACAACAATTTTTCCTTGATACCAACTATAAAAAACCTTTTATTTATAACATATTAATTCATCAATTATTATATAATATTAAAAATAATAAAACCAGTAATATTTAACACTCTAGTGTGTTTTGTAATTATGTACAATACATTACAACTTAAAACTGGAAATACATCATCTTTTTTGAAAACATCCTCATCATGCTTGTACATAAAATTATACGGGATAACCTGGGGACATACATAATAAAGGGGAGATATATAATTAACGATAATGGAATAAACATGGAATTAAATTAATAGGTTAATAAATTATATAGTGTAATCATATAATAGTGGTATAGGGAGTGTGATCCATATACTTGAACAATAATTCATGATACATCATGATAATCATGAAGGCAAGATGAAATAATATGGAAAGAACATGGAAAATGAAATCATAAATATAGGCCCAGGATAAATTATAATAAAACGTGATGGAAAAATTTCTTTGATAGATTATTTTCCCTCACTAATCCCTTTCATGTTGTCTAAGAAGACTAAAATATTTCCCAATGCATTGGAGCTCTATAAAATTTGTGGTGTATCAGTAACTTTCATTTCATTCTCATGATTAAGTGTTACACATAGATAATTTAGAATTGATTAATTCATCATCATATTATATTCCAAGCTAAATTTTTTTCAATTAAATACATTTATGTTACTATGAAAATTGTGAGAGGAGCATAAAGTTGAACACCCTTGATAGGAAATGGGTACATTATTTACTATATAATTGATTAGCATGGAAAATCCCAGTGAAATTTTTGTGTCATAATAGGGGCATATGAATGTTATTGGGAGGGATATATGTGTTTTAAAGGGTTATATAATCATTTAGATACAAGTTTACAGTAATGGGATATGGATGAAAAAATCCAAACATTAGGAAATAAAGAAAAAATATATATGATAAATAAGAGACATGAACAGAAAGGAGAATGAGAGGATCCCTTACCTTGAGAGTGTGACTCCGAATTATTTGGAGGGGTTTCTTGGGATCTCTATGGCAACATGGTATGACTCTTGATAGGGTAGAGTAGATTAATGAGGTGATTACATTTTTTTAGTGAACATAAATGGTTGCATGGGATGTATTTAATTGGAAAAGAGAGGGGAATTTATTAGTATTTCTCAAACGTATGTTTTTGACTCTATAATAGAATAACAAAAAAATAACAAAAATTCCCATAGCTTTACCATAGTTTATACCAAAAGACATGTTTTTTCATTATTTTATAAGTTCATGGGATAAACATATTAAAATAATACATTTTCTGATATTAAGGTGAGTAACACACATAATGAAATTATATTAAAACCATAAAATATATTATAGGTTTTGGATGATTTATATAGGGATTATAAAATTAATAAAGTAATTAAAAAATCACATTATTTTACATTTGAAACATGTATTTGGTCATGTGTACACATTATAGTATTAATTTAATCACTTTTTGGTCATTATGATATCATAATACACACCATATATTAATCACGTATTTAATTTTTACCTAAAAATTTCTTTTTGTTAGATTTTTTTTATAATTCACCATTCCATAATATTGATAATTTGAATCTGAAAATAATATTAATTTTATCAAAATATTTTTCCAAATATATTCATTTTCACATTTAAATATATGAATTTTCATTTAATGGGAAATACTGTGAATTTTTACAATAATAGATTTTGAACCCTTATAAAGAGTTCATTTGAGTTCATAAAAATTATATGGCTATTTATATTTAAAAAAAATAGGCAAAAATATTATTTTTCCGAATTTATTTTTTGTTTTAAAAAATCTATTTATTCATCAAAATAAATTCCTTATTTTAATTTGAACATTACCCAAAAATACAATTTTAGTTTTATTGTATAAAAAATAAAAATAGTTTATTAAGTAATAATAATAATTAAATATAACCATTATTCTATGGGGAAATAATTTAAATAATAATATTATTATGGTTTTGATAAATATCACTTTAATATATTTTCTAATTCCCTTAGTGTAACATGGATGACAAAAAATCTTTTCTCTGGTTGTTTATCGTACGTGGTTCAGGTCATGATTTCTACAAATTTAAACTTCTCCCATAAATAGTATCACTCATGCTTATTTTCTGGATCTCAACTTCAGAACGATCAATGAAGAATCCCAATGTTTCTATCTCCCTCATATTATCTAATAAATGGGTTTTACAGGGTATGATCCCACCAGTTAAAGCTATAACATTCATTGTCTATGTCAATTGGATTTAGTAAAACCTTATATTTATACTAATAATATGGAAATTATTAAATGAATATATTTAAAAAAATTATGATTTAAAATGATATTTAACATATGATAGGATATAATAAATAAAAATAAGTGCACATGGTTTATAATAACATATTTCATAATATGGAATTTAATTAAACCACAAGTGGAATTTAATTATAACAGTTTAGGTCATTAAAAAATTTCATATCCAATGATTAATCATAAACCATGGAATAAGTGTGCAGAGTTTTGGGATAATAATTTTGAGTTATAGAGGAAAATATGGTCATATCAGATTAAAATCATATGTAATAATAAGTGTAGTAATATATTGATTTTTTAAATTACATTGAAAACAATAACCGCACTTAATCTTTCTAAGAATATAAAACCATAAATACACTATTTAATAGTCTCTATGATCATATATAACTTAAAAGACACTGACAGATAGTCCTTATTAGAATAGAAGACAAAATATACCCTAACAAGTGACTCTATGATCATAACTATCCGTAATTAAACTCATTCATGGTTTTTATGAGCGTTGGTACCGGAAAATCTACTCCTGAATAGTCCATGATAAAATAGGAAATGTAATATACACTCCCAACTTAGTCAGTATCCCATAAGAGAAAAATCATAAATCAATGCATTGGAGGGGTGTATAATTATTTTACCACATATGACATAATGAAATATATACATAATTATTCCAAATAATGAAAAAAACCCTTTCCCATTTCATCATAGCTTAATTTACTAATTGTAAAGAAATTAATTTCATAAAAACAAACATAAAACATTATATTCGTGAACCATCATGATAATGAAGGTTGATTGTATCAAAGTAAAATAGTTCATTATTAACATGATGTACTTAAATGAATGTTTAAATATTTTATAAGAACAAATTTAGAATTATTAGATAAAACCCTTTGTATACAAAATTGAATTATATCATTTTAAAATTCTTCAGACCATTACAATTTTTTAATAATAAAATAATTTAGTCTTGATAAAAAAATTTAAAAATTAATCTTTAAAAACAACAAGAATATTTATGAAAAAATATAAAATATGCATTCCATTTAAACCTTCCTTTAGGAATATATAAAACACTTATCATTTATATAAAAAAACTGAACCCATTAAAATTAATTTCTACATGAATAAATTATTTTTAAAATAAAACTTTTAATTTTAAAAAATATAGTGATATTAAATTTCATTATTATAATAAATAATAATTAAAATCATTTGTAAAATGATTATAATACACAAAAATGAAGCTTTGTGATGAATAATTTTCATAACAGATAAAAATGTATTCATGTATAACATGTTAAAAAGGAATAATTTTTTTTGAAATGATACTTGTAAAAAATGGTAAATAATTATTTCTAGTGTTTTATAATGAAACTAAGATGGTAAAAACCAAAATAAATTATTAAATCATGGATAATGTAATTCGAAAAATACTATAATAAATACTGATAAATAAAAGGAAAATAAAAATTGAAAATCTGCGTTGGGGTCAGTTTCACATGTAAGTGTAAAAGTAGGAATATTATTTATGAAGTTAAATTAAATTTGGATAGGAAAACTAAAATCATAATTACAAAATAGGAGAATAAAATTGATGAATTCTTAAAGATAAACTACACCCAATTTTTCTCTAGATGAAAATTCAATAATATTATCCTTGGAGTGCCTCTAAGAAATAGAGAATTTATTGTATTTACATTAAAAAATGATCTAAAAAATGTATTATTTTTCAATATAATAATTAAAAAGGGTAGGGATTCCATAAGAAATTATATTTTAGTTTTTATGTAAAATTGGTGGGGGAAGTCTTCTTTTTAATTGAAGATAGTGGTCTATTTGTAATATTATAAAAGGAATAGTCACTATCCTTGGAAAGTGATACCAAAACATAGAAATAATAGAAATGTGTTGAGGGTAGGTAGATCATACCCTCAAGATCTAATATAGTGACATGATTTGATGGATTTTACATTTTCTCCTTAGTTTTAAATTTTTTTCAAATTAAATTCAATAATTGAAAATTTTCTTAACCTTCCTCATTGATATTTACAAATAAAAATAAAATTACCCCCACTAGATAATTTGGATATTATAAAACTCATTTAGAAAAATATTTCATTATATTAAAATTAAAAAATGGGTACATATTAATTTTAAATAATAATTGTATATTCCATGCAAATAGATTTTGAAAAAATATAACTTATGTTATACAATGTAAAGTATTTGTTTTGAAATGAAATTTAATATTTTAAAATTTATAATATATCTTATAGGCTAATTTATTTCATTATTATTTTTTAATAAATTTCTTTTACATTTTTATATCCAATAAACATCAAAAAATTAACAGTATTTATAAAAATTATATTTTTTCTAGTCACTTTAAAATAAATAATTTCAAAAAAATCCTAAAAATTAATCTTAAGATGATTATATCAAAATAAAATATATTTCACTTCTATACAGTTTTATTTTTATTTTTATTATACATTAATTTTATATCTCAATTATATATAATAGAAAATTAAAATGTTATTCATGAATATTTTCATACCACCACCACTATGTGGCGTTATAATTCATTTTTCATCACCCCCTAAAAAGAAAAATAATATGGATGAATATAATAAAAAAATATGAAATTTATAAAATAAATATGATTCAAAAATGATAAATTATCATTACCTTTATTTATTTCCATCAATTTATAACGAAAATATCTCTTCTGCATTCATAGAGATTATTTTCTACACAAAGTGATATAAAGAATTTTTCAACACCGCCATAAATAGATGGATATAAATATTTATATAATAAATATTTATGAAATATATAAAATCATTATTATTTTTCATATGATGAAGCATGACCAAATTTCATGGAATAAAATTTTCAAACAAAAATATGTGGAAAAAAGAACCTTTGCCATCTGAATATTGTTTTAAATAATGTTTTACTAATAAATACATAACTAGAAATTATGGGAGAACAATATTTAATAATAAATGTTTGTATATGGTTTTATTATATATTTACTAGGAATATAAATTAATAATAATGAATAGTAGATTGAGTATGAAGGTATTCAAAATGATATGCAAGGGTTTTATGTAACGATATCACTTTTTATTGAGATTATTTGTGTTTCAATTTCCATTACAAAAAATTATATGTTATTTATATTAAAAATCCATTTATTTTTTCTCCTATTGATATATTATGGGTTTTCATGTATTATTTCTATTTCATCCCCTTTTTAGTGCTCAAAATGTTTGCAATAATGCTTTTTATGAAAATATGAACTTTTTTACCCTTTTTGGTTGGGAATCATTATATTCAATATCTACATTCTTGAAATTTTTTCATGTACACCTTTTTCCAACATAAATTTTAAATAAAGTGCTTTTATAATTCCTTTAAGGTTCATTATTAATTATTAAAAGGAATATTTTCAAACATTTTCTATATGAATCACTTTTTATCTTCTATAATCATACGATAAAGAATGTTTTTTACTCTTTATGGGTCGACATTAATTTAACAAAATCATGGCCATTATTCATTATCAATGTTTTATTATAATTTTACAATATTTTATATAGAAAATTATATTCCCAATATTATACTATTTTTGGCTTTTAAAAGTGTTACACTAATGGTTTTTTTAGTCTTTTTCATGTCATATTTAACTTTATTTTATCCCATAGTTTTTTTAATTTTATTTCATCGTAAAATTGATAATTTAGGTTGAAATAGGGTGGTGTACAATTGGTTCATTGTTTTTAGAAACCATGTTCACTACCCTGAAAGTGGGTGGATATTCTTGTGACCCAAACTATGTGATTTGTCTAATTTTGAAAAAATAAATCTATTTTACCAATGTAAACCTCATTAATTTTATCAATATTCTGCAACTCATTTACCCTTTTCATATTCCCCTTATTTAAGAGATCGTCTCATATAAAGTTGTAGGATTTTCATACTTGAATATTACGTATTTTTAGATGAATTTTCATTATATTAAACAAACACTTTCCCGAGAATCATAATAGTTTAGTTTTATTAGAAAAAGTTAACAAAGTATTATAATTTGAGGAAATATATTCACCAACTCCCTCAAATATCATCCACATTAGAAATATTACATAAAACCATTCATTAAAACTAGTGGAAAGGAATGAAAAGAAAAGGTGACATTAGAAGCTCAATAATGGTAAACAAGGGAGATACATAAGAATAACATAAACATAAGGGTATGAGAACATAATATTATAATTTTATGATAGTACTATACATATCAATGATAACGTTCATTATTCATGGAATAATGATTGGATGTTCATATTATAAGAATCAAAAGGGAGTCAAAATCATAAAAAATGAAATCATAACATAGAAATGAGACATTGAATTTTGAATTGAAAAAAATCTAGTAATACAATTCCTAGTAAGTCAATGTGAATTCTTAGAACTAATCATGTCACTTCATGGGGGATAACCCTATTGTGTGGGACAAACAACCATCCCAAGTCACATTTCCTTCCATACAAACGATCAGGTTTCCCCTTATTAGAATAGTTGATGAAGCCCCTTGAATTATTTCCCATTATCATCTCATTAGACAAAAATCATTACCCAATGCGTTGGAGAGACTTATTAGTCCCACTATTCATATAATAAAGACCATACAAATGTGTGAGAAAAGAACAGAAATAATATAATATTTCATAAACATATTTTTTTGATAAAAATAACATCAATACATAAAAAAATTATAAAAATAATATAAATAATATAATTTTTTAATATCCCAATTAGAATATCATTAATATCAAATAATGTTTCTTTAGATGGGAAATCATTTTGAAAGGTCACTTTAAATAATTATTCAATAAAATATCCATTCCATTTTAAATAATGCTTTTTAAATCATAAAACATTTATAAAATATTTTATGTTTAAAATAACCTTGAAAATTTATAAAGGAGTCTTTGAAGACTATTTTAAATTTTTTGAAATCATCTTTCTTAATAAATTACTAAATTGTCATTAAAAACACATTTACATTTTTTAGAAAACATTGATTTGATGAATCACATATTTCCATATTAAGAAAAAATTTAATAAAATGAATCATATATTAAAATAAAAGGAATAATATTACCCATAAATGTGTTCAATTTTCTTCCTAGCCACATCATAAAATTATTTAGTTGCATAACGAATTATATCTGTCTCAACGAAAGAAAATTGAGGCGAAATTCCCTCACTTCTTTGGTAACATTTGACCTAAAACCCCACAAAATAAATATCATAATATTTTTTTATAAATACGAATAAATATAAGAATCAGGATGATATATTTTATTCATTTGAATTATATAAACTAAAAAAATAAACCAGTGGTGATTACTGATTATGTCTCGTAGAAATAAATTTGAAACAAGATATCCCCTTACCTTAAGTCTTACCTTCCATCAAACATGATAAAAACACATGTATAATAAAAATATTTTTATTATATGCAATACTCATTACCTTGTTCACACACACAACTATATATATACACACACACACAATAACATATAGTATTTACTTTTGACTTTATATTACTCTCTTATTAAAAATTCCATTTAAATGGTTTATTTCATGTAACAACCGGGTTTTTCCATTCATGTTTTGATTTTTTATTCATGGTCATCTTAAATAGATTAGGTTTTTATATTATATATAATAATAAAACAAATAAATATTATAGAAATTTCATATATATGTTAATTATATATGTGTCAATGTTGATTCAAAAAAGATACAGACATAAAATAAAATACACCGTTCATGGAAACAGTAAGGCCATAAGTACACATGATCGCTATTTAAATTTATTTTCATATTAAAAGAAATATATTTATAAGATATAGTATCATTAGAAAATAATTTTATTCCATATATGTCATATATAATCATAATATTCATCCTGGTTAAAATCCATGGGATATAATGATGACAGTCAAACCATATCTCATCGCGGAGATGCTAATCCATACGTCAGCATTAGCGAAATTATCATTTCCCAAATGATTAGGTGGTAAAAATATAGATATTATATTGTCATTCCAAAATTTCAATGTTTTTATTAATATCGTATATAAACAATCAAATCATCATAAATCCCACTCTGAAAATCTTGTGCGGGAAAATGAATTGTATCACTATGTGGAGATGGTAAATCATACATACGCATGAGGTAATTGTGTTTTCACAATAATTGAATAATTACCGCAACAACATTGTGTAATTATTTAATATAATTATTTCTTCACTAAAAATTAAATATAATTTCACATGGTTTAGATAATCCTTTTATATTTCCTAGAAATATATATTTTAGAGAAAATCTTCTATTTATCCCAATATTAAACATATTACACTAATTAAATGAAATAATGTGACATTTTTCTATCTCTTTGATTTAAGTAAAATCCAAGTCATTATCCTGGAAAAATGTCCATTAAATTATTAAATTTCAAGACTTTTATGTTAGGGGTACAATTAAAATCACCCAAAATCATATTATAAAGAGATTGGGTATGTTTATATTATTTAAAATATTATTTTTACCCTAAACTTCAAATTTTCCCTTTAACCATGGTAAAAACAATTACTAATGTTACTATTCATATTTTCTAGAAATAAAATGGTCCTATTAAATAAATTTGGACTTTCTGATTCAAAACATTGAATCCATTTTAAAATTTTCAAAAAACATAATTGGATAAAATTATTTAACAATTAATCCAATTTTTGTAATGAGTAATTGAGTTTTTAAACTGAAAACATTCAAAATCTTGATATTTTTTTATATCCAAAATCACTAAGAAGTTGATTACAATAAAAATTATTTTATTAAATTATATAAAATAGATCTAAATTAATTTTTTAAAAGATTAATAATATAATTTAACTCTATACATTATTTAGATGAAAATTTTTTAATTAAAAAATAATTAATTTTTCAGCAATCATCATCGCATGAAACTTATTAGAAAAATACAAAAAAAATCTACCAAAATACAATTTTTTCCACCTTCAATGATAAAATTTATTAGTAAAATATAGTTTATAAAAGTTTGAAATGTTATATTTAAATAAATTGTTCCATCAAATGCAGAAAAAAATTCATTTATAAAAAATATTGTTTTTATTCATAAAACTGAATTAATATTTTCAATATCATGTCTAATAAATTAGAATTATTGTTAAATACTATATTATAAATTTAATTTATATAATACATTAATATTGATTTTTTATATTTTATTATCATGAAGCACACAAGGGTTCATATAAATAGTTTTTCAAAAACATATTTCTTTCTAATTTGAATATTGTTTGATACGTATAAATAATTCTTCCATAATTTAGTTAATCATGTCCATTCCTTCCATTATAATGGCTAGTTTAAAATTGTATTATTATAATAATAATTATAGTAAAGTTATTTTTCATTGAAACAGGGTGTTTAATGAATCACAAGCTATACCCATGTCGCGTGTTGCACAAGCTTAACATGTTGTGGCATACAATAAAAAAATAACACAAGCAATATTCAGTTTTCCATGCAATGAAATGTATTGAAAAGATTAAATATAAAAACCCAATACGAGAGATCCCAGAGCCGATGTCTACTAAAATTACATTTAAATGATTATATGGAATCAAATCATGAAGGAATAAAGTGTTTAGTAGTCTTGATAAACAAGATAAGTGCATGACTATTTTATTATAAATGATTAAACTATGTACATCATAATTTTTTACATCCATGAATAAGTATGACTTTATGACATAAATAATATCACTTAATATTTTTTGTATTATACTTCCTTGATTATTTGGGAAAGGTAAAAAATAAGTGTGATCCCAAATTCTCAGTATGGACTAAGTATAGTGGAATAAATAATGAATCAATGAAAAAAATATTTATTGCACGATAAATAACTAAACACATATACCATGTAATCAAAAAAAAATATGGATGTTCATAAACAATATCTAATGGTAATATTTAGAAAAAATGACATTAGAACAACTCGTTAAGGAAAAATCTATATAGAAAGGTAAGATATTGAAACACATTCCATTTAATCATTGAAATTTATTTGAAATGAATCTATGGATACGTCACTGAAAAATCTCATGGATAAATAATAACTGAATCAATATTATAGAATATAGAACAATTAATGTCTAAAACATACCATAATTTATTAATATCAATAATCTATTAATGTTAAGGATAAATTCCAAGAATCTAATACTATCAAGGCTTCATTCCATGAATCTAATACTATCAAGGATTCTAGCCCAGAATCTAATAATGTAAAGGCCTCATTCCATGAATCTAATACTCTCATGGAATCATCCTAATAAAATAATAATATCAATGGTTAAATCTATGAATCTAATAAAGTTAAGGCTTATTTAAATGATAATAATTCATTTAATGTGAACACAATATCTAAAATGTCATACAGTTCAGATAATAATCATATCTATGATGACCGATTTAGATATTTAGTGGAAATTCAATGTCAAATGATCATATGAAATTTAATATTTCAAAGGAACTAAAACGAATCATGTAAGTGAATTTACACACTATACTTGAAAAAATCAATCATAAACAATTCAGATGAAGCGTAAGGATTTTATAAATACAACATTTCCAATGTAGTGTAAAAATTAAGGGACCTTTTTGGAGATTTATAGAAATATAATAAAAATATATTTTATAATTATTCTTGAGGTTAAAATAATTTTTTGTTTTAAAAACGTTTTATTTGAAATCCCTTTTGGAAAATTGTATTAAAATACAAAAATTTTCAAAATTTATTGAAAGCTTCAAAAAAATGATGACCGATAATCTATACATGCCATAAGATGTAAATATTAAACTTATTTTTTCACGATGTGAAGGTTATAAAAATTCCTATTTGGGAAAGTGACTAAAATATATATTTGGAAAAATAGTAAAAGAAATGAATTGAAGAAATAAATTTAATGAAGAATTTTTGAATGGTTAAAAAAAATTGAAAAAATTTTTATAATACATTTTTTAGAATAAAATATGATCTATGACTAAAGAGAAATGAAGTTGGTGTTTTTAAGAAACAAATTATAAAAGAATTTAAGTAAAAATGGTGAAAAAATGGTATTAATACTTTAGAAATGTAAATAATAAATAGGGTTGTGAAAAATGAATGATTTAATCTATCAATGTCCATATATTTTCCTTGAATGGAAATGAAGGATTATTAAAATAATTTATGAGGAAGATAATCTTAAAAGATTCCAATGTGTCTCATTACACTTTGATTCAATTTAAATCATAATCCCCATGAAATAATAACATTAAATGACAGTTTTAAATACCAATAAGATAAAATAATTATGGTATAATATCTCAAAATGGGAATTAGATACACCACACAAAAGAAGTATGTGGAGAATATGATATTTATCTCAGAGATGTATAAAGTGAGATTAAAATCCTTTTCCTTGAGTCTGACTTATCTTGTGTACATTTATATTACTAAAAAATAAACATATATTGTTATTTAATTGATTTAGAATATTTTTTTATTAATAATTTTAATTCCCTTATTTCAATTTTTTAATCAACTACTTATATAATTATGTTTACATTGGTTGTTTTGACAAAATTCAGTTAATGTGTCAACGATTCTTTGGTTGGAAACTATTGTCAAAGGTTTAATTATATAACAACTATAGAATATTATCCCTTAAATTATTATAATATTAATACATAAATTATTTATTTGAATCAGATCAATAAATTTGTTTTAGAAAAATGAACCAACGTTATAGTCATGGAGACTGTAGGCAATATGTACGCATGACTAATGTTCCCAATTTTGAATGATCATTATTGAATGAAGGTATGTGAAATTAATCATAACATAATGAAAATTATATAACAAATAAAATATTATTTAATTATATTTACATTTATGTAATATTTTTTTGATGTAAGAGGAATAGCATAATATCTAGGAGATGGTAGTTCACACATCCATGAATGATATTATCACATTTTAAGTGTGAGAAAGGGTAATAAAAATCATTATATATATTATAAATGTATAATATTAATTATTTATTGATTATAATAAAAAGGTATTTTTTGTCACAAATTTATAATTAAAATGATCCTTTGTACATTACATGTATTGTGTCAATGCATCACACAACTTTTTGGAGGCTATATTCCACACTTCCACAAATGATGTGATCATGGTTAAAAATAAATAGAAAGAATAAAGGTATGTTCTATATAGAAATTATATAAGTATATTTATATTAGTAATATAAAATATATCTTATATAAACATAATTTTCATCATAATTCCCTGCATTATAGGTGGTATTAGAAGAACAAAGAATCAACGTTTCCTACTACGGTAGTTCATTATACACATTAAAGTCATGTTCGTTGCCCATTGGATGGTAGTGTGTTCAATTGTAGGTAAAAAAGTAAAATAAAAACATCTAGTTAAATTTAATATAATGGTTTTATTAGATAATATTGGAATAACGATGATTTAATGAACAAAAAAAAATAAAGTATACTAAAGATCTTAACGAAGGATTTTTCCGCTTATTTGGGTAACTCCTTTTGGTTTGAACAAAATGTATTACATTTTTTTATTTATGCACAAGGTGAGGATTCTATGATTTTTTAAGGGATACGGTGTATCTATTTTTTAGATATTGTTCAATCAAATGTGGATTGAGAGGTGTGAGGAAGTAGGAGTGTTGAGTTCCTTTTTATAGTGGGGGTGGAGTAGCTCTCTTGTGAATTTTGGAAAAGAGATTCCACCCACATTTTTTCCACTAAAATTACCTCCAATAATAGAATAATTTTGATAAAAGTTATCATAGGGTATAAAGGTGTCCATAAAATTTATTTTTTACAGTTTTCAGGGTCATTTTGGCCCTTATGATTATGTTGTAGTCCCTTATGATGATTAATTTTCCCGGAATCGTTGTGATAAATTTTCAGTACTTTTATAATATTTCTGATAGAAAAAGAAGTCAAAAATATTAAAAATTATAAATTATTCAGATTACAATTATAGAATCATTTTTTCAAAATTATAATCACAAAATTGGATTAAATTAATTTAAATTTTATCCTACAAATGAGATGTTATTACATGTTTTTATTGTAAATACCTTTAATTGTTTTCTTTTTTTGTATTATAAATTTAAATGAGGAACGAATTTTAATTACCTTAATTATATTATATGATGAAAACTATATCAATTTATAATACAAAAACAAATTGAAATATAATTTTTTCTAAGAGATAGTTTATAAGAAAAAGTAGTTTTGAATTAAAATTTATCATTTTTAATTATTCATAAAAAATGAAACATCAATGAAAAAAATAAATAAAATCACCCTAACCTACTTTGTACATTTATAATTAAAATAAATAGTTAATTTTAAAATTTAAAATATATAAAAGTTCCGGAAATATTATTTATGAATGGTTCTCCATTGAATGGCCGTAAAAGTACCTTTATAAAAATATTTATTTTTATACTGAATAATTGGTTTATTCTTATCCTATGGATATCAATTACATCGTATGAATTTAAAATATATGTTACTAAATATATAATATATATTACCATAATATCACTCAATAATTTTAAATAAATTAATATGTTGGGAAAAAACAGCCTTTCGAGAATAAAAATAGTTTTCTATAAAAATACTCCCTTTATATTCAATTAGTTCTTAAATTAATTTATTATTAATTTTTAACAAATTAAATAATTATTTATTTTTGAAATAAATATATTTATATAATCTAGTTTTTAATATTTATATCTGAAATTTAATTTCAATATTATATATTACAGCATTAAATAAAAATATATTAATAATATATATTTTTTGATGAAACTGGGTCTTCTGTTTAATGTATGCTTTTTATGAATGTTTTTGTTGAATGGGATGAAATATAACTCTATGTTTTGGGAATTTAAAGCTATCAAATATATTAAATTCATATAAAATAGTAAATATATTATAAATTCTCAAGATATTATATTCTCTTATATGCTTAGTGTTGCATGTGAAATACACTATTTCAGACAATGGTCTTCTATTAAATGTTGTGTGTGTTATATTATCCACACCTTAATTAAATTGAATCCTCAAAATTTAATCATTTTTATTGAAATAATGTTTTTGATATTTACACTTTTTGAATCCCATGTCATGGTAAGTGTTTGTGAAACATAAAATAGAAAATAGAAAAATAGAATTACAAAGGTCACATGGGATAACGTACAATTAGGTCTCTAAGTAAGATAAAATTTTTGGAATGTTGATATATGAAAGAAGAGTAAAATTATAAATATTTATATGATGATAATGAGGTCAACAATAAAAAAAATTGAATGGTCAATTAAATGATTATGGCCCCAATTCCAAAAATCTACGATGATTTAGAAGACCATCAGTTGAACGAAAGTTTTGGTATTAGGACAAAAAAATTTAAGATCTTTTTCCTCATGTTGGGAAATTTCTGTATTGCCTATAAATACATGAAAATATAATAAATTTATAGGTTTTAATTACCTATGAGAAATTTTATCTATTGGTTTTTTTTCGGTCAAATTAAAATTCACCCTTTAGTTTAGTAAATTGATATCAAAAAAATTATTTTTGATATCATGAAGCACTTAAATAAATACTTAATTTATCCTAAGTCCCTTGAAATAGTGACATGTATTTATATTTGTGTCAAACTATTTTCCAAATCCAATATGATTAAGAAATTATTCTCCAAACCTAAAAAGGTACACTATAGGTTCATAATAAATATTTATAGATAAATTTTTTTAACTAAAAATAGTGGCATATTAACAAGGAACTTTCATAGTAGGATGATCAGCTTGAAACCATTATCATCCTTTGGTCTTGGGTTCATGTCACATATCCTTTCCATATTTAATGGGTTTCCACCTTTCATAGAGGTTTTCATTTTATAAAACTATATTAAAATAATTTTTAAAATAAATAATAAGAACATACTTAAAATATTGTTAATAGTTAAATATCCTTTTAGTTATGGTTATCAATACAACCTCAAGAAATAAACTCTTCATCCATTTATTTTCAAATAAGTCCTTCCTTAAATTAATATTTGAATAGGTAGTTTCTTAAAACCAAAAGTATAGTGTGAGAAAAATACCCATAGTGCGATAAAAGTATATTAATTTATATGTTATCAAAATTATGAAAACATTTTATCAGTCCAAAACTCCTTAGATATAACCTAAAATATATAGTTTCATTATTTATTCAAATCCTTCAAAATGTATTATAATGAAAAAAAAATTCAACCTAAGAATTTACCCAAGTAGTGTCAAACTAGGTGTCTGTTAAGGCTCATTGTAATGTACAATGTTATGTTGAGTCCATCCCAACACACCATATCAATGTTATTAATCTTTTATATATTTGTTACATAACCCTGTCCATATAGACTATCCTGTCAAGGATGTATTAGTAGGAAAATTATATAATCATTATATAACTGAAACATTAGGATGTTCATTTATTATTATCCTAAAATTATGCTTAAGTGTTATGTTCTGAAATCTATGTTTTCCTAAATATGGTTCCCAAGGATGCACCTAAACATTTGTTGATACCAACCGCATCAAACCAATCCCAAAGATACTGGAGATAGTTTTTACTACCATTATATTGAGATGATTAAAAGGAATCAAATCCTAAAGTATTGAATAGTTTTTAGTCTTTTTAAACCATATACATATAAGAGTATTTTTATATTGAATACATTAACTAAAATATAAATTTTTTTTATTTCATGGAGAATAACATTATTTCATCTATAATATCCATGCATATGTTTCATAGTATGCTTTCTGGATTCTAGGAGAATAGAAAAAATAAGGGTGAGGTGAAATGATGAGTAAGGATTAATTATAATGGAATAAATAATGAATAAATAAGAATAATAATTATGGAATGGTAAATACCTGAACACACATACCATGTAATCAACTAAATGAGAAGGATGTGTAGGAAAAATAGGGCATGGTAATAATTGCAAACACATGTCATTCAAATAAATCGATAATTCAAAATCAATATAGGAAGGTATGAAAATTAAACTCATTCAAAATAATCGATTAAATGAAAATGAAATGAATACATAGTTATGTCAATGCCAAATATCATCAATAAATAATAACATAATCAAAATGATGGAATGTATAATGAATGATATCTAAAACATTGAGTCTAGGATTTGTGATAATAGTCTATTTCTATAATGTCTTCATGAAAAGAATCAAATATAGGCAAGGATTCATTAAATTAGTATAATATTGTTAATCATTCATTCCAAAAATCTAATAATTTCAATGCTTTATTCCATGAATCTAATATTGTCATCACATTAGGCTAATAATCAATTATTTTCATGTATTAATCCCATGAATCAAATAAATCAAAGGATTAATAAGATGAATAAAATTATTTTAAAGTGAGAACCATATGTAAAAAATATATAGTTCAGGAAATAATCATATAGATGAAATATTATTGTGGGTATTTAAAAAAAACTAAATTTCAAATGATCATAGGAACTTGAATATTTCTAGGGGCTAAAAGTAATCAAGGAAGTGAAAATAAATACTCTCCTAATAAATTCAATCATAAACCATCGAGAGGTAGAGTAATGATGGTATCGGTAAAACAAATTTCAATTGGGGTAAAAATAAATGGTTTTTTCATTCATGAATAGATATATAATATAAAGATATTTAAACATAATTCTTTAGGAAAATATCATTTTCTTGAAAACCATTTTATAAAATTTATCATTGAAATCATGTTTTATAAAATTTATTTTTAAAAATATCCTTTTAAACATGACAATTTAGCCCTAATGAATTAATTTTTGGTAAATCCAGTCATGTCATAGAGTGTAGAAATAATCCTTTTTATATTAAAATTGATATAACAATTCATTATGTGGAAAAGGGACAAGTTGATCCATTTAGAAATGTGGGTAGAAGAAAATAAGGGTAAAAAATTCATTAATAAATCATTTCCAAAAGTTAAAAATATTTTTTGAATACATTTTTAGAAAATAGGGTTTTCTAGAAGAAAATAGGTTCTCTGACTAAAGAGATAAACACAGATGGATTTTTAAAAAAACATTTTATAAGACATTTTGAGTACAAATGATTGAAAAAATTGTACCAATGAATGAAAAAGGTCTTTAATAACAAGATTAGGGGAAAATTTAAGGGTTTATTGGACAATAGTTATATAATTTCCTCTAATAGAAATTAAATATCATTAAAATTAGTCTTCAAGAAAATATTCTTTAAACATTCCAAAGTGTCTGATACCTTATTTAAACTTTTTAAATCATAAGACTCATAATGTAATAATGATAAATGATTGTTTTAAATACAATAGTGATAAAACAATTCACCATATAATATATCTAAATTTTCTGTATATTCAACACCCACAAAATATAGTGGTTAATTTGACATTAATCTCAAAGATGTAAAAAGTGAGATGAAAATAAAATTACTTGAGTCAGACTTATCTTGTGCATCATTATATTCATGAATAATGAGATTATTTAAATTATTTAAAATATTCATAACCATTTTAATGATTATAATTACATTCATTTCACATATTACAATGTTTAAAACAACTATATAAACATGTAGGATTGCCTAGGGTGTTTGGAAAAGTTTTAGTTTATGTATAAAAACAACAATAGTAGGTCAACTATGATCAATGGGGTCATTATATAACATATTCTGAAGAATAATAATGACATAATTATCATATTTTCCAATTAAATATACTTTTAAAACCAATAATTAGATATGTTTTAAAAAAATGAACCTACATAATAATCAGGGAGATGATATTTCGTACGTACACTTGAGTGACGTTCCCATTTTTCAATGATCATTATAGAAAGAAGGTAAGACACATTAATCATTAAATAATTATAATTATATCATAAATACCATACTTTTTATTCATATATAGATATATATGGATTTTTTGCGATGTAAATTGAATCCCATTATGTCGAAGAGGTGTTAGTCCATACATCTACAAATGACGTTATCACATTTTAAGTTTGTGAATAGGAAATAAACAAAATGATATATATATTATATTTCTTAAAAGGAAATTTTGTAATTAATATCATATATATGTCTTTTATTCCAAATATTTTTAATTAAAACCATCCTTTATATGTCCCATATATTGTGTGAATGAATTACATAGCCTTTACAAGGAGTTAGTCCACTCTTCCAAAAATGATGTTATCACATTTACACCAAATGGAAAGCATAAAGGTTTGTTCTATAAGAAAATTATAAAATTATAAGGGAATTTTAAATATCATATAAATCATATATATACACAGAATTAAAATCATAATTCCTGACATTATAAGTGGTAAAGGATTAATGATCAACCATCATTTCTTGAGGTGGTAGTGTTCTATACTTAAGAACGGTAAGTTCATTACCAATTATATAGAGGTTCATGAAAGTATACGTCAAAGAATTAGATTAAAATATATCATTATATTAATAATACTTCTACTTTTATATAATCATGGAATATTTGGAATTTATTAATTTTAAAAATAAATAAAATTAATTAACTTAAGGAAGGATGTTACCACTTATTTGGAAAACTTCTTTTGGTTTTCATCAAAGGGCTTACTTGGTTTTTGTTACGGACATGGATAGGATTATAGGATGAGTAGAGGATATTTTGGAGTTATTTCTTTATATATAAGACAATAAAAAGATTCATTATAGGTTTGAGGTTTTAGGAGTCTTTAGTGCTATTTAATAGTGGAGGAGGAGTGGCACTCGGGTAAATTTTTTATTATGGAATCCCACCCAAGTTTTTATAATTATTAAGGTAAAAAATAAATGAAACAATATTATAACAGATAATATATTATAGAAATATGTTTATAAAATGGATTTTATTCATGTATATGGGTCATTTCAGACTGTAATAAAAAGGTTTAGTCCTTTGTTAAGATTAATTTTACACTAATCGTTGTAATTAATTTAAATTACATTCACTAATAATTTTTTAATAAAATAAGTTAAAATTTTTATAGATTATAAATTATGATTATTTAAAATATACAATATATTTAAAAAAATTATAATCATTTAAGTGGAAAAAAATTGAAATAAATTTAATCCTTCTGATAGGACAATAATGATGTTTTTTAAGTATAAGTGTTCAAAAGTAGTTTGTTTTTATATTCAGTCTCATATTAAAAATTATTAAAATGACCTATGTTATATGAATTGAAACAATTTTTCTAATGAAGATTTAATATAACATTAATATATAATTAAATATTATAAATAAATTATATGAAAGAGTAGTTCTGAATTAAAATGGAGTATTCTTCTAATATTCATTATAAAATTAAAATTCATAAAAAAATAAAAAAATCACTATAACCTAATTTATATGTTTCCATTTAAAATATGAAGTTTTTTACTTTTAAAATATATAAAATATACAAAATTTATATTCAAAATAGGTTATTCATTAAATATTGGTAAAATTACCTGTATAGAAATATTGAATTCTATAAAAAATATATTTTTATTATCTTATTCCTATAATATATGATTGATGAAAATAAAAAATATTTGATTGAATATATAATATATATAGCTTACATTAATATAACTCAAAAGATTTAATTTATTTAAATTATTAGTTTAAAAATTATTTTTGAAGATTAAATTTTTTTCCAATAAAAATACTCCATTTAAATTCAATTAGTTATTATATTCATTTATAATTAATTTATATCCAAAGAATTGATTTTATATTTTTTAAACACATTTATTTTTATAATTTAGTTAATACTATTCATAAACACAATTTAACATCTAGGTTTTATATTATTATATTAAATAATAATATTTTAATAATATATTATTTTTCATTAAAACATTGTCTTGTGTGTATTGCAATAATTCAAAGAAAGTAGTTTTTGCATGCAATACAAGTTTACTCGATATTGCGTCCATTTCAAGATTTATAATATATTAATTTTTAGTAATATATTAAATATATTAGAATTTTATGGGATACTATAATATCTTATGTTCTTGCTGTTTCGTTTCATATAAGATATTGCATACAATGCTTTTACTTTATAATTTCTTTAGGTTAAATGAAATTAATTTGAAATTCACTTTTTCAAAATCACTGGGTGTTACATTATTCCCTCATTAAAATTAATTCCTCTCTTGAAAATTTTAATTGTTATTAAAGGATTAATAATTGAATGTTCCCACATCGAAATAATGAATACAAAAACTCACTTTAAAAGGGAAATATTGAAACATAACAATCACACAAATTAACTACTAACTAGGATTAATATAGAGGAACACATGTGGAAATTCAAAAGAAGGATATGGAATAGAAATATAACTATCATGCTCTGATAGTGTTTTATAGATAACACGGTTAGAATATTGTATGAACTCACAAATTCATAATTCCCTGATGAACTAAGGGATATTTTATTCATCAAAATAGAATATACAAAGATAACATTTTTGGATTAAATATTAATTCAAAATAGGTCAAAAATAATCCTGAGAAAAAATAATTACTTAAAATCCTTAAATTTTTTAAGCCCAATATCATCCATCTGTTGTGAATTGAACAATTTTCACTCCATATATTATTCTATGCAATGTGGACAAAATTAAAATGCATGAAAAAAGTGGATTATAACCTCCATAATTAGAGATAATTAATTTCTTATATCTCTAGTTATTAGAAAAAAAATATTTTGAAAATTTTATCCAATATTCATAAATTATTATATTTCACAAAATTAATAACTAAAACCTCTTCTAATGTTCCATAAAAAGAACATGATAAATGATTGACCCAATGAACCTTCCAAAATATTAATATCCAAAACATTCGATAGAAGTTTAAAAAATTTCCCAAAATAACTTCATTAATCCCTAAAAACGTGATATAGATTGTAATTATTAGATAAAAAAATTTCAAGACCATTATCATGTATTATATTGAGATATGTTAGTAACTATAATTAATGTAAAACACTATTTAATACAAACATTCTTCTTTATTACTTATATAATATATTTTCCAAAATGAAAGAATTGTCAATTAAATCCTAGTTTCATCATTGTACCAATAAAATATGTGATTTCATTATCCAAGAATCCAAGTCGATAATCACATTAAATTTCACTAATGGATGAAAAATAAGATTTTTAAAGGGCTTATTTATTCAATATTAATCATTGAATTCCCATCCAAGGAGAGGAGGATAAGTATTCCATAATTATTATATTTCTCCTAATACATTATGAAATCACATGTTTTCCCTTTTTCATTTATCCATAAAAGTTTTTTTAGAATACAATATATATTAGTCTTTTTATTAGTGAACTTGTTAGTGTAGTTACCAAACTCTTTATAATTGAACCAATAAAATATTGGATGTTCACTCATTGTAGAATTCTTTTTATTTACATAATTCGGTATTCAAATGATTGATGACCTTTATTGTCATAATTAAAAAAATTACCAGTCCCCTTAGTACAATTTTCACCATGTTACCTTCCATACATTGAGTATAATGTTAGTATTATATTATTCTCTCCATATATCTTAGAGTTTTGTTATAACTATATCCTTTATTTCTTATTATACCTAGGAGATAGTTTTGGAACATCAATATATCTATTTAAAAATGATTATAGGGAATATACTTGCCGAAAAATATATACATGAACACCTCCCTTTCCCTAGATAATATTTCATCCAATTTTATCATATTATGGATAAATTGTCACAATATATTCTTCACCTTCATTGAAAGAATTACCTAAAATATATTTTTTCATTTTCATAACACAAGTCATTAAAAATATCTTTTTAGTGGAAAAAATACATTTATAATCAACTAGATGATTAGTGATTCCACTAAAATTATGTGTATGTTTCCTTAAGAAGGATTCAAGAATACATTATTCCCACTATTTATAATTTGGAAGTTCACCCTGATACATTGATTGAAAAGGTTATTTTGTCATATAAATTATGTTTTTCATCCTATATTACATAAAATTTGACTACTAAGGAGGACCATCATTGCATTTTCCTTTTCGTCCCTCATTAAAACTATTTCATTGGGTTACAACCTTTGAAAAAAAATAATGTAATTAACACTAATCATGGTGGGAAAACCATATTATCTTGGGTAAATACTTATAATATTTCAATATATGTTACCATTGGTTTCATCCTAGGTTATTCCTGATCATTACTAAAATTATAGGATTATAACCTATAATTATACTAACTATTAGATATAATTATATGGTTTTATCATTTCAGATTTCAATGGTTGACTAATCCTTTTATTTAATTCCAACTATATAGACCAACTATTTTCATACATAAATATTGCTTCTTAATCGATGAATATTAATTATATAAAACAAAAACATACCTGAGGACAATAATAGTTTAGTTTATTTAGTACAATGGAACACATTAATCTAATTTGGTGAACGATCCTCAAAATCACTTATAAATATCTTCCCCATTATAAATCATACATAAAACATTTCTTTTTAACCTGTAAAAAGGATACATTAAGAAAAGATGATATTAAATGATCTGTAAGGGTAAAAAAGGAGATAATTAAGCATAACATTATCATAATGGTATGAGAACATAGGTAAAATATTTTATGATTGTACCATGCATATAAAAGTTTATATACAAGAGTCATGGAGTAAATATAAGAAATTCATAAGACATGAATCATAAGGGAATCAAAATCCTGAAGCATGAATGTATGTCATAGAAATAAGACATGGATTTTTTGTAGGCATACAAAAAAGTAATATCTTTTAGTATAAGTCATGTCACACTTCCAAAACTTATCACGACATTTCTTGGGGACTACACATACTAGTAGAGAAACTCTACCATCCCCAGTCACAATCCATTCCTTATATTTCAATCCCATCACCTAATTAAATCTATATATATGTGTACCGCAAGAACATAAAATCATATGAGAACCAATAAAAATATATATTTCACAAATATTTTATCATAAAATTAATTATTTATAGAATGATTTTTTTTATCATTCTATCATATCCCCATTAGTACGAAAGTGACATCTAATATCATTTTCTTATATGGAAAATGATTTTGAATGATCACTTTAATTTTTTTTCAAGGAAATAGAATTATCATTTTTGAAAAATATTTTCAATTCATAAAACATTTTGAAATAAAATTTCATTGAAAATAACCCTGAAAGATGTTGAAGTAATATTTTAAAACTATTAAATTTCATTGAAATATTTTTTCCATTAAAATTAATTAATGATAATTTAAAACAGTTTTAATTTTTTCTACAGAACATTTATTTTAAGGAACACAAATTTCTGAATGGAGAGACAATAAAATTAGATGAATTATATAATACCATGAAAATAAGAAGATTCAAGATACATAATGTAAAAGAGAATCATATAATCTACTTAAAAGAATTAAAGTTCATAACATAACATGTTTTTGTAAATAAGGAAAATTGAAACAAAATACCCTTACCGAATTGGAAACCTTTGAACTATAAGACCCCTGAAAGAGATATCATCAATTGGATATGTTAATAAAACTAAATTAAAGGATAAGGATAATATGTTACATTTGTTTCATTACAAACAAAAAAAGAAACATGTGGTTAGTATGGAATATGACTCACAGAAATAAAAGCGATAATAACAATGCCCATACATTTAGTCTTGAATTCCTTCACACACAATAAAACATCATATATTATAAATAAAGTTCTTTATCTATCTTATATTAAAAAATATACATATATAATTCCATATATTATATAATTATAACATTATATTACTAACTTTTTAACAATTACTTGTAGATGTTATGCTTTGGGAAATAACCGCTATGAGTTTTGTTCATGTTTGGACTTGTAATCCTTGGTCCTCTTTAATAAATCATGATTTAAACATATATAGAATAATAATAATGATAATAATGATATAAATAATATATATATATATATATATATATTATATATAAATTAATGTTGATTCATAAATGATAGATATATAAAATAAAATACACCATTCATGGAGACTGTAGGTGGGGCCGTAGCATGAACAATGTTTTCATTTTCCCATCATAATAAAGAAAATAAAATTATATGATATATAATCATTAGTGAATAATTTTTATGTTATATATATATAACATATATATGAATAAAATTCATCCCTATAACCATCTATGTGATATTTAGATGAAAAATGAATCACATCACATTATTGAGATTGTAATCCATCCATACGAACAAGTGACATTATCATTTCTGAATGATTAAGTGGTAAAAAGGTAGATAAGATAATATCATTCCAAAAGTTTTATATTTCAATTAATATAGTATATAAAAATTAAACTCAACATAGTTCCCCCCTCATAAAATATCAATATTCAAAATTAATTGTATCCTTATGTGGAAATGGTAAGCCCAATACACACAAAAGAAATACTTTCATTTCTATTTCAACATTAAAGGGGATGTATAGTGTTGCGGTCATAATCATAATAAAATGTCGAAATACTTTTAATTCTTATGAATATAATTTAGCAATTTTAAAAATATATTTCTAGGAGCAATAGAATAGTAGAAAAAAATAGTGATCACTTAGTACTTTTCGTCAAAATTGATCTTTTAGATCATAACTAAAGGACTCATGATTTAGTCTTTTTGGAACACCATTAAATATTTAATGAATATGAGGAATTGGATAAGAAAATTTTTAAATTTTTTGTTGAGATATAATTCTTAAATTTTTGAAATGAGATGATGTAGGAGGTTCCCTTTTATAATAAAGGTGATGGGCACTTTTGAAATTTCTCAAAAAAGATTAATTTATAAGAATATAATTATAAATATAAACAGAATTAAATTGAAATTTATTCAAATACAATGTATTATAGGGTTTTTATTCTCCCTATTAATATATTTTTGAAATGTTTTTCTTAAATTTTAGATCTAATCATATTTATTAACCCTTAATTATTAAATTTTAATTTTATTTATGCAAAAAAAATTAAATAATAAAATTTATATATTTTTATTTGTAATGTTAAATTTATCCATAAATGTTCACATTATGATATTAGGGACTATAATATATCTCACATGTCCTTATTTATAATTTTTATGTTTTTTAATTAATTTAATGAAATATTATTTTATTAAATTTCATTAATGTGAATTTTGACAGTAATTATTACATTAACTATAAAATAATCCATAAATAAGGATATATACAAATTAATTAATTTTTATACACCCATAATATGTCATAGACACCTAAAAAATTCTTTAATCGCTTTATTTATTTCAAAGTCTATAAATTTTAATATTTTTAATGTATCTCAATTGATTTTTTTCATTAATTGAATAATCACTAAAACATCATAGTGTATTTATTTATGAGAACAATTTATTCAAAAAAATATAAAAATTATTTCCATTATATATATATAAAGCATTAATATTAGTTAATAATATATATAGTCGAGCATATATTGAATTTATCGGTAATTTAAATATAATCAACCTAATAAATGAAAGAGTGTTTCATTCTATCACTATCATTGATTTTAAAAATATCCAAGTCATTATCATGGAGATGTGACCATTGAATTATTAAATTTGGAAAATTATATGTTATGGGTTGAATTAAATTCATGTAATAATATTTTTCCAAATTTTAGGGTAATTTTCTCATTATTTTAATATTATTTTAATACTTAATTAACCATTTTACCCTTTTACATAGTACTAAAATTTACTATGTTATTATTCATATTGACTAGAAATAAAAGGTACCTATATACTAAATTTTACATTCTAATTTAAACAATGTAATCCCTTTTTAACAAATAAAATCATAGATTTTGCTAAAAATAATTTAAAAACAATCATGTTGATTGAATGATTAAATGAGTTCTTAAAATTAAAATGTAATTTTATTAAATAAAAAATTAAAACAATACAAGAAACAAAATACAAACAATAAACACCAAACAACCATAAAGTATGTCTATTATGGTGAAAAAATAAGCAAATAAAAAAATACCCAATGAAATTGGGTGGGTTCACGAAGAAAAGAGAGAGGACCAAGACTCCAAAGCCAAACAACGAAGACACCTACCAGCCCCCATCAAAGGTAGCAGCTGACTTCTTCGGATCAGCACTACTCCCACAATATAATAGAGAATTAAAAAAAAGCAATCAATGCAAACTACTGAAGGCCAAAACTCCATGAAAGAATCCTCGAAAAAATCTTCATAAAAAAAAATAGAGCAGAAAAACAGAGAACAAATGACCGACACTACATACTAGTAGAAAAATAAAAGCAAACGAATCCAAAGAACAATTTAGATCTAATGATCATCCAACATAAGAATCTCCAGCAGACCAGAGCTGAAAAAACACCTTCACTCCTAAGGGTATTATGGCTGGAACACCAGAATTTGGGAAGACCACTGCAAATGAATGCAGAACAGAAGGCTCTACATCAAACCAATAGAAAAAGAAAAAATCCTCTCCATAGATAAAGAATTAAAAATAATAAATCTGAAAACAAACAGACCCCAAATAGAAAGTCAGAACACAAGGTTGAAAAATTCCTTACAAAACAACAACAAGAATAGATAAGAGATAGTTTAGAAAATTCTAAAAATTGGAGCCGTGTCATAGTCCTTTTTAAGAAAAGGAAGGAGATCATCAAGAACTTGATAATACCAAATAAAATCAACTCCATTAACTCCTTTATTAGCAAGTCCATCAGCAAAAGAATTTGATTCCCAATAAATGTGAGTGATAATATGATTCAATGGAAATATATTCTCCAAACAATTAATCCAGCAATTAGTAAGATTCCAAGATGAGTGATGAAGACCCATCCTTATGGTAGAATCAAAAACAGAAGAATCACTCTCAATCCATAAATTATCCCAACCACGCTTCACATCTTGATCGACAAAAACAATAATTCCAAGCATTTCTGCCACAAGTGAAGAGGCAAATCTACAAGATACAAGAAAACAACCACGTATATCCCCTTTACAATTCCTGAAAACAACACCATAACCAGAATTACCTTGATTATCCTAAGAGGAACCATCTGAATGTACTTTTAACCAACAAAAAATAGGTTCCTTCCAAAGAACATTTAAAGTAACACACAGATGCTTGAAATTACCCTTAACACCTATCATGTTTAGAGCAAAAATATTTCTGAAGGAAACAATCAGTAGGAAGCTTCCCATGAGCCAGTATCCAAGAAAAAATTTTCAGAGAGGGCCTAATAAAGTTCATATGAAGATCCCTCTTCCCTTTACACCATATTTTGCAAGATAGATAATGACTATAAACATTTTTAGAAGTCAGCATTCTATTTAAAGCAGGTTCCCAAGCCCAAAAATCATCTCTGTTAGAGAAACAATGACTGTTGATAATAGTAACAATATGATTAAGGAGACTCCAATATTATCAAGCCGATATTTAATCATAGAATCCAGATCAACATTAGAATCATCATTCATCAAAAATTCGTCTAAAGGATATCCAGTCCAATTGGACTTCCAAAAGGATAAAGATGAGTTCCTTGTAAAATCTATCTACAATGAGAGTCAATAGAAGAGTAGATGGATTTAAAAGCATGCCAAATAATATAATCCAAATAATTAAAAACTCAATTCATTAACATATCCCTGAATTTATTATGGTGAAAGTCCAGAGACTAAAAATTACTACTGACAAGCCTCCAAATAAATGAAACCGGTAAAGAATAATTAAACACCTCAATATTTTTAATACCAAGACCCCCATCATCATAGGGTTTACAACAATTATTCTAAGAGAGCGTAACTATTTTTCTCTCCAAAATATTACCACTCCAAATAAAATTTTTAATTGGAACTTTATTGCTCTTGACATGATATGTTGGACACTTATATACCATGAAATAATAAACAAAATTAGAAATGATCACAGCTCTAAACATGAAAACCCAACCTGCCAGGGAAAGGAACTTACCCTTCAATGTAGCAATATGTTGTCTGATTTTACATATAATATCATAAAAATAACAAGCTTTAGGCCCCCACTAAAACATTGGAACACCCAAATATGTAAAGGGAAAATCACCTTCATGAATACCCAAATCCCTGATAATGCCAGTCTGCCTAAAAATAGGAAAATTCCTCCCAAAATAATCCAAGTACTTATTCCAACTAATCTCTTCCCCATAGTCTTTTTCAAAATGAAAAAGGGAACGATTATTATTTTTAATATTTCTCTTATCCCTTTTATTGAAATGAATAATATCATCAGCATAAAATAATTGAGTGGGAGAAACAAAACCTCTAACAACACTAATAGACTGCAGTTTTCCATTGGCAACCACAATAGAAAATAATCTACTAAGATAATCCTCTGTAATGGAAAAAAATAATGACCAAGAGAGGGTCACCTTGTCTGACACCTCTGGAACAAGTAAATAAGCCCTCAGGGGATCCATTAATAAGGACAGAGATACTCCTTCAAAAAAAGGACATAGATACGAGCTGACTGAAAAATGGGTTTAACCTAGTTAATGAAAACATCATCAAAACCAAGAAAATGAAGAACCTTATAAAGGAAATTCCAATTTATAGTATCAAAATCTTTCCCGACATCCAAATTGAGAGAAATATTACCATCCCATTGGGATTTCATAAGAAGGTTTGTACATTTTGATGCAGTAATGAGACAATCTTGAATAGACCTACCCTTAATAAAGCCAAAATGATTAGGAGAAACAATCTTACTGGCAATAGAGGACAACCTTGTAGCCAATATTTTGAAAATAATTTTAAAAATTTTATTGATTATAGAAACTGGTCTGAAAAATTGAATCTCATTAGCATTCCCAGTCTTTGGAATGAGGGCAAGTAATTGAGAATTCATGTCCTGAGTAAGAGAACCACCTTTAAAAAAACAAGTAACTAACCGGAAAACATCATCATGAATGATGCCCCAATATGTTTGAAAGAAAAAAATTCCAAAAACCATCTAGACCCGGGGAGCTGTCAGACATTAGAATAATGGTCGCTTCCTTGATTTCAAAGTCCAAAGGGATGGATGTAAGATTAGAACTATCCTCTTGATTAATAAGAGTTGAAATAATACTCTTCATTAGATCATCAAGAGGTACATGACCTGTAAATAGATCCTTAAATTAAGTAACAACATGCTTAGAAAGATCCCTTCTATTGTCTAACACACTATTAACATTTCTAACCAAAGAGAGAGGCCTTGAGTCTTTCCTAATTCTCTGCAATGAATTGAAAAATTTATAATTTCTATCCCCATCTCCCAACCAATTAGCCTAAAAATTGTCTCTTTGCAAAGCATCATTGAGATTCAACAAATTATTAAGATTGGAAACCAGCCAAGTCTCACCCAAAAAATCATTAGAGATGTCCTTTGAAGAACTCTTCTCCTGCATTTGTTGAATAGATTCCTCAAGAGAGGAAATTTCATAATCAAGGGAACTGAAATGATATTTACTCCAGAATTTCAAATTTCTTTTAAGAAGTATGAGCTTGATGACGAAAGAAAAATAATTGGCCCTACCATTCCAAGAATTCCAAATTTGTTCGACAATAGTTCTACATTCAGGATGATTAAACCATGACTTATTAAATCTTAAAGGCATAAGAGGTTTGGGATCCTTACTCACAAGGTCAACCAAAATAGGATGATGATCAGAGTTGATTCTAGAAAGAGTCATTAAAGAAATAGAACCCCAGAAATCAAGACAAGACTCATTGACAATAGCCCTATCAATTCTACTAGAAACAAATCTATCCAAAACATTCATGTACCATGTATACTTAGCCCCATCAATATTAACTTCAATCAACCCATTATTATCAATACAGGCTTTGAAATCTCTAGAAGAGATGGAAATAGTCACGGCTCCAATCTTCTCATCAGAATTCATGATGACATTAAAGTCACCAAGAATAGACCACAGACTAGAGATCAGAGAGTTGAGAGACCCAATATCCATACAATAATTCCTAAGACCTTGATAACAGTTTTGGGAATAAATAAAAGACTAGAATTTTTGGGGACCTTGAAGAAAGAAGGATCATGTTACATGATGATCAGAATTAGAAATTAGGGAAATATAAGATAAAGAACAATGAGCCAAAACCCATAACCATTTAATATCCTATGAGGATCTATTGGATTCCACAAAATGAATGCCAAGGTTTTCAAAATTTAAAATATTAAGAGAAAAAATACTTTTGGGTTCAGACAAACCAATAATAAGGGGACTATGTTTTAGAATGAAGAGCCTAAGGAACCTCGTGTTATCAAGATTGGCCAAGCCATGACAATTCCATAAAAGAAACTTCATTTAAATCTATGATCGGGATGATTTCCCTCTTTTTTGACCCCCACATTTACATTTTTAACATACTTAAGAGGCCTTCCAGCATTTCTCTTAGTACTAGAGACCCCTTGTATAAGATCACTAATATCTAGATTGTTGATGGTTCCTTTTCCATTTTTAACATCATCAGTAAGGACTTCAATGGGACCACTGGATGAAACAGGAACACCCATATCCTGCACTGTCACATTACCAACAGAAATATCAATATCCTCAACCATTGCCACAGTACCACTAGAAGAAAAAGGGGCCCTGATCACATCTTCTGAAGGAGTTGAATCTATCTTGAAAGAAGCAGGTTCCAATCCTTTTATAGCATAAACTAAAATAGGAGGATAAGGATCTCAAGCCAACTGAACTGGGGAAGTGACAGGTGCAATAATAGGATCAATAAAGACCTAGGAAATCCCAGAATTCTCACTCTCCTGAAAAGAAACCACAAGTGCACAAATATTATCCTGAAATTATGAAAGCATAACCATGTCATAAATCTCAGAAGATATATTCTGATCCAAAATTTGATCCTCTATGAACTTGAATCAACAAAATTTATCCATTTCCTGACCAATCTTAGAAATAGTACTAGGCAGATCAGGAATTGTACGTTGTTCCACATGGAAAATTCAAGCTATCGATTTCATGGTAGGAGTTTAGGAATTTCATCTAGATAATTTTTGTCTATGTGTGGTAGGGTATTAAATGATATTTTTTATGTACTTCTATAAAATTTATTCAATTACTAGAGATCTCACCTAAAAAGGGGTGATGTTTTAATGGAGTTTAGAATGCAATATGTTTTTTGAGGATCCTAATTTCTGGCTGACCACCGTCCCTATCTTGATCAGTTGTGAGGCTAGAATGGTTTACATTCCCAATTAAGTTAATTAAAATGATATAATGGATATAATATATTAAAGGGAACATTTTTTACCTCTATGTTTTGAAAATTCCTCAAGAAGGACATGAATTCATAAGTCAATCACAAAATGTAATTCCATCCTCAAATAGATGGCCCAACAGAGTAGGCAGACTAGAACATGGAAGACAAGATTCACACATTAATATTATAATTTTGGGGCTTATGGGATTACCATAATGTATGGTAATAATCAACCTATAATAATATATTCCAATTCATTATAATGATATATGATTTCAAAGAGTCTTATGTATCACCATGTCAGCCTCTTCTATGATTGATGGAAGCATGTGATACTTAATTAGTTGGACCAAACATCATGTTGGAGATGACTAGAAATATTTGTAATATCATGTATTATTTGATTAAATAAGAGAGTCGATATAACTCATATATTTATCATAGACATCAAGTATTAGATTTTACAGTGGGTTAATAGGAGTTTCAAAATGTGAAACCTCACATGAGTTATAAATATCTTGATAAAGAGGGGAAGCTCATATAAAGGTATTTATTCCCCTTTGAGATTATTGATAGAATCGTTATAATGTAACACCATTCATAATTTTCTTTATATTATATTTCTATCTATTATGTTTTTAATGTCCCTAAACAGATAGATTATATCATAGGCACTTCTCATCTGTTTATATGGGAAGAAATTGAAATGTAACAAAATTTGTTAGTGATCGAGCAGGGAATTCAATTTATGGAAACCGATGTGAAATTTCATTTGGTAGGTACATTATTTTATATCATTTTATGTGACAAAACAATTATGATGAGTGTGATATATGAGAATATATTTCTTGAGTAGAGAAGACGTAGCCTCACTTTTTCTCTGATCAGAGTATGGGTTGACTTTATAATATAGAAAACTGTAATTATGTGGAGATATTTCAATCCCAGGGTGTTTTTTTAAAATTTAATCATTTTTTATCTTTATTTGATACTGTATTATTATATATTTTTTAAAAATAAAAATAATGTATTTTGGGAGAAATAGTGTGTAGAATAGTTGGAATGTTGTAAGTAGAAAATGTGATTCAGACCATAGAAAATTGTTCAACACAGACATAGATGATGAAGTGCCCACATGGTAATGAGGATATTTCTTCTTGAATTATTTTTAATATATCAGAAATTTAATATATTTTTAAATCAATAAAATCATAATTCATCAACTATTTTCTAAAAATACTATTATTAAAATGAAACAAAATTCATGTTCAGTCATATATGGATGGATTTTCACTATCGTTTATTTTATATTGCATCCTTGTAGCTCTATTATCTAAAACCCACATATGCATAAACATATCTTTAAACAATTAGATATATCTAGTTTATCCAACCCACAAGATGCCTATATTGTATAGATTGTTCTCTCAGAAACTGTTTTAATTTTTCTCAATTACTTATAAACCAACTCATCAATAATAACATTTAAATATTTGTTCTAACATGTTTTCTATCTTGTTATTCCAACACAGTAGTAGGAATTTCCCATTTTATGGGGAACATGTTTTATGTCTTCTTTGGACTCCTCCACCATTACCCAACCTTATCATATATTGATTTTATTCCCCCTTAATATATTGAAAATAAATACCATTAATGGAATCATTCATCACAATTTATTACAATATTAAATTTCCAAATTTATATTTATTACCAATTATAATTTTAATATTTAAATAAAAAAAATTTCACTCATTTACAAACAATAATTGAAATAGTTATTAGTTAATTAAATATATTCCTCACATCATGATTTCACAAAAGTTTTATAAAATATCCATCACATCTTATTCAGGATTAATTTATTAAACAGAATCAAATTAAACTGTTGAGAGATTCATAACATCTCATCTTAAATAAAAAATAGCCATAAATCAACCAAATCAATGTCCGGATGTGAACTTCGAATGTAAATAAAGTTAACTATCAAATATAACAAAATGGATGTCCTAATTTTTTTAATATTTGATACCAATGACATAAATCTCTTTCTAGATCATGTTTAATTCTATTTTTGAAAAATTTATATTCTAAACACTTCTTAGACAAAAATTCTAGTGAAGATAATGGTTTTTAATATATTTCCACTTTTATAATTTCAAAATATAATCCCACCTTTTAGTACAATTTAAAATAATAAAAACAAGGATTGTAAAATTCATCATTTTCCCAATTCTATTTTTTTCGAAAACTAACTTGAATATAAACTAATATAAAATTATATGGTTCTCGAATATTTCTTATATCAGCTCCAAATATATATATACACTATATTAATCAACATCATGTATATTTTTCTTCTAAAAATATACTTCAATAATCCTCTTATATCACTTGAAATGTTTCAATGAATCACCATGAATCCCATGATTAATGATACAATTCAATGAATGGTTATAACAAAACCACAATTTTCTCTAACTTTAATTCATCTCTATATATTACTTCACCATAAATATAAGTAAAAAAATTTGTGATAATTGTGAAACTCAGTTTTTATTTATTGAGATAAATAGAGATGATAATTTTTATATTCTTCAAAAAATTATTTCCCTTTTTACATCAAATTTATGAGAACTCATCATTATTTCTCTTCCATTCTCATTCCATTATTTATCATCAGGTAACATGGATAATTTTCATTTATTTTGATCATCCTCCTTATATAGAAACTTTTTTTTCACTTTTTCAAATAAAGAACATATATCCAATGATTATTTAGTATTAATTTTCACAATCATATTATATTTAAACATCCATGCAATAAAATTATTTGGAATGTGGGACATATGTTTTCACCTTGAACTTAGAATCATAACAACCCTTAGGTTACCTCTTTTAAAAAACTTATCTAGAAATTCAACTTATTCTTCATGTGAAAAATCTTATTTCCATTTATCATATATATTTTAAAATGATTTCTCTATAATTATATATATATATCCAACTATACTTACCATATGACTTATTATTATTTTATATCATGATAAAATTTCTTTAATTTTACAAATGTTTTCTCAATAATCATTTTGTTACTAACATTGGGTTAATTTTTATTATTCTAAAATTTTTCATTTGGGATGTTAACCCTAAAAACAATATTTATGTTTCTCTCATGAGGTTAATCAGTCTTTAATTTCGTTATATTTACTCCATTAAGATTTATTTCCGTGCAATATTTTCAATGGTCTATAGTGTGTCTACTTCTACCATAATAGAATCATCTCCTCATTATTGATATAACATTTATTAAAATTTTCATGTTATGAGTACTTTTATCATCCTTATAATTTTTGTTTGTACCCCATGGTAGACTCACCATTTCTTTTCATCAACTAATTATTTTGTGTTCTTCATCAATTAGTATATTTTATAGAATTATTAATCAATTTATATTATCAGTTCTCACTATTTGGATAACCATTTTTAAACCCCTTTCCTATATTATTAATACATTAAAATTTATTCATTATAAATATATTTATCTTTTTTCAGTGATCATTGATTTATCCTAGAATATTTTTAATTGGTTATATATTTTCCAACAAATATTATTTTTCTTTCTATAGTATTTAGGATTTGATACACAATTCTACCATTCAACAGGCATATGCACAAATGTCCAACAACATAATTAATTTCTAATTTGTCTTTATATATTCATTTTGGTTGTGGTTTAGATAGATTATATTTCTTTATACTGTTGATAAGAACTATAATATCCCACCCTAGAGGATATGGTTGATTTCATGGAAACATTATTCACCCATATTAGTACATAATTATATTTTGATCCAATACTTATAGAAGAAATAACATAAGATCATAAAATAGTTTTTTTGTCTTGAGTTCCCTTTTTCTATGATTTTATTATTGATTGATGATTGAAGGAAGTCAAGACATTCATGAAAACAAAATTAAAAATTTTGGATGAAATAATATTATAAAAAATGTTTATTGTGTACTTATTTATTTCTATGTAGTTTTTAATGAATCAACATTATATGTTTCCAAATATAAGAATTCGACTTCCTTCTCATGGAATTTCATATTGAGTATAATTTTCTCATCCTCAAAAATATTAATTCTATATTCACTTAAATTATTCATCATATTAATGTAATAATATCTATTTTCAACCTTTTTGAAATATATTATTGTAGACAATTATTGACAAGGATTTTTTAATTTATGAATATACAACTATAATAAGAACTATATAAATTTCATTCAAATCATTGAAATTTTATTTATCTAATATTAATATTTTATAACTATTGAAAATTAATATTATAAATGTATATCTGGTCATAGAGAATTTATATATACTAATCATTTAGGATATCTCCTTAACATTGAGTTATTTTATGAGAGTGTGTCATTTTTTCATCGTTTCTGCTAACGATTTTTGAATAACATCCATATGAACTACCAACGGGTATTTATCATCATATATTTACTCAATATATATATGTCAAAACAACAGAAATAATATTATGCATGTATTTTATAACCTCAATATAGAGGTATTCAATAGATTTTATAGAACATTTATCCTTATTTTCAACACAACATGAACTTGACTAATCATGTTATTATCAGTCAAGATATTTAATATATAAGTCAACACATTGATTACATTTACATATTGGTGTTTAAAAAATTTACATTTATATCATTCACAGCTTTTTATCGTCCCTTTCCGTTATACTCTTTATGGATTTGAAACAAAATGTTTGCTTCAACAAGTATGTGAGAAAAAATTTTAATATGAGGAACTTATGACATTTTTCCCATATAAAAATTTCATTATTACATAAAATTAAATATGAATGAAATATTATGTCAAATGATAGGGAATAAGGCTCTAATACTAGATTATATATCCAAAAGGATCATGCAATGACTTGAGTGGGGTGGTGTGAATTATTGTTACAATGTAAACAAATTTCTTTTAACCCTTTTGAATTGTATTTATGTATTAAGACATATATTAGAGGTTAATATAATATTGATTTTTAATGATTTCCAATAACTTATAAAACACTTTTAATTTAATAATTAAAGAATAAAATAAGACAACTGTATTATCATATTGTTTGTTCCTAATTCTAGTAACTAATAGATGAGGAGTTTGGGTCCTGTGTAAGACATAAATTTCCCACTCTTAATATCCATTTTAGAGTAAGGTAACTATCATGTTTTCCCCAAATAATTTATCATCTTTTCCCTAAATCTATTTATTGAAAATCACATAGGTCACTAGAATTGTATTATATGATTATGTTGGCCCTACAAAATTTATAATAGTTCTCTATATTGAATGGGATAATAATATAAAATAAATGTCACTAATTGAAAAAAAAAAATTCTCAATCCCCAAATTCTGTATTTTAATAATAAGAAAACATTAATGTTTTTATAATTTTTTCTATGAGAGAAAATACTTCTTCCAAAAATAATGGACACTTTTGTATGTATAGAATTGAAAATAAAATATATGCGGTCAACAACAGGATCACCTAATTAACCATTGTGAATTTAGGAAGAATGAAAAAGTGACCATGTTAATGAATCCAATGACAACTCATTTTATGAAGAAATTCCCATGGTCAAAGATATAATGTCTAGGATTGAAAGTACAGTTGATATAGTGATGAAAATTTTAGTGGGATCAATCAAATGAAAAATCAAATGAATGCCATGAAAATTGAGTAAAACTATAAGTTTGGGATATTGATGTAGTACATTCACTATAAGATCAAGTGAAGCAATAGAAAATGAACAATTTTTTATTCATCCTTATGTACAAAATGATGAAATTTAATTTTATATGATTGAATAAAATTAAATAGGAATGAATATAAGGTCATCTAACTGATTTAAAATAACAGTGATCAACAGTATAAATTATCATGAAATTCAAAAAAAATCATAGTTTTGAAGGGGGCACAATTACTGAAATGGAACATATGAAAGTCACATACACGATAGATGTTAACATGGAAATAAATTGTCTGTCATACCAAAAAGGTCTGTATTATACTATCATATCATTAAAGATATAAATCATAACCATTTTCTATACATAATTTAATGACTATATGTAGAATTTAATGAGATGGATTTTGTACCAAAATAAACGGGTATTCATTATGATTTCCCAAAAGATAATTATTTAGAGTATAGATTTAGATGATTGGAGAGACTTGTAAAAAACTAGATATATAGACTTCTAGCATGAACACAAAGACATTAAAAATATTCTTAAAAATGATGGAAATTTATTATTCTTTGAATTATTGTGATAAAATTATCATCCATGAAAATTTATGTCACATCAGAAGAATAACTGAACATCATCATGATGATATTGAAAATCAAGAATCAATAATGAGTGGAGAATAATATTCAAAAAAAATAGAATAACATACTATTCCACATATAATTTCTTCCTTATCTCAATTTGTTAATACACATGGGAGATTTGTTTGTGTGTTCTTAATCTTATATTTTATAACCAGATCTTAGACTTGACTTGAGATTAAAAGTCACTCTCTCATACTTCTTATATCTATTTTTTATTTAGAACATTGGAACTGGATGTTTTTCTTGGATGTCCTACACACATTTTGACCATTTATTTTTATTACAAGTAATTGTATTAGAAGATCTATGAATAATCGATATCCATGTTTTAAAAAAAACAAGTTTCTGTAATGCATTAATGTATTTTTATAATATACATCCTAGTACGGGGTTATTTTCATGTGGCGGATAATAGGACTCGGCTGGAGAATAATCATCTTAAATATTATCAATATTTTTATAATATACTTTTTTCTAAAGTCTTTAAATTATATTTGTGTTTCTCTTCTAAAATATATGAAAAAACATTACTCTAATATATTTTTTTATTTTATTAGTATAAATTCATTGATTTTACTAAAACTATTTCAAAAGATATTTATGTTTTAATATTATTCAAGATGAACCTTGATCACACTTTCAAGAAAGAAATGAAATGATCCAATTATATATTTATACATTTTTTTAACATGGTGTATAATTAAATTGGGTGATTTATTTTTTAAATTATTTTAATATAAATTTTTAATAGAAAATCAATTTTACCCTCTTGAGATATCAACACTGACTAACATTTGTTATTCAGGGAACTTTAAGAATACTATATATCGATATGTATTTCTTTTAAAATATTTTAAATTTATATTATTTTTATCATTTTTTATTTATGTATAATAATATAAAAAAATGAATTATTCAAATAAGATTCTTTATTATAATGAAACAAACTATGTGTAGTGGAAAATTATGAGGAAAATTTGTTTATAAATTATAAGAGTAGACATGTGGACTGAATGTAGAGGTTCACATGAAAGGGAAAAACTATTAGAGATGAGTGGATTGATGCAAATAAAGTACCATATTACTATAATTGTAATGTAATGAAGGATTTATAATGTCAATTATGAGATGATGAATTCCATATAATATTTTCTAGTTCTATTGCTTCAATAATATTATATAATATTGCTATATGACAAGGGGAAACATATATATTAATGAAATGTTTTTAAAAATTATAGCATTAAATAAGATACATTCAAATGAAATCCTAATGAATCTATTTTTCATATGTATCTCTATTTTAATGTTATTTATAAATACATTAATGAAATTAAAAAATATTATTTTGGAAAATATTAATGTGATGTGACTTCTAATATGTTTCCCTCAATGATGGGGATGGAAATAATTTCACATCAATGATTCAGGTGATGTTGTTACACTACCAGTAAAAGAACTTATTGGAAAATAATTATGTATGAGGAGGAGCATAATGTAAAAAATATTATGAAGATGAACCTCAGTGGAATTTAGTATCCTTTAATACTTATTACTCAAAAATTAAAGAGAATACCATATATGAATGTTCATGTAATGCTGAATTACCCCTAATAGGGATAAGTAAATGGATCAACTAAACAAACAATTAAAAAATCTATACAAGATGAAGAAATTAATTAAAAATAAAATTATAGTGGCTTGTATAACAATGAGGGAATTAGGAGAAAATAATATAAAAGGTATGAGTCCACTTAGGAAATAATATTTTATTTTTAAAAAAAAGAAACATAAAAAATATTATCCAAAGATTAACTATAAGAATATGTATGGTAAAATGGTAAAATGATATAAAAGTTTTTAAAAAACACCTATATTACCACTTATGATAGCTCAAGTTATTTTGATTAAATTAGAGATGATGAAAATGAAAGATCTATTATTTGTATCATAAAAAACTCATCTAAGTTAGTAAATATTATTACTTCATATAGAGTTATTATTTCAAACCATTATAAGAATGTAAATAATGAAGAAATATTTACATTTAGGAACTAATTAAATATAATAACATTCTAAAAGAAACATAAAATGATATTAATGGTAAATAATAAAATTTAAAGAAACAACATTCATTAAAAATTCACTTTAATTCATTCTTTACTGTATAAAATTTAAAATATTCTCAATTGTTAAAGGGAAAAATGAGTTATTATGTCCAATGAACAACTTAAGAAATATATAGATTGATTCACAGATGGTTGAGAATCTCTTACAAAAATTCATGGGAATAAATCCACTCGAAAATAAATTATGCTAATTTCATAACAACATGTACATCATAAGATATATGAGAATAATTTAGTTCCTAGTTCTAGATCCTCCAAGCCTGTAAATAATATTTATTCTTATAGACATATTTTTTAATTTCTAAAATCATTAAATCATTTTATAATAAATACACCAAACAAATTATGGATTCCAGAATATCATATCAATAAAATTTATGAATGCAAGAAAATAGGTGTACCAAATTCATTTATTTTTTAATGCGTTTTTTTAGAAACATTCATGAAAAGAAACAATAAAATTATATACTATATAGAGAGTAAAGTATCCAAAAACAAGGTTGGGTACTACTCAATCTTTATGATCCTTATTAGTGTATATGGTTTTTATGACTCCTTTGGTGATAATTAAAATGTAATAATAATTTCACTAGGCCAAATTTGGTTACTCTAGTATTCGTTATAATTTTAAATTATTATTTGTATATGGATTATAATATAATCTTATAAATATCTCATAGATTTTTTATGGTGATTACTTTGTTAAATTTTATAATAAATCTTTCAAAATTTATTATTTCTAATTTGTTTTTGTTTTTAATTCAATTCATAAAGATAATGTATGTGTTGTTTGTTGAAATTCACAATTTTCTCAAAATATTTCATTTTTATGTTCATTTTATAATGAGTCATGAATTTGGAATAGGATTCTAGGTCATTACAACCTACACTCAAGTAGACGTATAGGTGGAAAATGTTTAGTAAAGGAGCTTCCAAAATAAGAAGTCCCAAAAAGAAAAGTTTTTAACCAATTCAAAAAAGGGATGTTATATAAGATACCATTCTAATCAATGATATATGATTCATCTTATCAACCCAAAGAGTTGGTTCACATAGATTTATTTATAACCTATAGAGTCTATTTGTTAAATGGGAAGAACTATGACTTCGATATATTAGTTTAATTTTCTAGATAATCATCGGTATTATTTCATAATGGAAAAATTGAGACCTGTTATTATTCATCCATGGATGTAAAGTCTATATAATACATATATAATTTTCTATTAAAACCCTATGAAGTCATCCTGGTTGTGACTTTGAAAATCAAGTGTTTCAATATTTATAATCAGATCATGGGTGTTGTCATCATATTTCTTCTCTAAGGACCCCATACTAGAATGTTGTAATATAATGATGAAACTGAACACTTCATCAAATTTGAAGAATTTTGATTAATGATAATGAATTACTAGATTATTTTTGGTAAGATTCATTGAGTATAACATGATTATTTATTAAAGGAGTTCTAGTTCAACCACATTTAAAGAAAACCAAATATGATTTATCGATTTTTAGAAACCGAAAACATTATTACTTATATATTTTTAATTTATTTGTACTCAATAGAATGTATAATTTAAAAAAAATTATATCTAAAATTGATAACATAATTTTCCATTGATATTCAATATCTAATAATTCAGGAAAAGTATTTATTAAAAGGAATAAAATTGTACAAGAACAAATATATGTTAAATTAAATTATACAGATCCATATAAACCTAATGATTATTTATAGAACCATGAAGATTACATTTCTAATTTTTTTCTCAATTCCAAACCCAAGGATAACTCAACGAAACATGTAGAAGAATCCCCCAAATAATAACTATTTGAACCCAAACATGCAAAAGAAAACTAAGTATCAACTTTCAAAATTCCTAGAACTATTTGAAATAAAAGATATCGCCCTTTATATATAGTTGTTGAAGACTAAGACTTTAGAAAAAATAATAGATATTTTCTTGGAAACCATGTTGAACATCAAGACTTTTAATCACTGCTTGAACCTAAGAACATATGTGAAGCTATAATTTATGGATTATGGGTATTTAAAATGCAAGAATAATTTCCTCTATTTGATATAAATATATTATAAAAGCTACTAGAATGGCTAAAATACAACCTTATCATTGTCCATAAGTGGCTTTTTAAAAATCATTCTGAATGATTCATTATAATTAAAAACAATGAAATATTTATTTCAAAAGAATATAGTCAAGATGATGTTATTTACCATGAGGAAACAATTTCAAAATTAGATATACATAGATATTTCATAAAATTTCATTCTTATGCTTCATATTAGGATTTGAAATTATATCAAATGGATGTCAAAATTGAATTCATAAATGGTTATATAATTAAAGATTATTTTTATGAACAACCCCATAAATAACAAAATCCTCATTTTAAAAATCATGTATTTGAATTAAAAAAATATTTATTTGGTTTAAAACAAGATCATCGAGGTTTGTATGATAGGATCATCTCATTTTTTATTTCTAATGGGTTTTTAAAATGAATAGATAAACATATTTTTTTATATTAATTTAGAAATATATTTTAGTAGAACAAATCTTATTTGATGATATCATTTTCTGATCATCCAAAACTCTTTATGTGATTACTTTTCAGAAATATTGAAAAATGAGATCGATATGAGATTGATGGGTGAGTTAATATTCTTTTTTCTTAAACATATTTTTCTAAATAAATAAGAAATTATTTTAAATTTTATCATGTGAACTATATTAAAACAAAAAGGACATGGTGTGGATAATACTATTTGTAGTGAAACTCCCATGAGTACTTGACTAAAACTAAATCCTTATGAAACATGAAAACTAGATAATCATAACACTTAGGTGGTATGACTTTCAATTTATTATGCTTAAATAATATCCAAGTATATGTTTTTTTGTAGTCAATTAATGTGTTCATATTTTTAATAAAATCCAAAATAAATGTATTTACTTGGTATGAAATGAATTTATAAATACCTCAAATATACATTGAACATATGGATGATTTAATTTAGTAAATTTATAATTTGATTTAATGATTTATTCATATGTAGATTTTGGAGGTTTTATGTTAGATAGAAAACATACATTAAGAAAAATCACAATTTGGGAAATTCTCTAGTTTCATGGTTTAGAAAAAAGTGTTATGCTTTATTATCTATTGCCAAAGAAAAACCCATATTTTTTGTTCTTTTTGTGAATTGGTTTTGTGGATGAATCAAAAATTATTAGACAATCATTATAAACATAGTCATTTCACTATAAATTGTAAAAGTATAGGTTTTAAAAACATTTATAAGAATCTTGTATCAAAATCTAGAACAAATCATATTTATATATGACATCACTTATAGAGAGATAATTTTACATAAGAAGCTATCACACTTTAATTTATTATCATACAACATCAAATCAAACATATTTTCAAAACTATATAAATTAATAATATAATGAACTATATGAATATGAATTAGGAATCATTAAACATGTTTAAAATGTATTTAGAAGTAATTTAATATTTTTTATATATTTGAAAAATTATTATTGAAATAATAATTAATACATAATTGAGTATTCCATTTTCTTAATTTCTCTTTAAATTATATTATAAATATTTTATAAATGTTTTAAATGTTTCATTGTTTTTTATTCATCACTATACGAGTAAAATATAAAAATGAATAACATTTAAAATCAAATTTCAATAACCACACCAATTTTTAATAGAAATAAACCATATATTGGAACCATTATTATTGAATCCATATCAGTCATATGGTGTTTCAATTTTTTCTTAGTTGAGATGAAGAGTGATTTTATAGATGATTCACCTATATAATATAAGTGATTTAAATCCTGTATTATGTGGTCTATAAATCTGTCACATTTTTTCCTACATTCTCATGACATTGTAGCTCAATGAGAACTCGACATTGAATGGTTTAGGACTTGTTGATCTTTACTACGAGGGGAAGTTTAGTGAGAAAACTAAAAAAGTTGGTTTCTATATAAATATAAATCATTTAATCACCAACATGCAATATTTTTGTATCTGAAAATAGTTTTTGAAGATGGAGAATGTGCAGATATGATTTAAGAAGTTGAAGATGGCCATGAAATTGAGTTTTCATCAATTTTTTGGGCTGATAGTTAGAAAATATTATATTTAGAAAAATATGGGGACTGATTTATCTTATATAGGAAATCATTTCCAATTTGAACTAATAAAGGTACAAAATTACCAGATCAATGATAATTAATTCAAAATTCTAGTTCTGAATTAGCTAAGTGCTGAGTGTAGTCTGTTGTGGATGTTTAATCAGCATTCTATCTACCCAAGAAAATGATATTTTACTTCTATAAGGTATTAGGAATTTTTTCTATATTTTATGGTTCATTTGATTCAGATTAGTCTTCCACATTTATTAATGATACAAAGTGAGAATTGGACTAAAACATCTTATAGATTAAACAATATTCCTTAACTAGAGTTCGTCTCTATATTGCTAGAAGAGGGAATCATAGTTCCTTTAAGAGTTTAAAGGACTGTAATATGGATCAGTTTCTTCTCAAATCATATAAAATGAAAGAGAATGAAAAATATCCATAATCCGTAAAAAAATTTTATGGATATCATATTTTGATAATTTTTATTATCAGATCAATCCCACCTCTCATTCCTTAGGGGATAAATATTTAACTGATCCTAGTTTGGAAAAATATGAATTCATTGATGATAATTATTCATCTGATGAATATTAATACCAATATATTGATATGAATAATGAATTTATAAGATTATTTGACTAAATTAATATAATTATTCTACCCAAGATGATTAAAATGAAGAGAACCCTTGAGAGAATAAGTGTCTTTTGATTATAATTCTCATAGGATTCCAGATGCTTTAGTTAAAGAAATAAGAAAACCTAAATTACTTATAATGGTTGAATCAGTAAGAGAGGATTTAACACATATGTGGGATAAAATTCAGTGATCAATTCTACTATGTCTGATTCCAAAAGTATCAAAATGTGAGAAGGATTTGGATCCTGATATTTTGGAGAGTCCACCACTATTTAAAATTGATGGAGCTCCCATATTTGATCACACACCTTCTAAAATAGATAAACCTATATATATTTCATTATTTTATTAACATATTTATACTCATAGTGTTGTAAATTGAATATAATGACAATAAGGGAAATAAATAATCGATGAATGATGATTAATTTTATTGGGATAAAAAACGTAGTGATTATATACCAGAAGGGAATATTTGAGAAGATGCTGCTATTTTTATTTTAAGGAAATGAGAATCAGTGGATCCAAATCTTCATTCTACCCAATTTTAGATAGTAAATCCACATTCTACTAACGATTACCTTAAGAAACTATGTTAAGAAGGTAATATCTATGAATCTTATCTATGAATCATGGTTGTTACCATGTATGGGCATGAAGTTGTATATGAGGACTCATTCATGAATATTAAAAAACCTCTATAATAGTTTCAAACATTGAATAATCTTGTATAAATACTCCTATGTTTACTGAGCATTCGTCAGATCCGGATAATGACAGATTCTTCCGTGAAGTTAATCCAGTATAAACTCAATCTACTACATCTCATGTGGATGAAGATTCTTTCTACCCCTATTTTAGAACTCAGTTATGTTGAACTCAATTAATATATTTATTACCATATGAAGATGTAAAATTACATTTTTGTGAGAATTAGTTTTGAAAATAAAATTTATCAAGAGGAGGACATTGATTAAAATGCTTAAATGGTAGTTGCATACATTCAGCTATAGTAATTTCTCAAGTGACACCATATTGAAAAGTATGTATTTTCATTGAGAATGGAAATATATTGTTTTATAATTCAAATGAGATCCCTACAAGAAGATATATCTGGTATGATGGATACCAAAAATAGAATGTATATATTTGTGATTTTCAACTCTTCTAAACCCTCATCATTAGCATCTTCACTGCCTCCTCCTCCTACTTCAGTTATCATTTTCGAAGACCTGTTTTGGAGAATGATCTATAAATAGTTTTAAAATATCCATGATAGTATAAATGATATATATAATCAATTTGAAATGGAATTTTTGAACATGGTGAGAAGAAATTTAATTTTAATAAAAATAATGATCATAAGTTACATGATGATATGAATGTAATAAATAAGAAATATAGTTTTGTATTTAATGTATTTACATCAATTTTGACCATAAGACATAATTACTATCATTAGTATGATATTTGATAATTCCACCTCAAAAAAATTAATTCATATCATTTTTTGATAATTTATTAGTAATGAATCCCCTACTAAATCAATTTATTTAATAAAAAAATATGATATTCTTCAAGTCATGTATCGTGGAAATATTGTTGTAGTAGTCATTAATTAGATTTTATATCCTTATATATTTGTTTCCAATACTGTTATGTTAGGTCATCCTACCTTACCTATAACCAGACAATATTATGTTTCTTTTAATGCCTCATCATCAGTTCCTATTCTATACTCTATATCACACATACCTCCCATTTGACCTTATGGTCTTCATTTATCATAAAAATTTGCCTATATCATTATAATTTCTAAACGGAATTTCTTTTTCTAGACCTTCTAATACTCCTCAGCATCCTGTTCATATTACAGATATTGTAAAATGGAAGGATAACCTTTCCACTTGTAAAATTCCAATGATTTATATTCTAATTAGAAAATGATAGGGAGTATGTAACCATATTTAACAGTTTATTGAATCTCATTTTATCATTATTATAGTATTCTCTTTGTTTTATTTCGCACATACGTAATATGTTTGACCCTTTATGATTTAATTTTAATAATAAAAATGGTGGAGCATATTGTATTTTATAATAGAATAATTTCTATCATAAATTTATTTTTATAATTTTATATTTATTTATTCTATAATATGTTCTATATATGTATATTATAATGTTTAAATCATAATTTTTATTTTTTTGATTAATTATTCCATTATTTGTGATTATAAAAAGGGGGAGATTTTTGGATTTGTATAAAAATTCATTATTTTTTATATCAAAAATCATATCATTTTCATTTCATATTTATTTATGTTTTTATGAATGTAACTTCATTTTTTGAAATGTATGAATACTTATAGCATCCTTCCTCTTTATCACATAAACTTTCATTACATTTTAAAAAACTGAGGATCTTTAAGGTTTAGTGTCTTGGAAACCAGGAAGTTTAAACATGACAACATAAAACATTCTTCTAAAACACTTGAAAGGCTTCTCCTCATGTTCATCCTAGGTTCATTACTGCATAACATAACCTGGGAGAATACATCAAAAGAAAGGGTGAGCAAAAATCCCAGTAAGGGAAATAAGAGAAACATTTTACATGTGAACTTGAGATACTTCAATAAGGTCATGAAAATAACATTAAGGCATGAGAATGAAATCATGAGGCATATCATAATAAAAATAACATTTTCATAACTTGAATAGGTGGCTACATCATTTAACATAGACAATCATGAACATATCACCAAGGTTCATCCCCAAGGTTTCATTTGAAAATTACCAAGGTTATTCACCAAGGTATCATGAAAATTGTAATCTCTAGTGGTTACATCATTACCCAATGCATTGGAGCGCTATCAGGGTGCACCCTTAAATTTCCCTTTATTATCATGTGAGACACATATATCATCATCAATCATTTCATAAATAACCCATATAGCATAAAATAAATGGGTTTCATTTCATAATCAAATCGTTTTAAAAACTGCTTTATAGACATGATCTTTACGTCACTTTAAAACCCACAGAAAAGGAAGGTGGGTCTCATGTATGTAAATAACAGAATTTAAAATAGAAAATTTTGGTATATATGTGAATACCCTTTTATAAGAAAGAGCTTTGAGTATTCACTTAATAATATAAATGAACTTTAGAAATAGAGAGATACATTTTGAGACGGAAATTCTGCAACATAACGGCTATGTTACGAGGTTTTAGAAGACATTAAAAAGACAAGGAAAATGGGTCAAACATTCATAAATGACCCATAAAACAGTATATGGACAGAATAAGAAGGATACATGATCATGGTAATGAAATTTCAAGGACATACCATTTTAAATGAAAAACATGGAAGGAAGTCAAAAATTAGATTTCTGTTATGAATGTTCGGCAGCCTAACGGCGTTACTTAAACTTCAAACAAATTGATTTGAAAAGATAAAATAAGGTCTCTCATCATATGAACATAAGAGTTCAGTATGATAGATATAGAGATCATACCTCAACATGATAAAAAGGAACTTTCAAGACTTGACATGGAATTAGAACTTTGAAAAGGAGAAGGGTGAAAGAATCCCTTAAAAATTCGGCAGCCTAACGGCGCCACTTAAAACATAAAAATACTGATTTGAAGAGATAAAATGGGGTCTATCATCATATGAACATAAGATTACAGTATGATAGATATAGAGATAATACCCCAACATATCAAAAAGTAACTTGAAAGAATTGACATGAAAGTAGAACTTCAAAACGAGAAGGGTGAAGAACCAATTAAAAATTCGGCAGCCTAACATCGCCACTTAAAACATCAAAATACTGAATTGAAAAGATCAAATAGTGTCTCTCATAATATGAAAATAAGAGTCCAGTATGATAGATATAGAGATCATAACCCAACACAACAAAAAGGAACTTGAATGAATTGACATGAAAGTAGAACTTCAAAACGAGAAGGGTGAAGAACCACTTAAAAATTCAGCAGCCTAACGGTGCCACTTAAAACATCAAAATACTGAATTGAAGAGATCAAATTGGGTCTGTAATCATATGAACAAAAGAGTCCATTATGATAGATATATAGATCATACCCCAACACCAAAAAAAGTAACTTGAAAGAATTGACATGGAAATAGAACTTCAAAACGAGAAGGGTGAAAAACCACTTAAAAATTCGGCAGCCTAATGGCGCCACTTAAAACATCAAAATACTGAATTGGAGAGATCAAATGGGGTCTCTTATCATATGATCATAAAATATCAGTATGATAAGTTTATAGATCATTCCCCAACATAATAAAAAAGAACTTGAAAGAATTGACATGAAAGTAGATCTTCAAAACGAGAAGGGTGAAGAACCACTTAAAAATTTGGCAGCCTAACGGCGCCACTTAAAAAATTAAAATACTGAATTGAAGAGATCAAATGGGGTCTCTCATCATATTATCATAAAAGATCAGTATGATAAATTTAGATATCATAACCCAAAATAATAAAAAGGAACTTGAAATACTTTACATGATAATAGATCTTGAAAAATGAGAAGGGAGAAAGAATCTGTTAAAAAAATTTCGGCAGCATAATGGCGCTACTTAAAACATCATAAAACGAAATAATGAGAGTAAGAGGGGATCTCTCATTATGTGAAAATGAAAATTGCATTAATAGGGGTATAAAAGAACACCCTTTAACATAAAAACATGGAGCATAAAAGAAATTACATAAAAGATATTTCTTGAAAAGAAAGAGAGAGATTGGATCCCTTACCTTAAAACATAACTCTTAAAACTCAATGTTTGGGACCTTGAGGGCTTGGGGGCCCCATAGGAGGACTCCTTGGGAGGTAATGAGACCATAACTTCGTTGGGGGAGAGTGGGGAGTCGAATGGATGAGAGGATGGCTTGGTATTTATAGGGAAAGTGAGGGGACAAGGCATTAATGGCAAAGGGACACCTCATTAGTGGTTTTGGAAAAACCATGGGCTTGCCCATGGTATTTGCCCATGGTATTGGCCACTTGGGACACCTAATACCTTATCTCACTATTAATAATTCGAACATATTGATAACAAACTTAATACATCATTTTATGATGTCATTAAACACCCGTAACTTAAAAACTGTATTTTCACTATTCATCAAAAATTCAACTTTCTCAGAATAATCCCAAAATTTCACCTTAACCAAATATCAACACTCTGATTACAAATATGAACTCAATTTTATAAAAATGATTTTCTAAATAGCTTTAATTTAATTTTTAAATAAAAAACTATTCACCGAAAATTCATTTTTTTCAGAAAAAACCCCAAAAATTACCATAGCATAATATCGGTGCTCTGAGTTCAAAAATGAAATCCGTTTTATAAAAATAATTTTCTAAATATCTTTAATTAAATTTTTAATTAAAAAACACTATTCACCCGAAAAAACTAATACTTGAATAATGATTTATGAAACCATTATTTAACCATTTTATTGAATCACATTACTTAATCAAGGTTCCTAGATTATATTAATACTTTCTTTAAGTGAGATTACTGATCCATTTGGAGATATTACTAATCCTAATCATAAAATCACTATTCATAATTTACTATTCCTCAAAAATTAATTTGATCTTATTATACTCTAAATTTTGTACTGAACATAATTGTAGAAGACCATTTTTCGAAAATCATTACACATTTTTAATTATTTAAGGTTTACACAACCATTTTTAAAATATCCTTTTTCTAAAATTCATCAAAAATCTGCATACTATATTTATCCGGTCATTTGAAAATTCATAAACTTCATCATAAGAAGAAATACCATTTTTTATTTAAAAAAAAGGATTACACAACGCAGTTTCGGTCTCCTTACATATCCCCTTATCACACCAGCATATGACCTAAGTGTATGGTGTGCTAAGGAGAGAGAATCTGAGGGAGGATCGGCTAACATCGCACGAGTAGTAATTTTTATTAGTTTGAACTTTTCGCAAAGGAGATTCTATTCTAGCTTCACACGATGGAGTTTGGCTTGGGTTTGGTCCAAAGCAAAGCCCAGTGGTCCTACCTCCTTCCCATGTTTTGTTAGATGGGCTTCGATCGGTCCAAGACTACTAGGTGAGGCCATCAAATCTTCTTTCTATAAATATTAACCAATATTACTTGTACTTAGAGGCAATAATCAAAACATTTAGTTTCCAGCGGTCATATTGACCAATGGGCATATAACCATCTAAACCCAACTGTCTCATTTTAATTATACTCATGGTATCAAATAAAACATTTTTGTTGAGTATAAAAAATAAAATAACACATGAAATTAGGAAACAAGATTTATTCAAAATTTCGGGTCGTTACAATCTTCCCCCCTTAAGAAATTGCGTCCTCGCAATTTTTAAATAATTTGGTTTTTAAATTTCATTGAAAGTCCCACATCGGAAAATGAGTCAGTAACACTATTACATTAAAAGAAAGAAAAGTAAGTACAAAGGCCACCCGAGTTTACGCATACTAGGATTCCATGTAGGAAACATGGACATGGAGGAGAAAACAAAGGGTCACGTTCTAAAGGAGAGTGATAGAAAATATGATTAGGAGAAAGTAAACCATGAGAAAATCCAAAACATATGATGTGTGTAAACGATCATTGATTTCCTAGGACGAAACGTAAACCAACAATGTTTTTGTTTTACGTTGCTTTTCATAATTTTGAGGAATTCATTTACAACATAGAACAAAAACATAAGGAAATATATCTACCTTCATGTAAAGTTTCACCCTTTAATAAGTTTCTACCAAAACTAATCTTTTCTCCCAAACGATGAGCATTCAAAACTACTTGGTCTCATCAAAACACAAGAATCATCTTCTAGAGAATCACATAATCCAAAAAAGATTAACTATCTATTTTTTCTATCTTTAAACATTATCCCAAAAACAGAAAGGGTAAGGTTAAACAACTCTTCAAAAAGGAAGAATCCCATAGGAATGGAAAATAATTTTAAATCTTCATTGTTCCATGGTAATACCCAAAGTTCATTATAGACCATCCCATAAATAACGGTCCTTAAAATTACTCAAAATAAACCAAACAAAGATTGAAACCCAAATACAAGAAGGATTTGATAACATAGTCTTCCAAAATAAACTTCATTGTTCATCTCCAAACAACATCAACCACTCCAAATATCTTATAACAAAATTATCTAAACTAAACATATTTTACCCAAGATAGGTTAATCATTCCCATAAGTAACCTAAATTACTATAAGTCCACCATAAATTCATCGATTCTTCAAAATATAAGTCAACCTTACTCCTTAATGAAAATCCCGTAGTAATCTATTTACCTCGATCATATAGGGTCCCCAAAATAGTGAACATATTCCAAAATAATAATCATTTTTTAACCCCCTAATCATCTCTGTCAAATTAATACGACAATCGTCGCATTTCCTATCACATTGGTTTTTGGGACATGTTCTTCCATTTCCCGCCATTAACTAAGAAAAGAAACTATAATTAGGGGCTTATTTACTTATCTAATAATCATGAAAAGTAAAATTTAAGCATAAAAGGATAAACATTTAGAATAAAAGTATATCCTAACTTGTGAACCCCTAGGTTCCAATCTAGGTTATCAATGATCATATATTCTTATGTGAATCATTATTTTGTTTTATCCTTGTTCCTTTAATAATGGTTTATACAATGCTTATGAATTTACCAAAGCATATCCCCCGGGAGTGTCGTAACCAAGAGTGCAGTAAGGCCCGTTGTCGTGTACTAGTTCTCGTTCGAGTCTAGATCAAAGCGGTTTTTTCAGGTTTTACCCCTATGTACGTCTGTGCCAGAGCCACCTCTACCTGCTCGTATCCAGACAGGGATGTATTTGCTTGGAAACCCCTTACTCAATACTCACCAAAATACCAGGAAGATTTCCTATATTTAAAATTTTCTATAGGGTTCTTCCTAGATTTTTCATATCCTAATTTCAACAAATAACTAAACCATACTTTGATACCAACTATAGCATCCTGCCTCTTTATCACATAATCTTTCATTACATTTTACAAAACCGAGGATCTTTAAGGTTTAGTGTCTTGGAAACCAAGAACTTTAAACATGACAACATAGAAAATTCTTCTTAAACACTTGAAAGGCTTATCCTCATGTTCATCCTAGGTTCATTACTGCATCACATAACCTGGGAGAATACATCAAAAGAAAGGGTGAGCAAAAAGCCCAGTAAGGGAAACAAGAGAAACATTTTACATGTGAACTTGAGATACTTCAATAAGGTGATGAAAAGAACTTTAAGGCATGAGAATGAAATCATGAGGCATATCATAATAAAAATAACATTTTCATAACATGAATATGTGGCTACATCATTTGACATAGACAATCATGAACATATAACCATGGTCCATCCCCAAGGTTTCATTTGAAAATTACCAAGGTTATTCACCAAGGTATCATGAAAATTGTAATCTCTAGTGGTTACATCATTACCCAATGCATTGGAGCGCTATTAGGGAACTCCTTTAAATTTTCCTTTATTATCAGGTGATCCACATATATCATCAATAAACATTTCATAAATAACCCATATAGCATAAAATAAATGGGTTTCATTTCATAACCACAACGTTTTAAAAACTGGTTTAAAGACATGATCTTTACGTCACTTTAAAACCCACAGAAAAGGAAGGTGGGTCTCATGTATGTAAATCCTAGAATTTAAAATAGAACATTTTGGTATATATTTGAATACCCCTTTAGAAGAAAGAGCTTTGATTATTCACTTAATAATATAAAATAACTTTAGAAAAAGAGAGATACATTTTGAGACGGAAATTCTGCAGCATAACAGCTATGTTACGAGGTTTTAGAAGACATTAAAAAGAGAGGGAAAATGGGTCAAACATTCATAAATGACCCATAAAACAGTATATGGACAGAATAAGACGGATACATGATCATGGTAATGAAATTTAAAGGACATGCCATTTGAAATGAAAAACATGGAAGGAAGACAAAAATTAGATTTCTCTTATGAAAGTTCGGCAGCCTAACGGCGTTACTTAAACTTCAACCAAAATGATTTGAAAATATCAAATAATTTCTCTCATAATGTTAACATAATATTTCAGTATGATAGATATAGAGATCATACCCCAACATGATAAAAAGAAACTTTCAAGACTTGACATGGAATTAGAACTTTGAAAAGGATAATGGTGAAAGAATCCCTTAAAAATTCGGCAGCCTAACGGCGCCACTTAAAACATCAAAATACTGATTTGAAGAGATAAAATGGGGTCTCTCATCATATGAACATAAGATTCATGTATGATAGATATAGAGATCATACCCCAACATAACAAAAAGGAACTTGAAAGAATTGACATGAAAGTAGAACTTCAAAACGAGAAGGGTGATGAACCACTTAAAAATTCAGCAGCATAACAGCGCCACATAAAACATCAAAATACTGAATTGAAGAGATCAAATAGGGTCTCTAATAATATTAACATAACAGTACAGTATAATAGATATAGAGATCATAACCCAACACAATTAAAAGGAACTTGAAAGAATTGACATGAAAGTAGAACTTCAAAATGAGAAAGGTGAAGAACCACTTAAAAATTTGGCAGCCTAACGGCACTACTTAAAACATCAAAATACTGAATTGAAGAGATCAAATAGGTTCTCTCATAATATGAACATAATATTCTAGTATGATAGATATATAGATCATACCCCAACACAACAAAAAGTAACTTTAAAGAATTGAAATGAAAGTAGAACTTCAAAACGAGAAGGGTGAAAAACCACTTAAAAATTCGGCAGCCTAACGGCGCCACTTAAAAATCAAAATACTGAATTGAAGAGATCAAATGGGGTATCTCATCATATTATCATAAAAGATCAGTATGATAAATTTAGAGATCATACCCCAACATAATAAAAAGTAACTTGATATAATTGAAATGAAAGTAGATCTTCAAAACGAGAAGGGTGAAGAACCACTTAAAAATTCGGCAGCCTAACGGCACCACTTAAAAAATCAAAATACTGAATAGAAGAGATCAAATGGGTTCTATCATCATATGATCATAAAAGATCAGTATAATAAATTTATAGATCATACCCCAACATAATAAAAAGGAACTTGAAATACTTAAATGATAATAGATCATGAAAAATGAGAAGGGAGAAAGAATCTGTTACAAAAATTTCGGCAGCCTAACGGCGCCACTTAAAACTTCATAAAACGAAATAATGAGAGTAGGAGGGGATCTCTCATTATGTGAACATGAAAAGGGCATTAATAGGAGTATAAAAGAACACCATTTAACATAAAAACATGGAGCATAAAAGAAATTACATAAAAGAGATTTCTTGAAAAGAAAGAGAGAGATCGGATCCCTTACCTTAAAACATAACTCTTAAAACTCAAATTTTGGGACCTGGAGGGCTTGGGGAACCATGGGAGGACTCCTTGGGAGGTAATGAGACCAGAACTTCGTTGGGGGAGAGTGGGGAGTCGAATGGATGAGAGGATGGCTTGGTATTTATAGGGAAAGTGAGGGGACAAGGCATTAATGGCAAAGGGACACCTCATTAGTGGTTTTGGCAAAACCATGGGATTGCCCATGGTATTTGCCCATGGTATTGGCCACTTGGGACACCTCATACCTTATCTCACTATTCATAATTCGAACATATTGATTACAAACTTAATACATCATTAAATGATGTCATTAAACACCCGTAACATAAAAACTGTATTTTCACTATTCATCGAAAATTCAACTTTCTCAGAATAATCCCAAAATTTCACCTTAACCAAATATCAACGGTCTGATTACAAATATGAACTCCATTTTATAAAAATAAATTTCAAAATATTCTTAATTTAATTTTTAAATAAAAACACTATTCACCGAAAATTCATTTTTTCAGAAAAAACCCCAAAAATTACCATAGCATAATATCGGTGCTCTGAGTTCAAAATGAAATCTGTTTTATAAAAATAATTTTCTAAATATTTTTAATTAAATTTTTAATTAAAAAACACTATTCACCCGAAAAAACTAATACTTGAATAATGATTTATGAAACCATTATTTAACCATTTTATTGAATCACATTACTTAATCAAGGTGCCTAGATTATATTAATACTTTCTTTAAGTGAGATTACTAATACATTTGGACACATTACTAATCCTAATCATAATATCACTATTCATAATTTACTATTCATCAAAAATTAAGTTGATCTTATTAGACTCTAAATTTCGTAATGAACATAATTTTAGAAGACCACTTTTCAAAAATCATTACACATTTTTAAATATTTAAGGTTTACACAACCATTTTTAAAATATCCTTTTTCTAAAATTCATCAAAAATCTGCATACTATATTTATCCGGTCATTTGAAAATTCATAAACTTCATCATAAGAAGAAATCCCATTTTTTATTTAAAAAAAAGGATTACACAACGCAGTTTCGGTCTCCTAACATATCCCCTTATCACACCAGCATATGACCTAAGTGTATGGTGTGCTAAGGAGAGAGAATCTGAGGGAGGATCGGCTAACATCGCACGAGTAGTAATTTCTATTAGTTTGAACTTCTCGCAAAGGCGATTCCGTTCTAGCTTCACACGATGGAGTTCGGCTTGGGTTTGGTCCAAAGCAAATCCCAGTGGTGCTACCTCCTTACCAAGTTCTGTTAGATGGGCTTCGATCGGTCCTAGACTACTGGGTGAGGCCATCGAATCTTCTTTCTATAAATATTAACCAAGATTACTTGTATTTAGAGGCAATAATCAAAACATTTAGTTTCCAGCGGTCATATTGACCAATGGGAATATAACCGTCTAAATCCAACTGTCTCATTTTAATTATACTCGTGTTATCAAATAAAACATTTTTGTTGAGTATAAAAAATAAAATAACACATGAAATTAGGAAACAAGATTTATTCAAAATTTCGGGTCGTTACAATACTTCACTTTGTATTTTATTTGTGACATGGTATATTTAATTGACTTAATGACCACATGATCATTTGTATTGAATTTATGATAAAGAAACCATGTAATTGTAATAATGAACAGAAATTTTGAATTTTGTATCAAGAAACTATTATTTTCAATGTTGGCATGGAATGGAAACCCTGTACACCTGATAGATCAACCATAAAGGGAATGGGTTTAACCATTTGATAAATCATGTGATCACATTACAAAATTACAGAAAATGGATGTTTTATATTTTCAAGTAATGCATATATCACATGATCAAGCATGGAGGTCAAAAAATGTCAAGAAGTTAAAATGTTATTGACCATAAGTTCATATGATTCACCACATGTGAAAATTGATGAACCATATATTTTTTGCATCAGACGTATGAATAATTTACCCATAGTGTTTCCTGTAAAATGATATGATGAAAAATATTAGCATTTAAGAAACCATAGATACTCATGTGGAATGTCTATAAGAAGCATTCACTATGGATTCTTACATAGAAAAAATTAATTTACTCTATCTTAAAGGTTAGTAATATTTCATACTATCATTTATGATATTAATACAACCACTTTCTTATGTAGGATTCATTAACTAATATAAGAATTTAATGAGTCTAATATGACTCCAAAATATCAATATATTCAAGATAATCTCAAAAGTATAGTTTTTAGATGAATACATTAAAATACTTGTGAAACATAGTGAAAATTAGAGAGAGGGACATACTCATGTGAATATAGAGATATACTAACTTTTCTTATACAACAATGAAGAAAAGTTAACTTATTTTCAATATCATTGACATTCTTTTATACCCTAAACATTTAAAAAAATTAAACATAACAACTAAACTACATTCCAAACCCATTATAAATCAAAATATGATAATGAGTGTAGATGAATATTCTATAGATCCATAAAAAAATACTCTACTACTCAAAATTTATTATTTCTCTTAATTTTATTATCTACTCTTGTGTTATGTGCATTTTTATGTCTTATATTATAGTACTAGATTCCACACTAAAATGGGGATTTCTAGACACTCTCTTTTACTTCTTCGCCTATATTCCCATGTTGAAATATAGAAGAGTCTATTTATAATAAAATGAATGCATGGTTTTTTTCATTAATTTGACTCCTGTAGAATTGTGGAAGCGGCTCTGTGATGCCTAGATATCCCTATATGGGGTTCTAAAACCCTATTCTGGTTGTGGACTAATATATTTTAGTAATAACATTATTTTAAGTGGATGATGTCTAAGTGGAAGAGACTAGAGCTTGTCATAACATTGAAACTCTTATTTTTTCGAATATGTTATTATATATTTTATTTTACTCTATTTTTTAAAACATATATATATATCTCTCTTTTTTCTAAAATATATGAACAAAATTAAACTAAAATTTTACGTTAATTTTGGTTTTATTAAATGTGTTGTATTTTTGAAAACATGTTTCAATATATATATATATATATATATATATGTGTTTTCAAATAAATTTAATCTCAAATTTGATCATACTATCGATAATATTTTTGAATGATCTACTTATATTATTCTTAAATTTTAGTTAATTGGGATTTTTACCAAATATGGGGATTTAGGTTTTTTATTTTTAGAAACGATTCGTAATGTGAACTAAATTCACCTTTCTATTGAATTAAAAAATCCACCCAACAATAATATTATGTTTTTAACAACTCAAAAACTAATAAACTAATACTTCCTTCTCATACAATATCATGAATGTGTCACGAACCAGGCCGGGTCATCATCCGACCCAACGCCCGACCCGGTCCGCGACATGGCCCGAAGGGCATTCCCGATCCCCACGGGCTGGAAACTAGTGTCGGGCATCAAAACAAACCAGTTGGGAATGGTTTGGCCCATGACAAATATAAGAAAACATAAACTGAACAAGCAGATAAATAAAGGAAAACAAACTCAAAGACGTGGCAGTAGAATAAGGAATAAACAAGGAAACACGACATACCTCAGGTGACCCCGTGGATAACCGTGGTACAACAACCACTCACTCCCAAAAGCGATCCAAGACTGAAAACTGAAACTGAAAAATAAAGTAGGCGTGAGCACCGGGATGCTCAGTAGGAAAGCCAAAAACAACCACGTCCTCTACCTCCGCCTTTATTAAGAAATCCATTATGCCAGTTTGGAAATAAGATATAATAAAATAGTGTTTCTCCTTTTCAAATTCAAGTAACGAGTTTGCAATTTCAGGTAAAGCCTATTATACCACTACATTTTCAAAATAACTTTCATGCATGCATTAACATTTTAAAATTAAAAGAAACCAGTTTGGGTTAAAATATGGTTTTCACAAACAAGACATCAAGTATGAAACAACTGAAAACAAAGTTACATAATGAGCAGCATGACAAAAAATGATCACGATGGGTAATCCCTATAGGCAAATAGAACAAGTGGTAACCTAAAGACCTCGTACCTCTGTGAAACATGGATTAGAAGACCACGACCCTCAGAAAACGTGGCTTAGAAGGCCACGACCCTCAGAAAACGTGGCTTAGAAGGCCATGACCCTCATAAATTCATATGTTTAGTTAGTGTTGTTGCATCAATCCTGCTAGACAAACCGGGACGAACCCCTGCCGTGTCATCTTGCGTACTAGCCCTTGTCACCCACCTAGATACCCGGGTTTACCGTTGTGCTCTATTCCAAAAAGGTTGTGAGATTTTATCAAAAGACAAGAAATGAACGTCACACTTTCAATATCCTAAAAACTCGCTAAACCTCTCACCACTGTTCTCCCTCCTTAAGTGCATTCCCCTCTTTCACATTACATAAACAATAATCCCCATCATTAGGCACATATTCGTACACTCAACATACAAGTCATTTTCTAAAACCAAGGGGTTTTCCTTAGGAGGGGTTTTTCCAATTTTACAAACCATTTCAAAAGGGCCAAACAGGCTTTATGGTTTCACAAATAATAGTTTTAATTTTTTATCATATAATCATCTAAACTCTTTTAAAAAAAACCTTTTAAAATTACCAATTTAACAATCTACATGTTACATATAAATAAAAACAAGCTTGAACTCTTTCTTAAAATGATGCAATTAATTTATGAAAGTCCAAATGGAATTTGTAATACATTAATTTTTTTTCCAAAACAAATGCATAACTATTATTAGAGAATGAACCCAGATTTCATAACATGTAAATATAACATATATATACATATAAAATATTTTCAAAGAAAGTAAGAAATTAAGAAATTCAAACTAAAGGCATAGGCATAGGAAACCTACCTCAAGACACGCAGCTTTTGACAAGGGTAACCCGAGACCGCTTCACTGCCATACATATACATTTTCAGGCATATGCATATAAACAGGTCCTTACTGCCGACGACCCGAACCCCGGAGGAAGGGACCACTCGCTATACATACAATTTAATAAAGGAATTAAACAATTAAACAATTTATATAGCATTTGAAATATCACATTAAAGGTTTATACCAACAACTCACTCATACATCCTTCCTAATACCAAATGCACCATGATGCAACACCAAAACATGATAAAACAGACATTGCAACACTTGCGCGACATGTTAAACCCACAGAAAGGTTTATAAAACACTACGAAAAGCTCTGCACGGGTTTTCACAAAATCAAAACATTCATATTAAATGAATACACTAATAAACACATCTAAATCATACTAAACCTTAAGTGAAACTATATTCGCACCAAGAAAAATAATCCATGAGTATAATAAATTAATTAAATAAGAATATTATTTTGTCAAACAACACATATATGTGGAAACACATACATTCGGTATCCAAACTTTGCAAACACGGCACGAAAACTCCGCCGCACGACAAACACACCACAAACAACATAATAAATCCCTAAAACAAGCAACCGGAGGAATTACACCATAATCGGACCAAACACGAATCCAAAATATCAAAATCGAACCAATTACAGCACCAAACATAATCCAATAAACTCTCAAACAAATAAAATCAACTAAATGAAAAAAAAAACAAACCTGCGACGAGGGTGCGGGATGCTGGTTCGAGCTAAAGGGGGATGTCGGGGTTGCGGCGCGCCTGAGAAATTCAGTCAGAAAAAGGGAGGTATGGTCCGGATGGTGCGAGGCAACAGGGAGCCACTGATTCGGTACTGGGCGTGTTGCAAGGTGGCGTGAGGCAGCGGGTAGAGTGGAGGGCGTCGGTTCGGGTGTGCGTCGCCGGAGGGGATTGACAGTGGCAGTCCAGCGAGGGAGGTGTCGCGACGAGTGAGTGTCGGGGTGACGTTGGACGAGAGAAGGAGGGGTGGCTTTGGACAGGAGCAGGTCGGGGGAGGCCTAGTGATGGTCAGCGCGGATGCGTAGAGCGGGAGGGTGACGACAGCGCAAGGCTGGGCGGCGCTACATCCCGGCTCAACGGGAGGGTCCAGCCGAGAGGGAGGTGACGCGAGGGAGCAGGAGGGCGGAGGCAGTCTGAGCTGGAGGAGAATGTAAGGGATGGATGTGCGGCGCGCTAGGGTTGCAGGGAAAGGAGGTTCCGCGCGGGGAGAGCAGAGAGCAAGGAGCGGGGGAAAATGAAAAAAAAAGTGTGAAGGAAATGGAGGGGGGAATAAATAAAATAAAAAGAAAATTTAATAAAGATAAAAGAGTAAGAAAAATTCTAATTAATAGTAACAAAATTAATAAAAAAAAGATTAATAATAAAATAAAACCAATATAATAAAACGACCGAATCAAATTATTAACTGAAAAATAATAATTATAATTTTAACCAAATTAAAATATTAATTTAATTAATAATAATACTAATAACAAAACTAAAAGAACAAAACGAACCAAAATAATAACATCGTTCTTAATCGAGGTTGGACACTATGCATGGCCGTGTGCATGGTCACACGCCCGGTCACTAGAGTAGTACGCCCTCAGTTGCGTGCGCGGTCGCACGCCTAGTTGTGCGGCCATGTAAAAATAAATTTAATAAAATAGAACAGTCTCTTACTAAGAATGGGAACCATCCACACTCGCGGGCAAGGTCGCACACCCCAATAATGACACAATTAATAATAAAACATTGTCTAAATGTTATTGGGCGCTACAGATGATCGCGCGTACGGGCGCACACCCATATAAGATCCCAAATCCATTTTAAAATAGAACCGATTCAAACTGCAACTCAAAATAAAGACCCAAAATATTTAAGATAAAATAATGCATTGGTCAGGGTGTGACAATTCTCCCCAGCACAAAAACTTTATGCCCCCAGAAAGTCACCAAGTTAAATGAGGAAACAAAATCTAGTTCGGAACTAAATGATTCCATCAAAATCACTACTCGACATGACTTTTCACTCCATCAGTCACACCCGACCAACTCTGAGTGGAACTAAAAAGAAAAGAACCATCAGGAAACGAGGAGGGTTCTCCCCACCACAAGAACCTGACTAGCACAACTGACATTGAGACTCTTAGCATGAGCGAACTCTGGAACTGTCAACTTGATCCAAGAGGAAACCTCTATATAGACCAAGCCTTGAAGAAGGCACTTCACGATTCATGGTGGGCCTTCCCACAATTTAAGGACTGACCAGCTTCAACCATTGATCACAGACCAGTACGAGAAACCCAGCACAAACCGACCCATGAAGTCTCCACATAAACTAGACCCCCCACCACATGGGGTCATTGACGGACGACCCCAAACTGAATACCGGACCAACCCCTATTCATTATTTCCTAAGACGCAAGTGTCTCCAAAACGAGAACATCCTAAAACAAGAACGGGTCACCAAAGGAGCTAGCCATATGAGAGAGATAATCATCTTGATACTCACATCCATAAAAATACAACTCCAAAGCTCATATTTGAGGAGGCACAACTACTAAAATTACAAGAAAATGATACCACCACACCTCCTTACTGCCAAAGTGGAGTATTAAAGGAACAAATAACACAACGAGGCAACGTGGCCTCTACACCACTTACAGCAGGACAGAACCATCAAAGATGGGAGAGCTACAACAAGGAAATTCATACCGTCCCCATTTCAGCATTTGAGAAAAAAATTAAACCAAGGTTCCCCACACCCAATGATTCCTGACTGCATGAAAGGCTTCGCTCCGAGAGCTGTGGTTAGAGCTCTGATGTCTTGAAGCATCTACTGCCCCGTAGTCAGGAGCTGACATTCTCCTGTCGAGACACCTCCTGACAAAGCTGCTAGTAGAACCTCTATAAGTTTCCCAAATAGCCACACCGACAGCAAGTCTTCAATGGATGATGATGAAAAGGCGGCTTAAAGTACCCAAACTGAGCACACTAGAAGAAAACAAGGGGGTGGTCCAACTAATAGGAGATGGAATTGACAAGAAGACTTGTCTGAGACAGGTTCCTCCGATTCGTTCTCACAGAATGGGGAACCATCCCAAACACCAAAGGGAACCGGTCCTTGAACAATAGAAAAAGACCCCAAATAATTGAAACTTTAACTGATTCTGCGACATTATCTTTGGAGAAAATGGAACCAACTTCTTGAGATTCCCAACGTAAGCCTTCACTATTCGTTGGCATTGCTGGACACTCACTAGTTCTTCCACTTCCCTTGCCTTCACTTCCTTGGGTATAAACCATCTGACGAGAGTCATCTTAAACACCTTCCAAGACATACCATCATGTGATAATGCTGGGATTATTTCCTCCACTAATCCAAAGTTGCACCTTCAAACGAACCCAAACCAACACAGACTCTCATAGTTTTGGGAGTTTCCAATAACCTGGAAACACCAAAGATTTCACCAAGCCAGTCTACTACCTTCAATGGATCACTATCACTACATATGATAGACAATAACCGAAAAGAATTCAATTCTACCACTCCGCTATGAGTCGGGGTAGAACCAAAAACTAAAAGTGACTCACTAGAACCTTCTGGGACTTCTCTGGGTGGCATACTAAAAAACAAGAGGCACAAATCCGAATCAAAACTCATCATAAATCAAAATTCCACACCTCAATCACAAACGAAAGCTCGAACTCAAATCACTATTCCAAAAACAATTCAATACGTCAAAACCAAGAAATCACGAAAAAGAATACCCAATACGAAAGAGAATGCTAAACAATTTCTCACTCACTTTCTAAACATTTAAAAAACACCTTTTTGAAAACAAATTTTCAGCAAAAAACAACAACATAGATATCCACCATTGATATCCCATGAAGTCTCAAACATACATATCCATGTGCTAGCTCAAGCACCCATCCACTCAGTTCACCAATTTAACCACTTTACACATGCGCACCTCAATGTATATGATCACTCATAGGAATACCAAGGGTCAATTCAAGACACTTCTCATTTCCAAAACATACCATTAATCAAACAACACAAATTTCCAACCAATTTGAAAAAGTAACTTATCATCAAAGCAATACATTTCCAATTTCCAAAACATTTTCCAATTCACATTCCAAAAAGTGTTACTGAGATTCCAAAACAACTTCCAAAACACCTCCCATTTTTTCTTTTGAAACCACAGATTTGTTAAAAGAAAAAAATTTCCATTTCAAAACCACTTTTCCACTCTAACACCACATTCCCATTTGAAACCACATTCACAAAAATCCATTTTCATTTTTGAGATGTACTCACACCAACCAAAATGAAGGTTAAAGATACCTCACATTAAAACATCCAAAAATAAAGGACTAGTGGTTACACCAACCCGGTAACATGGATTGGTAGGCCATTCTCCAAGAGAGAATCAACCACAGGAAGCATCATGAACCGTGCACTCGGGTCGTACATGGGTCGCTACTCCATGCAGGCTTGTCTCGTAACACTTGCTCACTTCCTTGGTCATCCCTCATCCACACATACCAATCCAAAGAAGGAAATTAAAATCCCGTACTACCCCTGGAAAATCAAGTGTCGGGTCGGGAAAGTGTTCATGACGTCCTTCCCACACCTACCTCTCGAGTCCCGACACACTTAATCACCAAGCTACATGACACCCCAAATAACAAGGGCACCTCTGATACCATTTTGTCACGAACCAAGCCGGGTAATCATCCGACTCAATGCCTGACCCGGTCCGCGACATGGACCGAAGGGGGTTCCCGATCCCCACGGGCTGGCAACTAGTGCTGGGCATCAAAACAAACCAGTTGGGAATGGTTTTTCCCATTACAAAGATAAGCAAACATAAACTACACACGCAAATAAATAAAGGAAATCAAACTGAACGACGTGCCAACAGAAAAAGGAATAAACAAGGAAACACGACATACCTCAGGTGACCCCGTGGATCACCATGGTACGACAACCACTCACTCCCAAAAGTGATCCAAGACTGAAACCTGCAACTGAAAAATAAAGTAGGCGTGAGCACCAGGATGCTCAGTAGGAAAGCCAAAAACAACCACGTCCTCTGCCTCCACCTTTATTAATAAATCCCCTATTCCAGTTTGGAAATAAGATATAATAAAATAGTGTTTCTCCTTTTCAAATTGAAGTATCGAGTTTGCATTTTCAGGTAAAGCATTTTACTCCCACTACATTTCCAAAATAAGTTTCAAGCATGCATTAACATTTTAAAATGAAAATAAACCAGTTTGGGTTAAAATATCGTTTTCACAAACAAGACATCAAGTATGAAACAATTGAAAAGAAAGTTACATCTTGAGCAGCCTGAAAAAAAATTAGCACTATGGGTAATCCCTATAGGCAACTAGAACAAGTGGGAACCTAAAGACCTCGTACCTCAGTGAAACATGGCTTAGAAGACCAAAACCCTCAGAATACGTAGCTTAGAAGGCCACGAACCTCAGAAAATGTGTTTTAGAAGGCCATGACCCTCAAAAATTCATATGTTTAGTAAGTGTTTTTGCGCCAATCCTACTAGACAAACCGGGACGAACCCCTGCCATGTCATCTAGCGTACTAGTCCTGGTCACCCACCTAGATACCCGGGTTTACCATTGTGCTCTATTCCAAAAAGGTGGTGAGCTTTTATCAAAATAAAAGAAATGAACGTCACACTTTCTTTATCCGAAAAACTCGCTAAACCTCTCCCCACCGCTCTCCCTCCTTAAGCGCATTCCCCACTTTCACATTACATAAAGAATAGGCCCCAACATTAGGCACATATTCTTACACTCAACATAGAATTCATTTTCTAAAACCAAGGGGTTTTCCTTAGGAGAGGTTTTTCCAATTTTACAAACCATTTCAAAAGGGCCAAACAGGCTTTATGGTTTCACAAATAATAGTTTAATTTTTGAACATATAATCATCTATACTCTTAAAAAAACCTTTTAAAATCCCAATTTAGCAATCTACATGTTACATATATATAAAAACAAGATTGAACTCTTTCTTAAAATGATGAAATTAATTTATGAAAGTCCAAATGGCATTTGTAATACATTACATTTTTTTTCCAAAACAAATGCATAACTATTATTATCGAATGCACCCAGATTTCATAACATGTAAATATAACATATATATACATATAACATATTTTCAATGACAGCAAGCAATTATGAAATTCAAACTAAAGGAATGTGCATAGAAAACCTACCTCAGGACACGCAGCTTTTGACAAGGGTAACCCGAGACCGCTTCACCGCCATACATATACATTTTCATGCATATGCATATACACAGGTCCTTAGTGGCGACGAACTGAACCCCCGAGGAAGGGACCACTCGCTATACATACAATTTAATAAAGGAATTAAACAATTAAACTATTTATAAAGCATTTGAAATATCACATTAAACATTTATACCAACAACGCACTCAAAAATCCTTCCTAATACCAAGCGCACCATGACGCAACACCAAAACACGATATAATATACTTTGCAGCACTTTCGAGACAAGATAATCCCACAACAAGGTTTATAAAACACTACGAAAATCTCATCACGGGTTTTTACAAAACTGGAACATTCATATTAAATGAACACACTACGAAACACATCTAAATCGTACTAAACCTTAAGTGAATCTATATTCACACCATGAAAATGAATTAATGAGTATACTAAATTAATTAAATAAGAAAATTATTTTGTCAAACAACACATATATGCGGAAACACATACCATCAGTTTCCAAACGCCACAAAAGCGGCACACAAACTCCGCCGCATGACAACCACACCACAAACAACATAATTAATCCCTAAAACAAGCAATCAGAGCAATTACACCATAATCGGACCAAACACGAATCCAAAATATCAAAATCAAACCAATTACAACATCAAACATAATCCAATAAACTCTCAAACGAATAAAATCAACTAAATGAAGAAAACAAAAACCTACGACGAGGGAGAGGGATGCTGGTTCGAGCTAATGGGGGATGTCGGGGTTGCGGCGCGCCTGAAAAATTCAGTTGGATGAAGGGAGGTGTAGTCCGGATGGTGCGAGGCAGCAGGGAGCCGCTGATTCGGTACTGGGCGCGCTGCAAGGTGGCGCGAGGAAGTGGGTAGAGAAGAGGGCGTCGGTCCGGGTGTGCGTCGCTGGAGGGGATTGAGAGTGGCAGTCCAGCGAGGGATGAGCCGCGACGGGAGAGTGTGGTGGTGACATCGGATGAGAGAAGGAGGGGTGACGTTGGACAGGAGCAGGTCGGGGGAGGCCCAGCGACGGTCAGCGCAGATTGGTAGAGCGGGAGGGAGACGGCGACACAAGGCTGGGTGGCGCTACATCACGGCTCATCGGGAGGGTCCGGCCGAGAGGGAGGTGACGCGAGGGAGCAGTAGGATGGAGGAAGTCCGTGCTAGAGGAGAATGTAAGGGATGGATGTGCGGCACGCTAGGGTTGCAGGGGGAGGGGGTTCCGCGCGGGGAGAGGGGAGAGCAAGGAGCGGGGGAAAATGAAAAAAAGAGTGAAGGATATGGAGGGGTGAATAAATAAAATAAAAAGAAAATATAATAAAGATAAAAGAATAAGAAAAATGATAATTAATAGTAAATAAAATTAATAAACAAATATTAATAATAAAATAAAACCAATATAATAAAATGACCGAATCAAATTATTAACTGAAAAATAATAATTATAATTTTAACCAAATTAAAATATTAACTTAATTAATAATAATACAAATAATAAAACTAAAAGAACAAAACCAACCAAAATAATTACATCGTTCTTAATCGAGGATGGACACTATGCATGGTCGTGTTCAGGGTCACATGCCCGGTCACTAGGGCAGTGCGCGCTCGGTTACGTGCGCGGTCGCACACCTAGTTGCGCGGCCATGTAAAAATAAAATTAATAAAATAGTACAGTCTCTTACTAAGAATGGGAACCAGACACATTTGAAGGCAAGGTCGTGCACCCCAATAATGACACAATTAATAATAAAACATTGTCTAAATGTGATTAGGCGCTACAGAAGGTTGCGCGTACGGGCGCACACCCATATAAGATCCCAAATCCATTTTAAAATAGAACCGATTCAAACTGGAACTCAAAATAAAGACCCAAAATATTTATGTTAAAATAATGCATTGGTCAGGGTGTGACAGAATGTCCTCTACATTCCATTTTACATATCCTTAAAGTAATTTTACTTCCACTGAATGATATATATTACAACATGCATGTCATATTTCTTCTCAATTTTATCTGAATAATTTAAATATTTTAAATGGTATGTATTTATTCCTTCAATTCAAATTCTTTATGACCCTGAACAGAGTAGTATGAATTAATTCCATCTCTTATTGATATTATCTTTTGATACAGATATATCATAGGACTTACTCATCATCAATAATCCCCAATTCCATAGTTTTTCTATCCTGGATTCCATCATCCTCATGATTTTGTAAGAAAGATATTCATTTGGATTTATATATTATTTGTAACATATTATACAGTTATCATCTCTTTCCCTTTCAATGTATTATTTTATTCCTTCAAAAAATCATGTTGATATATTTTCCATTATTAAATATGGCAACATAATTTTATTCTAAAAAAATATTTTTTATGCCTTATGAATTAGATATGTAAATTATTCCTTATAACTTTGATAAATAAATTCTAAAATAATGTATTTCACATTTAGATGCATTATGGTAAAATTAGGAATTCATTTTAATGGTTTTTTCCATGTGAAAATACATTTCCATGGTATAAATTGGGGTTCACAAGTAAATATAAAATGACATAGAAGGTTAAAATTATGGGATACATTCATAAAAAGAATCTATCATTCACTATAAATTTTGATTTATGTGATATAAATAACCCAGATACATTTCTCTAACTTTGAATACACATTCCGTATAAAATGACATTATATAAACATTATAAAATGTGTATTTCCATAAATTCCTCCCAAACTCACCTATAAAAGGACCTCTCCTATACCAATTTTAAATAAATATTTTTATTCACTCATCTCATAAATTCCATTCCATGTTACATATACTAAATTATTTATATGTATTTGTTAGAATCTAGTGCCACAATGTATGATTAAATCCAACATTAATAAGAAACCTATTTCTAGAATGCATGAATTCGACAAAATATGTATGTAGTTGTTCTCTATATTTTTCAATTTCATTATAATATAAAACCAATATAAATCACATGAAACTATATAAAAATTGTTTTTTAGAATAATTATTACTTTTTAAGAATTATGATTCTATAATATAACTTTATATTCATACTCATTAATTAGTATAATATGTTACTTTATGGGTTGGTCAAACCACCTATATAAAAAATGCAATAATATATTTAATATTTATATTATGAATGGATATAAATGAATTAATAATGTCTGTATATAATATATTGATTAATTTCTATTATTTATTTGGTTCTAGAAGGGTGTTAAATTTTTTATTCTGATTATAAATTGACCTTTTGTATTCTATTGTTACGTAAAACATTTTCATTGTAAATTTAATTCTTGGAAATCATTACCATACCTAATATATAATGAATATGTTAATATATATATTATTAATAAATAATGACAAATATCATTGAATAATCTCGGAATGATAAACATCTTATAAAAGAATTATAATCCACATTAACATTTAAAAATTCATACAATACAATTAATATTGCTAACTTCAAATGATGAAAATATGTTATAACTAACTATTCTGTAAGTAATAAATGAATTAATTAATATTTTTAATGTTTATTTTTTATATTAAAGTTGTTATTAAATAATTTATTAGTTTTTATTTTTAATTATAAAACATGTAACATTTCATTTTTGGATTTCAGGAGTAATGGTACGTGTTTCTCTCCAAATATGTCTTTTTTACATAAGAGTATTCATTCCTAAACATCAATTGGAATAATTTATATGAAATTTACAAATGAATATCAATGATTTATTCTCTTATAGTAATAATTTTATCTTACCTTTCTTCATACCATTTACCATATAAATGATTCATAATTCACCTGAAATGATTCTTATTAGTGGAATTTTCATAATCAATTTCCTTTCAGATGACAGTATTTCTCCAATATACCAATTTTTATTATAATTATATTTTTATTTTAATATATCTACAACTAATATTTATTATTTTCTATTTTAAATTGTTTTAAATTAATTATGTTGTTATGGAAGGAATCATTCAATCCCTCGACCATCTAGTTTTAAAATAGGCCATTTTCTCCCATCATTGTCTTAAGATTTCATTATAATGATTATTCTCCATTTTTTCATGATTCATTATGAAATTATATTTTAGGTTTTAAATTTTTTAAATAATGTATTTATAATTATTAAATATAAATAGATAAAATAATTTAATATTTTAATTCTTTATGTTTTCTAAATGATTTCCTAGGATTCATTAAAAGTAATTTTAATATAAGTCAATATCCCTAAAAATTTATTTATTAAGGTTATCAATTGATTTAATGATCAAATTTATTTCTATATATGATTTTATATATAATATTATTGTCTTAATGATCCAATTTCATTCTCTTGTAATAGCTGTGTGATGATTATTTTGTGAATGTTGTAATGATTACATGGCATACACTTTCATGAATTATCACAATATAATAAGTCAGTGAAGAATAATATATCACTCTATTGAATATAGTAATGATTATATCTCATAATATTTTTTTAATGGGACATGAGATGTTATTAATGATTTTTATGATAAGAGGCATTCTTCCACTATGTGATTATGTTACTCATTGTGATCCTTTTCAAAAGATATGGCTTTCGAAACATATGTATCCACCAAATTTCAATATCATGTTATATACCTATGTTATGTCTCATATTTATGTTATGATTCCAGTTATGATCCATGTTTTTACTCCTTTGGGTATTCATTAATATGTCATGGTACCCACATGTTCATCTTATTCCCACTTATGATTTTTAGTTCACCTATATGGATTGGATTTATTTCTATTATGTTTTAATAAAATTAATTATATGATCTCACCCATTTCTGGGGATTCAATTATAAATTATATGATGATGTTTATTATGTATGATATGTCATGAAGGTTACCATGTGTGGAGATTATAAGAGTGATATGTTTAAGAATTATTTTTTAATATAATATGGTTATGTATATAATCTCGACAACTATAAACCAATAGATTTTATGGGACTAATTTATTATGAGATGAAATGGTTAATCATGTATAATTATGCCCTATATATGTGTCTAATTCTTGATCCAACTCATTAATAAACTAGTCACCAATCTTTTAAAGGTGATTTATATATTCTACCTACTCACACCCCTATATACAATTCAATTAAATCATGTTAGTGAGTGCAGAAATCATACATTTCATCATAAAGTGAGTTTACTGATGAGTAATGTAACTTTTATAATATCTATTTTGGGAAATTCATTGGAAATAATGGTATATACCCTAAAATGAGTACCATCTCATGTTATAGATTTAATTCTACACATCTTATCATATGAAAAGAACTTGGTATTATCACATGTATGCTTAAGGGAATGAGAATTATATTTTAATTATTGAAATACAATTCATATTTCAAGGAAAGTAGAGTATTTATAATGTAAATAGTTGGAATAATATTAACATTAATTAAATAATAGTTGTAATTCATAAGATCTTGAATGGAAACACCCTATACCAGAAATAATATGAGATGAAAATGTTTCCATTATACATGTACTATATAGGATAACTATGTACTCAAAAGGACTAGAAAGACACAATTTTCTTGTTATCATGTAAGGTACTATATTATTCAATGAGGATAATAAACCCACAACATAATATTTACTAGTATCCTGAAATAAAATTTCTAAACAACATGAATCCATGAATTTTTAATCAGATTACTCGAAAAAAATAATTTCTGGATAGGGTTATAACTATTAGTTGACACAATATATATTAGGAGAAAACATGTTTTCAATAAAAAAAATGTATGGTAAATTAAATACCTATAATTCAGGGTTAAATCACTAGAAAATAATTTAGAGATGTTTGTTGGATTTTTTTAAATGTTGTTATTTAGCTTTGTTTTCATAAAAATGGATCAAATTAGATGTTTCATTTTAACTACTCAATTAAAATAGACTTAATTTTTCGTAACCACATCGCTAATAAATATAGAAATAAAATATTATAACATAAATAAATTTTAATAGAAATTTATAAGTATTATTTAGAGAATATTAAAATAATGATAAATTTAATTTATTTAAAAAATTATGAATAATAATAACAATATATATTTATATATATATCCCAATTTATAGGGCTAAAAATTTTAATACAGCCACACATCTGGATAAATTTACAATTTCTATTTTAATAGATTATTTATATTATTGGTTAATAAAATATCAAAAATCATATATAAATGTATTATGAATTATTTTTATCGAAATTTATTACTTATATATTTTTTTAATTGTAATATATTATTTTATAAATAATATATATTATGTATATATCGAAATCTATTTTCGTATGTATATATTTTATATATTTATATTATAAAATTCTTAATTTATAATAGATAAAAATTTATTTACACAAACACATGCACACATACCGGAATAATATATTTATATACAAACTGAAGAATAAATACAATCATTTACACTTATATATTATAAATTTATATGTATAAATGTATATTTAAAAGTATAAAAAACAAATATGTATGTGTATAAGTATCAATATATGTATTTTCATATAATATTTTAAATAACATCAATATATATTATATACAGACATACAATTTTGAAAACCTGTATGAATGAATGTGTGTTGGATAATTACTTATTCAAATATATAAAAACATATAAAAATAAAAAAACACACACACACATATATTTAATTTATGTTTGGAAATTCACATTGAAAAAAATATATAAATATTAAATATAGACACACATATATATTACTCAGATTATATAATATTGAAAATAAATCAAATACAAGTATATATACAAGTTTATATAAATATGTTATCTTATAGAAGAGATTAATAAATAAAAATATTTTATCTCACAATGAAGCTTATGCTCAAGTGAATTTCGTAATGCTTGTCGGTTAGGGAAGGTATGATAATGGACAAATTATTTTGCAAGTGGGTGAGATTGAGGATGAAGTATCAAAGATTATTAAATTATTAACCCTGAAACACGCTAGTTCCCACTTATCGTTAATTTAGGATGAAAATAGACTCTTATATAAAGGCATCGACATCAAATGGATTATACTAGACAATGATTTATGGGGATGGGGGATATTTTAGAATACCTTTTGCCCCATCCCTCAAAAAATATAGAAATAATGAATAAATATTTATATTGGGAATTATACAAAGATTTCACTTCATGAAATCATTTTTTGGAAGATCAATGTTATATAATGTTTTTTTATTTAATTTACTTTATATATATTTAGCATGCTCCTTTTATATTATGATTTTTCTCCCCCAAATGTGTGATCTTTTTATTAATTGTTATTTTAAAAAAAATATAAATATATTTTAAACAATAAAATTTGAAAATAATAAATTAATATATATATTATATTTATTTAATCGAAGTTAAAAATACATTTAAAATAAAAACACATATATATATACACACACACCAACACATACACACTTTATTTATAATATAAATTCATATTTAAAAATATAAACATATATATGTTTGTATGTATTTAGATAGACATAGATACTTACATATATATGTACACACATGAATAAAAAAACGTTAATTTATATAAATATATATTAAAATATACATATACACTAAAAATATAAACAAATATTAATATAAATATATATTATGTAATTATTTAATATTAACCTTAATTTATTAAAATATATTTAATAATAAACTCAATGATTTTAAATAAATATAATATAAATTTATATTTAATATTTAATATTTTGAAACTTTTATTTAAAAATACAAAAACACATACATCAATGTGCATGGAGAGTTATATATAGCATTATATAATCATAAAAAACATATATAAAATAAATATTCAAATATGTGTTATTACATTAAAAATATACACCAACATATATATAAATATTGATTTGATTATTTGTATATTAGTTTTGAAACTATTATATAAAATAGTCAAAATATTAAGAATAGACATACTCCCTCTCTATCTATCTCTCACTCACAAATAAATGTATCCCATTAATACACAACACTTAGCCAGAATGGATATTTATTTTTTAATGAATAGGACTAATCTACAGTCTGAATCATAATCTAACTCAAATATCCACTGACCGGATGGGCATTCATGATCCCCATGGGTAGGGGATAAGTACTTGGGAATTATATTCATAAAATAAAGAGAATTCCACTCTTAAATCATATAAATAAGACAACAGATTTCCACTAAAAATCCATCATGAATTGTCGATAACTCATCTATCCATGATAAAAAAGACTTGAAATAATACATGTAGTTTATATAAATAATTTAAGGACTTTAATGTAAATGGAATGCCTCCATTTACCACCTACTATGCCGATAGATTCAACCACCATCAATATCATGCTATATTCATATATAAAATTAAATCCACCGACTACCATAACATAAAGAAGAAAAGATCTGATTTTATTGGTAGAACAAGATGGATTTTCTATGAATTTAAATGAATTGAAATTCTACTGAATAAATAAATTTTCTGAATTGTATGATGAAATAAACCAAAATGAATAAATTATAACCACTCATTCTCATATCAATAACTTTTCTAAGAGCGTTCAAAATCTGAACAAATTGTTAAAACCAGTTTTTTAAAATATCCATGAGAACAAACTTGCTCTGTAGTCCAGCACCTACCTTGACACATGTAAATTGTTTTAACTAAATAATTAATACAATATAGGATTATATATGAATGCAAATTATGTTATTTCTAACATCATTTATGAAAAACTAGAATCATATGTACTTCCAATTTATATAAAATCATTATTTTTTTATAAAATTAAAACACATGATATTAAATAACTTTTTTGATCACCTTATTTCATTTTTGATACCAAAAAACCCTTTTAAAATCCAATTGGAAATCAGAAGGAAATAATTTAACTATTTTTTTTCAAAACCAAATTATTATACTTTTAGTGAAACTAACACAAACATAAGAGACATGGATTTATATTAAATATATACCACATTAAAAAGATATTAAATGAATGTAAAAAGTGGAAGGGTTCAGAAATAAATAAATGAAAGAAGGAAAACGTTCATTAAACAAATATGGATTCCCATGAAAACCCTCCAACCAATATTTAGGTGTCACAGTCTCTTACCTAATCTCTCTAGTACTGTAACCCTAGTGAGATGATATAAACCTTAGGTTGACATCAAAATCCCCTTTTTTTATATAGTCTCTCAAATCTTGTCATGCCCTTAAAACCTCAAACAAGTAGCACAATGATACCATATGGAACCATTTTAAATCATAATATACTAAATCTCTATCTTGTAAGACACATTATAACCTATATTTTTCACTAATTAATATTTTTACATAGTGAACTATAATTCCCATGACGAACTCCAATGAAACCATGAATATGGGAAAATAATGGGAAAAAAATCATAAATAGATACAATAAATCTCCCACTTCTCCACATATAAAAAACACCCTTAAAGAGGTAAAACCGTAAAAGGAGAATAAAGAGGTTCCTCACACACTCAGTCATTTAAAAAATCTAAGCGAATACATGCATTAATTAAATATACGAGGATGGGTGAATTTTTACAGTAATTCAAACACATTTTTAAAACCAATTCGCAAAACATTTCATTTCAGATCATTGTTTCCAATCAATTCATAAATCACAACTATAAAATCCTTTAAAAATTTAGATAATTTTTTTCAAAATAAACCATATACCCAAACATGGTCTATACATAGTTAGTCCCCTTGATTCATTTTGATGAATTTTCAAAACAATTTAACAATATTTGGTATTCCAATGATCAATTGAATAACCATGTATACATTTAGGAAAACATAAAAATCATAAAATAAATTTTTTTTAAAATTCAATTTAAAATTCATAAATATTTTTTTATAATTACAAATAATTATAAATGTTCTATTCTGAAAAACCTTATATAATTAAACACATCAAAATTGTAAATTACTTCCCATACAATGTAACCTCCATTAAAAACCCATATTCTTAGAAATTCTAAAAAAAAAATTAATATTTCCATTTAATCATTAAAAAAATATTTTTTCACCAATGAAATCAATTGATCTAGAATTAAAATATAGAACATGGGTAAAACCTACCATGAATCAATAGATTATCATCCAAAATACATCACCTATTATGATTAATTTCTAATAAATAAATAAGGGACCCAAACTATCTAGAAATCCCAATAGAATAAACAATCTGGTTAAATATTTTACCTAGGGTTCAAAAAAATTGAAAACATTATGGGGGAATTTAAGAAAAAAACCCTCAATGTTACATTGCAATATTTTAGGTTTGTTTATGTTTGTTGACAATGTAGGTTTCCATTATGGATTGTCGTGATCCAAAGAAGTTATTGACAATCCATGTAGACAAGGAACCACGAAAATGGAATAGATTATCTGGAGGTGGTACAAAAGAACAGATACATGGTGGTGCTATTTTTGTTGTCCGTGAAATATTTGTGTGGTGCACAAATTATAGGATTGGAGTTTTTTTGGACAAGAGGTGTTTCGTGACCAGAAGCTCAAAAATTTGCAATGGCATGAGGTGCGTGAATTATTTGAGTAGTTCTTGAAAAATGATGTTGGACAGGAAATGTGTTTTTCATGCTCAACGCGGATTACGCCATCAAGTGGGGTTTTTCGTATATGGTTCAATTTTTCCTATAAATATAAATTAACCCCTCTCATTAGTAGTAGCTCCAGAGTTAGATAGTTTCTGAGCTCTGGCATGCAAAATAGGAGTGCACAGGAGAGTTTCGCAAAAACGACGTGTTTTGTAATAAAATAATTGTTTGTGCGTAAAGAATGGTATGAGTGTAATATAAGACTATTGAACATAATATAAGTGTTTTTACGTAAATCATAGTTTGTGTGAAAAAAATAAGTGGTTGCACGTAAAAGGTGTGTTGCATGAAATGTGGATCTCACACAAAAGTAGGAAATTATGCTCAAGTCCCATTAAAGGATGGACAAAAAATGTGTACCTGCCAGGTGCACCCTGTGCAAATTGAAATTCATCTGTAGGTGAATGTTGGACATCAATAGATCATATATCAACAGTTACAGATGCATAATTAAATGGAGATAATGGAGAGACCTACAGATCTATAAAATGTTAGTGGATCGTTTCAATAGTAGTGAGAAAATGAAGAGTAGGAAGATGATCCTCTGCACCAGCAGTGCGCTAGAGAAAGAGAAACATGTTGTAACCTTTGGGAATGTTGTGAGCTAACCTTGATCTTTTTAAAAGCAGTGAGCCTGGGCATATAAGTGATCCAGCCCAAATGTTGTAAATTGCAGTGCGCTTTTAGTGGATTTGGTACATCTGCACAACGCCGGGGTATACTCCTTGGACGTTGCCTAGTGAGGGATAACCAAGTTAAAATCGATCTATACATTGCATGATTTAGTTTGTTTTTATACTTTTATACATAAAGGAGAGAGAATATAGTTTTTCTAAACAATAAAACAAGATCAATTTGGGATGTTTTTTTAATCTTTCATACCATGATACACCCCCCCCCCTCTCAAGATATCTAACCCAATGAACCTAAGGGAGATGAATATGCTAGAAATAAAATTAGAATATAGGGAAAATGATACCATACCTTAGAGTTGAGATCCTAAATCATAGAGAGTTTATTGTGAGAGTGGAATTTATCTATATGGATTGTAGACATGAAAATAGGGAGAGGGAAATCAAGGGCCTCAGATAGGGGGTATAAAGCAAGTTGGAAGTTGGAAGTGGGGGGAAAGGATTTTAAATAATAGGTTCATTTTTGTAAATCAACTAAAAAATATTGTGCAATATACAAGTTTTACAAAACCATGTTGGTACAATGTGGAACCCATTGGACATCAAAACTCACACTGCATAGTTTCCCATTTTACCCTGCACATTTCTCTATATGTGGCCAAAATGTTCTTAATAATTGATCAAAAATAATAACTCTAGTTCATGGTTATCACATGATATCCTTTCTACATGATCAAATTATTCATCCAATAAAAAAAATTTAAATTTTAATATATATATATGTACTAATTCTACAAAAAACTAATGATAATGAATAATTAATATAAATAACATTATAAAACTAATAAATAGTGTTATATCTGTCCACTTTTTAGATAAAAAATGTTTGGGGAACAATTCCCTGTATATCTATTATTTATCTCACACAAGGTTGTATGTATGTTTTAGTAGATCATGGTATTTTTTATGATGGTTATCATTGTGGGTGGGTTCTATTGTAATGAGACAAAGTGGGTGATAGGGGAGGTTATATACACATTTTTACAGACATTGAAAGTTAGTTATGATTATATAAACATGGTTAATTAGTCATGAATCATAATACTCAGCTAAATATATGTTTGAAAAAATTATTATAAATTAATGTGCCTAATTTACTCTAACCATGTCTACCTATACTTTTTTTTACCATGTATAAAACTCATAAAATTGTTTATCATTATAGATAACCAAAAAAATCATAGATATATCAATTTTTCTTGTATTGTTTGAAAATGGGATTATAAAATGTAAAGTTATTTACTATAAAAAGTCATTTTCATTAGTCATAGTGCTAAAAGCCATTATTATTTTACTTGTTATAAGAACACATAACGATCATGAGATTTGGAGAATGTATTAAAAGATGAAATTCCTGAATGGGAAATTGGTTATAGATTCTTATATGACTCAATGATATGTTCTTTTTACACTTATAACATTCAATAAAATTATAATATCTATATGGATCCATTCATTGAAAAAATGATTCCTCATAATAATATAATTATTTATATGAAAGACCCTAAGATAAATTTTTTGAATTATATTTTATGTATCCAATGCATAAAAAATAATTTAACTTAATAGATCCTTACGAGTTCTAAATGTTAGAGGGAATTTGAATTTTTGAAATCCATTACAGAGGGTTTTTGAGAATTTAGATTTTATTTAGGACCCGCTGATTTTTAATACCAATAACATGTGTATGGAAGTTCAATTAGTCTCAATTGTTCTGGTGGGTTTTTTAGTAGTGTTGGGGGTGGCACTTTGTAGAGATTTACATAGGTCATATATCACACCACAAATAGGAAGTGTTGGTTTTGGAATATTATGTGTGAACATAAAATTTTAGTGAATGTTATTGGGTTGTATCCTGGGTGAATATGATCATGACTCAATCTTCTTCATATGAGCAAATTTATCGTGCTAGTGAAGGTTGATTCCCAATAGATGGTTCATTCAATTAAAGATACTAGTGGAGGATTTGTCACACCAAGGATATATCATTTTTACATTAAGGGTTATTAGGATTTAGGAGATCCATGATATAATTATTGGTTGGCTTTTCCATGAGGTGAAGGGTTTTTCAATAGGGGAGATATTTTAGGAATGGAATTAAGATATGGACCATAGGGTCGCATCATAATCTATGTAACCTATTAGGAAAAATGGTTCAATTAAGGATAAATGTGACTACCCAAATATGTAGGGAGAACCATTCTCCTTTAGGATCCTACAAGATTAAAACACTATATATAACAATTCTAGGACTCGACTAGTGAATAAGATGGGGGACCTTAAGGGATGTTTCTTAGGGTGTGTGTGAATAATTAAAAGCACACTGAAATAATGTGTGTTGGATTATGGAGACAATAACAAGTTGGATAAATGACCTTGGTGAGTAACATACTATGAATTTTTTGGGCTAGGAACCTGTGTATTATAGGAGAACTATCGGGTTAGTTGGCATGGTTCAGGGGATAATGTAGGTTGGGTCATGACAAATTGTATCTGAGATAATAAAAAGTCATAATTATAGAGGAAAAACCCGATTTTGAGGTTTAGTGTCCAGCATGATGGAATTATGTTTTAATTGGTTGGAGATTAAAACGCCCCAAGAAACATGATACTTGAAGGTATAAATGTTATTATCCATGTGAATAGTGTGAATCATTATTTTTGGGAGCATACCTGATTATAACTACATAGTTAAGAATGCTTTGTTTGATTTAGTATTTAGGATGGGAGGCCTCTTAAAAAGAATTATAGGTTGTGTTTGGGTGAGGACAATGAGCACAAAATTAACCTGCATTGGCTTGCGGGGTCCATCATTAGTCTGATACATGACCCTGTTGAGTAATAGTTTTGGTGTGATCCATAGGAGACAAAGGTATTACAGGAGACCATTGGGGTTAGTTGATTAGGTTTATGGCCTGATGTATGTAGTCTGAGTGATGAATATTTTATCCCAATATAGGGTTTTTTTCACATTGATTGATATGGTCATGCCACAACATGCTACCGTTCTAGTTTTTTCACTGTGATCGACCAACAATTTATAGTTCAACCACTTCTATTACCCAAATAGATGGGAAATCTACAGAGGATACTTCTCTAGACAATTCCACATAGTTTCGTCACCATTAGAAACCCATGATTTCCCTATAATTCATGGTTTATTGAGACTTGTTTATATATTATCTATATCAAAAATCCCTAATATCAGTTCTTCCTTGTCACCATTTTTCTGAAATCCTTAATAAATATGGTTAGTTTTATTTTGGATTTGGAGTAATGACATATAACATTTACATATCATCTTAATATAATTTTTATTCAAGTTTTGTTGGCTTTATGACATCAAATGTGTATATATATCATATATTTCTCACCATTTTGTTTGAGCTGCATTTCTCAGTGGGTTTTACTAGAGATTTTTCCTAGTTTGGAATGGAATTAGAGGCCAATTGGATTTCATATGAAGGAGATTTTATTATTAGCGTCACAAAGATAATTATATATATACTCTAAATTTCATTTCATAATTATTTTTCAGTGAGAGATCACATGGTAATATTTCGATGATTATTATTCATTTAAAAAATTGTTTAATTAATTTGTAAAGTATTATAATTAATTTTTAATGAAATATCACTTGAGAGAGTGTAAATTGAGTATAGTGGTTATTTTATCATTATTTAGTGATAATATTGATCCTTTTATGATAATGGTATCTGTATATCAGTCTTAGGGATTCCTATGAATACATAAGTATATTCATTTATGTTTTTGCATTGCTTGAACCTGCCTATAGTTTTATTCTATAAATCTAAAAAGGGGATAGTAAGATTTATGATAATGTGATAAGATTTAGATAATCCTATAATTGTTGAATTGATTATGTTTTACAGATTATGGGTTATTATAGATTCCCATTAACTATATGTGTAGGAGGGTGTGGTCACTATACATGCTTTAAGGGCCCCAAAGCGGTCTTCACTCATGAGATGAGTTTTTTTTCACATTAGATGATCCCTAGTTCACTAGTGAGATTCAAATATGTGTTTAGAAATTATTGAATGTATTTATACAATTTAGTGTTTTTTAGTTGTGTGGGAGAGGTTATGAAAATATCCTTAGAACCATGGAATCCCTATAGTGAGATGGTTGAAATTTTGGAAACAAGTCTAATGGATATATAGAGTTGTTGGGTGTGGCTTATCAATGTTGTTGGATTATGAATGCGGATAAAGATCCTCATAACTATACTTAATGAAACATGTATAATAGAAACATGGGGATGAAACTATATCTTTAGAAAAAATATTGTCATGTGTATAATATTGGAGGGTGATATGGGAATGAGTAGCTTGTGGAAATCCCTATGTGGCATGGATAGCGTTTAATGGGAATTGTTATGGGCAGACTGGGTTGGGGTTTTACATGATACAGTTGTGGTCAGGTAATGAGATATTATTGGAATAGATTTATCATCCTCTAATACACCTAGATGTATAAAATAATGTTGGTGTCATGTTAAAGTGGTAATATATATTTCCATCTGATTTCTTAAGATCATATATGGTACTGTATGACCATTGGGGAGCATACTGATTTTTTGTATCTCTAAATGACTTGAGGGTACGTTTTTGGTGGTGAGGCTGGTAATGGTAGGTAGTGTTGAGAATTATGTGCAACCCTATATCTGAGAGTTAGGTTTATATGGTTTTATTTATAGTTGGTGGATAATGTATAGACTATGTCTCCAATATTATTATTATTATTATTATTATTATTATTATTATTATTATTATTATTATTATTTATTCTCAAACGAAATTTTAAAATAAGTATGGTCCCTCCCCCATAGTGAGAGTGTTGAAACTTGTGACATGATACAAGACATTATTTGACACCCTACACCAAGTGATAGGGCAGTGTAAATGATGTTATATGGGGCCCTAACCTGAGTAAGAAGGTAGTCATCATATAAACATATGGGATTCTATCAAGAGTGAAAGGGTAGTTGTTATGATTTGTTATGGTAGTCTACCCTAAATGACTGGGTTTTAGGCATGGGGTGATTTTTTCCCCACCATAATAAATATGGTAGTGTTTATTAGTTATTATCTAAAATCACCATAATTAAGAGTATAGATATTTGTAATGTGACATGAAAACATAACTAGGGTGTGTGGGTAGAGGGATAATATTAAAAGAATCCTCAAACTGAGTGAGTAGATAGAGTCATGGGATGAAATTTCTTTTCGGGATTATGTACAAGACCCTCTATTGAGTGATAGTATAGTGGCTAAGACTTTGTTATGGGACCAATCCAAAGTGGACATTATTGTATATAGTTATAATGTACATGTTAACTCTTTCTTGACCTTAGATTAATAGTGGGAGGTTTATGTGTTTGGATGGACTAGTTCGAAGCCAATGTACATATGTGATTTCATTATTTTTTTATTATGTATCATTATATATTTTTCTATGCTTTTTTAATTATTATTTAATTACATATATGAGTGAAACATGTTTGGACTCTAAAGAGTATTATGATCACACACTAAACATGAATCAATTTGTATGTTCATTCCTTAGTATTGTTTTTAGTAAAGTGGCATTATATGGGATCAGCCTTGATTAACTAGATAGATGTATGGAACCGTGTCTGATGAGGGATAACAAATCTATGGTTGAGTCTCCATTGTTTGTTTGATTTTTTTGTACTAGTCTGTCTGGTGGGAAACCATTATTTTTTTATCAGTGTGTGGGGTACATGATTATTATTACTATTATAAGATGATTATTTTATTTTTTGTTGTTGAATGGATCTTACCCTAAATTCAGTGTTTTTACATTGATCCAATATATTGATAATAGTATTAATTTATTATTGGTTGTGATTGTTTAATGAGTATAATATCCCCACATTCCTTATAGTGTCTCTCTAGTAGTCTGTAACCACTAATTTATGGGGAGTCACAACATAGTTCATGTGGAAAGCACTAATCTTGTGTTTTTCTAATGATATGAGCTACAATGTTACAAAGAAGGTTTCTGAGAGGAGCATTGTTTCCCTATTATTATATCTTTATTGAATATTGATAATAGATTATGTTGTTCGTGTATTAAATTATATTGGGACATTATTAAATGAATGATTCTCTACGAAAGACTTAGGGGATGAAACCTAAAAATTAGTAATTATGTTACATAAAGATATATATTAGAGGATTAATGAAACAATTTTATGTTTACACATTGAATCTTTTCTGAAAAGGTAATATAATTATAAATCCAAGAGAAGGTTATTGTAAGTGTATCATGATATTAATCATAATAGGAATGTGATTCCACAAACAGAAATAGAGATAAATAGAGTGACTATGTTTCATTATGAATTAGTAATGGAATATTATAATATTGAATGATATATTCTTATTTTTTTATTTCATTTGACTTTAACATAATTGGATGATTTCAATAAAATCCCAGAGAGTTTAATTGGGTAGTAGTGGTGACTATCTTGAATTACATGTGCAGTTTAATGTAATATTTCTTGGTGAATGAATTGGATGAAGAGAAATTGGATATGTGACACATCATGGATTATTTCCAAATAGATATTGATAATATGAACTCCTATCTAGGTTTTGTAATTTTTTGTTGAATGATTCTCTCGTGAGTTATAGAAAATCGAATAAAATCATAATATTCAATTATTTCGACGAATTTTAGAATTTAGAAATGTTTTGTATAACTATGGAATTATTTAAGATATTAAACATTTTATTAGATTTCAAAATTTCACCTATCACTAAAAACCATATTTAAATATAATGACAAAATAACGTAAGAATGTTACATTCTAATGGGATGGAAACTTTCTCTCTAGGTAGAGCATTCTCTCCTGAGTGCTAGGGTTTCCTCTACTCCATCTTTATCAAAGACTTATCCTTCAATATTTTTTCTAGTTTCCTCTCATCTCAACCCATCTTCCCCACATCTTGTTCCATTAATATCCATTCTCTATGTTTTATTTTCATTAGATTTTTTGATTGGAGGTACTCTATATTTTTCGTCACTTTCAATTGTATTATTTTTTATTTAAGGGGTTTTCATAGCATTGATTTGTATCTTCTATTCCACTGATTCATGGTGTTTCTCAATTGTTCACTATTAATTTTTGTTCCATGACTGTTTCTATGACAACCATATCTCCTAAGAAGTCTAACAACCCCCTGGTTAAAGCTGAAGGTTCTCTGGTGGTTTGGGATTACGTCAGTAATGACGATCGTTGGATATCATATTGGAACATTCAAACACCAACACTCTTGCATCATTTATCCCAATATTGATCTCTATCTCGGTATTTTATGAATTTGTTTTTGTTGTATTTAGTAATGTATTGGGGTATTCATTTGGTGACATGGGGATGTTTCAGTAAAGGTGATCCAGTAGCTTCCACCTAGAAGTTGCTTCTCATGTATGTTGTCTTCTAATTTTAGGTTTTGTTTCCATTTATACTTTTGATTTGGAAATTCTCTATTTATTAATGGGCCTTTTAATCAAGATGTTGTGATATTTTGTTTAATGATTTTATTTCTTCTGATGTTTTGGATTTGATTACTATGGTTCTTTTGATGGATTACACTTATTATTAATTTTCAGTGATAATCTAGTTTGGTATTTTTTCTCATCCTCACTCCAATAGTAGTGTTCCGTCATGGTGATGGAGTTTCAGCTCAGTTTAAATGAAATTTTTAATTTTATGGTTCTGTGTGTGATAGATGATGTTGTTTTCAGTGACTAAAAGGACTCTGGAAAAAACAATGGATTTCATTTTTTATGTGATCGATGGATTTAGGATGTGTTTGGTGTTCATTTGGTATTATCATTCTGTTTTTCTAAATTGTCTTTTGTGCTTCCTGTAATGATGAAGATCAGGTTTTGGTGATCATTCATCATTGGTGATGTGGACGAATGTGGTCTATTTTGGTGGGTCATGGTTCATATCTCAATGTAGAATTTTTCTCATGGTTCATGTTTTGTTGTTGTGACCTGATATCTTGTTTGAAAGTTGAATTTGGTCATGTACCACAACAGTTTGGTTGGAATGTGATTTCTATTGAAATATTTAATTTTTTAGTGTTAAAATTGTGTATTTTGAAATTTTGTGGTTCCATATTTATGATAAATTGGATTATGAAAAATAAAAATACAATAATTTTTGGAAGACACATTCCAATGATCAAATTTCAAACTAGAAAATAAAGTGTATTGTTTTTATTTTTTAATTCAGGAGGGATTTTATGGTCAGAAGTGATGTTTCTATTACTATTGTGAGAATAACATATAACAAGATATATCTAGAGACCAGTGGAATATCCTAGAAGAATCATTATTCTCATGTGAGGGATCAGGAATTACGAGTCATTTAGAGTTGGATATAGTGAATGTTGTATTGTTGTGAGTCTGGGAACAGTGTACCCAACTCAAAAATGTACTAATATATTAGAATGATAAGTATTTAAATTGATATATAGATTTATGTCACATAATATAATGTTATTATCGTTATTTTAAAACATATATGATAACTTTAATTTATTACTTTCCTTATAATGATGTTATAATAGCTCAAAATTGTATCGTGAACCTCCTGATATGAAAACATTAGTCTGAAATATATATCCCATGATCTTGTCACATCAAACAATAAATAAATATATTATGACTGATTATTAGGTTTTATGAGATAGTAGGCATTGATAATTCTTCTATTGAATTTTTCACTTGGATATCTCCATTATATAAGATCTAGAGCAATAACCCCCAATAGAAACATCATATGTTTTTGGTGTCATTGGATGTTCCTATATTTGAGAATTTTTATTTGTATGTTGACTATATATTATTATTTATTAATATAATTTAGTTATTTATTCTTATTAATGATGAAAACAATGTAGAATTATGTTTATCGTGATCTATATCACATCTATTTTATTGATAATAATGTCACATTGAGTAAATTTTCAACACATGATTATCATTTTTAGTATCGGAAGAAGATATATATATCCCTCTAACTTATATGGTAATTCTATGATTAAATACATTGATATGATAGATAATAAAGGACATAAGATGAACATAAATAAATAATAAATAAGTCATTAATGGATATTGATAAAATTTATGCATCCTTTGTTATATTATATCACCTAAAATTTATTTTATATTACAAAATATGTGTTCGTTGAATGTTATCATGACTTTTACATATACATGAATCTTTTAATGATGAAATATATTTCTTCACATGTCTCTAACTCTATTAATATGGATAAATTATACTTATAATTGGTTCTTGTTCTTCATTGAAAAAAGTTTTATATGTTATTCAAATTTAGTTAAATTGGAGTTTATGAAAAAATTGGTCCCATCGTCATTGGTTAGTGAATGTACAAGTATAAATAATCATAATTAATTAATAAATTAAAATAAATTATGAGTTATTTATGTTTATAATAGTAATAATTTAATTTATTTCCCAATGTATTCAAAAGTAATTTCATTTAAAAATATTCATTAGGAGTGAATGGTTTTTTTGAGATCTATTTGATATATATGTATTTTTAAACATATATAGACAAAAAAAACCAATTTAATTACTTCTAATTAGACACATGACATTTTAGAGTTTTGAAAATTAGTGAAGGTGTTTAAATTTCACATATGACATGTTAAATGAAAATTTGTGACATTCTGGTTTTTCTATAAGCATAAAATTTTCTAGGAATGTAAATACAATTTGGAAAACATTTACCTTGATATATAATTTTATTTTAGACCTAAAAAGGTAATGGAATTATATATAAAGAATTATCTTTTCATTAAACAAATATATGATGTTATATAGAGATAAACAATCATATGAAGAAGATTTGGTCAATTTCATCACATTAATAAATTATGTGTTCTTTCGTGATTATAAACACAATTAAAACTAATTTGATCTTCAATTTTAGTACACATAATTTGAAAAATTATAAAACAACATGTTCATGGATATTTTAAGGAAAGTATCAAGGGATCCTTAGTTTGTTACATTAAGGAACAACATTCCAGTGATGAGCTTACAACACCAAGGTCATCAAATCAAATGTAGAATCATTCCAATTCCTGTAATCATACATAAATAATATGTTATTATAATCCTTTTTTTTGAATATGATACTTCTACACTGAATTTATTATTTCATCATAAGCTTTATCAAAACCTATTATATTCATATATTTTTTCTTTCATCTGCAGTGTTTCTTATTATATTGGGTAAAATGAATAATTTTTTTTGGTTTAGTGGAATAGGTTATTAAGAATTTTGTAATAAAACAATGATAATAAATAAAGGGAGAAAAATATATTCAGAGGATATAAGTTTATTGATGGTGGAACTATTAGGATCATATTACTAAATACTGTATCATTATAATGATAGTTCAATTTTAAAAATTTGGTGGAGTTTTTTTGAATAATAAGTGTACATCAATTTGAAAATTATTAAAATATTAATGAAGCAGTGGTACCCAAGTCAAATTTATAATAAATTGATTTAGTACTTTCTAATAGAGAATGAAATATATCCTTCTTCATTTTATTAATGAGGAAAAGTGGATGTCAGTTATATTTTAATTGTTATATTATATTGTCAATGTATAAGGAATTAATCTTAAATACAATGTGATAAAACAAAATATAATATGATGATATCAAAAAATTTAACTGAAAAGTGATTAATTCTATAACAATATGGGTTTTAGGAAAATATAATGTTAACCAATCTGTGTATAATTTTTTAATTCAAAAAAAATGGATGTATGGTTTTTGGATGAAAGAAAATTTATAATATTGGAAAGTAATTTATTATGGATTAAAAAAATAGAAGGTTTTTTAAGGTAAACATAAATTATTGTTTTTTATTTTTTATAAGAAACTAATGGTGAAGTGAAGTAAAGAATAAATGATGATTCTGTTTTGTTTTGGTTTGAAGAAGCATTGAAAGAATATGGATTATATTGATAATGATATAAATATTGAGATATGTGTCAAATAATGAATAAATATTAAATTTAGGGAATGTAGTAGTCTAATACTATGATTTGAAATAATATATATTTATATATAATGAAGATATTGTATGAATATGACTATGAATGAATTTAATGAGTTTATAATATATGGATAATGATTTATGGATTTGGATAATGCTCAGAAAATGATTAATGATCCAAAAAGATGACAGAAGGAATCACTAAATTTTTTAATACTCATATACATAGATGTAACATCCTTATACTTTTTGAATGTATGATATTTTTCCTTTATAAATTATCCTACATGTTTTAGTTAGTCTATTATAATGCCCCAGCCCTAAACCTCACTTAATATTGAATTAACTGAATAATTCACATTGTGGATCTTTTCATGGTTTAGTGTTTTAGAGAATTAGGACATAACTATTACATCTCAAAAGATTAGAAAGTAGACACTTCTAATATGATTCCATAAAATAAAAACTCTTAAAAAGAAACATGTCTACTTCCATGTTTTAGATAGCATGACTTTCCCTTGATCCCATCCTTGACCCTATTCCACATTATGTCTTGTGAAAAACATTTCAAAAAGACTTGGGGTGAGCATAAAAAATCACATTAACGGAAACACAAAGAATGAAAACTGTTAGTTTTTCAAAACAATAAGTAAACCATGTATACTTTATCAAAGTAATACTATTCACCTTTAAGAAGTATTAAAAACTCATCACTGAATAAAAGATCAATACTTATCCTTTTATAACAAAAATATTACCATGAAACCCATAAAAAAACACATAACATATAATGGTATCTTGGGACATAAACATATTTAAGTGGAATAACCATCCGGTCGACTTCCACACATATCACGTAATGGAATATCCATACAGCCGACTGCCATACCCAATGCATTGGAGGTTATAATGTAACCACCCATCCTGGTATTCATAGCCCCACTCGTCATATGGTTTATCACGTAACCACCTGTCAAATGTCCAAGTACCATTATAAAATCATAAGACATCAAACAAATATAATGGAAGGAAAAAATTTCAACATTTCGATCAAAAAATATCACTTAAATATATTGACATAACAAATCCATTATAAAAACCATTTTCAATACCAAAATAAATGAAAAGTAAAACTTGGTATTTATTTTTCATTTAAAAAACGTTATGGCTTGTAGAGGAATCTGAAACTCAAATAATGGTCACGGTGGCAAAGAAGTCGTTGTTGCCACATACGTATGACAAACAAACATTCCCTTTTTCGTTTATTAAACACATCATATAAAAAACATCCTTTTTAATAAATTTAAAAGTCAATGGGTTTTATAAACCGTATAAAAGAAATTTTGTTTAAAATAACCCTCAATGAAAGGAGATTGAGACGAAGTCCCTTACCTCGTGTCTGACATGACTCGATTACTCTTTAATCTCCTAAATAATAAACTACAGTTAATTTCTACTTTCTTATTATCCTTTTTCAAGATTATTATTCCTTATAAATATCTTATTTCCATGTTATAAACGTTATGTAATCATTTAATTTCATAATGTTCGTTTTGTCGATATTTGGTACTTAAGTCAAAAATGGATTTCTTACAATTACATGTTGTTTATGTGGTCAAAGGTTCATTATATCCAGAATAATATTCATGATTTGGATATCATATATATCATATATATCCATAATATAAATGTATTTATAATAGTACATAACATTTAGAGGAAAGAAATGAAATGCACCGTTCATGGAGATGGTAAGTCGTACGTACGCATGAACACTACATTAATTTAGATTTTGTATTTAATGGAGTGAAATAATAATGATATAATATTATATTATAATTCTAGTATAACATCATATATATTGAAATTAACTCTAGCCTATATACGTCCCACATATGGCATTAACGAATCAAATCACTTTGAGGGGGTGGTAGTCTGCACTTCCTAAAATGAAATTATCTTGTTTACCCACAATGGAAACTATAAAGGCATGCCATAAATGAGAAATACAGAAACATAAGTAAAACATAAAAATATTCTATATCATATATAAATATAGGGACATCTTAATTTCCACCTTAGATGGTGATAAAAGAATATTGAACAATCATCATTTCGTGAGGCAGAAATTCATAATCCACAGAAACATTATGTTATTTAACCATTATATGTAGGTGTGTGTAAGTGTATCATGAATAATTCTTATAAAAACATCCAATTATATTGAATATACTGTAGTTTCTACAAAATAAATTAATAAAGAGAGTTTAGGAGGTTGGAGAAGCAAAATAAAACAAAAGAACACAAGTGATGACATTACCTTAAAATCAGGAACTCCCTTTGGTTTGAACCAAAATGTTTTCTTGAAGAGATTCCTGCCTACGTTAAGGCTTCTAGGATGAGGATAGGAATGTGGAGAGACAAAATGATCAGATTTTGGCCGAGCCAATGGCTTTAGAGGTGTGGGTAAGGTGGTAGAGGTGGGGGCCTTTTATAAGAGGAGAGGAGGGGCACTCTTGGAAAGGTATAAAATGTTACTTTATTTTCAAATGAGTTTCGGATTTTAAAGGTCTCACATTAATGTATTTAAAGGATAAGGTGATACGTGTTCTAAATACACTCATACAATAGGTCTTTGACAAGTTTAGGTCTTAGATTTTACATTATCGTTTCATTTTATTTAAATCGTTAAATAATGAGGTAATCGCTGCAACATCATGGTGTCATAAATAATTTAATTTATATAATGTCTAAAAATTATATAAATAATATATTTATTTAGGAAATATTTTTATCTTTCCAATGAATATTTATAGTAAAAATTATGGCTTCTATAACCCCATGTAATTATAGTTTTATCAAAACAATACATGTTTGTGAAATTTTTATTTTAACCATAAATAAAAAGATATTAATGTCATTTTCCTACCAAAGAGGATACATGGGGTCCTCAAGTTGACCCATGGATTGCTTTGGTCGGCCATGACACATAAAATAAGGGTAAAAAATGTGTCAAGGTAATTTCATATTATTATAACATTATTTTTTCCTTAAATTACACTATTTACCTCTAATCGCGATTAATAAACTGAAAAGTTGCTATTCACCAAAAATTTATTTTAATCCCATTGTACCACATTTTACATCCTAATGACAACCATGTATGTCGAAATTTTGAATATCAAATCACAGAAGTGGAAAAGTTGAATTTAAACGAAAAATCAGTTTTTTTAACTGCCACTCAGTGGTTCACTATTCATCAAAAATAGAAGTTTTTCAGAAAATACCAAAAATTCCCCCTAAGATATATTTGATATTATGAATTTAAAAATGATGTCTATTTTAAAAAATTCAAAACATATAAGTTGAATTAATTAATTTACGAATTAATTCCCACTGTCAAAACAAATAGCGTGTTTTGATGAAACAATGTGTATCAAAAGATTGACACTAGTTTAAGTCTAATTTCAAAGTGAAATTAATTACAATGACCACAATTGGATTAAATTTTAAAAATATATTTTAATTGAACTTTAATACCAATTAAAAATATAATCTAATCATATAAATAGATTAGATTAAAACGAGGTTTTTAATTAAAATACAACATTTTTAACTATTCATTATAAATGATCTTTATCGGAAAAATACCAAAAATTTACACAAAGTAAATTTTGATGTCCCAGTTATAAATAAGAGGTTTATATGGTCCAATATAATGTATAAGAGTGACCAAAACTATATTTAAAGAGGGATCGCCATCAAAAGACGGTAAAACAATATTTTAAAAATATTAGAGTATTTCATTCTTAAGATTGGATTTATACTCATTTTAAACATCTAAAACACTATATAATTCATAAATAGACATAGATAAGAATATCTATTATTCATTACATACTTGGGATGTTACATCCTTCCCCCCTTCAGAAAATTGTGTCCCCGCAATTTATTTACTCATCGAATAAGTGGGGGTATTTAACCCTCATTACATTTTCAGATTCCCATCTTGCCTATTCACTCATGTGGTTCTTCCACAGAACATTTACTTGATGAATCAGCTTATTCCACAAAACTTTCTCCCTGTGATCAAGAATCTGAACCGTTTGTTCCTCATAAGATAGATTCTCTTCCAACTGAACTACACCTGGACTCAAAACATGAGATGGATCTGGCATGTTCTTCCTTAACATTGAAACATGAAAAACGTTGTGTACCTGAGATAAACTCTGAGGTAAAGACACTCGGTATGAAACCGATCCAACTCTCTGAAGAATTTCATATGGTCCAATGAACCTTGGACTCAACTTTCCATTCTTAACAAATCACATCACACTTTTCCATGGTGATACTTTGAGAAAAACATGATCACCTACCTCAAAAGAGAGATCCTTCCTCCTATTGTCCACATAACTCTTCTGCCTGATGTGAGCCATTCTCATGTGTCTCATTATCATCTGAACTTTTTCTGCCAACTCTTCTACCAATTCTGGTCCCATCTACTTTATTTCACCCACTTCATCCCAGAAATCTAGAGTTTGACACTGCTTCCCATATAATGCCTCAAATGGTTCCATCTGTATACTGGAATGAAAACTGTTATTATAAGAAAACTCAACTAAATAAAGATATTGGTCCCAAATTCCCTGATAATCCATCGAACAAGCACGTAGCATATCCTCCAAGTTCTAAATTGTTCGTTCTGTCTTCCCATCTGATTGAGGATGAAAAGATGTACAGAAATTTATTTCAGTACCGAACGACATCTAAAGGCCTTTCCAAAAGTTAGAAGTAAACCTGGGATCACGATCAGATACAATGGAGACGGGAACTCCATGAAACCTGAATATCTCTTTAAGATACTATCTAGAATGTGGATCTAGAGATAAAGTATCTTGAATAGGAAGGAAATGAGCAGATTTAGTCAAGTGATCAAGAATAACCCAGCCTGCATTATTACCTTAAGGTGTCTTTGGAAATCCCACATGAAGTCCATAGATATATTTTCCCATTTCCACTCTGGAACTGGTAAAGGCTGAAGCATCCCTTTCAGCAACTGCCTCTCTGCTTTAACCTGTTGAGAAGTCAAACACTTCACAGTAAAATCAACAATATCTCTTTTCATTCCGTCCCACCAGTAATACTCCCGAAGTTCTATATACATCTTAGTACTACCTAGATGAACTGAAAACGGAGAACTATGAGCTTCACATAACAACTCTCTCTTCAACTGTGAATCAGAAGGCACACAAAATCTCTTCCCAAATCTCAAAACACAATCATTATCGATATTGAATTCAGGTAACTTACCCTTATGAAGTAGCTCTACCTTTGTCTTCAACTCGCTGTTTTGCTTCTATTCTTGTTTATTTGTGTCTGATAGAGAAGATTTCACTGATACCTAAAACAAAACAGAAGGACATCCTGCACCAACAACTTCTATGCCAAAGTTCATCAAATCCTTAACCAAAGGATCATGTTCCAATTGCAACATTGTTAATGAATCATTACTTTTTCGACTCAAAGCATCACCCACATTATTTTCTTTTCCCGGATGGTAATGAATTGTATAATCACAATCCTTGATTAATTCTATCCATCTCCTATGTCTCATGTTCAATTATTTCTAAGTGAATATATACTTTAAACATTGTTGATCGGTATATATATTCACACTTTACTGCATACAAATGATTACTCCAAATTTTTAAAGAAAAAACAACAGTAGATAATTCCAAATCATGTGTAAGATAATTTACCTCATGAGTTTTCAACTGACGTGAAGCATAAGCAATTAAATGATCATTCTGCATTAGGATGCAACCATGTCCTTTAAATGAAGAATCACTGTAGATAACACACTCCACATTCCTGGAAGGTAGTGCCAAAAATGGAGCATTCACCAATCATCTTTTCAGTTCCTGAAAAAAATCATCACATTCTTTTGTCGAGATAAACTTAACACCCTTCCGAGTTAGCTTAGTCAATGGACTAGATTACCATTAAAAATTTCTAACAAACCTTCGGTAAAAGCCTGCCAAACCAAGGAAGCTATGAATCTCGGTTATATTTTTGGGTATTGGCAATTCTTCAATAACCTTTGTTTTTGCAGGATCAACAGTTATACCATATTTAGAAACAATGTGACCATGGAATGAAATTTGTTGTAACCAGAACTCACACTTACTGAATTTCCAATACAATTTTTATTCTTTTAAGGTTTGTAAAATAACCCTTAAATGTATTTCATGATCCTCTTTACTTTTACAAAACAAAACAATATAATCAATGAAAACCACCAAAAACTTATCCAAGAACTCATGGAAAATTCTATTCATTAAGTCCATGAATATAACAGGTGAATTGGTTAGCCCAAAAGGCATTACTAAAAATTCATAATGGCGATATCTTGTATGAAATGTGGTCATCGGAACATCTTCTTCCTTTACCTTCAACTGAGGGTACCCTGATCTCAGGTCAATCTTTGAAAATTACTGAGCTCCCTGGAGCTGATCAAAAAAATAATCGATATGAGGAAAAGGATATTTGTTCTCAACAGTGATGTTATTAAAGGATCTATAATCAATGCAAGGTCTCAGGGAACCATCAGTCTTTTTAACAAATAAAATAGGAGCATCCCATGGTGATGTGCTAGGTCAAATGAAACCGTTCTCTAATAAATCGTGCAACTTCTCCTTCAAATATAAAAGTTCAATTTGAGCCATTCGATAAGGGGGTTTTGAAATTGGCTTAGCATTAGGAACTAAGTCAACAGTAAATTCAACTTCTCGATCTGGTATTATTCCAGGATACTCATCAGGAAAAACATCAAGATACTCATTTACCATTACCACATCATTAATCTAAATAGCTCCTTTGTTTTTAACAATATGTGAAAGGTAACATTCATTTCCATCTTTTACATGTTTCTAGGCCACTTGATATGTTATCAATAGTAAGGGTTCATTATTGTACACAAACTGAAAGTCTTTATGAAAAGAAACTTCTTTAGCTCTACAGTCAATCTTAGAATGGTAAATAGAGAGTCAATCAATACCCAGGATAAATTCTAACTCTACTAGAGGTAAAACAATAAGGTTTGAAAGTAGGTTCATTCCACGGATAAGGATAAAAAAATTCATATAAATTCTTTTTGCCTCAACATTTCCCCGAGGTGTTTTTACCAAAACGTCAGGAGTCATTTCTTGAGATTGTATTCCCATTTTACTAGAATAGTTTTCAGATATGAAGGAATGTGTAGACCCTAAATCAAACAACACACTGGGATAATCTGAATAAACAAACAAAGTACCTTATTCCACTTCATTTGATGGCCCAACATCTACTGATGTAGTTTCAAAGGATATCACCACCCCTTTTTGCTTGTAGTCTAACTGCTTCCCATTACATGAGCTCTTTGTCGTACACTCGATGGCATAGTGACCCATCTCATTGCACTTAAAACATTTCACTAAATGTAAATAAAATTTGGTCTTACCATCACCTTGATCTTTTCCAGTGCAATCACGAGCCTTATGTCCCATCTTACCACATCGTTAGCACTTTCCAGAATTCAGATGACATTCCCCAGCATGCCTTTTACCACATTTATCACAAACAGGAAACTTAGTTTTCTTACCATAAGACTTTTTTGAATAATTCTTCCCTTTCTCCAACCACCTCGGTCTCTTTTTTTGTTGGTTGTTATAGAACACTTGATCATCAGCAAACTCCATTTCCACCTTCTCAGCACATCAAACAATCTTATAATAACCCTTGAACTCGCGAGAAGATAAAGCCCTTAGATATTTTGGCTTTAATCCTGAGTAAAAAGGGCTGATTTTACTATCAAGGTCTAGGATAAAATTTAGAGAATACCTTGCCAATCCAGTGAACCATTATTCATAAGCAGCCACTGAGTCTTCCTCTTGCCTCAATTCCAGGAATTGTTTTTCCATCCTAAGTCGAACAGCCTTAGGAAAATACTTCTCAAGAATCATACCTTTGATTTCATCCCAGTCGAGAGCATAAATCTCATCAGCATCCCTGATATTTTTAACAATCGACCACCACTGATCTACTTCACCCTCCAAATGTTAAATATCAAGACTAACCTTTTGATTTTCTTAACACCCCATGACATCGAAAATCTTCTCTAGTGTTTTAATCCACCATTTAGCTATCACATGGTCAGATGATCCTCTGATTGATGGGGGATTTCCCTCATGAAATGTTCCACCAGTGAAATGTTCCTCTGCGGTTGATCTGGCTGATCTTGTTCATAGATACAACAACCATTTATCGCTTGAGTCAACTGTGCCATTACTGTAACAAACAGTTCAGTTCTAATTCCGACCATCTAAGGATGCTGATTCGGAAGGTCATTTCCTTCTGTATTCCTTCCTAGCACTGCATCCCTATTTCTTCTGTGGAAAACCATTTAGAACAAACATGTCTTAGATGAAGCAACATGGTAATCTTCAAATGCTATATCATTTCAATCTGACCAAAAAAAATATTTTTGGATAATCATTTAATATAATTATAACTCTTAATGTTATCTAAATCAACCTATGATACCAACTATAAGGCCCCAGCCTTAAACATTAATTAATCTTGAGTTACTTCAAAAATACATGTTGAGGATCTTTTCAGGTTTAGTGTTTTAGAGAATCAGATCATAACTATTACATCTCAAAAGATTACAAAGTAGACACTTCTACTAAGTTTCCATAAAATAAAAACTCTTAAAAAGAAACATGTCTAGTTCCATGTTTTATATAGCATGACTTTCCCTTGATCCCATCCTTGACCCTATTCCACATTAAGTCCTATGAATATCATTTCAAAAAATCTTGGGGTGAGCATAAAAAAGCTCGGTAAGGGATACATAAAGAATGAAAACTATCAGTTTTTCAAAACAATAAGTAAACCATGTATACTTTATAAAAGTAATACTTTTCACCTTTAAGAAGTAGTAAAAACTATTCACTAAATAAAAGATCATTAATTTCCCTTTTGTAACCAAAATATTACCATGAAACCCATATAAAGAACACATAACATATAAAGGTAACTTGGGACATAAACATACTTATGTGTAATAACCATCGAGTCGACTTCCACACATATCACTTAATGGAATAGCTATACGGCCTACTTCCATACCCAATTCATTGGAGGTTATAATGTAACCACCCGTCCTGGTATTCATGACACCACACATCATATGGTTTATCACGTAACCACCTGTCAAATGTCCAAGTACCATTATAAAATCATAAGACATAAAACAAATATAATAGAAGGAAAACATTTCCACATTACGATCCCAATATATCACTTAAATGTATTGAACTAACAAATCCATTATAAATACCATTTTCAATTCCAAAATAAAAGAAAATTAAAACTTGGTATTTATTTTTCATTTAAAAAGAACGTTATGGCTTGTAGAGGAATCTGAAACTCAAATAATGGTCACGACGGCGAAGAAGTCGTTGTCGACGCTTACGTACGACAGAAAAACATTCCCTTTTGTCGTTTAGTAAACAATTCATTTAAAAAAAATTTATTTTTCATAAACATAAAATTTAAAGGGTTTTATAAACCATATAAAAGAATGTTGTTTATAAAATATGCCTCAATGAAAGGAGATTGAGACGAAGTCCCATACCTTATGTCCGACGTGCCTCGATTACTCTTTAATCTCCTTAATAATAAACTAAAGTTAATTTATAGTTTCTTAAGAATCTTTTTCAAGTTTATTATTCCTTTTATATAGCATATTTACATGTTATAAACATTATGTAATCATTTAATTTCATAAAGTTCGTTTTGTCGTTATTCGGAACTTAAGTCAAAAATTGAAATCTTACAATTACATGTTGTTTATAAGGTCAAAAGTTTATAATATCTAGAATGATATTAATGATTTGGATATCATATATATCATATATATCTAGAATATACTTTTATTTAAAATATTACATAACATTTAGATGTAAGAAATTAAATGCACCGTTCATGGAGACAGTAAGTCGTACGTACGCATGAATGCTACTTTCTTTTCTATTTCGTATTTAATGGAGTGAAATAATAATGATATAAGGATATATTAAAATTACATTATAACATATTATATAATATCATTAACTACATCGTTTATACATCCCACATATGTCATTAACGAATCAAATCACTTTGAGGGGGCGATAGTCCACACTTCCTAAAATGGAATTTTCATGTTTACACACAATGGAAACCATAATGGTATGCCATAAATGAAAAATAAATAAGATTAAGTAAAACATAAACATATTATATATCATATATAAATATAGTTACATCTTAATGGCAACCTTAGAAGGTGTTAAAAGAATATTGAACAATCATCATTTTGTGAGGCAGAAATTCACCATCCATAGAAACAGTATGTTCTTTAACCATTCGATGTAGGTGTGTGTAAGTTTAGCTCAAATAATTTTTATAAAAAAATACTAGTATATTGAAGATACTGGATTTTATACAAAAAAAATTAATAAAAAGAGTTTATGGGGTTGGAGAAGAAAAATAAAACAAAAGAACACAAGTGAAGACATTAACTTAAAATCGGGTAACTCCCTTTGGTTTGAACCAAAAGAGTTTATTGATGAGCTTCCTGCATAAGGTAAGGATTCGAGGATGATTAGAGGGATGTGGAGAGACAAAATGATCAGATTTTGGCCGAGGAAAAGGCTTTAAAGGTGTGGGTAAGGAGGTAGAGGTGGGGGCCTTTTATAAGAGGAGAGGAGGGGCACTCTTGGAAAGGTATAAAATGTTACTTTATTTTCAAATGAATTTCAGATTTTAAAGGTACCACATTGAATTATTTCGAGGATTAGGTGATAAGGGTTCGAAATATACTCATCAAATAGGTCTTTTAAAAGTTTAGGTCTTAGATTTTACATTATCGTTTCATTTTATTTAAATCGTTACATAATGAGGTAATCGTTGCATCATCATGGTGTCAAAAATAATTTAATTAATTTAATGTCTAAAAATTATAAAAAAAACTAATGATGTAATAAATCTTTTTATCTTTCCAATTAATATTTATATTCAAAATTATGACTTGTATAACTCCATGTAAAATATTTTTTAGCAAAACAATACATGTTTGTGATATTTTTATTTTAACTTTAAATAAAAAGATATTAATGTCATTTTCCTACCAAAGTGGCTCCATGGGGTCCCCAAGTTGTAACATGGATATTTTATGTCGTCCATGACACATCCAATAATGTTAAAAAATGTTTCAGGATAATTTCATATTATTATAACATTATTTATTTCTTAAATTATACTAATTACCTCTAATCGCGATTAATAAACTTGAAAGTTACTATTCACCAAAAATTTATTTTATTCCCATTGTACCAAATTTTACATCATAATGACAACCATGTATGTCAAAATTTTGATAATCAAAAAACAGAAGTGGTAAAGTTTCATTTAAATGAAAAATCTGTTTTTTTAACTGCCACTTAGTGGTTTCACTATTCGTAAAAATTGAAGTTTTTCAGAAAAATACCAAAAATTCACCCTAAGATATATATGATATTCCGAATTCAATAATTATTTCAATTTTAAAAAATTAAAACCATATAATTTTCATTAATTAATTTAATAATTAATTCCCACTGTCAAAACAAATAGCGTGTTTTTATGAAACAATGTGTATCAAAAGATTGACACTAGTTTAAGTCCAATTTCAAAGTGAAATTAATTCCAATGACCACAATTGGATTGAATGGTAAAAATATATTCTAATTGAGCTTTAAAACCAATTCAAAATATATTCTAATAATATAAATAAATTATATTGATAAGGGGTTTTGAATTAAAATACAACAGTTTTCACTATTCACTAAATAATGAACTTTATCAGAAAAATACATAAATTTACACAAAGTAAATTTTGATGTCCCGATTATAAAGAAGAGTTTTATTTGGTCCAATATAATGTATAATAGTGACCAAAACTATATTTAAAAAGGGTTCTACATTAAAAGACGGTAAAAAAATCTTCTAAAAATTTTAGAGTATTCCATGCATAAGATTTGATTTATTCTTATTTTACGCCTCTAAAACACTATCTAAATCATTAATAGACATACATAATAATATTTTTTATCCATTAATTACTTGGTATGTTACATCTATTTTATAGGATATTTAGAGGTTGCATTTTTTGATGGATAAGGTCCTTGGAATTGGTCATCAGCGTACTGAGGAAGGTCTTTATAACACCCCTATTTGTTTCTTTTATTCTCTGAATAAATAAAATATCATTTATAACATTCATTAAATGAATCAATAAGTTTATATTTTTTACATGAAACACTAATTTAAACGTTCACTACATGAATGTATGAGTTAACTTTCATTGTTGAGGATACTGAGTTTTAAAAAAACCATGGTTTATTATTTAAATTAGACCATTATAACCTAGCTGTTAAAGAGAGTGACATGAATATTAATAATTTTCTTTATATATAATTTAATAGTTATATATAAATAATAAAATTTTATTAGAAAATACTTAATTTTCGTTAAATTCTTTAAAAGCTTCCAAAAACCTATTTTCTCATAAAAAATGTCTCTTTGGTATTTTTGTGAAAAATTATAAAAAATATTTTAGAAACCATTAGAAGATAAATTTTATAAAGTAAATATTATTTTTTAATTCAAAAAGTCAAAATTGGCATCTGGTGAATTTTTAGGATTATTCTGAAATGTTTCATTTTTTGATGAATAGTGAAAAATACTGATTTTATTGGAAACTACCTTATACATTTAATTTATTTTAAATTTAAATTAATTTTCAAATTAATTTTTATTTATAATTTGATAAATTATATATATTAATACAATTTGGTTCACTGAAACTAGTTTCATAATGAGGATGAATATAAAAACATTGTAAAGTTTTGATCATTTTTTATTTAAAAAGCCTATTTCTCATCACATCTACGTGATTAATATCAAATTTATATATTCTATTTATGTGTGTCGAATTTGGGAAAAAAAATAATTTGACATATAGAGTAATCATAATTTATATTATCAAACATGTTCAACTTAATTTTTTAACGTAGAGAATACTGAATGAAATAAATATTAATTACCATAGTTATTGTTAAAATGGTTTTATCAAGGGTGTAACTAAAATTATAAGGGTAAAAACTACATATAAGTTTTTAATAAAATATAATGGAAACCATATTTCATCTTTATCAGCTCTAATTTTTTATAATGGTCTATTTATAAAAGGCCACCTCTTTTCTACAGCTCTTCAAACCTTCACGCATTTGGTACTATCCATGTCCTACCAATACCACTTCCTAATATTCATAATCTCAACTTAGAAGCATTATATAGGGAAAAAATCCATCATATGAGGTATTTAAGTGAAAAAATAATTTGCATACTCAGTGAAGAGGGATCATTCATCAATGAGCTTTTTTGGTCTATTTCATCATCCACCCCTTCAATTCTTATTATGTCATTCTAATATAATAAAAACAATATACCCATATAACAAAATTTTGTTTTTTTAGTGACATTTATGTAAAATATTCTACACATCTGTAACGCCCCGACCCTAGATACCCAGAGTCGGTGCATTATAACTTAACATTGTCATGATCACAATAGAGATCAAGTCTCGAAAGACCGATTAGTTTAGTAGCCTTGGAAACACTAGATATATTCATAAAGTTTACATTACATCAATAAGTGAAAAACTATAACAACATATTATCTTCATATCCCCTCATACTATCCCTTCAGGTCATTCATAAAATACTTCTTCACATCCTAAGAAAAATAAAACATTGAATGGGGTGAGCTCAGTTGCTCAGTAAGGATAACAATTCACAGAAATATTCATAAATAAACATAAAAATTTAAGTCAATGTATAACTAAAACAAAAGCCTTTTAAACATGAACATCAACATAATATGGCAAGGATAAAATGAAATAATTTCATTTACTTATACACATGGATATTATACTAGTCGAATAATCACATGAAAATATTAATAACCACTTTCATAATGATGGAATGCATAATGCAAGACTATCATAACAACTTAGCCATGGACTTGTGCCAAGACTACAAATAAGATTTTTTCAAGGCCTCGTACCAAGACAATAGTTTGTCTCATGATACCTACTGATGCATCGAGAAGCTATAGCGGGCTCCACCCATCAATTACTATTATCAATGCATTCCTCATATGAAAAGTTTTAAACATAAAATAAACATTCATATTAAAACTAGTAAATGAAATGTCAATAATTTATCCACAAACCATGAATGATATAAAAATAGCACACCCACAGTCAAACATAACTCATTCGATACAATATGGAAGATTGTATTGTATCATAATAACCTCAATCTAGAATGATTAAGGATATTGACATAGATGAAAATAATCATCAAAACAATTTGAGTGAAATATCCCCCTTTTTCTTGAAATCCTTTAAATGTCACACTACTTGTCAAGAATCCATTTAAAATAGATTTTAGAATCAAAGTGTCCCTTACCACTTTGATTCTTCTAAATGGAATTTTTATTTGAAAACATTAATGTCCATATAAATAAATCCTTAAAACCATTTTTAAAACATGGAAATTAATGAGAAAAATTTAGAATAATCAATCTTTAAAACATTTAAAAATGTCATTTTAGTTAGAGTTCTTAACGAAAAGAGAGACACTTGAATAAAAATAATTGAAGAAATAAAAACATTGTAATATATTGAGAATAAATGTATTAATGATATTTTCTGCCAAAGTACATTATATACACCAAATACAAGTGATTTGGTGTATAACAATAAAGGAGTCTCAATGGAATGTAAATTGAGATGAAATCTCTCATATAGGCCGTATCCTTTGGTTAAGTATAAATCAACGACATAATTATAAGTGAAAAATATAAATACACTCAATATGATTTGATATTCAGTTTAAAACAATCAATGGACATTCACACATATTTTTGTAATAACAACACCGATGAATTGGATGTTTAACTCAATAAATCAAGATTGTGTAAAAATTACTCTTATCATGTTCATACCTATGACATGAGAATTTATAAATGGAATGATTACGTGAATAAAAAGTATATCCATTGAAAGGGGAGTAGAATTTATAACATAATCAAATGAATAGTTATTCTACACATAATCATGGAGTTAAATAATCAATGAAGTATGCGTAAAGCCGAATGAGTGGAAATTGAAATTTCAAATTCCCTTATTGGTTTGGTAACATACAAAACATACACACATGAAAGAAGGATCATAAAATGATGATTTAAATATACATGAATTAATGTATAAAACACAATGAATACAAACATGGGGAGTACACACACCACATATAATAAATAAGTGGTGAACTGTGGAATTCTCACGGAATTAAAAGTGAGATAAGGAACCCCTTACTTTGTACATTTTCCGTGGTCGATGGTAGGTTAAACTCCTGTGTAATGGTGAAATAATTTTTATTTAATTATACAAGAATCATTTACATTAATATGATATCATATATGATCTTTTAACATTGATTTGTTAATAATATTTTTTTATTATCGTCATTTCGGGTGTTAACTTACTCGTTTTCATTTATACTCATTGTTATGTAAGACGTGTTTGTTATGGATAGGTTGTATATTATTCATATCCAGAATTATATCAAGTCCATAAACATTATTTTTAATCATCAATTTATAATTATACTTGAATGGATACGATAGAGAATTAATCTCATCGCGTTCGTTGAGACGGTAGTCCGTACGTATGCACGAGCGACAATATCATTATTTTGATATTAAAATAATATATAATTGGATGGTATATCATATAGACAGAATAATTATCATGTTATGATTATTATTTACATGAATTACACAAAATTATTATACCCATCCAAATAATAATTTATTGAATGACAATTACACCACGACGTGGAGACGGTAAGCCATACGTATGCAAGTATGATGACATGCCATTCAAAGGATGGATAGAATACTGAATATGGTTGTAACATATTTATAATAACATCACAGTATATTGTAGATACTGGATTTGTTATTTTAGAATAGAAATAACAACGAATGAAGAAGTTGAAGTAGAAAGGAACTTCAAAGAGGGTGGTGAAAACATTACCTCTTCTTCGGGTTCATCCTTTTGATTTGATCAAAGGGCTCCTTAGGATGGCTTTCTGATCAAAATAAGGCCTCTAAGTTTTAGTGAGGGAAGTTGAGAGAGTATTTGTTCCGGTTTTAGCCGATCCAAAAGACTTTGAATGTGTGAATTAGTGAGAAGGGGGTGTTCCCTTTTATAAGAGGGGTGAGGGGCACCTTTTGAAAAGCTAGAAATATTATTTTATAATAAATTCATAATCGGTTTCTAATGGCTCAAAAGTAGATTATTTAAAATTTATTGTGGGTATGGGTCTAAAACCACTCAACAAATAGAATTTAGATAGGTTTGGGTCCTTATATTAACCTTATCATTATGTATTAACTCTTAGTCAATTAGTTTTACTTTATAAATATCTCTTTATATATTTATATTATATGGTTAATAACCATACTATATACATCAAATAGTCCCCCCCAAGTGGTCAATTAATGATACACCTATCATGATATAAGTCTCTTGGCCGAACCTTAGATTTTTAGGAAATGAATATAAATTAATAATATAATATTTTTTTAAAACCTCTTTTATGTCAATTTTGACACTATTGGGTTTTTTGTTTTTGATAAATTTATAATAGCATTATTACTCAGAAAACAATTTATATAATCAATCCTAATATGTCATATTAACCAAAAAAATTAGTGTAATTCAAAAAAAGTCTCAAATTACATTTATTTTGATATTTATAATATCAATTATTTTAACTTTTCATTAATTAGGTAATTACTGCATCACCATTGTTTCATAAATAAATTAAATTATTCAATGTTTAAAAATTATAAATAAAAAACCATTATGTAATAAATCTTCTTAGCTTTATAATGAATATTTACAATCTAATTTATCTTATGTATAACCCTATATTAATAATGTTTTATTAAAGAAACATTGATTTTAACTCTTTTAGCTCTTCTTTGAATTAAATAATAAAAATGTCCTAATCTAATACAAGTGGACCTAATTGATAATTTTTTTACTCCTAAGCTTGTTTTTGGTCGAGATACACTTGTCCAATAGAATTAGGATATGTGTTAGTGTAATATTAATATCATTTTTACCCTTAATTACCCTATTTACTTTCAACAGTGGTAAATAAAAGTAAAAAGTTACTATTCACCCAAAGTAATTTTCATCTCATTGAACAAAATTTTACTGCTTGATATTAACCGTTTCTCTCGGATTTTCAAAATTCCACTCACATAAGCGGTAAAATTATGTTTTATGAAAAATTTAGTTTTTTAAATACCACTTAGTGGTTTCACTATTCATCAAAAAATGAAAGTTTCTAGAAAAATACCAAAAATTAGGCCTAAGCTATATTTGATATTATATATTAAAAAATGATGTCTATTTTACCAAATTCAGAACATATCAGTTGCATTAATTAATTAAAAAAATTAATTATCGTCGTCAGAACAAATAGCGTATTTTTAAGAGAAAATAACTATCAAAAAATTGACACTTGTTTATGTCTGGTTTAAATATGAAATTACATCCAATGACAAACATTGTATTAAATAGTAAAAATATATTCTAAATATACTTTAAAACCACTCAAATTAATAATTTATCACTATTAATTATTTCGATTAAAAAAGTTTTTTTAATTAAAATTTATTTATTTTCACTATTCATCAAAATATGAAAGTTATCCGAAAAGTACCAAAATTTCACCCTAAGAGAATTTCGATATTACGAATCCAAAAATTATTTCCATTTCGAATGATAAAATTTATAAAATTTAAAAAATTAGGTATTACTATTCATAACGGCTAGTTTGATTGGTTGTGGTGTGTTAGAATCTCGAAGTTGCATACAATGCAGGCCATTGAATTATTCAAAGGGAAACGTACCACGGAAACATCGGGTGTTAAATTATCCCCTAATTCAATAAATTGCATCCTCACAATTTTTTAAAATTGGGCTTGAGAATATAATGTAAATTCCCAAATCGGAAAAAGAGTCAATAAAACTATCACTTTAAAATAAAGGATGATAGGTATAAAGGTCACCCAAGATAACCCTTACTAGGATTCCATATAGGAAAACATGGACATGGAAGATAAAATGAGTGTTATGTTCTGATGGAGAGGGATAGTAACCATGATCAGGAGAAAGTTAACAATAATAAAATCACAAACTTATGTTGGGACAAACGATCATTAGTCTCCCAGTAGGAAAATTTAACGGACAATAATTTTTGTTTTAAGTTACATTACACAAGGACGAGGAATTAATTTATGATATTGAATGATAACATAAAGAGATATACTTACTTTTTATGTAGAGTTTTATTTTTTAATAATTTTTTACTACTAACTCATTTTTTTGAACAATGAGTATTCATGAAGACTTGGTCACAATGGAACAGCTAGAATAAACATCAATAGAAATACATGATCCACGTAGGATAAACTATATATTTACCTTTTCTTTAGAGATTAATCAAATCCAAAATGTTTAATATAATATCTGATGATCCCCCAATGGATATTCCATTAGAGAAAAAAAACACTAATCTTAATTTCTAAAATTAAACCATCAATACCCAAAAGTTAAATAAATACCATTAAAAAATCAATTGTCCATAAAATCCTTCAATATAATCCAAACTAATATTTAAACCCAAAACATATATGAATGTAGAATTCCACATTAAATTTTATCTCCAAATGACATTAATTACTCTTAAAGTCACATACTTAAATGAAATTAACCTAATAATTTCCATAAATAACCCAAATCACTATAAATACACAATAAAAACATAGATAAAAATCCACCATTACTCCTCAAATGAAATACCATACTATTCTATTTTCCTTGGGCATATAGTGTTCACAACAAAGAGGACAACTTCCAAATAACATTTATCACTTAATCACCAAATCATTTTCCTATACTATGGGTATTTATTTGATAAGACATAAGATCCCAAATCAAATTATTATTGATCAATAAAATCATTTAAATAAAAATAATAGTCAAACTAACCCGGGACATCACGTAGTCCAGTGGTAGACGATAAATCCCAATCACACTTTGGTTGTGGGTTCGATTCCCACAGCTTTGTCCGACACAACGGGTTGTCACACGGTCTGTGTTTTGTCCTTTTTTCAAAAACTATATTTTATAACATTACCAAAATGAGATAAATTCCTCAAAATAACCATAACATAATTTAACCACAAATATTATATCAAACCTTGCATTTTCATTCCAAATTATAATAACTTATAATTGCCTCAAACCCAACGATCATATAATACCAAATGGTTATTTATCACTATATCCACAAGAGAAAAGATAATTCTTCCTCAAATATCATTCTCACATGGAAAACTGCAGGGTTAGAAATACAATAGAAAATTATTCCAAAGTAAATCCATAAACAAGGAGAACTAATACGTTTTAAACATTTCTCCAACCATTTATTTCCAAATTGCTTCTTATTTGACCATGAAAATATCCTATAGAATAGGGCATTCACTCGGGTAATGGCCAAGTCCCCTACATTTACGGGAAATGACTGTAAATGGATTATTGGAAACATTTTTATATTCTTCCATAGTACTCTTCATTTTTCATCTGAAATTCTTCACTTTATGTCCTTCCTTCCTGCACATAAAGAATTTTATTATCCCATTGATACACATTCCTGGGTGTCTCTTTCCACATTTCCTGCATGATGGAAATTGATTATTCCTTTCTCCATGGTCTCCACTACTGGAGCTCTTATCTTTCATCACCTTTCACTTCTTTGTTGAGTCTGTGAATTGGTTAATATATATATTTTTTATCGTATTTTTGGAAAATTGACTTTGCATAAAGACGATATCTTTTATGCCTATCAACATTCCATTTTTTTCCTCATTTCCACCACCATTCCCACCTTGTACATCATTCTCAAAGTCACTATGACTTCCATGGAATCCAGCCATTGACTAACACTAGAAAGCATTTTGTGAGTAACAATAGTCATAAAATCATTTAGAGATTAACATGTCACCATATTATCAATTTAATACACATTAGGATTAACCAAGGTAATTTACTCTCATATTATATATATAATACATCAAATTGGTTTGTAATCAAAAAGTAAATTATCCTAAGCATATCCCCCGGGTGTGTCGTAACCAAAAGTGCAGCAAGGCCCGTTGTCATGCACCAGTTCCCATTAGAGTCTAGCTCAAAGTGGTGTTTTAGGGTTTCACCCTGAGGTACATCTGTGCCAGAGCCACCTCTACCAGCTCGTAACCAGACAGGGATGTATTGCTCAGAAAATTCACAAAATCTCTATAATACCAATATTCAAGGATTTTTTTTCTATACTAATCCTCAAAGTTCATCTTAGGTCTATGTGCTCTAATCAGAGTTTGTCCAAATCTAGCTTCCAAGGTTCTTAATGAACATCCTATCATACCAACTGTAACGCCCTGACATTAGATACCCATATTCGGTGCATTATTACATAACATTGGCATGATCACAAGAAATATCTAGTCTCGAAATACCGATTAGTTTAGTAGCCTTGGAAACACTAGATATATTCATAAAGTTTACATTAAATAAATAAGTGATAAACTAAAACAACATATTGTCTTCATATCCCCTCATACAATCCCTACAGGTCATTCATAAAATACTTCTTCACATACTTGGAAAAATAAAACATTGATAGGGGCGAGCTCAGATGCTCAGTAAGGATAACAATATAGCAGAAACATTTATAAATAATCATTAAAATTTAAGTCAATGAATAACTAAAACAAAATCCTTTTAATCATTAACATAAGAAAAATATGGTAAGGATTAAATGAAATAATTCTATTTACTTATTCACATGGATATTCTACTTGTCTAATAATCACTGGAAAATATTAATAACCACTTTCATAATGATAGAATTCATAATGCCAGACTATCATAACCACGTAGCCAAGGCCTCGTGCCAAGACTACAAATAAGATTTTGTCAAGGACTCATGCCAAGACACAAGTTTGTCTCATGATACCTACCAATGAATCAAGGAGCTATTGCGGGCTCCACCCGTCACTTACTAAGTCCAATGCATTTCTCATATGAAATGTTTTAAACATAACATAAACATTCTTATAAAAACTAACATATGAAATGTCAACATTTTTTCCACAAACCATGAATGGTATAAAAATAGCACATCCACAGTCAAACATAACTCATTCAATACAATATTTAAGATTTTATTGTATCACAATAACCTCAATAGAGAATGATTAAGGATATTGACATAGATGTAAATAACCATCAAAACAATTTGACTGAAATATCCCTATTTTTATTGAAATCATTTAAAAGTCACACTATAGGTCAAGAATCCATTTAAAATAGATTTTAGAATCAAAGTGTCCCATACCACTTTGAAACATTTAAAAGGAATTTTGATTTTAAAAGGTTAACGACCATATAAATAAATCGTTAAAACTATTTTTAAATCACGGACATTAATGAGAAAGATTTAGAATAATCAATATTTATAACATTTTAAAATGTCATTTTAGTTAGAGTTCCTAACCAAAAGAGAGAAACATGAATAAAAATAATTGAGGAAATAAAAACCTTATTATATCATAATAATAAAGGGATTCATGATATATTATGTCAAAGAACATTATATACACCGTATAAAAGTGATTTGGTGTATAACAACAATGGAGTCTCAATGGAATGTAAATTGAGATGAAATCTCTCATAAAGGCCATATCCTTAGGTTAAGGACAAATCAATGACATAATTATGAGTGAAAAATATAAATACACTCAATATGATTGGATATTAAGTGTAAAACAATCAAAGGACATTCACACATATTCTTGTAAAAACAACACCAAGGAATTGGATGTTTAACTCAACAAATCGAGATTGAGTAAAAATTACTCTTATCATGTTCATACCGATGACCTGATAATTTATCAATGGAGTGATTATGTGTATCAAAATAATATCCACATAAAGGGGAGTGGAATTTATGAAATTATAAAATGAATAGTGATTCTACACATAATATTTGAGTAAAATAATCAATGAAGTATGCATAAAGCCGAATGATTGGAAATTGAAATTTCAAATTCTCTTATATGTTTGGTAACATAAAAAACATACACCCATGAAAGAAGGATCATACAATGATGATGTAAATATACATGAATCAAATTATATTACACAATGAATACAAACAAGGGCAGTACAAACACAACATGTAATAAATAAGTGGTGAACAATGGAATTTCCACGAAATTAAAAGTGAGATAAGAAACCCCTTACATTGTAATTTTTCCTAGGTTGATGGTAGGTTAACCAACTATATAATGGTTAAAAAAATTTATTTAATAATAAAAGAATAATTTACATGAATATGATATCATATATTATCTTTTAACATTGATTTCTTAATAATATCTTAGTATTATCGTCATATCGGGTGTTAAGGTACTCAATTTCCTTTATATTATTTGTTACGTAAGCCGTGTTTTTTATGGATAGGTTGTATATTATTCATATACAGAATTATATCTAGTCCATACACATTATTTTTAATCATAAAATATGAATTATACTTGATTGGATACGATAGAGATTTAATCTCATCACGTTCGTGGAGACAGTAGTCCGTACGTACGGACGAGGGACAATATCATTCTTTTGATGTTAAAATAATATATATTTGGATGTTATATCATATATAAAGAATAATTATAATGTTATATTTATTATTTACATGAATTAAACATAATTATTATACCCATCCAAATAATAATTTATTGAATGACAATTACACAACGACGTGGAGACGGTAAGCCGTACGTACGCACGTATGGTGACATGCCATTAAAAGGATGGATGGAATACTGAATATGGTTGTACCATATTTATAATAACATAACTTATATAGAAGATACTATAGTTATTATTTTTGAATATAAATAACAACGAAAGAAGAAGTTGAAGAAGAAAGGAACTCAAAAGAGGGTGGTGAAAACATTACCTCTCCTTCGGGTTCTTCCTTTTGATTTGATAAAAAGGGCTCCTAAGGTTGGCTTTCTGATCAAACTAAGGCCTCTAGGTTGTATTTATAGATGTTTAGAGAGTACATGTGAAGGTTTTGGCCGAGACAAAAAGGCATTGAATGTGTGAATTAGTGAGAAGTTGGAGTGCCCTTTTATAAGAGGGGTGAGGGGCACCTTTGGAAAAGTTAGAAATATTATTTTTTAATAAATTAAAATTAGGTTTATAATGGCTCAAAAGTGGATTATTTAAATTTTAAGGTGGTCATGGATCTAAAACCATAAAATCAATATAATTTAGACAGGTTTGTTCATTATATTAACCTTATCTTTTAGTATTAACTCTTAGTTAATTAGTTTCACTTTGACAATGTCTCTGTATATTTTTATATTATATGGTTAATAAACATACTATATACATCCAAGAGACCCCCAAGTGGTCCATTAATGATACAACTCTCATGATATAAGTCTCTTGGCCGAACCGTAGATTTTTAGGAATTTAATATAAATTAATAATATAATATTTGTTTTAACAACTCTTTTATGTCAATTTTGACACTATTGGGTATTTTGTTTTTGATAAATTCATAAAAGCATTATTACTTCGAACACAATTAATATAATCAATACTAATATGTCAGATTAACCTTGAAAAGTAGTGGAATTCATAAAAAGTCTCAAATTACATTTATTTGGTTATTTATAATATCAATTATTTTAATATTTCATTAATTAGGTAATTACAGCATCAAAATTGTTTCATAAATAAATTAAATTATTTAATGTCAAAAAATAATAAATAAAATACCATTATGTAGTAAATATTTTTATCTTTCTAATGAATATTTATAAACGATTTTATCTTATGTATAACCCAATATTAAATTTTTTTAGTAAATAAACTTCGATTTTAACTCTTTTAACTTTTCTTTCAATTAAATAATAATAAATGTCCGAATCTAATACAAGTGGACCTAAATGATAATATTTTACTCCTAAGGTTGTTTCTAGTGGATATACACGGGTCCAATAGAATTAAGACTTGTGTTAGGGTAATATTAATATCATTTTTACCCTTAATTACCTTATTTACTTTTAACCGTGGTAAATAAAAGTAAAAAGATACTATTCAAAAAAAATTATTTTCATCTCATTGAACCACATTTTACTCCTTTATATTAACGGTGTCTTTTGTATTTTCGAAATTCCACTCCCAGAAGCGGTGAAATTGTTTTTTATGAAAAATTCTGTTTTTTAACTACCACATTGTGGTTTCACTATTCATCAAAAAATGAATGTTTCCAGAAAAATACCAAAAATTAGGCCTAAGGTATATTTTATATTATGAATTAAAAAATGATGTCTATTTTAACAAATTAAAAACATATCAGTTGAAATAATTAATTTTAAAATTTATTTCTGTCGTCGAAACAAATAGCGTGTTTTGAAAAGATAATAACTATCAAAAGATTGACACCTGTTTCTGTCTGGTTTAAATGTGAAATTACATCCAATGACCAACATTGTATTAAATGGTAGAAATATATTATAAATATTCTTTAAACCCACTCAAATTAAAAATTTATCAAAATTAAAATATTTCGAATAAAAAGTTGTTTTTAATTAAAATTTAGTAATTATCACTATTCATCAAAATATGAAAGTTATTCGGAAAGTACCAAACTTTCACCCTATGATAATTTCGATATTAAGAATTCAAAAATGAAGTCCATTTCAAAAGATAAAATTTATAAAAATTCAAAAGTAGGTATTGATATTTATAACGGCTAGTTTGATTGGTTGTGGTGTGTTAGAATCTCGAAGTTGCATACAATGCATCCCATTGCATTATTCAAAGGGAAATGTATAGTGGAAACTTGGTGTGTTACACATCCCTCAAATGGGTTAAGAAATCATGATTGGTCTGTAAGGTGGGATACCACCACATTAGTTGATAAAATATATTTTCTGATCACCACCTATTTAGGATTGTCATACTTATGTATTTATCAATTATTAATGATATTTACAAATGTAATATTATACATAAATTATTATATAAGACATATCTTCGTACTCTCTATTTTTTTGTACTATGATAATGTTGCTCATGTGCACAACAGACTTCTACCTCACAATGTGATTGGATTTGTTCAAGATTTATATGGAATTTATTAAGTATGAGTTTAATAAAAATATGTGATATATATTACATAAAAATGTTTCAATATTGATAATATATATTAATTAATTTTATTAATTTCAATAAAATAATAAAATGGAAACATCATTTTTGTTTACTAATGGCCTAACCTCTCCACAAAAATTTTATTTCATTTCATATCAATAAATTTAAGGGATTTCTCTAAGTACGTATATAGTGAATATTTATGGTATTTATTTCATGTATTATATTGTGTAGATGTTGAATCTTTGATCAGAATAATAGGACCAATAATAACAAGTTAAAACATACATGGACAAAAATAGTTACATTCAAAAAGCTAACATTATCATTGAATTGTTAATAAATGTGTAATAAAAGGGAATAATTAAATAATATAAGGTATGATATATATGAATATTTTCCTTTTATATATGTATAATAAATATATATTTATTATATAGGAAAATTAATGAGAATTAAGGAATCCAATAATTAAAGTAATAGATTCTTTTTATGAATTATCCATCATTGTGGCATATATTATGTTATGCACATGTATTGTTTCTCAAGCTGTATACAAATCCCCATTAACATGTGATATAATTAGTTTATAAATTATAATGATATTTCATGTTTCATTTTATTTTATTATTTTATGGATTATATTATTTAATGTTAATAATGTGGTAAAGATTTTATGTTAAAATATTATCATTTTCAGAAATTATTTACGATTAAGTCTCCAATATTGAAATCTTATGATTTTCTTCTCAAGAATTATAATGAGTTTTCTTCTAATAGGGTTATAAAATATATCTTCATATAAAAGTACCATTTGTCAACTCTTTGGTATATAATATAATTATGATTTTTTTTAAGAAATTCTCTCTTTATTTCTCCATTATGTCAAAAATTTGTCTTCTTTTCAAAACAATATTTTCTAAAATTGTTTTCAATGATGTTTTATTACAATTTTATAATTATAAAAATATATTATTAAATATATTTTATTTATTACAAAAAAATTTTAATGTGAAATTTATTTTTCGTTCTAAATAATCCATTTTATCCGTTTACTAAAATTATAAAAGGAATATTCATATGAAAATGTGTTGGATGACCCAATTTTTTTGACATCATAAACAATAATTTTTTCTAATATTATGTTAAAATCTTTATATATATTTTTCAAAGAATTTTTTATTATCTATTATATTTTAAAAATAGTGTTTTATTGTGGAAATGATATTTTTTCCAAGAAATATTTTCAATGATATTTCAAAATTAATTTCCATATAAGATGAAATCAATTGGTCTTACAAATGTATTATGAGGATATGATCCAAGGATGCTACTCATATTCTTTTTTGGAATGATTTTAAATTTTATGGAAATATTTTTTTGATTCCGATTTCTATTCTATGGGTTATACCATGAGGAAGTTCCTATGAAACCCTCTTCATTTCCCATGTTATTCTATAATGAAATTATTAAGAAAACTATCTTTTTTTATTATGATATAATATGGTGAAATATTTATGATACCCATTTAATTTCACTAGGTGTGATTGGATGAATGATTATGATATTGTATAATTAATATATATTGTTATCATTATGTGATTATTAGAACCTACATATTCCATCAGTTAATTGGATAATGATTTAATTCTCATGAGACAGATATGAATGGAATGGGGAGTTTACTATGTTTAGTGTGACAAGGATGGAAGGAGGAGTGAATGTAGAGACCCAAGCATGATATACAAGGGAATTACATTACTTTTTTGGAATAATTAATACATAATAAGAACCAACACTCAATGACCGAAATAGTTTATTGTCTTCGGAAACTCAAAACATAATCTTCTAATCATGGTGAAAGATATTCAACATCTCCCATAAAGATCTTGCCCTTTTGTTTTCTTACATAAAAACTTTCTTTAAATCCTGGGGAAAGGAAAACATATAAAGGGTGTGATCAAATTCTCAGTAGGGGTAATCCTGGAGAAAATAAAATAAATCATATAAATTTGAACCTAAAAAAATAGGAAAATAAAGATTAAGCATCAAAATCTTGAGAAATAAATCTTGGCAGAACATAAGGTATAGATCATAAAGAAAAATTAATCATGATAAAATATCATGTGAATAAAACATGTAATTGTGGAAAACCATTTTTTACATGATATGATTTCCATAGTATCCAAGACATTGCTTCCAAGACCGTCATAGTGGACAAAGTCCCTTACTGAATCGAGTTCACTCCTCGTTCAAGTCATGTATCACTGAACCGGATTAACATGTCCTTCCATCCATGTATGTCTCATGAGATCTAAATCATTAACCAATACATTGGAGGTAGATATAGGTCTAACCAATCATATAATGAAGTAATTCTTATTTTTTCACCAAAATAAACATAAATAATTTATCATACCCCAATGAATAAAATGGGTTTTATAAACATCATCCCATCATAACATAATCCACATAAAAATGGCTATTATTTAATCATAAAAAGAATAAAACAATGTAAATAATAGAGTCATTATACATGAAACATAATCAAAATAAATAATTTCATCTTAGATGGAAAATAGTTTTGACAAAGCACTTGAAATGGATTCTTAAGGAAAATATCCTTTCTTCTTTAAAATAACATTCCTATCACAAAATGAAATTCAATTTTAAAAGAAAAGTATTTTGTTGAAAATAATCATGAAATATTATAGAGTAAGCTCTATGAAAATTACTCTTTATGGAACCATAAACATCCATTCACATAGTATAAGTTAAAAAACATTCTCCTCATACTTTTAATGGATAAGTCAAAAAGTACCATGTTTGCTAAACAACAGAATGATTCCTTCTATAACACAAAGTAAAAGTATAAATTGGTAAAAATAACATTAAAAATACATGTAATAATATTAAAAAAATTATGAAAAACATTTTTTGTACATGGATGAAACAAATAACCCCAGTAAATACTAACATATAAGCAATGTCTGATAAAAATGAGATTTGAAAAATTATCCCTTAACTTAGGTCCAATTTCTTCCATACATGTCTGAAACTCTTGTATGGTTGGTTTAAACATATTATTAACTTGTAACAGAACCATAATAAAATTTATGATGTCATATATGATTCACTTATGACTTTATATTTCCTGTTCTTTTGACAATTCCAAGTTAAAGTAGCGTTTCCGGTAAAATCGTTTCATTTATCGTACCTGATTGGACTTGTTTTTATTGATATTATTATTACATATATAATGATTTAATTACTTCCAGAATGTAAAACATGATTTATATATAATATATATTCATTATATAAATATATAATAGATAGATAAATGAAATGAAACAGACCATTCATGGAGACGGTAGGCCGTACGTACGCATGAACGCTATTTTCCTTTCTTTATTGACTTGAATCCAAGTAAGTAGATGACATATATATATATATATATAAATCTATTTGAAGTATTACAATATATATACCATTATTATTCATTATATATATACATAATAATCATTCTTGAATGGTCAACATGTAGAATGAATCTCATCGCGTCATGGAGATGGTAATCCGTACGTACTTAGAGCGATGATATCGTTTCCATAATTATTGAATGGAATTATAGAGGATGATATAATATCTCAGAATTATTATGATGTTATTGTAACCATATATAGTTATTATTTACACCATTATACCCTTCCAAGTATGGTGGTGGTGGAAAAACAGATTACACCACGGTATGGAGATGATATTCCATACGTACGGACGCGTGGTGATTTAATTTTCTGTAGGATTGATAGAAGTTGAAATGGGGTTGTTTCATATTTATAATAACATATCAGTATATTATTTATACTGATGTTATTACTTTATAATTAAACCACTAATTAAAGAAGAAGTTGAAAAAGAAAGAAACTTGAACGAATCGGTAGAAGGGGTTACCTATGCTTCGGCACACCTCTTTTATACTTCCTCTTAAGGCACTAGATTTGGTCTTTTGAAAAGAACAGAACCTCTATAATATTAATAGATAGTTTTAGAAGAGAAAATTTCAGGTTTTTTCCGATCTTGAAGGCTCAAAATTGAGTGAAGAGGAGAGGGAAGGAGGTTCCCTTATATAGGAGAGAAGAGGGGCAGTTTTGGATACCTTAAAAATATTAATTAATAATAAAATGAAACCCAACTTAAAAACCTAAAAAATGACTCAATTAGAATATGAGATGAGATAGGGTTGTAATATCATCATCCAATAAAATTTATACATGTATTATGTTTATTGTAAACCTTATCAAGTTGATTTATCTTTATTTAATATATTTAATTTTATTTGTGGTAATAAACTTCTAAATTTTAAATTGTTTTAAATACATACTTATATGTTTCCAATTTTCAATTATTGGATAATTTATAACCATTTAGACCATATAATTTTAAATTTTGTATTTTTTAAATATTTTTGTGATTTTTAAATAATTTAATAATATGTTATTTTTATAAAATATCAATTGTATAAATTTTTACACTATTCATTATTTGAGTTTAAATAAAAACCACACAGAATAAATGTTTGATCCAAAATATATAATAGATTTATAACATGTCATATTCATCAAAAAAATTCATGGGGAACATTAATTTCTTCATATATTATATATTTTAATATTTTTAAAACCATTAATTTGCTATATCTCTAAATAAAATAATTACTACCACATTTTTTATAATTATTTAATTTACTTATTTGTTGCATAAAAATTAAAAATAAAATCCTATGATGGAGATAATTATAATACCTTTAATAATATTATTTTTACTTGAATTTATAATCTTAAAATCATCGCAATAAATTGTTATATTTATTAAATGATGAATGTGACATCTTTGACATCAATTAAAATAAAATAATATAAATGTCCTAATCGGTTTTATAAGGCTCCAAATGGTCCAAAACTTGAACCTTGGATGGTTAGGGTATATATATACTCGACCAATAATGTTCAGTCATGTTTATGGTCTTTTGGATGGGTATTGTTATTATAATAAAAACTATATTATCGATTTATCACTTAATAAATAATTTCTACATCATTAATGTATAAGCTATTAAGGAAAATATATATTTATTTAAAATTTCAAATAAATTACCATGATAAAGAAAAAAATTTAGATTTAGAATGTGTATTTATAACCGAATTTATATTCCGTATAACCTTATATTAAAAATAATTTATTTATTAATGTTTTAGTGGGACATATTTCACTTTCATTTAAATAAAACATAATAAAGGTCTTAATCACAAACAAGTGGTTTCAAATAGATATAATGTCTACCCAAGTATATTTTAGGACAAAATATAATCATCCTATTATATTAAGACAAGTGTTAGGGTAAATTTATAATATTAATTTTATCCTTAATTATCAAATTTACCTTTAACTCTGGTAATAAAATTTACCTTGGTTACTATTCACAATGCCCAAAAAAATTAGCCAATTAAAATAATATGGACTTACTGATTACAAATATGGAATCCATTTTTCAAAATTCAATAAACATAATGTGCGGTATTTAATTTCAATGTAATCCTGCAGTTGAGAAAATGGGTTTTAAAAGTTAAAACGTTGCAAAAGGTTGGATGTTTTTACTTATGATTTCACTGTAAAATTAATGATAATGACATAAATTATGTTAAATGGTAAAAATATACTCTATTTATACTTTAAATCCATTAAATATTATATTTTAACAATATAAATTATCTCGATGAAAAAATATGTTTTTAATGAAATTTTAGCGTATTTTTATTATTCATGAAAATAAGAAACTTATCAGAAAAATATCAAAAAATTATCCAAAGTAATTTTTTATATACTGAATGAAAAGATAAATTTTATTTTGTCAAATTGAACTTATAAATATATCAAAAACTAAATTCAATGTGGGTGCGCTATCAAAAGGCGGCAAAACTGCATTATTTGAAAAATACTTATTTTACTCGAGAAAATTATATTGTTCTTATACCATGCCCTATAAAATGTTTAAGATCAATTATAATGTCATAAAATTCATAATTTATTTACAAATATTCATATAGGCTATTTCATAATAATATTATAACAATATATCGTTGTTAAGGGAAACTCAGTATTGCGTATAACACACGCTATTGAAGAAGGTTGCCCTCACGTGCAACACAATCCAAAAATAGTTTTTGTGTATAATATAAGCTAATAAGACGTTGCGTATACACAAGATAATTTTTTTTGTAGCATAAAACATAATAAATCAAGGAAATTAAACAAACATTATTCATAAAATCTTCGGGTGTTACATTCTACCCCCCTTAAAATGAATTTCGCACTCGAAATTCATTGGGGTTTATAAATGGTTTACTACTTGAATGTTTCTTTAATAGAAATCCACATCATAAAAAGGAATACAAATAATTAACATTAAAAAGTAAATTATGGAATGATGTGGTTACCCAAATTAACTAATCACTAGGTTTCCACATAGGAGAACATAGATGATAATATGGATATGGAAGAGAAATCTAACCATCAAGTTCTGATGGAGAGTGGTAGAGAACATGGATATGAAAAATCCAACAATCACAAAGCCATAGATTTGTGATGATCTAGGGTACCATTGGATTAATTAAATATGAGGACATAAGGAAAACATTTTTGGTTTTCATGATCATTTCCCTAAAGTTGAAGAATTTTAATTAGAAGAAATACCGACTTAATTTTGGTACAATCTCACCGTTTTTCGTGCCTTGAACAATTTCAACATCATATATTAATTAATTAAAGTTTAATTTGTCATTCTTGAAGTGTTAGTAGATCATACAATAAAATTACGGGTCCTTCCATCTATCTCCAAAAAAAGGTTATAAAATGTAATTAAATATACATAAGTCCATATATGGTGAGGTTAATTGTATATGATACCAAAAATGGACTTATACATCATCTATCATACAGATTAATAAAATAAAACTAGTTTCTACTAACCATGGACTTCATGTAGTCCATTGGAAGATGATAAAGGCTTGTCGCACTTCGTTTGTGGGTTCGATTCCTGTAACCTTGTTCAACGTGACGGGTTGTCCTCCATCCAACAGGTTATCCTTTTTCTAAAACTACATTATTATTACATTCCTTAAATAATGTCGAAAAAATTTATAGCCTTAAAAAATTATATCTTATGTCTAAATTAATTCATTCCAATATTTAGGCTTATCCAAAAAACCTCTATCCATGCTCATAGTATAATGAAAAATATTACTAGAAATTTCCTCAACCAAGCATGTGAATACAATCATTTATCCACCATATATCATATGATATATCTTGTTGGTCACATTCCAAACATGTTAATACCTTAATAATGTATTGTCTTGAAAAATGAATACCCCGTGAACCTTAGTGAAAATTGAATTATTTCAGATGTTAACTCTTTCCACATACCAAATTCTCAAAATTTATATATTCTCAAACCATGATATAACTTTTTCCTTATATCACTCATGAGCTCATTTAATATTCTCTTTATCCCATTATTATGTGCATATCATTTTCATTCCAAAAATATTTCCATCACTTTTCATGGTTACCGGTACCATATAATTATTGAAAACCAATATATAGATATTCTAAAATTCAACGATTCCATAAATGAGATTCCATGATACTATTTTGAAATCCCTTTACAAAAACTTTTAATCATTAAACAACATCATTTTCATACTCAACATCACAATTTTTTATCGCATGTGACTTCCCATTATCCTTTTCATTAAGAGGTTGCTCACTTTGATCATCATTAACCCTTGGATAAGGGTATTTATTAGAATAATTATCCATTTCCTTAAACTTGATGCATTGAAGTGTTGGTGGAGCGTTCTCTGTAGTCTTTTCTTTATTCACATCATTATCTACCTTTTTCCCATTACGTTGACACTCAACTTCTCAATGAACTTCTTTTCCACACTTAAAATATTTTCTAGTACCTTTTAGACAATCTCTCGCATGCTTCTTTCCACACCTTTACCATAAAGAAACATTCATATTCTTTTCACCATTATTCTAAGATTTCTCCTTGAACTCCATCTTTTGATTTTTTTCAAATCCATGAAAGGGATATGTAACACCAACATAAAATTATACCTTGATATGAAAACCCGCAATTTATTCATAGTTATTGATGTCACTTATAGCTAATCCCCTTCTAAGGCTTTGTTTTAAGCCACTGAAGAATCAATCAACATTAATTTCAGGTTGGATGATAAAGCCAAATGCATACCTTGCAAGCCTTGTAAAATTTTCCTCTTATATACCAACAGATTCACCATATTTTTTCTTAAGCTCAAGGAACTCCTTTTCCATCATTATTCGAAGAATACGAGGGAAGTACTTGTTAAAAATCATGTTCTTGAAATCATCCCATTCCATTTATTCAATTTCATCTTCGGGCCATGTATTCTTAATTAGAGTCCGCCACTGGTCTGCTTCACCTTCTAAAAGGTAAACAAACAGAAAAACTTTATCATGTTTTGGACAGTGAAGTACGAAAAATATCTTTTCAATGGTACTGATCCATTGTTCAGCAACATGTGGATTAAAAGACCCAGTTAAATAAGGTGGATGTTGCCTCATAAAGGACTCAATATAAATTTTTTCCCTTCACTGCTAATTTGAAATTCCTAAATGATTAATATCTTGTGTACATATTGAAATAAGATTTTTCACTCCATCCCCCATAACATTGGATTGTTCTAGAGGAAAATCATTGCATTGTCCTTTACATTGATCAACATGGTTCCTTCGGGTTCATCCATCGTCTAAAACCCAAAAAGAATACTATGAGAGTAAAAAGTCATGCTTGGGGGAAAATAATAATAAAGGAGCAGTGCCTTCAATATCTAACATCTTAGGTTTAATTATAATATCGTTACGGTAATTCAAGGACTATAACCTGTACTAATACATAACCTTAGGGACATCCAAATACATACCATAGAAATATCTCTAGGTATCTCACTAATGTTTTTCGTATCCTAGTTTCCAAGGGTTAACTAAACCTTTACTCTGATACAAAATGTAGAGACCTAAGATTGATGTACATTGAAATTACATTAATTTTTCAGAATAATTAAACATAATAAGAACCAACACTCAAGGACCATAATAGTTTAGTGTCTTTGGTATCTCAAAACATAATCTTCAAATCATTGTTAAAGATCTTGAATATCTCCCATAAAGGTGTTCCCATTTTGTTTTCATACCTAAAACCTTTCATTAAATATTAAAGAAAATAAAACATATAAAGGGTGTGATCAAATTATCAGTAAAGGTATGCATAGATAAAATATAACAAATCATTTACATTTGAACTTAAAAAAACATGATCATAAAGTTTAGACATCAAAATCTTAAAAAATAAATCTTGGTAGTACATAAAGAATAAATCATAAAGGAAAATTAATAATGATAAAATAGAATGGGAAGAAAAAATATAATTGTTTCAAACCATTAAGCACATGATATGATTTCCATAGTATACAATTCATTGCTACCATGACCATCTTAGTGGACAACGTCCCTTACTGGATCTAGTTCACTCCTCATTCCAGTATTATATCACTGAACAAGAATAACATTCCATTCCAGCTATGTCTATCTCATGTGATATAAATATTTACCCAATGAATTGGATGGAGATATAGGTCCCACCCATCTCATAATTAAATCATTCCTACTTGTTCCGAAAAATAAACATAAATCATTCATCATAACCCAAAGAATAAAATGGGTTTCATAAACATCATTCCATCATAAAATAATCCATATAAAACAACCAGATATCATTTCATCTTAAAAATAATCAAAACTTTTAAATAATAGAGACATTATACTTGAAACATAATCATATAAATAATGTCATCTTAGATGGAAAATTATTTTGACAAAACACTTGAAATGAATTCTTGAGGAAAATATCATTTCTTATTTAAAACCATTTTCCTATCACAAAATGAAATTAAATTTTAAATGAAAAGGATTTGGTTTAAAATAATCATGAAATCATGTAGAGTAAGCTTCATGAAAATTTGGCATCATGAAACCATAAAAATCCATTCACACCTTATAAGTTTAAAAAAACATTCCCCTCATATGTTTAAGGGAAAAGTCCAAAAGTACCATGTATGGTAAACAAAAGAAAGATTCCTTCCATAAAAAAAACTAAAAGTAAAAATGGTGTAAAAATGACATTAAAAATACATGTAAGAATATTAAACACTTTAAGTGAAACATTTTTTGAACATGGATGAAAAAATAACCCCAGTAAATACTTACGTATAAGAAATCGTGGATAAAAATAAGATTTGAAAAAAATACCCTTACCTTAGGTCCAATTTTATCTGTATGTGTCCGAAACTCCAATATTGTGGGTTTAAACATATTATTTACTTGTAACAGAACCATAATAATATTTATTATTTCATATATGAGTCACTTGTGACTTTATATTACCCGTTCTTTTTCCAATTCCATGTTAAAGTAGCATTTTCAGTAAAATCGTTTCATTTATCGTACATGTTTTAAATTGTTGTTTTTGATATTTTTATAACATATATCAGGATTTACTTACTTCCAGAATAAAAAACATGATTTATATATCATATAAATTCTGTATATATATATATATAATAGGTAGATAAATGAAATGACACACACCGTTCGTGGAGACGGTAGGTCGTGTGTACACATGAACACCGTTATCATTTCCTTATTGAATTGAATCGAAGTAAGTAGATGACATATATATATATATATACATAAATAAATTATGATTATTATATTTTATGTACCATTATGATTCATTATATATACTTCATAATCATTTTTTAATGGTTAACCTAGAGAATGAATCTCATCGCCTCGTGGAGAGTGTAATCCGTAAGTATGCACGAGTAATAATATCATTCACATAATTAGTGAATTGAATTGGAGTGGATGATATAATATCTCAGAATTAGTATGATGTTATAAAAACTGTATATAATTATTCTTTACACCATTATACCAATCAATGTAAGGTGGTGGTTGAAAAACAGATTACACCATGGCATTGAGACCGTATTCCGTACGTACGCACGCGCATTGATTTCATTTTCTGTAGGATGGATAGGAAGTGAAATGAGGTTGTTTCATATTTATAATAACATTTAAGTATATTAGTGATAATTATATTATTACATTATAATGAAACAACTAAATAATAATAAGTTGAAAAAGAAATAAACTTGAAAGAATCGGTAGAGGTGATTACCTCTTCTTCGACGCACATATTTTAAGCTTCCTCTTAAGGAACTAGAGTTGGTCTTAGGAAAAGAAAAGAACCACTATAATATTAATTTAAAGGTTTTGGAGAGAAATTGGTAGTTTTTGGCCGAGCATGAAGGCTCAAAATTGAGTGAAGATGAGAGGGAAGGAGGTTCCCTTATATAGGAGACGAGAGGGGCACTTTTGGAAACCTCAAAAATATTAATTAATAATAAATTGAAACCCCAATTAAAAACCTAAAAAAAAAATAAATTAGAATATGAGATGAGATAGGGTTGTTATCTCATCAACCAAAAAAATTTAGATATGTTTTATGTTTATTTTAATCCTTATCAACTTGATTTATCATTATTTAATTTATTTAATTTTATTTGTGGTAATAAAATTTTAAATTTTAAATTATTATAAATAAATACATAAATGTTTACTATTTCCAATAATTGTATATTTATAACTTTTTAGACCATATAATGTTCAATATGAATTTTTTATATATTTTTGTGATTTTTAAATAAATTAATAATATGTTCTTTTGATATAATATCAATAGTGTCAATTTTGACACTATTCATTATTTGATTTTAAATAAATACCACATAGAATATATGTTCGAAATAAAATATATAATAGATTCATAAAATGTCATATTCATGAAAAAAATTAATAGGGGACATTATTTTGTTCATATGATATTTATTTTAATATTTTAAAACCATTAATTCTGTATATCTCTTAATTTAATAATTACTACATCATTTTTGTATAATTATTTAATTTAATTATTTATTGGATAAAATTAAAAATAAAATCTTATAATGATGATAAATATGATACATTTAATAATAATATTTTTACTCTAATTTATCATCTTAAAATCAGAACATTTAAATTGTTTTATTTATTAAATTGTGAAGGTGACATCACTGACATCATTTAAAATTAAATAATATGAATGTACTAATAGGTTTTATAAGGATCCAAATGGTCCAAAAATATACCCTTGGATGATTATTATATATATATACTCTACCAATAATGTTTGGTCATGTTAATGGGTCTTTTTGATAGGTATTGATATTTTAATATAAACTATATTATTGTTTTATCACTAAATATATAATTTCTACAGCATTAATGTATAAGTTATTAAGGTAATTATATATGTTTTTAAAAATTACAAATAAATTACCATGATACAGAATAAATTTTTGATTTTTAATTAGTATATATAACTGAATTTATATTCTATATAACCTTATATTTAAAAAAATTTAGTTATTAAAGTTTTAGTGGGACATATTTCACTTTCATTTAAATAAAACAAATTAATGGTCTTAATCACATACAAGTGGTTTCAAATAGATATACTTTAGACCTAAGGATATTTTAGGTAGAAATATAATCATAAAATTATATAAATAACAATGTTAGGGTAATTTTATAATAGTATTTTTACGCTTAATTAACTAATATACCTTTAACTATGGTAAATAAAATATATCATAGTTACTATTCATAATGCCCAAAAATAAAACTAGCCTATTAACATAATTTGGACCTACTGATTCCAAATATAGAATCATTTTTTCCATATTCAAAATAAAGAAGTTGTATTATTTTATTTAAAATCAATCCCGTTGTTGAGAAAACGGGTTTCAAAAGTTAAAAAGTTGCAAAAGATAGAAATGTCTTTACTTATGAATTCAATGTAAAATTAATGATAATAACATATATTATATTAAATGGTAACAATATATTATATTTATACTATAAAAACATTAAATATTATAATTTTACCATATAAATTATCTTGATGAAAAAAAAAATTTAATTAAAATTTAGCGTATTTTTACTATTAATCATAATAAGAAACATATCAGAAAAATATCATCAAATTACCCAAAGCAAATTTTTATATATTGATTCAAAATAAGAATTTTATTTTGTCAAATTGAACTTATAAACATTTCAAAAACTAAATTTAATTTGGGTGCACCATCAAAAGGCGGAAAAACAACATTTTTAGAAAAAAATTATTTTACCCAAAAAATTTATTTTGTTCTCATACCATGTTCTATAATATGTGTTAGATCAATTATTATGTCATAAAATTAAAAATTTTGTTACTACTATTCATAAATGATAGTACATAAAAATATTATAATAATATATCATTGTTTAGTGAAACTCAGTATTGCGTACAACACAGGCTATTAAGGAAGGTTTCTCTTGCGTGCAACAAAATCCATAAATAGTGTTTGCATATAATATATGATAATATTGTGTTGCATATAACAAAAGATAATTATGGTGTAGTGTATAACACAAGACATCAATGAAATTAAAATAATATTTTTCATAAAATATCGGGGTGTTACAGTGAACCCAGCTTAGTAAGGGAATTTTCCACATTGATTTTATTGAGTGTGACCGATAACTTCAAATACAGTTTTTGAGTGGACACATTCCTCTTTGATATCCATTAAAATAATCCTTATATAATATGTAAATTATTTTCTATGATTATATTTAAGTCACAAATTCCATGAATTGTGAAAATGTTATTCTATCATGGTTCATTTTATTGGATTTCCTTATAGTTTATTTATTCTAAATTTTTATTCTTAATGCAATGATCCTAGATTATTTTCATTATATACCGGGTATGATTTTGAAATGTAATTCTCAGGTTATAATACCATTTTTCTCATGTTATTCTTATGTATCTCCCTTGATAGCCATACAAAGAATCCAAGAACATACATTCATATTATTTCTTCCCCCAATGTTATGAAGAAATGTTTTACACATGAAATTTATAAGTAGGGTTATATTTGTGAAGTACATAGTGTAAAGTGATGTTGCTCACTTATGAAAAAATATTTATGTTTCCATCTTTCCAAATGTGCTAAACTATTGTGGTCTTCAATCATCTATTTCTATAATGCAATGAACATTCATAAAAAATGTTTCAATAACATTGTTTGAAAATAATAGTTTTATATATATGGTATCAAAGCATAAGATTAATTAACCATTAGAATTTAGGGTTAGAAAACATTAGTAAAATCCCTGAGGACATGTTCAAGGATAAGTCTAAATATGAGACAATATGTAGGAAACAATATTAGATATTTCATAAATTATAGTGCATGTGGTTTCTATGAAATTATATCCCCATTTAAATAGTATTGGTGAATATAGATTTGGAATTCTTTTATATAATGGTAATAAAACTAAAAATGGTTCACTGACATGTACTCAATTGTCTCATGATACGTGAAATCAGGCCTTGTTACACACCTGGATTGATGCTCCTGATGGGATATGCTTTGCAAAGTAACAATCTATTTAAGAAATATGAAGATGGATTTAACATGAAGATGACTATAAATGAACATGGATAAAATTAATGTGTTATCGTATAAGAATATTATGTCATGATTTTGAAATCCTATATTTGGTTTTTGTAATAATGTGGTTCCACACTATGATTACTATTTCATACTTTAAGTTTTTGGTTTTAATCAATAGCTGGAACTAGAAGGATAAATGTTAGTGCTGAGTGTAGGAATAATAACATGATTCTCCTTCTTGAAATAGAACATTATGGGATATCAAATTAAAAATAGTGTTTCCATTATAACACAACATTATAAAGAAATATATCTTGTTAGAAATTAAAAAAAACAATTGGAAAACATTATGTTGAGTCCTTCATGAAGCAATGCTCAACTTTTTTCATTGGGTATTCTGATCAACTAGTTTATTAAAAAGTGATCAATAACAATAAAAATATATTTTCTATTCTCTTGTGCTAGTAACCTGAGATAGATGTTTTGGTTTTATACCATTTGGAATGTGAATTACATAAATGATGTAATATTATAAATAATATGAGGCAAAATGATAAAATTAACTCCATGTATTCGGAGATGTTAAGGAACAAGTAATTCAATAAGTACATTAATCATATTCTAAATAAGAAGAGGAATACGAAGTTACTCAAGATAATTAAAAAGGACGATGAATCCATTTCCACCAATGACAAAAATTTTACAGGACATTCATGGTAAGATTCATGTAATTTCATCCAACCAAAAAGTCATGTTGGCCGATACATTAGTGTTTTATAACCATGTCTTTTAAGGAATTATCAATTAGAGTCTATAGTAGATATTAAGATATTTTTTTTGTTCAATCATGTTGATGTTAATGTATAGATCTACAAAACAACCTCATGGTTTTTATAAGATGATAAAAATGGAATTCAAAGTGAAATATAAAAACCATTAAAGGAAAAACATTAGATTTACTTTAAGCACAATGTGTTGGAAGAAGCATCAATGAAATTTCATTACGAGGAATAATAAATGTTTTAAGTGTGGAAGGGAAGGTCATAGGGAAAATTATTTATAATTTGGTGGAATGAAGTTATCTAATGATGCATATAATGATAATGTTTCTCATAATCTACCTCTCACTATTTCATTCTTCTAGTGCAATGTAAATGAGATTGATGCTATCCAGTGCCCAAAACCAAGGGTAAATGGTGATCATCGACATCAGTAACAACATTAGTGATGGGATAAAAGGAAATAAAATGTGATCACTATTTCTGAAATGGGTTTTGATAATAAAATAGTGAATGGAACACATTCCATACACTATTTAACTGATAATTTCTTATTTGGATGTTGATCTACCCATTCATTGATATAAATTGAATTTTATAAGGGTGAAAAAATTACAAAAAAATTATTAGATTTATAATTAGTAGTGAATAGAATGAATGGTATTATAATAACATATAAAGTATATTATACCACTCTAGTTAATGTTTGAGGGAATGTGATTCTTGTAAATATTTTCATTATTTCTCTTTTTGAATTTAATGCCATCATAGGAATAGATGTTTATTTATATACAAAAAACCCACATCAATCTAGTAGGAAGGTAAGTCACATTTGATATTATTAACCAATGTTTGTTACTATATCAATGTGATGACACATACGATCTTCCAAATGATATTACATCGATTTAATCATAATTAATTCCCATTCATATAGGGTATTTGTCTTAGATGGGTTGGAAGAAATATGAAATCAATAATATGCATATTATTAATGAATTTTTTGATGTATTTCTATACATGTTTCCCTTACAACCAACAAAAAATGAATATGAATTCACAATAGAACTCATTCCAATATCAACACCAATTTTAATGATTCCTTATATATTGGCCTTGATTTAGTTGTATGAATTAAAGATGAAGATCATGGAAATATTTGAAAGGGGATTAATTTAGAAAAGTGTGTCCCATTGCGGTGAACCTATTTGTGTTGTTAAAAATATGTATTGATGAAACTATACATTGATTATCAAGATCTGAACATGATGTCAATTAATAACATGTATCTTCTTCCTAGAATGGATGACATGTATGATCTATTGCATATAGATCAATACATTTCAAATATTGAACATAATTCTAGATAACATCAATTGAGTGTTAGAAATAATTCCATACAAAGTATGCATACTATTAATATATATTGATGTCATTATGACTTTATAATTATCTTACTATATTCCTGGATTTAATGAATAGTGTCTTTATAGATTACATTTTTCAGGTTTGGGTTGTATTTATAGATGATATTATTATCTATAAAATCATAAGAAAGAGCATGAAGTATAATTGATAATTTTACTAATAACCCTTATAAATTAGAAAATATATTAAACATTTACATGTTATTAATTTTGGATGAAAAAGGATTCATAGTTGTGTCATATAATATGATATATAATATATTAGCAGATCCATCAAAGAAGGAGGATATTAAATGTTTTCCCAGACTAACCACTATGACTGAGATCCATAGATTTAATTATTTAAATGGTTATTAACAATAATTTGTGGGGAAATCATTATAAATATAAAATCCATTGACTATGTTAACATAGAAGGGATGTGATATCATCAAAATTGATGAATTCTAGGAACATTTCAAGGGACTAAAGTGAATATTAGTCAGAACACAAGTTATTAAATTACCCCATAGTAGATAAGGGTTTGTAATTAATAGTGATACATAAAAGAACATATTTGGATATTTTCTTATTCATAATGACATGTTTTTAGAACATGTTTGATGATAATTTATTGTTCATTAGAAAAATTTCCAAACTCATGAATTTGAGTTAGTTTTATAAATTATTTCATTGACGATTTGGAGGAAATATCATTATAAGGAAAAGTGTAATATATATAATTTTCCTAAAATTTTAAATCATATATTCATACAAAATGTGTTGAATATTTATCAAAGTATATGGATATATATTATTAACGATTATTATTTCTCATGATGTTACAACCCTAGGAAAGTGAATAAGGTGGTTGATGCTTTGAGTTAAAAGGATCATGTCAGCCCATCAATTACAAGGATTACAAAAGATCCATTATTTCGTGATAAAAAATGGATGGATATAGAAATAATAATGGAAGGGGAAAATCATCTATATAAATTTAATGTTACACAATCTCTCTATTGTATGATTAAATATGAATAAATGGAAGATTTAGAGACTCAATAGAATATTAGAAATGTTTCTATCTTCATCCTTGATTATGACAGAATTATATGGTTCATGAACCATGTATGTATTCCATCTATACCATACTCAAACATGGAGATGTTATAAGAATAAAATAGTTAATCATTTTATATTTACCCTAATTTAAAAAGATTCATAGATAATGAAACTAATATATATTTTGGTATTTAATTAGTAGAGATATCATAGAGTTTTTATTTTGGTGCATCATATGTCAACAAGTTATAGGTGATATAAGGGGGATGTTGTTGAAATTTACTATACTAGGATGGAAATGAATAAATATCCCCATGGATATTTTGATTATACTTTACAAAATAGCCAATGTATATAATGTTATTTGGGATGTAGTGGATCACCTTACTAGGTCAGTAAACATCATCACTATTTCAAAAGAATTAAATATGGATTATTTTTCAATGTTATTCATTAATGAAGTGGTCAATATTCATGTAGTATCCCATTATATTGAGTTTTATTGGGATATGATATTTAACTAAATGATATAGTGAAATATTCAGCAATATCTAGATAGAGTCATGTTTAGGCACTATGTATCATCCTAAAATGAAGACTATATAAAAGAACCATTAAAACCCTATAGGATATACTGAGATCTTCTTAAATGTATTTAAAATGTGGTTGGGATCAAAAAATTCCTATATTTTTCAATAAAACAATAAAAATAACCTAAACATTCATATTTACCCATATTAATCCACATATTGAATGAAATATAGAGCTCCAACATTCTGGAATGATGTTAGAGAATGAATTATTTGAGATCATATATATGAAATTAAAAAAAAATTAAATTCATTTAGGAACACATTATGGAATCCCAAAGTTACAATAAAATTCATCCTAATTATCACCAGCAAAGATCTATAATTTTATGTTTGTGATTAGGTGTTTCTATGAATTGTTTCAGGAATAAGGTTATGAGATTTGGGGGGGAAAGGGAAACTAACCCCAAGGTATATCTGTCCCTCTCAAATTATTTATCATATTGGGATGGTATCCAATGACTTGGAACATAAAATAAACATCTCTGAATTCCATTATGTTTTATAGTTATCTATATTGATGAATTACATACCTGACCATTCATATATTCTAAACTCAGAGGTCATACCACTTAAGAAATACCATTTTTATGAGGATCAACAAATAGAGAATATGGATCATATAGATAATGTTATATGAAACAATACCCCTCACCTAGAAATTGTTTTTTTAAACCCACATATTTGAGGAATCTTCATTGGAACTTGAGTATATGATCCGGTAGATTTATCTACATTTGTTTGTTTTAGAGTGATAAATTTCTATGGAGAAATTCATTTTAATGTCGGTAAAATGAAACAACCTACATTTTAATGGATTATTTCAAAATAAATTAAATTTATTCAATATAATTCATTATTTGGAACATAATTTTATGCTTTAGATAATCTAAACACCATTTTAATCATATTCTATAAGATGCATTGGGTTAGCTTGTGTTATACATGACTCTGAGTTTCTGCAAAACTGCAAAATATTATTTATATGTGATTATTATAATTTAACTATTATACATAGTAATATGAATATTAATCAATGCATTTAAAATATTACATATATTGTTTTGATATAAATTAAACATAGTGAATTTTTAATACATAATTTTTGGTAAAGTCATTATCTATTTCTAAAATACTATTGTAAAAAATTTACTTATATATTTTTGTTGATAGTAAGAAAATTATTTTCACATAATTTTATAAAATTAATATGATAAAATAAAAATCTTTTTTTAATTCATAATGTGATTATTATCTTATGGTAAATTTTTGAGATTTCTTCTGAAATTTTTTTTTGATGAAATGTGAAAAAATAATATATTTTAATAGAAAATATTCATTTCATATAATTTATTTATTATCATAATTTTTTTTTCAAATTTATTTATGGTATAATAAATAAAATTATATATCTATTAATTCAATTTAGTTCATTGGAATTAATTTTATATGAAAAATGGATAAACAAAATTTGTAATATTTTGATAATTTTCTCATTAAAACCCTACTTTCTCATCACGTATGTAGGATTAATTTTAATTTAGTTTTTAAAATTTATATAAATGAAAGTTATAAAAATATATTATATATTTTTATTCATAATTATTTTATATAATAATTTTAAAAAAAATTCATCGAAATGAATAGTGAATGAATTAAAAATTAATTAATGTGGTTTAGGTAAAAATGGGTTTACTAGGGGTTAAAGTATACATATATGGGTATAAATGACCTATAAAATTTTCTAAAACTATTTTATGAAAATATTTAGACCATTAATACTATAAGGATCTAAAATTGTATATTTTGGACCTTTGAAAAATAGGAAAAACATGGGAGCACTCAATTCATATCCAAAATACAACGTGTTTCCTCTCCCCCACTTATTAAACGACAACCACTATAATTTATTCTTCAAACCTTCACACCATTTTTTCAACTAATAACTACCCAAAAAACTCCAAAACATCAATAATATAATCATAGAAGACTTATAATTGATATAAATATAAGCTACGAGATCTTTTATTGCAAACCTTGTGAGGATACCTGAAGAAGGTGTAATATTCATCAATGATCATTTTTGATTATTTCATCCTCCACCCCCTTAAACTCTTATAATAACAAGATTATATAATATCATTTTTCTATCCCAAATATTTATATGTTTTTATTTGAATGTAATTATTTATAACCATTTCCACATCCATTAAAAGGGTTATGAAATCATCACTCTTGTTCATGATGGACTACAAACTCTGAAACTAATTTCATTCTTTTCTCCATCACCACCTACAATGCTGGTAATAAATATGGATTTATTTTTTATATATGATATATATGTTGTTTTTGTGATTCTAGAATTATTATATCACGCATAAAACCATACTCCCTATTCTGTGGCAATACCAGAAACTCCCTCGTGTGTCTGACAGATTACCTCCTAGTGAAGGGATGTAATTCGTTCATTTTTTCATGGATGGTATAAAGGATGAGATTCATAAAAATATGTGGTTTATATTAAATAATAAATATTCTATATTTATAATATATATATATATATATATATTTCATTTACATCTCTTTCTTTTAATCTGATTAGAAAATTGAAGCATCATTCATGTGTACGTACACCTTACCATCTCCATAAAGGACATATTTCATTTCCTGTCACTAAATTTAAGGGTAACTCTAAATACATATATAATTAATATATATTATATTAATAACATATTTTAAATTCTAGATATTTTGAATCCATTATCTTATATTATGACAGAAAATAACAAGTTAAAACATGCACAATAAAAAAAAGTAGTTGTTACCTGATACGTGACATTTGAAAATAATTTTCAATAAATAGGTATAAAAAGGATTAAATAAATTAGATATGGTGTGATATATATATATTAATATGGTTCTGTAATAAATTTATAATAAACCTATATTTATTATAAAGGAGGTTTCAATGTGTATGACAGAAGTCAATACTTAAGGAAAGAGATATTTGTCTCAATTTTCCATCTCTAAGACATATGTTATTTCAAACACATATATTCTTTATTGAGGTGAATATAAAACCCCATTTACATTTAATATAATTAAATTATTCATCATAATGATATTTTTAGTTCCATTCTATTTTATTACTTCATTGAGATCATGATACAATGTAACCAAAGTGCTAATGATTTTATGTAAAAATATCATCATTCAGTGATATTGTTTATGATTAAGTCTCCAATTTTAAACATGATGATATAACTCTAAATAATTATCGTTAAATGACTTTTCCTATGGTCATTCATGATATGCTCATGTAATTGTACCATTTTCCCACTATTTGGTACTTAAAATAATTGATAAAATGTTTCTAACAAAATATGACTTGATTTATCTCTTCAGTTAGAAATCTATTTTCATCCAAAATCAGGGTTTATAAAACATTTTAATAATTTTTTTACAATAAATTTGTTATTTAAAAGATTTTTTTACCATATTTGTCATTTTTTTATATTTATGGAATATTTATGTCTTTTTCCAAGAAATGACATTTGCCTTGTGTGAGAATGTGAATGGAATCACCATTTAAATTTGTACGACATGAACATAATTTTCGAATTCCAACAATAATCATAGCTTCAAAGATTAAATTATAAATTTCATGTTTATCTTTTAAATCAAAAGGTTTCAATATTTTTTTTGTCTAAATAATCATTTATCAATGAGAAATGTATATTTTTATCCAAAATTTTTTAAAAAAATATTTCAAATTTTTTTTCCATCTATTGTGACATCTATTGTTGTTGAAATTTTCATATAGGTGATATAATCCTAGTATACCAATCATATTATTTCATGGATTGGTTTCTGTTATGATAGCATGATTTTTAGAAAACCCATTTCCCATTCAAGATTTATACCATATAGAAATACATATGAAACCCAATTTTATTCATGAGTTATTCTAAAATAAAATGATTATGAAACCTTTATACTTTCCTTAGGTTGTGATATATTTAAATTATTATGATTCCCATTTCATTTCATCTATTATGATATGATTTATTTTTATGATCATTTGGAAAAAAATAAATATAGTTTTCATTATATGACTGGTAGTTCCAATATCTTCCTATAATGAATTAGGGGAATATTTATATATCATGAAATATATAGAATCATAATGGGGAGTGAACCAATTCATGTAATACTGGGTGGACCAGATAATAAACTCATTTATGGAAGGGAATTTGTATTCAAGGATCACCTTGTTTGTGAACATAGAATACTATGAGGGTTTTTGAGTGATCCCATTCCACTATGATATCCTTTCTAATGAGCCTTGTTTATTAATGAAGATATTTTATTTTTTTATGTGTGTGCAAAAAATTCCATGACTTATTCCAATGTTATGCTCTCTTGGATCATGTTATTTTATTTAACTATGATTAATATATTATGAAATGATAATATTTATTACATTAATCAATATCATGATTTTAGATATACAGGGTATGCTTTTCTAATGTTATGAACATCTTCTAAGAACTTTATGATCATGTTATTTTTATGTATATCCTTTATTTACCCTTACTAATCATCTCAGATCAACCTTTCTTATGATTCCTTTCACCAGGTTTTGATGAAATGTTTTTTGATTTATTTTTCATGTAAGGGTTCTAGTTTTCAAAAAATTATTGGGTGATGATATAACTCCCTTATAAAAATGTGTTTATGTTTAAATGATTACAAATGCACTAAACTATTAGGGACCTCATGTGTGTGTTTGTGTAACATAATAATTATTCAATAAAATGGTTTCATATCTATGTATCAAAATTCTGATGCACTATAAACATGTCATATAGTGGCTGGAAGGTAGAAACCATCTGATTGGTGGAACCCACTAGTGAGTTGGTGGAATCCCAGTAGGACTGAATGGGTTTGTAGAGTCCATTATCTAGCTCATGGTGTTCCACAATCCAGTTGTAAGTAATATAAGAGACCATGAGTATCTTGCAACATTATCATAAAGTAGTATTGACAACATCGAACCGGTAGTGCCACTATATTACCGGTGAGTCCCACCAGGATTCTGGTGCACTCGTTTCATGGGTGAAAATAATGCACCCATGTGTTGTAATTGAAACATATTTTACACCTAAATTAATATAAAATTTCAATCCAAAATTATATAATATCAATTTTTACTCTTTCTCAAGACTCTAAGGATCTCCCATATATCTCTAATGTTTCTCTAATGTTTGAAAAAACATATAACACTAGAACTGTGAGTTCTTCTTATAACAATTTCAAATCCTTCTTTATCATTTAGATATGTACATTGTGAAATATTAGAGATATGAAATATATTAATATAAATTTAAATTTTTTCAATTTTTCATATATATTTGATGGATTATTGTTTTCATGTTAGTTCTTTATTTAATTGAGATATACCATAGATAATGAACATTTATCATGTAAGTCTTATTGAATCATCATTATATACCTTTTATTGATAGTGGACAGATTATATATCTTTTAGAATTTAAAAATTCCATGGTATATTAGTTGAGTATTTTACACTTCAATGATTACCCTTTTGGACATGAATTATAATTCTCAAGAAATGTGGAAATTAATAGGTATATTTTTCTAGAACAACCATAATAAGCCAATTTAATACAATAATTACTATTCTTAATAGATTGATGATGCATCAATGGTAAATCAATAGTCCAGAAATTCTATTCTATAATTTTTGAGAAAATCATTTATTATTCTTAATTTGGAAAATAATTTTAAGGAATTGGCGTCTCGTCCATCAAAGTTACTAAAAATTTTGGTTTTAGTATATTTTTATGGTATTTTCTTCTAAAATGGCCAGAAAACATGTGATTTTATTAATTATATATTTTAAATACCATAATTAAGTTAATTGGAACATGATCTAGATATCCTTGAAACATGATATATTCTATGTTGTTGTGAAATAATGTTTTTTCTTCAATCTATTTATGATCAATGGAATTATTCATCCATAACCTGTAAGTCAGAAGTTAGTTATCATTTTCAACACACATTTTACCTTATTTCCTTGATTACACTTGTATATTATTGATTTTTTTCATGATAGATAGAGATTTTTTTTCTGTTTGATTTCATAGGATACACTTTTATGGTCCATGTTTACTTTATTATTTCTCAAGTAGCATGTTTCTATGTTTGGTGTTGATGAAATGTTATTGAATGTTCAATACTATATGATCATAATGAAATGGAATGCATTCATTATTATGATATACATTATTATGGGTATTGACATTCCAATGGTGTGTTTTATTGATTTTCATGAATGGTTACCAATTAGGTATGATTACCCTTTAGAGGGGGGGGGGTTCAAATGAAATGAGTTGCTGATGATAGTGCACCTCTACATTGGGTGACAACTTGATGGCCTTGTAGATAGAATATTACTCAATTCTATAAGGAATCATTGGTATGTGTTGAAACATGATTCTTTTAGGATACCATGTATCATATCTACAAAATAACACATGGATACTTGGTGACGTAATTCCATGCATGTTCTTAGTTCTTGATCATTTCATACTTTTTCACAATTAATACAATATAGAGAAGAATTATGTATAATTAGAGCTTGAGGTATCATTAATAACACATATTTTCTAAGTGGATTATTATTTTTAACAGCATGAACCATAATTTCTATCATATTATACACCTATTATACATATTTACTTTTGTAAAGGTCAAATTTTTGGTTTCTTGTTTGGTATTATTACTCGATCCTAATATAGGTATTTCAATGCGCATGTAGATTTCATGTATATGGGTATGCGAATGGGTAAGGGGCCATTAGAAGTGTGATCATCCATCGAAAATGGAACTAGTGATGGTATCAGGATAGACTTTGGAGTGAAAAATGGATTTATTTAGATAAAATTTTTTTCCCATTCTCCAAATTTTAATTCTATTGTTCGATCCCAATTTTTTTTTTATATATTTGTAGGATTTGGGTTCCATGCATTTCTAAAATTTTATATTGTGGTTTTATAAATTATAATATGATGATTATATTGTGTTTTTACTGTTGGTTCTTATACATGATACTAAGGAAATAATATCCCCTCTATAGAACATCAAACACATACTATTAGTTTGAAGCCTCATAATTTTTGGTGTATAAGATTATGGTCTTGTGGATCTCTGACTCGGTCCTTATGGATTCACATGGGGAGTTAAAAATTAGTTTTAGATAGAATTTTTACCCTTTTAATCGTTTTATCATTTGATAATTTAAAAATGGGATTGGCTCATTGGGGATCAGGATGGTGAGTTTTCATATTCATGTTCATCTCATATGTGAAAGACCTCTAAGTTAGCAGTGACGATATTGCTGTTAAAATTTTATTTTATTTTTTGGGGTGAGATATTGTATCATGAACATGCATATATAATCTGATTCCATATATATACTTTCTCTTTTCATGCATATAAATTATTAAATTTAAATCCATAATTTTTTTCTGTTTTTTAAGGATAAACATATACAACGAAGTGTTGTATATTATTTCACATATAGTTATGATATATCTAATATGGAATTAATTATTAGACCCCATGAATCCTCTTATGTTTTTCTATATATATATATATGATAGTGACTAATGTTTATGGATGGAGACCTTAGTTCTTACTTGGAGGGTTTTACCTTATGTATTGTGTAGAAAACAATGGATTTTTTTTTGTGAACCATTAGACAAATTATGATGTATCTTAAATGTTCTTAATGATTCACTTCATGTTATAGATAATGACTCCCGGTAGAATACTAATCGGAATGAAAGATTATATGGGAAGTGGTACTCTATCTATAGAGGATAGCGATTTTTTGACCACCTACTATGAAGGAGGTCACACAATTGAACACTTATATAGCTACTCAAATGGTTCATATAGTGTACCATCATTATTCAGGATTTCATTCATTAGTTTCTACCATGTCGGAGGTGTGTCAAGGTCCATTTTAGACTATGTCAGAGACTTCTATCCCTAGTATCCACTAGAAATTTATAATATTTTAATGATTCAAGATACTAAGGACTGGATATACAAAATTGTTGGTGTCTTTGAACTTAATGAAACAAATATTTAATTGAAGGTGTGTTAGATATAATTTATGATATAGGAACCTGCAAGGAGATGGTGATGAATCAAGGAACATGCAAAGGGAATGAGGGTCTCACCTAGGAGACATTTATGAAAATTTTCATTGGAGGTATTCTTCCCCATAATTAAAATAAATGATATATTATAGGTATTTAGGGAGAAAATGTATGGTTCCATGGTATTATCCATAAATTTTTCTCATTTCACCAACCATCTTCACATTTCAACAATATTTTTAAATGAGGCTCTTAATGAAAAAAACATTGAAATAATAGTTCATCCCCAAATCATCTCGATGTTTCAGAGTTCCAAACATATTATATACCTATAGGACAAATGTATGTCCTTAAATTATGAGATGGTCCAAGAGAAAGTGGGTTTTCTTCTACCCATTAGTAGATAAATGAGTGGAGATCCTACATGTTTGGTGAGAATATATTATTCTAGAAGGAATAGGAAGATAAATTATGTGTAACATAGATGTAGTATGCAGGTGGAATGGATTATGTTTTTTTATCCCCCATAGGAGGAGTTCCACATGGATTCAACTAGGTAAATATAGACTATTATCACAATTTTTCTACACCACATCAAACCACATGTCGATATTGAAATTATGGTACACGTTTAATATAGTTTTTTATATGTATTTATGTTTGAAGTTCCATTATTGTGGTTAATAGATGTGATATATGATCCCGAGATCTGGATGAGCCCCTCCATAGAAATCATAGACAATTATAATTCAGTGTAGTCATGAGTCTGTTACAAGGCCAAAAAAACTGAGGTAGGTATTGTTTATGAACTGTATTAGACACTAATAGATTATGGAGAGAGAACATCTATATTTCATGGAAAAACTTTCTTCACAAATATATTAACTACTTACATTATTAATATTACTTCTTCACATTCCATTCATTTGGCACATGTTTTTGGTTGACATGAATTTCATATAATGTTGTTCTCTGATTTAATTTACCTTGATGTTCTATTGGTTATAAATCTAGACCATATATAATGATTCCCATAGTATCCTATAGTCATTATAATTATAGTAATATTTGGGACTTTATGATTCTATAGATAGTAGGCATTGATGGGAATCTCTTTACAGGCAGGCTGACCAACTTAGGAGAATTCCTTAATTATTATCGAATATTGGTATCACATACATTTCCCATGGGAGAGACGTACGTGATGATTAGTGTCACAATCTGACCCTACCCGGGCTTGATCCGCAACTACCCCAAGCCCGCCTCCATAGACCAGGGGATGTCGACCAGCATCGAAGGCACAACAACTCGCGGAGGCCTTTTCTTAAGTACCAGTACACACACATGCATCACACTCAATGAAAAAGTGCAGAGTAAAAGAAAAGACAAGTAGAGAAAAGTGCAACTACTATATATAAGCCACAAAAAGTTCATCGAACTCTAATCAGTACAATGTAAGTAGAAAGTAAACTGAAAAGGGAAAAGGGTAAAATACCTACCCAACCAGAAAAGTCGCAGAACCCGGCAACAGGTAAACAAAACAAAAAACTAGAAGGGTCCCCCACCTGGAACCCGACTCTGACCACCGCACGCGGTCCAAGCTCCCAAGGTCCTAAGCTCCTGTCCGTCATCTGCAAAGGCACACCAAGTTCGGGAAAAGCCCATGTAGGGGTGAGTATAAAAATACTCCGTAGGATACCCTGAAGTCTCGAGGGAGAAACAAAGGAGGTACCGAAGGGTGAGCCATAGATCGAACATGGGAAAGTATAGGAGTACAATGGAAAGTGCAGTAAGGAGTATAGTAAAGAGTCCAGCTAAACCCAACAAGTGGAAAAAAGGTAGACATGTCCATACATAAGGAGCTGGAAATGGTGGGAAGATGAACTTCCCGTCGAGTCTTCGCTACCTATAGCAGGAGAGTAGACTCGTCCAACCATGAGAAGCTAGACATGTAAACCACGTGGCATACCCCACGCGTCTTCGCCTCACCTGGATGGAGAGTAACCAAAACCAAGAAGTTGGTACTGGTACAAGGTATATACAAATACATATGCTCAAAAATTAGCCCAAACAGGGTTATAAGGGGATATCCATCTCGTAGCTCAGCCCAAGAATGTGAGTTGCCAACAGTCCCAGAAGTAAACACCATCGATGCCCAGCATCCCACTCGTCTGCCCCGAACTTCCAGTCGAGGGCTCAAATCACCGCACCTTGATACTATATGCTTTGGGAGGCACTGAATCGCCCGGACGGTTTTAGGTCGCGTCATAAGGACGCGTCTCTGTGGGGAAATCACCCCTCGTACTTGAGAGTTCTGGGGGAACATCAAAACACGTCTCATCACTGCCATGCAGTCGAGAGGTCTCCTCAAAGTCTACAGGCGACCCCCTTCCCAGTCCCGCTGGAGAGTCCCTGGAAGTCAACGGGCTCCCACTGGAGGGAGACCCGGCAAGAGTAGATGAGTGCAACACTGCCCATTCCCATAAAATGGTAATCTACTAGAGGGAGACCCGGCTAATGTCAGGGAAGGGTCCACTACCTAGCCCAGCTGGAGGTAACCTGGCATCAGGGACCACGGCCAAGCCCAACTGGAGGTAAGCCCGGCATCGGGGACCACTACCCAGCCCAGCTAAAGGTATGCTCAACATCCGGGACCACTGCCCAGCCCAACTGGATGTAAGCCCGACATCGGGGACCACTGCCCAGCCCAACTGGATGTAATCACAGAAGTGTTTTGGCCATCCTTGCTGGATGGTACTACTCGGTGAAAACAGCTATACTGGCCTTCCCTGCTAGATGGTACAACTAGCGAGCCCTGCTTGAAATAACCTTAGCCCTGCTGGTATCAACCTCAGCCATGTTGGAAACAACCTCAGACCTGCTGAAAACAACCTCAGCCCTACTAGAAACAACCTCAGCATTGCTGGAAACAACCTCCTGTGTAGAGGATCAGTGCCCGCCTAATGTGTTGGTCACACCGAATCCACAAGGACTCTAACAGTGAACACGGAGTGACAAGAAAATCTCCCCAGGCCTTACAAGGCAATCATGATCCAATCTGCTGAGTCACTGTCGAAGCGGACCGAGTCAACTCATCCCAGAAAGTGGGTAAAACACCCACATTGTATGAACACCCATAGTCCCAAACGGTGCCGCAATCCGGTGAAAGGGGCACGGTACTGAAACCCCTCACAGATGAAGAAATAGAGGGACCAAACCATCTCTGTCATCCAAACGTGAACAGAACTAGGGGAAAACACAACCATGCCAGTCAACAAATGTCAATAGGACCAGGGGAAAACTCAACCCTACTCGTCAAAAAACAAGAACAGAGGAACCCACTATGTTGCGAGAGGTCAAAAGTATGTAAAGCAGATCAAGACATGCACATGGAACCCACACGACGTGTGGCCCCAAGTCAACCCCGACCAAGCGCACAAATATTCTCTGGTACCAACATCCACATGTACCTCCCAGTGCTCCCGTATACTCCCAGAGTATACCACGTCTCCAGCCCAAAGGCTAACGTGTACCCGGCACCCAACGTCAACGTGAAGGCATGACGTAACAACTCCAAGATGTCACCTCAACGGGTGAGGCACAACCAACCACATCTCGTTAAGCATAACTTCACTCACATGAGAGTTCATGTGATAACACGCCAAGGGTTCTCTACAATTACCTCAGGAAGAACCACCACTAGGGCACCTTCACATTCTACTTTTAATAAGATCGCCTAAGCGGCTCCACTCACCTGAACATATTACACCGTTGTAATCCTCGTGGAAAAACATGCCCGATCGACTAATTACTCACGTCAAATGGATATCTGACGAAAAAGTCTCCAACACCGCCTCACGCCTGAATGGCATCCCATGATCTCGAGCCTTGACCCCAAAAACTATCGGGCGCATCACACCATTGTGATCCCCTCGGGAAAACACATCAAAAAGACTACACACTTGATCACAAAGGATATCCGGGGAAGAAGATGCATTCTGGCACACCGCACACAAGTGGTGCTTCATGGGACCTATAACTCGGTCCTGAAACACAGGGAACAGATCACACTGTTGTGATCCTCTTGAAAAATCACACATGTTGGGCTATTCACTTGTCCAAAATGGTTTCCGTTGATAGAGATGGAATATCACCATGAATGCCCAAACGACCCTTGTGGGGCCCACACCATCATACCTATTTACAGCAAGAAGATTGCTCCTTTGCAATTCCCTACGAAAAAAACCCAAAAATGACTGGTCGCACGCCCCGAACGGACGTCCGATGAAAAAGATGCCAAACGCTCCACACGGCTCGAAAGATGAACCGTGGTTCCCATGCCTCAACTTCGGCATCAATGCCTGAAACCACCCTAGAAAGCTTCGCCCCAGCGCTAGAGTCCCAATGCCTCTGACGACACTCAAAATGGACATCGGATGCGTCCGCGCCATCCAAAACAAGATCCCCTGAAGAAAACGTCAATTCACATAAAGATGTGTCATTCTTCCGAGCCCCTCGTTTCGGGAATTAAAATTCCCCAAAACCAACTCAAAATACTCGGCTTAAATCAAGGAACTTGTCGCCACTTACGACGCATGAATCTGACACTCAAGCTGCATTTTAGGGGCGATTTAAAATTATCAAACCGAAGGGGGGGTGGGCTAGGCCGGTTCGGCAAGCCCACACACTACATGAGCCGGCCCGCAGTTCACCACGCGGGCTGGTCCACACTGCCCGAACCAGCTGAGATGATCTGGCTGTCTCCCCACTGGACCAGCGAAGCGCGGGTCCCTTTTCTGCTAGCCAGGGTCATGAAGACCCCTGGTCTTTGTCCAGTGATGACTAGCCAAAGTCGGTCCTCCTCCTCACTAGCGTCGCGGCTGCCTGCCACGCTCCCTCGTCCAACCGCCGCTCCGCCTCACGCTGTCTGAAGGCACTACTCTTGAATAATATCAAGAATATTCCAAATTCTTTTATTTCCAAAAACTGGGGTCTTACATCATTCCCAACATCAAGCTTTTCATCCCCGAAAAGAAAAACCAAGGAATAACTCATGGTACTAAGCCCGCACCTGGATCTTCCATATCCAGAAAAAATCATGCACAGCTCTGCGCCACCGCACACAGACCAATGGATTGATCTGTTTCATGCGAGGTCTACCCTTTCCGATGATGTTCATAGGAGCACACACACATCTCCTCAGGTGAGTCACGTGGAAGATGTCATGCACCCACTCCCAGCCTTTGGGTTATGGTAAGGCGGTAGGGGACCTCGCCATCCTTTTTCATGGTCTCAAACATCCCTTAGGCTCTTGGGGGTAACTCACCTCCCCGACCGATCCTCCACGTCGCATGCCACGACTGGAGTCACCGCCCACACCTGGAACAAGTCCTGGTGATTCCCTCCTTAAGAATATCCATAGGGTGAAGCACACAAGGATATCTGGTCAAGAAAGATTTCATTGACGATGTCTCGCAACCAAGGCCCTCTTACATGGTCAAAAGCAAAGGAGTAAACATCATCTACTAAAGAAAATGTCCTATACCTTTTTACCTTACCAACACAGGGCCACACTGACACCCCGCATCACCCTAGTAACAACCCAAGCATGGAGTAGGGAGAAAAGAATTCCACACACAGAGTGTAACAATTCTACTACAAGAAGTACAAGAGATGTAGAGCATACCTCTTATCACCTCATTCTCTGTAGGATAGCAAACATCCAAATCTCGTGGCTATCCGTGGTCCCAACTGTCAGCTCCTAGAGCCTGACGTGGACCGGCTAGTGGTGATGGGAAGACCTCGTAAATCCATCCCCCACTACCAGCTCCTCCCGATCCTCTGCTAGCACCACCTCTCTAGGTACTACCCTGATCACAGCACTGCCTCTGTTGTGGTGGTGCACCTACTGCCTCCACCAACTCTAGAATGTGACAAGAATATCTCTGTCATCAGCACCTACTCTAGCAGCTCGGCATATGTGGAAATGCCCAAGTGTAATTTGACGGAATGAATCTCTCGGCGGAGACCCTGCTCAAACTTCCACGCTCTTATGTTGTCCTTATGAACCATATTAGGGTAAAAGCGTGCATGGTATGTGAAACTAGCCTCATACTTGGCCACCATCATCCCTCCCTTCTGAAACTACAGGAGCTCCGGAATCCGAACGGAGCGCAATCAGGAGGGGCAAAACTCCTCATGCAACAACAACTGAAAGTCAGCCCACGAAAGCGACGACTCTTCATGAAACTGAGTCACCAAACTCCACCAATGCCAACATGGTTCACGAAAAAGGTTGGCTTCCAATGCCACTCTCTGATCTGTCGTCATCTTCACAAGCCTGAAAAGGTGAACTAGTGCCTCGAGCCAAACCATTACTGCCAAAGGTTCTGGCTCACCACTGAACCTCAGTGGTCTCTGCCGTTGAAACTCAAGGAGCACGCTCAACCTGTGATCAAGCCCCGTCTGCTCTGCTGGAGCTATCTGCTGCTCAATAGTTGGGGGTGCTGCCATCGGCCCACCCGGAGAAAGGGGCTCACATGATTGGTCCTGTACTGAGGCCTCGTAGCTCACATGGCCGTCGTCACGAACCAATGCTGGTATCCTGGCTGGCTATCTTCGCGGATACATCCTGATTATTATCAAGGAGTACCGTTGTCAGATGAGAATATATGTATATAATAGTTACAACAACAACAATTATGGGGATATGACATAAGAAGGATAGTCAAATACTCAATCATATGTGATGGAAAACCCAATTTTCCCTGCAACAAGTGTCTCACCATGCCGAGTCGACAAGTGGGTTATCACGGTCCTAGAGAATGGATAAGTCGGCAGCCGCCCCATCACTAGACTCCCTAGACTGAGAGCTGCTCTCGAGACATGTTAACACTGTTTCCCTAAATCCCAATCAATTCCTTTTTTTAGAGATTTCTGAACATCTTCCTAAGGAACGAACCACCTCTGATACCACTTTTTCAAAACCTGAACCTACCCCGGCTTCAGCTTCAACTACCCCAAACCCGCCTCCATAGGCCAGGGGCAGGCGACCTGCACAAAAGGCACAAAAACTTGGAGAGGCCTTTGCCTAAGTACCTATACACACACACACACATAGCACACTCAATGAAAAGGTGTAGAGTAAAAGAAAAGACAAGCAGAGTAAAGTGCAGCTGTTATATATAAACCTCCAAAATTGAAATGACCTCTAATCAGTACAATGTAAGCTTAAAGTAAACTGAAAATGGAAATGGGAAAAACATGAACCAAACAAGAAAAGTGCCACAACATGGCAACAGGTAAACAAAACAAAAAACATGAAGGGTCCCCCACCTGGAAACCGACTTCGACCACCACACACAGTACAAGATCCCAAGCTCCTAAGCTCTTCTAAAGTCACACTCCACCTGTCTGTCGTCTGCAAGGGCTCACAAAGTGCGGGAAAATCCCTATCAGGGGTGAGTATTAAAATACTCAGCAGGATACCATGAAATCTCTAGGGAGAAACAAAGGAGGTACCTAAGGGTGAGCAGTAGATCAAACAGGGGAAAGTAGAGGAGTACAACTGAAAGTGCAGTATGGAGTATAGTATAGTGTCCAGCTCAACCCAAAAAGAGTACAGAAGGTAGACTCGTCTAGACCCAAGGATCTGGAAATGGTGAGAAGATGAACTTCCCTTCGAGTCTTCGCTAACTATAGTATGAGAGTAGACTCATCCAACCATGAAAAGCTTGACAAGGAAAGCACAGGGCATACCCCGCACGTCTTCACCTCTCCTGGAAGGAGAGTAACACAACCCAAGAAGTTGTAATGGAACAAGGTATATACAAATACATATGCTCAAAAAGATACCCAAACAAGGTCTTAAGGGGATCTCCATCCCATAGCTCAGCCCAAGAACGTGATTTGCCAATAGTCCCATAAGTAAACACCATCGATGCCCAGCAACACGCACGTCTGCCCCAAACTGCTAGTTGAGGGCTCCAATCACCGCACCTTGACACTATCCGCTTTGGGCTACACTGACTTTCCCATATGGTTTTAGGTCACGTCATAAGGACGCGTCTCGGTGGGGGAAAGAGTCCATATTAATTGAGAGTTTTAGAGGAACATCAAACCACAACTCGTCACTGCCCCGCAGTCGAGAGGTCTCCTCAATATCGACAGGTGACCCCCTACCAAGCCCCAGTAGAGGTTTCATGGAAGTCAACAGGCTCCCACTGGAGGGAGACCGGACAATATTTGATGGGTGCCTCACTGCCCAGTACCGTAAAAGGGTAATCTACTGGAGGGCGACCTAGATGATGTTGGGAACGAGACCAATGCCCAGCCCAGATAAAGGTAACCTGGCATCAGGGACCACTGCCCAGCCCAGCTAGAGGTAAGTCCGACATCAGGGACCACTACCTATCCCAGTTGGAGGTAATCCCGGCATCGGGGACCACTGCCCTGCCCAACTAGAGGACAACACGACATTGGGGACCACTGTCCAGCCCAGCTGGAGGTAATCCTGGAACTGCTCTGGCCATCCCTGCTGGATGGTATAGCTCAGTGAACACTGCTGTACTGGCCATCCCTGTGGGATGGTACAACTGGAGAGAACTGCTCGAAACAACCTCAGCCTTGATGGTAACAAACTCATCCCTACTAGAAACAATCTCAGCCCTGCTGGAAACAACCTTAGCCCTGCTTGAAACAACCTCATCCATACTGGAAAATACCTCCTGGGTAGAGGATCGATGCCTGCATAATGTTTTAGTCACACTGAATCCAAAAGAACTATACCAGGGAACACAGAGTGATGAGGGAATCTCCCTAGGCCTCACCAGGTGATCACGCTCCAATCCACTGAGTCACTGTCGAAGCAGACCGAGTAAACTCATCCTAGAATGTGGGGAAAACACCCACACTATACGATCACCTACAGTCTCAAATGGTGTTGTAGTCCAGTGAAAGGGGCATGGTACTGAAACCCCTCACAACTGAAGAAAGAGAGGGACCAAACCATCTCTGTCAGCCAAACATGAACAGAACCAGGTGAAAACTCAATCCTTCCGGTCAACAAACAAGAATAGGACTAGGGTAAATCTAAACCATGCTGGTCAAAAAACAAGAACAGAGGAACCCTCTACATCACGAGAGGACAAAAGTATGTAAAGCAGAACACGGCAGGCATATGGGGCCCACACGATGTGTGGCCCTAATTCAACTCCGACCAAGAGCACAAACATTCTCCTGTACCAACATCCACATGTACCTCCCATGGCTCCATTATAATCCCATATTATACCACATCACCAGCCCAAAGGCTAACGTGCACCCGGAACCCAACATCAACACGAAGGCGTGATGTAACAACTCCGACCTTCTAGATCAATGGATGAGGCACAACCAACCACATCTTTTTAACCATAACTTCACTCACATGAGAGTGTATGCGATCACACGCCAAGTTTTCTATGCAAACACCGTAGGAAGAACCACCACTGGGGCACCTTCACATTCCACATTTAAAAAGATCACTTAAGAGTGTCTTCTCGACTAAATAGATTACACCATTGTAATACTTGAGGATAAACATGCGAGACCGACTACTTACTCGCCTCAAATGGATATCCGACGGAGAATTCAACAACACCGCCTCATGCCTGAACAGTGTCCCGTGATCCCGAGCCTCGGCCCTGAAAACAGTCGGACACATCGCACCACGGCGATCCCCTCAAGAACACACATAAAAAAGATAGCACACATGAGAACTACGGATATCTGGGGATAAAGAAGCATTCCAGTGCACCGCACATGAGCAGTTCTTTGTTGGACCCATAACCCGGTTCCAAAACACAAGGAATGGATCACACCGTTGTGATCCTTTCGAAAAAGCACACATGTTGGGCTATTCACTTGTCCAAAATGGTCGCCCAGTGATAGAGAGGAAAAATCACAGTTGTTAGGGCCAATAGGGGCCTATGTACCCTGAGAGGGGGGGTGAATCAGGGTATGGATATTCTTTTCAAAATACTTCCTGCCCCACTGGATCTTGACCTCTTTGTTACAAGGGTCACTTTGTTTGCTCTTGTGTGTATACTATGCTCAGTTCATTTCAAGTTTATCTGATGATAATGCTTTGAGTGCAATGCAGAGAAGCGACCAGGCAGACACAGCGATTTTTACTTGGTTCACCACTAAGGGCTACGTCCAAGGAGCATACGCCGACAAGTTGCCGGTTCGTACCAAGATCCACTAACTTCACTAGCTGTGGTTTACAATGTTCGGGCTAGATCACTTCTATGCCCAGGCTCACTGCCTTTACAATGTTTAGGGTCAGCTCACTGCTTTCCCAAGGGTCACTCCCTGTTTCTCTCTCTCTGGCTCACTGCCGGTGGAGAGGAACACCTTCTTCCTCTTCCTAAGCTCACTGCTCTTGGAAGGGATTCACTCACAGTTTATAGACCTGTAGGTCTCTTCATTTCCATGAAGGAATGCATCTTTCTCTGTATGTAGATGCTCTTTTGAAGTTCAACTTTCACCCGTAGATGAATCTCACTTTGCACCGGATGTACCGGGCAACCTCAATTTTTACGCGCAACCCTTACGGTGTCTTGCGCGCAATTTCTATGCTTTGCGCGAAATTCCTTTTTCGCGCAACCTCCAAATTTTACGCGCAGCCTAGAAACTGCCTTGCGCGCAATTCACTGCCTTTGCGCGAAATCCACTTTTCGCGCAACCTTCCTTTTACGCGCCAATCACCAACTTTCTGCGCAGCCTTTGCTTTTCGCGCAATCTGACTTTACGCGCAAACTTTGAGTTTACGCGCAACACCCTTTCTAACTTCAATTTCGCGCACCAGAGCTCGGGTATTTTCTATGTCTTGAACTCTACTGAATGGAGGAGAGTCACTTCATATTTATAGGCAAAATCGACCCTGCGCGAAAAACCCTCCTTGTGCGCGTAATCCGCTTTGATCTTCCACGCACAAACATTTTCCGCGCACTGCTCCATAATTTCGCGCACCTCATGCCTTTGCCATTTTACGAGCTTCAGACCTCGTAACACCTCTTGCGCGAAATACTTCATCCGCTATTTCGCGCGCCACTTCAATTTTCCGCGCACGCCTCCAAAATCGCGCGCGCCTCATGCCTTTACCGTTTTTCAAGCTTTCGGCCTTGAAACATCTTTTGCACGAAATACAATTTCGCGCAACCCGCTGTTTTGCGCGCCGCACTTCAAGATTTCGCGCAACCCTCTATTTTTGCGCGCCACGCTTGATTTTTCCGCACACCTTCTTCATTTCTCTCTCCTCAACCTTTGCCAACAACATATCACTCCATTTTCCATTGGCGATTTTCAGGCCCAAAAATTTGCAAACACTGGAAAACGGCGCCACCTTGTACTGCTCTTTTGTACCGCCTCCAGATCGTCCTTTCCTTTGTCAAAGCTCTTTGTCAACATGGAATGTCAACAACTTCTCGGGAACTCGACAATTCTCCATGGAAACCTGCTTTGTCAACAAACACAATCAACCCAAAAATGCTGCAATGTTACCTTGAGGGATTTTTGCCCAACAATCTCCCCCTTTGGGTTTGTTGACAACTCTTCACAACTCTGCTCAGAAATATTTTCTGCACTTTGATACCTCACTGAGTCTTCTTCCAGCTGCTACCACCATTCGCCTCTTGCGATTATGATAGCGTTCAAGGATTCACTTAACATGTACTCTAAGCCCACATGAGCAATGCTCGGCGTGAGAAACAAGAGTAGTATGAAAAGTTCATCAATGAATCACTTCATGTCAGACCCCAATTGTCGATTCCACCCTGATACCAATTCTTAAAATAAAACCAGTTGTTGAACCACACTGATACCAATTGGTGAATTCTTAAGTTGATACCAATTGTTGATAGCTGGACACGTCTCACACCATTCCAACACCACTGATATGCTTTTATCACGATCCTCAGCTGTCGTGATTTCTGTGATTTGATCGATCACGTCTAGCATCGTCAGATTTAATACACTCCCCCTTTCTCATTGCTCCCCCTTTCTGGCTGCTCCACCTGTCAGCTTCTCCCCGTAACAATTATGATTTATCAAATCTCCTCACTATTTTCTCCCTTGAAAAAAAACACTGTTCTCCCCCTTTGTCAAGCACTTTTCAAGCACTTTTCTCCCCCTTTGTCAACGAACCCAAAGGTCACGCCTTTGTAGTCTGTAACATAGTAGAGAACACATATCAGCACATTAGGGAAAAACACACCATACCTCGGGGAGAGGGGGGGTGGTCCCACATCCACTCTATTTCAAGTGTGGGGAATCGACTGAACTCCCAGAGCCAGTCGATGCCTCTCAAAAGCCTCCTTGGGTAAGGCCTTTGTCAGAATGTCTGCAACCTGTAGTTCTGTAGGCACGTACTCCAACTTTACAATTCCCTGCTCAACCATCTCCTTGATAAAGTGATACTTAATCTCAATGTGCTTTGTCCTTGAATGATGGACGGGATTTTTGCTAAGATTTATAGCACTTGAGTTGTCGCACTGGATTCCGATCGGAGACTTCACTTGAACTCCCATATCTTCAAGCTGCTGCTTCATCTACAATAACTGTGTGCATGCTTGAGTGGCCGCAATATACTCAGCTTCTGCGGTGCTTAATGAAATGCAATCTTGCTTCTTTCTTAGCCAAGAAATACACAATCCACCAAGATAGAATGCACCACCGGACGTTGATTTTCTATCATCCGCTGAACCGGTCCAGTCTGCATCAGTGTACCCCAATAACTCTGTCTGAGATTTGTCGCTGTAGGTCAAGCCGAAGTCCACTGTGCCCTTGATATACCGAAGTATTCTTTTCACTACAAGCATGCGACTTTCCTTGGGATTACTCTGATATTTCACTGCTTGGCATGTGGCGAAAACAATATCAGGCCTTGTTGCGGTTATGTACAACAGACTTCCAATGATTTGCCTGTATTCTATGATATTAACTGCCCTGCCACTGTCATCTTTTGATGATTTCATCCGGGTAGAAACCAGAGTCTTCATCTCCTTGGAATTTTCCATTCCAAATCATTCCAAAGCATCCTTGGAATATTCGGATTCAGAAATGAATGTTCTATTCCTTCCTTGTGTAACTATGCTTCATCTGATCTTCCAAATATTGTGTCTTCTTCCTTGACCAGCCTCACCATCCTTTGATTACTATTGTTGTTGAAATAAAGATTGTAATCAAATCCCCCACACTGAAAACCAATCTTCTTCAAATACTGATATAGCCTTCAGTACCATTCTCTTGGGGTGTATTCTTTGCACACCAGTCGTGCTTTGTTTCGAATCATTGTGCCATCTTCGTTCATCTTGTCTAAATAGACCCATTTTGTCCTGATGACGTTTTTATCATCTGGCCTCGAAACAATTTCCCAGGTCTGATTCTTCTCAATTCTGACCTATCGCTTCATTCATGGTATGATCCCGGTTTTTCATCTTCAGCTGCATCAGCAAAGCATTTCGACTCAACCTGAGATAGTAATGATGTCTGCTGTAGTGATTTCATTCTCTTTGTCTGAACTGGATCTCACTGATCACTGATGATAGTCTGCCTGTCAATTTCAGCTCGATTCTTTGTATTTTGTGCAGATAAGGATTTTACATCCTTGTACTCATCATCAGTATCTTATTTTGAGTCACCCTCAGCCAGTTCTTCTCCCCCTGTGTTGCTTTCTTCCTCAACACTTTCGTCAGGAAATTGTTCACTGACTCATTTTTCAGTGGCTTCATTTCTTTCAGCTACTTTTCGCAGCTTCTTGGTATCCTGAAAAACAATCAGCTGATACCACAATGTTAGATCAAAATAAATAAGCATGAAATGCTTGATCACTGCTGCTTCTCTCATAGTATGTCTTCTCTCGATAGACAACTCTTGATCTGGGTCATCCAATTATTTCCTTGATGGATCTGGCATCTGATTTTGTTGTTGAATGCTCCCCCTATGTTATGCAACACTTCCTGGGGTTAGGCCCAACAGTTTAGACCCATAACACGTATTTTCCTCCTGTATCATTCGTTCTCATCTTCCAATCAGATTTGAGTCACTAACAAAATCTCTAAGCCTACGGAGTTGAAACTCGGTGTAGGAAACAAGAGATAAAGTTAATAACACAATCACTTCCTATTGTGCTCTGTTGCTCTCCTTCTTCTTCAACTCTAGTATCTGATTTGAATCAATTGAAACTCTAGAGCATATCATTTCTTCACTTCGCATCCTTAGATGCCACCTCCCCTTGGATTGTATCTCCCTAAAACCTGAAACACAAGAATCATCAGTTAATAGCATTTATATACATAGGGAGAGGGGTTTCTTCTAGAATCCTCAACATGAGGATGATGGTTGATCTTGATGGGTCAACCCTTTGATTCTTTCTTGGAGCGCATCACACTCCTTTCTTGCTTCCTCCAACTGCCTGACCAACTTCAACTGTTCTGGCCATATGACAAGGCATTCTTTGCTCACATTATGAGCCTTTTTCTGATATGAAGATTCTGCAGACTTGGCCTTTCTCACAATCTGTGGTTTAGACCAACTGGTACACATTTCGATCTTTGATGTTCTACCGAAATTCCATTTCCCTTTATTGTTTCTCGGTGCAGGAATCTCCTTTCTTGTCATCTTCCCTGTCTTCTTTGTCCATTGTAGTGATCTGCCTTTTTCTTCCACTTCTCGTTGCAAAACACGACATGTGGATTTTTCGATGCATTCTTTGCTTATCTGCCTTTTATCAGATTTATGAGTCACCGCCCTATTTTTCATTGGTGGTGGGTCCTCCATTGAACGTCCATTCTTCTTTATCACCACTGGAGTAGATCTCCCCTTAATCTTCCAGGTTTTCTCACATTCTCTCCTTGAGAGCTGTTGTGAGTATGGCATAGGAGGTGACTGATACACCTTTCTTTCAGCTCCACGTGATTTCCCTGAGGCTTGAAGCCTATTCTTCTCCTTACCACTTTGTCTCCCAGTACAGGCTTCTTTCTTGTACACTTCCTGTGGTGGAGATCTCTTTTCTTGTTCCTTTCCCTTTCCTGCTTTCTTCTTACTGCAATGTCTCGCCATGTGCCCATAGTGAGAACATATAAAACATTTTCCCTCAAAGGCATACCTCATTTCATCTTCTCTCTGCTGAGATGTTGATGCAACTTGAGTTCTTCCTCTGATATTGTTCTCCTGAGCTTCCTGACACATGCTCATGGTGTGTCCCATTCTTCCGCAGTAATAGCATCTAATATATGCTTTCCTCTGAGAAGCTATTCTTTCTAATTTCTCATGATGCTTCTTCCTGTTCTTAGATTTATTAATGTCTCTCTTTTCACAGCCTGAAATGTACTCCAAAGCCTCTGTACAGAAGCTTGATGTGTGGCCATGAACTCCGCAGAAATAGCACACATCATCACTCCTTGAAACTATCCTCATAGGCCTATCTCCAGCACCTACAGGATTTTTCTTACCTTTGTAAATTTTCACTGCATTTTTCTTATCGTCCATAGGAGTGGAATTATCATATCCAATGCCAGCATTTCCAAAACTTGCTGGTCTTTGAGCTGAGAAAATATTATGTTGTTTCTCTTCAGAAACAGCATATCTGTTCTTCATTTTATCATCACTTGTCGAAGGATGATCAAATAGAAAGTGCAGTGCATCCTTCAACTTGGTCTTATCTTTGGATTTAGACTTCTCTATTTCCTGCTTGACTGATTCGAGCTCTTCTACCAACATTTGAATCTTCATATCCCTTGATTCAAGTTGGACATCATGTTTTTCCTTGAGAAGCTTCCCTCTACTTACCTCATCTTCCAGTTCATGCTTCAGCTTATCAACCATGTCATTTTTCTCCTTTACCTTCAATTTTTCTTGAGCGACAGAGTCAGAGCAACATGCATTCTCTTGTTGTAGCCTTTGATTTTTCTGAACTTCTGCAGACAACTGTGCTGCTAGATCATTATTTCTGGCTTTAAGATTCTGTGCTTCATCTGACATTTGACTCTCTTCATAATCACCAGCCTTTTGTTTTCCTTTCATTCTGGCCATCTTCTGCAGCTCTTCAGCACGTGAATCATTCTTCTCTGTTAGGTCAGTAACTATATCAATAAGCCTTTGATTTAAACATTTTAGCTTGTTGACCTCAATCTCCAATCCCTTGATCCGGATATCTTTAGATTTGGCTTCTTCAGTGTTTCCAACGTCACTTGGAATATTCGGTTCTTCGATGCTTTTGAATTGATCTTTCACTTTTCTATTCAAGCCATCGATCTCCCTTTTCTGTTCTTCAATCTTAAGCTTATACTCACTAACTGATTCTGAGTTCTCTGGTGCTGATAACTTGAGTTTCTCAATTTTATTTATCAACTCAGACTTCTCTTCTTCCTGCTGCTGCATATAGAGTTTGGCATCGCGAACAACTTTGTTAGCATTCTTGGTTTTGGCTCTCCAAACATCTATCTCTTCAAGAGCAGCCTCTAACTCAGCTCGCATATCTATTCTTCCTTCAATTTCTTCTTCTATTTCAGTATCACTCTGATGCTCATTTACTTTACTCATTCCAACATCATGATTGAGTGAATCAATCTTTTCCCTTTCTGATTCATCCAAGCCTTCCTTCAGCAAGTTGTTTGATTCCTTTAGTTGAATCACACATTTTCCATATACACTTCCACACTGAGGAGTACCACCTGACTTCTGCTTGTTCTTGGATGTTTTTCCCTTTGCCATGGCTGATTGAGATAAGAGAAGACTGATTCTTTATGCACACAGATCGACTACACCAAGTTGGAGCAAACAAATCTGATAACAACAACCTTCCCTCTGATACCAATTGTTAGGGCCAATAGGGGCCTATGTACCCTGAGAGGGGGGGTGAATCAGGGTATGGATATTCTTTTCAAAATACTTCCTGCCCCACTGGATCTTGACCTCTTTGTTACAAGGGTCACTTTGTTTGCTCTTGTGTGTATACTATGCTCAGTTCATTTCAAGTTTATCTGATGATAATGCTTTGAGTGCAATGCAGAGAAGCGACCAGGCAGACACAGCGATTTTTACTTGGTTCACCACTAAGGGCTACGTCCAAGGAGCATACGCTGACAAGTTGCCGGTTCGTACCAAGATCCACTAACTTCACTAGCTGTGGTTTACAATGTTCGGGCTAGATCACTTCTATGCCCAGGCTCACTGCCTTTACAATGTTTAGGGTCAGCTCACTGCTTTCCCAAGGGTCACTCCCTGTTTCTCTCTCTCTGGCTCACTGCCGGTGGAGAGGAACACCTTCTTCCTCTTCCTAAGCTCACTGCTCTTGGAAGGGATTCACTCACAGTTTATAGACCTGTAGGTCTCTTCATTTCCATGAAGGAATGCATCTTTCTCTGTATGTAGATGCTCTTTTGAAGTTCAACTTTCACCCGTAGATGAATCTCACTTTGCACCGGATGTACCGGGCAACCTCAATTTTTACGCGCAACCCTTACGGTGTCTTGCGCGCAATTTCTATGCTTTGCGCGAAATTCCTTTTTCGCGCAACCTCCAAATTTTACGCGCAGCCTAGAAACTGCCTTGCGCGCAATTCACTGCCTTTGCGCGAAATCCACTTTTCGCGCAACCTTCATTTTACGCGCCAATCACCAACTTTCTGCGCAGCCTTTGCTTTTCGCGCAATCTGACTTTACGCGCAAACTTTGAGTTTACGCGCAACACCCTTTCTAACCTCAATTTCGCGCACCAGAGCTCGGGTATTTTCTATGTCTTGAACTCTACTGAATGGAGGAGGGTCACTTCATATTTATAGGCAAAATCGACCCTGCGCGAAAAACCCTCCTTGTGCGCGTAATCCGCTTTGATCTTCCACGCACAAACATTTTCCGCGCACTGCTCCATAATTTCGCGCACCTCATGCCTTTGCCATTTTACGAGCTTCAGACCTCGTAACACCTCTTGCGCGAAATACTTCATCCGCTATTTCGCGTGCCACTTCAATTTTCCGCGCACGCCTCCAAAATCGCGCGCGCCTCATGCCTTTACCGTTTTTCAAGCTTTCGGCCTTGAAACATCTTTTGCGCGAAATACAATTTCGCGCAACCCGCTGTTTTGCGCGCCGCACTTCAAGATTTCGCGCAACCCTCTATTTTTGCGCGCCACGCTTGATTTTTCCGCACACCTTCTTCATTTCTCTCTCCTCAACCTTTGCCAACAACATATCACTCCATTTTCCATTGGCGATTTTCAGGCCCAAAAATTTGCAAACACTGGAAAACGGCGCCACCTTGTACTGCTCTTTTGTACCGCCTCCAGATCGTCCTTTCCTTTGTCAAAGCTCTTTGTCAACATGGAATGTCAACAACTTCTCGGGAACTCGACAATTCTCCATGGAAACCTGCTTTGTCAACAAACACAATCAACCCAAAAATGCTGCAATGTTACCTTGAGGGATTTTTGCCCAACAACAGTCAATTCCCAAACGACCGTCATGGGGCCGACACCATCATTCCAAATTAGAGCGGGAAAATTGCGAGATTTCAATGCCCTTGAAAAAACACCCAAAAACGACTGCTCGCATGCCTCGAACGGACGTCCGATGAAAAAGTCGTGAAACACTACACGCTGCTCGAAAGTTGGGCCATGGGGCCCATGCCTTGACTTTAGCCTCAATGCCCGAAACCACCCTGGAATGCTTCATCCCGGTTCCAGGGTCCCAACGCCGCTGATGGCGCTCAAAAAGGATGTCGGATGTTTCCACGATGTCGAAAACAGGATCCCTCGAAGAAAACATCAATTCATATAAAGACGTGTCGCACCTCCGAGCCCCTAGTTTTGAGAAGTAAAATTCCCCCGAAAACATCTCAAAATACATGGCTTAACTCAAGGAATGCATTGCCGTTGACAGCGCGCAAATCCAACACTCGAGCTGCCCTTTAGCAGCGATTTAAAATTATCAGACCGAAAGGGGGGGGGACTGGGCCGGTTTGGATGGCCCACCCACTGCCTGAGCCAGCGCGCGATTCACCGCGCGGGCTGGCCCGCACTGCCCAGACCTGCTGAGCCGGTCCCTCTGTTTCCCCATGGGACCTTTGAAGCATGGGTCCCTTGTCTGGTGACCGGGGTCATGAAGACCCCAGGTCATCGTCCTGCGATGACCGGTCGAAGCCGGTCCTCCTCCTCGCTGGTGCCGCGGCCTCCTGTCGTGCTCCCTCACCCAGCCACCGCTCCGCCTCACACCGTCTAAAGGTACAACTCTAGAATAATATCAAGATTCTTCCAAAGTCTTTTATATCCAGAAACTGGTTTCTTATAATTAGGTAATTAGATCTAGATATAGGTAGAATCAATAATAATCTAATCAACCTTCCCATGATCATGTAACAGATTGGTAACATGGATCTTTTTGTAGGGTCAGTCGTATCCCCATTTCCTTTTCCTTATGTATTGAATCACGATCAAGACAATTTTCTAGAATATTTCATAATAATTACCCCAAATAAAATAGTTTACATTTTGTGGCGGATCGTTCAATGTGTAGAACCAATATTTAATCCCCCAAAATCACATAGAGCCAATTGAGTCAAAGGAGATCAAGGTACATCATGTGGACAAGGAGGAGAATGGATTTATCATACAATGTACATCACAAGAATGAAACCATGTTTTTTTCTCTAGTAATAGACGTTATATTGTTTGAGAATTCTTAGATTGAAATAATCTAAAATAATGAAAATAATTAATAAATATTCTATGGGGGTATCGATGAAATTTTTGATTAGTTGGGGAGTTCTAGGTTGTTCTCCAAGATTGATCTTTAATCGAGAAATCACCATTTGTGTTTTTCAGATGAGGACATCCTGATTGTGTAATTTTACAGTACGTATGTGATATATTAATACATGGTGATTCCATTTAGAGTACCAAAAATTTCAAAATTATTCATCGATTTCATGATTAATATATACCACCAATATCTAGATTCTTTCAACCTGGAGTTCATTGCCAAAATCCTCAACTACTCATAGATCCCATATCAACATGCTATATTTCTCTTCATTTTCTTATGTGAAGATTGAGAACATAGGTTTTAACCCATAATATTAAAGTTTTACTTTTTTATTATGAAGGTGAAATTAATTTTTAATTCATTTTAATATATAGTTATACACATGGACTCAGTGGAAGAGATGTTTTTGATGTCTCTAACACATCCTTTCACCATGTTAGTGGTTTATAGAGGAGTTTTCTCATTTTTAATTACTCAAGGTTGTGATAAAAAATAATTATGTAAAGATTAATTGTTTAGACCAACGTAAATATGCATTTATTAATATAGATAAGTGGTTCAATATAGCTTTCATGATGATTCTTCATGATCCTTTGATCATGTATCTCTTATACAATAATGCATCAATTATTGGTTTTGGAGTATTTATAATGATTTATGATTATGAATTATCTTAAGGGTAACAAATTTTGTGACCCCCGGTGAAATGTTATCCTAACCATTAATTGAATCTTAATGACTTTGTTTGTTCATATATGTTTTGGCTACATCATTTCTTTGGCAATAGTTATCTTTTCTAGGAGTACTTTCATATCCTTCACTACATCATTTAACAATGGGACCTAAACATGAGTCGAAGGTGATGGGAAGTGTATATATAGAAATTATATATTGATATGGTTTATAAACTAGGAGGGGGTAACATTTTTATAAATTCTCTTTTTATTTTGGTATCCCGGGATTTTAAAAAAGGTCATTCAGAGGAACAATATTACTTGATTGGCTTGTTGGTTGATTGGAGGCTAGATGCTTCTGAGGATCTGATAATGATGACATATTACCCATTTGTGGTCACATCTTCTTTGTTAGACTAGGTAATGTTTAGATATAAGGTACACCTAGATTGTGATGTGATATACAAACATGTGACTAGAGGTTACCTAATACCATGGTGGTTATTGGACAATGATGATGTGATCTTAATGAAAATGAGAGTTATAAACACTTAATCAATGATAGAGAATATGATAAAGGAATTAAATACCTATAATTTTATGAACAATCATGGAGTAAAAATGATATATTGGGACATCATGAGACCTTTCTGGTGGGAAAAAATGAGGAGGTACATTTATGGTTTGGTTTTCTAATTTGTTATATTTCAAAGGATTATGGATGAGCACCCACATCCCTATGGATTCCATCATGAACTTATAGCTCCCATATATGTGTGGGATTATCTCATCATGAAATTTATGGGTCTTTTTACCCTGAGCCCTATGTTTATATTAATCTACTTGAATGATTTATAAATGGCTAATGAAGGATATTATTTTTAAATAGATATGCAAGACTCAGTCAATAAATAATATATGAAATCTGAATATCCATGAGATAGTACACTGTAATAGATATATTATGAGAATTATATCTTACCGAGATCAATGTTTTGTGTCTTAAATTTTCTAGGTATTGTATAAGACGTTTCGTAATCATCAATGAATTATCAAAGTTTATCATCCTTCCAAAGATAGAAATTTTCATTGGATGATCCGTATACTAGATGATATGTTTTGGTATTGTGTTGTATACTTCATTGTAAACTTGGATGATCACCTTCGATTGGATAATATCAAATACAAAAATTGATTCATGGATTTTATTCATAATCAACCTGATGATCCTCTTAATGGTAAGACATGTTATTAATTCCTTTTTTTTTCATGATCTCAGAGAGGTAGTAGTTGTAGGGAACAATATATTACATGGAACTTATGGGAGACATTAGTTGATTCATAAGTGGTCGGTCAATCCACTGACCCAATATAAGTCGTACAATAATCATAAAAGGATACATTTTTATTTCACTATATGCAGTTTGTTTTTCGTTAGGGTGACTTTTTTATTTGGTCACATATATTTGAGGAAGTAGTGGAAGATAATGTTATACATTATTGGATGATTAGGGGTCTAAAAATGAGTTTGTATAGTGGAATACCATATTTATATTCCTTTTAGTTACATAAGTATGCATGGTATATTTTGTGTATATAATCTTTAAAGGTAAATTCATGATCATACACTTTTCATTGATTGTGAGGATGTTGATTTGGTTTCACTGAATCATATGAGGAGCGCTATATGTATATCCTTGACCAGAGGGAGAAATTATTTCGACGAATGATGAAATAAAATTTCTGATTTTTATGGTATCATAAAATAATCCACAATGATACATGGGAACATGAGGCAGGTTTTTGGGATAAATGGTGTAATATATTATTTGAGAAGAAGATTAGAAGTTAACTCTCAAGGATGAGAATTCATTAAAGGTTTATAATACTAACATATACATTTTTAGTCAATTTGTGATATGTTTTCATTAAAAATTATTCTTAATCATTAATATTTTATTTGTTATGGTCTATTTGGAGGATATTTCTTAATGTCTACGGTCCTGAGAGTTTTTTCATAGATATATGTTGAAGGGAATGGAATAAAACAACTAGAAGGCATATTGCTGCTACTGGTGGAACCCACATGCCTTACAATGGGATTCAATTAATCCTGAATCATTCTTCCCTAGCCAACTGGTGTCACTAGAAGAACCTAGGTGGTTCTACTAGATAAAATAAATAGCCAATGGCTTGTTATCGGCTCATCCATGGATCCACTGACGTGCCTGCGATGCCTACTGGGTATCAAGTTCACCTAGTCTAAGGGTAAAATTTATACACACCATGGGTTTTAATTTCCATGTGTTCTCCACCTAATTTAATATCTCCTTAAAATCCCATGACTCTAATATAAATTTATTACTCAATCTATTGACTCTAGATCACTCCCACACAAATTACTCAATTATCTAACATCTGACTGGTATATTGATGCATTAATAGCAAGTTATTCATTAATATACATCTATTCCATTATCTTCCAAATGTAATTTAAATGGATTTCTATCAAATTTGTTAATTACATGAAGATACATTAGGATTTTCACCCTTTAATCAAAGATCAGTAATAGATCTATCTTGTTGAAAGAGTTTCTTGATTTAATGGGGATATAACACACACAAAAACATTCTAAATGTATGTGTTATTGATTAATTTTCCAAACAGTATGCATAATGAAATATTGAATATAGATTATTAATAAATTTTTAATTCCATGGTATATTGCTATATGATTAAACTTATCAATGATAAACCCCTTGGATTGGAGTTATTATTATCATGAAGAATAGACATTTTGGTAAGTTTTGTTAGAATGTTAATCATGTGACATTTATTTAAAATTCTATTTCAATTTATATAATGCTGATGGACCCATAATTTTTGGTTAGAATAAAATATTTCTTCTATAATTAGAATGTAAATCATGATTCATTCTTGAGTCAACAAATAATCTCATAAATATATAAATTTTCCTCCTTTGAGATACCTTGTAATTAATCACATTGATTGATTATTTAAGGTATTTGATTATAGAATGAACATTTTTACATCTAGCTCTATGTGATCTCTATTTTAAATAACATTATTTGATTAATATGAACTATATCTATATATCCATTACATGTGAGCTATTATTTGTTGGTGTTTGATGGGGTTTGGTCACTAATCATTTTTTTGAACCATAGATTTATTCATCAACAACATGGAGGTTGAATTTATTCTTAATTTGAGTTCCTTGTATTCTCTTGTTTCATTGATTCCAATTTTATTAGAATTATATGTTCTTCTTGGTTGATTTTGGTTTTATGTGGGGGTTTTCATTGCCCTGAAACGCATATGTGATCCTTGTTTCGATGAATATTTCTCTAGTAGATTGTTTCCATTCTTAATTTTGATCGTTAGATTTTGTATGATTTCTAGTGTTTTCTCATGCTAAAAGGTATGTTTTTATTTTTATTGTATAATATATTTTATGTAATACCATTTCATTTGTTTTCGTCATTCATTCTCATGATAGGTAATCATTGTGATATTATTTCCCCTTAGAGGGGGACTTCTCAATAATAAAAATAATAATAACAAAGGTCCCCTAAATAAGGAATCATCATGATAGACATGTAACCTATATGGAAATTTATTTAAATGGTATATTTGGGAAAGTATTATAACTAATTGGCTTTAGGATACTAAATATATTTTCTACTATATCCCTTGAAAATACAGAGTGACATGAAACTGGACTTGTAGCTATTTAAAGATTATTTCTAACATATATTACATAATTATGGCATAGATCTGAAGAATTAATGAATTTGGATCATGGAGACTTGGTTATAATAACATTTCTAGGTAAAGGATTGTTTTTTATCTATTTAAAATTTATTATAATCATTTCAGACATCAATTAAACATGTGGACATTTTTTAATGATGCATTGGTGATGTTCTATAGGGTTTTATTACAGAAACCATTAATGTAAATTTTCATACACATTTATATTTCAAGTATAAACATCCAAAAAATTAACATGGGCCAAAGGTAGATGGTGATCCATATAGTATGGATCTTGTGGAAGGATTAGGTCATACTCTTAAAGATGCCATAGTTTTATATAAATACCTACATAAACATATATTATGGTTTCTATGGCCATAGTGGGAGCCCAACTTATTAATTTACATATATGTATGACTTGTGTTCCATAAACTGTTACATTATTATTACTTATTTTTCTATATGTGACTATAATTATTTTATTATATTTATATTATTTCTGATAGGAAATTATATTGAGGGTATATTCTCCGCACTAATCATCTTGAGACCCTCATATTTTATGGGTATCCATTTTTGTAAGGAGAGTAGATTATGTTGTCTTGTGGATATCTGGCCCAGACATAATGGTTTGGGTCCTAGATTGACAATAGTGTATATTTAATGTTTTGAATACACATATCATTTTGTTCATGACCCCCTCCCCACAATGTGTACCCCTCTTGGGTCAGTAATGTGAAAAGGGAGATAATGACCCACCAAGTCCCACCTCCAGTAGGCCTCGGGTTGGCAACTAGCACAGAGGGTATAATAAACACATAAATGGGAGGCATTACCCGCTAAGAGAACACATGCGGAAGAGATAGATAATATAGACACCAACCAACTCCAACATAGAACCGAAATATAAATAAAATCCAAAGTGAAAGTATGTAATGCCATGCTATAGTACAACAATTAGAAGGGGAAAAACTGCATGTACCCAAATGAAAGTAAAAAAATAGCAGGAACCACAATCCTAAACAAATCTTGCAAACCCAAGCTAGTAGAAACCATCTTGATCTCCAACCTACTCCAAGTGACCTGAAAAATAGTTTATAAATACATATTGTGAGTATAATAGTATACTCAGTAGGATCCTCCGCAAAGCCTCTCTTGAAAAGTAAATAATGCAAACTAAATCATAGTGAACAAAAAGTGAACTAACTCGTCACCTAAACTAGTATACTAAGTTCCCAACCTCACAAGGTAAACTCTCACCAAGTAATGCATACAAGAATATATCATATAATAAATAATATAAAGGGTACCCTTATACTTATTCCCCACTATTTTTTCTCTTTGCCCCAATGTCGCAAGTCCTAAGCATCTCTATCAAAAAATTCTTGCCCACAAACACCTGGGAGAAGCACCACAATATCCCCCCCATGCCACAAAACCACCACTTCCACACACCAATGTAACTAGGTAGTTTCTCGGAGCCACCACTGCTCGCATAACGTGGATCATACGTTGGGTATTATACCTCAAGTCATTACAGCCCATACACCGTGTAAGGATCCTCAAGCCATCACAGCCTATACATGTTACACCTATATTCGTACATAGAAAACTATATCTATAATATATGTGTCTGAATAACCACAATACATTACAATCCTCTACACACATATATGGGGAAAACTAACCAATGTGCCTTCCAGCACCAGTAACTACCAAGAGAAGAGAGTGAGGCCGAAGGGGGTAGTCAGCCATCCGTCCTCCCACCAGAATGTTGGAGAAAACACCCCCTAGGGGTCAGAATCCCTGGGGTGTTAGTTACCCTTACTGAAAAGGTAGAGTAGCATATAGAAACACAAAAGTTACATGATATATTATATATCTCAACCACACTATGGGAATTACCAAGTCTTAGACACAACTGCAGCTAATGTCTCTCCGACTCTGGGCTGCTACTTCTAAGACTAGGTATCCTATAAGAACACAGCCATTTAAAGAGATTTATTAGATTAATTAATTCTCTTTTTATCAATTCCAGTGTATGTTTGTTAATTCTGTAAATATTAATTATACATGAACAATTACACAATAAATTTCATTAGAATCACACCAATAGTCAATTGTTCCTTCAAAAATTACAACCTCATCATTATGTTCCAGCAACCCCACCCCCATGGTTTAACACCATTTATACAATTATTCATTATAGAAAATAATTTCCCACTATCCCAAGAATTCTAGAAAAAAATTATATGCTATTAAACACAAGGGGGATCAATAAGGTGAGTGGATTTACTACCATGTCGAGTGTTTTCCACTTATAGAAAGAGATTATACCCATCTTTCCTTGAGAAGATTAACCCAGAAAGCACGTGGCATACCCTGTGTGTCTTCACCTCTATCGGAAGAAGGGTAAGTAAGAATAACTACCATTAGTACTGTGGAAAATTAAAGCAGATTAAAAACCAATCACAATTAAAAGCATTCAACAATCACATCACCTCCATTCCATCATCCCCGATGTCCTCCTTGACACCCACATGCATAAACCGATGCATCTCGCCACTATAGGCGTCATCTTCTGCCACAAACAAAATCTTCCATGCGCCCACATATCACAACATCCATCCACGGTCACATCATATCACAAACAGAAAGAAAACAAACACCACATTTAATTGGGATCTTGGCCCTTTAAAAATCAAGAGGGTAACTCAGAACCCTTTAAGGAATTATCAAAAAATAAGTTCTTTAATCATTCTTGAATTAACAGATTTATTATTCGTAGGTTCTCAATTTAGGAAACATAATCAGAAAGCTATCACAATTAAATAAACATGCTTGCTGTTCCAATTTGATAACCATCAAATTACAACTAGTACCAGATTTGTTTACATGCCTCTTTATCTTTAGCCAAACAATTATCAACTAATCTCAATTTACATTCTTTACCGATTTCCATCAAGAATATACAGCTAGTCAAAGCAAGCATAGATATCACACTATCTAGGAAAACATGATGCAATGACATGCGATCGATCTCAATTTATTTATCAGGTTAAAATATTTATTATGCCAATTACATTTTGATCTAGTGGGATTAAACAAGATACCAATACAGTTGCATGTAAAAGAAAATAGAAGCAATGAATCCCCTACCTTGAAGAGTTCTTTACATTCTGTATCCACACAATGGGTCACGATCCTCCTCTCATGCCAACTGCATCCACCAGAGCATGCCACAGTATGACCGCACCAACCAAACCCGATGAAAAGACTTATTAGAAGAATTGATATTACATGCTATAATATAGAAGGGATAAATTAGAGAAGATTATCCCAATGGAATGAAGAAAAAACATACTTTATATTGAGGATTGATCGATACAACTTGGTAGCATTAACATACAGTGGAACCGATACGAGGAGTAAAGTTTGACTATGAAACACTTACAAGATAGATTGAACTGTTCTAGCATCTCATAACTGAGAAAAAAGAGGAAGAACATGGGAGGATGATATCTTTTCCCTTTTGAAGATTTAATGGGCTGACGGTTTAGGATACGCTTAATTCCCCATTAAATGAGGATCGCATGAACCCACACAGTTTGACCGAGTGAAAACATCCTGATCCATGAAAATAATTAATATAGGATTTATGGTCTTTTAATATTCCATCTCAATTTCAGGGTTGCAATGTAACAAACAGTTCACCATTACAACACTATATAAGCGTGATATGTTGGACTCAAGATCCTGTAATAATAATATTATTATTATTGAGTGTTTCGTGGACCCAAGCCATGAACCATAATTTAATATAACAAATTAGAATTGAATCAATCATATTAATGACAGAATTACATCACCAATGATGAGAAGCTAACAGGACGTCGCACGCGGGAGTTATGGTGGGTCAAGGATTTAATAATAATATTAAATCTAATATGTCACCAGAGTTTTGGTTACCCAATCTGAATACATGAAAAAAACATCCAATATTGGTCTCATAAAATCCGTCTCGATGTCTGGGTGACACTGCCGCTGACGGTTCATGAAACCGAGGTCGTACGAGGAAGATATCGTGAATAATTTAATTTTCCCAATGAAAATAATAATTACATTATTATATTATTATTATTTTTAATTTAATTTAATTTAATTCCTTAAATTATCACATTCAAAATCCACGGATAAAATCTCTCCAATTTGGTGCACATCACCCCATTACACCTTTGTTGATTTCATTTTTTAACTTATTTATTTTATTTCATTAAATATTAAATATTTATTTCCTTTAAACTCTTTCTCTCTCCAATATCTTTCTCTCTTCCACAAGTCCCTCACACTCCAAAAAAAGTGGAACCTCCCCTTGATTGACTCCTAATTTAACTAATTTATTTTTTTAATATTATTGGGATTAATTTCATAATTACTATTAAAAGTGAATAAATGTTCAATCAATCACACACAACTCTATTTCCACGCCTCCTCCTTCCCCACAAGCGCTACTTGTATGTGGCGCCGAACTCCACTATCACGTAAATGTTATTATTAATAAAATTAATAATAATATGACCCATCATTAATGTTCTAATATAATCACATTAAATTAATTTACCATTGTTATTATCATATTAAATTAAAATCATTCCATTTAATTATTCACACACTAAAATCCACCATTACGATTTATTATTTAATATAATAACAATAAATCCTCTTTCAAATTCATCAACGGGTATCCATCATTATCATTAATAATAATTATTAATATTGATTCCCATTATTTTCTTATAATTACTCCCTCTCTCACATCAATAAAATCTTTCTACCATTAAACTTAGGCGGCCTCTTCGTAACCCAAATTTTGACAAATAGACCGAAGAGGTCTGGGCCATTACATAAAATACCTATTAAAAACATTCTCGTCCCCGAGAATTCAAAACCAACCTAAAGAGACAAAAAAACATGGTCCAAAAAACCACCCATCGAGATACCTCTCAAAATAGAGAAATCCACCAAATCAATAAAAGAAATTCATAAATAAAACATGAATGGTATAACCACAAAGGGAACATCATTACATGAAAAGTGTTAAGCATCAAACAACTCTGGGTAGTAAGCACGTATCTGTTACTCACGTTCTTATGTACTCTCCTCCATGCCACTGTGTCGCCACAAGACATGAATAAAGGTGATAAAATGCATGCACAACACCTTCTCCATGCGGTCTGGGATCTCCAGAGGTCACTCCTCAAAGGTTTCATCATCATCAACATCGATCTCTCCCCAATCAATAATGTGGGAGTCATCATGAAGATAAATATTGAGGTTTGATACATGGAAAACATCATGTATCTGACTCATCTGTGGGGGAAGAGCTACTCGATACGCCATAACTCCAACATGAGATAACACCTCGAAAGGCCCAAAAAATTGGGTAGAAAGCTTACTTCCATGACCAAACCATCATTGTCCACGACAGGGAGTCACATTAAAAAACACATGATCCCCTAAATTGAACTCAAAGGGACTCTTTCTTTGATTAGCATATGATTTTTGATGATCATGCACTATCTTCATCCTCTCACGAATCATCTGAACCATCTCTGTTGTATTTTGCACTAGTTGTGGTCTGAGAATTGTTGACTCTTTGACCCCAGTCCAGCACCACAGAGAATAGAATGGCCGGCCATACAAGGCTTTAAACGGCGCCATACAGATGCTGCATTGAAAACTATTATTGTAAGTGAACTCCACCAAGGGTAAGTGACTCATCCATAATCCTCCAAAATCAATAACATAATAGTGTAACATGTCTTCAAGAGTCTCTATGGTTCGCTCTGTCTGACCATCCATTTGAGGGTGAAAAGTAGTGCTCTGGCATAGTGGAGAACCAAAATCATGTTGGAGACCTCTCCACACCCTGGAGGTAAAATGAGGATCTTGATTAGAAATGATCATCCTAGGTACTCCATGAAGTCTGACCTCCTCCTCTAGATACTGCCTTGACAAAACATCCACTGAGATTGAATCCTTTATCTCTATAAAGTGGGCCTAATTTTTTTAAACAATCCACTACCAACCAAATAGCACCATGTCCTCCTGGAGCTCGAGGTAAACCTGTAACAATGTCCATTGAGATGTCCTACAACATACATTGAGTTATATCTAATGGCTGGATAAGACCACCAGAAACACGAAGTTCGGCCTTCACCTTCTGGAAGACTAAACATCGAGACACAAACTACGCAACTGCATGATTCAGCCTATGCCACCAAAAATGACTGCTCAAGGATAGGTACATATTTTTCATGCTAGGATGTACTATGAAAGGGAAAACTATGGAACACTTGGAGAACCGTCTCACGCATCGTCAATGGAACAAAAATACTTCCATGATACAACACTCGATGTTGTTTATCCTCCGATCAACCGTCAGAGGACTCACCTAAAACAAATCGGTCTCTCCAAACCTCCACCTCTAGATATCCCAGCTGGGAATCTTCGACCTTCCACACAAGGGATGATTGTACCATCATCTAAAAAAGACAACCTTTACCCCCAACTTCTCCCATATCAAGATGCAATGCTGACAGTTCTTCAATTACTCTCTAGGAATCACCAGATTCCCACACAACATCACTACATGACTTTCGGCTCAGTGCATCAGCTACAACATTACCTTTTCTAGGTGTATACGAAATTTTGAATTCATATTACTATATGAAGTACATCCACTAACACTATCATATGTTCAAGTCACAATGGGAGAAAACATTCCTCAAACTCTTATGATCGGTGAAAACCACAAAGCGCTCACCAATGAGGTAATGTCATCACAACGTCAGAGAAAACACCACATCTACAAACTCAAGATCATGGGTGGTAGAGTTGCATTCATGGGGATGCAACTGTCAAGACCCATAAGAAACAACTGACCTCTGCTGCATGAGAACACAACCTAACCCCAGTTGTGAAGCATCACAGAAAACATCAAACTGGACTTCCTCACCTTGAAGACAATGAACTGGAGAACTTACTAACTTCTCATTTAGATACTTGAATGATTCTTGACACTGATCAGTCCATATGAATTCCTGGTCCTTCTTGGTCAATGTTGTCATAGGAGTTGCAACTAGTGAGAAATTGGCTACGAACATCTTGTAGTAGCATGTGAGACCACAGAAACTTCGATCCTCGGACACTGTCTTGGGGGCTGCCCAAGACACAAATGAATATAAATTAAATGGATCCACAATTACTCCCTGTTGGGACACAACATGACCCAAGAAACATACTTCTCGAGCCCAAAACTCACACTTTGAAAACATCCCGTATATATGATGCTGGCAAAGAACTCCAAAAATGGATCGTAGATGCTCTGCATGATCCTCTTCAGATGTGGAGTACACAAGTATGTCATTGATGAAAATATCCACTAATTTTTCCAGGAAATCATGGAACACAACATTCATCAATCCCCTGAATAATGTTGTAGCCTTTTTTATGCCAAATGGAATTACAATGAACTCATAATGCCCATGACGACAATAAAAGGCAGTCTTCGGAATATCCTCATCCTTCACACGCATCTGATGATATCCCGACTAAAAGTTGATCTTTGAGAACCAACTTTCACCCTTAAGTTGATCGAAGAAATCATAAATTATAGGAAAAGGATAGTGATTCTTTATCGTCACTTAGTTTAGGTGACGATAATCGACAAACAACCGCAAACTTCCATCACCCTTCTTCATGAACAAAACTGATGCATCCCATGGTGAAACACTTGGTAGAACAAAACTTCACTACAACATACCATCAAGCTGTATACGTAGCTCTTGTAACTCAGAAGGGGCCATCCTATATGGAGACATAGATATAGGAGACGCTCTTGGCTGTAGCTTGATCCCAAACTTGATCTCTCATCGAGGGGGTAATGCTATAACCTCTTCAGGAAAGACATCAGGGTAATACATTACGACCCTATGAAATGCCAAATACTAGACCAGTGAATAACTCAACATCATCTCATCCATCATGGATGATAAGGATGGAACACACCTATGACCCATCTGAGTGTCTCGCTCACCAACAAACACCACTTACTCTTCATCTACACCAATGAAGAAAACCTTTTCCCCAAATCAATCCACGATAGCATACATCGAATACATCCAATCAATGCCGAGGATCAAATCATATGGTTGTATTCGTCAATATAAGAAATCTCACCAATAGTGGTGTTTCCCCAACACTATCTCATAGTCTCTACATACTTCAAACACGTCACCTTGACTTCCAACTGTTGTAGTCAATGGTAAGGGAACTGGAAGCCTCTCTACCTCATGTCACAGAGTATGGAAAAGGGTAGGTGATATGAAGGAGTGTATCAATCCTGAATCAAACAAGGAATACACCAAGTTTGAAAACAAGCAAAGGGTAGCTCTAATGACGTCTGGCTCGCCTGGATCTGGCAACGCTAGAGCATGTAGCTGACGACAACCTCCTCCACGGCCTATATGACCCTTATGACGACCACCACCATGGTCGCGCTCTACTCTATGAGGATGAGGATCATCATTGGGATGTCCTCTACCTTCCATATCTACCCTCTGCTAATCTAAAGCTGTTGAAACTTGACGATGCTACCTCGGCTGGAACTGCCTCAACGGAGGAACCTGGAGCATTGAGCCTCGTGCACGATGAGCACTTTGAAAGGATGGGCACTCCCACTACTGATGTCCACGACCACTATAAGAAAAACAAGCACCTCATCCCTTGGCATATGCCTGAGAGTTTTTTCCTCTTGAGAAACGAGAATTGACAGGATGGGACCTACCCCCAGCTAAACATAAAATCTTCTACCCTGAAAACTGGGAACCCCGAACCACATCTCTTCTTTGTGAAGAATCATGCTAATTCCCCTCTCATGATGATCCAGTCTTGGACTAAGTCCTCTCAACAACCTCTTCCCTAGCCAGTACCTCAAGATATGTCTTCAGCATAAATGGGGTGACCTGGTACCGGATCTCTGGATGCAAAGCCTCCTCAAATTTCTTTGAAATAGCCTCCTCATCTGGAACAGGTCTGTAGAATATCGTAAAAGGTTCCTGAAACATATTCCAAACTCTCAAACCCTGGAGCTCCCCTGTCGAAGGGTATGAAGCTCTTGAAGACTGGACACCTTCGCATTCGAAGAAAGAAACTCGACTCTAAACCTATGTCGGAACTCCTCCCATGAGATCACTGACTCATCACGATCACTGAGGAACACGAACCACCAACGCCTCGCTTCTCCTCATAGTATTGTCACATCCAAGGACACCCAGTTCTCCTTCAGAGCACGAATCGAACTGACACCGATCTCGACCACCTCGAACCAGTCATCTGTGACTGCATCTGAAACGGCGCCCTCATACTTCTGTACACTCTGGATTTGAAACTCTCAGAGTGTCTTCCTCCAAGTGTCGTCATCGTCAACCTCTACCCTTCAGCGATCTACTGGAATAGCCTGCATTACATTTTATGCGCAAACCTGACTAGGACATCGACCTGGAGCTATATCTGTAAAATAAATACTATTAGAGTTCCTAAACATGGACTATGGAAGACTCTAAATTAATTAATTAATTGTTTTATTTTATTCATTTTATGTTACCCAATCCCATGTTCTTCCTATTAAAACATAGGCACAAGGAATAATGATTCATGGTCCTTTCCTAGGTATCTACCCTAAAACTAGTACCAACTTGTTTAGTATCCAATAAAAACATAATGGTCTATACATCAGATCATAGGGGGACCTAAATGCCTATGTATCAGTCGGTATCTTGTTTTTACCTCACTTGATAAACATGAATGACATCATTTCCCTACCAACCCATGCATCCTCACCTGTGCCTAACTCCAAACTCTATTCTATCCCTCAACCAGACATCTGATACCAATATGTCATGACCCCCTTCTCACTATTTGTACCCCTCCTAGTTCGTCAATATGAAAAGGGAGATAATGACCCCCTGAGTCCCACATCCATTAGGCCCTGGGTTGGAGACTACCACAGAGGGTATAATAAACTAACAAATGGGAGGCATTACCCTCTAAGAGAACAAATATGGAAGAGATAGATAAGATGGACACCAACCCACTCCAACATAGAATTGAAATATAAACTAAACCCAAGTGCACGTACATAATGCCATGAAAAATTACTAAAACTGGAAGGTGAAAAACTGCAAGTACCCAAAAGAAAGTAAAAATAGCAGCAAACACAAGCCTGAGCAGCTCCTGTAACCCCAAGCTGGTAGAAACCATCTTGATCTCCAACCAGATCCAAGTGACCAGAAAAATAGATTATATATACATTGGGTGAGTGTAATAGTATACTCAGTAGGATCCTCCCTGAAGCCTCTCATGCAATGTAATGAATGCAACCTAAAGCACAGTGAATAACAAGTGAAACTAACTCATCACCTCAACATGTATAATAAGTTCCCAACTGCACCATGTCTACTCTTACCAAGTAATGCATACAATAATATATCGTATAATAAAGAATATCAACAGTACCCCGCTACCACTTCCCCACTAGTTTGACACTTTTCCCCAACGTCGCACGTCCTGAGAATCTCTCTCCAAAAAGGCTTTCCCACAAACGCATGGGTGAAGCACCAAAATATGCACCCCATGCAACAAAACCACCACATCCACACACCAATGTAACCAGGTAGATTCTTCGAGCCACCATAGCTCACATAACATGTATCATAGCTCCGTTATTAAACCTCAAGCCATTACAACACATACACCGAGTAAGGATACTCATGCAATCACATCCTACACACATTACACCTAGAGTAGTATAGAGAAAACTATAAACAAAAAATATGTGTATGAATAACCACAATACATTACAGCCCTCTACACACATATATGGGGTAAACTAACAATTGTGCCTGCTAGCACCAGTAACTGCCAATAGAAGTGAACAGGGCCAAAGGGGGTAGTCATCCATCCATCCTCACAACGGAATTTTTGGGAAAACACCCCCCATGGGATCAGAATTCCTATGGTGTCAGTTTCCCTTACTCACAGGGTGGAGTAACGTATTGAAACACAAAAAGTATAGGATATATTATATCTCACAACCACACTATGGGCATTACCAAGTCTTAGACACAATTACAGCTAACGTCTCTCCGATTCTGTGGTGCTACTTCTAAGAATAGGTATCCTATAATAACGAAACCACTTAAAGATCGTTATTAGATTAATTCATTCCATTTTTATCAGTTCCAGTGTACGTTATTTAATTCATTAAACAATAATTTAAAATGAACAATTCCACATTAAATTTCATTAGAATCACACTTGAAATCAATTGTTCCTTAAAAAATTACAACCTCATCATTATGTTCCAGCAACTCCATCCCCATGGTTTAACACCATTTATTCAGTTATTCATTATAGAAGATAATTTCCCACAGTCCCATGAATTGTAGAAAAACATTATATGCTACTAAACACAAGGGAGATCAACACAGTGGGTAGATGTACTACCCATCGAGACATTTCCACATATAGAAAGAGCATATAACCATCCTTCCTTGACAAGATAATCATAGAAAGAAAGTGGCATACCCCACATGTCATCGCCTCTTTTAGAAGAAGGGTAAGTAAGACCATCTACCGCGAGAAGTAGGGAAATGTAAAGGAGATAAATAACCAATAAAAATTTCCACGAATACAAAAATCACATCAACTACATTCTATCATCCCTAGTGTCCTCTCTGACACCCACACACATAAACCGATGCATCTCGCCACTCTAAGCATCATCTTCTACCACAACCAAAAGCCTCCATGCCCCCACATATCACAGCATCCATCCTTTATCACATCACAACACAAAAAACAGGAAAACAAAAAACACATTTAATTGGGCTCTTGGCCCATTAACAACAAAGAGGCAAACTTAGTACCCTATAAGTAATTATCAAACAATCAGTTATTTAATCCATCTTGAATTAACAGATTTATTATTCATAGGTTCCGAATTCGGAAACCTAATCCGTAAGCTATCGCAAATAATTAAATATGATTACTGTTCGAACTTGATTGACATATAATTACAACTATACCAGATTCATTTATATTACTCTTTATCATTATCAAAACAATTATCAATTAATCCCAATTTACGTTTTTTACCGATTTCCATCAAGAACGAATAGCTAATCCAAGCATACATAGATATCACACTATCTAGAAAAACATGAGGCGAAACCATGTGATCAATATCCATTTATTTATCTAGTTAAAATATTTATTATGTTAATTACATTTTCATCCAGTGGGATTAAAAATGCTAACAATACAGTTGCACGTAAAAGAAATGAGAATAATTGAATCCCCTACCTCGAAGAGTTCTTGACATTCATTATCCACACAATGGGTCAGATCCTCCTCTCATGCCAACTGCATCCACCCGAGGATGCCACGGTATGACCGCACCAACAAAAACCTAAGAAAAATCCCATTAGAATCCTAGAGATTACATTTTATAATATAGATGGGAGAAATAGGAGAAGATGATCCGAAAGTAATGATGATAAAACATACATTATATCAAGGATTGATCGATACAGCTTGGTTGAATCAAAAATGGGGGAAACTGATCCGAGGAGTAATGTTTGATTGTGAAACTCCTACGGGAAGTATTGAAAAGTTCTACCATCTCATAGCTGAGAACAAAGAGGAAGAACAAGGCAGGATGATATCTTTTCCCTTTTGAAGATTTAATGGGGAAAGGATTTAAGATACAATTAATTACCATTAAAAGGGGATCATATTAACCCACATGGTTTGACTGAGTAAAAATATCCCGTGACATAGGAATAATTAATATTGGATTTATGGTCTTTGAATCATCCATCTTAATTTCAAGGTTTTACCGTATGAGGGAGATGTGTTAGATGTAAGATCATGAAATATTATTATTATTATTGGGTGTTTTGTGGACTCAAGCCATGAACCATAATTTAATATCCCAAATTAGACATGAATTGATAATATTAATGAGAGGATCACATTGACACTGACGAGAATCCAATCGGATGTCGCAAACCGGAGTTTTAGAGAACCGATGATTTAATAATAATATTAAATCTATTAATTCACGAGCATTTCAGGTACCCGATCTAAAAACCTTAAAAGGAAATCCAATTTCGGACTCATAAATTCCTTCTCGCAGTCTGGGTCACACTACTGCTGATGGTTTGTGAAACTGAGGTCGCACGAGGAAGATACTATAAAAAATTCAGTTTTCCCAAGGAAAATAACAATTACATTGTTATATTATTATTATTTTGAATTTAATTTTATTCAATTCCTTAAATTGTCACATTCAAAATCCATGCACTAAATCTCACCAATTTGGTGTGCATCCCCCCATTACATCTTGATTGATTTCATTTTTTACATATTTATTTTATTGCATGAAATTTTAAATCTTTTTTTCCATTAAACTCTTTCTCTCTCCAATCTCGTTCTATCTTCCACAAATCCTTCACAGACAAAAAAATGTGTCACCTCCCCTTGATTGAATCCTCTTTTAACTTATTTATTTTAATTTAACATTAATGGCTTTAATATCATAATGATTATTAAAAGTGAATAAATGTTCAATCACTCCCATAGAACACTATTTCCACGCCTCCTCCATCCCCCCATACGCTACTTGTGTGTGGCACCCAACTCCACTCTCACTTCAATGTTATTAATAATAAAATTAATAATAATAACACCCATCATTAATGTTCTAATTTAATCCCATTAAATTAGTTTACCATGGTTATTATCATATTAAATTAAAACCATTACATTTAATAAATCACACACTAAAATCCACCATTACCATTTATTTTTTAATATAATAGTAATAAAGCATCATTCAATATCATCAACGGGTCTCCATGATTATCATTAATTATTATTATTATTATTATTAATGCTGATTATTATCTTATAATTACTCCCTCTCTCCCATCAATTAAATCTTTCTCTCATGAAACTCATGTGGCCTCTTCCTGACCATAATTTTCACAAAGCGATGGATCAGAGCGGTCCAGGCCATTACAATTTTCTTTAAACAAATCCAATAGAAGGAAATTGTACTAAATACTATTGAATAATAGATTCAAAATGGAAATGATTTTTTTGAATTAAAAAAACCATTGGATAAATAAAGTAACATTAAATTCAAAAAAAATGAAAATCAATAAAGTGATTCTTTGTTTCTAAAATGATGATGATTTAATAATGTATCATTTTAGTTTATTGGATCCAACATATATAATATACAAGATATTATCTACATGTAAAACATTTTATTTATATATTTAGTAGTAATGATCTATAATAAATATAATAGGTTGAATACCCAAAATGATACTTGATAAATCTTAAAAATGATGTCTTAATTATTGTTAACCTATTTCAAAACCAAACAGATCTACCTAAAAAAACTATTATCTGTCAATAGATATTTTTAAAAACAAATATAACTCTTAAAAAACTAAATTAATCTAATCTAAAACATTGAGTAAAAAATATTCTAAATCAAAAAGAAATTCAAAATTCCAATATGTAAAAATTAAATTATATACTAAAAACAATATATTAAATTTTTACTCAATGAAGAGCTACATATTATATTAATAATAGTTAAATTTAATCAACATAAATTCATAGGTGTATTTTAAATAAAATTTTATATTGGAATAGGTGACTATGATTTGAGAAATTGGAAATGGATATTATGGATCAAAAAAGAAACATAGGTGTATAAATCATCCAATAATATTGATTATAAAAAGGTTAATATCTTCCAAAAATACAAATTGATTTACTTGAAATTTTATATTAATCCATGTGTATTTATAATGATAAATACACAGTGAAATGATGATAAAAGAATAATTTTTTTATGAATGTTTTATTACTAATTTATTAATTGGGAAGATGTATGAATCATTTTGAAGACAATATTAGGGAGGATAATCACCCTTGTGGAAGAGTGCAGTGATACAATCTAGAATATAAAGACTATTAATAATGAAAAATAATGTATCATACCTAATTAACAGTGTGAATAGTCATGGGTAAACAAATTAATTGCCACCATATGATTTTTAACAACAAAATACATGATGATTATACCCTATATATTATTGAAATTTAATTTGGAGGCATAATATAACAATATATTATTTGTTTATTTTATAAATTCAATCAAGAAAATATGATCTATGAAGTGTCATGCATACCATATTCCCAGGGTTTTGAAATTATTATGAAAAATTGTGGTCATGGTAATTAGATGAGGGGAAAAAAGAACCTCAATTAAAATATTTTTTATATGGAACTTTATTTCAAGATTTGAAATAAGAATTTTATGTATTACCTTAATATAATGGATTAATTTTTTTTTTGAAATTTTTTATTTTTCTATTTGCAAAATTGTTTTTCATTTTTTATATTTACTATGTATTTTCACTCTAATGGGGATTATTAATTTAAAAAATATATATATTTTATAAATATTAGATATTGGTTTTTAATAGGATTCATTGGGGTAAAGTATCATGTGCTTGAAAATTATTAATTTTTTTGGATTTCATTTAATAGTGGCTAATAAATTGACATCAATTATGTTCTTAATTTAATTATACTATCTTTGAGGACATCAAAATTTTCTAAAAAAGTATTTATATATGTATATATATGTGTGTATAAACATTTTTTAGGGATCATTAAATGAAATATTTTTAAAAATTATTATGTAATTAATAATTTTATACTTAAAATCATGAAATAAATAAAATATATAATTTTATTTAGACTAATTTATGAAAAATTATGTTAATGTAAATTTAAAATAAATTTTTTAAAATATTCATGTTTTTTGGTCCAACCAACACATGTTAATATCAGTTCACTTAAGATCAACATATTTTCCCCTAAACTGTATAGGACAATTTAAAATGTGAAATAATATTTATTGACAAGGAATACAAATAAAATGTTGGATGGTCCACCAATAATAAATTTTTAAATATTATTAAGACCTTATAATTTTAGATAAAAATTATCACAATATTTCGGTTATAGAAACATAGATGGTGAATGTGGGATGTATTGAAACAAATTAATTTCAAATGATGATTTTGGTTTTAAAAATTATATATACTTATGAGAGTTAAAACTATATAATTAAACTATATTGTGACATGAAAATTACTCATCATGTGTCAATAATATTATGTAATACCTACGAGGTGGTTATTATTTGAATTTAATATTAAACCATGGATGAATCTTGTAATGTAACTGAAATGATAAAAATTTTTGGATTAATATTGTTCTTATTTTTTATATTATGAAGTGAATAATGAGTGAGTATCTAAAAACTATGAAAGGATCTTAAAAAATAATTCTATAAGGGATGATGGAAATTATAGGGAAAAATAACACTTTATCGATATTTGATATACATAGAGTAAGGGGGTAGTTTTTTATTTACATTAGGCTACAATTATGAAAATAAATTCACATATGCCTCATTGTGAGAGAGTTGATATCTATATTGATTTATCTTCATCAACTAGTACCTTAAGTAATATCGTCATTAATAATTTATTGTAGGAAAAAATTCATTCGTCTAGAGTTTCATTGTTATTAGTGGTTAATTATTATATTTATTATCTTAGTGGGAACCAAAAAATGTTGATAGTATAATGATTTTATCAAAATTAATCATTACGACACTTATAAATGGTTGAGAAGATATTGTTAATGTTAAATGCATAATACCATTACCAGATTAATTGATGGATACATTTTTCTCCATAATTTTTATGATGTCAATTAGGAATTTTAAATATGAAATGATTCCCATTAATAGTTAATATGAATAAAAGCATATATCATTACTAGAAATGTTGTCTATATCATTTTCAATGACATATTTCATAACATGTTATATATTTGTGATATGGGTATGTCACATGTGTGGTTACAACTATTTCATTATAAGATATTATTTAATTTTCTAATATATCATTAGATGATGTATTTAATTTACTATAATTTACATTTTGAATTTTTTATGTATTAAAATTCCACTTCAATTGATTGAATCATGTGTTAATTGATAAAATGTATAATTTCCCTGAAGAATTAATTGAACCTAAAATATATTAACCAGTAAAGGGTCCTTTATTAATGAAAATAGTTTGTAAAAGTTATTTCACTTAATTTTTAGATATAAAATATTATGAGTTATACATTACAATGATTTATTTATATCATTGTTTATTAATTAAGATGGATACATGTAATAAAATAATAAATCTAAAAATATTTTACAGATTCTATTACAGGTGAATTTCTTATATAGAGAAATGTTTTTTTAGGTTTTGAGTTATAACTATCATACATATGGGTTAAAACACTGACTATTTGAAATGTAGAATTTATAATTTCTTTATAAATTAAATTAACTTATAAATATATCATAAATATTTTAAAAATAATTTTATATTTTAAAAATATGTTAGAAGACATTGGAAATGATTAATGATATTAGATTTATATCTACTAAAGGATTGACACCTCTATCATATTTAGGGATCTATAAAATTTACTTTTCAGAAAAATTCCCTATAATATGATATGTTTTATCTTTTTCTAATGTATTATTAATTAAATTGATATGTTATTACAATGTACACAAAATGATTGGTTTTATTGATATTTTATACATTATATAAAAGGATATATAATATTATTTCTCATGGTAAAGGTAATTAATCAATTATAAAAGTATTAAATTATTCATTGTTTCTAACTGATAGATCTCTATAGAAAAAAAAATTCATAAAAGTGCACAAGATCCATACACTACATTAACTAGTAAAAAACTAGTTCAGAATAATATGAAATGGAATTAATTATGACTGTAAAATACTATTGTAAAAAACAATGGATGCAATGAGTAATTAGGGTGAATTCTTACCAAGATTGAAATATAAATTATTTTAGTGTTTTTTATTATGTGATTTATATTAAAAAGAAAATGTTTTATAAGGATATATTTTTAAACATATAAATAGTTATTATATCGAGATATTACCTATACATTTCAGTTTATGTTAGTGAATTGCTAAAAAAACTATATTTATAGAATCACCAACTCAAAAAATTATCCGCTAAAATTGAGCATTATCATTCTAGAAGATAACATTCCCTATGTGGTTTACATATATCCTTGAAGTAGTGTTTAAATTAATATTTTATGATTTTTTATTCATTAAAATACATATAAATATAATCCTTTATAATACAGTGTTTAATACTTGTTTTGTCGATTGGGATTCCACTATCACACCACCACCTTAATAATAATATCATATAATTGTTGACTGGGAATATAAATAATTAATAAAATGTGTTCGTACTACAAAAACAAATTTTTCATATAAATAAAATACTTTAAAATTTTAAAACCCATTAAAACACCCGAAAAAATACTTAACCACTCTTGATATATGAAACAAATCCAGTGTAAAAATGTTTCTCCAAAAATCTTCTTGATCTATTTCATTCATCCACTTGTAATTAGTAGATCTAAATGGTAATGATTAGAATCTAAAAGTAAAAATACAAAAATTGTTATCCTACTTATAATTTTTTAATATTTTGTTAAAGGATCGATAATTCAACTCCCAATAGTGAATTAAAATATCTTATAATTGTACAATTTATTCCAAATGTATTTTAAAAATAAATATTATTCTAACCTCTATTGTTTCAATCTTTTTTTATTGTTCGATTATTTGAGATAAATTAATCAATCGAAGTATTTTTTTCAATTTATATATTTTGTTAATGTGTCTTATTATTTATTAAACCAATTCAATCTAGAAGATTATATATAGTAAAATTCACTCTATGCTTCCATAACATTTGGTCCACGATTTATCCATAATTTATTGTAGGAAGCCCTAATAATGGGTTTTTATCCATTTTCTATAGGAGTATTTCTAATTTTTTTAGAATCATTGAGTATTGAATTTTGGACACGGCATTTAATTCATATTTTTCTAACCACTATTAGAAAACATGAATATCGTAGAGAAATATATTTATTTCATACATATGTTTGATGATATATTATTTATATTATTATAGGAACCTCATCTCATTTCTATGATATCATTCAATCAATCTTGATTATATTAAAATCTTAAATTTCCATTAACTAAGAAGTATCATTTGATACCTATGATCAGAATTTGTTAGTACCTATATTCCCTAGTATCCTATCAAAAATGGTGGAATAAATCATCCAAAACATCCAATCTAGTAAAACTCCGTTACCATTCCCACTAATATATAGATGTCATAGAATATGATTTTCACTACTCAAAAATCTAACAAAATAAGTATCATAAACATCTATTTATATCATCATGTCATATAGTGTGACACTCCAAGCTTCTACGGTACCCTTCTCTTTGAATAATGTGATAGCGTGTGTTGTACGCAACACCGAGTTCTAACACACCATAACCAATCAAACTACCCGTTATGAATAGTAATACCTGATTTTTGAAATTATATATATTTCATTTTTTAAAATGTACTTCATTTTTGGATTTGGAATATCGAATTTAGGATAAGGTGAAATTTTGGTACTTTTCGGATAACTTTCATATTTTGATGAATAGTGAAAATTACTAAATTTTAATTAAAAACAATTTTTTTAATCAAAATAATTAATATTGATAAATTATGAATTTGAGTGGTTTTAAAGTATATTTAGAATATATTTTTACCATTTAATATAATGTTGGTCATTTGACATAATTTTACAATTAAACCAAACATAAACAAGTGTCAATCTTTTGATAGTTATTATCTATTAAAAACACGCTTTTTGTTTTGACAGCGGGAAATAATTTTAAATTAATTTCTGCCACTTATGTGTTTTAAATTTAGAAAAATAGATTCCATATTTGGAATCAGGATGTTAAAATTGTGTATATAGGTAACTTTTTTTTAGATATTTTGAATAATTATTGCGGTAAATATTTTATTTACCATGGGTAAGGGTAAATCCAGTAAATAAGGGTTAAAAAATAATATTATAATAATACTAAATTACCCTAAAACGTGTCATAGCCTTATTGGATGATACATGTTCGACCACAGGCATCTTTGGGTCGATTTTGGGACCCCATGGTGCCACTTTTAGGTGATAGGGACACTTAATTTTAATTAAGTTAAAATAAGTACAAAAATTACACAAGCATATATCTTTTAGAAAAATAATTTCTACATAGGGTTATATATGTTGGATTTTAGACTATAAATATTCATTAGAAATATAAATAGATTTCCTACATAATTAAATTTTATTTATAAATTTTAGATATTAAATAATGTAATTTATTTATGACACAATGATGATGTCATATTTACTATAATAGTGAAAAATCAAAATAATTGGTATTATAAATACCCATATAAATATAATATGAAACTTTTAATGAATTAAACTAATTTTCTAGGATAATATGATATATTAGGATTGATTTAATTGTCTTTTTTATAAGTAATCAATCTGTTATGAGTTTCAAAAAAATCAGCTATTGAATAGTGTCAAAATTGAAATAAAAGAGTTCTTAAAACAAATATTATAGTATTAATTGATATTAAATTCCTAAAAATCTAAGGTTCGGAAAAGAGACTTATATCATGATATTTTAATCATTAATGGACCACCTGGGGGTCGCTTGGATGTATATAGTATGTTAATTAACCATATTATATAAAAATACAAAGAGACATTGTAAAAGTGAAACTAATTAACTTAGAGTTAATACTTAAAGATAAGTTTAATATAAGTACCAAAACCAGTCTAAATTCTGTTGGTTGAGTTTTTTTCGACCCATACCCACCTTAAAATTTAAATAATCAAGTTTTTATCCATTAGAAACCGAATATGAATTTATTATAAGCTAATATTTCTAGCATTTCCAATGGTGCCCCTCACCCCTCTTATAAAAGGGAACTCATCCTTCTCTTTTCTTCACACCTTAAAAGCCTTTTGGTTCGGCCAAACTCTACCCAAATACTCTCAAAACTTCCCTCACTACAACTTATAGGCCTTAGTTTGATCATAAAGCCAACCTACGGAGCACTTTTGATCAAATCAAAAGGAAGAAACCGAAGAAGAGGTTATGATTTCACCACCCTTTTCCAAGTTCCTTTCTTCTTCCACTTATTCTTCCTTTGTTGTTACCATTCTAAAATAAAAACTCCAGTATCACATATATACTGTGATGTTATTATAAATATGGTACAACCATATTCAGTATTTTATCCACCCTTTGAATAACATGTCACCATACGTGCGTACGTACGGCTTACCGTCTCCACGTCGTGGTGTAATTGTTATTCAATATATTATTATTTGGATGAGTATAATAATGATGTATAACTCAAGAAAATAATAAATATAACATGTTAATGATTCGTTATATATGATATACCATCCATTTATATATTATTTTAATATCAAAAGAATGATATCGTCGCTCGTGAGTACGTACGGACTACCGTCTCCACGAACGCGATGAGATTCATTCTCCATCATATCCATTCAAGTATAATTATCATTTGATGATTTAAAAATGATGTTTAAGGACTTGATATCATTCTGGATATGAATAATATACAACCTATCCATTAAAAACATGGCTTACATAACAAAACATATAAAAAAAGGAGTAAGTTAACACCTGAAACAACGTTAATACTAAGATATTATTATCAAATCAATGTTAAAAGATCATATATGATATCATATTAATGTATATGATTCTTGTATAATTTAATAACAATTATTTCACCATTATACAGGAGGTTAACCTACCCCTACCAAGGAAAAGTACAAGGTAAGTGTTATTTCACAATATTTTCATTATCCGAGGTTGTTTATACGTAATAATCTTCTAGGATCTCTTTATCATCCACATCCATGTTTCTTAAAAATGTATTTCAAAACATTTTTACTATTTACTAGAATATGAGTTAAAGTCATTTATACCCTTTTTGACTTTTATAAGTGGTTTATAAAGGAATCATTCCGTCGTTTTCAAAATAAGGTCCTTTTTATCATTTTCGACATAATTAAGGTAAGAATTTTTTTTTATCTAATACGGTGGGTGCAGGTATTTTCCGCCGTTATAAAATCATCGAAGCTTCCCTTACAAGCTTATAAAAATATTTTCAAAGAAAATTTTTTATTTTATAAATATATGACTCTTAAATTATTTCAATAATAGAAAGAGATATTTCTCTAAAAATATTTTTGATTTCATCTATGTCAACATCCTTTGATGGATTTTATGCTTATTTGAAATTGATTTATTATACAAAACTTCTATATTGTATTGATGGTTTTGTGATATGTTTGACTGTGGATGTGCTATTTTTATACCATTCATAGTTTATGGTGAATGTATTGACATTTCGTATGCTAGTTTTAATACGAATGTTTATGTTATGTTTAAACCATTTCATATTTTAATGCATTGGACTTAATATGTGATGGGTGGAGCCTGTTATAGCTCCTCGATGCATCGGTAGGTCTCACGAGACAAACTAGTGTCTTGGCACAAGGCATTGACAAAATCGTATTTGTAGTCTTGGCACGAGGCCTTGGCTATGTGGTTCTGATAGTCTGGCATTATGCATTCCATCATTAAGAAAGTGGTTATTGATATTGCATGTGATTATTCGATTAGTAGAATATACATGTGAATAAGTAAATGGCATTATTTTATTTTACTTTTTCCTTACTATGTTGATGTTCAAGTTTAAAAGGCTTTTGTTTTAGTTATACATTGCCTTAAATGTTTATGCTTATTTTTGAATGTTTCCGCTATATTGTTATCCTTACTGGGAATTTGAGCTCACCCCTTTTCTATGTTTTATTTTTCCCAGGATGTGAAGAAGTAAGTTATGAATGACCTGCAGGGATTTTATGAGGGGATTATAGTGTGGACTATGGAGACATTATGTTGTTGTAGTAGTTTTTCACTTTATGAAGTAATGTAAGACTTAAAAATATATCTAGTGTTTCCAAGGCTACTAAACCAATCGGTCTATCGAGATTTGATCTTTCTTGTGATCATGCCAATGTTATGTAATAATGCACCGACTCTGGGTAACTAGGGTCGGGGCGTTACAGTTGGTATCAGAGGAAGTTTAGTACAAACCTTGGAAGATAGATTTAGATAAACTCTGATTAGAGCACGTAGACCTAAGATGAAATTTGAGGATTAGTATTGAAGAACTTCCTAGAATTTTGGTATTGTAAAGATTTTGTGAGTTTTCCGAGAAATACATCCCTGTCTGGATACGAGTAGGTAGAGATAGCTCTGGCACAGATATACCTAGGGGTAAAACCCGAAAACCCCGCTTTGAGCTAGACTCGAACGGGAACTGGTGCACAACAACGGGCCTTGCTGTACTCTTGGTTACTACACTCCTGGGGGATATGCTTAGGATAACTCTCATTTTCTTTACAAATAATTATGAAGGGTTTATGAGTGTATACTTCCTCAATGAAAACCTTCTTATGATTTTGGATTATATCCATAAATAGTTCAATTTATGTTATGTGTTTTATAAGTATGGGATTATGTATTTTGATTCATAAACTGATCTAGTTTATTCCATTGTCTAGAAATGGTGCCTAGTGGAAGAAATGGAAACCGTATCAATGCACGCACTCCATTTAGGGATTGGCCTCCTGCTCAATATAATTATAGTGGAGATGGTGATGCAACTGGTGCCGATCAGCTAATCACCATACTGGGACAACTCACTCAGGTTATGAATAATAACCTTACCCGTATAGAGCACCCTGATCCGCAGCATGGAGGATCAATGTTAGATAGATTCATGAGGAAACAGCCACCAACGTTCAATGGGAGTACAAATCCCTAAGTAGATGAGCAATGGATATTTTCCCTAGAGAAAATATTTCAGGATTTGGGGAGTAGTGAAAGGGAAAAAGTTATCATGGCAGTTTACCGCCTCACTAGAGATGTTGATCAATGGTGGTCATTGATTCAAAATATGAAGGAGGATGATGAAGTATCAAATATGTAATGGAGGGAGTTCAAAGATCTATTATTAGAAAAATACATTCCTTGCGGTCATCAGGCAGATATGGAAAGGCAATTTCTGAGTCTGAGACAAAAGGAGGATGAAAATGTCACAAAGTATGAGGCTAACTTTACAAGGTTAGCAAGGTATTCTGAATATTATATATGTATCCCAAGAAGTAAGATTTATCATTTCTTTGATGTGATAAAACCATTTCTCCGTCGAGCATTAGTCTCACAATCCTTTTCTTCATACGAAGACATTGTCTCATGTGCTATCAAGACCGAAAAGGAATTCTCTAAGTCTTATGACTTTAAAGAAAAGCAAGAGAAGAAGAGACCTGCTGATAAATCTGGGAATGGAAATAAGGGGAAGAAGGGAAAGGTTGAATATCCATCCTATAGTAAATGCGGGAAGAAACACCCCTGTACTTGCTTGAAGGGAATTTGCGACTGTTACAAGGGTGGTGAAAAAGGCCACCAAGCTTGTGATGGCAAGGGGAAGAAGGAAGCTACCAACTTTCTGTGATACAATTGTAGGGAGATGGGGTATTATGAAAATGAATGTCCTAAGCGTCAGGAGAAATTACCTCAGAAAAGGCCAAGGGATCAGGGCCAAGCTTATGCTATCACTACTACTGAGGTAGAAGCTCCGAAAGACGTGGTGGCAGGTAATTTAATGGTTTCCTCAAGTTTAGAAAATGCATTATTTGATTCTGGATCATCACATTGTTTCATATCATCCTAGTTTGCTAAGACAAATAGATATTTCCAATTGGATTTAACAAGGGAGTTGTCAGTTAAAACTCCTAAGGGAAGTATCATTACAACGATGTTTTGTGAATCAGTCCCTATTAGAGCACATAAATGTTCTTTATCTGCTGATCTCATCATCATACCTATGATTGAGTTTGATATAATCCTTGGTATTGAATGGCTTTCGGACTATGATGCGAATATTTATTGAAGAAGAAATAGGTTACAATTCATGATGATAATGATAAAGAACACCTTATCTTTAGAGAAGAATCGTCACCACCTAATTCTTATTTAGATCCACCCCCAGTAGCTCCACTAAATTCAATTAGTTGGGAGAAAGATAATTAAATAACTTTGGGTGAGGAAAGGAATGTTCAAATAGAGGATGTACCTATTGTGAAGGAATTTGTAGATGTATTTCCGGAAGATTTGCCTGGACATCCTCCAGAACGAGAAGTTGTGTTTTCCATTGATTTAATTCCTAGATCAAGGCCTATATCAAAGACCCCTTATAGAATGGCCACTGTAGAATTAGTTGAACTAGAGAAACAACTAGGGGAATTTAGTAATAAGGTATTTATTCGCCCTAGTGTTTCTCCATGGGGAGCCCCTGTTATTTTTGTTAAAAAGAAAGATGGATCTATGAGGTTATGTATCGACTACATGGAGATCAATGCTATAATAATAAAGAACAAGTATCCCCTACCTCGAATTGATGATTTATTTGACCAACTGCATGAAGCTCAATACTTTTCAAAGATTGACCTTCGATCTGGATACCATCAGTTGTGTGTGAAGAAGGAAGACATTCCGAAGACAGCATTTCGAACTAGGTACGGGCATTACAAGTTTACTGTAATGCCTTTTGGATTGACTAATGCACCCTCTGTATTCATGGATCTAATGAATAGAGTTTTCTAGGAGTATCTTGATGAATTTTTGGTGGTATTCATTGGTTGTATCTTTGTATACTCCAAATGCTACGAAGATCATGAAAATCACTTTCACATTACCTTGAAGACTCTGAGAAGGCATGAATTATATGGGAAGTTTAGCAAGTGTGATTTCTGGATTCAAGATATTTCTTTTCTTGGCCATATTGTCTCTAAAGATGGAATCTCTGTTGATCCTTCTAAGACCAAGGCAATCCAAGAATGGCCAGCACCTACGAGTATAACTGAGGTACGTAGTTTTATTGGTTTGGCAGGTTATTATCGACGTTTTGTCCAGAATTTTGCCCGATTGGCTAACCCATTAACGAATCTCACATGTAAAGGGGTTAAATTTGTTTGGACAAAAGAGTGTGAAGAATGTTTCGATGAACTGAAGAGAATATTATTCAATGCTCCTATATTGACTCTACCATCGGGGAATGATGGGTTCGTTATTTATAGTGATGCATCGAAGAATTGACTTGTTTGTGTCCTTATGCAGAATGATAGGGTTATTGCCTATGCATCACGACAGTTGAAAATTCATGAACAAAACTATCCTACTCATGATATCTAGTTAGAAGATGTGATCTTTGCTTTGAAGATTTGGAGGCACTACCTCTGTGGTGAAAAATGTGAGATTTATACTGATCACAAGAGTTTGAAGAATATTTTCTCACAAAAAGAACTCAACATGAGGCAAAGGAGATGTCTTGAATTACTCAAGGATTATGATTGCACGTTACACTACCACCCGGTTAAGTCAAACAGGGTGGAAGAAGCTTTGAGCTGAAAAGACCATGGAGTTTGAACGTGATGAGAATTGAAAGGGATCCAATTTTGATGGATCTAATGAAGATGGACATGGGAATAACCGGGGAAGGTGGAACATCAATGATTTTTCAAATGGATGCCAAACCATATTTACTAGAAAGATTAAGAGTTCTCAGACCAATGATGAAGAATTTAAAAAGAAGATTAAAGCTGTGAATGATGGGAGATTGAGAGACTTTGTGTATGAAGATGGAATTTTGAAATTCGGGAAGAGACTTTGTGTTCTTGATTTACATGATCTAAAAAGGGAATTGTTGGATGATGCTCATTGTTCCAATTTCTCTATACATCCTGGGAGCACCAAAATGTATATATATTTGAAGGAATATTTTTGGTGGGACAACATAAAGAGGGAGATTGCTGATTTTGTGTCAAGATGTATGGTTTGTCAACAAGTGAAAGCTGGAAGGAAACATCCTGGGGGAGTCATGCAACCTCTTCCCATACCGAAGTAGAAATGGGAAAATATTACGATGGACTTTGTCATGGTACTACCAATGACTCCTAGATAGAACGATGCAATATAGGTTATTGTTGATCGTCTTACCAAGTCAGCACATTTTCTTCCTATAAGAGAAGATCTACCACTCGAACGTCAAGTAAGACTATATATTAATGAAGTTGTGAGACTTCGTGGAGTAACCCTATCGATTGATTCTGATCGTGATCCCCGTTTTACTTCAAGATTCTAGAAGAGTCTTCATAAATCCCTGGATACTGAACTTCATTTGAGCACTGCCTACCACCCTCAGACAGATGGACAATCAGAACGGACTATTCAAACCTTATAGGACATGTTCAGATCCTACTCAGTTGACTTTCAAGGAATGTGGGATCAATATTTACCTCTGGTAGAATTTTCCTATAACAATAGCTTCCATTCGAGTATTCAGATGGCAACATATGAAGCGTTATACGGAAAGAGATGTCGCACACCAACCTGTTAGGATGACATTGGTGAAAGAAAACTTGTAGGCCGAGAACTTGTGGAGGAAACGATGGAAAAGGTGAAGGTAACCCAAAATCACATCAATGAAGCTCAACGTAGGCAGAAGAGCTATGCCGATAATCAATGGAAGGATTTGGAATTTCATGTCGGTGATCATGTTTTCCTAAATGTATCTCCATGTAAGGGAGTCATACGTTTTGGTAAGAATGGTAAATTGAGTCCCAGGTACATCGGACCTTTCGAAAGTTTAGAAAGAGTTGGGGCTGTAGCTTACCGATTGGCAATGCCGCCAAGTCTCTCCAATGTTCACGATGTGTTCCACGTATCTCTGTTGAGGAAATACATGCCTGACCCAATGCATGTACTCATCTATGAGGATTTAGAACTGGAACCCAATCTGTCTTATTTCGAAGATTCCGTCATGATTCTTGATACGAGAGAAACAGTAATGAGAAACCGGACGATGCGTTTGGTAAAAGTTTTGTGGAGAAACCATAAGATGGAAGAGGCAACGTGGGAACCCGAGAAACTTATGATGAATAACCACCCGAGTATTTCCATGTGATAAGTATTATAGAAATTTCGAGGACGAAATTATTTTAAGGAGGGGAGAATGTAAAACCCCAAGCTTCTACGGTACGCTTCTCTTTGAATAATGTGACAGCGTGTGTTGTACGCAACACCGAGTTCTAACACACCATAACCAATCAAACTAGCCATTATGAATAGTAATACCTACTTTTTGAAATTATATATATTTTATTTTTTAAAATGGACTTCATTTTTGGATTCAGAATATCGAATTTAGCCTAAGGTGAAATTTTGGTACTTTTCGGATAACATTCATATTTTGATGAATATTGAAAATTACTAAATTTTAATTAAAAACAACTTTTTTAATCAAAATAATTAATAGTGATAAATTATGAATTTGAGTGGTTTTAAAGTATATTTAGATTATATTTTTACCATTTAATATAATTTTGGTCATTGGACATAATTTTACAATTAATCCAAACATAAACAAGTGTCAATCTTTTGATAGTTATTATCTCTTAAAAACACACTTTTTGTTTTGACAGCGGGAATTAATTTTAAATTAATTTCTGCCACTTCTGTGTTTTGAATTTAGAAAAATGGATTCCATATTTGGAATTAGAATGTTCAAATGGTGTAAATAGGTAACTTTAATTTTTAGACATTTTGAATAATTACTGCGGTAAATATTTTATTTACCATGGTTAAGGGTAAATCTGGTAAATAAGGGTTAAAAAGTAATATTATAATAATACTAAATTACCCTAAAACGTGTCCTAGACTTATTGGTTGATACATGTTCGACATTAGGCATCTCTGGGTCGATTGTTGGAACCCATGGTGCCACTTGTAGGTGATAGGGACACTTAATTTTAATTAAGTTAAAATAAGTACGAAAATGACACAAGCATATATCTTTTAGAAAAACAATTTTTACATAGGGTAATATATGTTGGATTTTAGACTATAAATATTCATTATAAATAAAAAACCTTTTCCTACATAATGATATTTTATTTATAATTTTTAGACATTAAATAATTTAATTTATTTATGACACAATGATGATGCAGTAATTATTATAATATTGAAAAATCAAAATAATTGATATTATAAATACCCAAATAAATATAATATTAAAATTTTCATGAATTAAACTAATTTTATAGCATAATATGATATATTAGGATTTATTTAATTGACTTTATTCGAAGTAATAAATCTGTTATGAGTTTCACAAAAATCAACTATTGAATAGTGTCAAAATTGACATAAAAGAGTTCTTAAAACAAATATTATATTATTAATTGATATTAAATTCTTAAAAATCTATAGTTCGGCAAAGAGACTTATATCATGATAGGGTAATCATTAATGGTCCACTTGGGGGTCTCTTGGATGTATATAGTATGTTTATTAACCATATTATATAAAAATACAAAGAGAGATTGTAAAAGTGAAATTAATTAACTTAGAGTTAATACTTAAAGATAAGGTTAATATATGTACCCAAACCTATCTAAATTCTATTGGTTGAGTTGTTTTCGACCCATACCCACCATAAAATTTAAATAATCAACTTTTGAGCCATCAGAAACGGAATATTAATTTATTATAAACTAATATTTCTAACTTTTTCAAAGGTGCCCCTCACCCCTCTTATAAAAGGGCACTCCTCCTTCTCTTTTCTTCACACCTTCAAAGCCTTTTGGTTCGGCCAAATTCTTCCACAATACTCTCCCAACATCCCTCACTACAACATAGAGGCCTTAGTTGGATCAGAAATCCAACCTAAGGATCCCTTTTGATCAAATCAAAAGGAAGAAACCGAAGAAGAGGTAATGATTTCACCACCCTTTTCCAAGTTCCTTTCTTCTTCCACTTGTTCTTCCTTTGTTGTTACCATTCTAAAATAATAAATCCAGTATCTTATATATAATTTTATGTTATCATAAATATGGTACAACCATATTCAGTATTCTATCCACCCTTTTAATAACATGTCACCATACGTGCGTACGTACGGCTTACCGTCTCCACGTCGTGGTGTAATTGTTATTCAATATATTATTATTTGGATGGGTATAATAATGATGTTTAACTCATGAAAATAATAAATATAACATGTTAATTATTATGTATATATGATATAACATCAATTTATATATTATTTTAATATCAAAAGAATGATATCGTCGCTCGTGCGTACGTACGGACTACCGTCTCCATGAACGCGATGAGATTCATTCTCCATCGTATCAATTCAAGTATAATTATCATTTGATGATTTAAAAATTATGTTTAAAGGCTTGATATCATTATGGATATGAATAATATACAACCTATCCATTACAAAAATGGATTACGCAACAAAACATTTAAAATAAAATGAGTAAGTTAACACCCGAAACAACGTTAATACTAAAATATTATTATGAAATCAACGTGAAAAGATGATATATGATATCATATTAATGTATATGATATTTTTATAATTTAATTACAATTATTTTACCATCATACAGGAGGTTAACCTACCCCAACCAAGGAAAAGCACAAGGTAAGGGTTATTTCACAATCTCTTCATTATCCGAGGTTGTTTATACGTAATAATCTACTGGGATCTCTTTATCAATCCACATCCATGTTTCATAAAAATATATTTCAAAACACTTTTACTATTTACTAGAATATGAGTTAAAGTCATTTATACCCTTTTTGACTTTTATAAGTGGTTTATAAAGGAATATTTCCATCATTTTCAAAATAAGGTCCTTTTTAACCTTTTCGACAGAATTAAGGTAAGAATGTTTTTTTTTAACTTATACGGCGGGTGCAGATTTTTTCCACCGTTATAAAATCATCGAAGCTTTCCTTACAATCTTATAAGAATATTTTAAAAGAAAATGTTTTATTTTATAAATATATGACTCTTAAATGATTTCAAAATTAGATAGAGATATTTCTCTAAAAATAGTTTTGATTTCATCTATGTCAACATCCTTTGATGGATTTTACGCTTAATTGAAGTTGATTTATTATACAAAACATCTATATTGTATTGAAGGTTTTGTGATATGTTTGACTATGGATGTGCTATTTTTATACCATTCATAGTTTATGGTGAAAGTATTGACATTTCGTATGCTATTTTTAATACGAATGTTTATGTTATTTTTAAAACTTTTCATATGGGAATGCATTGGACTTAATATGTGACGGGTGGAGCCCTCTATAGCTCCTTGATGTATCGGTAGGTCTCATGAGACAAACTAGTGTCTTGGCACAAGGCCTTGACAAAATCATATTTGTATTCTTGGCACGAGGCCTTGGCTATGTGGTTATGATAGTCTGGCATAATGCATTCCATCATTATGAATGTGGTTATTGATATTTCATGTGATTATTCGATTAGTAGAATATCCATGTGAATATGTAAATGGAATTATTTCATTTTACTTTTGCCATACTATGTTCAAGTTCAAGGTTAAAAGGCTTTTCTTTTAGTTATACATTGCCTTAAATGTTTATTCTTATTTTGGAATGTTTCGGCTATATTGTTATCCTTACTGGGCATTTGAGCTCACCCCCTTTCTATGTTTTATTTTTCCCAGGATGTGAAGAAGTAAGTTATGAATGACCTGCAGGGATTTTATGAGGGGATTATAGTGTGGACTATGGAGACATTATGTTGTTGTTGTAGTTTTTCACTTTATGATGTAATGTAAGACTTATGAATATATCTAGTGTTTCCAAGGCTACTAAACCAATCGGTCTTTCGAGATTTGATCTTTCTTGTGATCATGCCAATGTTATGTAATAATGCACCGACTCTGGGTAACTAGTGTCGGGGTGTTACATATAGTCTTATTGTATTATAATATAAATATATATCCCCTTACTTCTAAAATATGGGTTCATTACATTAAAAGGATAATGTTTCATCTTCTAATATATACCCATTGAATTTATTTACTCCTTTATATGAATAATTATAAATATATTTTAAAATATGAATCTAACAATTGAAGTGAGGACTCCATGTCATTTCTATATCTTCTATAATTTAAGTGAATGGGGTTTAACTATAAATATGATTCCCATTTCATATAACTTTAATTTATTGCTTACATGTATTTAATTTCATTGTATTACTGATATATTTATGTTTCATCAAATGAATTCCATCATATTCAATGATATTTCATTAATATCCCCGCATGATGTAGCAAGAATAGTTTAACATAATTATCATTTCCACTAACATGAAATATACTTCATAATTGAATTAATATTTTATGGGGATATTCTTATGTCACTAAATTCAACATCCTTATTAATTTTAAATATAATTAATTTTTAATTCCCCCATGTCATGGATTGTGGGTACCTCAATTTTTTCCCATTATTTTCAACATTTTTGTTTCTTAATGTTATTAAAGGGAATTTTATATTTGAAATGTAAAAGTTTTTTCTGGATGTTTTGATACACATTTTCTGAGATTGATCATCTCTTACATATGGTTTCTTATTCTCCAGATAGGTGTGGTTTCTATTTATGGGAGAAGTGAATATTTTAGGGAGAACTGGGAAGGTTATGTAAAAAGATACATGTTGAGTAAGGGAGAGGTTACTCGATGGGAGAAGAGTGGGTAACTAGATAGAGTAAAATGATATAGGTATGCCCATTATGGATCCAATAGGAACTTAATTCCCCAGTATCAGATACCTAGTAAACCCATATTAAAACCACTTAAAAGTGGGATATTTTGGTTATCTCAATCCATTTATTTTATAATAGATTACATATGTGATCAGAATTCACATTAGTTATATCATTTCCCACTTTCATGTATCTCATATCACCCTCCATCTAATTTTTTTCTATTCTACATCATGATTTTTCAAAGGGTATACAATTAGAGGTAGAGGCTTGGTGAAGTAAATGTAAATACTGAGTCCCAATTTAATATCATCTCTCCTCTTATTATTTCATAGAAGATAATAATATACCATATTTCAATGGCCTTGTATTCCATGATGATAGAAAATCACTCAATTTACATATTATATAGAAATAGTAATATCTATTGATAGAAAAATATAAGGTAAGAATAAGTCTTTGCTTATAAGAATATCTACCTATAGTGGTACCAATGTTAACATAACTATTCTATATATTTTTTTGGCCTAATTGTTTATTTAGTGACATGAATATCCATCCATGTAACTAAAAAAGTCTGAAAATTATTTTTAATATGTACCTCTTGTTCTAATCATATTAGAAAAGGTCTAACCAGGTAACAAAATAGGGTAGAGTGAACTGAAATTAAATAATTATTTAAGAACTAGGAATGTATTTATACGATTTTTATACCTATTCAGATAATTAATATTCCATTAGTGGTTAGCTTTACATTTTATATCTTATCATGCTCGGTTTTTCATCTTTTCCCTCAATTGTATACTTCCTAACACAAAAATTTCATTATTTATGTATGGTGAAGTATAAATGGCATATAATTCTATTACTTATTCATTATGTTCCATTGTTAATAGTATACCCTTCTAGATTTTATCAACTGTATTTTATTATCATAATGATATTTATATTTTTTTGACAACTATATAGAGAATGTTTTATATATATTAAATATTGTGTTTGAGATTAAATAGTTACTAACTATATATAATTAGTTAACAGAATAAAATGCATCATTAATCCTAGAACACAAATACCCTATTAGCTATTTTAATTGGTTGGTTTATGACAATGAAAATAATTATTAGGATGGAAAACTAGGTTTCCATAACTTGTTCCACCATCCCCCTTCCCTTTTTGATGTGGGTGTTAAATCCAAACATTTTACACTTAGATATTCACATATTCATTAGTGCTTTTGAGTATATATATGTGTGTGTGTGTCTGGATTACTTGTCTCTTACTGAGGATGGAAAATTAATGTTTTATCATATCCTCGGTGGATTCTCAATGTATGTGGTACATGAATTGATCATTGTTTCATTGTTAATCTTCCAGAATGGTATATTGAATTATGATCTCTTGGGGTTTAGTGTTCTTTTAATGATTTATCCTTTATTAGATGTCCTTTTTAATGTTATTTCTCTATATACCACCAAATTTTTATTGTGAATTAATTTCAATGGGATGTTTTATTTTTTTTATAAGGGTATTTCTTAAATATTTATTTCTATAGAAATTTTAAATGTGTGTTTGAATAATTCATTTACATAACTGGTTTAATAATAAATAGGATTATATTTAAATATTTAGTCATATTTTTAACTTTATAATTTTATATTAGTTTTAAATAATTATATTACATTGAAATAATAGGAATTTGAGATAATGTAATGAATTTATAATTTTATGTCAAAGTATTTTTGTTTAAAATAATTTATTGTTTATGCGGCATTGTTAGTTTATGTTAGAAAATAAGTGGGGTGTTTAAGGGAATAAACTGAAATAGGTGAATTTTATTTCTATGGTTACCTTAACTAGGGTTCTTAAATATTCTTATTTGATTTTTTCAATGAATGAAAATGGGAATGAAATAGTTTTTCATCCTTATTGTGTCTTATAAAATGGGAAAAATTCAAATATAAATTAATATTATTACATTTTTAAAATCCTAAATCATATATTTGGTAATGACAAGAAGGGTTTTCTATTCCAAGATTTTGGCTCATGATTTTGGGTGTTTTTTAATTATAAATTTTTGAAGAATGCGACAGATAAATACCTTGTGTCCTATTATCCAGTACATAGCGAATATACATAGGGGGGGGGGTTAATTTCATATTTATCTCATAGGTTGGAATGTGGTACTCCTGTGTACATGGTTGGATAATTTTTTTTCCTCAAAAGAATCTTCATGTCATTTTTTATTTAATACACTCATTTTACTACTTGGGGATTTTATTTAATTTCTCATTCTCCTAAAATAATTGAAGTGGGGAAATGATTCAATGTTACTAAATATTATAAACTCATCTTACTCTGTTATCAAATCTCTATAGTTAATTTTAATCTGTGTAGTTTAATTTAATATATTCCTATCATAAATTCAAACAAATTTTGGATTCCAATCCAATTACCTGATTTGTTGGGGAATTAGTTTTATAATTTAATAATTAAAACACATACATACCTACTTGATCAAACATTTATTTCATTGATGGGAAATTTATATTTTTTGTTTAAACAACCATTTTTGGGTAATTGTTCTATAAATTATATAATCGTAATATCATATTAATATAATTTAGTTTATTTATTCCTTAATGGATTAAATCGGCAAATAAATATACATTGAGGTTTGAATTTTTTTAAAAAAAATATTAAACTATAACCTTAGTAATTTCTTTATATTAAAGTTAATTCTTTCAAAAAAAATTATTTTTATTTTTCAGAAATCCCTTAAAAATAATTACTTTGAATGAATGAAAATTTCATTTGAAAATATGTCTCAATCCTTGAAAACATAATTCATTAAATTTTTCATTACGAGTATAATATTTTTTATATTTTTTATATTATATTATAGTAAACTTGTGATTTTTATGATTAAAATATATTTTATTAGATGAATTATTTTAAAATAAATATGATAGTATTGATCATATTTTTCATTGAACTATTATGTTTATGATTAACTAAAATTTTTAATTGTTAAAAATTGTTTTGGTATGAAATATTTCCCCTTAATGTATTATTAAAATGGTAAGAGTTTTCACTAATTTCAATAATAATGTTATTGTTTTTTATTTTTCTAAAAATACTATATATATAAAAGATTATATTCATGTATTTGTCATTAAATATTGTAAAAACAATATTTAATTCCCAAATAGGAATATTTTTCTTTAATTTTTATTTCTAAGAGTTTTTAAAAAAATTAAATAGTTTCAACAGAATTATAAAATATTGAATAAACTATGGTAAGTGAAATTAAAATGTATTTTTTGACCTTATTTCTATATTGTGAAATTTATATAAACTAAAATCCTTATAATTATAAATTACAATAATCATAAAAATCCCTTGAAATAGTTAATGTATCCAAATCTTGAGGAAATAAAATTTCACATACCTTAAAGATTACATAAAGGGAATATTTTAATGCAGTATTCAATATGAATGTGTTGGTTGAGAACTGTCTTAACATTAAACCTTATAAAAAATAATTAATCATTCAGAAAAGATAAAAACACATATTTTATATAAAAATATATTGGTGTTTGAGAATAGTAAACCTATTTTTAACCATTAAAAGTTTTCATGTATGTTGTTATATGTTTTTATAAAGAAATATTAATATATTAATGATAATTTAATAATTGATTTTAAATGATAACTCTGTTATGTAACCCCATTTTTAAATTTTTTTTTGAAAAATATTAATTACTTTTTACTCATCATAGATATCAATATCCTTTTATTATTAATTGTTATAATTTAAGATAATTTTAATTTATTATATTTTAATGGTTGTGATTTATAAATATATTTTTATCTTTTAGTATGGTTTGATAATGTGAAGACCAATTAGAAGTATGTAGTTGTATTAAATTTGAAAAATAATTTAATTGAAATATATGATTCTATAAAATAATTAGTTTACCAAATATTTTATTTAACTGTGGAATTATTATTTTAGTATTTTATTAATCATGTGTATTTTAGAATGATTATTTTTATATATGACATGCTCCATTTTATTGTATCTTAATCATATACTATTAAACTAGTATTCTTGTTTTATAGTTCTCATGTTCATCAAATGTTAATAAAATGATCACTCCAGTTGCGTTGAGAAGAAAACATATATTTAGGCATTTGAAGGAAAAATATTTTCCCTATTTTAGTAAAAATATATATTCACCATATAGCATAAATTATTCATAACTCATTCAAAAGTAGAACACTATTTTTTAAAAGGTGACTCGATGGTGAAATTATGATTAAGTTAAATAGATTCAATAAAATAATTTTTTTCAATCAGTTATTTTTCATGATAATTTATTAGGTGAAGCATGTGTAAAGTATACTATTAATTGGGAACACAGTATATGGTTACTCGAAATTACTATTTAGTTATTCAATTTAAATTTTTCTTTTGATATCCTTCTCACTTAAGGGAATGATATCGTTTAATTTTATGCACAATTTCAATGATAATTAAGATATGGTATCTAAACATAACATATATTTACGAAATGAATGTCATGAAGACTGTTTCTGATGTTATATCTGATCATTGAAATCAATCATGTTCAAAAACATAAGATACTTCTTTATTATGATAATTGTAATGGTGGGGAGGCTATAATGACAGTCATTTTTTGGTTATTGGTTCTTCATTATTTAGTTCTTACAGTTATTGATAAGGGAATTTTATTTTTGAAATAGATGGGATGAAATTGGGTGTTTTGAAATATATTTTATTCTTTTAAATACCTTATATATTCTACTATTTATCTTATGTGTGGTTGATGTGAAAGGATGTGGGAGGAACTCGAAGGGGAACTAGGGGGTGTAAGAAGGGGCGGTGACGTTGTAGAGTGGGAACTCAGTAAGATTGGATAGTATACATAGTGGGATTTATATACTATAGAAAACTCAGTTAATGATATATCATGTATGAAATTTCCACGTACTATGTACTTAATAGAGGCATTGGAAAATCCAAAAAAAACTAGTGTATTTTGACCTTTTTATTGCCTATTTTTATCCTTAAAATCAAAGGAGGGTATATATTCACATTTTTTATATAATTTTACACACTCTATAGATCACTCTTTTCCTCCACTACAATCGGTTTTACCCATATTCAATATATATCCAATTGTATTCATTTAGTTATAGAGGATACCAAAAGGCAAGATATTTACTTATCCCGTCATCTAATATACTCAATATTATTTCTATTTACTAAAAATAGATATGATATAATATTTTTCAATCATAAGGTTCCCATTAATCCAATTATATATTGGATTCATCAGACATATAATATAAAAATTAACCAAATAAATTTATCATTGGTATGAGGTAGGTTTCACGTAATGTATTTTGTATCCTATATTGGATACTATATTGAATTAATTGTTCTCTATATATAGTTTGTCTATTTTTGACTTTTGAGACACACTTTATATGAAACATTTAATTTGGGAAGTAGTTTTATCTAGTGATACACATTGTTGGATGCATCGAGGTGATCAAATGGGTTTGAATAGTCAAAGAGAATTATCAGTATCCTTTTAGTTACCTAGGTATTCAGGATATATTTCATGTGTCTCATATCTAAAGGTTAATTCTCAATCCTAAAAATTTCACTTACTAAGGAGATGATTATTTTGTTCCTAATGATTTATATTGGGAGTGCTCAATGTAGATCCATCAATAGAGTGAGAAATTTATTTGAGGGAAGATGAAACCACTTTTTCTATTTTTATTGTATCTTAAAAGAATTCAAGATGAGACTTGTAAATGAGAGACTGATTTTTTGGATAAATAGAGTACTATGTAGTTATAGATTATATATTGAAGGTACGTCTTATGGATGAGAGTTCATTATAGTGGGATAATTGTAAAATATACAATTCAATTCAATTTATTAGATGTTTTGATTATAAATTATTTGCAATCATTGATTTTTTATATTTTATGTTATATTTAGAGGATATTGATTGATATCTAAGGTCTTAATAATTGGTTCATGGATATATAAGATATATAATTGAAGACATCATCTCGAAGGGATTAAGGATCTATTGGTGGAAACCACAGGCCAGACAACAATCATCTAGGAGGACTGAAAAGTTCTACCCCAGCCAACCGATCAAACTGGAGGATCATAGGTGTTTGTACATGGTAATATAAGTAGTTTATGGCTTATTACCCACTTATCCATGGTCTGACTAACTGTCCAGTGAGGCAAATTAGGTAGAAAGTCCACCTAGTCTAATTTTTCTATTAATGCACCCCCATGGGTTTTAATTAATATGTGTTCTCCACCTAAATTGATATCCAATGAAGACCCCAATGACCCTTCAATAAATTTATTACCACTATCATGAATCTAGATCTCTCCCACACAACTCTATTTGTTCTCTAACCTTTGAATGGTCTATTTATGCTATAAAAATGATATCTTCTTTAATATACTTCAAATCTTTTGGCTTCCTTATGACTTTTCCAACGATTTGTTTTCATTATTTTTAATTCCAAGAAGATGTTGTAACATATTAGGTATTTATAGAATAATAAATTTACATATCTATTAATATTTATGCATAATATATTAATTTTATGTTAAATGGGACAATATATTTGATAGTATACATAACACACAACAACAGGTTTCTCAGAAAGCTTACATGGAACACAAGAATGAGTTATATCAAAAAATAATACATTATAAATATTATTATTTTAAATTATAGTCATGGCCTAGAAGTTATGTTTGAGGGAATAAATAGAACTAACTAAAATATTATTACACATGTTTCTTTAAATATTTCTACATTAATCCCAAAAAAATTAGAGGCTTAAATTATAATTAATCAAAATTTATGATTTAAATACTCAAATATTTTTAAAAGTCCATTTTACCGAATTTTGATGGTGAACCCTTTTTAAATATTGTATTTTTAAAAATGTATGTATTCTATTTTAATAAATAAATTACTTCTTTCTAAGAGGGACATCAAAATTTACTTTGGTTGAAAATTATGTTTTTTCTTATAAAATTCATATTATATGGAATTGTGATAAATAATATATTGTAATACAAATAAAGAATTTTTGTGTAATTTATTTAATTAGATAAATTATCATTTTAATTAGTTTTAAAGTGTAATTGGATTATGTTTGTATTATTTATTCCAATTTATTCCAATGGATGTAATTTCACTTTATAAATTATTATAAGCACATGTCAATATTGTGAATGTTTTTACTTCATAAAAAACATGTCTTCTCATTTTTACAATGAAAATTATTTTTAAATTAATTTATTCAAATTCTTTATTTTGAATTTCATTAAATTTATTCCATATTTGGAATCATAATGTTCTAATTGTGTAAATACATACCTTTTATTTTGAACATTATGAATAGTAACTTCGACAATTATTATAATTTACAATGGATAAAGGGTAAATCATGTGAAAAAGGGTAAAAATAATATTAGAAAAATATAAAACTACCATAACCAATGTCTTAATCATATTGAATGGGATATGGCCACCCATGATCATCCATGGGACAATTTCAGGACTTTGTGGTGCCACATGGGTGCAAGAATTATATATTATAACAAATAATTTAATGTTAAGAGAAATATAACCTAAAAAATTATCTTTTTACTAAAATTATTTTAATACAAGATTATATTACTGATATCATTTACTATAAATAATAAATAGAATTAAAAAGTGATTTCCTATATCGTGGTATTTTATTTATAAATTTTATACGTTAAATAATTTAATTTATCTATGCCACGATGCTCATGTAGTGATTAACTAATAAAAGAATGATTCAAATAAATTATTTTATTAATATTAAAAGAAGTGTAATATGAATATTTTGATGACATACCCAAATTTTATGGATTAGTATGACATAATATATTTGATTTAATAATTTTTTTTAAAATGAATAATGTTTTTATGACATTAAAAAAATCAATTACTAAATTGTTTCAAAATTGATATATAAGAGTTTTTTTTTAAATACTATTTTATTTAATGTTACAATATTCATAAAAATCTGTGATTCTTCCATCTAACTTATATAAAGCTAAAAATTTCATTATTGATCCACTTAAGGTTATATTTGTATTTTATAGTAATTATCTTAACCATATACTATACATATACAATAAGACATGGTTAGAGTCAGTTTATTTAACTAAGGGATAATGTCAAAATTTAAGGTTTAAATTGTAACATAACATGCCTAAACCCTATTTGTTGATAGTATTTAGACATTAATCATATTATAAATAAATTATATCACATTTTAACTAATATAATTCAAAAATATTTTTATAATAAAATAATATTTCAATACATTCCCTAAGTGCCCCTCCTCCCTCTTATAAAAGGCCTCCACCTCTACCCACATAGTTGCACCTCTCAAGCACCTTGCCATATCCTTATTCTACTCATATATTCTCCCAATATCCTCTCCTTCTCCATATAGTCTTTTCATTGGGAAGAAGGCATCTCAAGGAAGAATTTTGGTTCAACTCAAAAGGAGTTACACGATTTAGATGTAACAACTTCTCTCAATATCCTTTCATTTATTTTAATATAAAATCAAAAAACTTATCTATATTACATTATTTTGTTATCAAAACTATTATATTATATATTCTATGATGCTTTTATGCTTAGTTTTTGACCTACCCTTACACACACCTCCATAAAATAGATATAGAACATACTATTTCAGTGTCGGCATACTATTGCCTGATGAAATGATGATAGTTCAATTTTCTCCTACACCCTCTCATACTGGACATTATGATACAAATTTATTTACATGTTCTATATATTATATTTATATTATCTCCATTATTATATAATTTCTATTTACAAAATACCATAATGCTTTCCATAATGTGTAAATACGATAATTTCATTTGAGGAATTATGGACTACAGCCCCCCCAAATTGATGTGACTCATTCATGCCACACATTGACCGAATAAAGGATTACCTCAATAATATTATGTAACATATATAACTAGATATTATACTTAAATTATAATATACCTATTTATCATTCAGTTTTCATTCATTTAATTTGAAAATGAAATTAAAGTAGCATTCATTCGTACATACGACCTACCATCTCCCTGAATGGTGAATTTAGATTCTTATATCCATATATTATGTGTATAATAAATACATATATATTGGATATATATTTTATTGAAATCATTAATAATATTTTATAGATAATGTAATATTGACTACATGGAAAATTTACATCAAAGCAAGTTCATATTCGACTCTAGTACTGAGTATCGACAAAACAACTAATATAAACTAAAATAATTTTATAACATGATAATAAGAGATATAAAAGGAATAATTAACATGAAAGTTATCTCAAAAAAAGTAAAAAGTAACTTAACTTTATTATTCAGCAACTTAGAGATTGTATGTGATGAGTCAGACTCAGGGTAAGGGACTTCATCTAAATCTTTATTCATTGATAAATATTTTAATTTATACATGAACTTATTATATACACTGTGTAATAAAAAACTTTTAATATTTTTAAAATGAATATTTTTTTATCTGAAGGGTTTCACTAAATGACATAAAGGAATGTTTTTAATGTGTTTTGCGATAATAACTCCTCCTCTGTCGATACCATTATTTGACATTTGGATTTTTCTATAAGAATTAATGTTGTTAGATGAAAAAATATCCCTTCTTCCATGTTTCGGTGTTTTGGTATAAAAAATTGTTTTGATTGTGACATTAGTATTTCAATATCTTGAAATAAGTTCTTTTGAAAGAAAATTAAATGTTAAGTGTGAAATGTTGATAATTTCAATCGTTATATGTTATGATTATATAATTGTAATTAGACATTTGACATGTGGTTATGTGATAAACCAACGAATGGTGGTTACGTGTTAAAGAAAGGATGGTTGATCTGTGACAAACCAAGGATGAGTGGTTATGTTATATCCTCTAAAACATTGTGTATATAAGTCAGTCGTATGGATAATCCATTTGTAAGACTGATATGTGTGGAATCTGACCGTATGGTTATTTAATTTATGTATGATTATTCCCCATGATACTTTTTATATGTTATGTGTTCTTTTTATCAGTTTTTTGGTAATATTTTGGTTACATAATTTTAAGAAATGAACTTATATTTAGTGAACTATATTTACTACTTCATTAAGGAGAAAATTATTGCATTATGATAATGTATTCATGGTTTATATATTTATTCAATGTTAACGGTTTTCATTATTTGTGTATCCCATAATAAGATTATATGCTTATTCCAAGTATTGAAATGTTTTCTATAGGATATAAAGGAGAATAGATTAAAGGATTTGATAATTAAAATTTAATGATTTTTATGAATTAAACTAAACAATGTTTTGTCTAGAAGTTTATATTTTATGAAAATGGATAATGAGTAGAAGTGTTTACATTATAATAATAAATTTGACATGCATTTTTTGTGTCCTAATTATCTAAATCTGTAAATCTAAAAAGATCCTCGATGTGATTGAAAGTAAAATTATTAACATAACTCAATATTATGTAATGATTAAGTCCATGGCTTTATAATTGGTATTAGAGGTTAGTTGAGATAACATTGTGAGTAAAAATATTGTTAATATAATATACATACAATAATTTTACATTATAGTCCAATTGAAATGATATAGAATTGGAATATTACAATGTTGCTTCATCTAAGATAGGTTTTTTAGAATTTTTTCTATAGAAGAAACACCAAATCTGTGTTGGGAAGGCATACAGAGGGAAATAACCTTCCAAATAAACATCATGAGATGGTTAAAATCGAAACATAATAGTTTTTTTAGTAATGGATTAGTTGAATTAGGTGATAAATTATTATGGTGTCCATGCACGAGATCAACTAGGCTAACTGCTGAGGAATATGTAGATTGTGGATAATTCAATGAGGAAACAACCCCCATCATTCAAAATATCATATGAACCACCTAAATCTAAAGGATGGATTAATGCATATGAAAATACAATTGATTTAATGGTTTGTTCAGACAAAAAATTGTTAGTCTTTCTGTTTATCATTTGGATGGTGAAGTTGATTAGTGTCATCCAGTAATTAAATCTATCGGTATAAGTGAAGAGATTATCACCTTGTAATGAGATGAATTTAATAATATCTTCCTTCAGAAATATTTTCCTAAGGCTACTCAAAATAGGATGGAAAATAAATTAGTTTAATTGAGACAAAAGGAGGAAGATTCATTTGCTGCATAAGACTAAAATTACCCCCATTTCTCAAGGTATGTCATAAATTTTATCTATTATATGGATATTATGGTAAATCAGTTTTACTCATGATTGATGCCAGAATATCGAAGGGATTTAGCTTCCCACAAGTTCAAGATCTATGAGAAATATGTACTGTGTGTTGAAAAGTTAGAAATGGAGTTTCTCGATGATCATGGGTTCTATTTGAGAAAAAAAAAAGAAACGATTCAGTTGTCATGCAATGTGAATGAATTTATCAAAGAAGCCTAGAGTTAAGTAAACTAAATTTCCAACTTGTGAGTAGTGTGGTAAATAGTATCCAGTAGAATGCCTCTCAATTTATTTTAAGTGCTTCCAATGTGGTAAGACTAGTCATATAACTCATAAAAATAAGGGAGATGAACAAGAAGGCAATGAGAAACCAGTAGTAGGATGTTTTAGGTTCAATGAGATAACAAATTATGATAATGTGTGTCTAAAGATGATTACCCAGGGTGAAAACCATCAATATCGAATGTAGAAGGGTATGTAAAAATCATTTTCTTTGACTAAATTTTACTTGGGACCTTTAAATGATGTTTTGACATGTATGCTACAAGATTTTTTAAATATTCTAGTACTCTATTTGACTCTTGATCTAAAAATTCATTTATTTTTGAGTGATTTGTAGGTAAATTGAAAATATTATGTGATGAATTTTATATAGATATGTTGGTAAAGACTCTGTGTGGAGGTACTAAAGAAACCACGATTTATAAGAATCTTCAATATATAATTAATGGGATAATCCTTTTTGAAAATCATGTCGAACATCAAATATTGAAATTTGAAATCATTTTGGGTATCGAATGACTTTCAATTTATCATTCTAAAATAGATTGTAGAGAGAAGAATGTTTTATTCAATGATTTCATAGCTTTGAATACATACCAAGTAGTAGAGTCATTTATTAAAGATGGATGTCAATGTTATCATGATCATGTTGCCGGACATAAAGATATTGTTCAGATTAGTGACATCTAATTAGTGAAATAATTTACGGAATTTTTTATAAATGAATTCATTGGTATTATTTCAAGCCGTGATGTTAAATTCCCTATTGATTTAATACCTGATGTGAATCCTATTTCTAAACCAATTATCAAATGGATTATTTAGAACTAATGGAATTGAAAAATCATTTTAAAAAATTACTTGATAAAGGATTCATTCAACCTATACTCGACCATGGGGTGCTCATGTTTTATTTGTGAAAAAGAATGATGGTTCTATGAGAATATGTATTGATTACAGATCCTTGAATATAATAAATAATATGAAAAAGTATATATTTCCATATATCAATGATTTGTTTGATCAGATCTAGAGAGATCAGTATTTTTTGAAGATTGATTTTAGGTATTAGCATCATCATCTAATGGTGAATGAGAATGAAATTCCAAAGACAACATTCCAAATTAGATATGGGAATAGTGAGATTGTAGTTATGCCCTTAGGGTTATATAATGCACCTACAGTATTTATGAATCTCATGAATGAGGTATTTAATTAGTTTTTGGATTAGTTTGTGGTTGTGTTTATAGATGATATTTTTGTATATTCTAAATGTAGGGAGGAACATGGCATTCACCTATGTATTTATTAGAAAATGCTAAATGAAATGAAAATATCTAGAATGTTTAGTAATATCTAATTATGTTTGGAAAAAAATTATGTCCTTAGAAATATTGTTTCTAATGATTGCATAACTATTTACCCTTATAAAACAAAAGTTGATGAAGAGTGGCCAATACCTACTAATATCTTCGGAATTCGTAGTTTTCTTAGATTTGTGGGTTATTATTAAATGTTTCTTGAAATCTTTTCTTGGTTATAAAGACCACTAACTATGATAACATGTAAATAATTTATGTTCATCAGGACAAAAAAATGAGATAATTTTTTTAGGAACTAAAAAGATGTTTGGTAAATGCTCATGTTTTGGCCATAGCTACCAGGAATGGTGAATTTTTTATCTATAGTGATGAATCATTGAATTGATGTTATTTTTTATTTATGAATAATTATCGGGTAATTTCATATTCTTCACGTCATTTTAATCCTCATGAGCTAAATTACCCCACACATGATTTATAATTAGCTACTCTTGTTTTTGCATTAGAAAGTTTGGAGGCATCATCGATATGGAGAAAATTATAAAATATATACTAATAAAAAATTGTTCAAGTATATGTTCACTCAGAAATAAATAATATTGATACAATGGATATGACTAGAATCTATGAAGAATTATGATTGCATGATTCATTAACATCTACTAGAGGAAAATAAAGTGGTTGTTGCTTGTAGTCGAACAAGTAATGCTACATTAACCATGCTATGTTTAGAATGATATCCTTTGGATAATGATTGGAGGAATTTTGGATTTTAAGTTATTCGTGAAGGGAATTATACTATTTTGTTTTAGGTAGTAATGTAATCATCAATATTATAAATAATTAAGAAAGCAAATAGAGAAGACAATGAGTTACATAACAATATTGAATTGGTTCAGAGGGGTATGTTACCATATTTCAATAATGATAATGATTTTTTTTGTGTTTTGGAAAGAGATTATGTGTACCATGTGATTCACAGTTAAAGAAAGAGTTGTTATGTGAACTAATAGTTATCCATTTTTATTTCTTCTTGGAACTAAAAAGGTATATAGAGATCAGTGGTAGTATTACAGGTTGGATGGAATGAATAGATATATTTATGATTTTACAACGAAATGTTTGACTTTTCAATAGGTGGAAGAAGAATGACAGTTGATAAAGGGGTTAATTCATCCTTTTCCAGTTCCAAATTGGAAATAAGAGAATATATCCATAGACTAAATTGTGGGATTATTTATGAAATCTTGAGGTAATAATTTAATCTGTGTTTTTATTGATCGATTGACCATGTCATCTCGCTTTCTTCCAATTCGAGGATCATTGTTTCTATATTAAATTTCTCTGTTGTATCTTAAAGAGATATTTAGGTTACATGGGGTTTCCCTCTTCATATTATATGATATTTATCCCAGGTTCACTTCTATCTTTTATAAAGGACTTATGAAGCCATTGTGTACTAAATTAAATTTCAGTACAACTTTGCATCCTCAATCATATTGTTAGTCAGAATGTCAATTCATATGTTAGATGATATGCTACATTCTTGTTCAATTTATCACAAAGGATGTTGGGATCAACATCATTCTATAGATGAGTTTCCATGTAATTATATTTTTTGTTATATTATATATATGTCACTATTTGATTCATTATATTAAAAAAGGTGTCAAACTCTAGCGTTTTGGGATTAAGTAAGTGCAAGGAAGTTGATGGGACAAGAATTGGTAAAAGAAATGACAGGAAAATTTCAGTTGATTTAGAAGAACATGAGGAAATCTCAATGTAGAAAAAAAAAGTTATGCAGATAATCAGAGGACGAATATTTCTTATAATGTAGGTGATCATTTCTTTCTAAAAGTTTTTCCATGGAAAAATGTTGTGTTATAGTAAGAAGTGAAAGATGAGTTTTCAGTTCATTTGACCATATGAAATCTAAGATAATGTTGGATCAGTTGCATAAAAAGAGACCTTACCTCTATTTTATCTCATGTACACAATATTTTTATTTTTTCATTGTTATGAAAGTATATTTCAGATCCATCTCATGTTTGGAGTTTAGAGGTAGTTCTGTTAGAAGTGACTCATTCTTATGAGGAGAAACCAATATAGATTAATGACCATAGAGAGAAAGTGTTATGGAATAAAGTGATTCATCAGGTAAGGATTTTTTTTAAAAACCTTATGGTTTTAGAGGAAATGTGGTATTCGTAAAATTCTATGTGGGATAAAAACCCCCACCTATTTGATATGTAAATAAAATCACAGGGATGCAATTTTCAAAACGGTAGAGGGATGTAACATCCCAAGTACTTATAGATTAACAAATTTTCATACTATTAATATTTATTAATAATATAATCATTTTACATTAAAGGGGAATATATCTTTTATAGAATACTCAACGAAGAATAATAGGTTTCTTCGAAATCATACCTTGCACCCAAGAATGAGTCATAACGAAAAAGATTACATTATTAATATTTTTAATATAAATTGTGGTTAATTTCTTGCCACTACATTGGACGGAATAAATAGAACTAATTACAATATGAATATAAATTTTATAAATTATTTTTACATTTACCAAATAAAATTTATATCATAAAAAGTGAATGAATTCAGTTTTATTCTAAAATAATCTAATAGTTTTAAAAGTTCGTTTACCGCCATTTATGAACAACCCTTTTTAATATAGTTTTTTTATCTTTTAAATATTATATTTGAAAAATTATCTTCTTATATATAATTATGACATCAATATTTTCTTTGTTATAATTTTTTTATTTTCAACTAAATTTCATATTTTAAAGAGTAGTGAGAAATATTGAATTTTAATACAAAACATCCTTTTTATATAATTTAGATATACTAAAAGATTATATTTTAAATTGTTTTTAAATTTTAATTGGATTATGTTTTATCTTTTAATCCAATTATGGCCATTTTAAATAATTTCACATCGAAATTTGATATTAAAACATGTTAATAATTTCTTAGTTTTAACTTCGTAAAAACTGTTTTTTTCTCATTTTGACAATCAGAATTAATTGTAAATTGATTTCTTCAAATTATGTGTTTTGAATTTGATAAAACATATTCCATATTTTTAATTATAATTTCCAAATTTTTTAAATAGGTACCTTTTATTTTTGGAAATTATGAATTGTAGCATTAGTAATTTTTTATATCTGCCATGGTTAAAGGGTAAATCTTGTAAATAAGGGTAAAAATAATATTATAATAATATAAAACTACCCTAACGATTGTCCTAATCATATTTTATGTGATACTTCCGACCATTATAATATATGGGTTGATTTTAAGTTCCCATGGATCCACATGGATGTGATAATGACAAGTTATAACAATTGATTTTAGCTAAAGAGAAATATATCATAAACTAGTATCTTTTCACTGAAATGATTTTACAGTGGGGGTTATATAACTAGATAGATTTGATTATAAATAGTAATTAAAAACTTAAAAAACTTTCTTACATCATGGTATTTTATTTATAAATTTTAAACACTATATAAATAAATTATTTATGACATAATGGTGAGGCAATGATTACATTATTAATGAATGATTCAAATAAATGGTATTTTAAATTTTAATGTAATTATAATTTGAACATTTTGATGACATTCATGAGTTTTATAGATTATTATGACATGTTATATTTGATATTATAATGGTTTTTCTAATTAATCAAGTTTTTATGACTTAAAAAAATAAATTACTAAATAGTTTCAAAATTTACAGAAATTAGCTTTAAAAAAGTACTATTTTATTAAATGATATAATTATCATAAAAATTTGATAGTTTATGAAATGACACTGATGATGTTTCAACAGTCACAAGTTATCCAGTTGAGGTTCTCTTGATTTTTTATAGTAACCATATTAACCATGTAGTGTAACATTACAAGAAGACAAGGTAAGAGTTAATATATTTAACTAAGTGCTAAATCCAAAAGATAAGGTTAACTATGTGACATAAAATTGTCTAAAAACAATTGGATGAAAGTATTTAGACAATTCCTAATTTTATCCTATTAATATATCACTTTGTAACTATTAGAATTCGAAACTAAATTTATAATAAAAAACATTTAATGGCATTTCAAAAGTTTCCCTCTACCCTCTTATAAAAGGCCACCACATCTACCTACATACTAACACATCTCAAGCCCATTGGATCATCTAAAATCTACTCAAATAATCTCCCAAAATCCATACCGTCCTTATATAACCATTAATATGGGTAGAAAGAAACTCAAGTATGCCTTTTGGCTCAAATCAAAAGGAGTTACTGGATTTAGAGTAAATTTCATCTCTCAAGATACTTTCATTTATTTTCCTTTCTCAACCCCTATCCTCTATTTATTCCATTATTTAATAAATAGAAAATTTATCGTTAATATACAAGGATTTTTATTATTCTATGTTTTTGACCTACACTTACACAAACCATTATATAAATGATATAGAATATATTGTTTCTGTGTCAGCAAACTATTGCCTCATGAAATGAGGATTGTTAAATTTTCTCCTATTACGTCTCACAGTGAACGTAAATGTATCAATATTTGATATAATTTATATTTATATCTTCTATATGACTCTTTAATTTTTATTTACAACATACTTTTATGCTTTCCATAATGTGTAAATATGATAATTTCATTTGAAGAAGTACCACGACCTCAATGAGATATTATTCATTCATTCCATACAAAAAATGTATAAAGGATAGTGTTAATGAGCTTATGTAACATATAAAAACTGATATTACTATAGAATTATAAAACATATATGTATCATTTATTATTTATTCCATTAATATGAAAAAAATTAAAGCAGTGTTTATACGTATGCATGTCCTACAATGTCCATGAATAGTGAAATTTGTTTCTAATATCCAAATATTATGAATATATTGAATACATATATTCAGTATATATATGATATTTAAATACTTAAAAATATTCTAGAGATGATGGTATTTTTACTAATTGTTAAATTTACATCAAAACAAGTTCATTGTCCACTCAATTAGGCTATATCGGAAAAACATCAAATATGAACATAAAAATTATTTATCATGGAATTAGTGGTACAAAAAGAATAATTAACATGAAACTGGTTCTCAAGAATTTATAAATTAACATAAGCTTATTATTCGGGAAAATAAGTATTTTATGTGATGAACCAGACTCAAGGTAAGGGACTTTATATCAATCTCGTCGCAATGTGGAATATTTTAATTTATATAAAACCATATATATATGGTGTATAATAAACACCATTGAATTTAATAAAATGTAAACATTTTTTTCTACAAATTTTTTTACTTAACTACAAAAATGAATGTTTTTAATGTATGTTGTGACAATAAATCCTCTAACACCATAACTATTATTTGAAATTTGGCTTCCTCTATAATCCAGAATGTTTTTAAAAGGAAAATAAATCCATTATTACATATTTGGGTGTTTTGGTATTGAAAATGGGAATGAATGTGAATTTACAATTTCAATATCTAGAAATGATTTTTTTGTGTGATTTCAAAATAAAGATAAGAGTAAAATGTTGATAATTTCAATCTTTATGTGTTATGAATATATGAAAGAACTTGGATATTTTATGGATGGTTACATGATATACCAAATACAATTGGTTACATGATAAACCGAAGATTGGTGGTTAAATGACAAACTATGGAAGGGTGGTTATGTTATAACATCCAATTCACAATGTATGGAAGTCAGTAGTATGGCTTTCCATTTGTAAAAATGATATGTGTTGAAGTTCAGAGTATGATTATTACAATTATGTATGATTATTTCCCAAGTTACCATTTATATTTCATGTGTTATTTTTATGATTATTAAGTTAGTATTTTGGTTTAAAATGGATAAAAAATGTGATTGTATTCGGTGAAGTGTATTTACTACTTCATAAAGGTGAAAAGTATTACTTCATGGTAATGCGTTCATGGATTAAATATTTTAACAAAGCTAAAAAATATAATTTATGTTATATCACATACATATCTTTTTATGATCATCCCAATATTTGAAGTTTTTTTCACGTGATTTAAATGATAATAGAGAAAAGCTTAGGATTATGTAAATGTTATGATGATTAAGTGTGAAATGAAACAAGTTATTGTTTTAATGATATTGTTTTATGAAAAATTGGATATTTAGTATATGTTTCTACTTTGAAATAATCATGTTGATATGTATAATTTATGGCCTAATTATCTGAATCTCTAAGCCTTAAAAGATCCTCGATTTTATTGAATGTTAAATTATTTACTTAACTGAGTGTTAAGTAATGTTTAAAGAAAGTTTGTTATAGATGCAATGAAATTTTCTCCCTTTCATCATAGATTAGTGATACATCTATATTTTTATCATTTTGTCTTGATTAAATTTAGATATACTATAGAAAAAGAACATTATACAGGTATGTTTTATTGAATCATTAAACTAAAAATCTTATTAATTGAATATTTAAGATATATCCTTAACCCATTTTCAATTCCATGAAATATTGGTATATGATTAAATGTATCAATGATAGTCCCCAATGATTGGATTTTGAATTATCATGAATAATATACATTTTTTTGTAATTTTTTATAGATTTAGCATCTTGATACATTCTTCTTAAATTTCATTTCCACTGATAAACTAATTATAGACCAATAATTATTGGATACGCTCAATTATAACATGTAGAATTGGAATTTAATTCATGATTCTTGGATGAATAGATAATAAATAATGTAAATTTATAACCACACCTCCTTTGGGAGACCTTGTAATTAATTCTATTAGTGGATTCATTATAATACTCGATTCTAAAATGAACATCATGACATAGAATTCTATAGATTTCATATTTTAAATAATTTTATTCAACAAGTATGAACTAAATTAATACATCATTTATATGTGGGTTATTATTTTTTGTGTGTGTGATTTGTTTTGGTCTATGATCATTTTGATGAACCATAGATTTATTTATCAAGAAAATTTAGGTGGACATTACTTATAATTGGAGGTCCTTGTATTATCATGTTTCCTTGATTCTGATTTTTTTTCAATTACAAGTTCTTTTTTATTTATGGTGATTTTATGTGGGCACATTAATTACCGTAAAACCCTTATGTGTTCCATTTTTCAATTAATATTTCTGGAGTAGCTTCTGTCCATGCCGAATTTTGATCCCATTTTTTTTTGTTTTATAATGTTTTCTCATGATGACATGGTTTTTTTCTATTATTATTATATAAAATATTATATTTATTACCATTTTATTAGTAGTATTTATTCATACTCAAAATTGGTAATAATTTTGTTTTGATTTTCACTCAGAGGTGGAGTGCACACGACATGAAATAATGATGACGGAGGACCCCTACATTGGATGTTAAAATGATAGCCTTGTCACATTTATGTAACATGATTCCAATAGAATACTAGGGAGTGTTTCATAACTCAATACCTTTAGGATGCTAAATAGATTGTCTACTTGATCACTTATGAAAATTGAGTGACATGAAACCAGCATTGTGGCTATTTCTGGATCACTTATGAAATCTTTTCCATACATATGGTATAGATATGAATTATGTATGAATATATATCATGAGATCTTGGTTTTAATAGGAATTCAAGGTAGATGAATAAATTTTGTAAATTAAAAAAATATTGTTATCATGATTTACACATATTGCCCGTGTGAAAATTTGTTTAGGATGCATTGTTGGTACACTATAGGGTCTTATTACTCACACCATGTACCTTAATTATCATCCACATTAAGATTTCTGATATAGAAATCCTAGAGTAGTACATGGTCCCATGGTAGATGGTTGAGCCATATAGTATGGATTTGCTAACCATATCATTATATACTACATTGGAGAACATAGATTTATTTAATTACCTGCATAAAATAATACTATGGATTAATTCTCCATAGTTTGAGCCTCACCATTTATTTTACATATATTTTTGACTTATGTTCCATGCCCTATTGCATGATGATAATTTGATTTTATATTTTTTACACCAATTATTTAATTTTACTCATATTATTGGTAAAAGAATATTGTATTGAGGTTATAGTCTCCCTAATAATAGACTTTGAACCAACAATTCATATTGGTTGCCTCTTCTGTGTGGATATGAGAGAATGATGTGTTGTGGCTATTTAGGTCATAACTGATGTTTTGGTTTTGGGATTTAAAATAGAGTATATTTATTTTTTGTAATACACATATGAAAATGGTTTTAACAGATCTAAAAGATGTAAATTGTACTGAACACCATTTAATTATCAAATTAAAATGGAATAGAATTATGTGAATTGAAAAAAAACATATACATAATGTATCATTGAATACGATAAATAAATTCTGATAATCAATAAAGTGGCGATATTTTAAAATAAAGATGATAGTTTAATAAAGTATCATTTATGTTTACTGAATACAAGAAATATAATATAGAAGATATTATCAACATGAAAAACATTTTTTTGTCTCTATATAATATTAAATAACTATAATAAATATTATATATTTACTACCCATCATGATACTAGATAAATCTATAAAATTATGTGTTAATGAAAGTTAAACTAGTTCAAAACATAATAGATCTACAGAAAAAATACAACTGTAAGTCAATAGATATTTTCCCAACTATTATAACTGATGAAAACCTAAATTTATCCAACCATAAATAATTATTAAATAATCAACAAAATTTAATAAAAAAAATCCAAATTACTATTTAAAAAAATAGATTATGTAATGACCAAAATTTATAATTGTCTTACTCAATGTAGAGATACTTAATACAATGAAAAATTGAATACTTAGAAAAAAATAAATTCATAGGTGTAATTTAATTAAAATTTAAAATTCTCATAGTGGACTAAGCTCTGAGAAATTGGAAGTTGAATGTATGGAACAACCATGTAACTTAGGTTTTAAACCATACAGTAATATTTAATTGACAATGTTTACAATTTCCAAAAAATAAATATTAATTTATATGAAAATTTATAATAAACCATGTGTTTTTTATATCACAAATATTTGTAATATGATTATATAAGAATAATTTATTAATGAATGAATTATTAATATTTAATTGATTTCGTGTTGGTATAAATAATTTGGAAAAACATAATGGGGAGGATAATCAACCTACTTGGAGAGAGTAGTGATACAATCAATAATATAAAGGAAAATAATAAAGAAAAATAATTTAACAAACCTAATTAACAACGGAGAATAGTAATGGGTAAATAAATTAATGATGTTTATATTTTTTCTAAAGAGAACATCAATGCTGATTATACACTATATCATAGGTAAATGTAACATAGAGGATTAACAAAAAAGTATTTTATTTCATTTCATTATAAATTAAATCAAGAAAATATTATTTAAGATTTGTTATGAACACAAACTTCCCTTGGTTTTGAATTTTGATATGAAAGTGTGTTTCCATAATAATTAGTTGAGAGAAAAAAATAAGGCAAATTAAAATATTTTTCATATGGATATGTATTTATATATTTGAAATAAAAATTTTATGGTTTATCGTAATAAAAAAGATTAATTGTTTTTGTTTATTTTTAATATCTTTATTCTTATACTCCCTTAATAGTTTTTTATTTCTTAGATTTAGTTTTTATTTAACATATAATGGTCATTATTCATATAAAAAATGAATAATTTTCATATATTATATATTATTTCGTAATTGGATGCATTGGGATAAAGTATCAGAAGCATTAAGATTCATTATTTGTAATGGATTTCATATAATATGGACTAACAAATTGAGTTTAATTATGTTACTATTATAACTAGACTATCTTTTAGGAAATCATACTTTTCTAATAATGAATATATATATATATAGATATAAAATTATTACAAGTTAGTACTAAATCCTATATTTTTAATATTTATCATGTAATGATTGACTTATTCATATAATCATGACATACTTAATATATTAATGTTTACTATAATTAATGAAAAATTAATTTGAAATAAATTTAAAATAAAAATTAGAAACTATTCATGGTTTTTGGTCCAAGAAACATATATTAAGGTGAGTTAAAATTATCTCATAATATCATCCCATATATTTTTTAAGACATTTTATAATGTGGAATATTATTTATGGGTAATGAATAAAATTTAAATTCTGATTGGACCACCAATATTACATTCTTGATGATCATTAATCCCTTATAATATTCCAAAATAATTACTATAATATTTTTTCATATAAATATGGCCATTGAATGTGGGATGTATTTTAATACATTAATTTAAAATGATGATTTGTTTAGTTAAATTTTATATATTTATAGAAAGCTAAATCCTGATCACTGTACTATATTCAAACATGAAAATGACTCAACATGTGTCAGTAATATCATGGAATATCAAAGAGGCGGTTATTTTCTGAATTGTATATTAAACCATTGATGAATATTCTTAAGTGATTGAAGAGACGAAAATTAATTTTGGTTTAATATTGTGTTTATTTTTTATTATGAATCGAATAACGAGTGAGTATGAATTTTTTTTGAAATAATCATAACACATAATTCTATATGGGAGGAGTTAAATTGCAGATAAAAATAAATCTTGACTAGTATTTGATACAAGAGAGCTATGGGGTAGATTTTTTTGTACATTATGACACTATTATGAAAATTAATTCACAAATTTTCTAAATGTGATAGATTTGATATCCATATTGGTTTTTATTCACCAACTAGTAAAATAAGGAATATCCTAATTAATTATTGTTTATAGAAACAAATTCATTCATGTATAGTTTTGTTATCATTAGTGGTTAATTATACTATTTATTATCATAGTGGGAATCCAGAAAGGTTTATGGGACACCTATATAATCAGAACGAATCCTTAGGACACTTATAAGTGGTTGATAATCTCTTAAAAATTATAAATGGAAAATTCTAGTCCCGGATTAATGGATAATTCCGTTCATATCTATAATTGTTTTGATGTTAATAAGGATTTTCTGTATGAAATGATTTTGATAAATAGTTAATATGAATTGAAGACTATATTATCAATATAAATATGGTCTATGCCATATTTTATTATATATTTCATAACATGTAAAATATTTGTGACATTGGTATGTCACATGTGTGTTGTTTCATGTATTTAATTGTATGATATTATTTATTTTTTCAATATATAATTAGATGATGTATTTTATTAACTGTAATTTACATTTTTAATTTTGTAAGTGTTAAAATATATATTGAGTTAAATGAATCACATTTCATATTATATAACGTATAAGGTCTGAGTAGAAATAATTGAACCTAAAATAAATGAAGTAGAAGAGGATTGTTTTTAATGATCATAGTTTGTAAAAGAGGTTTCACTTATTTTTTAGATAAACTTTATTATGAGTAACACTTTACAAGAATTTATTTCAATAATTATTCCTTAAATAATTTAGATACCACTATACAATTTGAAATAAAATAATAACCTTATAAATCATTTGGATATTCTATTACATGAGAATTTATTATATAGAAAATTGTTTTTTGATTGTTTTTAAGTTATAACTAGCATGCTTATGGGTTAAAAAAGTGACTATAAAGAATTTAAACTTTATATGTTCTTTATAAATTTCATAAACTTTTAAATATATAATTTAAATTTCCATATTAATATTAAATTTCAAAAATATGTTATATCATATTATATATAATTAATGATATTATAGTTGTATATAGTGAATGATGGATGCCTCTATCAAATTTTAAGATATATAAATTTCACATATTTCTTAAATACCACATAATATGATATGTTGTTTGTTTTTCAAATGTAGTATTATGAAAATTTATATTTAATAATAATGTACTCAAAAATATTGGTTTCTTTTACTTTAAAAACATTATGTGAAAGGATGTATGATATTATTTCTCATGGTAAATATAATAGATTAATTAAAAAAATGTAAAATAAGTCATTTTTCTACAAGATACAACTTTTTAAGAAAAGATACCCAAATTTTAAAAGTGAAAAATATCCAAATAAAAAATTAACTAGTAAGAAAAAATTTTAATCATAATACAAATTAGAATGCATTATGGAACTGAACTACTGTTGAAAAAAAATGCATGCAAATATGAATGGTTTTGGATGATTACCATAACTGGAATACAAATTATTTTGGTGTTTTTTCATTACTATGTGATTTTGTGATTGAAATGTCAATTGTATAGAAGATTCTATTTATGAACATATTAAATGAGAGTTGATAGATCCATTTCGTACCTATACATTGTAGTTTATGTTGGAGAATTATTAAAATAATTATTTTAATAGCATCAGAAACTCCAAAGATTATCCTCCCAAATTCACTATAGTCTTTCTATAATATAAAGTCCCCCTGTAGTTTACATATGTCCTTAAAATAGTGTTTAAATTAATGTTTTATGATAATTTTTTCACTATAATATATATAACTCCAATCCCTTAAAATCCAATTCCCAATGATTATTATATCTATTGGGATTCCAACAACACAGAAACTCCATAACCATAATATCATGTAACTATTGATTGGGAAAATTAATAATCGAATAATAGAGTTTGAACTGCAATAAAATGTGACTAACATAAATAAAATAATTTATAATGATATATCCCATTCAACTAGAAGAACATAGTCTTATCCACTAATGATAAATGGAAAAAAATTGATTTTAAAATGGTCCCACAAGCAATATACATGATAAATATCTTCTTTGATCCTCTAATTTATATTTCAAAAATGTGATGATTACCCTCTAAAAGTAAAAATTCAAAACATTTTATCCTCATTGTAATTCCTAATAAGTATTCCATGGAATAATAAATATTATCCCTATAATGATTCAACATATATCATAATTGTATGACTACTATGAAATTTATATTCAACATATATATTATTCTGACCTCCAAAATTTTACTCTCAACTATATGTTTGATTATTTCATCTAAAATTTTCACTCTATGTTTTTTTAAATAATATATTTCATAAATGTGTCTCTTTATTGATCTAAAAAATTCATACAAGGACATTCCCTCTAGATATATTCACTATTAGTATTGGTAACATTTTTTCCATTATTTCTCTATGATATCATTTAGGAACCACAAAAAATGATTTTTCATCCTTATTCTCTAAAAGTATTTCTATTTTTTTTTGAATCATCGATTAGTGATTTTGTGACACGTTATTTAATTTTTTTTAATGACCAGTATTAAAAAATATTAATATCATATAGAAATATATTTATTTCATACTTATTATTGTTAATAATTCTTTTATATTATAATTGGCACATCATCTCATGTCTATGATATCATTCAATCATTATTAAATTATATTTAACTCTTTAATTTACATCATATATGAAGTATCATTTGATACATATTATCAAAAAATTTAAGAAACTATGTTACCTTGTCTCTTATAAAAAATGGGGGAATAACTCTTCCATAACCTCTAAACTAGTGAAACTATAATATCATTTCAACCAATATCTAATTTTCATAAAATATAATTTTCACTATTTAATATTTTTAAAAATGATGTATCATAAAAATCTCTTAAAAATATCATTTCATAAAGTATGATTGTATTTTAATATAAATATACATCCTCTAACTTCAAAAATATTTTTTCATTACATTAAAAACCTTATGGTTTAGACTATAATATATACTTGTTGATCTTAATTACTACTTCATATTCATGATTATCAATATATCATTAAATCTGATTCTAACATGTGAATTGAAGACTCCATGTCATTGATATATCATCCATAATTTATGTGAATGGGGTTGTATTGTAAATATGACTCCCCCATGTCATATCACATTCACTTATTGGTTATATGAATTTAATCTCATTATATTTTTTATATAGTTGTTTTATATCCAATGAATTCAATCACATTCAATAATATTTCATTATTACCATCTTATGATGTATCACATATAGTGTTCTGTATATATCATTACCTCTAATAGACAAATTCTTCAGTATTATTATTTATAGTTTATAGAGATATTCATGTGTCACTAAATAGAACATCACAATTCATTTTATTTTATATTAATTATTACTTTACCCTGTGTCATAAATTGAAGGTACACTAATTTTTAGCAGTGATTTACTTCTTTGTTTGTTCTCCAAGGGTGTGTGAGGTAATTTTATGTTTGAAAACTAATGGTAGTTACTAGATTTTTTTACCTTTAATTTTATTTATATTGATTCTCTATTATATTTGGTTTTTTATTCTCTAGATATGTATAGTTTTTCTGGATGGTAGGAGGAGAAATTTAGGGGGAACTAGAGGGGTTTTGCAATAATATACACATAGAGTTATGGAGTTGGTACATTATGGGAGTAGAGTGTGTACCTAGAGGGAGTAAAATGAAATATGTTGTTCTATTAAGGATCCACATTGCCCATGATTTCCATATATTAGATTCCTAGTAGACACTTATGAAAATCCCCTTAAAATAGGTATGGTTTTCCATTTCAAACATTTATTTTTTGATAATATCAATGTGGTATCCTGACACATATTAATTTTATCCTTTCACCACCATCATGGATCTCCTCCAACCTCCTCCTCTACTTTGTTCCATACCACATCATGATTTTTCTAGGGGTGTTTATTTGGGTGAAATGGATAGTTTATGTAAATGTAAATAACGAGCCATAATTTAATATATTATATCTTCTTATTATATCAAGGTAGTTAATAATATATGACATTTTCATGAATTAGGGTTCAAAGAAGTCATCAAATCTCTCAAATTACATCATATATGGGAACAAAAAAAGCTCTAGATAGACAAAAAATAGTAATAATAAGGGTTCCCCTACTATATTATCTACCAAAATTGGTAAAAATGTTAACATAAATATTATCTCTATTTATGTGTTCTAATTCATTATTTAGTTATATCACTATTCCTCTAAGGAATTAAATAAAATAGAATGTAATTGAATTTTTAGGTGCTCCCCTTGTTCATCGCATATTCATAGAGGTCTAACCAGGTAATAGTGTAGGGTAGAGTGAACTGAATTGAAATAAATATTTAAGAAATAGTAATTTATTTATTAAATACTTATACCAATTATGATAATTATTCTTTTAATAGTGGTCAGGTTAAGATTTAATATCATATTATGCTCTGTTATTTTAACTTTTTCATTCAATTTGATACTTCCTGACTTGAATTTTTTTTGTAATTTAGGTGTACTTTAGTATAAAATGCGTATATGTAGTTCACCTATTAGTTATTTTTCATTTTCATCAGTACACCATCCAATAATTTGTTCCATTTATTTTATTCTCATCATGATATAGATTTTGTTTTTCCTTGATTATTACATGGATCGTTTTGTATATATTTCTATTTTTGTGTTTGAGCATCAATAGTTTCTCCATATAGAGAATTAGTTTATGGTATAAAATTATTCATAAATAATATAACACAAATTACCTGTTAATAATTTTATTTGTATGGTTTGTGACACTCTGAAACATTATTGGAAGTGACAACATGGTTTTCCTAACAGGTTCGTCCAACCCCAATCCCTTTTTGAAATGGTTGTTCCATCAAATCTCTATATACACACATATTCCCATATGAATGTGATATTCATTATATATATATATATATATGTATATATTTGTGTGTGTGTGTTACATGACTCTTTTTAAGGTTGGAAAACATATGTTGTATCAGATCCTGAGTGGAGGCTCCAAGTATGTGGCATTAAAAAGGATTCTTGGTTAATTATTAATCATATATAACCATTAATTTTATTTTGATCACTAGGGGATTATTGTTATTTTAGTGTTTTATCCCATAATATATATCCTTTTTGTGTAATTTCAATATATACATTCAACATTTTTTGAGTATTAATATCAATGGGAAATTTTTGATTTTTTTGTAAGTTTATTTCACATTGTTCTTTTCTAAAAAATTAATAAAACATGATTTTAAAACTGATTAACATAAAGATTTTACTGAATAATATTAATACATTTAATGATTTAGTCATATTATTAACAGAATAATTTTATTATAATATAAAAATAATTATATTACATTTAAATAATTAGAATTTGAGTTAAAGTAATGAATATACACATTTAGGTCATGGAATTTTTGTTTAAAATAATTTAAGGTACATGGTGTATTGGGATTTTATTAGAAATTTGGTAAAAAAAATTATTATAAAATGGTGTTTCAATGATTTTCCATTCAACATTAAATTTTCATCGTGTGTTAGAAAATAAGTGGTGTGATTAGTAAAATAAACTGAAATTGGACATTGAACTCCATAGTTAACATTCATAAGGTTCTAAAATATTCTTAATTAATTTTAAAAAGATTGATAATGGGAATTAAATAGTTTTTCTTTCTTTGTGTCTCTAAAAAAGTGAAAATATTCAACTTTAGATTCATAGATTTATATTTTTAAGATCCTAAGGCACTGATTTGGTAATGACAAGAAGTGTAAGGTGCTATTATCATACAACTCATGATTTTATGTTTTTTACATTATTAAAATGTTAAATAAAGTGGAAAATATGTTATTTGTGGAATTTTATCTAGTACATAGTGAACACACTTATTTTGTGGGGGGGGGGGGTCTATTTCCATAATTCATGTATAGGGTGTCTGGTGGTACCCCTCAGTACCTCGTGGGGTAATGTTGTGTTCCTCAAGGGAATATTCAAGTTATTTATTCTTTACAACATTAATTATACATCTTGGGGGTTGTACTAAATTTATCATAATCAAACAGTATTTTTTCTGGGGAAAGGTTTCTCTTTTACCCAATTTTATTCATTAATCTTAACCTTTTAAAAAAGATCTATAGTACTTATTAATATGTGTTTTTGAAGAATGCATCTCCCTATCTTAAATTTGAATTAATTTTTTAATACACTTCCAATTTCAAAAAAATGGTAATTAATTTTCTAATTTCACATTGACTATTTTGACATACCAATTCTATCAATTTTTTTTTCTTTGATAAGAAATATATATTATTTGATTGAATAACAGTTTTTTTTCAATTATTCTATAGATTATATAATCTTAATATAAAATTAATATTATTGATTTTATTTATTCCCTATTATATTGACTTCTTAAATAATAATATATTGATCATTAAAATTATTAAAAGAAAATTTAGAACTATAACATTTTCAATTTCATTCTATGAAAGTAAATTCTTTCAGAAAAAAACTTTTAGTTTTAATGTTCTCCAAATATCACGTAAAAATAAACTCTTTTATATTCATGTAAATTTCATATTGAGTTATTTTTTTATCACTAAAATCATTGAACAATAAATGGTTGATTATGAGTATAATAGTTTTTATATTATATATTTTTTTATTAATGTAAACTAGAACATTATATGATTGAATTATTTTTTAGGAAGAAATATTTCACTTTAATATATTATTTAAATGGTTGAATCATTAAATAATTTCCTACTTAATGTTATTTTCTTTTCCAAAAATAATATATATTAATTATAATAAGGATGAAGTATTATTGATTTGAGTGAAAACATTATTTAATTCCCAACTACGTATATTTTAATTTTTTTTTCAAGTGTATTTCAGTGAATGAAATAATTTTTACACTAATCTCAAATAGTTAACAAATAATTGGTTAGGGAATTAAAAATGGATTTGAAAAACATATATCTTTATAGTGAAATTTTTATAAACTAAAATCCTCAAAAATATAAATTCTTCTAATCATAAATTACCCATTTAATAAGTTAAGGTTTCTAAATCATTCAGAAATAAACATTCACATACCATGATGATGAAATAAAATGATTATTTTAATATGTTTTTCAATAAGAATGAGTTGTTTTTGGGAAATCTATTGAATTTCTACATTGTAAACCTGAATTGATCTTTATGGAAATATAATGAACATTAGTTTTATTCAAGAATATAATGGTTAATGGTTATAATAACACTATTTTGACCACATAAAGTTTCATTTAATTTAGTTATTTTGTATAAAAAGGATATATTATTTTACAAATGATTATTTTATCATTAATTTTAAATAATAATTATGTTATGTAACCCGTTTTGAAATTTTCTTCAAGAAATTTTTATTGAGAAATTTTTAACTTCTTTTTACTCATAACAGTTACAAAACTCCTTTTATTTTGAAATGTTATATTTTAAATTATGTTTTTATTTGTTAGATTTAATTGGCTGTGAATCATAAATAGAAATTTTTATACTAGTATGGTATGATAATATGATGTTTATTTGGGAATAATGAATTAATTACTTTTAAAATAAAACATGATTGAAATTTATGATTGTACAAACAAATGAGTTTATAAATTATTTTTTTAACAATAGATTTTATATTTTATTTACTTTTTAATCTAATTCCTTTCAAAATGAAAATATTAATATATGATATGGTTATTTGTATTATATCCTAGTTTTTATACTTTTAAACTAGTATTCTAGTTATATGTTACTCATGTTCATAAAATGGTAAATAAATGATCTCTCTAGTTTAGTTATGAATAAAACATATATTTAAGTGTTTCAATAAGAAATATTTTCCCTATCATACTATAAACCATATATTCACCATATTGATTTAAATTTTCATTAGTCATTTAAAAATACCTAATAATTTGTAATAGTTGATTTGATATTGAATTGATGTATTAGTTATATATACTCATTAAACTAGGAACAATTTTTATTCTATATATTAGTTTTCAATATATTTGATTAGGTTCATCAAATTTAAAGGATAATATCCTTAGGTAACATAGTATTTTATTACTCTATAACCCTCTGTAATTATTCAACATTCAATTTTGTTTTTATATCCATATCAATTAGTTGAATTCTATAGTTTCATTTTGTGCACCATTTAGTTGATATTTTAAACAGGGGATATAACAATTATTCATTTTCTAGAATGGAAGACATGAGGATTGTTTCAGATGTTATATTCGGTCATGGAAATCAATCATGTCCAATACCATATGTTGCCTCTCATATATGAAAAGTTTAATGGTAGAGAAGTTATAATGACCATAAATTTTGGGTTTTTGGATCTCCCTTATTTTTGTTCTTAATGTTTCTATAAAAGATTTTTACTTCCGAAATGGAAGGGAGGATATTAGATATTTTGAAATATATTTTATTCTATTAAATAATTAATATATTATACATATTATCTTAGGAGTGGTTAAAGTTAAAAGTTGTAGGAGGAACATTAAGGGGAACTAAAGGTAGTGAAAAATATTAAAGGTGCAGTTGTAGAGTGGGTGCTCAGTAATATTTGACTGTATACCTTGTGGGATAAAAATAAAATAAGAGATTAAGTTAATGATATATTAGGTACATGATTTACTTGTATGATGTACCAAAATGAAATATTTGTAAACCCCAAAAAACTACTGTATTTTGATGATTAAATTGCCTATTTTCTACCTAAAAATCATAGTGAGATATAGATTAACTTTTATTCTATAATTTTACACCCTCTATAGATTACTCATTAAATTATCCACTAACAAATATTTCATTCATATTCAATATATATCCAATTGTATTCATTTAGTCATAGAGTATAGGTAATGATATGATATAGCCTAATTCCAAATCTAACATACTATCTATTATTTATCATTACAGACTGTATATATGATCTTATATTTCTCAATTATAAGGATACTAATAATAATAAAATGAATATGATTCCTAAAAATTATAAGAAAAAAATGACTAAATAAATGAATCTATGTTATGAACCATGATACACATATTGTATTTTATCTATTATTTTGGTTGCAAAGTTAAATTAATTATTATCTATTTCTAGGTTGTATAATTTGTCCTCTAGAGTCAAACTTATTATTACCAATAAATAAAATAGATAGTATAAAATTTAATTTGGTAACCATTACCAATTTTCAACTCACTCTCATAATAAGATAACAAAATAATGATAATGATACAAGTGAACCTTATCCAAATAAATCATTATAAACTAATAAGGGTTTTCAAAGATTTGAATATAGAAGGAGAGAATTATTATTCCGTTACATTTTTATCATTTCATTAATAGATTTTGAATCTAGATTTATTTATTATACCTATTAGAATTTCAATTATAATTATATCTAATGACTCATGAAAGATGTATAATTATAATATCTAGTCACTAATTTCCCATGTTAACAGGACAAAACTCAGTGTTTTTTACATGGATTATAAGATCACCATGATATGTTTTTTGTTTTTATTGACTAATGTATTTTTAATTTTTTATGTATAATTTTGATCATATTTTATATTTATCATGAAATACTTATCAATGAATTGGTTGATTGTAAAGTTATATTTGTAATTTTTTACCAAGTTTTCACTATTCATTATTTTAGAGGGACTAGGGATGACACTAGGACTAATGATTGGGATATGAATATAGTTTTACTTAACTAGATCAACTATTATTATTTCAATTTTGGGATGGGTGTAAAAATAGTAATTTTTATACACACATTGTCTCATTTTTCTGTGATAATTTTTGTCGAAGTATGTCACATTCCATTTATTAAGGATGGAACTAGAATGACGTCTTAGATTCTGAGATGAGGATAATAACTTTTTGTATTCAAATATTCATTCTCATGCATGTAGTAAAATATTATTTAAAGGGTTATTGTTAATTATAATTTATAAAATATTTTATTTTTTATTTTTTATTCATATAAATTTTTACTATTAATGTCTTGAACTCAATTTTATGATTGACTGTTAGTGGTTGATGGTGAACAATTACTTGGTACGATACACTTAGGCCCACTATAATGACTTATGTTATAAATGTATGTAAAAGAAATTCCATTTGGATCATGAGTTAGTGTACACATAATGGGAAGAAAAAGTGGCCACTTTTTTGGTCTTTTTGATTCATGGATATGTGGACAGGTATAGGGTTGTCCTTAGAACCTTTTTAGAGTTGTTCCACTCTATGTAGATATGGTATGAGTCTTAAAAACATATTCGGCACATACCAACTATGTATATATTTGTTACATCCAAAATTACACAGGTTTTATATATTTTGAATATAATTGGGAATGTTATTAATTTCATTATTATTAATGAAACGTTATAAACTTTTATAATTGTCCTATATAATGTATTATTCAACATTTGAAGGTAATATAATGAATGTAACCAAAAAAATTATAGGATACAATGTATATCAGGGTGAATGTGGTTAGGTAAATATTTTTTAACATGGGGTAATCTATATCCCAAATTTTTATTATTCAACACTTGACATTCAAACTAGTATATGGTAATCAAGAGGTTCACCATAAGTTTTATGACAACATCACTTTGGGGTCATTCAAGTAATTGTTTCATGGTAGTTACATGAATGCTACTTCAAGGTATTATGAAAAATAAAACACCCTTTGATCAATGATAACTATTTTTAATTATTTATAGAAATTAAATGAAATAATATAACATAAATTTGGGTTTATATAAGCAATCATTTCTAAATTTCACCAAAATATGTTATCTACTACAATTTTAGTAAAATCAATCAAAAAATTATGATGTATAATGGGTGAAAATAGTTAAAATAAAATATATATCATGATTAAAAAATTCATTAATCAATTCCCTAAACATAAATCTGTCCACTTCATAGAAAGAACTAAAATTTAATACCCATCAAGATAAAAACGTTGACCATTGAGATGCCTCAGACCAACATTTCTGGGTCAAATGAAAAAGAAACTCTAAAAACTGGATTCAACAAAAAGTGAGATTTACCATGCCAAAAATTCACACACACACATATATAAAATTATCTTTATATTACAAGTGTTATATCTCACAATAAACAGACAATCCAAACAACTAATGGTTTCCAATATACTAAACATATTTTATGAAACTTGTGAACATTTATATTCTAAAAAAATATACTAGAATAGCTTTTATTCATTAATTACAATTCATTATATGTCCAGAAAAGATAGTTAAGAATATTGAAGGGATAATCATGATCCGTGGAGTATAATATTGTTAGTAATCATAAAAATGTATAAAATAATAAACATAAGAAATCAAGAAGTTATAAACATTTCGATTCACTATTATAACTAAAAATAATTAATGTGGGCATAACTATCTATAAATACACTCGCACAGAGTTTCTATGAGAGTATATTACACAAAAGACACTCAAACACTATATATTTTTTCATAAATTATAAAAAATAAATTCATTAATAATCCATACAATCATATATAACTAAAATAATGTTCACAGATAGACGTTGTGAGCATAATTTGAAAATAATACACTCACATAGCCATATTGTGCATAGCTAAACTCAAATACTCTCACACAAAATTTACTTACCACATGAGTTAAAAATATATTCTAAATAAATTAGAGTAATTTATAATTACATTCCAACACATCATTTAATATATTCCATTTGTCATTAAGCCATAAGTTCATAGAAATATTTATCATTTCATCATAGATTAATTAACCGATGTGAATGAAATGAGATTATTAAATAATTAATAACATATCATCATTAGAAAACTAGAGAAATATCATGGATGGATTCATAAGAAAATATCCCAATTGTAATAACAATAAAAAAAAAGTATGTTTGTAAATATCAAACTCTACCTTTTTGGGTTATTGGATAAAAATATAAGAAAAAATACCTCATTTTGATGTTATTTATATCATTAAAATTGTTTTCATGAAAAAGATATACATTGAGTTTTCCAATTCATGATAAAATGTACCCTTTATAATAAATAAATTCAGAAAAAAATTATAAAAAATTTCCTCCAAAAACATTGTATAAATGACAGAAAACACTGAAGATTATTTATTAAAAAACAGAAGTCATTAAAATCTATTTTAAAATTAACAATTCATTTTTGAAATCACAGTTTATCTTTTTGACAACATACTAATAAATTATTTCATATTTATAATCACTAATAATTAAAATAATTTTTAAATCCATTTTATGACATAAAAATAAAGATTCAAGAAGAAAAATTCTCATAAGAATGAAAAATTGAGTTCAAAAGTAAACTAATAAAAAAGTAATACTTTTGTAAAAATAGGCCATGTAAAAAAATGTATAACATTATTTTTTAAAAAAATTATAAAGAAATAAAATATATTATAAAAGAAACATAATCCATTATTTATGAATTTACATGTTCATCCATAAAATCATCCAATGATTATGGACATCGATGAAGAAAAATCCCAAATGAAAAGAAAATGTCGGGTTAGTTTCACGTTCAAATATCACATTATAATAAATATTTATCAATCTAAATGAATTTGAGAGAGGAAATGTAATACCTAAAGAAATATAATGAAAAAAATTTTGGGTTGCAAAGATAATGTTAATTTATTTTACCTAAATATAAATTCAAACATGACAATATCAACTAGAAAATAACATTAGAAAGAAACCCTTACAACATGATTACCACTCAAATCAAAAACATATGAATGGATGAAAAAAAATTATTATTGAATAAATTGAATTGAATTATAATTACATTTAAATGAAATAAATGGGTAGTATATACATCCCAAAATAAAATATGTTGTTAATATGAAGAATAATTCATTTATGAAAAATTTAAGGTTGGAAACCCTCGAAACATTGATAACTCTCGAATCAAAAAACCATGAATGATAAAAAATAAAAAGGATTTTTTAATGATTTCAATTTCATGAATTTTAGATATGAAATACATATTGTAGTCTCAAAACATAATAATTTTATGGATGTGGTGATTATATCATATTTATTAATGAAATGACACTGTGATGTTAAACATTTACCTTTACTCCCAATTACTACAAAGGCTCTTGAACATAGTTTATAATAAACATAATCATATCAACAGCCTATTTTAGAAACGTTTTTAAATAATTTACCCTATATAATTTTCTATTATATTAATTTAGTGTATAATAATTATTTAGTTCTTGTTTATAGTCAACATCGAATGTTTGGGATTTAGATTATTTCGTGTTGGATTTAAATTATCAATGTGGATCCCCATTAATTGATACTTTGTTAATTATTATTATATGAAATGTGGAACTACAATAAATTATTTATAATAATTTATTAACCTCTAATTTTAGTACATGACAATTATAGATATTATTCATGAAGAATGAAATAAATGAAAATCACATTTTGATACTTTTTTGAAAAAAAACATTTATATGTTAGAAATGGGTAAAATATTATAGTTACAATTCCTAAGAAATTAAAATAAAAAAAAATTTAAATTATTAAATTTTTTCTTAAAATCATCAATATAGGGTAATCATGAAATGTAAATTTTTCATTTCAGAGAGGTGTTAGTTTGTACATACACACAACCATTGTTTTTTTTCATAGAATTGTGTACTGGTAGAAAATGGTTCACTACTAGAAAAACAGGTATTTGGGACGGGTCATTTGCGATGGGATCCCGTCGCAAATGGCCCGTTGCTGAAAACGACATCGCAACAACACTTATTTGGGACGGGCCCGTCGCTAAAGCCTTTTTTTGCGACGGGCCCGTCGCAACAACTATTTTAAAACAAAAATAAAAAACTATTGATAAGTTATTTTAATGCATATAATAATAATACTATTTGCGATAGGTCCCGTCGCAAATACCTGTTGCGACGGGCCCGTCGCAAAAACTATTTTTTAAAAAAAATAAAAAACTATTAATAAATTATTTTAATGCATATAATAATAATACTATTTGCAACGGGCATAGTATGCTGTGGAAAATACTATAAAAAAATAAAAAAAAATATATTATTAATAAATTATTTTATTTAATATAATAATAATCCATTTATAATTCAAAAATAAAAAATAATAAATTATTAATATATGATTTTAATTAATATAATAATAGAATTATAATTCACAACTAAAAATAAAAAATTATTTTAATTAATATAATAATAATAGAATTATACTTCAAAAATAAAAAATAATAGAATATTAATAAATGATTTAATTAATATAATAATATTAGAATTATAATTCATAAATAAAAAAAATATTAATAAGTTATTTTAATTAATGTAAAAATAATAGAATTATTTTACATTCAAATATTAAAATAATTCAAGTATTACAAAAAAATATTATTAAATTATAATATTATAAAATTTTAATATATATATAAATTTTAATATATATATAAATTTTAATATTATAAAATATAAATAATATTATTAATCATATTAATATTGTTATTTTAAAATATAATATTATAAATATTTTATAATGAGACAGAAACTATGAATAGAAAAAAAATCATATTTTGATTTCACAAATTTTATAACAAAAATACAAACTGTAATATAAAGGAGGGGGGAGGTGGAGGATCTGCAGATGGTGGTGGAGGAAACTTCATCCCTAAAGCATGAGTGAGTCAACGCATGTACTCCATCTGCTCCTGAAGCTCCTGCTGCCACCGACTCGTCTGCTCCTCGTACAGCTGCTGCTGGCGTCGATGCTCTTCCTCATGCTGCTGACGCATCTGCTCCTACTCCAGTCGGAGACTCTCTATCAGTGCAGTCTGAGATCGCAACTGATCCTCATACTGTGTAGTAGAAGAAGATGCACGATCTCCTCTCGAGCTGGACGCCGACATTGCAGCACTGCCATAATAATCTCTAGGAGTCAGTCGAGAGCTGATACCAACTACCCGACCCTTCTCGAAGGCATACTGGGTGGCCTGCATCCATGCCGCCTCATCAAACTGACGGCCAGTGGTCTGATCTGATGACTCGGCCTGACTCTCAGGCTGGGCCTGTGACGCTGCGGCCTCATATGACTCCTGTAGTTGCAATTTAAAATTAAAATTGTAAATATATTATATGCAGTTAATTTTTAAACTTGAAAACAAATAATACTGACCACGATGTGATGCTGATGATCACCTCTGAGCTCCCCAGTAGCAGGATCACTATACGTCCTCCGATATACGTCGTACTCCGTAATATCAGGGTGCTCAACAGCCTATAAAAATAAAAAATAAACTGTTAATATTTATAGTTATATAAAATATTTATAAATAATGTACGTACCAGATGCTGTCTATGAGTACTGAAAGAACGACTCCCAGCTCGATGAGTCACCTCCTGTCTCCCCCGATTCTGCCTCCCCACCGATGATCTCCTCTGAAAGGAACCACTCAACCAGTGTGCACATAATCCATCCCATACATGGGATGAAATGTACTCTTGTAGGTGTGCTCTACATGACCCGTCAAAATCTGACACTCCTGCTTTCTTCATGGCATCTTTTCTTAAATTGTGCAAAAACTGACGAAGGTGATCACGCATGGCCACCTCCCATGCCTCGTGGATGGCGTCACGCATGGTATCCTCGATCGGATACCATAAACCCTACAAATAAATCAAAATATCATGTTAGAAATGAAATAATTTTCAAAATAAAAATTATTTATTTACGTACGTACCAACCAATGGCCGAACATGGCCTGCTGCACATCAATGGGAATATGCTCCCATGTGGTCCACGGCTGAGAGAAATAGTTGCGCAAAATAGTGTTTCCCTGTCCGACTGCTATATGCGGAAAATTGTAAAAATAATAAACATTTATTATATGAATAGATTAATGAAATCATAGTCAAATCGATAAGTTATCACATAGGTTATCACACCTCTGTGTGTGTAGATCAAACCCAAGATGTGGACGTTGCTCGGGGACGGGGTCAGAAATCATCAATCGTGCAAGACCGCGCCCCCTCCGCGTACTCCCTGGAGCGCCTACAGGCTGAGGGTCATCTGCCAGCAACTCATCCGCATCGAAAGGCAGGTCAGCATCCGCCAACTCACGAAATGTGGCGTCGTCCATCTAAAACAAACAATGTTAATGTTAGCAAATAATTGATAATTACTATTATATATACATATATACATATTATGATTGTATATAAATACCATGGAATTCTATTAGTGTTCATCTTCATCATAATCTTCATATATGTCAATGTCATCTTCATATTCCTCCTCAACATCATCGATATCCATTCGAGTTACAGATGCTTCATCTCTTACAATTTCAAATTCATATGTGACATCATTAACATCATCGTCATCACCGACTCTTAAATGAGGGTTGTCGTCATCGATACTCATGTCTCTTTGTAAAAAAGATTGATGTTGAGTACTCTCTTGAAAAACATCAATTCTTTGCACATTAGTGAAAGCACATTGAGTTTGACTAAACTGATTGTCTCGAATTTTGATTTTTATTACACTCCACCAATCAGTCAAGTCTCTTGATGTAGCACAGTAATTTGCGTAATAAACTTGATATGCCTGTTGAGCCAATAAGAATGGTTCATTTACTGCGAGAACACTTTTACATTTAATATCGATGATTCCATGAGTCAGATGAACATGCACGCCTCTCTCTGTATCCAACCACCGACATTTGAACATGGTTATGTAATGTTGTCCAAGATAACAGAGTTCAATGATTTTATCAAGTATGCCATAAAAGTCAACTTCATTTTTTCGATGATGAGATCCTCTCAAGCTAACTCCACTATTCATAGTTTTTTTCGATTCCCCATATGCATGTGTGTGCAATCGAAATCCATTCACCACATATGAATTATAAGTTTTAACAAGTTTGGAAGGTGGGTTACTCAATACACACAGCCGTTTGTCAATTTTATCAGCATGTCGAGACACCTGAAAATTTGTGAAATAATTATCAATATAGTAAACTATACATTGAATGAGTTTCTAAAAGATAAAGAATTTATGTTACCAGTTTTTGAAACCACTGAGAGAAATTTTTCAGTCGACATTCTTCAAGAGCAGCTGCTGTAATTTTTGGAATTTGTTTCTTGATATGATTATCATACAACCTATAAAAACCAAAGTTATGTACTGTAACATAAATGATAGAATAAGTGATATATACACTTACAGTACCACTGATGTGATCTCATCACAGTTGAGCAGAACATACGTATGAGCTCTATGATGTTCATCATCTGAAAGCTAGCGTTCATAAACTCCACCAAAATCAAGCTCTGACTGGTTGAAAACAGATAATTGATTGTCGATTTCATCAATATTCTTCTCGTTCCGTCCCATTCGGTTGTGTTTTAAAGGATACTCAGATTCAAAATAATGGGAGCAGAAAAAAGATATTTCCTCTTGCAAATAAGCTTATGCAATAGATCCTTCAACAGATGCTTTGTTACGTACTTTTCATTTCAATTTTTTCATGCATCTTTCAAATGGGTACATCCATAGAAACTGTACTAGACCTCCACATTTGGCTTCATATGGAAAATGTAACATCAAATGTTCCATTGAGTCGAAGAAAGACGGCGGAAATATTTTTTCCAGTTTACATATAATTACAACAACATATTTTTCAAGTTTTCCTAGAGCATCATAATCTGCCGTAGCCACACAAATTTCCCAAAAAAAAATGAGACATGTCTGTTATGGAATCCCAAATCACAGAATTCAACAGACTTCTTAATCCAATGGGTAGAAGTCTCTCTATTATAACATTACAATCATGACTTTTTAATCCAGTAATATGACCATTCTTTACACATCTACCCAAATTGGATGCACAGCCATCCGGAAGTCTCAAATCTGCAATCCACTGACAAAATAATAAACGGTTTTCTTTAGACAGTGTATAAGCTGCTTTTGATTTCAGTAACCTTTCTTTTCTGACATTCTCAAATAGTTCCAATTCTAGACGCTTGCAAATTTGGGCAAGATCTAAAAGTGCATTTACATTGTCTTTGCTCTTTCCTAGCGTATCCAAAACTGTATGAAACAAATTATCAAAACAGTTCTTCTCAATATGCATGACATCTAACATGTGTCGGACCAACAAATCAGACCAATATGGCAAATCCCAAAATATTCTACGTTTAATCCAATTGTGTTCTTTCCCAAAACCAGAAATTTTCTGTTGGTTTATTTTGGGACCAAAAGTGATGGGAGGTAATGAAAATACAACTGATTTTAACTCCGAACCTGATTTCATTTTTGGAGGTTCATCCCTTTCAACTGTTCCTTTTCTAAAATGAGATCTGTTTCTGCAAAAAGGATGATCAGCTGGAAGAAATCTGCGATGACAGTCAAAATAACAAAGTTTCTTTCAATGAATGAGCATAAATGCTTTGTTCTCTCCCATACAGTAAAGATATGATTTCTGGCCATGTGTACTCCAGCCAGATAACATCCCATAAGCCGGGAAGTTACTTATTGTCCACATCAATGCTGCTCTCAGTATAAAATTCTATTTCGTTGCAACATCATATGTACTGACACCAGTACTCCACAATAAATTTAATTCATCAATTAATGGTTTCAAATAAACATCAATTTTTTTCGTCGGATGTCCTGGAATTAGTAAAGTCAAAAAGATATATGGCTCCTTCATCAACATCCATGGAGGTAAATTGTACGGAGTTAAAAAAACAGGCCAACATGAATATTGACTACCATAAGATCCAAACGGATAGAAACCATCAGTGGAAAGGCCCAGACGAACATTTCTAGCTTCTAAAGCAATGAATGGATGCACTCTATCAAAATTTTTCCATGAATCACCATCGGCTGGATGATTCAAGCTTTTATCGGTTGAAATATTCTTTTTATGCCATGAAATCATTGTCGTTGTATTCTTAGACATGAATAAACGCTGAAGTCTGGATGTAAGCGGAAAATATCACAACTGTTTTACAGGAATCAAACCGGAATTCCCGTGTTTTCCTTCTTTATATCTCAGTTTCCCACATGTGGGACAACTATCCAATGACTCATTTTCCCTAGAATATAAAATGCAGTCATTTGAACATTCATGAATCTTCTGACAAGTAAGTCCCAAATTTCGAATCAGCCTCTTACTCTCATAGTAATTTGCTGGTAAAACATTTCTTCGGGTAACAGTTTTTTAAGTAAAGATAATATCTGGTCAAAACAGGTGTTTGACATTCCGTTATCTGATTTGATAGCAATAAATTTTGCAACTACTTCTAATTTTCTCATCTTGCAGCCAGGATTTAATGCATCCTCAGCAGACTTCAACAACTCATAAAATTATGACAGTGCCAACTCAGGATTTGAAGCTATATCAGCCGGAGTTTCTGTATGTTGAACAGATGAACCTGCAACATCATTGAATAAATCTTGAAACCGGGATAGATCCGGAATCATGTTGTTATCACCTGCTCTGGAACTGCATTCACCAAGTTGATACCAAAAAACATAATCTGGTTGAAAACCAAAACGCAAGAGATGTTCTCCCACTTTGTCAAATGTGTCAAACGTTCTCAATGCACATTTTCTCCAAGGGCATTTTATTTTTCCTTCTGAAACAAATTCTGGATTTGATGCCGCAAATAATAAAAAAGTCTCCACACCCTCTACATATACTGGATTTAAACCAGAACCGTTTGGATTTCTACGTTGATTTATCCATATGCGGTCACCTAATAATGATTGTTGACGACCTCGTTGTTCCATATTTCTCTATAAAATATAAAAGCATTACTGGTTTTGAATAATTTGTTAGAAAAAACACTCAAGCTTGGATAAATATAGAGTTTAGATCATACACGACTGACACAAAATTTTTATTGAGATAGACCTAAAAATTGACCCTTTAAGAATTAAATATGTTGAGAATAAAGCAAAACATGTTACAAATATTAATAATTTTAATATTATATAAATTTTTTATTATTTTCATAGTACTAATATTATTGGTAATTAATACTAATTATTAGTAATTATTACTAATTATTTGTAATTATTGGTAATTATTGGTAATTATTGGTAATTATTACTAATTATTGGTAATTATTACTAATTATTGTTAATACTAATTATTGGTAATTATTACTAATTATGGGTAATTATTACTAACTATTGTTAATTAATACTAATTATTGGTAATTATAACTAATTATTGGTAATTATTAGTAATTAATACTAATTATTGGTAATTATTGGTAATTATTGGAAAGTATTGGTAATTATTGGTAAATATTGGTAATTATTAATAATTATTGGTAATTATTACTAATTATTGGTAATTATTACTAATTATTGTTAATTATTACTAATTATTGTTAATTATTACGAATTATTGGTAATTATTGGTAATTATTACTAATTATTACTAATTATTACTAATTATTGGTAATTGTTACTAATTATTCGTAATTATTATTAATTATTACTAATTATTCCTAATTATTGTTAATTATTACTAATTATTGGTAATTAGTACTAATTATTACTAATTATTACTAATTATTACTAATTATTGGTAATTATTACTAATTATTACTAATTATTACTAATTATTGGTAATTATTGATAATTATTGGTAATTAATGGTAATTATTACTAATTAATACTAATTATTGGTAATTATTGATAATTATTACTAATTATTGATAATTATTACTAATTATTGGTAATTATTATTAATTATTACTAATTATTACTAATTATTACTAATTATTACTAATTATTGGTAATTATTACTAATTATTACTAATTATTACTAATTATTACTATTTATTGGTAATTATTGCTAATTATTACCAATTATTGGTAATTATTGGTAATTAATACTAATTATTGGTAATTATTACTAATTATTTGTAATTATTGGTAATTATTACTAATTATTACTAATTATTACTAATTATTGGTAATTATTACCAATCTTTCGTAATTATTATTAATTATAACTAATTATTCCTAATTATTGTTAACTATTACTAATTATTGGTAATTAGTACTAATTATTACTAATTATTACTAATTATTACTAATTATTAGTACTTATTACTAATTATTACTAATTATTACTAATTAATGGTAATTATTGGTAATTATTGGTAATTATTGGTAATTATTACTAATTAATACTAATTATTGATAATTATTGGTAATTATTACTAATTATTGATAATTATTACTAATTATTGGTAATTATTCTTAATTATTACTAATTGTTACTAATTATTACTAATTATTACTGATTATTGGTAATTATTAATAATTATTACTAATTATTACTAATTATTACTAATTATTGGTAATTATTACTAATTATTACCAATTATTGGTAATTATTGGTAATTAATACTAATTATTGGTAATTATTGGTAATTATTGGTAATTATTGGTAATTATTGGTAATTATTGGTAATTATTACTAAGTATTGGTAATTATTACTAATTATTGGTAATTATTACTTATTATTGTTAATTATTACTAATTATTGTTAATTATTACGAAATATTGGTAATTATTACTAATTATTACTAATTATTATTAATTATTACTAATTATTACTAATTATTTCTATTTATTGGTAATTATTACTAATTATTGGTAATTATTACTAATTATTGGTAATTATTACTAATTATTGGTAATTATTACTAATTATTACTAATTATTGGTAATTAGTACTAATTATTGGTAATTATTGGCAATTATTACTAATTATTGGTGATTATTACTAATTATTGGTAGTTATTACTAATTATTGGTAATTATTACTAATTATTGGTAATTATTACTAATTATTTTTAATTATTACTAATTATTACTAATTATTACTAATTATTACTAATTATTGGTAATTATTACTAATTATTGGTAATTATTACTAATTATTGGTAATTATTACTAATTATTGGTAATTATTACTAATTATTACTAATTATTACTAATTATTACTAATTATTACCAATTATTGGTAATTATTGGTAATTAATACTAATTATTGGTAATTCTTACTAATTATTGGTAATTATTGGTAATTATTTGTAATTATTGGTAATTATTGGTAATTATTACTAATTATTCGTAATTATTACTAATTATTGTTAATTATTACTAATTATTGTTATTATTACTAATTATTACTAATTATTACTAATTATTACGAATTATTACTAATTATTACGAATTATTACTAATTATTACGAATTATTACTAATTATTGGTAATTATTACTAATTATTGGTAATTATTACTAATTATTGGTAATTATTCCTAATTATTGTTAATTATTACTAATTATTGGTAATTAGTACTAATTATTACTATTTATTACTAATTATTACTAATTATTGATAATTATTACTATTTATTACTAATTATTACTAATTATTGGTAATTATTACTAATTATTACTAATTATTACTAATTATCAGTAATTATTTGTAATTATTACTAATTATTACTAATTATTGGTAATTATTGGTAATTATTGGTAATTATTACTAATTATTCCTAATTATTCCTAATTATTCATAATTATTACTAATTATTACTAATTATTTCTAATTATTACTAATTATTGGTAAGTATTGGTAATTATTGGTAATTATTGGTAATTAATCCTAATTATTACTAATTAGTGGTAATTATTAGTAATTATTACTAATTATTGATAATTATTAATAATTATTACTTATTATTGGTAATTATTACTAATTATTGGTAAGTATTACTAATTATTGGTAATTATTACTAATTATGGGTAATTATTACGAATTATTGATAATTATTACTAATTATTGGTAATTATTACTAATTATTGGTAATTATTACTAATTATTGGTAATTATTACTAATTATTGGTAATTATTACTAATTATTGATAATTATTGGTAATTGTTCCTAATTAGTAATAATTAATTGAATAATTACCAATAATTAGGAATAATTACCAATAATTACGAATAATAACATTATTAGTATATTTTATTATTAATATTAAAATAATATAATATTCTAATTTATATACAATTCTCCTTTCGTCTGTGTGTTTTCTATCTCCACATACAAATAAAACATGTGGAGACAGCAAACACACAGATGAAAAGTGAATTGTATATATATATATAATTATATTATTTTAATATTAATAATAAAATATACTAATAATGTAATAATGTTATTATTCCTAATTATTGGTATTTATTACTAATTATTAATATTTATTATTAATTATTAAAAATTATTAATAATTATTCCTAATTACCATTAACTATGAACAATACTAATAATTTAAATTTATTAAGTAACAAAACAATGTAAACATAATTAAATTAGAACTAATTAAGAATAATTAAAACTAATAAAAAATTATAAATAAATATTAAATTAAAATGAACATAAATACCTTGAAAATTGATCTCCTTTGATCGTTCTTCAAAACATTAATATCAACTCCGAAGAAAAAAATTAAACTTGAGAAAAACTGCACTTTAGAAATAAAACTTTGAAAGAAGAACAAGATGGAGTTTGAGAATGATTTGAAAAAAATGGATGGGGGTATTTATAGGTTAGATTATTTGCGACGGTACCCGTCGCAAATACCTTAGCCATCATTTATTACGGTCAACGGTTAAATAGTTATTTGCGACGGGTCCCGTCCCAAATAACCACCTGCCGACATACTATTTGCGATGGGGAAATATTCCCGTCGCAAATACCTTTTACCGTCGTCGGTTATTTGCGACGGGAATATTCCCCCATCGCAAATATGTTTCCGGCGATTTGGCGCGCAACGCGCGCCAGTTCTTTTGCGACGAGGACTGCAATCCCGTCGCAAAAGGCTACTTATTTGCGACGGGCAAATACCCCCGTTGCAAATAAGTTTTTAACGGGGCTATTTGCGACGAGATTTATTCCCGTCGCAAATACCCATTTTTCCCGTAGTGGTTCATCCTCCCATGTGACCTCAACTAATGAAACCCGTATTATATTACTTACTCATCGTATATGATAACCCCTCCTATCCATTTAACTAATGCATCATAATATAAAATGTATCTTTTCATCTATTGAAAGTTTGTCTCAAAAATATATGACCAAACAATAGTTATTAAATTCCTATTAAATATTTCAAGAGGTGATTCTAGGTGTTATAATGACTATATGAATTGAATGTAATAACTATATATCCCCATAATACATTCCATGTTAAAGATGTAATTGGTATGCTCCTAGGAAAATAATCTCTCAACTTATTTGAGTAATTTTATACTACTATCTAAAATTAAAATTTTACCTAGGAAGTGAATCATAACCATTTAAAAGAGGACCTTTTTGACCGTTGCATATATCATATTCTCTATCAATGTATTAAAAACTATCTAATGATTTTTTGGCATAGTCAGGTAGATTCTGAGAATACACCAAGATAAAATCCATGAATTCCACCACTAATGAATCATGATATGTACATAGAACAGGATTCATTAATTCCATTAAAAAATAAATGAATTCATAAGACTAAAATTCATAAATAATTAATCATATAGACCAATCCTATTTTGAATATTTGTTCGGGGTATGTATAAATGTCGAACATGTACTGAGTGATAGCCTAACCTAAAATGAAAATTCAAGAAAACCAGATCTCCTTACAGATGGTCAAACATATCATCTATCTATGCGAAGGGATTCTGGTTCTTAATTATTAGTTGTTTTTATTTTGATAAATAAAAACATGTCATAAGGGTTTTATCAAACTTTTTCACAAAAAGTACCATCGAACCGCCTAGAAAAGATCATGGTCATATAAACCCTTTCACTTCCAAGTCCTCTAGATAAATCTTCATTTAACGGTCCAGATTCTGGATGCCACCTAGAGGCGCCCCATTCTGGGTTGTTCACATGGCCTCAAGTGTGTTTCCCCGAACGCCAGAGGATGCCGACTAATAGCGAGGCCCTTGGGTGTGATAGTGGGGAAACCATGCCCTCATTGGCAGAGTACACAGCAGAAGTGTTAACACATACAATAGCGGAATCTGTAAATATTCAACAACAGTAAACAATAGAAGACTAGAAATGTAAAAAACTAGAGCACATATATATATATATGAAAGGAAGAATGATACATATGTTTAGTAAAGCAGCCAAACAAGTTACAATGTAAGAATACAACTTTTCTAATCCAAAGTGAAAAAAGAATATAGAAAAACTCCTCAGCATCAGAAGCCATAGCTTTCTCCCATACTATCTAGCTCCACAGATAGTCATGTAGCTAAAGTAGATGGGAGGTAGCCTTTATCTATACCTAAAATAATATAATCTGTTAGGGCCCAAAAGAATGACCCAAACAGGGTGTGAGACTAAATCCATGAAGGCAACCACCCGATGATCTCTGCCTAATAGTCAGTGAGTATATGGAATTAAAAAGTACAGAAAACATTAAATAAGAAAGTACAAAGCAATAAACGATCCACAATTTCTGATCATTCAAGTCACTACAAAACATGCAATAGCTAATCAAATCATGTTACCACTACAGGTTACCCTCTGGATAGTACCCACAACTTATCCCCTATATTCCTACCTAGAAAATCAAGAATATAGATAAACATAAGGTAAACCTCTGCGAATTACTCACAACATATCCCCTGTGGTCCTACCTAACATGTAAAAGCAACCCTCTTGGAAGTACACTAAGTCTAACCCCTCTAGTTCATCTTAAACATAGACAATATGAGGAAAAACTCGACATCAATTCCCCCGATTATCTTGTATTAGTACTAAAGGAACTCTGGGGAAGCACTAAACATCTCATTCCCCTTGTGGACCATGTAGAGGAACTAAAGACACTCTGGGGAAGCCCACATCCCCAATTCCCCCTGTGGTCTCACTTCTTAAAATAATATAAAGACACTCTGGAGAAGCCCTCATTATCCATTATCAAAATGGTCTATACACCTTGTTATCTCGGACCATTGTAATTAAATCATGTGGATGTGCACGTAATAGTCAATGTAAACCTCAAGAAAAACTTGGATAGAATTCTACAACACAACATGACAAAAACAGTACAGTCACACCATCCAACAACACTAGGCATGAGAATGTAAATTGTCGCCTCACAGGAAAACAAGACCCAAAGATCAAAACAGGAAAAACATGCATGGTGAATACATCCAAATCACAAAAATTCACACTATTATCAATCATTAATCATCTACTCAGGCATACCATCATAGCATAGAAACAATAGGGTCATAACAGTCAACACATAATACCCCGTTCAAGGGTATTGGTGGAATTCGGACATAAAACTCAAAGAAAATCAACAGATTGGCATGAACCACCTACCTTGGGGTTAGGAGATAAATATACATGAACCTCGAAGCTTGAATCCCCTATAACATCATAGATCTATTAAAACACATAAAACATTCTTACCCACGATAAACAAGGAAATGATGAAGACTTTTACAATAATGCTCTACAAGAAAAGAGAACTCACTAATGAGATTCAAACACAACTGACAGAGTTCGATTAAGAGTACGGACGGAGGATCAGGGGTTCGTTGAGGATCCACAGTTGTGTGGGTTCTCTCAGGTGAATAAATCCATGAATAATACGGTTCTGTCCATCAGATGCAATGTCAGTGTGTTTAATGAAAAAAAAACAACATACATGATGTGTACATCTGTAGTACACATAGTGTACTCGCCTCTTCTGCACTCTTCTTTAGGAAGCCTCCACATTACCACACATGACCATGTGTGTGGCCATGACACGACCAACACACAGCCTTCTACGGTAACGAAGTACATGACATGTACTCATAATTTACATGACGTGTACATCAAAAATTTCCATAAAATCCTCTTTTCTCAAAAACTCCGTAAAAAAGAGAAACATACCTGAAAAGAAGCCCCAAGATCTTACAAACACCCCCCTTTAATGAAAATCATCCCCGAATTTCCCTAGTGTAGAATAGATGAAGAAACCCCAAATAGTTCTGGCCACTACACTCGTACATCGGCCTCCCTCTCCCAAGTCTTGACCAGCACTCGATCGTGCTGCCATAACACTTGTACCAGAATAACAGACCGACCATGATGAAACTTTGTACTACTATCCACAATCCTGATAGGATGCTCCTCATACTACACATCCTCTTCGAGCTCAGCCTCCTCGAGTTGAAAGACATGAGACGAGTTTGAAAAGTAACATCGGTGCTGAGAAAATTGGAAGACATATTGCATAGCTCGATACCTATGAGGTAACTAAAACCGATAAGAAACTGGACCAACTCTCTCCAACACCTCAAAGGGCCCGACATACCTCGGTGAAGGCTTACCCTATCTCTAAATCCCCTTTTGTCCCAACCTCGGTGTGCCAAGCTAGAAAACCTGATCCATGACCATGAACTCCAGAGGTCAGCTCCGCTGATCCGCATCAGACTTATGTCGAGGTTGTGCCATAGCCATTCTATTCTGAATCAAATCTATCTACTCTGTGGTCTCTTGAACAAGATGAAGTCCCAAAAAACCTTCCTCTCCTACCACCATCCATCATAAATGGGATCAGAAGGCCTACCGTACAAAGCCTCATAAGGTGACATCGGAATAGTTGCATGAAAACTATTATTGTAGGATAACTCCACCAGAGGTATATGTTTCTCCCAAGATCCTTCAAAATATACAATGCATAATTGGAGCATATCTTTAATCAACTAAATCATACGATCAAATTGGAAATATTTTTAGGGATGTTATGTTGTACTCAAAAGTACATTTGTGCTGACATCCTTCTGAATCACCTGCCAGAACCGAGAAGTAAAACGTGAAACCCTATCTGAAACAGTGGAGTGTTGAACTCCATGAAGACGTACAATATCATGGATGTACAATCATCCCATCTCATCAACAATTAAGGACTCCTTGATTAGCAAGAAGTGTGAAACCTACGTGAGTCTATCAACAATAACCCAAACTACATCATTCCCTTAAGGCGACCAAAGAAAACTGGTCACCAAGTGCATCGTGATGTCATTACACTTCCACTCGAGAATGGGTAACTACTATAAAAGACATGTTGGTCACTTATCCTCTACATTCACCGGCTGAGAAGTGGAAAACCTCATGACGAAGCCAGCAACATCCCTCTTCATGCCTGTCCTCCAATACTGGCGGTGTAGATCACGATACATCTTGATGATGCCAGGAAGAACCACCCAAACTGAGGAATGAAAATCCCTCATCAGCTCCTCACGTATGTCTGTTGGAACCCATATGTGCCCTGGGAAATGAAATATCTCATCCTCAAAAATGGATCTCTCCTCACACACTCTCCCTTAGGACTAGGCCATCTGAATATGATAGTTTCCTCATTCGTACCCGATCAAGAAGTGTAGAGGTAACAGTTACAAAATATAGAAAAGTCTTTTGATGTCTTTTTTGCACGTCCAATGAATCTTGGATAAGATATCCATAAGATGTCACTCACTGTAGGCCTCTAAAAATTCCAGTATCTGAGTCATCCTACTCAACGCATCAGCCACTGCATTGCTTTTCCCCTGCATGTAGGAAATCTCAAAGTTAAAAGACTGAATGCACTAAAACCACATTCACTATCTCAAATTCATATCACATTGATTGAAGATGTACTTGAGACTGTTGTGGTCAGTGAAAACCAAAAAGTGATCTCCCAGAAGATAATGTCACCAATAGAATAGGGCATGATAAAAAGCTTCCAACTCTAGATCGTGTGTTGGATATTTCTTCTCATGTGGCCACAACTACCGAGTCCCATACGCAATGAATCTATGTCCTTGCATAAGTACATATCCAAGCCTGATACATGAAGAATCACAGTAAATAATATAGCTCTTTCCTAGCTCTGGAAAGACTAGTATTGGTGTTAATGTCAACGTCCCTTTCATCTCCTGAAAGGATAACTCACAGGAATCTTCCCTTAAGAACTTCACCCCCTTCTTGGTCAAACAAGTCAGTGGGGCTGCTAAGCATGAAAAGCCTTGTATAAAAAGTCGGTAGTATCTAGAAAACCCTATAAAACTCCTCACCTCAAAGGCATTCTTCATATGCTCCCATGAAACTACAACTATCACTTTCTCATGGACTACTTATACTCTCGCCTCCGAGTACACAGGACCAAATAAGTGAATCTGATCCATCCAAAAGTGGCACTTCGAGATCATATCATGTAACTGATTCTCCCTTAATGTACTGTAAATGTTATCATGATTGGTATAATGGTCATTTCGAGTGTGAGAGTACTCCATGATATCATCCATGAAGACCACAATGAAGGAATCCAAGTATGGATGGAACACTCGGTTCATTATTACCATGAAAACTACATGCATGTTCATGAGACCGAATGGCATAACCAAGTACTCATATAGAACATACGTGCTCCTAAATCCTGTAAGAGGTATATTTTATGTTCTAATGCACAACTGATGATAACTGTATATCAGGTCAATCTTCAAGAACACCTAGGCTCATTGAAGCTACTCAAATAGATCATCAATCCTAGGTAAAGGATATCAGTTCATAACCATCAACTAGTTAAACTTCTAATAGTCCACACAGATCCAGAGGGTAATGTCTTCCTTCTTTGTAAATAGAATAGGTGAACCCCAAGGAGAAGTATTGGGTCAGATGAAACCCTTCCGTTTCATCTCCTCCAACTGCTTCTTGAGGTCCTGCAACTCAGGTGTAGCCAACCTATACGGAGGAATGGACACTGGTTCCACTCCTGGCACAAGCTCAATCGAGAAGTCTACCTCACGCATTGGAGGAAAATCTGTAAAGTCCTCTAGAATGTCATCTGTGAAACAATCCACCACTGGAGAAAAGTCTAACTATGAAGTCCCCATGTCATTCAAATAAAGACTAGAAATCTGGGATGTATCTCCAACCAAACCATGATTCTCAGGTCCTCCTATGCCCGACTGGACATCATACTCGCCCCTATGAAGAAAGGATCCACCCTTTGGTGATATGAAATTCACCCTACGGTGATAATAGTCAACGACCGTGTGAAATAGAACTAAATATTCCATCCCGATAATGAAATCATTGCTTCATATCTCTAGAATATTGAGGTCCCATAAGATGTGGCATCCACAAACCTGTATAGGGAACTCTCTTCAATGACTTACACTAGCTTTTATACTCCCCAATGGAGTTTCTAGCATCATGATATCAACATTATGAAAGATACAGAGGCCAATGATTTCCAAGATAGCAACAGATATAAAGCTATGGAAAGCCCCCTGTATCAAAAAGTGCAAAAGCTAAAATTGAGGATACTAAGATTATACCTCGAACAGTAGATGGTCTGAGATCCTGATCCTATAGGTTCTGCTCCACAGTAATTGTCTGGCCTATACCATGGCCCTGTGACCCTTCCTATCCACTTTGAGCTGATCCACCCTGATTTCACTGAAAACCGGGTGACTGGATACCACGACCACAACCTCCACCAAGTCCTTAACATCCCAAAGAACTATAGTTACTAAAATGGTGAAGAACTGGTGGTGCTACTCCTGAATGAGGAGTCATAGAAGAACCCAAGTCACCAGCTGCTGGAGAGAAGATCTGAAAAAAGCACTGAAGATGACCGAACTTACCGCATGACCAACACTCCACTAGGCCTTTTAGGCAATGTGGCCTCGTATTCCCAATCCTTCCACACTAGTAACACACCACCTGGCTACCAGAAGAAGTGGCTCGCCTACTTGGATCACTGAGTGAAGACTCCCTAGGGAACATCCTACTGTTAGTAGGATGAACACCAACCCTAGATGTCGAGCCAACCTAGCTCACAACTCTATAATTTCTCATATTACACTCTGTGATCTACGCATGGTTGACTACAGATGTGATAAAAGTCAACCAGACTATGTTCACCTACGATCGGATGTCATGCCTCAGACCATCCTTAAACGTCCTTGCCATGATCAACTGATCACCTCCTTAAATAGAAGTGAAGCGCTACCACTATGTAAAGTGGGAGGAATACTCCATAACAGAAAGAGTACCCTATTCCAAACTGATAAACTCATAGGCTCCATCAGCACTTAGGGTCTTCGGATAGAAGTAGTCAAAGAAGATAAACTAAAAATTATCCCACACCATAACCTAATGGCATCCCGCCTGTGAGATCATGTCCCACAACCTCATGATGGAGACTTGGATCATATAGGTAGCAATATTGACCCTCCTATCTAGAGGCATATCTAGATACTCAAAAATCATCAGCGTGCCTCCTATCCATGAATCTATAGCCTGAGGTCCTCCCTCCCCTGAGAATGATGGAGGATGCTGCTGCTGGAAGACCCACGTCAAATCAACCATCGATAGGGTATGAGGTGGTGATCCCTAAATGTTCTGAATCATCCTTAAAAAGACATCCTTAAACTATTCATCAGCACCGGTAACATGCATAACTGCTGGTGCCAAGACTGGATCAACTGTAGGATCTGTAGGTGGTCCCTGAACAGCCATGTCCGGTGTCTGATAACCATCTGGAAACTAGAGGACAACCATTGGATGTCTCGGTGGCCTAATTCTTCAAGACCAATCACACACCATATATAAGAATTAACAGTGATTGAAACAAGGAAGTGTAAGAAGAAATAAGAGAAAAAAACATGTTTATAAAACATGAATGCATGGCGTGTACATTTCCTACATGGTGTGTTCCCAAAATTTTATTCACATGGGCATGTACTCCAGTATAAACTAGTCGTGTAACTTCCCAGATGAACGACATGTTGTCTTAACACATGGTGTGTACTTGAATCCTCTTTCCCTGCCCGATTTCTTCTACACATCTATGCCACAAGCCTCTTTCAAAGAAAGACTACACGCCGTGTAAAATTCCTAAACAACGTGTTCTTGACAACCATCACCTGTCCCGTGTTATTTGTGACATGGACTGACACACAGATCACACTATATGGCGTGTTCTTGATTGAAAAAGCCTGAATGAGAAAGGATGACACCAGCCTGTGTTGTACGTGACACGACTGGGTACCTGGGTTAGACTATGTGGTGTGTTTAAGGAAGACACGGTGTTTACAAGGATGGGTGACACCAACCCGTGTTGTTCGTGGCACGACCGAGTACCTGGGTGGACTACAAGACATGTTTAGATGACACACAACATGTATTAGACAAGACATGGCCAACTTGTGTTCTTAGTGACATGGTTGTGCATGGGGTCGACTCTACAGGGCATGTATAGATGATACAGGGCGTGTTCACCCCAGAATATCCCCATCTTGTGTCTCTGCCCACACGGCCTATGACACAGTAAGAGACTTCATTACGTGTATATAATGTTCACAATGTGTAATTAAGAAAAACAGTTTCTTCCGGAACAGAAGAATACATGGCACGTATATCAAAATACACGGCATGTATTCTTGGTTTTTTCAGATAGTAAGCCATAGAAACTACTCTAGAACCCATAAAACCTTGAAATGAGTACCTAAAGTTCCAATTTTTGATCCGTGGGGGCCCGAACTCCCTGCAAATCAATGTTTGGAATCTTAAACCCATTATAACATAGAAAAAAAGGTAATTATCCTCTAAATTACAGTCCATGAGGGCCCATAACACCTCAACAACCAATGTTTGTCATTCATTAAATAAAATATTTACACAACAATATCCAACCAAAGACTAGATATTTCTATTAAGACAACTATGACAACATCATGAAAACATTACACATTATATATCACAAAAACATGCAATCACTAATGCATACTAGATGGAATAGAAATAATTCATGACATGTGATTTCTATAATGTTCCTATATGATGAATGAGATGGCATACCCTCATATCATTGGGTTGTAACAGAAATATATCCTTAATAACATCAACAGTAACATCCCAAATCATGTGAGTCACTCAAGGTGAAATCAAATCAACTGTAACAATTGAAAAACTAAAAAAATTTCAATTAAATGTTGTAGATTATATTTTCCATGTACACTGGTTAGCTACTCTTGGGCACAACTAAACACCAAGTACCAATTCCTTCCCATATCTGGCTATAGATCCAAATAGTAAGTCAAGAGAAAATAAATCCTTTGATAACACTTTGAAACATTCCAGATTTAGAAGCCACATAGAGGCACCCCATACCCGGTAGGTTTCATGGCCTCAAGAGCATTTCCCCAAATGCCAGAGGCTGCCGACCAGTAGCGAGGGACATGGCTGTGATAGTGCGGAAACTATGACCTCATTGGGAGAGTACACAACAGAAGTGTCAACAAATACAATAGCGGAAGCAGTAAATATACAACAACAGTAAACAACGGAAGACTAGAATAATGAACAACTAGAGAAAACACACACACACACACATGTATATATATATAAGAAAATATACATGATACTTATGTATAAGAAAGAATCTAAACATTTCACAATGCAAGAATACAATTGTGCTAAACCAAAGTGATAAAAAGACCCAAATAAACTTCTTAGAAAAGCAAGACATAGCTTGGTCCAATTCTCTCCAGCTCCACATCATGTCAGGTACCTGAAGTAGAAGGGTTCTTTCCCTTATCTATACCTGAAACAATATTATCTGTTTGGGCCTAGAATAATGACCCAAATAGGGAGTGAGACTAAATCACAGTAGTCAACCACCTGAAGATCTCTGCCTAACAGTCAATGGGTATATGGCAGGTAAAAGTATTGAAAATAATAATCAATAAAGTACTTAGCAGTAAACTATCCACTATTTCAATTAATTCAAGTCACTACACAACATGTCACATTTAAGCAATGTATGTAAACACAATAGGTAACCCTCTTGGAAGTACCCACAACCTATCCCCTCTGGTCCTACCTTGAAACTGGAGTCTGCAGCGAAACAAAAGGTATCACTTTGGGAAGTACTCACATCCCATACCCTCTGGTTCTACCTAAAATGTTAAAGAAACCATCTAGGAAGTACACTCAATCTAACCCCCTAGTTCAGCTTAATCATAGTCTATCTGAGGGAGAACTCATCATTAATTCCCCCTATATTCTTGTCTTATTACTAAAGGCGCTCTCGGAGAGCACTCAATGTCTTATTCCCCCTATGGAAAACGTCGAGGAACTACATACACTCTGGTGAAGAACTCATCATCAATTTCCCCTATGGTCTCGCATCGTAAAAACATATAAAGACACTTTGGAGATGCCATTATTGTCTATTCTCCCTATGGACTATAAACCAAGTTCTCTTAGCCCTGTTTAATTCAAAAAAGTGTTGCAGTGCGTAACAGCCAAAGTAAACATCAATAAATACTTTTATAGAATTCTACAACACAACAGGATAATAGTATAACAGTCACACCATCATTCAACACTAGGAATTGGAATGTAAACAACAGCATCACAGGATAACTAGTCCAAAAGGACAAAACAGGAAAAAACTGCATGGGAAATACATAAAATGCACAACAATTCACCCTATTTTAAATCATTAATCATCTACTCAGGCATACCAACATAGCATAGAAACAACATGTTCAATATTGTAAAGACGTAATACCCCGTTAAAGGGTTTTGATGAAATTTGCACATAAAACTCTATGAAATTCAACAGAATGGCACAAATCACCTTCCTCAGGGTTAGGAGATCAATATACTTGACCCTAAAACTCGAATCCACTTAAAACGTTGTTGTATATGAAAACACATAAAATGTTCAACCCATGATAACATTGAAAGGAAGAATAATTGGAAAACAATGCCCTAAAATATGAGATAAATCACTGATGTGATTCCAGCAAACCCGACAGAGTTCGATTCAGAGGACAGACGAAGGCTCGGGGGTTCGTCGAAGATCTACAGCTCTGAGTGTTCTCTCGGATGATGAAATCGTAGAAGAAGTCGGTTCTATACGTCAGATGTGACCCTGATGCATTTAATGAAAAATAAAAAAATACGCAACGATTACTTTTGGCTATTCCATACCCCTCTTTAGGAGGACTCCACATCACCCCACACGACTGTGTGTATGGCCATGACACGACTAGCACACATCCATCTGTGGAAACAATGTACATGGCGTGTACTTCAAAAATTTCCATAATCTCATCTTTTCTCAAAAACTACATAAAAAGGAAACACATACCCAAAATGAAGGTCTGGGTTCTTACAATTCATCCCCTTCAACTCTATAGTTTCCATCCAATAAGTAGGAATGGATATCATCACAACTCCTAACATTAACATGATGAAAAAATACAACTCCCTCTTTTGTAGTAAAATAGAAATGTCATTTGGGAAGACTCCCTAATAATGATAAACTACTTGATGGAATTCCTCATAACACGGTCCCTAATGATCCAAAAATAATCATGAAATATTGTTTCTTATCACACCAATCCCATGATGATCTGGTAAATTTCAACCTGATAGAAAATCCCATTCAAACTTTTGAATAAAAACCCTACCCTTTGGTGATGTAATGGTCACCCTCCAGTGATAGTAATTAGCATGGTAATTATATTAAACTATCCATTCTATCAAAATTATGATGTCAAAACCTGTATTATAAAGTTAAAAAAATATCCCATATGAAGTGTCACCCACCTATATCAATGTGTTATTCAGTACACATGCATATATCCTGTAATATTATTCCCAGTAGAGTATCAAGCATCATAACACCATATGAGAATAAAATAAAAAGTACAAGGCTCTACAAAAGATGATCCACTATGAAATAATGAGAAGAACATGTATCTAAAAGATAACATACAATATTATAGGATTCTACGATCACACACTCTTCATAGATGGCTTGAAAATATTCTCCTTATGTGTAAGATGTATTCAAAATATATGGATTAGTTCACAGAGATGCAAAACAACCTAACTACTAAGACAAAATACCTCACTATTATCATGGTAAAACAAGTGTTTGGATTCCTCAGTCACAACCAACCTCTTGGCCATATTTACCAACACTAATACAAATCCAAACCAGACATGAAGTTATGATTCCTCTCCTAAAATTGAAATTGAAGAATATCCCGTACCATTTAATGTTGTATGGAAGGTCCTACAACATTTTTATAAATTGTGAATCCTACCTCATGATCAACACATAAATCGGTCTCTATCACACTGACCCCTCATATTTCCATCTCTCACATAGTTATTCAAAAATAAATATCTACTTTCACTAATAATCTTGTTGGTATTCCCATCACATGAATCCTCAAAACAGTGCTTTCTTCCTGTTGACACTGAACCACTGGGTCAAGATGATATATTGTGCTACATCGCTCCACATGATTACCTTAGGATATGTTCTATGATAATCCCATGATTCAATATCTCATTATGAGTATTCTTAGAAAACATGTTTACCTATGATCGAACAGAATGAATGAGACCTTCCACAAAGAATATCATCATTAATGTCTTATTGGAAAAGAAAATTGATGAAAAATCATGAATATCTATGAAACATACTGAATAATCCATAATATTCATCGCACGATGCTCTAGATTGATAAACTGACTGGCCCTCTCAGCCCTCAAAGTCTCGGGAAAGAATCAGTCATGAATGATGGATTACAAATCCCTCAAAACCATTTCTTATTGCATATTATCCATGCTCAAAATACCCACTCACATATAGCTACTTCATAAAACATATATTGCCCAAGATTCACTCACCGCTCAATATGGATCATTTGATGCATGAAAATTGATAAACTAGTCTCATGCTAGAGATCTGTAGCCTTTTCACTAGCATCCCCCAAGCCTTCATTTTATGTTATTGATTCAACACACACATCTTCTCTTCTATAAATGAGCCAAGGTATGGGGAACAATAATCATTCCATATAAACTGTGATGAACCCTCATGGAATTGTGAATTAACACCCATATCTGGTATAACTATTTAACCTACTATAAGCACTAATAAATGTTCTAATGGTGGCTCCTGGTCCACCTCCTCTGAATCATGGTTGTATCCACCCTCATAGCACATGATTTGAGTTCATACTAGAAGAATATATCTAAAATATTCAATGGCATAGCATGCAAATCAATATTGGAAAAACCAAATCACTTATAAAAGCATAGGACAAATTGATGACTTCATATAATAATGTCACACCCATTTTCCTGCTCCTAAAGCAAGGACTGGGCAACAAAAACTACAATAAAATGTATCAAACACAGTCTTCCGCATACTCTAAATTTGGATGTCTGTTATGCATTACATTTCTCTACATGGGTGCCAATATATGGACTATCTAGTTCAATTGAAAATTCCATTTACTGGAAAATATTTCATTTTAGAATATCATTTCCATTTAAATGCATTTTTCAAATTATATTTAAATTTTTGTGCTAATTGGATCAGAAAAATAACATATAAGGTCCCATATACTATATAAAATGATTTTCCCACTCATTTAATCTCAAAAATAACTTGTTCCATTCCATGCAAACAATAGTTCATGACTAAACATGTCATAATTGACTTCATAGTGTGTTTGTTGTCCCAAATAAAAGAAAACACATTTTAGGAAATGGAAATCACTCTACATACTAATTATTATCATAAATTTCCAAAAATAATTGTTAAATGAATCATATTCTACAACACAGTTCACAAATAATAAATTATTTAAAGATATGAAAATTATCCTATAATGAATGTCATATGCATGGCATGTGAATGATGTAATGCATCTAAAATGATTCATGGGATGGAATTCCCTCATATCAATATGTAGTGGTACAATCCATATTAATAGAATCATCACTCATCATGTGCATCCCCCAATAGTGAAATAAATCCAAATTTAATAGGGAAATTCTAGAAGAACATATTCCATCCTAGAAAATTTGGAATTTTCTTAAATGTGGGTTGGCTACTCCTAAGAACTACTCAAAACCAAATTCCAAAAAATTACTAATATATTTTTTAAAATACCAAAATGATAATAAAAAAGAAACCCTACCCCCTATAATATCAATCTATAACATCCCATGTCGAGTAACACTAAATGGTGCCCCAAGCTGGTTAGTCACAAGGTTTCAAGCATGCCTCCCCATATTGTAGACACTACTTTATAATAGTGAGGATCTAAGGTTGTACAGTGGGAAGACTATACCTTCATAATAAGAGTAACAAAATGATGAAAAAAATAAATAAATTAGTGGATGAATCATAAATTTTTTTGAACGAATATAACAATAAGAAGAATATAAAAACAATAAAACCAAAATGAGTGTCATGTATAATTTTATGATCCTGTTATGTCTCTATAAAAAATGATAGTAAATACATTCTTTTAGGAATATATTATAATACATTTTTTAAAATTTTAAAAAAAATATAAAAAAAGAACTATCTCCAAATATCATCATGATCATAGCTTTCTCATATGCCCCCTTCTCCTATGCAATGATAAATTAAAGAATCATAATGTTGGAACAATACTCAGTCCCTACCAACATCGATGAATTATATCAAGGAACCCAATATTAGATCAAATAGGGTTTTAAAATAACATACAGTATGCCACCTCAAATGGTTTCTATAACATACATATTTTGTGTAAAACAAAATTAAATATTGTGAAATATATAATCGTAACATAAAATAATTAGTAGGTGTGATGCTACCCTGCTAATAAGGCTCACTATGAACCAGAAACCATAATCATGGGCTGACAACAAGGCATGATAACTAATGTGAGATACAATCAAGTAAAATAACTATAATTAAATACACACAACATTGATATGTATAATGAAAAATAAAATGCCATCATGGCCTATGCTGAGTAATCTACTTTCAGACCCCAATGTATGTTACCAATGTATAATGATAAATACATACTCATGGATTCATACATAAGTGGAAAAAATTCATCATATAAACGACCAATGAATTCCCTAATTTCCTATGAGAGTATCTATATAATATCATTAATGACATTTGATGACCCCAAAGTGCATTTCCGCATAGCATGTCCATGGTGGATGAAGAAATCCAAATATGAGAAGTATCTATTTCCATAGAATCAAATGTAAACTAGGGAAACAAGGGTGAAATTTCAATGGAATACATAGGAATTAGGATCAATGGAGTAAAAATCTCAAAGAAATCCACTATGTTAATTAGGATCCATGGAGTAGAAGTGTCCATCTAATCTAATATAATTATGATCAAAGTAGTATAAATTTCCATGGAAGCCACTATCATTATCAATTCATCATCTTTTTTCATAAACATTCTCAAAATAATTTCTATTAAATTTCATAATATTTCACAACATGGATGTGAGGCATAAACCTTCGATATAATTCATTCAATTCTTATTAAGGGAACCAATAAATGTATCAAAAACACCAAAACCCAAAAAGGTGTTATAAAATGACAAATATATGTGATGAAACCTGACTGTTTTTCAAAGTTGAGGTGAATGACCTCCAACCAAATAATTCTACAAGTGGATAACCAAAACAAGTCCCAAAATCACAATCAAGACAACATTAATTTTTAATAGAAATGCCAGAATTTCTATCATGTGATACAATGAATTCACATTTTAAAAAACCAATCATTAAGGGAAGGGTTTTAATTACCTACTATATACCAATGGTATAACACCCATCTAGTATAAACATTTAATTCAATCAGAACGAAAACAAAAAAAATGATGACTAGATAAAAATTGAAAACAGGGAATAAGCCCCTATACTAAAATAACACCATGGAGGATAAGTGAAAAGGTGAAAGAAGAAATATGAATGATGAACTCACTAGCATAGATCTAATGAGAAAAATTTTGTCTGAATGAGAATAAATATTAAGAAATGGAAAAAAACTGAGGATATGCTTGTTGAAAAAAATCTAATATTAGAAAAGGACTCCCTTAATTACACTATAAATAAAAGTGTATGAAGAGTATTTTATAATTATGATTTCAATAAAAAAAATTCATAATCTATCAAAGATTAACATGGAATATGTTTTGGTTTCATGGATCACCGAATCAAGTGACAATTGTGAGCATTCCTCAATCGCAAGAGGGAAACTTCATAGTTCATGTGCACTGGTTGGGAAACTATGTGAAAAACATGCAATTATCCTCTGATAAAAGTCTTTTTCAACCCACATTGGCTTGTTTCCCACGTTACATGGTTTTCTAAAACTTTATATCCTAATTCTTCTGATTGAATCAGACACACAATTAGTGATAACCATGATACATGGGTAGAGTGGTTTCAACTAACCATGTGGTGTTTATTATTTTTCAATAATCAGGGTTTTAACATCTATAGAAGCCCTTAATACCCCCCATAATACTCATGTAACCTCAATAGAAATTCATACTAGGTCAAAACCAATCATTTAAACAAAATTAAATAGATATATACCATAGACAAAACTCAAGATTTTATAATTAACCTATAAATAAATTTGTTTATAAAAATAAAAATTATTCATGTTAAGATAATATAGAAATGATGAATTTGAAAATCAATTTAACTATTTTTAATTAAAATTAAAAAATTAAAAAAAATATTTTTTAATTGAAAATTAATAAATGTATAGAAACTACTTCTATAGAAAAATGGCATTTTAAACATTTAGGGTCCCAAATATTATTTCATATGAAATTTTAAGATATTAGTTAATATATTGAAATATTATATTTTACTAAACTTATAAATTGAACAATTCTACATTTTTAAGATAAAATATAAAAAACATTAAAATTGGATCATTGATGAATACAATAATTTCGTGACATTTAATCAATTTCCTGAATAATACTCTAATTATGATCATTTTAATTTATTAACATTTTATTATTTTTTATTTTTTTATTCAATATATAATTTTTTTAATAAAGTTCATCTATTATTTTAAGGATCATTTTAGTTCGGTGTTTCATATTAACAATCTATTCTAAATTTTTTGTAATGGGAAATTATTAATATAATCTCAAGGAGTTAGATTCTTTAACCTTAATTAAATCTATATTTTTTTAATATATAATAACATCCATTAATAAAATTGTTTAATGGAATCGAACAGACATACATGAATTAAGATAAATTTTTTAATGATGTCTCCTACCCACTATATTTGATATGTCTATAAATATATTTATATTAAATACTTTTATTAAATGGTTAATAGGGACATTCCTTTAAAAGATTAATTTTCATGATCTTATTTCCATCCAATTACTAAATAAAATATGATAATATCCATTAAAATCAAAGTAAATGAGCATATGAATATGAAAACTCAATCCTAAGATATCCCCTCCTAAAGAACATTGTTTTTAACTAATGATTCTTTTGATTAAATAATAATATAATAAAAAAACCTACAAATCCTAAAAATCTAATCTAGGTTTCCCATGAACATATTACCATTTGGTCCACTAACATTAATATATTAGAATCTATCATAATGGGTTATACTAAAAATGGAAATACCTAATCATATCCTCAATGTGTTTCAAATATGGGGTATAGTTATGCCTTTTTTTACACAGTAGGTGAATATCATATTAATAGAAAACCAACATTTTAGTGTCATTACACAGATGTGCATCTATTCTAGAGCCTTCATCCACATTTTGGTGTCCATAAAGGTATGTCATCACTAGGAAAGAACATAATCTACACATTACCTAAATTTTAGGTTGTTATTTTATAAATAGAATTATAAATATGATATTCCTTAATCATTCGTCATCCTAATCCCAAAAAATAATTAAACCAACTTCAAAAATAACTAAACTATACTCTAATACCGACCAATATTACCCATAATTTCACTCTCGAGTTGGGTACTATAAAAATTATTTTGCAAACTGTCCTCAATGCTAAGTGAGATATCATATGATATTTTCATATACTACACATACTTTTCAATTTTTAGACAGTACATATAGTAATAGTATTAGAATACATAAAATAGAAGGTTTGATATCTTTAAATATAAACTATCAATGATACAAAATCTGAAATTATTTTCATTATTTCTCTTTTATCAAATCACAATCGACCCCCTTCTATGCTTTCTCTAGGTTATACTTGTCTTCCTATCCCATAGAAAATAAAAATAAGATTGTGGTGATAACAAATGACCAATAAAAGAAAAAATTATCAACACACCATCTATGGTAAGATTATAATCATTTAAAAAACAACACGATAAAATAAATTAATTTGTATAAAGATAATGTAAAAATTATAGTTGAAAATAAGGAATAATAGATGGAAAATTAATCTCAAATGAACAAACATACACTGCAGAATATAAATGTGGAATACCAAGATTGTAATCATTATACAAGGAGAAAAATATAGGCATATCACATTGATAATATTATAAATAATTATCATTATGAAATATGAAATTTTGAACATAGACTACACAATTATGACCATAAAAAATATAAGTGAGAATTGATAACATTAAATACACTCGTGCACAGTCATTATGTGAATAAATAACCAAAAACACACAGACAGATAATCTATATAAGCATAGATGTCCTCAATAAACTTAAATATGTATATTTAAATATAAATATCATCAATTACACTCACTCACAGTATTTTTGGGAAAAGAAACAAAAACATATACTCACAAACTGCCATTTTGTGCTAAAGTAACCTTCAATACACTAACACAAAAATTCATTATCACAGCAGATAAAAATCATTAATCAATTTATTGGAGGGTGGTAAAAATATTGGGAAACCTATAAAATAATAAAATATTTACATAATTATTCCACCAGATCAAAAAATTAATCATCATTTCCTTATATCTTAGTTAACTCGTGTGAAGGAAATACATTTAATCAATAGTTTACTAACAAAATTATATTTAAAACCCATAGGGAGAAATAAGGTGGATTGTATCATAAAAATATATTCCAAGTGTAATATAAATAAAATAAATGTATTTTGACATATATTTCAAAGCACTTCTAGATTATTAGATAAATCAATATGAAAACAAAGTAGAAATATCCATTTTGAATTCATTAAATCATTAATAGTTTTTTCCTTAAATAAAATTAGTTTATTTCTGAAAAATCATTTAATAAATTTTTATTTTAAAAGAAATTATTCTATTTCATATAAAATACAAATGTTTCTTTTAAAAAAATCATTTCAGAAAACATAGAAACACTAAAAATTTCGTTTTTCAAATAAAACCTTTAAAATCAACTATAAAAACAAGAATTCCATTTTGAAATCCAACATTCACTTCTAAAAATTATAATAATATTTACATTCAATTTTAAAATAAAATTTAATTAAAATCATATGGAAACTGTTTTTAATGCATGTAATAATAGTTTTTTAGATGATAATTCCCATAATAGAGAAAAAATATATTGATGTTGAAAACGTTAAATGTGAATAAATTTTTCAAAATGAAACATGCTGAAGATGACAAAAAACTATTTTCATTATTCAATTATTTACATAAAAAGGATGTATAAAAACTCAATAAATTAATAAATCATGGAAAATATCATCCACATAATCATCGATTGAATATGTACATTGAGTATGAAAATTCCCATATAAAATTAAATGGTGGGGATGGTCTCAATTAGATGTGTCACATTAAGAAAATAATTTATAAAGGAAAACGAAACGTAGAGAGGACAAGTAAAATCATAATAATAAAATGAGGAGAATATAATGGGTGTGTTCTTAGAGTTAAATTGCACATAAATTTTTTGTTGATCGAAATTCATTCATAATAACCTCAATAAAAATATGATAATGGAATAACACCCTTACAAATTCATTTCCATTCTCAACATAAACCCATGAAATATAGAACAAAATAAGGATTGGTGGATAACATGTTTTTCATTATATTTATATTAAAAATATGTCTATTAGAACAATATACAGCATTAAATTTAATTTGGTGGTGAATATAAAGAATATATCAATGGATAATAATTTGGATGAGGAAATCCTTACATTATATATATACCTTGAATCAAAATAAAATGAATGATAGAACATGAGATGAATCATTAAATCACTTTATTCCAAAAAAGTATGTTATTAAAATCCATTGTGAAGTATATTCACCAAAAAATATAAAAACATTATTTAATATAACATTTTTATTAAATAATTAAAAAACGAGATAAGAAACCATTACCTTTAATATATACTTACATGAATGTACATTAACGTATTTTATATTAATCATGAGAATATTAAAATAATTATGAACATTATTAATGTCTATTGTAATATACACTATTCAATTACAATTATTTATTAAACCTTTAATAGTTAGTTGTAGACTTTTTATTATCAGATGTTAGGGATTTGTGTTGTTTCATAGATGCTTCAATTCATGGTCATTAATTCCCATTCATTGATACTAATATAATTATTACTACATTATCTTAGCTACAAAAATACATTCTTTATAAATATTTAGAAATTTTTAATTTAAATCTATTGTAATTATAGTAATTGTTCATGAATAAAAAAATATAACATGATCTTTCTTTGATTATTTTTTTGAACAAATGTTGCTAGGTTAATAAAAAATAGTTTTAAAAGAATTATGAAAAATTATAAAATTCATAAAAATAGTTTTAATTCATTATATAAATTCATATAATCAACAGATGAGGGAGGTGTTAAAAAAATAAATATATCTTTCCATGAAGGTGGTAGTCTGTAATAACAGACAAGATATTTCTTCATTTTCAAAGAACAGATGAAAGATATATAATGTTTTGTAGATTTAAAATCTTAAATATATTATTAATATCATATTTATTCTTTTTTATATTTTATTACAATCCATGTAAGGATATAATGGAAATTAAAATGTGATGCTTTGTATAGATGGTAGTTCGCACATACACATTATCGACACTATCATTTATCAACGGAATGATGATAGATAGATAGTGGTAATAAAATTAAAATATAATTATTTAATTATATTAATTAAAAATTTATTTATATTATAATGTAAAAAAAGATTTATATGAGAAATATAGGTAAAAAAAGAATGCATAAGAAGTCATTAGTAGTCACTTTATTGAAATTGAACCTTCACGTGGGTGTCTATTATAAATAGAGGACTTATGGGCTTTCCATTATTCAATGATCTTATAAATTTTGGATAATGATATAGAGGAAGTAAAAATGATAGAGTTTCATGAGAAAATAAATTTTTTCTTTTATCTAAAATGAGTGGTAGAAGGCTTCTATTATAACTAAAGATAGAGGCCTTTTATAATAATTTTAAATTAAAAGTCATTATTCATGGAAAGCTGGTCAACAATTGGAGAATAATTTATAACGAATGGGGGATTTTAATTCCCCTCCCATGAAATCACGTGGATACAATATTCGATTGATTTTTTCCTTTCCCCTCAGTTTTAAATATTTACCAAAATTGACTTTTATAATGATAAATATTTTTTAACCATGATAATATATTTTCATATAAATAACATTGCCCTTATTGTATAATTTTTATATTATGTCTAAAAATATAAAAAACCATTTCATTATATTATATTTTTAATTTTTATAAATAATCATTTTAAAATAATATATGTATAATTCATTAAAATATAATTATAAAAAACTGACTTATGTCTTACAATGACTAATATATTTTAGTAAATTAAATTTGATATGGTAAATTGTATAATTTTTCATATATGTTATATATTTTTTCATGAATAATAATCAAATATTTTTTATTCATTCTTATATTTTATTGAAGATATAAATTTTAGATTACTTTTAAAAATGATATTTTATGTAGTCTCTTATATATCTATCTATTTAGAAAAATACTAAATATTAGTATTTAGTTAATTTGATCCTTTTTTATTCAAATATTAATTTATCTTTTTGAAATTGAAATTCTAAAATTGAATAATTAACCATTTCAATTGAAATAAAAAATATAAACAAAATTTATTTTATAGAGAAATAGAATTTAAAAATTTTAGTATTATTAATATTATTTATGATAAAATGTTTATATATTAGTTGAGATATTTAAATATGTCATATTATTATCTTTTAAAAGTGATCAATTCAATTTATTAGTAAAAAAATCTAAATAATTAAAAAATATTTTCTTTGATAAAAATAATCATTGATTTAATATAGAAACGTATAAAATTTTCCTCCTCTAATAATTTTCTTCTAATATATATAATATCAATTTAGTTCTCTCTTCTGTGTGAAACAATATATTCAACCTATCATTTTATTTAAAGGGAAATTAATTCATTGATATCATAGTGTTACAACCAAAATGGGATTCCCTCTCAATTTTTTATATCTATAACTTATCATGCCTAATATATACAAATGGTTCTAAATCTTTTGTTTTTCACTTTCCCTCTCACCTTTTTCCCACACCAACTCAAGAATACATAGCTTTTTTGATCTGACTCCCTCTTCACTATATTATTTTATAAAATGGGTTTTCCATACATTATCTCATACATGTGTCACCATAGGATTTATATTCTTTTAAATCTTATTTAAGAATGTTTAGAAGTACTATTATTCTCAATGAATATCATAATTTTACTTATTTTTTAGGTGGGTAGGTAATTGAGAAAAAACATGGATAATATATGGATGCTTAACTATATTTAAAAAAATGTATGATTAATTATATAACCATATCTCATGTTGCATATATAATTTAGTATAGTGTATATTCCCCATCTTAATTATTCCTCTATTTCTCTTTGGACAATAACACATGAAATTATTTTGTAAAATTATCATTCTTCTTCCCTTTTCTAATTATTTTTTCTCTCATTTACAATATTTTATGATTATTTGTTTTTCTAAATCTTTTAGATAAATTATGAAATTTTGATAAAATTTGATGCAATAAATTTTCCTTCTGGTACATAAGAAAGACTCCAAAAATATTTTTAGTATGTGTTACCTCTCTAAATGTCCTTTCCCAACATAACCCCATCCGTTTTCTCAACTATAGGCCTCAAAAAACATAATATATGTGTAGGAATGTAATTTGTCTTGTAAAATAGATTCATTAAAAAATTCCACATAATTAAAGGGTTTATGTGAAGATGTAACTATCATTATCATTTCATATGATATAAAAATATTAGATTTCATGAATAAATTTAAATTATTGTCTACAATTATTTCTTGATCTCTATATTTTTTGGGAATAGATATAAAAATTTATAGTTTTTCCAATTTATATGGTGAGTATATAAATTAATAGGTTATTGTAATATGATGTAAATATTTATATAAAATTTTTATAAAAATGAAATATACATGATACTGTAAATCATTTCCCAGGCATTCAAAAATTGTGAATTCCACTTGAACTTCTCATATATTAAATTGAAATTCAAAACATCTCATCTTTCATAAAAAAATGTTCATTCAATAAAAATATATTATATCCCAATCCTGAAACATATTTTATTTTTACTATTCATAGCACACTTTTCCGAAAAAAGTGGATGATCTAGAGATCATGTGTATCTGAATGATTTGACATACAAATACATCATTTTAAAAATAAAAACATCATCTTTATATAATACCCAATATAGTAATACAATGTTACATAAATATTATAAAATCTTGTAAGATATCCTGTATAATATACAAAAAGAACAATGGTGTGATAGAAATCATATTATGGGAATAAATATGGAAATGTAGCGTAACATCAGAGTTAATAAGAACAAAATAATATCTTAAGAAGTATGATAATAAGAATGGAAACATATTATAAGATAATAAAATTATAAAATAATATATATATATATATATATAACATAAAAATGATGTTGTAAACATAAGTCATTAGTCACTCCCAATACTATCATCATAGAGTGGAAAAAGTCCCTTGGTGGGTTAAGTTCTTTCAGTAATATAGTACATAACATATCATGAGCTATAACAAATTTCCCTATAAATTGGAGGCCTATATAATTCTATTCCAATTCATTACATAAATTGTAGAAATATATTCATATAACAAAAGTGAGAAAAACCATACCTAAATCCAAATTGTGATCATATCCCTGATAAAGGAGTGGGTCACATAATTATAATTCAAATTATAACTATTGCAGCCCCAACTCCAGTTACCAAAATACGATGAATACTTTATTTAAATTATCATTGAAAAAATGTTTAAATACCAAAGGTATGATTATTTTTTCACTCATGTTGAACCATATTTGTATATGATACAAATTTTCTATTGGGAAATGGAAATTAAAAAATACATGAGAAACTCAAATTAACTACATCCTTGAAACAACATTCCAAGAAAAATTATCCATATCATAAGGGAAATAACCAAAATAAAGGTGAGACGAAATTCTCAGTATGGGTTATGTGTAGTGGCATCCATCAGGAATCAATAAATAATAACAAATAATTAATGGTAAATAATAGAAGAATCATTCAATATAAATTAATTGACTCCAAGAATAGATATGTCATAAAAAATATTTAAAAGTTAAATAACTGAAAACAAATTCTACTTAATCAATAAAATAATAATTAACAACATCCATAGATAATATCATTGTAAAAATATAATGTATAATAATATATGAATTATTGATGAAGGAAATTATAAATTATTGGACAACATTTATCGGGAGAATAATTGTAACACCCGAGACTTTTATGTTATATAAATCCTCAAAGGAATCTTTTTCTACACAACACTTGCTTGGCTTGCTTTACACGCAATCGCGACCTTCCTCGATAGCTTGCGTCGTACGCAATACCGAGTTTCACTAAACAACAATATGCTATTAAAACTAGCCGTTATGAATAGTAATAACCACTTTTTGAAATTTTATAAATTTTATTTTTCAAAATGGACTTCATTTTTGGACTCAAAATATCGAAATTAGCCTAGGGTGAAATTTTGGTATTTTTCTGAAAACATTCAATTTTTGATGAATAGTGAAACCACTAAGTGGTAGGTTAAAAACTGAATTTTGCATAAAACTTAATTTTACCGCTTCTGTGAATGGAATTTCAAAAATCCGAGAGACACGGTTAATATCAAGGACTAAAATGTGGTTCAATGAGATGAAAATAATTTTTTGGTGAATAGTAACTTTTTACTATTTTTACCGCGGTTAATAGTAAATAGGGTAACTAAGGGTAAATATGATATTAATATTACCCTAACACATGTCCTAACTCTATTGGACAAGTGTAATTCGACCAAAAACAAACTTAGGAATAAAATATGACCATTTAGGCCCACTTGGATTAGATTAGGACATTTATTATTAATTTATTTAAAGAAGGGTTAAAATAGTTAAAATCAAAGTTTAATAAGTAAATCATTTTTAATATAGGGTTATACATAAGATATATTCGATTGTAAATATTCATTAGAAAGCTAAAAAGATTTCCTACATGATGGTATTTTATTTGTAATTTTTAGACATCAAATAATTTAATTTATTTATGACACAAAGATGATGCAGTAATTATCTTATTAATGAAATATTGACAAAATTGATAATATAAATACCAAAATAAATGTAATTTGAGACTTTTTATGAATTCCACTAATTTTCTAGGTTACTATGATATATTAGTATTGATTTAATCAACTTGGTTCGAACATATAATTCTGTTATGACTTCGACAAAAATCATATATCAAATAGTGTCAAAATTGACACAAAATAGTTTTTAAATAAAATATTATATTATTAATTGTTATTTTATTCCTAAAAATCTAAGGTTCGGCCAAATGACTTAGATAAGGATATATATTTTAATAATAAACAATTTGGGGTTCGTTTGGCATGTTATAGTAAGTGTATTAACCATATAGTGAAAGAAAACAAAAAGTCATGGTAAAAGTTATATTATTTAACTTAGAGTTAAATCTAATTGATAAGGTTAAAATAATACCCTAAACTTGTCTAAATTCTATTGGTTGATAGTATTTCGACCCATCCCCACTTTGGCTTCGAAATAAGACCCTTTGGAACCATTATAAACCGATTTTGACTTTAATATAAAATAATATTTTGAGATATTCCTAAGGTGCCCCTCTCCTCCCTTATAAAAGGGCACCTCCTCCCCCTCCTCCTCACACCAATTTGAGCACTCAAGCTCGGCCAACCCCTGCCATTTTCCCTTCTCCACTTCCCTAGAATAATCCTAGAGGTCCTGGTCTTCTCCAAAGACCAATCTTAGTTCCTTAAGTGGAGGATTCAAAGAGGCGTTCCAAAGAAGAGGTAATATCCATTACCGATCTTTTCAATTTCATTCTTCTTCAACTTCTTCTTCTTTAGTTGTTTCATGATAAAGTAATAACATCAGTATTACTTACATACTGATATGTTATTATAAATATGAAACAACCCTAATTCACCTTCTATCCATCCTACGGAAAAATGAAATCACCGCGCGTGCGTACGTACGGAATACCGTCTCCACGCCGTGGTGTAATCTATTTTCCACCATCACCTTACAAGGATGGGTATAATGGTGTAATCAGTAACTATATATGATTATTATTAAGTAATATTGATACTGAAATAATATATATATATACTCCAATACAATTCCACGATCATAGGAACGATATCATCACTCGTGCGTACGTACGGAATACCGTCTCCACGATGTGATGCGACTCGTTCTACATGATCTTCATTTCATAATGATTATATAAATGAATTGAATGAATGAATATGGTATATAATACACTAATACCATTCTGGAAATGAATTATCTATAACCTAAAGATAAGAATAAGAATTTATTCGACAAAACACGCATAAGAACAAAAAGTTATAAAGACCCGAGTAACAAGTAACAATGAAATATTACTAACAAGAAGCTAATAATATGACCATATATGATCCCATATCAATATGTATGATTCTGGAATAAGTCAATAACATTATTTAAACCATTATACAGGAGCTTCGGACACGAACAAAGCAAATCGGACCTAAGGTAAGGGAAATATCACAATCTCATTTTTATCCGAGATTGTTTATTCGTAAGTATTTACTGGGGTGTATTTTATCATCCACATCCATGTTCCCTCAATATGTAATATTGTTTCCATCCACTTGAAATAGTTTAAATCCAATTTTACCCTTAGGTGAGTTTTTAGTAAAGAATAAGAAAGGAATCTTTTGTCGTTTTTCCGTACGAGGTACTTTTTGACTTTTCCGAAAAAAAGTACGAAGAATGTTTTTTTTAACTTATACGGCATGAATGGATTTTTAAAACATTACTTAAAAGAAGCTTCCTTTACAAGTTTTCAAGTTTATTTTTAATCAACTTCTTTTATTTTAAAGTTGTATGACATGTTATGAAAGGAAAAATGTTTTTGAAGAAGAAAGGATATTTTCCTCAAGAATTCAATTCAAGTGTTTTATCAAAATTATTTTCCATCTAAGATAATAAAGGGTTCTGTTTCTATCCATATTTTTACATTGGTTTGACTATGTTGTGATGGAATTATGTTTATGAAATCCTTTATCATATATGAATTGATTTATGATGTCATGATGTTTCAAGAATCCCATTTTTGTTATATGTGTTATGCGATGATGTATGTTTTATGATTATGTGGCCCACATAAGAAAGGATTCATTATAAGATGGGTGGGACCTATATCTCCCTCCAATGCATTGGGTAATGATTTTATATCTCATGAGATAGACATGGCTGGAACGGAAGGTTATTTCGGTTCAGTGATACAGGACTGAAACGAGGAGTGAACTCAGTTCAGAAAGGGACTTTGTCCACTAAGATAGTCTTGGCAATGAGTCATGACTAACAAGAAATGATTTTCCATGATTATGTGTGCATGCCACAAAGTTTCAAGTTTTATGTTATGATTATGGGGATCTCATTTTCACTTCTATGATTTATTCCATGTTAAGATATTATGATCTCTTTTGCAGGTTTTGATCTTCATAATGATATGATATGATTTTTATTTCCTTTATTTGCCCTTGCTGAGCATTTGAGCTCACCCTTTTATGTTTTCTTTTCCCCAGGTCAGGAAGATGGATATTAAATTGAATATGCTAAATGGGACACTAGATATGATGAAATAAACGGGAGATACTGTAGAAGATTTATGAACCAGTTGTTTATGTTTCCCAGTTTCTAAAGACACTATACCTATACGGTCCTTTGTGGTTTTGTCATATGTTGTAATAAGTGTGCTTCAATTTTGAAGTATTAACAATGTATGTAAAGTATGGGTCGTTACAGTTGGTATCAGAGGAAAGGTATAGTCAACCTTTGGAAACTAGGATGTGAAAGCCTTAGTAAGAACCCTAAGGATAAGTCTAAGCATAGAACACAATCTTAGTGTTTTAGAAATGGCCTTGAATAACCTAGGATAAGACCTTAAGCATGAAAATTTTATTCTTGAATTATGTGGTTTCCTATTATAATTAGTGTTGCTCACACTATTCTTCTTGGTTTTAGTCAATGGCTGGAACCCGAAGGAACCGTGTTAATGCGGAATGCGATGGGCAATGCAATGATTGTCCCCTTGAGCAACCAAACGATATGGGAGCTGGAATGCAAAATCTTGTAGCCATGCTCACACAACTTTCTCAAGATATGAATCATGCAGGATTTCCAAACGAACAAAGAAGGGAGCAACATTCTGTTGAATCCTTCATGAGGCAGCGTCCACCATCTTTCAGCGGGTCTACTGATCCATTAGTTGCTGAACAATGGATTAGTACTACTGAAAAGATATTTTCAGTTCTTCAATGTTCTGAGCATGATAAAGTCATCCTAGCAGTGTATCGTTTGGAAGGAGATGCGGATCAATGGTGGAATCTTGTTAAGAATACGAGGCATAGGGATGAAATTGAGTCTATGGAATGGGACGAGTTCAAGAACTTATTTTTCAATAAGTACTTCCCTCGTATTCTCCGAACAAAGATGGAGAAAGAGTTCCTTGAACTGAAGCAAAGGGATGATGAATCTGTTAGTACCTGTGAAGCAAATTTTACAAGACTTGCAAGGTACGCTTCTGGTATTATTATCCAACCTGAGAGTAAGATCGATCGATTCTTTAGTGGCTTAAAACCAAGTCTTCGAAGGGCGTTAGCCATAAGGGACTTCAATAGCTACGAAGAAATCGTTCGATGTGCTCTCAAAGTCGAGATGGAGATTGGAGTAACCCATCAGTCACATGGGTTTGATAAGAAGAGGAAGATGGAATTCAAAGAAAAATCTAAAGAGCACACGGAAAAGAAGATGAACTTTCCCTTATGCTCAAAGTGTGGAAAGAAACATGGAGGGAGTTGTCTTAAAGGGACAAGTAAATGTTTTAAATGTGGAAAGGAAGGTCATCGGGCATTTGAATGCCGTGATAATGGGAAGAAGATGTCTAATGATGCAAACAAAGGAAGGGATACACAGAATGAACCTGCTACACTTCAATGTTTCAAGTGCAAGGAGATGGGGCATTATGCCAATCAATGCCCAAATCCAAGGGATGATGATGATGGTCGACGTCAACAAACTCTTAAGGCTAAAGACAAAGGAAAGTCACATGCAATTTCTATCAGCGATGTGGAGTACGATAACGATGTGGTGAAAGGTACACTTACCATCCACTCTAAAGTAGCAAATGTTTTATTTGATTCTGGATCCACCCACTCTTTTATTTCTCAAGACTTTTCTAAGGGTATCACCGTACTACCTCAACAATTAGATGTTGAGTTAGCTGTGACAACACCTAATGGCACATCAATCGCATCAAAAGTTTATAATTCTTCTCCGATCGAAGTTTGTGGGAAAGTGCTTCCTGCAAATCTTGTGATCCTTCCTTTAGTGGAATTTGATGTGATTCTTGGCATGGATTGGCTTTCTCTACATGGAGCTCATATCAATTGCCAAAGAAGGGAAGTCACATTTCATATTCCAGATCAACCTACGATCGTCTATCAATGCAAGGATGAACATAACCTTCCAGTGGAAATTTCTTCCATCTTATGGGTATTGATTCCACTAAATGAAGGTTATTTATCTCAAATGGTTGGTGAGAAACTCACGATTAAGAATATGCCCATTGTACGGGAGTTTGATGATGTCTTTCCAGAAGAATTACCGGGTCTTCCACCAAATCGTGAAGTTGAGTTTTCAATAGAACTCGTACCGGGTGCTTTGCCTATTTCAAAGACACCTTATAGAATGGCCCCAATTGAGTTGCAGGAATTGAAGAAGCAACTCCAAGAGAATCTTGATAAGGGATTCATACGCCCTAGTGCATCACCTTGGGGAGCACCTGTTCTATTTGTTAAGAAGAAAGATGGATCAATGAGACTCTGCATTGATTATCGAGAACTTAACAAGATCACTATCAAGAACAAATATCCTCTCCCACGCATTGATGACTTATTTGACCAACTACGCGGAGCTCAATACTTTTCCAAGATTGATCTTCGTTCAGGGAATCATCAATTAAGGGTCAAAAGGGAGGATATACCAAAGACGGCTTTCCGTACAAGGTATGGACACTATGAATTTATAGTGATGCCATTTGGTCTTACTAATGCCCCTGCTATCTTCATGGATCTAATGAATAGAGTCTTTAGAGACTATCTTGATCAATTTGTGGTAGTCTTTATAGACGATATTCATGTCTATTCAAAGAGCAAGGAAGAGCATGAAGATCACTTGAGAATTATATTGAAGACCCTGAGAAAAGAGAAGCTTTATGCCAAATTTACCAAGTGTGAATTTTGGCTTCAAAAAGTTGCATTTTTGGGTCATATAATCTCAAAAGAGGGGATATCTGTGGATCCAGCAAAAACAGAGGTTATCGAAAGATGGTCAAGACCAACAACAGTAACTGAGATCCGAAGTTTTCTTGGTTTGGCTGGATATTATCGACGTTTTGTAAAAGATTTTTCACGATTATCTAATCCACTCACCAAGTTGACTCGGAAAGGAGTTAAGTTTGTCTGGACAGAGGAATGTGAAGAGAATTTCAAGGAGTTGAAAAGAAGGTTATCCAGTGCACCTGTGCTCACACTGCCTTGTAGTGGAGAAAGGTTTGTGATCTACAGTGATGCATCCAAGAAGGGATTGGGGTGTGTTCTTATGCAAAATGATATGGTGATAGCTTATGCCTCACGACAGTTGAAAATCCATGAGCAAAATTACCCAACACATGATTTGGAGTTGGCTGCGGTAATCTTTGCATTAAAGATTTGGAGGCATTACCTTTATGGTGAAAGGTGTGATATTTATACTGATCATAAAAGTTTAAAGTATATTTTCACAAAAAAGGAGTTGAATATGCGTCAAAGAAGATGGTTGGAGCTGATTAAGGATTATGACTGCTCAATCCATTACCACCCTGGGAAAGCAAACAAGGTGGCAGATGCATTAAGTCGACAAGACCATGCTAGTTTATCCATGATGAGGATCACAAAAGATCCAATATTTATGGATTTACAAAGGATGGATCTTGGAATTATAATGGAAAGGGAAAAATCTTATCTTTCCCAAATGAATGTTCAACCATCTATACATGTGATGATTAAAGAGGCACAGAAAGAAGATGTCGAGTTACAAAAGAAGGTGAGAAATGTTCCTGAATTCAACCTTGATTGTGATGGGATAATAAAGTTCAGGAATCGGGTTTGCGTTCCTCCCATCCCCGAATTAAAGAATGAGCTGCTGGATGAGGCCCATAGTTCTTCATTCTCTATTCATCCTGGAAGCACGAAGATGTATAGGGACCTGAAAGAGTACTTCTGGTGGGATGGCATGAAAAGAGATGTTGCTGAATATGTCTCTCGATGCTTGGTTTGTCAACAAGTTAAAGCTGAGAGACAGAAGTCTAAGGGGATGTTACAACCATTACCCATACCCGAATGGAAATGGGAAAACATCACTATGGACTTTGTCACAGGACTTCCTAAAACATCCAAAGGCAATAATGCTATCTGGGTCATAGTTGATCGTCTTACAAAGTCTGCACACTTCATTGCTATTAGAGAGGATTTCTCTCTAGATCAGCTTGCCAGGATATATGTAAAGGAAGTGGTAAGATTTCATGGAGTACCACTTTCTATTATATCTGATCGAGATCCGAGATTTACCTCGAAGTTCTGGCGAAGTCTTCAGCATACTCTGGATACAGAGTTGAGTTTTAGCACTGCTTATCATCCCCAGACAGACGGTCAGTCTGAGAGAACAATTCAAACCCTAGAAGATATGTTGAGAGCTTGCTCTATGGATTTAAAAGGAGGTTGGGATCAACACCTACCTTTGGTGGAATTTTCTTATAATAATAGCTTTCACTCCAGTATTCAGATGGCTCCTTATGAAGGTCTCTATGGAAAGTAATGCAGGACTCCAACTTGCTGGGATGAAGTTGGGAGAAGAAAGCTATTAGGACCTGATCTCGTTGATGAAATGGCAGAAAAGGTCAGATCTATTCAACAACACATAAGAGCAGCTCAGAGTCGACAGAAAAGTTATGCCGACAACCGAAGAAAAGACCTAGAGTTTGAAGTGGGTGATAAAGTGTTCTTACGAATATCTCCCTGGAAGAGGGTTATGAGATTTGGAAAGAAGGGGAAGTTGAGCCCTAGATATATCGGTCCTTTTGAAATACTGGATCGTGTTGGGAAGGTAGCTTACCAATTGGCGCTTCCACCGAATCTCTCTCAAGTTCACGATGTGTTCCATGTATCTCTCCTGAGAAAGTACATACCAGATCCTTCACATGTACTCAGCTCAGAAGTTGTACCGCTGGAGCAAGATCTTTCTTATGAAGAATAGCCGATAGAGATTCTGGATCGTAGTGAAAAAGTCCTGCGAAACAAGACCACTCGCTTGGTGAAAGTTTTATGGAGAAACCACCAACTTGAAGAAGCTACATGGGAGCTTGAGGATATGATGAGGGAGAAGTATCCTCATTTGTTTGTTGCAAAGTGACGAATTTCGAGGGAGAAATTCTTTTTAAGGGGGGTAGAATGTAACAACCGAGACTTTTATGTTATATAAATCATCAAAGGAATCTTTTTCTACACAACACTTGCTTGGCTTGCTTTACACGCAATCGCGACCTTCCTCGATAGCTTGCGTCGTACGCAATACCGAGTTTCACTAAACAACAATATGCTATTAAAACTAGCCGTTATGAATAGTAATAACCACTTTTTGAAATTTTATAAATTTTATTTTTCAAAATGGACTTCATTTTTGGACTCAAAATATCGAAATTAGCCTAGGGTGAAATTTTGGTATTTTTCTGAAAACTTTCAATTTTTGATGAATAGTGAAACCACTAAGTGGTAGGTTAAAAACTGAATTTTGCATAAAACTTAATTTTACAGCTTCTGTGAATGGAATTTCAAAAATCCGAGAGACACGGTTAATATCAAGGACTAAAATGTGGTTCAATGAGATGAAAATAATTTTTTGGTGAATAGTAACTTTTTACTATTTTTACCGCGGTTAATAGTAAATAGGGTAACTAAGGGTAAATATGATATTAATATTACCCTAACACATGTCCTAACTCTATTGGACAAGTGTAATTCGACCAAAAACAAACTTAGGAATAAAATATGACCATTTAGGCCCACTTGGATTAGATTAGGACATTTATTATTAATTTATTTAAAGAAGGGTTAAAATAGTTAAAATCAAAGTTTAATAAGTAAATCATTTTTAATATAGGGTTATACATAAGATAAATTCTATTGTAAATATTCATTAGAAAGATAAAAAGCTTTCCTACATGAGGGTATTTTATTTGTAATTTTTAGACATCAAATAATTTAATTTATTTATGACACAAAGATGATGCAGTAATTATCTTATTAATGAAATATTGACAAAATTGATAATATAAATACCAAAATAAATGTAATTTGAGACTTTTTATGAATTCCACTAATTTTCTAGGTTACTATGATATATTAGTATTGATTTAATCAACTTGGTTCGAACATATAATTCTGTTATGACTTTGACAAAAATCATATATCAAATAGTGTCAAAATTGACACAAAATAGTTTTTAAATCAAATATTATATTATTAATTGTTATTTTATTCCTAAAAATCTAAGGTTCGGCCAAATGACTTAGATAAGGATATATATTTTAATAATAAACAATTTGGGGTTCGTTTGGCATGTTATAGTAAGTGTATTAACCATATAGTGAAAGAAAACAAAAAGTCATGGTAAAAGTTAAATTATTTAACTTAGAGTTAAATCTAATTGATAAGGTTAAAATAATACCCTAAACTTGTCTAAATTCTATTGGTTGATAGGATTTCGACCCATCCCCACTTTGGCTTCGAAATAAGACCCTTTGGAACCATTATAAACCGATTTTGACTTTAATATAAAATAATATTTTGAGATATTCCTAAGGTGCCCCTCTCCTCCCTTATAAAAGGGCACCTCCTCCCCCTCCTCCTCACACCAATTTGAGCACTCAAGCTCGGCCAACCCCTGCCATTTTCCCTTCTCCACTTCCCTAGAATAATCCTAGAGGTCCTGGTCTTCTCCAAAGACCAATCTTAGTTCCTTAAGTGGAGGATTCAAAGAGGCGTTCCAAAGAAGAGGTAATATCCATTACCGATCATTTCAATTTCATTCTTCTTCAACTTATTCTTCTTTAGTTGTTTCATGATAAAGTAATAACATCAGTATTACTTACATACTGATATGTTATTATAAATATGAAACAACCCTAATTCACCTTCTATCCATCCTACGGAAAAATGAAATCACCGCGCGTGCGTACGTACGGAATACCGTCTCCACGCCGTGGTGTAATCTATTTTCCACCATCACCTTACAAGGATGGGTATAATGGTGTAATCAGTAACTATATATGATTATTATTAAGTAATATTGATACTGAAATAATATATATATATACTCCAATACAATTCCACGATCATAGGAACGATATCATCACTCGTGCGTACGTACGGAATACCGTCTCCACGATGTGATGCGACTCGTTCTACATGATCTTCATTTCATAATGATTATATAAATGAATTGAATGAATGAATATGGTATATAATACACTAATACCATTCTGGAAATGAATTATCTATAACCTAAAGATAAGAATAAGAATTTATTCGACAAAACACGCATAAGAACAAAAAGTTATAAAGACCCGAGTAACAAGTAACAATGAAATATTACTAACAAGAAGCTAATAATATGACCATATATGATCCCATATCAATATGTATGATTCTGGAATAAGTCAATAACATTATTTAAACCATTATACAGGAGCTTCGGACACGAACAAAGCAAATCGGACCTAAGGTAAGGGAAATATCACAATCTCATTTTTATCCGAGATTGTTTATTCGTAAGTATTTACTGGGGTGTATTTTATCATCCACATCCATGTTCCCTCAATATGTAATATTGTTTCCATCCACTTGAAATATTTTAAATCCAATTTTACCCTTAGGTGAGTTTTTAGTAAAGAATAAGAAAGGAATCTTTTGTCATTTTTCCGTACGAGGTACTTTTTGACTTTTCCGACAAAAGTACGAAGAATGTTTTTTTTAACTTATACGGCATGAATGGATTTTTAAAACATTACTTAAAAGAAGCTTCCTTTACAAGTTTTCAAGTTTATTTTTAATCAACTTCTTTTATTTTAAAGTTGTATGACATGTTATGAAAGGAAAAATGTTTTTGAAGAAGAAAGGATATTTTCCTCAAGAATTCAATTCAAGTGTTTTATCAAAATTATTTTCCATCTAAGATAATAAAGGGTTCTGTTTCTATCCATATTTTTACATTGGTTTGACTATGTTGTGATGGAATTATGTTTATGAAATCCTTTATCATATATGAATTGATTTATGATGTCATGATGTTTCAAGAATCCCATTTTTATTATATGTGTTATGCGATGATGTATGTTTTATGATTATGTGGCACACATAAGAAAGGATTCATTATAAGATGGGTGGGACCTATATCTCCCTCCAATGCATTGGGTAATGATTTTATATCTCAGGAGATAGACATGGCTGGAACGGAAGGTTATTTCAGTTCAGTGATACAGGACTGAAACGAGGAGTGAACTCGGTTCAGAAAGGGACTTTGTCCACTAAGATAGTCTTGGCAATGAGTCATGACTAACAAGAAATGATTTTCCATGATTATGTGTGCATGCCACAAAGTTTCAAGTTTTATGTTATGATTATGGGGATCTCATTTTCACTTCTATGATTTATTCCATGTTAAGATATTATGATCTCTTTTGCAGGTTTTGATCTTCATAAAGATATGATATGATTTTTATTTCCTTTATTTGCCCTTGCTGAGCATTTGAGCTCACCCTTTTATGTTTTCTTTTCCCCAGGTCAGGAAGATGGATATTAAATTGAATATGCTAAAAGGGACCCTAGATATGATGAAATAAACGGGAGATACTGTAGAAGATTTATGAACCAGTTGTTTATGTTTCCCAGTTTCTAAAGACACTATACCTATACGGTCCTTTGTGGTTTTGTCATATGTTGTAATAAGTGTGCTTCAATTTTGAAGTATTAACAATGTATGTAAAGTATGGGTCGTTACAATAATACATATACAATAATTAACTTTCATAATTTAGTTCAAACTACATATAAAAACACATTTTGTTTGGCCATCATGATTACTATCATGAAGCCTTCTGATAAATCAAGGGGATATATAATTCCAGGACCCACCCATCACTTTGGGTCCAAATCATTCCTTATATATTGAATAATAAGTTTAATTCCCGAATCAATATTCTTAATTATTAAATATCATTATTTGTTAAAGGATAAAGATATATCAATATTTCCTTAGTTAGTCATATAACATCCAAAGTTACCACCATATGTAAAAATGGTATATAGTTTAAAAAATAATAATATCCATCGTACAAAAAATGGATATTTAAAATTAATTTAATTTATAATGATGGATGATAATAAGAATCTAATTTTTTAATAGAATGTTAATAATCCCAACTAAAGGAGAAATTATTCATTAAATTTTAACACATTATAATTATTATATCAAAACCCCTTAGATGAAATATTCAAAGTGAAACACAAAATACCCAAGTTTATGAATTAATTATGATATTACAAATCAATGTGATAGTATATACACTATAAAGATGTTAATTATTAATTAATTACATGTAAGTCAAAATGAAATTTAATTGAGATAAAATCCCTTACGTCACAATTCTATTTTGGTAGACATGTTTTAAACTCATTAATAATGGTTATAAATATATTATTAACATAAAATAGAAGCACAATAATACTAATAATATCATATATGATTCTTTTATAACATATTATCACATCTTTGTTAATAATTATTCACTATTTTCATTGTTTTGGGTGTTAATTTTCGGGTTTTCTTATTTTCGTTTTGGAAATAAAATATGAATACTGAACATATTATATAGTTTCATCATATATATAGTAATAATAATGAAATAATTATCATATTTATACATCATTTATTATTTTAATATCAATTATGAATGTTAGTTTTAAGAAATGATATATGTTATGATGATGGGGAAGGTGGGTTGTATATACACATGACTAACATTTCGATTTTTAAACAATAATTATTTGAATTTGTTATGGTATTATTTATACTTAATAACTGGTAATAATATCATATATATATATATATCATATTATTTAATTAAATTTACTTATATATATCCATGCGGTGTGGTGATCATAAGAGAGTCACATAGTTTCGTTACGTTGGTAGTCCACATGTACACGAACAACTTTATCTTCTATCATTAAGTGAAAATGTTAGAAAAAAAGAAATATATAGTATTTTAAGAATGATAAATAAGAAATTAATACATTAAATAATTAATTTATATCATATATAATAATTAACATTGTAATTATCACCTTCCATGAAAAGAGTTTGTAAATGAAATATTACATCGCTTCATGATGCGCCAGTCCGCTGTACACACAATCGATGCTATCGTATCTACTAATGATTGGAAGGTAAAAATAATAATATATGATATAATTTTTCTAGATGTATTATTAGGTTTTTAATATTATATATATACTTTATAACTATCATATTTCCAAACCACATGATGTAGTAATGAAAAAATGTATGACATCGATTCGTGTTACGGTTGTCTAGCACACACATAGATGAATATTATGTAACCCATTTCATGTTAGTGTTGGTGGTTGAAGGTAATTACCATAAAATATATAAATAATATTATATTAAATATCCTTATGTATTTATATCATCATGGTTTTAGAATAATTTAAGGAGGTGATGGAATAAATAAAACAAAAATACCCATCGAAGAATGTTATATCATCTTTGGTTATCTTCCTTATGATTCAACTAAATCCATCATATGTTAGATTTATGACAAAAAAATAATAATTGAAATACGGTAATAATTTTTTTATGTGATTATGTTATTTAATATATAAATTTTTTTTTTGATGTTTTGAAGTGGATCGAAGAGTGGGTGATATTTTATATGTTACTTGATTTACACAATTGTAATGTTTCGAAAACATTCAACCATACAGACATTTCTAACATACTAAAGCCATCCAAAAATCTCCATTTCCAAATATAGAAGATACAATGTTTATATATGTCCATAAAAGTTGGTTTTCACTGGTTTTATGCAATTTTTAACCCATATGTTCTTAGCTAAAAAACGTAGTAAATACAATTTTTAATAAATAATGAAAAATAATTTATACTACTTTTAATATTCATATTGGGAAAACAATAATTTGAACATATTAGAAATTATGAATTGTTCCAATTCAAAATATTTAATCAATTTTTCAAATTCAATTCACAGAATTGGAAGAATTTAATTTAAAATTATTCTCACAGATGATATGAGAAAGAGGGTTTAAATAAAGAAAATGTCCAAATGATTTCAAAGATTTGACATCAACATTCAATAAAAATAATTATTCCAATGATCTATATTGGATTAATAAATTAAAAAATGAAATATCATTACATTTACAAAATGAAAAATATAATTTACATTTATAAATAATTATAATATAAATTATTTTTTCTATTAAAAGTCATTATTTTTACCATTCATCAAAAAATAAATGTTTTCAAAAAAATACAAAAAAATAACTATAAGATAATTCTGGAATTATGATTTCAACAATGAAGTTTAATTATTTAAATAATTTTTCCCCGACCAATAAAAATTTATTTAATGATATGTGTGCAAAGCGTGACTAAACCATTATCTAAAAAAATATCATTTTTCTGAAAACATTCTATTATTTGTTTCATAAGACAATTATTTTATTTATTATAAATATATGACCATATTTATCATAATTTAGTTATTAATATTCATACCCCCATGCATTCCAATGGCTAGGTGATAACTATAATATTAAATATTAATATTAAATTATATATTAGATTTCATTTATACTCAGTGTTTCATTTAAAATAGGATAATTTTTTTTGTTTAAGGAACGGAAAACACAATGTTTCATGTAAAGATAGAAATTTAATATAATGAATTTATTAAAATAAAAATAATTAATTCTCATGGTGTAATATTTTATTTTAATATTAGTGTTTCATGTCACTTTCACTATCTAATATAATGTTAGTATTTTAAATTATCTTTGTGTCACATTCTCCCCACCTAAAATTTATTTTATCCTAAAAATAAAAAAAATGAAATCTGTAATCAATGTATTGATATTTGGTAATACTATATCATAAAAATCAACAATATAAATTAGTTAATAAAATATCTTTTTAATTAGAAGGAAATAAAAGTACACTAATCCAATGGAATAAAAACATAACTAGGACTCCCATTAGGATACAATAGCTGGGAAATGAAATTATGGACATGAAATATAATACTAATGTACACGAAAAACTAGAGATTTAAAGAGATCGTTAATCAAAATAAAGTGGATGATCTAGGGAAGGTAAACGACCCAAATACTATAAACCAATGAGGTGTCAAAAAATGATATTGATAACATCATAAATGATGATAATTGGGAAAAAATGTTTTGAGATCCATTTAATAGAATTTCGAATATATTTTACTCTCAGAAATTATTTTAAAATAATAATTACATAAGACATTTTTATTTATTAAGAACAATTTTATACTTTGGTTGTGATTTGATAGATTCCAAATTCCTCACAAACTCTAATAAATAAAGGTAAATTAAATGATTATTTAGAAATACATCCCAAAAAGTATCATTTAATTTATCGTAAGATCCATAAAAAGAAAAAACTCATTCCCTATATCTCTATCTATTTCTAGAACAATTACAGTTATCATTATTTATCCAATAATTACAAATATCTATATGGTGAAGTAATACATCAATCATTATATCCTAATGCAATGTTCAACATAATCCATTTCTTAAATGGCTAGCTTTATGACCCTTTAAAAATGATATGATAAATAAAATTAGAAATTAGGTAATTGTATTTACAAAATGAACTTATCGTAAATGCCCCAAACAAGTTGAAGTAACACTTAATCATTATATACTAAATATGTGAATACATCATCATGTATTCTCTTTAAACAGGGTAAAAAAATAAATTACCTTAAAAACATATTAAAAACATGTTTCATTCATTATTATTTAAGAAAAAAGGATTAATGTATATGTCACATAAATCCAATGATGTTTGAAATTCCATAAAAAATTTTATTAACCACTTTGTCAAAAAATCGTTACTCATTACCAATGTATTGAGTACTATCTAATTTACATTACCTCTATCAATCCTATATTTATACCAACATCATTATATTAATATAAATGACATATTATGGGTTATTTTAATCCAACTCAGGTGTTTTACATGAATTTTAACTTTTTAATGAATCACTATTATTTGTATGATTTCAATAAAAAATCAACTCCCTTGAGAAATAGTATGATAGTAAGTCCATATAAAATTTATAATTATTGGAATCAATGTATCATCAATAAAATAATTTTAGAAAATATTTTATGGAACAATGTAATAATTCAAAATAATCATTCCACTTCATCTGTTTTAATATAATATGATTGAGTACGATACATTAGTTAGTTTTGTGGTATATTCCTTCGACACTAGGAGAATTAATATGTGTAGTGAACCATAAACTTATAGTTGAAGCATTGAACAATGAAAAAAAATTCTTATCATTTCCATCATGATCATACTTCCCCATTTCCCTCACATAAATAAAAATACCCTTCCTCTTAAACATGCACTTAGGTGATTCCATCAACAATTAACACTTGTGGGAAAATCCCTTATTCCATTCTTCCCGTTGTCTATCTTTCTCATTACCATCCTATTCTTCTCATTATTCAATTAAATTATATAATACATTGAAAATTACATAACTATTTTTTTGTCACGTTATACTAAGTTGTATTATGATGATAATGTTTTGGGGACTAGCTCCCTTTGATATATTGGCATATTCCCATCATAGAAACAATCTTTCTTACTCTTTAGATTGTATTCATTGATTTGATTCCCATTCTTACTTCTAGGTTCCATTTCTAAGTGATGGATTACAAAATATTATATCATATTAATATAAAACATATTGTATAATCCCAAAACAAGGTATATTATTAACATAAATTATGAAATATATACAAAACTATTCTAATAATCAGAAACCATGTTTCATTGGTGATATTGTAATTTTAAAAATCCTTCATAATGGGTAGGAAAGATAATTGCAATTATCCTAATAATATCCACCAATAGTTTCAAATAAAATATGATTTATGTATCATTTCCTTGCCCCATGTGATGATCAGGTCAAGCCAAATACACATTTTCATAGTTACTACTCCAAGGTATCTCTATTCCAAACCACATCCAATTGTAATATCGAAAAATTGAAGTATTACTAGGAGAAACACATATTCAATTTCATTCCAAAACATTTATAAGTTCTTATACAATTATACATAATATATATCATTGGATTGTGTATCTTAATTTATGTTTTCCATAATATAGTTCTAAAATTTTCTACTAAACTTCCTCTCATACCCACAATATTGATTCTGAATCCCACAACCTAGAGACAATGTATTATTTATTGAACTGGCATCGATATAAAGGGTTAAATTCTAAATGACCAACCATTTTAGATTATTTGGAGAACCAGAAGCATATATGATATTGATTTCACATTGGGAAAATAAAATATAACATAATACAAAACCAAATGAAATGAATTTTATCATTGAGAACACATTCATAGAATTATTATTCTTATAATGGGGAAAAGTAAAAAATAAGGGTGAGCCCAAATTGTCATTTAGGTTTAGATATACAGGAAAAAACCTAGAATCAAAAAATTAAATCGAAATATTATTTTAAAATTTAAAACCGTGCATTCCATTTTAATAATATGACTTCATGAATAGATATGGTATTATTATTATAGAGTGGTTAATAACTGAAACACATTCTATTTAATAAATAAAAAATGATTTAAATACATCTAGATATATTATCATTGTGAAAATATCATGGATAATAATAATTGAATTCATAATGAAGGAAATTATTAATTATTTAGAATCCTTACTTAGGAATATGATATCACTAACAGAAATACCTGTCACAAAATGTTTTAATCTACACTCAGAAACCCATTTAATTTTTACAACAATATTTTTCTAAGGAAAAATATTGATGCATTGAGGGGATTTATAATTTTTGTTCCCACGTGTCATTTCATGTCTAAATCATTCCTTATATATCAAATAATGATTTTAATTCATGATTCAATATGTATTTTCATGAACTATCAATATTCTGTAATGAGTTCAATTTGTTTAGTATTTCCCCAGTTAATTAAACAACACTTAATGTAAAAAACTTGTCTAAAGATCATATATGGATTAATAAATAACCATATCAATAATATGAAAATTTGGATATTGAAGATTAATTTAATTATTTATGAAACATGATCAAAAGAATTTAAAATTTTCAATATAATGTTAACAATCACAAAAAATTAAGATTTCACAATAACTTTTACCATGATTTAATTTTTATCCCCTAGATGATGTGATTCAATAAGAAACAAAAAATACCTTCATTTATGAATGAATTAGGATATCACATTTTCAAGGGGTAGTATATACAAAATATTAATGTGAATTAGGGCATAAAAAATAATAAGTCTCAGGGAAATGTAAATTGAGCCAAAATTTATTACCTCGACCTTCCTTCTAGATGAACTTACTTTAATGTCACATATAGTGGTTTTATACGTGTTATTTACTTATTATTTTACCATATTAATTTTTATAATTTAATATTTGATTATTTTATAACATAATATCACGTGTTTGTTAATAATCATTCATTATATTCATTATTTTGATTGATAATTGCGTTTTTTATCATTTATTTTTCTTGAGGAATGATTTTTTTCTTGCGTATATTATATTTTTCTCCATATATAGAATAATAATCATGAAATAATAATAATTATTCTACATAATTTTTACTTTAAGTACAAATCTAGAAATTTGGTACTGTGATAATGAAGAATGTTACAGTCATGGAGACAAAACGTTTAATGTACCTATGTATAATTTTCCCATTTTGGATTGAACATTATCAAAAGGTTTTATAATTAATTTTAACATTACAAAATGATCATAATATTATATATATAATATTAATTATTTAAATATACTTATATATATAATACATTTGGTGTGGTGATGAAAGGAGAGTCACATGTTTCATGATGGTGATAGTCCACACGCACATGATTAACATTATCAATTTACTTTAAGTGAAAATATAATTAATGATTTTATATATATTATCATTTTGGAATGAGAAATATTTCATGAGTATCATAATTTTTTCATTTATATGACATATAATAATTTATTTTACCATTCTCACCATCCACGTAAAGATTTAGTCAAAGATGAATTACATCACTTCATGAGGTATTAATCCGCAGTACACAAGAGAGACATTACCAAATCTCATAAAAAATTGAATGTAAAAAATGAATTTATAATTTAATTTTTTCAATATTTTATCTATGTTATTTATTTCTTATGTAAAATTTTTGCCCAAAATATTAACCAACATTGAGAGGGGGAAATAGAAACAATAATTATATCAGTTTTTGGGAAGGTAATATTCCAAAGATATGAATGATGATTTCATAAATCATTTTAATGATGTGTAAGTGGTTTCAGGTAATTATGTTAACATAAAAAATACTATAATATGGAATAATCTGATTTTATATTTTCTTAATGTTTTATGTAGAATTTATTGATGTGGATGAAAAAATAAAATTAAAACGCCTATTTAAGATTGTTACCTCTTATTTGGGTATCTTTATTAGGTTTTCACTAAATCCTAACAAGGAATGATTTATGCCAAAAATTATTATTTTAGGATTATTTCATATATTTTTTAATGTTATTTGTGTGGTAACTGTCTAATCCTAATGGGTTTTATGGTGATAAGTAGATAAGATATTGGTGGCCTTTAATAAGTGAGATGAGAGGCACACATGTAATTATTTGAAAAGATTCTATCATGCCCAAATTTTTATCTACCCAAACGACAATAAAATCGGTAATGATAGAACCTAGAATATATAAGGTTGAAATATATAAATATAATGGGTGTTTTAAACATTTTTAGGTTATCTGTATCACATACATTCTTAGTTTAACACCTAGTAAATCTATTTTTACCTTAACTATGGTAAATAATAATTATAGTTTTCACTATTATTTTTAGTAAAAAATAATTTTGACATTATTATATATTATATAATATATATTGCATAAAACATGGAATCCATTTTTCTGAAATCAATTAAAATAATTTTAAAATTTTAATATAAAATAATTTCTAGAGACACGATGAGAATGTATGTTTTTAATAGGGAAAACGTCCAAATGTTTACCAAGGTTTTATATAAAAATTCAGTATTTAAATTAATACAATGAACTAAATTAGAGTAATTGAAATAAAATTTATCTATTTTTAATTTAAAACCAAATAAAAATAAAATTTAACATTATAAATAATATAATTGAAATGTTAAATTTTGGGAAACATTTCATTTCTTCTTTTAATAGATTTTTTTTTCTAATAAATATATAACCATTATTTTCATATATTATTTATTAGTATTCAAAAATTATATTTTAGTGTCCTGATGATAATGATGATATTATATAATTATATTATATAATATTTCACATTTCGTTTAAACTCAGTATTTTGTGTAGGGAAAGATAGAATTAGTATTTCAAGTAATTAAAGATAAAATCAATGTTGTGTGTAATCAAATATATTTAAATTAATTAATTTATTCAAAAAGTAGATATATCTAAATTTTTTAAGGTTTTATTTTTTCTTTTATCGTTAGGGTTTTTCAGTTTCATATGCTAGAGAATACACTATTCTTAATCAAAAATACCAGTTTAATGTAATACCCAAAAGCTAAATGATAAGAACTCAAAAAATAATAAGGAATTAAATAATTTTTAAATTTCATAATTAAAAATCCTAATAATATTTAAAGATGAATTTCCCGTGTAGAAAATTTATGGGATTGATCTGTGAAAGGAATGCAAAAAAACAATAAACCACTTGGGTGGTTCATTATGAAAAATATAGAGGATCTATTTAATGAAGGAAAAATATTATTGATTTTTATAGAACCATAATTGAATATAAATAGTACTATATATAATATTTATGGGTTTTATTACTTATTTTTTTTTTTAAATACACATGATGGGGTGATTTTCTATTTGATAAAAGATATATGAATGTTCCCTTAAAATAGTTATACTTACAAGAGAGAATATTGAAATGAACTAAAAACTTTTTGAACACCTAATATGAAAAGAATATTTAACTAGGTATATATATAATGGACACATATAAACAATATAAGATGTAGATGAGAATAATTCTATAAAAATTTGATAAAAGAGAATATTATTCCTATCTAAAATGTAACTAGGATAATTTGGAAGAACCCTTTCTATTTTTCAAAATATTGTAGTTTAAATCACATATCATAAAAAAATATCAATAAATATTATATGTAATATATGATGTTATCATAACATAAAATTGATTTATGTTTCCAATTTGATTGGTCAAAATTGATATGAAGGAAAATTATAGACTATGCTGGGAAACTACTGTGTGGGAAAATCATTATTATTCATTACATAGAAAACAATTCATGAAGGACTAGAAATAATAAAGAAATTATACATTAATAAAAAATATTCTTCCAAGATATAATTAGGGTATGAAAAATTAAATGAGGTGTCATACTACATGATAATCATTATAAATTAACAGAAAATAGTAATGTTACAGAATATACTTATGTTTCTGGGAAGACATCTATTGTAGCCCCTAACACATAAAATAATTAATTAAAGGGGATTTTCATTTTTATAACAATAATTTGTGATATTTAAAAAAAATGTAGTAGTATTTAAATCATACAACGTATCATTGGTAAAAAAAATATCAAAGCAATGGTAAATGATGGGTTACTCTGATGTAAACCCTTACCTACACTCCAAAACCTCTCAACACTTGCACATAAATTTTTCAGTACTAAAATTATATTTATTAAAATAATTAATAATTATTATATAAATATATATTAATTTTTTTAAGGGGTATTGATAATCATGTTTCACAATTTTTTTATTGTCTATAATTATTTTGTTTTATATATGTTCGTTCCTAAATTTCATAGTAACATTCTTGGTAAGATGGACAGGGTGGCTGTGTTGTAAAATAGTTTCATAATATCACTAATTTTATATTATCATATTCATTATTTTTAAATTATCAAATAATTTATATAGAGAATTTTTTTCCATGAATGGGTGAAAATTAGTAACATTATTATGATATGTCCTTTTTGGTAGTAAAATTTACTATGGATGTTTACTGTAAATATTACTTATATAATTTATAATTATATCATTATAAAATTCATATTTTTTATTAAATAAACATTTTATACATTAAATATGTTTTTTATTACTCCCATATAAGTCATTATAGAAAAAGAATGATGAGAATCATTTCATAGAGGCAGCAGTATGCAAATACACATGCCTACATTTTCATTTTCTAATGATTTTGTTGGAAAGTATAAAATGGATGTTATAATAGTTTAAAAACAAAATAAACTAATAATAATATTTATATCATTCTCTTATGGATATAGGTGGTTTTTTATTATAAGTAAAAAATGAATTATATGGTTTTGGTGGAAAATATGACCTCTTCCTTTGGATGTTCCGATTTTCTCACAACGTAAAGGTGCCTTAGCATGGTCTTTTGTGATGATAAATTATTCTAAGATGTTGGGAAAGGGTTAAATATATAGTAGGGTAGATTATGTATTGAAATTACAGTTCTTTGGAAGTGTACATAGGTCAACGAGTGGTGATTCATTTTTTAATTGAAGATTTGGGAATTTTTTGAATATATTACTCTTTAATGAAATAGAGCACATGTTTCGAATATAATATGATGAAAAGAGGATAATAATAGAGTTTATGACTGTGTAAGTATAATAATGTCTCAAAAACACTTTTATATACATGTATTAAATTGATTTTTAAGTCATTTAATAAAAAAATATTACTTTTACCATATTTGGTTTTTACTGAGGTAACAAATTTTTCCCTATGTAAATTGATTTGAATTACTAAAAATAAAATGAAAATTATTAGATAATTTTATAATAATTATTATATATATGATAATTAATGTATCAAAAAACATTTCTATGTTCAAAAAAAAATTATATGTGTGTGTGTGTATATAAATATATATTTTTTTATATCACATGTTCCATTAATTATTATTAATTCATGGTGATCTTCTCCTTTAGTTTTTCTAGCTATTGGTGATCCTGATGTACAGATATGATCCAAGAGATATCCTATTTATGGATAAATTTTTTCAATTTATTTTCATTGCATTGTTTTTTAACATTTAAGTGATATAAATAATCCATTTTGAGTAATAGTCCACTGTGTGAAAAAATTAGTTTTATGTGATTTTTTTGATGTCCCACTTATGAATGAAAAGGGTGAATTTATATTTGTTTATATATTGTAGTGTACATTTTATAACATTTTACAAAATTATTTTGAATGAATAGACACTTGATATTTCCAATTATAAATATTAATAATAATAATAATAATAATAAATCATGAAATAAAGAGTGTTATATTCTCCCACCACCCATAAATAAATTGAATTTTCACAATCGTAAATTATTAAATATGAAAAAAGTTATCAATGGTTATCTATAATGTTACTCAATGTTTAATTTTATAATGAGGTAACAAAGATATATCTTCACATGTAATGACAATAATTACTATATTATGTTTCCACATAACTATTTGACTTAAATAATAGAAAATAATATTATTAAGAACTATTTTATTTTTTTAAATGATTTCATAGACCCACTTATAGTAATAGCCGATTAGAAATTGGTATTGAGGATTAAAATTTGATTCCCTATTTTTTATAATAGATTCACCATACACACACCATCCTCTCGTTATATGTTTTTCTTCAATTTTGTGGTGCTGAAAGAATGATTAGGTCATATGATGAAGTCAATGAAAAAATATCATCCTCCCCACACAGATCATTGATATCCATGTTTAGAACACTTTGGCCCTTTCATGAGAAGTCAGATTTTCTAGACTAGCCAATTCTCTCCCTATATTATCCCTCTCATAAGTCAATAGCTACAAAAAATAACCACCCACCTATTATCCCATTATAATGCATCAGTCCCAACATTTCCTCCTCTGTATATCATTGGTGGAAAATTGTTGGTGGGGGATAGAGGCCCCACCACATCTGCTCATAGAGGATCTTAATGTTGCCAAATAAGTCCTTTTATGAAATGAACTATTTATTACACGTTATAGAGTGTCTAAAATTATATGGAGCATTATATGTAATTAAAAAACTTCTCCTACCCTCATTCTCTCTATGTGTCATCCCCCCATAAAATTTCCAGCATATCTTGATTCACCATCGATGGAGGAATAATGGTTTTTCTATATACACCATTATCAAGCCAGTTTAAACATCTCCAAATATATTAGGTCCAATTAATGGAGGATTAAAATTGATAGATGATGATGAAAATGATCTATTGTTTTTTTACTATTTTATGGACATTACGATCCCTTAGCGACATTAGCTGGTGGTTCTATTTTTTCAATATGGGGTGATGTGGGTAATCAAAATACGATATTTGAATCAAAAATTTATATTGAAATAGTTATTACATTAGTATAATTTTGTTAATTCTACCTAAAATTCCCAATATATGATTTATGTTACAAGAAACACATTTTTTCACATGAAAACATTATAAAATTTTTTGTTTTATTGATAAATGATACACTATGGTGGTACATATAAAAATAAATCATGGAAATTTAGGGTGTCTTTAATAAATAACCCATTAAAGTAATTATAAATTGAATGAATAATTTCCACATATCACCTCATCAATATTCATTAATCCGGATCTATATTTTTCTCAGGGTTGTGGAGCTAATTCAAGATTACCATTACTTTTATTAAATGACTTAAGTAAATTTCCATGTTTTCTACACATAAGACATTATAACATTAGGAGTGATTTTGGTAGCATACATTCATTTCACATCCTGGTAACCATACTATATTTTTTCCTAATATATCTTCATTCTCCATAACCCTTTTTTGATATGAAAATCATTTTCCATTCCCCTTGAGGAAACATCTTTCGGGACCCTTCCCATATTTTTGACTTATACGTTGTTTAATATCAGTCATTTAATCATCTTTATTGTCAGAATTTTCATTAGCCACCATACTTATCTTCTCTTGGGAACATGGTATTTCAACTACGGTTTCCATGTTAATAATATTTAATGATTGTTTGTTTGGAATAATTAATATATTTCTCAATACATCTCATATTCTAATGGGTTGATCATTGTGGTAATAATTGTATTTTACATACATCCAAGTATAATGTGGTTCTTTTTAGTTCCATCCATTTATAAAACCATAATTACTGACATGAGTATAATAATTTGAACATAGTAGAGGGATTATCATAATCAATAAAATAAAAGGGATTTGACCATAAAACCTTTTACCCTATTTTATCATCACGTTATCTCGTATTATTTTGATCAACGTATACCTATATTTGATCAACCAAGGATACATTATATTGATTTATATTTTAATAATAAAACTATTCCATCAATTTAATTCAAAAAACATACCATTATATTGGTTTGTTAAGATCATATTATTAACCAAATAATATTATCTATGTTTTATAATATAGAGTGTAGTCAGACCACTTTTCCATGCACTATTTCAAGAGATCACATTAGATGTTATCCATTTTTTACTACCTTAAAGAATCTTATATTGTTCCTTGGGTATGATAAAAGATTTTAGTATATGAATATAGGGTTTATGATTGTATAGCAAAGAGTGTGGGTCGATCCTAGGGGGCTTTGGATGTGTGGAGAGGTGGAGGGGGGATTTCAGGATCATATATATATTTAAAAAATAGAGACAATGCTTCAAATAAAATGTGAAGAAAAATTAGAAAATAATATAGTGTGAGAAAGGATAATTACATTTATACCAGAACAATAGTTTTCTACACATTTTGTAAACATTTTTATAGGTCATTTTCTCATTGATTATTAACTTTTAACATATTTTGTTTTTCAGAGGTATCTGGTTTTTTCCTAAGTAATTTTTTTTAATCTTATAAATGTGCTTATTATATATTTTGAACTTATTTATTCCAATCATGAGATCCCATATTGAATTAAAAAATAATTTTGATAATTTTTTTAATAAAGTCACATGAAAAGCGCAACAAAACATATTTTAGAAACTTTTTTATATTTAAGCATTTTATTTTTCATTAAGATAAAAAAATTAATGTTATTGATTGTATAGAAATTAAAATTTTAATTATTAATATTCAAAAATTATTTACATAACATTAAAACATCCCCAAAACTGAATTTCGTCCTACAAATTATTTATTAAATAATCAAAAAAAATATTTTTTAAAATATTTTAAAAAAATTCGAAAATATTATGTTTTGTTCAACTGTTTAGTATTACAAAATAAATATTTAAAATTTTAAAATATTATTTTTATTGTATGGAAGGATTAATAATCATTCATGACATTCTTGTATAATAATTTCATTATAGTGACTATATTAATAAAATCAATATTTACAAATATTCACCTAAAAATAAAATATTTTATAAAACAAATTTAGGAAAATTTAAATGTTTTAAATTCCATGATTTTTTAAATTTTAAAAAATAAAAAATCTAAATTTAGTAAATTTATTTATTAAAAAATATTCAATATATAAAGAAAAATACAACTGTTGAAAAATTATGTTTTTAAACATTAGGTTTTCTTAATATTATTTTATATCAATTTATAATTTAAAATAATTCAATATATTATTTAGTAGATAAATATATTATTAATGGTTTCAATTTAATATTTGAGGATAAAATATGAAATGCATCAAAAACTAGTTCTTGGAAGAAATTAAAAATTACTTCTATTCCTAATATTATTAACCAAATTATTTTCTAATTTATGGGTATTTATTCAAAATTTATAAATTACTACTCTATTGACATTAAAAGATTTCATTTATTTTTACATATAAATTCATATAATATTTTAAATATAATATTAGTAGTTATATATAATTCAAAAATAAATTATATTTATAATATTTATAATATAATATTTTTAATAAAATATTTTAAAAACTACCAATTAGTATTACAAGACATCAGTAGACCTTTCATATATATGAACAATGACCATATTTTCTATGATTACATTTTCAATGAACCTGATTTAAAGTATTATATTTGGGATGAGTATATTTTCCATAGTAAGATTTCTTTTGTGTATATATATATACTTAATAAATCCTTTATTCATTCTACTCTTACATCACAAGGAATAATTCTTATTTCATACTATATATTTTATATAATTATTTATATATTCTTGATTATCTTCATTATTGAAGGTTTTTTAACTGTTGGTGATCATTAATATTGAAGATGATCCACAATATTCCATAAGCATGATGATTTTATACTTTTTTGTCTATTGTTCTATATTGTTTTACACAGATTTGTAGGATTTAATTCAACAATGGTGATTAATTATCCACGGTTTTTAATACATAGTTTTTTTCAATTTATTGTAATGTACCATTTAAGAATTATTAATGGGAATGCAGTTTGTCTCATATCTTTTAGAGAACATTTTGAAATCTTAATTAAATCATTTTACAGGAATAATGAAACATACTCTAAAATTATAAATATAAGTAATAATAATAATAATACTAATAATAAGACAAATAATAATAATATTTAATCCCAAAATCTAGGGAACTACCAAATCATCCCTTCAATAATGGTAAAAATAATAAAACACACTTTAGATAATAGTTTATCTCTTCCATATGGGCTGATTACAAACTTCATCCCTACTCTTTTGTAAAACCATCCTTGACTAATTCTCAATGATTTTTTATGAAATATTTAATATATAAAATAAATATTGAATAACATTTAACATATATGTGTTAAATGTAAAACTTTTATATATCTCTTATGAGATACATGATTGAGGCCTACCAAAATTGTAAATTTTATTTATTAATTTCCAAAAAAAATACATAGTGGAATTAGTGAGTGATAAATAAATTGATGAAATGATTGAAGAAGGAAAAAAAATAAAACTATTATATTTGGTTTAAATATAAATGTATTTTAATTTTAGTTAGTAGACATAAATTCCCTCATATCATTCTCAAACAGTTAATATGAATTAATCCTTCATTGATTTACATTAAATATATTGTTTCAAAAATCACAAATAATAGTAAAAAAATTCATCTAATCATGAAATCTAAATAAGTAAATTTTCATGTTGCCCTAAAATTTTAAATGGCCATGAATACTTAGATCTAAAAATCATGGGGAAAAATTTTAATATTAAGAAAAACACCAACTCTTTTTAGACCTCCTTGAATTCATTATGTTTTAATGATAGTAATGAAATACTTTTTTCATGTAATGTACTTGCATGGGAACCTGGAACCCAAGAGGATAATGGAATCTTAATATATTAGAGAACTTGTGCCCCTAATCACAAGAGGTCAGTAAATAGTTAAAATTGAAAAATAAACCATGTTGGAAGAAATTTATCTGAAAATACATAAACTAAATTAGAAATAATGAATATGGAATATAATAATAAATTATTAAAACATTTATATTAAGTATAAAAATTAAAAAAGTTTTATAATATCCAACACTAATATATAATGGTTGACGATAATTCAAAATTCATAAATATTGTTGATTCCCAACAACAAATGTAACACTGAAAAATTATATAAGAATAGTTTTCTATGTGATAGTGTTTGTATCCCAAAGCACCAAGTGTAAAAAAACAAAAAAATATATATTTCATTAAAATTAATCAATTAATTATCATTCATTTCAAGAAACACTCATATTATCTTGTCTTACTTGTATAAATGAGTTTTGTATAACAATAATATACTCTTTATATTATTATTTAATGTGACAGTTATCACATGGCTCTTCGAATAGAGGGTATGAGTAGTCTTTAATAAATTATTACAAAATATATTTTAAAAATGTTTTTATTTATCTATTTATTAGTAGATAAGTAAGAATCATTTAAATGAAAAAAAATATTTTATTAAAAATTTTATTTTTTCTAAAAGAGGGTTTAATTGCTCTTTGAAATCATAATTTAAAAACCATTTTTACCACCTTTATATAATTTATTTATGAAATAAAAAATAAATTGAAAAAATTAATATCTAAATTATCTTATAGTGGTTTGTTGGATTTTTTATCAAAAGTTTCATTTTTAATGAATAATGAAAAATGATGGATTTTAACAAAAAAATACCTTTGTGTTTAAATAATTTATAATGTTAAATTGTATTTTGAATTATTTTTAATGTAATTTTTTTAAATTTTAATAACAATTTATCCAATTTATGATATTTTATTCGTTTTCATGATGAATTCTAATATAGATATACTATAATGTTTTGAATATTTTATCTTAAAATACAATTTCTCATCACTTCTGATAGATGAATTTTATATCTAAATTTTACACAAAAATTATTATAAATTTATTCTATATTAGTAGTTATAATAATTTATATTATATAATAAAGTAATATTCATATTTTTTCAAAAAATTTATGGCGAATAAATAATTATATATTACCATTGTTATGGTAAAAAAGTATTTAATAGGGTTTAACAAAAAAGATTAGGGACAAAAATAACATACATACAATTAAAAACCCTGTTTAATAACTACATTTATATCTTAAACATTAAATTTTTTATAATGGACTATTTATATTAATTTTCATGATACAAACATGGGTATTATTGAATATTTTTTAAAAAAAACACATTTGTGACACACTCGTCCCTTATAAATGAAAACCCAATCTCCTCCCTTATTCAAACATCAAACCTCATTAGATCCTTCAATAAATTTCAAAATAACATCCCAAAATCCCTCATCTAATCTAAAAAGACTTATTTTATGTATAAATCCATTCTAGGAACAATATTTGTCCAAACATGAGGAAGTTACCCAAATAAGAGGTAACGATCCTCAACTAGAATTTTTATTTTACCACTTTCTCCACCAACTTAAATTATTATTAAACCATAATGATATAATATAATAATTATATTCAATTTAATATGATGTTTCTATAAGAGTGGAAGGACATAAAACCAAATCCCCTATAATCAAATCGGTTCTGAAATTATCGTTCTTGTGTATAGAGCACTATGACCTTGTAAACTGATGAGATTCATTTTCCAGTTACATCCTTTCATGGTTATGCATGACGATGAATATAAAGTATATATAAGATATTTATAACATAATTATACCATTAGATTAATTATATCATATGTATATTTACATTAAATTCTACAGGGGATATGATACAGTAACTCGTGTGTACGACAAACTAACGCATCATGAAGCAATGTGATTCATATTTCACTAATGTTGTACATAAAATCTGATAGGGATAATTTTAATAATTATATGTGATATACATGAAATAATAATTATATTACCTAAATATATTTGAGTCAAAAATTAAAATATATATAATTTTATTTCTAATATTGTCACTCAATGAAAGATGATAATGTAGATCATGTACGTGTAAACTACCACCTTCCCGAAATGATGTGAATTTATATTCATCCCCACACCATAATGATATATAAGTATATTTAACAAAATAATGTTTTATATATATGATATTATTATCATGCTTACAATATAAATTATTACTTTTCCTCATTCAATAATGATCACTGAGAAAATGGAAACATTAGTCATGCATAATTACGACCTACTGTCTTCATGATCGTAACATAATACATTTATCAAAACCATATTTTAGTATTGGTATCACAATTATAATTTCTTCATAAATATAATAACAATGAGATGATTATTTTCAACATAATAATAAACTATATAATATGTTCCAGAACCTGATCATTAGTGCCAGAACATGCATGAGAAAACAAGGTAACTATAAAAAAACACTCAAATAAGGAATGATTATTAATGAACATGTGATAATAAGTAAATAAATGAAAATTTATGGTATTATAAAGCTTAATATGGTTATATTTTATTTTAATAACCTGTTTAAAACCACTATATCATATGATAAATCTCATTCAACAAAAAATGAGTGTGAGTTAAATGATTTCATCAAAATGTATATTTTAGTGGGTATTATTTGTTATTACACATCAATTCATTTTTATATGTTGTATATTATAATAATTTTACATGTTATATAATGATTCCAAAATAATTCATTTAATTTGGAGTTTAAATTTGAAATACTAAAACCAAATTAAATTGACATAGGAGTTCTTGTGTGGTAACAAATTTCATTACTCAATTTATTTTAATTAGTTTGCATTACTTATTTGATATCTTTAATATTATAAGATTATGTATGAAATTAATTTTCATTATTTTATGTTTTATTGAAAATTTTTTGTTTTGGTTTTTTGATTGATAAACATAATCTATTTGTTGATTAATTCTAACTTCAATGATATGACCATCATGAGGGATTATTTCATAATATCATTCACATAGAGATTATCTATTCATGAATTATAATAGAAATAAACTATTTGATCATTGTCTTATTAAAAAATATTATTTTATCCTCCTCTAGTTATTCCTGATATTTTCATGTAATATTATTATTCTTCCACTTTTTGATACTTGAAATAATTCAAAAATTGGTTTTAATAAAATACAAAAATTATTTCTCTCTTCAGTCAAAAATCTGTTTTCATCAAAATAAATGTCATTAAGAATGTTTTAAAAAAAATTATCCACATCAAAATTATTTATTAGAAAAATTTTAAACTAATTTAATCCATAAAAAATAATATCAAAGGAATATTTTATATTTTTTTAGAAAAATTCAATTTACTAAATTTTTATTGTTAAAAGAGTATATTCCCTTGAACTTATATGAATTGTGTGGAATTACCCATCATCATGTCTATTTTTTTAAATATTTCTTTATATGATTTCAAGGTTATTTATAAATAAAATTAATTCAAATTCTTTATATTCATAGGTTTTAAATTTTATTTATCAAAAATATTGTTTTTAATATGTGTTATGCAATAAACTGTGATATTTAAAATGAAATGGACAATTTCTCATGAATATTATTAAATATATTTTTATGTTATTTCTATTCATAAATGACTATAACCCATCATTATTACTATTGGTCTTTGTGAGTATCACAAGAGGGGGGAAAGTGATTACCCAATAAATATTCATGATAAAAACATGTTTAAATAAAATACCCTTATTATATAAAAACAACTGAGTTAGCAGAAATAATTTATCAATATTTGTTTAAATCTTTTAAAATTTTTATCAATGATGTATTTGGTCTTAGTTAAAAAAATGAGGAAAACTACAATAAATTATTTAATCTATTTAATAAAACCAGATATCCAATAAATACTAATTAAGACTAAATATCACAGAAATAGATTTTTTATGGTTTAAAATATATTTCGTTTTAAATCATACATATAATGAAAAACAAAGACAAAACACCTAGTGAAAAAATGAGTAAATTGTGTTCTTTCTGAAGACAGGATGTAATCCACTCTACCTTAAATTTACATTATTCCATATAGATTCTGTAAAAAATATATATGATCCATAAACTAGATCATATGTTCAACGGTGAATCAACTATCCTGGTGTCACAGGTCCTCTCCCACAATACCTATGGGTGTAAAAAAATAGGCAACTCACAACCATACCTTCACCACAACATGTAGGAAAACATGTATGGGTAGTGTTGAGAATATATCTAGTATCTTCTATTTTGATTGGAGGACATATTATGTGTGTTTAGAAATAAAAAGTAAACACTCTACTAGTAATGTAAATGAAATAGAAAAACATAGAATGTAAAGGTGTAATATGATCTTTTCTGCTCTGTCTAATAAGATCTATAGATCACGACTCCTAGAATGTGGTCTAAAATGAATCTCAAATCGTCATTCTAAAATTTTCTATATAATAAATTTTCATAGAGACATTATAATGTAATATCCACTAATTCACACACAAGTGTAGGGAAGCTGCTGCGTATAAGTTCAATGAAAATGGATTTTTTTGGTTCTTCGGTATTATCTCAAACAAATTTACATGTGAATGGAGATCGCTTAGTGTAAATGTGTTTTTTATTATTTCTATTTAGTGAATATATCCACACAAGGAAGTCTACCTGATCTTTTAATAGTAGGAGAGGCATGATATATCACCCAAATCTTCTACACCTTGTAATACATGTCACAGGTGAATATTAATGCACATGTGTATAAAATAATTGTGACAAATATAAAAATATGTTTCATAATAAAATTACATTATAGTTTTGTTATAAATAAAAATTTAAAAATAAATAGAAAACAATAGTTGTGATTAATTAGAACATTTATACTATCTCTTATGTTGTCTTGATCAGGTATTGAATTGATCTTATAGTGATTGATTATGGAGGTGACTCATGATACATGTAAGTCAGGCTGGCAGTGACTCAACTCAGTAGTGGCTCAATCAAAAATAAAATACTAAATTTCTAGTCTGGTGGAAGGTAACTTCAATAATGACTCAGTTCTTTTGGTAGGTCTTCTAAACATATAGCCAATATTTCATTATATTACTGACTCCACTCTAGTTTTTTGTTATTTCAACACATTTTCAAATTTATATTCCAATGGTTGGTCATCCCCTAGTAGTGAATAATTATATATTCTACCAATTTACATTCTTGTGGTTACTTGTAGCAGATGGTGAATGTTTCCAACACTTTTCCATTTCTCCACATTGATGGAGTTTTTTCCTTAAAGGGGAGACTTTTTCTTGAAATGACAAACACTTAGTCAAATTTCACCAAGATTTCATATATTATAATATGATAATAGATAAAAAAACTCATTAAAATTACACCATACATGATTTTTTTTATCATTAAAACATGGATGTCAACTGCATCAATAAGGGTTCCAAAAATCTCCCCATTTATGATGATAACTAACCATGTAATTTTATAAACCATGACATCAAAGGTAAAAAAAATTATATTTTATCGAAGTAATGTTGATATCAGATTACACACCATGTACCTAAATATAAATTGCGTTTTATCAATGATAATGAATATATATATATATATATAGAGTATCATAAAAAATTAAATAGTATGTAATGTAACTAAAATAGTATCAAATAAACAAATAGTTTTACAGTATATCAAGTCTAGGATATCAAAATAAAATATCACAAGGAATATCATTATGGTATCAGTGTAATAGAAATAAATTCCATTTAATTTTTATCTCCCATAACATAAATAAAATAGATATTATATTTATCCCACTTTGGGATTATCAAAAACATGCACAATAAAAAATTGAAATGAATAAAAATAGTTTATGATTAAGAAATTTTCATTAAGAAACAAAAGTATGTAAAAAAATAAGTTAGAGACTCAAAATTATTAAAAAAAACATACCAATCAAAAATTAAAAGTCCAAGATCAATGATTCTTAACATGCTATGTAGAATGAATCACTTGTTATATCCCTTTAACTTTGTCTAAAATATAAGAGTACGCATGTCTTAATGGTGGCTAAGCTATATCTAAAGGAACACTAGTAGGAGATGGTGTCATTATGATGATAATTGGTCTAATGTATTGAACTTCTTATCTACGAGATAGGATGACCGATTGGAAATGAGCTGGAAATGGTTAATTGGGATCTCTAGTTACCCCAGCTCTGAAGAACTATTTTTCAAAATATAGAGGTTATTGATGAGATGTAACTGGAATGGAATCCTATGCCCCCATATATATAATATAAGAATTAACAAAATGATCATTCAAATTGATAATGTCTATAATTAAGGTTCCAAATCATTCGATTGAACAAAATAAATTTTTATTCTATTCCATAAACAACTTCAACCCTAGAATCATGACCTTTAACTGGTTTACATTCTCTTTAATGGACTAATAAACTTGATTCATATTTATATTATATTAAATGAAATTGAAATTGGCATCCAAATCATGTTTAAGAGATATCATTGAATGTAACGCCTCGACCCAAATTACCTAGAGTCGATGCATTGTTACATAACATTGGCATGATCACGAGAAAGATCAAGTCTCGAAAGACCGATTAGTTTAGTAGCCTTGGAATAACTAGATACATCCATAATTTTTTTACATTACATCATAAAAAAACATCTTTCCCTCATATCCCCTCATACTCTCCCTGCAGGTCATTCATAAATTACTTCTTCATAATCCTTGGAAAAATAAAACATTGAAAGGGCTGAGCTCAGATGCTCAGTAAGGATATCATTATAGTAGAAGCTTTCATAAATAAGCATAAACACTTAAGGCAGTTTATAACTAAAACAAATGCCTTTTAAACTTGAACTTCAGCATAAAATGGCCAAGATAAAATAAAATAATTCCATTTACTTACTAACATGGATATTCTACTAGTCGAACAATCCTATGCATTATCAATAACCACTTTCATAATGATGGAATGCATAATGCCAGACTATCATAACCACATAGCCAAGGCCTCGTGCCATGACTACAAATATGATTTTGCCAAGGCCTTGTGCCCATACAGTAGTTTGTCTCATGAGACCTACCGATGCATCGAGGAGCTATAGCGGGCTCCACCCGTCACTTATTAAGTCCAATGCATTCCTCATATGAACAGGTTTAAACATAACATAATCATTTTTATTAAAACTAGCATACGAAATGTCAATACTTTAATCACAAACCATGAATGGTATAAAAATAGCACATCCACAGTCAAACATAACTCATTCGATACAATATGGAATATTGTATTGTATCACATTAACCTCAATCAAGAATAAAGAAGGATGTTGACATAGATGAAAATAATCATCAAAACTATTTGAGAGAAATATCCCCCTTTTTCTTGAAATCATTTAAAAGTCATGCTATTTGTCAAGAAGCCATTTAAAAATAGATTTTTGAATCAAAGTGTCCCATACCACTTTGAAACTTTTTAATAGGAGTTTTAATTTCTAAACAGTAATGTCCATATAAATAAACCCATAAACCCATTTTTAAAAAATGGACATTAATGAGAAAAATTTAGATGAATAAGTCTTTAAAACATTTAAAAATGGTATTTTAGTTAGAGATTATAACCAAAAGAGAGACACTTGAATAAAAATAATTGGGGTAATAAAAACTTTGTAATATCATGAGAATAAAGGGATTCATGATATACTATGTCAAATTACATTATATACACCACATAAAAGTGATTTGGTGTATATCAAAAAAGAAGTCTCAATGGAATGTAAATTGAGATGAAATATCCTATAAAGGTCGTATCATTAGGTTAAGGATAAATCAACGACATAATTATGTTTGACAAATATAGGTACAGTAAATATTATTGGATATTCAGTGTAAAACAATCAAAGGATATTCACACATATTCTTGTAAAAACAACACCAACGAATTGGATGTTTAACTCAACAAATGGTGAATTACTCTTATCAAATTCTGATCAATGACTTGAGAATTATCAATGGAGTGATTATGTGTATCAAAAGTATATCCACTGGAAGGGGAGTGGAAATTATGACATAATCAAATGAATAGTTATTCCACACATAATCTTGGAGTAATATAATCAATGAAATATGTGTAATGCCGAATGAGTTGAAATTGAAATTTCAAATTCCCTTATCGATTATGTAACTTATGAAACATACACCCATGAAAGAAGTATCATACCCTGATGATGTAAATACCCATAAATCAAAGTATATTACACAATGAATACAATCATGGGCAATACACATACCCCACATGCAATAATTAAGTGGTGAATAATGGAAATCTCACGAAATTAAAAGTGAGATAAGAAACCCCTTACCACGTTAATCAACTGAGTCGTATGGCCAAAAGTTTATAACCAACAAATTATTTACAAAATAACATGAATATAAAGAGAATAATGATAATATATATCAAATGGCAGTACACAATACACCACTTTCAATAATTTAGTGGCGAACAATGGAAATCTCACGGAATTGAAAGTGAGATAAGAAAATCCCTTACTTGGTACTTTTTCCTTGGTCGATGGTAGGTTTAACTCCTGTATAATGGTGAAATAATTGTTATTGAATTATAAAAGAATCATTTACTTTAATATGATATCATATATGATCTTTTAACATCGATTTGTTAATAATATCTTAGAATTATCGTCATTTCAGGTGTTAACGGGTTCATTTTACTATATATTCATTGTTATGTGAGCCATATTCATTATTAATGGGATGTATATTATTCATATCCATAATGATATCAAGTCCTTAGATACTATTTTTAAATCATCAAATTATCATTATACTTGAATGTATATGATAGAGAATGAATCTCATCGCGTTCGTGGAGACGGTAGTCCGTACATACGCACGAGCGACAATATCATTCTTTTGATATTAAAATAATGTATAATTGGTTGTTATATCATATATAAAGAATAATTATCATGTTATATATATTATTTACATGAGTTACACATTATTATTATACCCATCCAAATAATAATATATTGAATAACAATTAGACCACGATGTGGAGACGGTAAGTCGTACGTACGCACGTATGGTGACATGTTATTCAAAGTATGGATAGAATACTGAATATGGTTGTACCATATTTATAATAACATCACAGTATATATATGATACTGGAGTTATTATTTTATATTGGTAATATCAAAGAAATAGGAAGTGGAAGAAGAAAGGAACTTGAAAAGGGGTGGTGAAAACATTACCTCTTCTTCGGGTTCTTCCTTTTGATTTGATCAAAAGGGATCCCTAGGTTGGATTTCAGATCAAAATAATGCCTCCAGGTTGTAGTGAGGGAATTTTAGATAGTATTTGGGCAGGGTTTGGCCGAACCAAATGGCTTTTAAGGTGTGAAGAAATGAGAAGGAGGAGCGCCCTTTTATAAGAGGGGTGAGGGGCACCTTTGGAAAAGTTAGAAATATTAATTTATAATAAATTCATATTCGGTTTATAATGGATAAAAAGTTTATTATTTAAATTTTAAGGTTGGGATGGGTCTAAAACAACTCAACCAATAGAATTTAGACAGGTTTGGGTCATTATATTAACCTTATCAATAATTATTAACTCTTAGTTAATTAGGTTCACTTTTACAATGTCTCTTTGTATTTTTATATTATATGGTTAATAAACATACTATATACATCCAAGAGACCCCAAGTGGTCCATTAATGATTAACCTATCATGATATAAGTCTCTTGGCCGAACCGTAGATTTTTAAGAATTTAATATCAATTAATAATATAATATTTGTTTTAAGAACTCTTTTATGTCAATTTTGACACTATTCAATAGTTGATTTTTGTGAAACTCATAAAAGATTTATTACTTCGAAAAAAGTCAATTAAATAATTACTAATATATCATATTATCCTAGAAAGTTGTTTTAATTCCTGAAAAGTTTCATATTATATTTATTTGGGTATTTATAATATCAATTAGTTTAATATTTCACTATTAAAGTAATTAATTCATCATCATTGTGTCATAAATAAATTAAATTATTAAATGTCTAAAAATTATAAATAAAATATAATTATGTAGGAAATATTTTAATCTTTCTAATTAATATTTATAATCTAAAATAAAACATATATAACCCTCTATAACAATTGTTTTGTTAAAAGATATATGCTTGTGTCATTTTTGTATTTATTTTAACTTAATTAAAATAATGTGTCATTATCACTTACAAGTGGATCCATGGGGTCCCAAAATCGACCCAATTATGCCCATGGTCGACCATGTATCAAAAAATAGGGTTAAGACACTTTTTAGGGTAATTTATTATTATTATAATATTATTTTTTAACCCTTGTTTACCGGATTTATCTTTTAAGCATGGTAAATAAAATATTTACCGAAGTAATTATCCAAAATGTTTAAAAATAAAAGTTACCTATTTACACAATTTGAACATCCTGATTCCAAATATGGAATCCATTTTTCCAAAATAAAAACACATAAGTGGCAGAAATTAATTTAAAATTAATTCCCGTTGTTAAAACAAAAAGCGTGTTTTTTAGAGATAATAACTATCAAAAGATTGTCATTTGTTTATGTCTGGATTAAATGTGAAATTATGTTCAATGACCCACATTGTATTACATGGTTAAAATATATTCTACATATACTTTAAAACCACTCAAATTCATAATTTATCACTATTAATTATTTTGTTTAAAAAATTTGTTTTTAATTAAAATTTAGTAATTTTCACTATTCATCAAAATATGAAAGTTATCCGAAAAGTACCAAAATTTCACCCTAGGCTAATTTGGATATTCCGAATCCAAAAATAAAGTCTATTTTGAGAGATAGAATTTATAAAATTTCAAAAAGTAGGTATTACTATTCATAACGGCTAGTTTGATTGGTTATGGTGTGTTAAAATCTCGAAGTTGCATACAATGCACGACATTGCATTATTCGAAAGGAAACATACTGAGGAAGCTTGGGGTGTTACATTCTCCCCTCCTTTAATAAATTGTGCCCTCGCAATTTTTAAAATTTTTCTTGGGAATATAATGGAATGTCCCACATCTGAAAAAGAGTCAATAAAACTATCACTTTAAAAGAAAGAAAGAGAGGTATAAGGGTCATCCAAGATAACCCATACTAGGATTCCATGTAGGAAAACATGGATATGGATGATAAACTAAGTGTCAAGTTCATGATGGAGAGGGATAGAAATCATGATCAGGAGAAAGTTAAAAATAAAAAAACCACATACTTGTGTTGGGACAAACGACCATTAGTCTCCTAGTAGGAAAGTAAACGGACAACATTTTTTTATGTTACATTACATAAGGAAGAGGAATTCATTTATCATATTGACTAAGAACATTATGATATATACTTAAATTTTAAGTATAGTTTCATTCTTTAATAAATTTCCACCACTAACTCAATTTTTTTTAAACTATGAGTATTCAAGAAGACTTGGTCACACTGGAAGAGCTAGAATAAACTACTATAGAATCACATGATCCATGCAGGATAAACTATATATTTACATTGTCTTTGAAGATTAATCAAAACCAAAATGGTTAGTGAATGATCTAATGACCCCCCAAAAGGATATTCCTTGAGATAAATATGCACTAATCTTAATTTCTAAAATTAAACCAACAATACCCCAAAGTTAAATAAATACCATTCAATAATAAATTGTCCTTAAAATCCTTCAATATAATCCAAACTAATATTGAAACCCAAAAAATAGAAGAATTTGATTATGTAGTCTCCCATGTTAAATTGTATCTCCAAATGATATCAAATACTCTTAAATTCACATACTTAAAAGAAATTAACATCATCACATATTCTCTGTTATAGGTTAATCATTTCCATAAATAACCCAAATCACTATAAATCTACAATAAAAATGTAGATAAAAATCCACCATTACTCTACAAATGAAACCCCATTGTATTCTATTTTCCTTGGGCATATAGTGTTCCCAACAAAGCGAACATCTTCCAAAATAACATTTATCACTTAATCACCAAATCATTTTCTTATACCAAGTGTATTCATTTGATAAGACATAAGAACCCAAATCATCTTATTATTGATCAATAAAATCATTTAACAAAAAATAGTCACACTAACCAGGGACTTCACATAGTCCAGTGGTAGGAGATAAATCCCAATCGCACTTTGGTTGTGGGTTCGATTCCCACAACTTTGTCCGACGCGACGGGTTGTCACACAGTCTACGTGTTGTACTTTTTCAAAAACTATATTTTATAATATTACCAAAATGAGATAAATCCATCAAAATAACATAATTTAACCACAAATGTTATATCATACCTTGAATTTTCATCCCAAATTATAATAACATATAATTTTCTCAAACCCCAATGATCATATAAAACCAAATGGTTATTTATACCTATATCCACAAGAGAAGAGACAATTCTTCCTAAAATATCATTCTCACATGGAAAACTGCGGGGTTACAAATACAAGAGAAAATTATTCCAAAGTAAACCCATCAAAAAGGAGTGCTACTACTTTTTATATTTTTCTCCAACCATTTATTTCCACATAGCTTCTTCTTTGACCAAGAAAATATCCTATAGAATATGACATTCACTCGGGTAATGGCCAGGTCCCCTACATTTATGGCATATGACTGTAAATGGACTCTTGGGACCATTTTTATCTTCTTCCATAGTACTCTTCATTTTTCTTCGGCAATTCTTCACATTATGTCCTTCCTTCCCGCACGTAAAACATTTCGTTGTCCCATTGAGACACTTTCCTGGGTGTCTCTTTCCACATTTCCTGCATGATGAAAATTGAGGGTTCTTTTCTCCATGGTCTCCACTGCTGGAGCTCTTATCATTTATCACCTTTCTCTTCCTTGTTGAGTTTGGGAGTTGGTTAATATATATGTTGTTGATCATATTTTTGGAAAACTGATTTGGCATAAAGAAGATATCTTTTACGCCTATCAACATTCCATTTTGCTGCTCATTGCCACCACCGTTCCCACCTTGTACATCATTCTCAAAGTCACTATGACTTCCTTGGAATCTAGCCATTGACTAAAACCAGAAAGCATTGTGTGAGTAACAGTAGTCGTAAAATCATTTAGAGATTAAAATGTCACCATATTCTAAATTTGAAACATATTAGGATTAACCAAGGTCATTTACTCTCATCTTATATATATATTACTTAAATTGGTTTCTAAATAAAATGTAAATTATCCTAAGCATATCCCCCGGGAGTGTCGTAACCAAGAGTGCAGCAAGGCCTGTTGTCGTGCACCAGTTCCCATTCGAGTCTAGCTCAAAGCGGTGTTTTAGGGTTTTACTCCTACCTACATCAGTGTCAGAGCCGCCTCTACCTGCTCGTATCCAAAAAGGGATTTATTTCTCGGAAAACTCACAAAATCTCTACAATACCAAAATTCTAGGAAGTTCTTTTATACTAATCCTCAAAGTTCATCTTAGGTCTACGTGCTCTAATCAGAGTTTATCTAATTCTAGCTTCCAAGGTTTGTACTAGACTCCATCTGATACCAACTGTAACGCCCTGACCCTAATTACCTAGAGTCGGTGCATTATTACATAACATTGGCATGATCACGAGAAAGATCAAGTCTCGAAAGACCAATTAGTTTATTAGCCTTGGAATAACTAGATACATCCATAATTTTTTTACATTACATCATAAAAAAAACATATTGTCTTCATATCCCCTCAAACTATCCCTGCATGTCATTCATAAATTACTTCTTCATAATCCTGGGAAAAATAAAACATTTAAAGGGGTGAGCTCAGATGCTCAGTAAGGATATCATTATAGCAGAAGCTTTTATAAATAAGCATAAACACTTAAGGCAGTTTATAACTAAAACAAAAGCCTTTTAAACTTGAACTTCAGCATAAAATGGCAAAGATAAAATAAAATAATGCCATTTACTTACTCACATGGATATTCTACTAGTTGAAAAATCCCATGCATTGTCAATAACCACTTTCATAATGATGGAATGAATAATGCCAGACTATCATAACCACCTAGCCAAGGCCTCGTGCGAAGACTACAAATAAGATTTTTCCAAGGCCTTGTGCCAAGACACTAGTTTGTCTCATGAGACCTACCGATGCATCGAGGAGCTATAGCGGGCTCCACCCGTCACTTATTAAGTTCAATGCATTTCTCATATGAACAGGTTTAAACATAACATAATCATTTTTATTAAAACAAGCATACAATATGTCAATACTTTAACCACAAACCATGAATGGTATAAAAATAGCACATCCACAGTCAATCATAACTCATTCGATACAATATGGAATATTGTATTGTATCACATTAACCTCAATCAAGAATAATGAAGGATGTTGACATAGATGAAAATAATCATCAAAACTATTTGAGAGAAATATCCCCATTTTTCTTGAAATCATTTGAAAGTCACACTATTTGTCAAGAAGCCATTTAAAAAATAGATTTTTGAATCAAAGTGTCCCATACCACTTTGAAACATTTTAAAAGGAGTTTTAATTTCTAAACATTAATGTCCATATAAATAAACCCTTAAAACCATTTTTAAAACATGGACATTAATGAGAAAGATTTAGATGAATAAGTCTTTAAAACATTTAAAAATGGTATTTTAGTAAGAGATTCTAACCAAAAGAGAGACACATGAATAAAAATTATTGGGGTAATCAAAACTTTGTAATATCATGAGAATAAAGGGATTCATGATATACTATGTCAAAGTACATTATATACACCACATAAAAGTGATTTGGTGTATATCAAAAAAGAAGTCTCAATGGAATGTAAATTGAGATGAAATCTATCATAAAGGTCATATCATTAGGTTAAGGATAAATCAACGACATAATTATGTGTGAAAAATATAGGTACACTAAATATTATTGGATATGCAGTGTAAAACAAAAAAAGGATATTTACACATATTCTTGTAAAAACAACACCAACGAATTGGATGTTTAACTCAACAAATGGTGAATTACTCTTATCAAATTCAGATAAATGACTTCAGAATTATCAATGGAGTGATTATGTCTATCAAAAGTATATCCACAGGGAGGGGAGTGGAAATTATGACATAATCCAATGAATAGTGATTCCACACATAATCTTGGAGTAATATAATCAATGAAATATGTGTAATGCCAAATGAGCGGAAATTGAAATTTCAAATTCCCTTATCGATTAGGTAACATACGAAACATACAACCATGAAAGAAGTATCATACACTGATGATGTAAATACCCACAAATTAAAGTATATTACACAATTAATACAATCATGGGCAGTACACATACCCCACATGCAATAAATAAATGGTGAATAATGGAAATCTCGCGAAATTAAAAGTGAGATAAGAAACCCCTTACCACATTAATCAACTGAGTCGTATGGACAAAAGTTAATAACCACCAACTGATTTACAGAATAACATGAATATAAAGAGAATCATGATAATATATATCAAATGGAAGTACACAATAAACCACTTTCAATAATTTAGTGGCGAACAATGGAAATCTCACGAAATTGAATGTGAGATAAGAAAATCCCTTACTTTGTACTTTTTCCATGGTCGACAGTAGGTTTACCTCCAGTATAATGGTGAAATAATTGTTATTGAATTATAAAAGTATCATTTACTTTAATATGATATCATATATGATCTTTTAACATTGATTTGTTAATAATATCTTAGAATTGTCGTCATTTAGGGTGTTAACGTGTTCATTTTACTTTATATTCTTTGTTATGTGAGCCATATTCGTTATTAATGGGATGTATATAATTCATATCTAGAATGATATCATGTCATTAGATACTATTTTTAAATCATCAAATTATAATTATACTTGAATGGATATCATGGAGAATGAATCTCATCACATTCGTGGAGACGGTAGTCCGTACATACGCACGAGCGACAATATCATTTTTTTGATATTAAAATAATATATAATTGTATGTTATATCATATATACAGAATCATTATCATGTTATATTTATTATTTACATGAGTTACAAATCAGTATTATACCCATCCAAATAATAATATATTGAATAACAATTACACCACGACGTGGAGACGGTAAGTCGTACGTACGCACGTATGGTGGCATGTTATTCAAAGGATGGATAGAATAATGAAGATGGTTGTACCATATTTATTATAACATAACAGTATATATATGATACTGGAGTTATTATTTTATAATGGTAATAACAAAGAATGAGGATGTGGAAGAAGAAAGGAACTTGAAAAGGGGTGGTGAAAACATTACCTCTTCTTCGGGTTCTTCCTTTTGATTGGATCAAAAGGGCTCCTTAGGTTGGCTTTCTGATCAAACTAATGCCTCTAGGTTGTAGTGAGGGAATTTGAGATAGTATTTGGGCAGGGTTTGGCTGAACCAAAGGGCTTTGAAGGTGTGAAGAAATGAGAAGGAGGAGTGTCCTTTTATAAGAGGGGTGAGGGGCACCTTTGGAAAAGCTAGAAATATTAATTTATAATAAATTCATATTCGGTTTATAATGTATCAAAAGTTTATTATTTAAATTTTAAGGTGGAGATGGGTCTAAAAAAACTCAACAAATATAATTTATACAGGTTTAGGTCATTATATTAAAATTATCTTTAAGTATTAACTCTTAGTTAATTAGTTTCACTTTTACAATGTCTCTTTGTATTTTTATATTATATGGTTAATAAACTTACTATATACATCTAAGAGACCCCCAAGTGGTCCATTAATGATGAACCTATCATGATATAAGTCTATTGGCGGATCCTTAGATTTTTACGAATTTAATATCAATTAATAATATAATATTTTTTTAAGAACTATTTTTTGTCAATTTTGACACTATTCAATAGTTGATTTTTGTGAAACTTATAACAGATTGATTAATTCTAAAAAAGTCAATTAAATCAATACTAATATATCATAGTATCCTAGAAAATTATTTTAATTCATTAAAAGTTTCATATTATATATATTTGTGTATTTATAATATCAATTAGTTTAATTTTTCACTATTAAAGTAATTAATTCATCATCATTATGTCATAAATAAATTAAATTATTTAATGTCTAAAAATTATAAATAAAATATCATTATGTAGATAATAATTTTATCTTTCTAATGAATATTTATAATCTAAAATAAAAAATATATAACCCTCTGTAACAATTGTTTTGTTAAAAGATATATGCTTGTGTAATTTTTGTATTTATTTTAACTTAATTAAAATAAAGTGTCATTATCACTTACAACTGGATCCATGGGGTCCCAAAATCGACCCAAATATGCCCATGGTCGACCATGTATCAACCAATATGGTTAAGACACGTTATAGGGTAATTTAGAATTATTATAATATTATTTTTTAACCCTTGTTTACCGGATTTACCCTTTAACCATGGTAAATAAAATATTTACCGAAGTAATTATCCAAAATGTTTAAAAATAAAAGTTACCTATTTACACAATTTGAACATCCTGATTCCAAATATGGAATCCATTTTTCCAAATTCAAAACACAGAAGTGGCAGAAATTAATTTAAAATTAATTCCCGTTGTTAAAACAAAAAGCGTGTTTTTAGAGATAATAGCTATCAAAAGATTGTCACTTGTTTATGTCTGGTTTAAATGTGAAATTTTTTTCAATGACCCAAATTTTATTACATGGTAAAAATATATTCTAAATATACTTTAAAACCACTCAAATTCATAATTTATCACTATTAATTATTTTGATTAAAAAAGTTGTTTTTAATTAAAATTTTGTAATTTTCACTATTCATCAAAATATGAAAGTTATCCGAAAAGTACCAAAATTTCACCCTAGGCTAATTTCAATATTACGAATCCAAAAATGATGTCCATTTTGAGAGATAGAATTTATAAAATTTCAAAAAGTAGGTATTACTATTCATAATGGCTAGATTGATTGGTTATGGTGTGTTAAAATCTCGAAGTTGCTTACAATGCACACCATTGCATTATTCGAAAGGAAACATACTTAGGAAGCTTGGGGTGTTACATTGAATGATAATAATTTATAGCATTTCTGTTGGTTTCTCTGTCTGGATTTTAGGAAACTCATTTATTCATGAATATTCATGTGGACATGATTACTATTATACTACATCATCCATAAACATTATTATGGAATGGAAGGTTCACCACCTAGTTCAGTAGTAGGATCCCATCTCACAAATGATCAGATAAACTCAACATCAATAGAAGCAGGTGGAGAACTAAATAGAGAATCTACTAAAGTAGGATTTTACACCATCTCAAGAATAACATCCATATTGGCTAAAAATTATGTCTCTATCCCTTATAACATATATATTATAATCTCTAACTTGTTATATATCCTTTATCATTACAATTATACTTTTTTAATAATGAGCATCATTTTGGGTTGAATATATTGCAGCACATGGATCAATAAATTTATTTCATCCTTATAACATATCTTAGTAAACAATGTAGGTTGATTCTTCATATTCTCATCTTTTTCAAGTAATATATTATCACTAAAAGTATCCAATACAACCTTTGTGAAAATATACACAAGTATTTTTGGAGCATTAGGGGTACATAAATGGTTAATATGAATATAACTTTTAAAAACACAAAAAATACCTCGAACTATACTCCAAAATCAAATTGGGAAAATAAGGATCCAATAAAATCTCTTGTCACATGAAACTCAGAACTCTCTTAATTAGAATCTATACAGTTCATACCTAGTCTGACATACATAGGTAATGAATCCCATTCGTTCATAACTAGACCCATACATATAGAAATAATTTTTCATTAGTATCATAAACAATACCAATGAAAATTACCACACTCATATGTACATCAGATGTCTGATGAAAAACTGTCTTCTAAAATTTAGTATGCTATTAATCAATCATTTTATCATCCATTGACAATTAAAAAACAACAATCTCATAAAAAAATTAATTTAATACTCTATTATCATTAGAAACTCGTGCATTGTCTATATAAATATTAGAAACAACACACTGACTTTCTAAACGAGGGGGTTTCTCCTCCTCAATGATGAATTTTTCATCTAACTGATCATCTCATATCATTAACAAATATTATCCCTTAATCATATTTATAACTATATTCATGTGGATAATAAATGAATACTTAAGGATTGTCTCAATCCTTAACTCAAATTCAATCATTATATAGAACATAAACTCCATAATTATCACTTCAATCAACATTTTAATTTCCATTATTATCATCATCTCCATTTACATTTTCATTATCCTCAACATATCCATTACCTTTTTCATTATCCTCATTTTCTTCGCCTCATTATTCTTTATCTTATTATTTTCTTCATTTACATCATCACCATTCTCATAAAAATATTTTGATTAAATATTGAACTGTTCTTCACCTGATATTTATTTTTCTCCCCTACACTACATTATTTTAGGAGTTTCACTCTGATAGGGAGTCTCCTCAGATGACTAGGAGAAACATATGTAATATAATGAGGGTCATAAGGAATATCTAGATTACATCCATCATCGAATATAAATTCTAATTCAACACTTCCAATAATAATAGATTCTTCTTCTATATCAGATTATTAATCAAATTCATATGGATCCAATCCAGGGTATAGAAGGATTAGAAGTCTTCAGGGATGGTCTATTGAATTGAACTCATTATGCAACTTTTTCCATCTTCTTGACATTTCATTATCCCTATATTTAGACTTATTATCATTCATCTACAAATTATTCTTATGAAGAAAAAATCACCACAATATACAATAGAATGTTCACCATCAGTAAATATGTCATTAGCTTCTAAAAAATAATTGATAAGTTTAGGGTAGATTATAGATTTTGATATTGAATAAGGATTACATATTTCCATAACATGAACCATAAGGTATCTGTACCAGTATATTTTATCTCTTTTTTCCATTAGTCTAAATGGGTAAATATATTGATATCTCAAAGTAGAAACAAATATTATTTTGTCATGAAAATGTGATGTATAAAATTAAAAAAGAAATAAGTATTAACCATTAATTTCGTAATATATAGGGCTTTTATAAAAAATATCATGTTAAATAATACATGGAATCTTCAATGATGAAATTGCCAATATCATCTAGAAAGGTTCCTTTATAGTAGTTTTCCACACCATCATGAGGAACTTTTAATAATATTGACCACTACATAGAAGAGAATAATAAATTTCATCGATAAATTATATTTCATAACTAGTCTCCATTTTATTCAAAACTAAACTCTAAGAACATCCAAAACTAAAATACCATCATAGGATTAATGGGCCTCTAATTAGAAGAGAACCACTCCATCAATATCATGTACTTCAGAACAATGAGCACTAATGATTTAATTTTGATTATTCGTTTCTTGTGGACTTAATTATGAGGTATTATAACCCTCTTCACAATCTCTTGATTTACTAGTTCAAAAAAAATTGAGTGGTTAAGTTCAACATTATGTCACATAGAAGGATGTGACTCATCTGTCAAAAACTGAGTAGATTGGTTAACTAAAGCTATGATGAATTTCTCAAAAGTTTTAGGTGAAATCAACAAAGGTTGTGGTTATGAGAAAGGGGTGAAAAAACATTTCGAAAAGGGAATGATAGAGGTGTGAAAGAAAATTGAGGGGATATAATTTTATTTCCTCTAGGTATTTTAAAATTTTTAATATAAAAATTCAAAATTAAATTGAATAGAATGAGAAAATAAAATAATTATTCTATTAAATATTAATGATTACTTATGTATATAAAAAGAAAAATTGAATAAGTTATGTGGTTCTTAATGGTGAGAAAAACCAATTGTGTGATGTTCTAGTAGTGATAAATTTCACCATGGTGATATATTTTACCGTGGTGAGTCATTTCACAAATTTGTGACACTACATAGTGGTGATAAAATAAAAATTATGGGAAAATCACAATGGTGAGAATTCATAATGGTGAGAAATAATATAATGTTAAGATAAAATAAAAATAATCATACATAACTATTGATTGATGTAATTAATTCCCTTATAATTCAATGTGTTAGTAAAAATATAATCATGATGATGTCAAGTAATAATGTATTCAAGAGAGATTTATCATTTGGAAAACATTCTCTTATAATATGAAGTCTTATAATTATATTTATTTCAAGAGTGAGAAATGTGGTTCCTAGAATAGTTTATTTCACTAGTATTGAAAATATTTAAATCATCATGACTCTATTGACATCCATAGTCTAGAAATGTGTGATTCATCCACAAACTGTTTTCATAGAAGACACCTGTAGATATATATTCAGCTTCTGTAATAGATAGTATAATATAATTTTGTTTCTTACTACACCAAGAAACTAGAGTCATTCCCAAAATATGACATGTTTTAGGGGTTATTTTTTAATCTGACATACAACCACCAAAATCAGCATCTGAATAAGTAACTAAGTGAAAATATTTTCATCCTAGACGAAACAATCCAAAATTTGTAGTATATTAAAGGTATTTAAAATTTCATTTTACAGAATATAAGTCTTAATCATTGGGTTTTTCATGGAAATGAGAAAAAATACAAACACAAAACATATTATCATGTTTTCTAGTAGAAAAGTATAGAATACATCAATTCATACCACTGTAAGTAGTTTGATCTATCGGTACCCAACTTCTTTAATATCCACTTATATGTGGTACACATAGCGTATCACTACCCTTACTGTTTTCCAGACCAAAACGTTTTAAATTACATAAAGTATATTTATATTTATTTTAAACAATTCATTCATAATTTTTATATATTTAAAAACCATGAATGAATTTTAGTTCAACCATTAAACTCATTTCAAACTCCATTTGCTTCATTTTTGAAAAATCTGTACATAAGAAAATTTTATAAGATCCCAAATTAATATCATGAAAATAAATTAAAAAAACATCTTTTGAAATGGATTTTTAAATATGGATGTATCCTCTATAAATTTTAAAACTCCTTTTCAAAAAAGGAACGAGGTGAGACAATCATAAAAATCTATAGAATCTTGATTGAAAATATAAAAAACCATTGATAATTTTAAAATCTATTTTAGAAAAAGGTGATTTTGAAATATATTGTTTTCTTAAACAAAAAACATCATAAACTATATTCCTAATTAAGAATTCACATTGGAAGTCCAATTTGTATATGTTGAAATCAATATATGTTGAATTACAATGAAGTCTTTAATTGGATTCAAGTATGGGTATTGGTGAAAAGGTCACATCATAATATATAACTTCTTCTTCATTATAAACTTGTGCAACAGCTATAGACTTATTTCATTTTATTGAACTATATTCATGAAACCTGTTTTTAGACACCCATTTAAGGCCTATATTTATGGTTTCTTTGAGAAAATATCAAATATCAATACATTATTTGTTTCAAATTTATTGTGTTCTTCTAACATATCCATTACCCATTATTCATAATTAGTGTCACGACCCATCCATAGGGCCCGTTCCGTGGCTACCCCAAGCCCGCCTTCCATAGGTTGGGGGCTGGCGACTAGCACCAAAGGCGTAAATCCCAATAAAAGGGAAGGAATTGAATTTATTAAAGTAAACAACACAACAATGTACACAATAGAACTAAGCACTAAGTAATAATGAATAAAAAAGTAAGTGCTGAAAGGAAATGGGCTGGAAATACAAGCCTACAGTAAGTACAGTACCACTGAAAATCTAGTACAACTGTAGTAAAGTAAAGAAGCAACCACTGAGTCATCCTCCGGAATCCCAAATAAAGGGTGGTTACAGATGGCCTCCTCATAAATTCACATCTGACCATATACTCCATGTATGTCTCACCATGTGGTCCACCTCCGGGTACCATCCAACTCTACATGTATCCACAATGATCAGTGTTGTCCATCTTCTGCATCCAATACAACATAGTGCAGGCATAGCCTGTGTAGGGGTGAGTATACGATACTCAATAGGGACCCTGAGACCTCCAAATGTCTCCGTAAATCCACGAAGGATAAACAAAAAAATAAGGATACAATCATGAAGTATAAACCAACTCTACTTAGGTATATGCCCATAAATATATCTAAGTTATCAATCACAGTTCGGCTCCAACTCTTGAGCCCAATCACAACCCAGTCCACACAAGATAGTAAAAAAATCACATTGATGATAATGATTTAAGGTTAAGACTCGGCTCACATAGTTATACATCTTTCATATTGCGATAGAGATGATCAGACGTAGTCACTGATTCATCTATGATGTTGGACCCACGTAGGATACTAGACCATGTATGCTGTCGGACCCACATAGGATACTAGACCAGCTACTATGTCAGACCCACTGAGGATACAAGTATAGAAGTCAAACTGATGGAACCACTTATGATATAAGTATAGTACTCATCGTTGTTGATCCCACGGAGGATTCCAATACATTTTTCGTCGTCGTCGAACCCACAGAGGATTCTAGTACGGTAGTCGTTTTAGCCGCAGCCAGCTCTAGGGTTCCCGCACAGAGCATGCTCGATTTTAGGAGGGTTCACTCCTCTATCCAAGGGGGCCGATACATTAACTATCATGAATTCTAGATTTTATGTATCCCAATGTTCCATCTAACCAAAAAGATCCCAACACGACAGACGACGCGTCAATCGGACTCCATGTCTAAGAGTTATTGGATTTTTCGTCTGAGGGGCACATTTGGATTTTAGGCTCAAACCAACCCAACCATAATCCAATAGCATCCTAACCTCAATTGGAGTATGAAAAAATAACTGTTTTATCATATGTAATCCAACATAGTTGACGGCACATCAATCAGACGTTCGGTCCTTCAGTTATAAGTGTTTCTCCTATGAGGGCCCGGTTGGTTTCATGTTCTAACCAACCCAGCCATAACCAAACATCGCCAAAACCATGAGTGTAATATAATAAATGGAACGTATCGATCAAAGGAATCCTATGAAACTGATAGTGCGTCTATCTGAGGTCCGTAGCTCAAGTTATGGGTGAATAACTGAAAATGGCCTGAAGAGCGGGTCTAGGCCCGGTCCGACCCTGCCCAACCCGCCCCGGGTCAGCCCAAACCTGGTCAACATGACCCAGATCCGGGTCCGTCCCAGTATGGAATGGCCAGGATTGGAAGTTGTGGCGTCGTCCAGGCCGTCGGGCCGGCCCGTGCGGGTGCCCGGCCCGCGTGATGCGGCAGCTTGGTCCATGTGGCGCTGTGGCCCTGCCCGCTTGGCGCAGTTTCCCCGCCGCATAGCTGGGGACGACGAAGCCCACCTGGTCAGGGGGAGCAGGTGGCCGTGGTGCTCTTTGAGGCTCACCCTAATCAATCAAGTGGGGTTCGGTGTCCCCCCCATTTTATTGTAATGGAACCGGCATATGTTGGTTTCTCTCCACGGAACCCAGCCGAGTTCTGCCTGGTGCACCCCTCACCGGTGGCTGGATCAGCAGGCCACCCTCCTTCCCATCTGTCGCGGCCCATCCATGGATTCCCCAACAGGAACGGTGTGACAGCAGCGCACCATCTCCGACCGCCATGGCCCGAATGTCTGTGACACCATTATCGTGTGACGCGATGGCGACTCACTTTCTTCCAACCACCGCAGCCCTTCTAGCTGTGACCCTCTTCCTCGGGCGCGGTTCGACGTTACCATACCCCTCAATCATTGTTGTAGCCCGTGGTGGCCATGGTCTCATTCTTCGAACACCTCCGGAGACCCAGTGACAAATGCGCTGCCAATTTCTTCTATGGTTCTCTATATCGGTGGTGTCGTTGCGCCACCGCCATCATCAATCAATCAAGAACCATCAGAGGAATGTCGGGCCATGTTTGTTTGGCCGGTTCCCTCCGTGTTAGATGATAACAATTGTCTAAAAATAAACCACAAAAAATTATGAGTTATGAGGATTTAAATCAATCAATCTTGACCCCTACCTCAATTCGTTGTTTGTTGACGATGTCTTGAAATGAAGATAGAGTTGACGTCGATCATTATGTTTGCCTCAAACGTCATATCTGAGCTTGATCATTAGAGACTCGTCGGAATCTGATCTCTTTTTGAAGGATTGTTCTTCATCAATGATCTTGGGAGGCCCATCATTGGAGAACCGTTCTTTTTCAACAAGCCTTTCACAGAACACTCCCCTTTCCAACGAATGCGCTTTCCCCCAACACTACTCCACTCCCAAAAACAACATTATGTTGAGTTAAGTGTATAAAATAATTATATATCATTAAATGGGTGGTTAAACCTCTTGTGTAATCACACATTTAATTCTCTTCACTAAATGATAAGTTTCAAGTGTCAGGTGGTCCCCACACCAATGGAGTTTCAAATACCAAAATTTATATAAAAATAAAATAATAAGTTTATTTTATTTTTATCCCACGAAACCCCAGAAAACCAATTTTTACCCTGACTCGACTGCGATCGAGCTGATGGTCTCTTTAATTGAATACCGGTGCTTCGAGTTCATCTATGTCCTTGGATTTCATATCTGATCTCTGGTTCAAAAGATCGAGAAAGCATCATGTACATTTACTGAACGTACCTAAACAAAACATTAGAAATTGATTCCGAGCACACCCGGCCTCGGAATCGGGTGCCATCAAAAACTATGGACTTGTAAAATTCAAAAGTAATTAAGAAAAAATTTTCCATGAAATTTCTGGGTCTTTACATTACTCCCACATCAGGGCATTACATCTCCGTAAAACTACATCACAGACTACGGATGTAAATGAGGGTACTGAACACACATCAGAGGCTTTCGCTCCCATGTGCTCTCTTGGAGGTCCCCATTCTTCCAGAAAATGTGCACCAGAGGAATAGACCATCTATGTATGACCCGCTCCTGTCGATCCTCAATCTCCACTGGGACCTCTATAGATTTCTCCCTGTCGTCGATGTCTAGATCCCCATGGTTGATTATGTGGGACAAGTCGTGCACGTATCTACTCAACTGAGACACGTGGAAGAGGTCATGAACCCGATGCAACTGAGGTGGAAGGGCCAGGCGGTAAGTCCCATGGTAATATGTAGTCTCCATCCTCAAACTCCAGTGGTCTGCATCTCCTATCAGCATAGGACTTCTATCTACTATGTGTAGTCTTTATCCACTCCTGGATGATCTGTACCCTCTCTATCATAGCCTAAATCATCTTTGTTCCTACACGTGCTGATTCCCCTGGGTCAATCCAGCACAGAGGTGATCTGCAAGGTCAGCTGTACAGTGCCTCGTAAGGGGCTATCCCGATGGTGGAGTGGTAAATGTTGTTTTACGCAAACTCCACCAATTGTAAGCGATCCTCGTAGCTGGTACCAAAGTCTACGACACATGCATAGAGCATTTCCTCAAGAGTCTAAATGGTCCTCTCTGTCTGGTCGTCAATCTGAGGATTGAAGGTGGTGCTCAAATGAAGCTGCATCCCAAAATCCTCCAACAAACCCTTCCATAGACGGGAAGTGAAATGATCATATCGATCAGAGACGATAGTCAATGTCACCCCATGAAGCTGTATGATCTCCGGAATGTTGAGTCGTCCCAATCTCTCAATTGAGATAAGCTCTCTGATCGGTATGAATAAGGCCGACTAGGTTAGTCATTCCACGATCACCCAGATAGAGTCATGTCCTCTGGATGTACATGGAAGCCCCATCACAAAATCCATGGATATCGCATCCCACATCCACTCTGGGGCCACTAAGGGCTATACCAAGCCTTTTTGTACTTGATGCTTGGCCTTCACTTGCTGACATGTGAGGCATTGTGAAACAAACTCTGCTACATCTTTCATAATACCCGGCCACCAGTACTGTCATCTGAGGTCCTGATAAATTTTTTCCACTCCTGGATGTGCCACTAGAGGGGAAGTGTGAAACTCCCTGAACACCTCCTCCAATAACGTCAAGTTGGGCGCACTAGTCAACCTCTGACTCATCTCTTAAATGATCAGATGGCATCTCTCTGACCACATGAAGGGCTGCCCCTTCTCCGTCAATGCTGAAAGCGGTGCTGCATCTCTGGAGAAGTTTGGCTGCCTCCTGAATGATCATCCACACCAAGTTATACATGATTCCATCCTTTGCTGCCTGGGATTTTGTTTTTTTCCGACCAAGGAAAACTCATCCCAACATTGTAGTTAAACCACAATCTTTTTTCCTAATGTAGTCAATCTGTGTATGAGCAATGGTTTCCCAATCCATACCCAAACTAACTTCGTAAGGCCTCGACAATACCACCAAGAGGTTACAACCTAAAATATCACTTCAATGGTCAGATCACATCATCAGCGTATGTGTGATTATCAATTCTCCTCCAAAAGGTATCTCCAGACGCGAGGATCAAGTCAACGGCATAACCGGAAACTCTTGGTCTGGGACAAGATTCATGGAAGGAAGTAATGATTGGTACCTATGTCTATTGATATGGAAGCTAGTAGTAGACACAGACCGTTCCACAAATAATTCATAGAGCCCACGGGTAACACTATTTGACCACATGAAGCTACTCTCTTCCCTTCCCTCCTGCTCCATGAGCCTAGCGGGGACTACAAAGATGGGTGGTTGTAACATGTCGAAATGTTCACCATCTCATAAGACTATCCTAGCTCTGCATCCACGGCTGATGCCTTGCAGTTTTATCTTTCCTTAACACCGCCTCTTCTTGAAACATTTTACAGTCTCAAGTATTTAAGAGTGACACTAGCTTCATACTTTCCAAAGATTAACACTCACTAGTTCTATCCGCTCAGCCAATGAACATTCAACCACAACAGTTCTCTCTAGAACCCTAACATAAGTAGGAATGCTTAGTAGAAAAAGTGCTAGCTTAGATTTCCTTCAGCACGCCTAGATAAATGGTTTGAGCTTTAAATAATTGTTTGCATTGTATACATCGAGTAACAGTAATGGTCGATATGCCTCGATGAATACCCAACTACTGACATGTCGTCCTACCGAAGTAGTATAAGCTCTAGAAAACACTCAGCCACCTCCTCAAGCTAGTACTCAGTCACCTGTGGGTCGGGCTTGCCTCATAACTTGAGGGATATCTGGTGCTAAAACACATGTAAGGCACTAAGCCTAAATTTTTCCTCTACCGGTACAATCAGTAGTATCTTCTGACCAATGGGCATTGATATAGTTGGCACACTGCCCAAAGAAACCATCTCAGAAAATGGTCTAAGTACCGAAACATCATAATTATACAGACCATCCTCATGGTCACTCGCTGAAAAAGATTATTATCGAAGATGAACATCTGCTCCACTACTGTCTCAGCTGGGTGAGAAACTCTAGTAATCACCTCCATCCAATCATCTACTTCCCAACGGGTGATGGTGCAGATGATACACAACCTGAAGATGCCAACATAGTAAGAGGGCCCTACACCAGAGCTTCGTCTCCTAGTGGGCCGTCATCATGTACTCTCTCTCATGAACCCTAGCTAGCTATATTCGCAGTGGCATGTTGATAAAGAACATGTGTTCCATGGACAAAAAGTTATACCTGGTGAGTTGACTCAATGAGTCCACACAGGAAACTATTGAAACACACACGCAAAGAGTTTTTCTATGCACTATGATGGAAATCAGAGGTTAGGGTCATAGTGTATGGATACGTCGGCCGCCGCACCAACACTGGACTCCATGGACCGAAAACCAAAATCAACACTCTTAAAACTATTGCTACACAGAAAATAAATATCAGAATCCTATGTTTTGTGGTATAACCGACTCCTCTAATACCAATTTGTCACGAACCATCCTTGGGGCCCTTGTCGTGACTACCCTAAACCTGCCTTCCATAGGTCATGGGATGGTGACTCGCACCAAAGGCGTAAATCCAATTAAAAGGGAAGGAATTTGTGAAAGAAAATTATTTTCCATCCTTGTACTCTAGAAGTTTTTCAATTTTTTTGGAATCATCGATTAGTGAATTTGTGACACGTTATTAATTTTTTTAATGATCAGTATTAACAAATTTGAATATCATAGAGAAATATATTTATTTAATACTTATTATTGTTGATAATTCTGTTATATTATAATAGGCACATAATCTCATTTCTATGATATCATTCAATAATTATTTATTATATTCAACTCTTTAATTTACATCATATATGAAGTATCATTTGATACATGTTATAAAAAATTTTAAGACACTATTTTCCCTTGTCTGTTATCAAAAATGGGGGAATAACTCCTCCATAAACTATAATATAGTGAAACTACATTATCATTTCAACCAATATCTAGTTTTCATAAAATTTGATTTTCACTATTCAATATTTTTTAAAATGATGTATCATAAAAATCTCTTCAATATATCTTTTCATAAGGTATGATTTTATTTTAATATAAATATATATCCTCTAACATCAAAAATAATATTTCATTACATTAAAAATCATAATTTTCAGCCTATAATATATACTTGTTGAACTTAATTACTACTTCATATTCATCATTATCAATATATCATTAAATATGGTTCTAACATGTGAATTGAAGACTCCATGTCATTGATATATCATCAACAGTTTATGTGAATGGGTTTGTATTTTAAATATGACTCCCCCATGTCATATCACATTCACTTATTGGTTATATGAATTTAATCTCATTATATTAATTATATAGTGGTTTTATATCCAATGAATTCAATCACATTCAATAATATTTCATTATTACCCTCTTATGATGTATCACATAAAGTATTATGTAATTATAATTACCTATAACAGACAAATTATTCAGTATTTTTATTTATAGTTTTTGGGGATATTCAAGTGTCACTAAATCCAACATTACAATTCATTTTTATTTTAATTAATTATTAATTACCCAGTGTCATAAATTGAAGGTACTATAATTTTTAGCAATGATTTACCCCTTTTCTGGTTCTTAGTGGGTGTGTGAGGGAATTTTATGTTTGAAAAGTAATGGCTATTACTAGATGTTTTCACCCTAATTTTTTGAGATTGATCCTCTATTATATTTGGTTTTTTTTCTAGATATGTCTAGTTTTTGTCGATGGGAGGAGGAGAAATTTAGGGGGAACTGGAGGGGTTATGCAATAATATAGACATAGAGTTATGGAGTTGGTACATTATGGGAGTAGAGTGTGTACCTAGAGGGAGTAAAATTAAATAGGTTTTTCTATTAAGGATCCACTTTGCTCATGGTTTCCATATATTAGATTCCTAGTAGAGACTTATGAAAATCCCCTTAAAATAGGTATGTTTTTCCATTTCAAAACATTTATTTTATGATAATATCAATGTGTTATCGTAACACATATTAATTCTATCTTTTTACCAGTATCATGGATCTCCTATAACCTCCTCTACTACTTTGTGCCATACGACATCATGATATTTCTTGGGGTGTTTATTTGGGTGAAATGGTTAGTTTATTTAAATGTAAATAATGAGTCATAATTTAATATATTATATCTTCTTATTATATCATGGTAGTTAATATTATATTACATTTTCATGAATTACGGTTCAAATAATTCATCAAATCCATCAAATTACATCATATATGGGAACAAAAAATGCTCTCGATAGACAAAAAAGTAAGAATAAGGCCTCCCTTAATATGTTATCTACCTACAGTGGTAAAAATGTTAACATAATTATTATCTATATTTATGTGTTCTAATTAATTATTTAGTTTTATCACTATTCCTCTAAGGAATAAAATAAAATAGAATGTAATTGAATTTTTAGGTGTTCCCCTTGTTCATCGCATATTCATAGTGGTCTAACCAGGTAACAGTGTAGGGTAGAGTGAACTGAATTGAAATAAATATTTAAGAAATATTAATTTATTTATTAAATTCTTATACCAATTATGATAATTATTCTTCTATTAGTGGTTATGTTATGAATTTATATCACATTATGCTCTGTTATTTTAACTTTTTCATTCAATTTTATACTTCCTCAACTGAATTTTTCCGTAATTTAGATGTTGTTTAGTATAAAATGGGTATATTTATATCACCTATTAATTATTTTTCATTTTTAATAGTACACCATCCTATATTTTGTACCATTTATGTTATTCTCATCAATGATATATATTTTGGTTTTCCTTGACTATTACATGGATCGTTTTGTATATATTTCTATAATTGTGTTTGAGCATCAATATTTACTCCATATAGAGAATTAGTTTATGGTATACAATGATTCCTAAACAATATAACACAAATTACCTATTAATAATTATATTTGGATGGTTTGTGACACTCTGAAACATTATTGGGAGTGACAACATGGTTTTCCTAACAGGTTCGACCACCCCCAATCACTTTTTGAAATGGGTGTTCCATCAAAACTCTATATACACACATATTCCCATGTGATTGGGTTCTTAATTATATATAAATATATTTATATATATATATTTCTGTGTGTGTTACTTGACTCTATTTTAGTTTGGAAAACATATGTCGTATCGGATCCTAAGTGGAGGCTCCAAGTTGGTGGCATTAAAAAGGATCCTTGGTTCATTATTAATCATATTTAACCATTTATTTTATTTTGATCACTATGGGATTAGTGTTATTTTAGAGTTCTATCACATAATAGGTATCCATTTTAGTGTAATTTCAATATATACATTCAATAATCTTTTGGGGTATTAATTTCAATGGAAAATTATTGATTTTTTTGTAAGTGTATTTCACATGGTTCTTTTCCAAAAAATTAATAACAAATTATTTTAAAAACTGATTAACATAAAGAGTTTACTAAAAAATATGGATATATTTAATTATTTAGTCATATTATTATCATAATAATTTAATTTTAATATAAAAATAATTATATTAAATTTAAATAATTAGAATTTGAGTTAAAGTAATGAGTATACACATTTAGGCCATGAAATTTTTGTTTAAAATAATTTAAGTTATATGGTGTATTGGGGTTTTGTTATTAATTTGGTAAAATAATTATTATAAAATGGTGTTTCAATGATTTTCCCTTCAACATTAAATTTTCATGTTGTGTTAGAAAATTAGTGGTGCGATTAGTAAAATAAATTGGAATTGGCCCTTGAACTCCACAGTTAACATTTAGAAGGTTTTAAAATATTCTTAATTAATTTTAAAAATAATGATAATGAGAAATAAATAGTTTTTCTTTATTTGTGTCTCTTAAATAAGTGAAAATATTCCACTTTGGATTAATAGATTTACATCTTGAAGATCCAAATGCACTGATTTGGTAATGACAAGAAGTGTAAGGTGAAATTACCATACTACTCATGATTTTATGTTATTTTATCATTATTAAAATGTTATATAAAGTGGAAACTATGTTATTTTTGTCATTTTATCTAGTACCTAGTGAATACACTTTTGGTGTGTGGGGGGGTCTATTTATATAAGTCATTTATAGGGTGTCTGGTGGTACCCCTCAGTACCTAGTGGGGTAATGTTGTGTTCCTCAAGGTAATATTCAAGTTATTTATTCATTACATCATTAATTATACAACATGGGGTTGTATTAAATTTATCATAATCAAACAATATTTTTTATGGGGAAAGGTTCCTCTTTTACACATCGTTATTCATTAATCTTACCCTTTTAACAAAGCTCTATAGTACTTAATAATATGTGTAGTTGAAGTAAGCATCTCCCTATCTTAAAATTGAATTAATTTTTTAATACACTTTCAATTTTTACAAAAAATTAGGTAATTAATTTTCTAATTTCATATTGAATATCTTGACATAACACTTCTATCAAAACTTTTTTTTCATTGATAATAAATCTATATTATTTGATTGAATAACAATTTTTCAATTATTTTATAGATTACGTAATCATAATATCATATTAATATTATTGAGTTTATTTATTCCATAATATATTGGGTTTTTAAATAAAAATGTATTGATGATTTAAATTATTAAAAAAAATAAAACTATAAACATTTCAATTTCGTTCTATAAATGTAAATTATTTCAGAAAACAAACTTTTAGTTTTAATGTTCTCCACATATCCCTTAAAAATAAACTCATTTATATTCATGTACTTTTCATATTGAGTTATGTTTTAAACACTAAAATCATTGAACAATAAATGGTTTATTATGAGTATAATAGTTTTTATATTCTATATTTTTTATTAATGTAAACTAGGACATTATATGATTGAATTTTTTTTTGGGATCAAATGATTCACTTTAATGTATTATTTAAATGTTTGACTCATTCAACAATCTCATTCATAATTTTATTTTCATTTCAAAAAATAATATATATTAATTATTATACAGATGTACTTTTCATTGATTTGATTGAAAACATTATTTAATTCCTAACTAGTTATATTTGTATTTTTTTATTTCCAAGTGTATTTCAATGAAAGAAATAATTTCTACCCTAATCTCAAATAGTTAAAAAATAATTGGTTAGGGAATTAAAAATGGATTTGTATAACATATATCATTATTGTGATATTTTTATAAATGAAAATCCACAAAAATATAAATTCATCTAATCATAAAATAGCCTTCAAAGAAGTTAAGGTTTCTAAATCTTTCGGAAATAAAAATTCACATACCATGAGGATCAAATAAAAGGATTATTTTAATCTAGTTTTCAATAATAATGAGTTGTTTTTGGGAAATGTATTGACTTTCTACATTTTAAACCTGAATTGATATTTATGGATATATAATGAAAACTATCTTTATTCAAGAATATAATGGTTCAGGTGTATAATAAGACTATTTTAATCCCATAAAGATTCATTTCATTTTGTTATTTTTTATAAAAAGGAAATATTATTTGAAGAATGATTATTTTATCATTTATTTTAAATAATCTTTATTTTATATAACCCGTTTTGAAATTTTCATCGAGATTTTGTCTTCGAGAAATTTTCAACTTCTTTTTACTCATAAGAGTTACAAAACTCCTCTTTTGAAATGTTATATTTTAAATTATGGGTTTATTTGTTAGCATTAATTGTCTGTGATTTATAAATAGAAATTTTAATTCTATAATGGTATGATAATTTGATGTTTAGTTGGGAATAATGATTTTAATTACTTTTAAAATAATACTTGATTGAAATTTATGATTTTACAAACAAATGAGTTTATCAATGATTTTTTAACAATAGAATTACTATTTTATGTATTTTTTTATCTAATGTCTTTCAAAATGACAATTTTCATATATGATATGTCAATTTGTATTATATCATAGTTTTTATAATTTTAAACATGTATTCTAGTTGTATGTTACTCAAGTTCATCAAATGGTAAATAAATGATCTCTCTAATTGAGTTATGAATAAAACAAATATTTAAGTGTTTCAATAAGAAATATTTTCCCTATCTTACTATAAACCATATATTCACCATATTGATTTATATTATCATTAGTCATTCAAAAATACCTAATAATTTTTAATAGTTTATTTGATATTGAATTTATGTATTAGTTATATATATTCATTAAACTAGGAACAATTTTTCTTATATATATTAGTTTTCACGATATTTGATTTGGTTCATCAAATTTAAAGGATAATATCCTTAGGGAAAATAGTATATTATTACTCTATACACCTCTTTTATTATTCAACATTAATTTTTATTTTTATATCCATATCACTTAGGTGAATGATATAGTATCATTTTGTGCACCATTTAGATGATATTTATATAGGGGATATAACCATTATTCATTTTATAGAATGAAAGACATTAGGATTGTTTCAGATGTCATATCCGGTCATTGAAATCAATCATGTCCAATACCATATGTTGTTTCTTAAATATGAAATGTTTAATGGTAGAAAATTTATAATGACCATAAATTTTGGGTTTTTGGATCTCCCTTATTTTTGTTTTTATGTTTCTATAATGGAATTTTATTTCTGAAATGGAATGGAGGATATTAGATATTTTGATAAATATTTTATTCTCTTAAATACTTAATATATTATACATATTATCTTAGGAGTGGTTAAAGTTAAATGTTGTGGGAGGAACATTAAGGGGAACTAAAGGTAGTGAAAAAAGTGAGAGGTGAAGTTGTAGAGTGGGTTCTCAATAATATTAGACAGTATACCTTGTGGTATAAAAATAAAATAAAATATTAAGTTAATGATATATTAGGTACCTGATTTCCTTGTATGATGTACCTAAATGAATGATTTGAAAACCCCCAAAAAAACTAATGTATTTAGATGATTACATTTCCTATTTTTAAGTAAAAATCATAGTGAGATAGAGATTCAGTTTTATTCTATAATTTTACACCCTCTATACATCACTCATTACCTTACCCACTATCAAATATTTCATTCCTATTCAATATAGATCCAATTGTATTCATTTAGTCATAGAGTATAGGTAATGGTATGATATAGCCTAATTCCCAATCTAATATACTATCTTTTATTTCTCTTCATAGACTGTAGATATGATCTCATATTTTTTAAAAATATGGTTACTAATAATCAAAAAATCTATAGGATTCCTAAAAATTAGAAGAAAAAAATAACTAAATAAATAAATCTATGGTATGAAACATGATTCAAATATTGTATTTTATCTATTATTTTGGTTTCAATGTTGAATTAATTATTATCTATTTCTAGGTTGTAAAATTTGTCCTTCAGAGACAATCTATTTATTACCAAAAAATAAAATAGATAGTATAAAATTTAATTTGGTAAGAATTAACAATTTTCATCTCACTCTCATAATAAGATAACAAAATAATGGTCATTATATAAGTGAACCTTATCCAAATAAATCATTAAAACTAATAAGGGTTTTCAAAGATCTAAATATGGAAGGAGAGAATTATAATTTCCTTATATTTTTATCATGTCAGTAATATATTTTGAATCTATATTTATTTGTTATACCAATTAGAATTTAAATTATAATTATTTCTAGTGACTCATGAAAGATGTATAAGTATAATATTTATTCACTAATTTCCAATATTAACAGGACATAACTCTGTGTTTTTTACCTGGATTATAAGACAACCATGATATGTTTTTTGTTTTTATTGACTAATGTATTTTTAATTTTGTATATATAATTTTGATCATATTTTATATTTATCATGAAATACATATCAATTAATTGGATAATTGTAATGTTATATTTGTAAATTTTTACCATGTTTTCACTATTAATTATTTTAGAGGGACTAGGGATGACACTAAGACTAATTTTTGGGATATGAATATAGTTTTACATAACTATTTAAACTTTTGTTATTTCAATTTTGGGATGGGTGTAACAATAGTAATTGTTATACACACATTGTCTCATTTGTGTGTGATAATTTTTGTAGAAGTGTGTCACATTCCATTTATTGAGGATGACACTAGCATGGAATCTTAGATTTTGAGATGAGGATAATAATTTTTTGTATTCATATATTCAAGATAAATCATTTATTTGTATATTATTTTATGGATTATTGTTAATTATAATTTATAATTTTTTTTTTATTTTTTATTCCTATAAATTTTTACTATTACTGTCTTGAACTCAATTTTATGATTGACTGTCTGTGGATGTTGGTGACTTGTTACTGGGTACGTTACACTTAGGTCCACTATAAGGACTTATGTTATAAATGTTTGTAAAATAAATTCCATTAGGATCATGATTTAGTGTACACATAATGGGAAGAAAAAGTGGCCACCTTTTTGGTCTTTTTGATTCATGGATCTATGGATAGCTATAGGGTTGTCCTTAGTACCTTTTTAGAGTTGTTCCACACTATAGAGATACGGTATGGGTATTCAGAACTTGTTCGGCACATACCAACTATGTATATATTGGTTATATCCGACATTACACAGGGTTTTTATATTTTGTATTTATTTGGGAATGTTATTAATTTCTTTATTATTAATGAAATGTTATAAACTTTTATAATTGTCCTATATCATTTATTATTCAATATTTTAAGTTAAAATAATAAATATAACAAATAAAAATCATAGGTTACATTGAATATCAGGGTGAATGTGGTTAGGTAAATATCTTTTAAAATGGCGTAATCTATATCCCACATTTTTATTATTTAACACTTGACATTCAAACTAGGATATTGTAATCAGGAGGTTCACTATTTGTTTTATTAAAACATCACTTCGAGGTCATTCCAGTAATTGTTTCATTGTAGTTACATGAATTCTACTTCAAGGTATTATGAAAAATAAAACACACTTTGATCAATTTTTACTAAATTTAATTATTTCTAAATATTAAATGAAACAAAATAACATATTTTTGGGTTTATATAAGCAATAATTTCAAATTTTCTCCAAAATATGTTATCAACTAAAAAATTAGTAAAAATAATCCAAAAATTATAATGTATAATGGTGATAATAGTTAAAATAAATTATATATCATGATTAAAAAATTCATTAATCAATTCCACAAACATAAATTCATCCACTTAATAGAGGGAACTAAAATTTAATACCCATCAAGTTAAAAATGTTGACCATTGAGATGCCTCAGACCAATATTTCTGTGTCAAATTAAAATGAAACTCTAAAAAATAGCTTCAAATAAAAGTCAGATTTACCATGCCAAAAATTCACACACACGCACATATAAAATTATCTTTATATTATAAGTGTTATATCTCACAATACAAAGACAATCCAATGAACTAATGGTTTCTTATACACTATACATATTTTATGAAACCTGTGAACATTTATATACTAAAAAAATACTAGAATACCTTTTATTCATTAATTTCATTTCTTTATATGTCTAGAAAATAGAGTTAAGAATATTGATGGGATAATCATGATCCATGGAGTATAATATTGTTACTAATCATAAAAATGAGGAATACTATAAGCATAGGAAAACAAGAAATTATAAACATTTCGATTCACAATTATATCCACAAATAATCAGTGTGGGCATAACTATCTATAAATACACTCGCACAGAGTTTCTATGAGAGTATATTACACAAACGTCACTAACACACTATATATATTATCATAAATTATAAAAACAATTCATTAATTAATAATCTATACAATCATATATAACTAAAATAATGTTCAAACATAGACGTTTTGAGAATAATTTGAAAATAATAAACTCAAAGAGCCATATTGTGCATAGATAACCCCAAACACACTCACACAAAATTTCCTTACCACATGAGTTAAAAATACATTCTAAATGAATTAAAGTAATTTATAATTACATTCTAACACATCATTTAATATATTCCACTTTTAATTAAGCCATAATTTTATAGAAATCTTTATCATTTCATCATAGATTAATTAACCGATGTGAATGAAAAGATATTATTAAATAATTAATAACATATCTTCATAAGACAACTAGAGAAATATCATGGATGGATTCATTTGAAAATATCCCGATTGTAACAACAATAATATAAAAGTATGTTTATAAATATGAAAATATACCTTTTAGGGTTATTAGATAAATATATAAGAAAAAATACCTCATTTTTATGTTATTTATATGTTTAAAATCATTGTCATAAAAAGATATACATTGAGTTTTCCAATGCATTTTAAAAGGTACCCTTTATAATAAATGAATTCAGAAAAAAAAATTTATAAAATTTTCTTCCAAAAACATTGTATAAATGACAGAAAACCATGAAGATTTATTTATTAAAAAAATAGAAGTCATTAAAATCTATTTTAAAATTAACAATTCATTTTTAAAATCACAGATTATCTTTTTGACAACATAATAAAAACTGATTTCATATTTATAACCATTAATAATAGATATAATTTTTAAATCCATTTTATGACATAAAAATAAAGATTCAAGAAGAAAAATTCTCATAAGAATGAAAAATTGATTTCAAAATTAAACTGATAAAATGTAATACTTTTGTAAAAATGGACGATGTAAAAAAATTTAAATCATTATTTTTTAAAAAAATTATAAAGAAATAAAAAATATTATAAAAGGAACATAATCCATTATTTATGATTTTATATGTTCATACATAAAATCATCCAATAATTATGGACATCGATGAAGAACATTCCCAAAAAAAAGAATATGTGGGGTTAGTTTCACATTCAAATATCGCATTAATTAAAATATTTATCAATCTAAATGAATTTGAGAGAGGAAATGTAATACCTAAATAAATATAATAAAAACTAAGTTGGGTTTCAATGATAATGTTAATTTATTTTACCTAAATGTAAATTCAATCATAACAATATCGACTAGAAAATAACATTAGAAAGAAACCCTTACAACATGATTTCCATTCAAATCAGAATCATATGAAAGGTTGAAATAAATTGATTATTGATTAAATTGAATTGGATTATAATTATATTTAAATGAAATAAATGGGTAGTATATACACCCCAAAATAAAATATGTTATTAATATGAAGAATATTTCAATTATGAAAAATTTAGGGTTGGAAACCATCAGAACATTGATAACTCTCGAATAAAAAGACCATGAATGGTAAAAAATAAATAGTATTTTTTAATCAATATAATTTCATGATTTTTAGATATCAAATACATATTTTAGTCTAAAAACAACATAATTTTATGGATGTGGTGTTAATATCATATTTATTAATGAAATGACACTTTGATATTAAACATTTACCTTTACTCCCAATTACTACAATGGCTCTTGAACAGAGTTTATAATAAACATAATCATATTAACAACATATTTTAGAAACCTTTTTAATTAATTTACCCTATATAATTTTCTATTATATTCATTTAGTTTATAATAATTATTTAGTTCTTGTTTATTTTCAATATCAAATGTTAGTGATTTAGATTATTTTGTGTTGGATTTAAATTATCAATGTGGATCCCCATTAATTGATACCTTGTTAATTATTATTATATGAAATGTGGCACTACAATCAATTATTTATAATAATTTATTAACGTCTAATTTTAATCCATGATAATTTTAGATATTATTCATGAAGAATAAAATAACTGAAAATCATGTTTTGACACTTTTTTGAATAAAATAAATTTGTATGTTAGAAATAGGTAAAATATTATAGTTACAATTCCAACGAAATTAAAAAAAATAAAAATAATTTTAAATTAATAAATTGTTTCTTAAAATCATCAATGTAGGGTAATCATGAAAAATAAATTTTTCATTTCACAGAGGTGTTAGTTTGTACATACATACAAACATTTTCTTTTTTAGAATTGAGTAATGGTAGAAAATGGTTCATCCTTCTATAATTATATACATGTTATAAATATTATATTTATTCATTTCAGAACATTTTATACTAATATATTTATTGGTATTATGAAAAATAAAATATATTTTTCGAAACCTACCAGGATTCCTTGGTACCCTGATAATCAATTTGGTACTATCATGGCTTGAAGTGCATTCATGGTCCCCATGTGTTGGATCACATAACCTATCATCATAAAAGATAAAAGAAAAAATAAATTTCCCACCAAATATCGTAAGATAATGTTTTCAATTATGTATACTCAACACTCCATATGTTGAAATAATTTGAAACCAAACAAGTATAAAGAATTCCAAAACTGTACATCATAAATGTAGTCCATAGAAAGATAAACATATTAATGGAAACATCAATACAATCCGAAAGGATCAATAACATCCACCACATCTATGTATCTCTTTCCCTTTTCCTAGATCTGACATAATAAATTCTAAAAATTCCTCATGGGAAAAGTAGGGTGTGAGATATAAATCCCAAGAGTGTTAGACAACGTTATCCTTATTAAAGTATATAATAATTTAAAAATTAGTCATTAAATATAAATAAAACAGGGAATGAAAATATATTTTCATATTTAAAATAGAATATTTCATGATTTCAAAATGTTTGAAAACATTTAAACCGTGTATTAATAAAACATTTTATATATAACTGATTATACAATTCAATTATAATAAAGGATATATTCAATAGTCAATGGAATATAGATTCAAAACAATCAAAACAACCCCTGTTGTCATCTACCCTATGGTAGGAAAATATATAGATATTGGTTCCCCATATATTTCATATCATTGATCATTAAAAATATTTGTACACACATCCCTCGGGATCAGGCAGAATATGACTCTTCAACATCCCATCGGGGACAAAATATATTGAATGAGGTTTTGTTATAGTTGTCATATTCAATCCATTTCTAAAAAAATTCCATCCTAGAATGATTTTCCAAAATAAACCACAACCTTCCCAAGATCTCATGAGTTCAATTAATCAATTGAGAGAGGGAAGATCATGTGATTTGAAATCAAATCACCATACATAATCCAATTTCCATATTTGTAGAATCAATATTATAATAAAATTTCATATAAAAAATAGGGGTATTTCATCCTTTCATCCATTTTCAACACAAACCAATCTTATGTTTTTATAATTTCCATTTACAAAAACTTTTTAAAAAAATTCTCATTTCAAAATCACCAATTTCATGAATTTCAAAATACACCCCAATTTACAATTCCATTATAATTTGGGTGAGGGGGTTATCTGTAATCAATACCATATGAAATTCCAATTCAAATTTTCATCAAATTAGGTTTTCATAAATCAATTAAATGTTAATTGAAAAAAATATAGTAGATAAAATTAAATTATTTAGAAAATTTCAAACGGGACCATGTACCATTAATCATTAAATATGATATCAACATCCACAACAGTATCCTGAAACAAATAAAAAAACTCACAAAGATCATTAAATAATCCCTAGAATCAAGATCCATTTAAATAGTGTTTAGATCCATCAAATACATTATGACTTATCAATGACTAATTATTAATGAAGGATAGATCAGGAGATGTTTAATGTGAGGAGACATTCTTTTTAGATATGGATCATAACATTTACCAGTGCCACAATTCATCAAAAGAGTGGTTCGTAGAATGTTAAATTACTTCTATTTGGTATTATCAAACCAATAATTAAGGGTAATTTTTAGTGAGGGGTGTTTGGATACTAAAAGGGTGTTTGAGAAATTTGAAATTAATTTTTAAAATAAAAATATCTTGTCTGCATAGTTTCTTATTGGGTGTCGTATGGTTTGATGAAATTTATACCCTAACCATGCCCCCCCTTTGTTATCACTATATCTGGAACATAGTTTCTACTCATTGGGTTAACTACTTTCCAACATATGTACCAACCATGTAAACACTCAATATCCATGGTTTCATTCTATTCACTGAAGGGGTGTACAATTTTGGTAAACAGTGCACCAACTAGGAACAACAAAAAAACCCTCCAAAAATAAAACATTTCACAAAATATCCCCAACATTATCCCAAGAAAAGAATTTTCATAGAAGGGTTAGATAGAACCTAAAAATTGGTAACATGATTTTACAAACTACCCACCATGAACACATAATATCATTAGAAATCCTGTCAATATGTTACCATTTTGATGATATGTGGCCCCTACTCTATCATCAGTGCCTCATGCTCAGAAGTCTCATTTGAATCAGAACCATGTTTCCATAACACAAAGACCAATGGTATCACCCTCCAGTGAAGTAACATTAACTATGAATAAACTATCCTAAAAATACTTTCATTCACCTATAAATCAATATCAACATTAAGGTACTCCATGCTAAAGACATGAGATAGTTTAGAAAGATGCTTCTAAAACTGAGATACATCAAAAAAATTATGAAACCACAACAAAGAAGGTATAGGCTCCAAATATAATGTCACATTCTCCACCTTATCATTGACATCAAAAGGTCCTCTATAAGTAGGAGGATGTTTCGATTTTCTACCATGCCATTAATGACCCAAACGAGTTGAAACACTTAACAATAACTGGTCACCAATCATGAAATCCAATGGTATCTGATGAAGACCATAATAATTTTTATGATAGGATAAGTTAATCAATAGTCTCTGCTGTGTAAACTATATCTTGATTGTCATATATTGGATTAAACCCTTTCGAACCAACATTTTTCTCCAATATTTGACTAAAAAAAGAATTATTTACATGAATAATTATATATGTACTTTAATGAATCCATTCATATCACAATATTGTAAATATTGATATCAGTGATCCCAATAAGATCAAAATGATCACCCAATGCTCAACTAAATTCATGGATTTAAGCATTAATCATATACTAATGAATCTATATAGACCTCAATATTTTCCATATCTCATTGGATGATTTTCATAGTCAAATGATTATAAAATCACATCACCTCCTAAATGTCTTGAAAAAACGAGAAATAAAATAGGGAACTCTATCTGAGACTATATTATAGGGATCTCCAAGAAATGTACATTCTCTTTCACATTGATATTTCCCAATTAAATAATTTTGGTAGTATAAAAAATTGGTATAAATGTAAAGGATTTGGTTATCATATCAATCATAAAATGTATCACATTTTAATTTCAAGGGGTACATGGAAACAAAAACTCAAATTACACAGATATCTCTTCCCATATCTATGTCAGAACTATAAGTGGGAAAAGTAAACCAAAAAAATAATGAATTCTAATATTTTACCTGTTAACTACTATAAAAATGTGTTTTGTCCAATACCTTGCCACCATAATCATTCTATCTTATAATGGAACATATTTTTGGTTCTTGGGTGCACAACCATCAAGGAATTATGAAAACCCCCATCACAGCTTTCCATATAGGTAATCACATAGTGAAATGGTTCTAGAAACATAGAATAAAATCTGAGGAGAATAACCAATAAATAATGTTCACCCCACCATAAAGAGTGTTCCTAATTCCAAAGAATTCATCATCAAGCTATTGTTCTTTAAGATTCATCTATAAATTAGTGGAGGTTAAATAAACACTTCCCAATACAATCATGGCCCCTATTTCCCAAACACCTATATAAATCTATACAGAAATGACCTATAATGTTTTATTCTTCCAATGATTGTTTCATGGCCTGGTTCAAAAGTTTACTTCTTAATTCATTAATATTGTCATTCAAATTTTCTAGAGTATAAGGAATGATGAAATTATAAGATTGCATGTACTATAATTAATTCCTCTAGAATATATTTAAATCATTTTGTGAGAATGTATAACTCATGTAAATGTGTAGGATAATTATTCTCATGTGTCCTCTGCTACAGGGAACCATATACTACCACACGATCACCCAATATAAGATCACAACCCAAACCCAAAAATGATACGTTATAGAAGTTAAAATTTCCATGCTGAGCCTCTAGAAGAGTAAAAAATTGTGAAAAAATAAAATAAATTCCATATTGAGAAAATAAATCACAAATTTATCATCTAATGTGAACTTTACCCCTTCTATGTGGGAGATTTCATTAGATAAATCAAAATTATGAAATCATTTTAAAAACATTGATAATTCCAAACTAAACCCAAGAATCATTGAATCTCAAAAACTATTTAATTTTTCTCCAATGTCACAATATATTTCAAATTTTTAGGACCAATTGAGATATTTTGTTCTAAGACCATGTATCACAATAAATTCCCATTCAATATCTAGAAATCGCATTTTAATGTCGTGGAATAAAGTCGGTTATTTCTCAATATTTCTATAACTACACATAGAGGATGCACATGATTCTCCTAGTACATAGATTAATCTTGTATTTCATTCAAAAATAAACCGACGATCATATAAATATAATCATGGAACATAAATTTACCCAAATCCATAATAGATATTGATGTAGTGGTTAGACCAAATTACATGAAATGATACTCATTATAAATGTATCTACTATGGATGGTAGCTTTCTGAATGTCATATTCTTTCATTCCAAAGTGGTGATAACAAGATCTAAGATGAATCGTTGAATTTTTTTTCTTATTTCAACTAGACTAATAGAACATAAATCCATGGAAAAAAATAATTTTTATTTTCAATAACTCAGCTGACTTTTGGGTAATCAACACATAGTTTAAGTGTTCCATCAACATTATTGGAAAAGAGAATGTGTTCTATAAACTGTGAGACACTCGGGCATCTAAATTCATCCTATAACATATGATACAACTAACTCACAAACTATTTCAGATAATTTTGTGTCATATGGTAAGAAGTTATGGATATCAGAGGAGTACCAGATAGTACATCAGTATAAAACTACACCCCCTTACTAGTAGGAAACCATATCATATGGCAGGAAAAATCGTATGAAACTTGAAAAAACGGTGTAATATTATCACTTATTTCTTTCTTCTCCAAAAAAATAAAACATATATATTACATTCCCAAACTCTAGATTACACAGTCTAGATCTAATAAACCATAGGTCTCATTCTCTCAAATATACATGGAATAACCCATTAGGCGTGGTAAATAAACCTTGTCGAAAAAATAATTAATTTAGGATTTTTATATTTCATCTAATCCTCTATGAAAATTAAAAATAAATAATCATGTTGAGAACCAAAAAACCCATTCAATATCAATATCTAATAAATAGATGACAAAAGTATTAAAATAGATACCCTTCTCGCTATTTATTTTGAGGGGTGTAGTAATATCCATCACATAAGACAAAATTTTCAGAGGTTGATTTAGATGGATCACAATACAAGTCCAAATAAATGAATGTGATGACCCAATATCAAATAAATCTATCAATAAGGAAGAATAAATAGTGATGGTACCTATCATAGTTTCTGGATCCATATCTGCATCCTCTAGAGACTCTGACACCACATGAAAAAGCACCTTTCTGGCTACATGTGGCTAGAACCCCTTTCATCGTGAAGAATATCATTTCACCACCTTAAATTTAGGTTTTAATGAAATTTCTCTAATATATGTGTTAGAAAATATAAAAAAAGTTTTATTAAAGTCTCTTTAGCATCCACTGAACTAAATTTTTTTTTTATATTATTGAATACCATTTCGAAATACTAGGATTTTAACAATGGATGAAATTCAATGGTCCTCTCCCATGAACTGTAGAATGACTAGAAGAACCCCACTATTTGGAACCACCAAAACACTCATCAAACATTATATTTCCTTTGATGGAACTTGCAGAAATATAGGTGAGAGATAAAAGAACTCTCATAAATAATTAATTTCTAGACAGGTTAGGATCAACCACCAAAGATAGATCCATCACATCAGTATAATTACTGTGATTCATTAAGAAAACATAATAATGAATATTATTTTGTATATCCACCTCTAAAAATATTGCCTTCACCTACAAATTCAATACATTCTCTGATGAAAAATACTCATGATAAAAAATGTAGTATGATTAATGTATCACATTACTATCATCCAACTCATGTTTTAGAAAACACCATATACTTTTACAGAAACATAGACTCTGGATAGAACTGATTAGTAAAAATAAACACTATTTCCTTCAACTATAAACCATCATGATTTTTTTACATCACCATCAAGTCCCTCCATCTCTGGTTAGGTCCCTCTAGATTGAAGGTGGAAAATTTCAACTTAATATAAATGTGTGTTTCTAGGAACTCAATTAAGAATCTCAATCTTTTTGAACCCATCCCAAGCCACTTGAGGATAATTATACCCTTTTAATGTTTTTGGCCTTTAGTGAACAAACTCGTTGACATGATTTCAAGATTCATCCTTATAAGCTTCACCAGGTGGATCATGAGAGGGTATGGGTCAAGCATACTATTCTAGATCATGGACAAAGCACACAATAATCTAAGTGATATTCTAGTCCATGAGTGTATTTTCATTCTATGTTTCATCAGTAGCTACCTCTTGGATCCTATTCACACATATTCTAAGAGGTAATACACTAGAAGAAAATCATAATAATTAATTGGAGGCATAAAAAGGTTACATGGTTCAAAAACATAGGCAAGAGAAATAGTAAAATCAATAACATCAGATATGATAACAAGATATTGACATAAACCTATCCAAATAAATAATAGGGAAATTAAAATAATTATATCAAACTATTCATCTAGAATTATTTCCCAAAACAACTGTGGAGACTTAAATATATTAATGGTGAGATTGGTATAGACACTCACTAACAAATACCTCCTATGTCATAAAAATATATTCCAATCTATATAATGAAATCAAGGAAAGATGAGAAACATACACCTTTAATAAATCTTTTTCACGAACCATCTCGGATACCCTACTTCCCTAATACCCAAGATAGAAATATCATGTCTCATATAGGTTTCTGATCCATATTGTTTGGAGAGTATAACTTTTCATCATACAAGATAAAAGTGGATCAAAATCCACAAAATAGAAGAACATAAAGGTTACAATTTAGTATGATCGACAATCCAAAAAGGAAAAAGTACTAGAGACCAAATTGGTATAGAAAAACCCAAAATAGTATATCATCAAATTACTCAGTCGAATTAAAAACATCCCAAGGGAGTCATCACTCAAAGGACAATGGATCAAAACATCCATAATCTCTAAGGGGTGATTAGAAGTTGACTCCTAGCATCAGATAGTGTTCAAATGCCTAATGTAAATGGTATGTTGTGCGGTATATATCCTAGTAGGGTCTCACCATGTTATTCATAACATATTCTTTAATAAGATACCAAATTTGTTTCAATTGATATAAAATAGAGCATGGTAATATATTATCATATTAAAGGTTAAAATTAAAATATTTAAAAATGAGTGAAATCATTTAAAACATTTCCTAAATAAACATTTTAATAAAATAGATAATATATATAAATATGAATAATGAAAGAAGTTCAATAATTAATGGAATATATTGTCATAAAAGTCACAATAATAACCATGTTCATTTTCCCTATGATATGATTTTGTCTACTTATAGAATCCTCAAAAATATGATATTACTGTTAAAGGAATGTATGTTCACACAAGTCCCTAGGGATCAGACCGAATATGACTCATAATCATCCCATAGATGAAAGATGTTTTGAAATATTTTTTGATAGATTATTAATCATTAATATATTTTCAGGGATATTTCAACCATTAATTGTTGTCCCAACTAATCAACATAGTCCCTTGTCTCTCATGTGGTCATTAAATCAATAAGAAAATGGGATATCTATCATTTCAAATCAAATGATAATTCACAATTCAATTACCAAATTTTTTTTAATATTCCAATTACATTTCAAAACCAATACATGGGATTTTAATACGTAGTTCCATTTGAATAAATAAATGATCATAGGTTTTAATAATTTAAATAGAATATGAATTTCCAAAATTAATTCTCAAATAAAATAATAAAAATTTTCAATTTCAAGATATGCACCAAATTCCATTTACCTTAAAATGAGTGGTTTTTCCAAAATCCATTCAATATAAAATTCCAATTCCTATTCACATAAAATTTGGATTTTTTAAGTAAATTGAAATCTAATTCCAATAAATAATATAAATCATGGTTTATTTATATTGAAAATTTCCAATATAACCCCATAACTTTAATCACAGAATCAAAAATCAACACCTACATTGGGATCTTCCAAAGAAGATTGATGGTGATCGATATCAAGAAATCAACCCTATAGTCAATATATATTTAAAGGGAGTTTACAGAGGTCAAATATGTGATGACCTATCAAACCCTAAAGAGTATGGAAGAAACGATCTTGATAGACTGCAATGGAGGAGATAAACATAGCAGAGTGGGATTTAATCATCCACTAGAACATCAAATCATCAATAGTGGGGGTTGTAGGAGTGAAAATTACTTCAAGAGAGCCTTATCAACACTATAAATCATGATTGTATTGATTAATGTGGTTTCGGATCGTAAATAGGAATTTCGTAAATTTTAAAATTATTTTGGCAAAAATGTATCAAGTGTTCACGATTTCTATTATAGGGTCACACAGTTAGAAATACAGTATGAATTAATCATTTACCCATTATATACTCACTATCCAAGACACATAGTTTTTACTAGTTGGGAGAACCTTTTTCATAATCATACAACAACCATGAGAACCCTCCCAGTCCGGGGTATCATGATATGTACTAAAGTGGCACAAAAATCGGAAAATCATGTGCCAACTGTAAAAAACACTGGATTCTTTAAAAAATCCTAAATTTTACCCAAAACAACCCAATAAAAGCCCTAACTAAATAAGGATCAAAATATGATTAGAGGATTAAATTAATGAATTTGAAAAAATTCTACATGTTTCTTTGTGGAGGTAGATGTCTGTTTGTATCCATGAATGATATTATAAATTTTATATGGAAGACATAAAGGTTGAAAATGTTTATAAACATAACATAACAATATATTATTATAGAAATAATACATATTTAATTTATATTTACTAAAAAGTATACATTTTTTGAAGAAAAATATAGATTTAAAAAATGATAAGAATTTATTAGTACCCTTGATGAGAGTTTGAACCCTCTCTTTGATTATATTTTAGAAATAGTGTATTTGGATATTTTATATGGATTAGAGAAATTAAAAATGTGGTAGAGGAATCTATGAGAATTTAAAATGTGAAATTTTTCAAGTGGATTAATAATTTTAGATTGTATGAAAAAGTGGTAGATGATGACATTTTTTACCCATCAGGAGATATTTTTTTTAATAATATAAAATGATAGGTCATTATTGAAGGAAATTGGATGAATAGTAGAGAACAAAGGAGAAAGGATAACTATAGGAAATTATACTCTAAAATATTTATTTTTAAAAAACTTGTTAGTAATTTTATTCCTTCTGTCCTCAGTTTAAAAATTTTAAACAAATTAACATCAACAAAATAATTTTTTTTAATACATTTAAAATTATATTTATAACCTCAAATATAATTATCCACATTTGATAATTTGGATATTATTATCCTGAATATGAAGATCGTTTAATAATATTTTTTTATCATATTAATAAAAATTTTATTTAAAATTATTAATTCATAATGTACAAAAAAAATTATGAAAACATATATCATATGTTTTGTAATGAAAAATATTAAATTGAAAATTTTAAAAAAAAAAAATTAAAATATATAGTGTTTCTTATATGATATATATTTTATCAATAAAATGTGTCTTAGATTTTTATATCATTCTTATGTAATATTGAAAATTAAAAATCATAGTATTTTCAAAAAAAAAATTTATACTATTGAGGTAACATCCTACATTAGGAGCCCGCAAATGGTGCCATGATCCAGTGTGTCACATGGCCTCAAGTCTGAATCCCTTTATTCCAGAGGCATCAAACTAGTAACAAGGGTTTGATGTGATATAATGGAGAGGATAAACCCTCATAATTAGAGTAACAGAGAGGTTCAACAGATGAATAAATAAGCGGGCTCATGATATAAATCAATGAAAGAGGATAATACCAAGAAGAATTTAATAATAATTATTCCAAATATGTTTATTATAAAATATTATGATCATTTAATTTAACTGGTATAAATTTATGTAAATAGAAGGAAACAATAATCCATAATTAAAATTGTTTCAAAATTAATAAAATACCACAACTGTACTATATAAACATAGAATCATGATCATAGATCGGTCTTGTGCTCCCAGATCCTATGAAATAATAAATTCATATATCATAATGTGGGATCATTACCTAGTCCCTACCATTATCCATGAATTATTTTTGGGTACACAATGGCTGCCCAAATAGGGTGTTCAAGACACTAAGTTGGCCACCACCAACATTGTCTATAACATGTCCAATATGTGTAATATAAAAAAATAAATCTAAAATATATAACATTACGAAAAATTAATTTGTAGTTATGATACTACCTTACCAACAAGAATCTTAATGAACTAGAAACCATAGACATGGTCTAACTGTAATGCATGATAAATTGGGTGAGATACTTTCTATTCTAACAACAATAATCAAATAACCACACAAGAGAAATTTGTAATGCATGATAAACATCCACTAAATCCTATTCTGAGTAATCCAGTATCCGAATTCAAGGACCAAATCAAAGGTTCAAAGGTACAATAATATTCATCATGTGAAACCTAGATGAGACAAATCAAAGGTATGAATGACTAAGTAATCCCCTTGAATCCATGGAGTGTCTCTATCGGAAATTAGTAATGGCTTCATAGGATTTAAAGGGTATTGTCGATGGAGTATGTCCACGGTGGTCTATGAAATCTAGATAAGAGAATTATTAATTTACATGGTATTCAATGTAACCTGGATCCACTGACTATAAATTTATAATGAATCTTTTGGAATCAAGATCCATGGAATAGAAATGAACAAGGAATCCACTACAATAATCATCATTGTTTGGGTTGAAATCATCAGGGGATCCACTGGAATCCGTAATTGAGGAGTAGAAATGTACATGGAATCAACTACCATAATAAATTTATTATCGCAGTTCATAACCCATCTCAAAATATATTAAAAAAATCACAACATGTCATCATTGTAATGGATGCATAAAAATTATCATATAATTCATTCAATTCTCAATAATTCTCCAAGTAAATTGGTTAGGTCACACAAACCCACTATGGTTGTCCCAAACAATGTAATATAGAAATGCATTTAATTTTAGAGGGAAATCCATAAGGTAATTCACAGAACAAAATGATATCAAGTAATATAAAATACTAAACAATAAGTTAAAGGTATGGGACACATTATCTATACTCGTGGTAGAACACATATCAAGTATTGATCTTTGATTCTATCAAAATCTATAGAAAAGGAATAGTAGAAAAAACCCATGATAATAGGCGATAAAATCATGCACCAAGATAGCACTTTTGAAAAGAAAATAAATAGAAAATCTAAAAATAATAATGAAGAACATACTCTTGCTGGTCTAACATGTTGAATGGTGGTTGAATCAGAGTTTGTATTGAGAAACGGCACAAAATTCTATGTAATTATTGATGTAATTATCAAATGGGGAAAAGTAACCCCTTTAGTCTAATAGAAAAAAAATAGTATTAGGTGGTTTAGGATTTAAATATTTAAAGTGAAAAATCATAATTTTGAAAAAAAAATTATGTGTCGCATGGTTAAATGCAAGGTCGGCCAAACCATGTAACAACCACGTGTTTGCCTCTATCTCATAGGGTAACCCACATGATTATTGTGCATTTTTTTGAAAACCATGATCAAACCATGTGATTTTCATATATTAAAATTCTAAAAAATCATGCATGGGGATGGACTCCTAGCTTCATGGTTAAAACAGACAATGCAGCCTCTTATTATCTATAGAAAATATCTAATTGGTTAGTGGTCATCATGAAGACTCAATGACACAATGATCAATAACCCTAAACCTTCTGTAAACTAATTTGGCATTCAAATTATGTCATAAATAAAAATTTAAAATAAAATATCCAATACATACCTCAATAAAAGTTACTGATCATTTAATCTCCCCACATAAATAAATTAGACCCTAAATTTCTCTACTATGGGCGTACAATCAACGCCTTATAAAAACATGGGCCACTAAGCATTTATTTAACCTCCCACTCTGATGTATCGTCTTGTACAAAGTCATACTTCCATATCACCCATTCAAGATGAACTGACTGTCCTCGAAGAGAATTCATGCTAATATAAACAGTCCAAATAATATTCCCCTCAAATGATCCACCTAACTATAGCTTAAACTCATACACCAATTGAGATTGAAATGGTTTTGAATGATAAAAATTCAACTAAGATACATGGAATACATCATTCATAGATAGATACCTCTAAGATAACTACAACCAATAGTCTATCATCCAAACACTCTATACATTCCCAAATGTCCTGAAATATTACATTGAATGATTAACCTGTTTTTATATCCATATATGCCACATCCTTAGTGAGAAATGTAAGAATATCCAATGACCGATATTGAACTATAGTGTACATAAATTCTGATCAATATACGATTTTTTTCTATACAATATCATAGCTATAAATTTACTTATCAAATGGACCTACTTCGAATAATCATACATGAGACACAGTCTGAGTTGCACTGTCTCTCCTGCCTCTAACTACCATGCGGGTGATTTTATGGACTATTTTAGAATACCTCAAATGTTTACATCTATATAGTCTAGTGAAATCTGTTTCTATAGGATAATATAACTTGGGGTATATGCCTCTCTCAAGATCCTATAAAATCAAGGACACATTCTCTATGCATGTCCTCTGTAACCTATATTGTTCACTCTAATTGTCCACCAATCTAAGGGTGGTATGTTATGTGTGGAACCACAAGTGTACGGAACAACCCCTATAAGTTGTTCAAAATATTATATGTACACCATACATACCTATCTGATAAAATGATATGATGAACCCAATGAAGGTACCTAGTCCCATAAATATAAAGTCTTTCATCCTCATCTATTGAGAAGGTATCACTAATTAGTACGTAATATGAATCCTTCACGATCATGTCCACTCTAACTCATACAACGTCACTATACCAAGGGGACCGTGAAAACTCGAACATGAAAACCATAGTAACATCATCAAATTTCCATTTAAGAATTTATTCATTATATAAAATACCATCAGGTCACTAGTGTCCTTACATCACCTTATTATAGGTAGAGCATCTTGGGACAAAACCAAGAACCTCATAATTCATACCAATCCCCTAATACATTCTTAATAAATTAAAATACATCATTTTAATTTCAATATAAACTACTTATGAAAAGTATTGAAACTTTCACATCATCTCTCCACATTAATATACTGGAACCAATACCGGACCATTAATATAATGAATTTAATCCTCATTCACACTTCAACCAATATGTGTTTATTAACCTTCCACATTTTCTAGTAAGACTAGGTCCTCTATATTTGATCACATTCGTATAATCAATGAATCCTGAATTTTTGATTTCACAACCATTGATGATAAAAATTAATATCCTTCACTATCATGCACTTCCATGCGAATCTTGGAGAATAAGGGCACAAGAAACCACATAGTAATGGCCTCATAAACTTCATATATCTGAGTCCTCATTCTCAGTACAGTGATAACTACATTTCCCTTTTTGAGCATGTAGGTATGATCAATGTCAAAATACTATAGGTATTTATCCCACCCTAGTTTCCCAAAATTCAATAATGGATATGTTATTATATACTTGACACATTATTTTTTAGTGAACATCAAAAAATGCTATTCTAATAAACAATTCCTGTAACAGTGAAAGGCATGAAAAGCAGTGGCTAACTCAAGATCTCATGTAAGTTAGTTTCACCCATGTGACCTCAACTAATGAAACCCTTATTCTTTTACTTACTCATCGTATATTCTAACCCCTCCTATCCTAGTAACAAATGAATCATAATATAAAATGTAGCTTCTCATCTATTGAAAGGTTGTATCAAAAATATATGACCAAACAATAGTTATTAAATTCCTAGTCAATATTTGAAGAGGTGATTCTAGGTGTTATACTGACTATATGAAATGCATGTAATAACTATATATCCCTGTGAAACTTTCCATGTTAAAGCTGTAATTAGTATGCTCCTAGGAAAATTATCTCTCACCTTCTTTGTGTAATTTTTTTCTAATATCTATAATATAACTCATCCTAAGAAGTGAATCATATCCATCTATATGAGGGCCTTTTTGAGCGTTGCATATATCATATTCTCTATCAATTTATTAAAAACTATCTAACGTTTTTTTGGAATGGTCAGGTAGATTCTGAGAATATGGCAAGATATTATCCATGAATTCCACCACTAATGAATCATGATATGTACATAGAACATGATTAATTAATCCCATTAAAAAATACATGAATTCATTAGACTAAAATTCATAAATAAATAATCATATAGACCAAACCTATTTTGAAAATGTGTTCGAGGTATGTATAAACATCAAACATGTACCGAGTGATAGCCTAACCTAAAATGAATATTCATGAAAACCAGATCTCTTTATAGATGGTCAAAGATATCATCTATCTATGCGAAGGGATTCTGGTTCTTAATTATTAGTTGTTTTTATTTTAATAAATAAAAACGTATCATAAGGGTTTTATCATCCTTTTTCACAAAAAGGACCATTGAACAGCCTAGAAAAGAACATGTTCATATAAACCCTTTCACTTACATGTCCTCTAGATAACACTTCATGTAACGGTCCAGATTTTGGAAGCCACCCAGAGGTGCCCTGTACGGGGTTGGTCACATGGCCTGAACTGCATTTCCCCGAACGCCAAAGGATGCTGACTAGTAGCGAGGTCCTTGGGTTTGATAGTGGAGAAACCATGCCCTCATTGGTAGTTCACAAAGAGGAAGTGTCAACACATACAATAGTGGAAGCTGTAAATATTCAACAATAGTAAACAACATAAGACTAGAAATGTAAACAACTAGAGTACACACATACATATATAGGAACGGAAGCATTATACATGTGTTTATTAAAGAATCCAAACAAGTTACAATGAACAAATCCAACTTTTCTAAACCATTGTGAAAAAAGAATATAGATAAACTCCTTAGCATCAGATGCCATAGCTTGGTCCAATACTCTTTAGCTCCACAGAAAGAAATGTACCTAAAGTAGAAGGGAGGTAGCCATTATCTATACCTGCAACAATATAATCTTTTAGGTCCCAAAAGCATGTCCCAAACAGGGTGTGAGACTAAATCCCTATAGGCAACCACCCAATGATCTGTGCCTAATAGTCAGTGAGTATATGGAAGGTAAAAGTATAGAAAACAGTAAACAAGAAAGTACAATGAAATAAACGATCCACAATTTCAAAGCATTCAAATCACTACAAAACAAGAAATAGATAATCAAATCATGTAACCACAACTGGTAACCCTCTAGATAGTACTCCCAACTTATCCCCTCCAGTCCTACCTAGAAAATCAAAAATGTAGCTAAACATAAGGTAACCCTCTGAGAAGTACTCCCAGCCAACCCCCTCTGGTCCTACCTAACAAGTACAAGCAACCCTCTGGGCGGTACTCTATGTTTAACCCCTATGGTTCAGCTTAAGCATAGACTATCTGAGGATAAACTCTACATCAATTCTTCTTATTATCTTGTATCGGTACTAGAGTAAATCTGGGGAAGCATTCAACATCTCATTCCCCCTGTGGCCCACATCTAGAAACTAAAGACACTTTGGGGAAGCACCCTTCCTCAATTCCCCATGTGGTCTCGCATCTTAAAAAAAAATATAAAGACACTATGGAGAAGCCCTCATTATCCATTATCTCTATGGTCTATAGATCTGGTTATCTCGGACCTTTGTAATTAAAGCATGTTAATGTGCGCATAACAAACAAAGAAAACCTCAAGAACAACATGGATAGAATTCTTCAGCACAAAAGGGTAACAATATAACAGTCATGCCATCCTACTACACTAGGCATGGGAAATTAAAAAGCAACCTCACAGGAAAATAAGACCCAAAGGTCAAAACTGGAAAAACAGTCATGGTCAATACAACCAAATCACAACAATTCACCCTATTCTCAATAATTAATCATCTACTCAGGAATACCAGCATAGCATAGAAACAATACGGTCATAATGGTAAACACATAATACCTCGTTCAAGGGTACTGGTGGAATTTGGAGATAAAAGTCAAATAAAATCAACAGATTTGCACGAACCACCTACCTTGGTGTTAGGAGATCAATATAAATGAACCTCAAATCTTGAATACCCTTAAAACATCGTAGATCTATGAAAACGAATAAAACATTCTTACCCACGATAAACAATGAAATGATGAAGACTTTTAGAATGATGCTCTATAAGAAGCGAGAACTCACTGATGAGATTCCAACACAACCAACGATGTTCGATTCAGAGGACGGAAAGATGATCGGGGGTTCGTCGAGGATCTGCAGCTATGTGGGTTCTCTTAGACGAAGAAATCCTAGAAGAATATGGTTCTATCTGTCAGACATGATGTCGGTGTGTTTAATGAAAAAACCACAACGTACATGACATGTACTTCTGGAGTACACGAAGTGTACTCGCCTTTTCTACACTCTGATTTAGGCAGCCTCCACATTACACTACAAGACCATGTGTGTGGCCATGACACTGCCAGCACATGGCCTTCTACGGTAACTAAGTACATGTCATGTACTCATATTGTACACAACGTGTACTTCAAAAATTTCCAGAAACTCTTCTATTCTCAATAACTTCGTAAAAAAGAAAAACATACCTGAAAAGAAGCGTCGAGTTCTTATAAACTTCCCCCCTTAATTAAATTCGTCCCAGAATTTCCCTAGTGCAGTGTAGTAGAAGAAACCCCAAATAGTTCTGGCCACTATACTCGTACATCGGCCTCCCTCTCCCACGTCGTGACCTGCACTCGCTCGTGCTGCCATATCACTAGTACTAGATGAACATACCAACCATGAAGAACCTTTGTACTGTTATCCACAATCCGGGTTGGATGCTCCTCAAACTACACATCCTCCTCGAGCTCAACCTCCTCAGGTTGAAAGACATGAGACGACATTGAAAACTAACATCAGTGCTGAGAAAAGTGGAAGACTTATTGCATATATCAGTACCTCTGAGGTAACTACAACCGATAAGAAACTGGCCCAACACTCTCCAACACCTCAAACGGCCCGACGTACCTCGGTGAAGGCTTACCCTGTCTCTTAATCCTCTTGTTTCCCAACCTCGGTGTGCCATGCTAGAAAATATGATCCAAAACCACAAACTCAAAAGGTCGTCTCCGCTGATCAGCATAAAACTTATTTCAAGGACATTCCATATCTATTCTCTTCTAAATCAACACTATCTACTCTAAGGTCTCCTGATCAAGACGAGGTCCCAGCAAAGCTACCTCTCCTACCTCCAGCCAACATAAACGGGATCAGAATGGACTACCATAAAATCCTAATAGGGTTCCATCTGAATAGTTTCTTGAAAAATATTGTTGTAGGAAAACACCACAAGAGGTATATGATTCTCCCAAGATCCTCCAAAATTCAAAATGCATGATTGGATCATATCATCAAGCACCTAAATCGTACGCTCAGACTGGCCATCTTTTTGGGGATGTTATTTTATACTCAAAAGTACATGTGCACCGACATCCGTCTAAAGCCCCTCCCAGAAACGAGAAGTAAAACGTGAATCCCTGTATGAAACAATGGAGTGTTGAACTCCATGAAGACATACAGTATCACAGATGTACAATCGTTCAAGGTTATCAACACTGAAGGACTCCATGATTAGTAAGAAGTGTGCAACCTTCATGAGTCTATCAACAACAACCCAAAATGCATCATTCCCTTGAGGCGACCAATGAAAACTGGTCACCAAGTGCATCGCGACGTCATTCCACTTCCACACGAGAATGGGTAACTACTGTAAAAGCCCTTCTGGTCGCTGATTTACTGCATTCACCTTCAGACAAGTGGAAAACCTCATAACGAAACCAGTAACATCCCTCTTCCTGCCTGGCCTCCAATACTGGTGATGTAGATCACGATACATCTTGGTGATTCCAGGATGAACCACCCAAACCGAGGAATGAAAATCCCACATCAGCTCCTCACGTATGTCTGTTAGAACCCATACGCACCCTGGGAAACACAATATCTCATCCTCACAAATGGTCCTCTCCTAAAACACTCTACCTTAGGACGAGTCCATCTAAATATGATAGTTGCCTCATTCATACACGATCAAGAAGTGTAGAGGTAACAGTTAAAGAATATAGAAAAGTCTGTCGATGTCTATCGTGCACCTCCAAATACATCTTGGATAACATAGCAATAAGATACCACTCACTACAGGCCTCTAAAACTACCAGTATCTTATTCCTCCTACTCAATGCATCAGCCACTGCATTGCCTTTCCCCAGCATGTAGGCAATCTCAATGTTTAAAGATTGAATGCACTAAACCCACATTCGCTCTCTCAAATTCATATCACGTTGATTGAAGATGTACTTGAGACTCTTGTGACCAGTGAAACCCAAATAGTGCTCTCCCAAAAGATAATTTCACCAATAGCTTAGGGCATGGACAAAAGCTTCCAACTCCAGATCGTGCGTCAGATATTTCTTCTCATGTGGCCTCAACTACCAAGACCCGTACGCAACGACTTCATGTCCCTGCATAAGTACAGATCCCAGCCTGATACATGACGCATCATAGTAATTAATATTGCTCTTTACTGGCACTATAAATACTAATATTAGTGTTAATTTGGAGCTCCCTTTCATCCCCTAAAAGCATTACTCACAGGAATCTGACCATAAGAACATCGCCCCCTCCTTGGTCAGACCTGTCAGTGGTGTGGCTAAGCATGAAAAGTCCTGTATAAAATATCTGTAGTATCCAGAAAACCCTATAATACTCCTCACCTCAAATGAATTATTCATATGCTCCCATGAAACTTCAACTTTCACTTTTTGATGGACTACTTATTCTCTCACCTCTGTGATAACATTTCCAATGAAGTGAATCTGATCCATACAAAAGTGGCACTTTGAGAGCATAGCATGTAACTGATTCTCCCATAATGTACAATAAATGTAATCAAGATTGGTATAATGGTCATGTAGAGTGTGAGAGTACTCCATGATATCATCCATGAAGACCACCATGAAGGAATCCAAGAATGGATGGAACAATCGGTTGATTAGTGCCATGAAAACTACATGTGTGTTCATGAGACTGAATGGCATAACCAAGTACTCGTATAGACCATACATGCTCCTAAATCCTGTAAGAGGTATATATGAAGTTCTAACACACAACTGATGATATCTTTATCTCAAGTCAATCTTCATGAACACCTGGGCTCCTTGAAGCCGACCAAATAGATCATCAATCCTAGGCAAGGGATATCGGTTCTTAACCATCAACTAGTTAAACTTCTAATAGTCCACACAAAGCCTGAGGGTACTATCTTCCTTCATCGCAAATAGAACAAGCGAACCCCAAGGAGAAGTACGGGGTCAGTTGATACCCTTCCATTTCAAATCCTCCAACTTCTTCTTGAGGTCCTGCAACTCAGGTGTAGCCATACTATATGGAGGAATCGACAATGGTGATGCTCCTAGCACAAGCTCAATCGGGAAGTCTACCTCACGCATTGGAAGAAAACCTGAAAAGTCCTCTAGAAAGACATCTATGAAATGATCCTCCACTGGAGGAAAGTCTAAAATTGATGTCCCCAGCTCATCCAAATAAATACTAGCAATATGGGATGTAACTCCACCCAACCCATGAGTCTCTTGTCCTGCTATGCCCGCCTGGACATCATACTCGCCCCTATGAAGAAAGGATCCACCCTGTAGAGATATGAAATTCACACTACGGTGATAATATTCGACGACTGTGTGTAATGGAACTAAATAGTCCATCCCAAGAATGACATCATTTCCTGTCATCTCTAGAATATTGTGGTCCCATAAGATGTGACATCCACAAACCTGTAGAGGGAACTCTCTTCAATGATGTACAGTTGTCGTTTTACTTCCCAACGGAGTTTCTAGCATCAAGATATCAGCATAATGAAAGATGCAGAGGAAGATGATTTCCAAGATAGAAACAGATATTAAGATATAGGAAGCCCCCTGTATCAAAAAGTGTAGATGCTAAAATTGAGGATACTAAGATTATACCTCGAATGGTAGAAGGTTTGAGATCTTGCTCCTACGGGATCTGTTCCACAGAAATTGTCTGGCCTATTCCGTGGCCCTGTGACCTTGCCTAACCACTATGAGCTGATCCACCATGACTTCACTAAAAACCTGGTGACTAGATGCCACGACCACAACTTCCACTAAGGGATTAACATCCGAAAAAACACTAGTTACCAAAATGGTGAGGAACTTGTGGTGCTGCTCCTGAATGAGAAGTCATAGAAGAACCCATGTCACCAACTGCTAGAGAGAAGACCTGACAAAAGCACTAAAGATGACCCAACATACCGCATGACCGACACTCCACTGGGCCTTTTAGGCAATGTGGCCTCGTATTCCCAATCCTTCCACACTGGTAACACACCACCTGGATACCAGAATAAGTGTCTCACCTCCTCAGATCACCGCGTGAAGACTCCATAGGGAACATCCTGCGGTCAGTAGGAGGAACACCAACCCTAGATGTCGAGCCTCCATGGCTCACAACTATATAATCCCTCATATTGCACACTATGATCAGCACCTGGTTGACTACATAAGTGATAAAAGTCAACCGGACTATGTTCACCTATGATCGGATTTCTTGCCTCAGACCATCCTTGAACTTCCTTTCCATGAACAACTGATCACCTCCTGAATTAGAAGTGAAGTTCTACAACTCAGTAAAGGGGGAGGAATATTCCATAACAGAAAGAGTACCCTACTCCAAACGCATAATCTCTTAGGGTCCATCAGCACTCAAGGTCTCCAGATAGAAGTAGTAAAATATGATATGCTGAAACATATCCCACACCATAACCTAAAGGCATCCTGCCTGTGAGATCATGTACCACCACCTCATGACGGAGTCTTGGAGAATGTAGGTAGCGATATTGACCCTCCCCTCTGGAGGCATCTCTAGATGCTCAAAGATCATCATCATGTTTATATCCATGAATCTATAGACTGAGGTCCTCATTCCCCTGAAAATGTTGGAGGGTGCTGCTACTAAAAGACCCACATCAAATCTTCCATCGATAGGGTAGGAGGCAGTGATCCCTAAAAAGTCTGAATCATCCTCAGAAAGACATCCCTAAACTATTCCCCGACACCGGTAACATGTATAACTGTTGGTGCCAAGACTGGATCAACTGGAGGATATGCAAGTGGTCCCTGATCAGCTGTGTCCGGTGTCTGATCACCGTTTGGAAACGGGCGGACAACTAGAGGACGTCTCAGTGCCATGATTCTGCAAGGCCAATCGCACACCATATATTAGAATTAACACGGACCGAAACAAAGAACTGTATGAATAGAACAAGAGAAACAAACACATTCATGTTTACAAAACATGACTACATAGAGTGTACATTTCCTAAAAAGCGTGTTCCAAAAATATATTCACTTGGGCGTGTACTCCTGCATAAAATAGTCATGTAATAGCCCAGACGAACGACATGTTGTCTTAACCCATGGCGTGTACTTGAATCCGCTTTCCCTTCCCGAGTTATTCTACACAGCTAAGCCACAAGGCCCTTTTAAAGCAAGACTACACGGCGTGTAAAATTCCAAAACAGCGTGTTCTTGACAACCTTCACCTAGCCCGTGTTGTTCGTGACACTGACTGACACATGGTTCACACTATATGGCGTGTTTTTGATGGACATAGTGTGAATGAGAAAGGAGGACACAAGCATGTGTTGTTCGTGACACGACGGGGTACCTAGGTCAGACAACACGGTGTGTTCAAGGAAGACATTGTGTGTTCAAGGATGGGTGACACCAACCCGTGTAGTTCGTGGCATGACTGAGTACCTGGGTCGACAACATGACATTTCTAGACGACACACAACATGTATTTGACATGACATGGCCAACTTTTGTTGTTAGTGACACGGTTGTGCACGGGGGTCGACTCTATAGGGCGTGTATGGATGATACAGGGTGTGTTCACTCCATAATTTACCCATCACGTGTCTCTGCCCACACGGCCTATGACAGGGTAAGAGACTACATGACATGTATATAATGTTCACATTGTGTAATTAAGAAAAATAGTTTCTTCCTGGATAGAATATCACATGGCATGTACTTAACACTACACGGCGTGTATTCTTGGTGTTTTCAGATAGTAAGCCTCAGAAACTACTCCGGAACCCATAAAAATTTGAAATGAGTACAAAAAGTTCCAATTTTTTATCTGTGAAGGCCCAAAATCCCCAAAAATCAATGTTTGGAATCTTAAACCCATTATAACATATAAAACAAGGTAATTATCCACCAAATTCTAGTCCATGAGGGCCCATAACACCTCAAGATCCAAAGCTTGGCATTCATTCAAGCCAATATCTACACAACAATATCGAACAAAAGAGCAGATATTTATATCAAGTCGAATATTACAACATCATGCAAACATTACACCTTATCTATCACAAAAACATGCAATCACTAATTCATACTAGATGGAATGGAAATAATTCCTGACATGTGATTTCTAGAAAGTGACTATATGATGCATGCGATGGAATACCCTCATCTCATTGGGTTGTAACAGAAATAGAACCTTAATTACATCAGCAGTAACATCAAAAATCATGTGAGTCACTCAAGGTGAAATAAAATCAACTGTAACAATTGAAAAACTAGAAAAATTTCAATTAAATGTGGTAGATTAGATTTTCCCTATACACTGGTCAGCTACTCTTGGGAACAACTAAACATCAAGTAACAATTCCTTCCCATCTCTGGATATAGCTCTAAACATTAAGTCAAGAGAAACTAAATCTTCTGAAAACACATTGTAACGTCCCAGATCCAGAAGCCACCTAGAGGCACTTCATACCCGGTTGGTCACACTGCCTCAAGCGCATTTCCCTGAACGCCAAAGTCTGCTGACTAGTAGCGAGGGACATGGCTGTGATAGTGGGAACACTATGACCTCGTTGGGAGAGTACACAACAGAAGTGACAACACATACAATAGCGGAAGAAGTAAATATCAAACAACTGTAAAAAACGGAAGACTATAATAGTGAAAATATAGAGAATATATATATATATTTATGAAAAGATACCTGATTCATATGTATAGGAAACATGCTAAACAAGTCACAATGCAAGAATAAAATTATGATAAACCAAAGTGAAAAAAGAACACCGATAAACTTCTTAGAATCGCAAGAAATATCTTGGTCCAATTCTCTCCAGCTCCACAGCAACTCAGGTACCTGAAGTAGAAGGGTGGTATCCCTTATCTATACCTGAAACAATATTTTCTGTTTGGGCCTAGAAGATGACCCAAAAGGGAGTGAGAATAAATCCCAGTAGTCAACCACCTGACGATCTCTGCCTAATAGTCAATGAGTATACGGTAGGTCAAAGTATTGAAAACAGTAAATAAGAAGTACTATGTAGTAAACGATCCACGATTTCAATGCATTCAAGTCACTAGAAAACATGCCACATTTAATAAATGCATGTAAACACAACAGGTATCCCTCTGGAAAGTACCCACAGCCTATCCCCTCTAGTCCTACCTTGAAACTGAAGTAAGCAGCGAAACACAATGTAACCCTTTGGGTTGTACTCACAGCCTATCCCCTCTGGTCGTACCTAACATTTAAAAGAAACCCTCTGGGAAGTACACTCAGTCTAACCCCCTAGTTAAGATTAATCATAGTCTCTCTGAGGAAGCACTCATCATTAATTCAACCTATAGTCTTGTCTTGTTACTAAAGGTGCTCTCGGAGAGCACTCAATGTTTCAATCCTTCTATGGACAACGTTGAGGAACTACATACACTCTGGGGAAGAACTCATCATCAATTCCCCCCATGGTCTTGCATCATAAAGATATATAAAGACACTTTTTAGATGCCATCATATTCCTTTATCCCTATGGTCTGTACAACATGTTCTCTTAGACCTGTTTATGTCAAGAATGTGTAGTAGTGCATAACAGCCAAAGTAAACATCAAGAACTACTTGGATAGAATTCTAAAACACAATAGGATAACAGAATAATAGTCACACCATCATTCTACAATAGGAATGGAAATGTAAACAACAGCCTCATAGGAAAACAACACCAAAATGTAAAAATTGGAAAAACATGCATGGGAAATACATACAATGCACAACAATTCACCCTATTTTCAATCATTAATCATCTACTCAGGCATACCATCATTGCATAGAAACAACTGGTTCAAAATGGTAAACACACAATACCCCATTAAAGGGTATTGATGAAATTTTCACATAAAACTCAATGAAATTCAATAGAATGGCACAAATCACCTTCCTCAGGGTTAGGAGATCAATATACATGAACATTGAAGCTCAAATTTCCTTAAATAGTTCTAGATATTTGAAAACACATAAAATGTTCAACCCATGATAAATTTGAATGGAAGAATAATTGAAAAAAAAATGCCCTAGAAGAAGAGATAAATCACTGATGTGATTCTAACACAACTGACAGAGTTCGATTCGGAGGACGGACGAAGGCTCGGGGGTTCGTCAAAGATCTGCAGTTGTGAGGGTTCTCTCGAATGAAGAAATCCTAGATGAAGTCGGTTCTATACGTCCAATGCGACCCCAATGCATTTAATGAAAAATAATAAAATACACAACATTTACTTTTGGGTATTCCATACTCAGATTTAGGTAGCCTCCACATCACGCCACACGACAGTGTGCGTGGCCTTGACACAACCAGCACACATCCTTCTATGGAAACAAGGTACATGGCGTGTACTACAAAAATTTCCAGAAAGTCTTCTTTTCTCAAAAACTACACAAAAAGAAAAATCATACCTGAAAAGAAGTTATGGGTTCTTACACTTCATCCCCTTTGACTCTATTGTTTCTATCCAACAAGGAGGAATGGATATCATCGCAAATCCTACATTAGCATGATGAAAAAATACGACTCCCTCTTATGTTGTAAAATAGAAATTTCATGTGGGAAGACTCCCTTATAATGATAAACCACCTGTTGGAATTCCTCATAACATGGTCCCTAATGATCCAAAAATAATCAAGAAATATTCTTTCTTATCACACCAATACCACGATGATCTGTTAAATTTCATCCCTATAGAAAATCCCATTCACATGTTTGAATAAAAACCCCACCATTTGGTGATGTAATGGTCACCCTCTAGTGATTGTAATAAGTATGGTAATTATTTTAAACTATCCATTCTATCAAAATTATGATGTCAAAACCTGTATTATAAAGTGAAAAAATATCCCATATTAAGTGTCACCCACCTATATCTATGAGTTATTCAATACACAATCATATATCCTATAATATTATTCCCAGCAGAGTATCAATCATTATGACACCATATTAGAAAAAAAGAAAAATTACAAGGCTCTACAAAAGAGGATCCACTATGAAATAATGAGAAGAACATGCATCTAAAAGATAAGATACAATATTATAGGATACTAAGATCATACACTCTTCATAGATGGCCTGAAAATATTCTCTTTATTTGTAAGATGTATTGAAAATAAGTGTATTAAATCACAGAAATGAAAAATAACCTCACTACATAGAGAAAATGCCACACTATTATCATGGTACAACAAGTGTTTGGATTCCTCCGTCACAAACAACCTCTTGGCCATATTTAACATCACTACTACATATCCTAACCAGACATGAAGCTATGATTCCTCTCCTAAAATAGAAATTGAAGAATATCCCCTTCCATTTAATGTTGTATAGAAGGTCCTACAACATTTTTATACATAGTGAATCCTACCTCATGCCCAACAAATAAATCGGTCTCTATCACACTGACCCCTCATATTTCCATCTCTCCCATAGTGACTCAAAATGAAATATCTACTTTCACTAATGATCTTGTTTGTATTCCCATCACAGGAATCCTCAAAAAAGTGCTTTATTCATGTTGAAACTGAAGCACTAGGTCAAGATGCTAGATTGTGCTACTCCGCTCCACATGATTACCTTTGGATCTGTTCTATGATAATCTCATGATTCAATATCTCATTAAGAGTATTCGTAGAAAACATGTTTACCTATGATCGAACGGAATGCATGAGACCTTCCACAAAGAATATCATAATTAATGTCTTATTGGAAAGGAAAATTGATGAAAAAGCATGAATATCTATGAAACATACTGAATAATCCATAATATTCATCACACGATCCTCTACATTAATAAACTAACAGTCCCTCTCAACCCTCAAAGTATCGGGAAAGAAGAAGTCATGAATGATGGATTGGAAATCCCTCTAAACCATATCTTATTGCATATTATCCATGTTCAAAATACCCACCCACACATAGCTACTTAATAAAACATATATGGCTTAATATTAACTCACCCCTCAATAGGAATCATTTTATTCATGAAAATCGATAATCTAGTCTCAATACAGAGATCGGTAGCCTGTTCACTAGTATCCCCTAAGCCTTCATTTGATTTTATTGATTCAACACACACGTCCAGTCATTCATAAATCATACAGGGTATGAGGAACCATAATCCATATATATAACATGTAATGAACCCTCATGGAATTCGGAATTAACAACCATATCTGGTATAACTGTTTAACCTTCTATAAGAACTAATAAATGTTCTAATGGTGTCTCATGGTCCACCACCTCTGATTCATGGTTGTATCCACCCTCATAGAACATGATTAGAGGTCATACTAGGAGAATATATCTAAAAAAATCAACGGCATACCACGTAAATTAATATTTGAAAAGCCATATCACTTATAAAAGCATATGACATATTGAAGACTTCATATAATAATGTCACACCCAATTTCCTACTCTTAAAGCAAGGACTGGGCAATATAAACTACCCTAAAATATATCAAACACACTCTTCCTCATACTCTAAATTTGGATGTCTGTTAAGCTCTACATTTCTCTACATGGGTCCTAATATATGGACTATCTAGTGTAATTGAAAATTCCATTTACTGTAAAATATTTCATTTTAGAATTTCTTTTTCTTTTAAATTCATTTTTTCAATTATATTTAAATTTTTGAACTAATTGGATCACCAAAAATACATATAAGGTCCCATATAATATATAAAATGGTTTTTCCACTCATTTAATCTCAATAATAACCTGTTCCATTCCATGTGACCAATGGTTCATGACTAAACATGTCATAATTGACTTCATAGTGTGTTGGTTGTCGCCAATAAAAGAAAACACATTTCAGGAGATGGAAATAACTCTACATACTAATTATGATCCTAAATTTACAAAAATAATTGTTAAATGAATGAAATTCTATAACACAGTTCACACATAATAAATGAATAGCAGATAAGAAAAGTATCCTATAAGGAATTTCATATACATGGCATGCGAATGATGTAATGCAACTAAAATGATTCATGGGATGGAATTCCATCATCTCAATAGGTAGTGGTACAATCCATATTAATAGAATCATCATTCATCATGTGTATCACCAAATAGTAAAATAAATCCCACTTTAATAGGAAAATTCTAGAAGAACATATTTCATCCAAGACAATTTGGAATTTTATTATATGTGGGTTAGAAACTCCCAAGAACAACTCAATACCAAATTCCGAAAAATTAATAATATATTTTTTGAAATAAAAATTGATAATAAAAAAGGAAACCCCACCCCCTATAATATCACTTTATAACATCCCATCACGAGTAACACTAAATGGTGCCTCGATCTGGTTAGTCACAAGGTTTCGAGCACACCTACCCATATGCAAGACTCTACTTTATAACAGTGATGATATAAGGTTGTACAGTGAGAAGACTGTACCTTCATAATCAGAGTAAAACAATGATGAAAAAAATAAATAAATAAGTTGATGAATGATATAAAATTTTGCATGAATATAACAATAAGAATACTATAAAAACTATAAATCCAAAATGAGAGTCATTTATAATTTTCTGATCTTGTTATGTCTCTATACAAAAAGTTATTAAATACATTCATGTAGGAATATATTATAATATTTTTTTCGAAATTTAAAAAAATATATAAAAAATAAATACCTCTAAATATCATCATGATCATAGCTTGCTCATATGCCCCCTTCTTCTATGAAATGATCAATTAAAGCATCATAAAATTGGAACCTTACTCAGTCCCTACCAACATCGATGAATTCTATCAAAAAAACCAATATTACCACAAATAGGTTTTTAAAATATCATACAGTAGGCCACCTCCAATGGTTTCTATAACATACATATATTGTGTAAAACAAACATAAATATTTTGAAATATATAACTGTATCATAAAATAATTAGTAGGTGTGATACTACCCTGCTAATAAGGCTCATTGTGAACTAGAAACCATAATCATGGGCTAACTACAAGGCATGATAAATAATTTGAGATACAATCAAGTATAATAACTATAATTAAATACACACAACATGGATATGTATAAAGCAAGATAAACAACCATCATGTCCTATGCTGAGTAATATACTTTCAGACCCCAATGTCTATTACCAATGTATAATGACAAAGGCACACTCATGGATTCATACATAAGTGTGAAAAATTCATCATATGAATGACCAATGAATTCCCTCATTTCAAATGAGAGTATATATATAAAATCATTAATGACATTTAAGGATCCCAAAGTGCATTTCCACATAGCATGTCCACGGTGGTCAAAGAAATCCAAATATGAGAAGTATCTATTTCCATAGAATCAAAAGTAAACTAGAGAGACGGGGGATAAATTTCTATGGAATACATAGGAATTAGGATCAATGGAGTAAAAATCTCAAAGTAATCCACTATGTTAATTAGGATCCATGGCGTAGAAGTGTCCATGTAATCTAATAAAATTATGATCAAAGGAGTATAATGTCCATGGAATCCACTATTATTATCAATTCATCATCTCTTTTCATTAACATTTACCAAATAATTTATATTACATTTCATCATATTTCACAAAATGGATGGGAGGTATAATCCTTCTCATATAATTCAATCAATTATTATTAAGGGACCCAATAAATGTGTCAACCACACACAAACCCAAAAAGGTGTTATAAAATTATGAAGATATGTGATGAAACCCAATGATTTTTTAATGTTTAGGTAAATGACCTCCAACCAAATAATTCTACATGTGGATAACATAAAAAAGTCCCAAAATCACAATCAAGACAACATTAATTTTTATTTGAAATTCCAGAATTTCTATCATGCGATACAATGAATTCATGTTTTAAAAAACCAATCATTAAGGGAAGGATTTTAATCACCTACTATATACAAATCGTATAACATCCATCTAGTATAAACATTTATTTCAATCAAGACGAAAACAAAAAATGATGACTAGATAAAAAATGAAAAAAGGGAATATGTCCCTATAAAGAATAACACCATGGAGGATAAGTTAAAAGGTGAATGAAGACAGATGAATTATGAACTCACCAACACAAATCTAATGAGAAAAATCTTGTCTGGAAGGGAATATATATCGATAAGTGGAATAAAACTAAGGATGTGCTTGTCGAAAAAAATCAAATATTATAAAAGGTCTCCCTTAATTCCACTATAAATAATAGTGGATAAGGATTATTTTATTATTATGATTTTGATAAAAAATAATAATTTCTCGATGATTAACATGAAATATATTTTGGATTCATGGTTCACCAAATCAAGTGCCAATTGCGAGCATTCCTCAATCAGAAGAGGGAAACTTCATGGTTCATGTGCACTGGTTGGGATACTATATGAAAACCATGCAATTTTACCCTGTTAATAGACTTTAGAAACCCACATTGACATGTTTCCCACATTTCATTGTTTTCGAAAACATTACATACTAATTCTTCCTATTGAGTCACCCACACTATTAGTGATAACCGTGAGAAATTGGTAGAGTGGTTTCAACTAACCATGTGGTGTTTAATATTTTTCAAGAATACGTGTTTTAACTTCCAAACATGACCTTAATACCCACTTAATAATCATGTGACTTCAATAGAAATTCAAACTACGTCAAAACCAATAATTTAAACAAAATTAAATAGATATATACCATAGAAAAAATTGAATATCTTATAATTAACATATAAAACAATTTGTTTATAAAAAAAATATTCATGTTATGATAATATAGAAATGATGAATTTTAAAATGAATTTAACTTATTATAATTAAAATTCAAAAAATAAAAAATTTATTTTTTAATTGAAAATTAATAAATTTACAGAAACTACATCTATAAAAAAATGGCATTTTAAACATTTAGGGTCCCAAATATTATGTCATAAGAAATGTTAATATATTAGTTAATATATTGAAATATTATATTTTAGTAAACTTATAATTTGACCAATTATACATTTTTAAGATAAAATTTAAAAAACGTTAAAATTGGATTATTGATGAAAACAATAATTTCATAACATTTAATCAATTTCCTTAATCATCAAAAAATATTATCATTTCTAAATTAATAACATTGTTTATTTTTTATTTTTTTATTCAATATATAATTTTTTTAATAATGTTCATCTATTATTTTTTGGATCATTTTAGTTTGGTGTTCCATCTTAACAATCTATTAAACATTTTTTTAATGGGAAATTATTACTATAATTTCAAGGAGCTAGATTCTATATCCTTAATTAAATCAATTATTTTTAATATATAATAACATCCATTAATAAAACTATATAATGGAATCAAATGGACGTACATAAATTAAGATAAAATTATTAATGTTATCTCCTACCCACAATCATTGATAATTCTATGAATATATTTATATTATATACTATTATTAAAAATTTAATAGGGACATTACTTTGAAAGATTAATTTTCATGATCTTATTTCCAACCAATTACGAAATAAAATATGATAATATCCATTAAAATCAAAGTAAATGAGCATATGAATATGAAAACTCAATCCTAAGATATCCCCTCCTAAAGAACCTTGTTTTTAACTAATGATACTTTTGATTCAATCATAATATTATAAAATAAACCTACAAATCCTTTAATTTAATCTAGGTTTTCCATGAACTTATTACTATTAGGTCCACTAACCTCAATAAATTAGAATCTATCATAATGGGTTATACTGAACATGGAAATCCCTAATCATATCCACAAAGTGTTTCAAATATGGGGTATAGTTATTCCCTTTTTTACACAGTATGTGAATAAAAAATAAATAGAAAAACTACCTTTTAGTGTTATTACACATATGTACATCTATGATAGAGCCTTCATCCACTTTCTGGTATCCATATAGGTATGTAATCACTGGGAAACTACATAATCAAAACTTTACCAAAATTTTAGGTTGTTATCCCATAAATAGAATTATCAATATAACATTCCTTAATAATTCCTCACACTAATCCCAAAAAATAAGTAAACAAACCAGAAAAATAACTAAACTATGCTCTACTACCAACCAAGATTACCCATAATTTCACTCTCGAGTTGGGTGCTAAAAAATATATTTTAAAAACTTTCCTCAATGATATCTGAGATATCCTATGATATTTTCATATACTACACATAATTTTAAATGTTAAAATAGTACATATAGTAACAGTATTAGAATACATAAAATAGAAGGTTTAGTATCTTTAAATATAAACTATCAATGAGAAAAAATCTGTTATTATTTTCATTATTTCTCTTTTATCAAATCACAATCGTCCCCCATCTATAATTTCTCTAGGTTATACTTGTCTTCATATCCCATAGAAAATAAAAATAAGATTGTGGTAGTCTCAAATGACCAATAAAGGAAAAATTATCAACACACCATCTATGGTAAGATTATAATCATATAGAAAACATGACAATAAAATAAATGAATTTTTAAAAAGATAATGTAAAAATTATAGTTGAAAATAAGGAATAATAGAAGGAAAAATTAATATGAAATGAACAAACATACACTGTAGAATATAAATGTGGAATTACAAGACTGTAATCATTATACAAGGAGAAAAATATATGCATATCACATTGATAATTTTCTAAAATATAATCATTATGAAATAAGATATTTTGAACATTGACTTCACAATTATGACCATAAACAATATATGTGAGAATTGTTAACAATAAAAACACTCGTGCACATTCATTATGTGCATAAATAACCAGAAACACACACAGATAGTCTATATAAGCATAGATGTCCTCAATAAACTAAAATAAATATATTTAAATATAAATTTCCTTAATTAAAATCACTCTAAGTATTTGTGGGAAAAGAAAAAAAATATAGAGTCACAAACTATCATTTTGTGCCTATGTAACCTAAAATACAATAACACAAAAATTTATTACCACATCAGATAAAAATTATTAATAAATTTATTGGCGGTTGGTAAAAATATTTGGAAACCTATAAAATAATAAAATATTTACATAATTATTCAACCAGATCATAAAATTATTCATCATTTCATTATATATTAGTTAACTCGTGTGAAGGAAATACATTTAATCAAAAGTTTACTTACAAATTTATCTATAAGATCCATAGAGAGAAAGAATGTGGATTGAATCATATAAAAATATTCCAAGTGTAACATAAATAAAATAAATGTATTTTGACATATATTTCAAAGAACTTTTAGATTATTAGATAAATCAATCTAAAAACCATGTAGAAATATCCATTTTGAAATTCATAAAATCATTAATAGTTTTTTCCTTAAATAAATTTAATTTATTCCTGATAAATAATTTATTAATATTTTTTTTAAAAAGAAAAAACTATACTATTAAATATAAAATACAAACGTTTCTTTTAAAAACATCATTTAAGAAAACATAAAAACACTAATAATTTAATTTTTTTTAAATAAAACCTTTTAAATCACCTATAAAACCAAGAATTCCATTTTGAAATCCAACTTCCACTTCTGAACATTATAATAATATTTACATTCGATTTTAAAATAAAATTTAATTAAAATCATATATAAACTATTTTTAATTCATGTAATAATATATTTTTAGATGATAATTCTCATAATAGAGAAAAATATTTATTGATGTAGAAAACGTTAAATGTGAATAAAATTGTAAAAATGAAACATGTTGAAAATGATAAAAAAAAACTATTTTCATTATTCTATAATTTACATAAAAAGTTTGGATAAAAACTTAATAAATTAATAAATTATGGAAAATATCATCCACATAATCATCGATTGAATATATACAATGAGTATGAAAATAACCAAATGAAATGAAATGGTGGGGATGGTTTCATGTAGATGTGTCACATTAATAAAATAATTTACAAAGGAAAATGAAACGTAGAGAGGACAAGTAAAATCATAATAATAAAATGAGGAGAATATAATGGGTGTGTTCTTAGAGTGAAATTGCACATAAATTTTCAGTCGATCGAAATTCATTCATAATTACCTCAATAATAATATGATAATGGAATAATACCCTTACAAATTCATTTCCATTCTAAATTTAAACCCATGAAATATAGAACAAAATAAGGATTTGTGGATAACATGTTTTTCATTGTATTTATATTAATAATATGTCTATTAGAACAATATACAACATTAAATTTAATTTTGTGGTGAATATAAAGCATATATCAATGGTGAATAATTGAGATGTTGAAATCCATACATCATATATATATCTTGAATCAAAATACAATGAATGATAGAAGATGATATGAATCATTAAATCACTTTATTTCAAAAAAGTATGTTATAAAACTTTATAGTGGAGTATATTGACCAAAAAATATAAAAACATTATTTAATATAACATTAGTATCAATGATATAAAAAACCAGACACAAAACCCTTACCCTTACTATATACTTACATAAATGTACATTAATGTATTTTATAATAATCATGAAAATATTAAAATAATTTTAAACATTAATAATTTCTATTGTAATATATACTATTCAATTACAATTAGTTATTAAACATTTAATAGTTATTTGCAGTTTTTTTATTATAAGATGTTAGGGATTTGAGTTGTTTCACAGATGCTTCAATGCATGGTAATTAATTCCCCTTCGTTGATACCAATAAAATTATTACTACATTATCTTAGTTACTAAAATACATTCTTTATAATTATTTATAAATTTTTAAATTTATCCTATGATAATTATAGTAATGGTTAATGAATACAAAAATATAATATGATCTTTCATTGATAATTTTTTATGAACAAAATATGGTAGATTAATAAAAAAATAAATATTTATTAAAGAATTAAGAAATATTATAAAATTCATAAAAATAATTTTAATTAATTATATAAATTCATATAATCATCAGATGAGGGAGGTGTTAAATAATAAATATATCTTTCCATGAAGGTGGTAGTCTATAATAATAGACAAGATATTTTTTTATTTTCAAAGAATAGATGAAAGATATATAATGTTTTGTATATTTAAAATCTTAAATATATTATAATTATCATATTTATTCTTTTTTATCTTTTATTACAATCCATGTAAGGAAATAATGGAAATTAAAATGTGAGGCTTTGTATAGATGGTAGTTCCCACATACACATTAGCGAAACTATCATTTCCTAATTGAATGATGATGGATAGATAATGGTTATAAAATTAAAATATAATTATTTAATTATATTAATTAAAAAATTATTTATATTATAATGGAAAAAATATTTATATGAGAAATATATGTAAAAAAAGAATGCATAAGAAATCATTAGTAATAAATTTATTGAAATTGAACCTTTACTTGGGTGTCTAATATAAATATAAAATTTATGGGTTTTCCATTATTCAATGATCTAATAAATTTGGGATAATGACATAGGGGAAGTAAAAATGATAGTGTTTCACCACAAAAAAATTTTCTTTTATGTAAAATGGGTTGTAGAAGGCTTCTATTATAACTAAAGATAGATGTATTTTTATAATAATATGAAATGAAATTTCATTATTCATGGAAAACAGATCAATAATTGGAGAATAATGGATAAAGAATGGTGGATTAAAAGTCCCTTCCCAAAAAAATAACATGGAGACAATATTTGATTGATTTTTTCCTTTTCCCCTCAATTTTAAATATTTACAAAAATTGACTTTTACAATGATAGATATTATTAAACCATGATAATATATTTTCATAGAAATAACAGTAACATTATTATATAATTTTTATATTATGTCTAAAAATATAAAAACCCATTTCATTATATTATATTATTAAATTTTATAAATAATCATTTCAAAATAATATATTTATAATTCATTAAAATATAATTATAAAAAACAGACTTATGTATTACAATGAAAAATATATTATAGTAAATTAAATTTGATATGATAAATTTTATAATTTTCCATATATGTTATATATTTTTTCATGAATAATAATCAAATATTTTTTATACATTCTTATATTTTATTGAAGACATAAATTTTAGATTACTTTTAAAAATGATATTTTATTTAGTCTCTTAAATATCTATCTATTTAAAAAATATACTATATATTAGTATTTAGTTAATTTTGTCATTTTTTATTCTAATATTAATTTATCTTTTTGAAATTGAAATTCTAAAATTTAATAATTTATCGTTTCAATAGAAATAAAAAATATAAAAAAATCTCTTTTATAGAGAAATGGAATTTAAAATTTTTAGTATTATTAATATTATTTATGATAAAATGTTTATATATTTGTTGAGGTATTAAAATATATCATATTATTATCTTTTAATAGTGATCAATTAAATTTATTAGTAAAAAATCTAAATAATTAACAAATATTTTCTTTGATAAAAATAATCATTGATTTAATATAGAAACATAAAAAATTTACATCTTCTAATAATTTTATTCTAATATATAAAATATCAATTTAGTTCTATCTTCTGTGTGAAACAATATATTCATCTTATCATTTTATTTAAAGGGATATTAATACATTGATATCATAGTGTTACAACCAAAATAGGATTCTATTTCAAATTTTTATATCTATAACTTATCTTGCCTAATATATACAAATGGTTCTAAATCTTTTATTTATTTTCCCTCTCACCTTTTCCAACACCAACTCAAGTATACATAGACTTTTTGATCTACCTCCCTCTTCACCATAATATTTTAAAAAATGGGTTTTCCTTATATTATCTCATACACGTTTCACCATAGGATCTATATTCTTTTAAATCTTATTTAAAAATGTTTATTACTACAATTAGTCTCAATGACTATCATAATTTTACTTATTTTTAAGGTGGGAAGGTAATTGCGGAAAATAATTTATAATATATGGATGATTAACTATATTTAAAAAATTGTATGATAAATTATACAACTATATCTCATGTCACATATATAATTTAGCGCAGTGTTTATTCCCCATCGTAATTATTCCTCTATTTCACTTTGGACAATAACACATGAAATTATTAGTAAAAATATCATTCTTATTCCCTTTTCTAAGTAATTTATCTCTAATTATCAATATTTTATCATTATTTATTTTTGTAAACATCCTAGACATATAATTAAATATTGAAAAATTTTGATGTTATAAATTTTCTTTTCGGTACATTTTAAAGACTCCAAAAATATTTGTAGTATCTGTTACCTCTCTAAATGTCCTTTCCCAATATAACCCCATCAATTTTCTAAACTATAGGAATAAAAAAATCATAATATATGTGTAGGAAATTAATTTGTATTGTAAAATAGATTCATTAAAAAATTCTATAGAATTAAATGGGTAATGTAATGATGTAATTATCATTATAATTTCATATGATATGAATATATTAGATTTCATGAAAAAAAATCTATTATTTTCTACAATTACGCCTTGATCTCTATATTTTTTATAAGAGATATAAAAAATTTATATTTCACTAATTCATTAGGTGAGTATATCAATTAATAGGTTATTATAATATGATGTAAATATTTATATTAAATTTTTAGAAAAATGAAATATACATGATATTTTAAATCATTTACTATGCATTCAAAAATTGTGAATTCCACGAGAACTTCTCATATATTAAAATGAAATTAAAAACATCTCATCATTCATAAAATAATTTTCATTCAATAAAAATATATTACATCCCAATCCTGAAACTTATTTTATTTTACTATTCATAACACACTTTTCCGAAAAAAAAAGTGGATGATCTAGAGATCATGTGTATTTGAATGATTTGATATACAAATACATCATTTTAAAAATAAAAACAACATCGTTATATAATACCAAATATAGTAATACTATATTAAATAAATATTATAAAATCATGTAATATATCTTGTATAATATACAAAAGGTCAAATGGTGAGATTTAATTTATATTATGGGAATAAATAGGGAAATGTATCATAACATCAGAGTTAAGAAGAACAAAATAATATCTTAAGAAGTATGATCATAAGAATGGACACATATAATAAGATAATAAAATTATAAAATAATATATATATATATATATATAAAATAAACATGATATTATAAACATAAGTCATTTGTCACTCCCAATACTATCATCATACAGTGGAAAAAGTCCCTTGGTGGATTATGTTCTCTCAGTAATATATTACATAACATATCATGATATATAACGAATTTCCCTATACAATAGAGGCCTCTACAATTCTATTCCCATTAATTACATAAATTGTAGACATATATACATATAACAGAAGTGAGAAAAACCATGCATAAATCCAAAGTGTGATCATATCCATGATAAAGGAGTTGGTTTCATAATTATAATTTAAATTATAACTACTGCAACCCCAACTCCAGTAACAGAACTACGATGACTAATTTATTTAAATTATCATTGAAAAAAGGTTTAAATACCAAAGGTCTGATTATTTTAGCATTCATATTGAATAAGATTTGTATATCATACCAATTTTATTTTGGGAAATGAAAATTAAAAAAATACATAAGAAAATCAAATTAACTACATCCTTGAAACAACATTCAAAGAAAATATCTCTATATCATGGGGAAAATAACCAAAATAAAGGTGAGATAAAATTCTCAGTAAGGGTTATGTATTGTGGTATCCATCAGGAATCAATAAATAATAAAAAATAATTAATGGTATATTATAGAAGACTCAATCCATTTAAATAAATTAACTCCATGAATAGATATGTCATAATAAATATTGAAAAGTTAAATAACTGAAAACAAATTCTACTTAATCAATAAAATAATAATTAACAACATCCATAGATAATATCATTGTAAAAATATCATGTATAATAATATATGAATTATTGATGAAGTAAATAATAAATTATTGGACATCATTTCTCAGGAGAATAATACCTATAAAATTATTAACATTAATAATATAGTTCAATCTACATATAAAAACAAATTTTGTTTGGCCATGATGATTAATCTCATGAATCCTTCTGATAAATAAAGGGGATATATAATTCCAGGACCCACCCATCACTTTAGGTCCAAAGCATTCCTCATATATTGAATAATAAGTTTAATTCCAGAATCAATATTCTAAATTATGAAATATTATTATTTGTTAAAGGATATGGATATATTAATATTTCCCTAGTTAGTCATATAACATCCAAAGTTAACACCATATGTAAAAATGGTATATGGTTTAAAAAATAATCCTATCCATCGTACAAAAAATGGATATTTATAATAAATTTAATTTATAAGGATGGATGGTAATAAGAATCTAATTGTTTAATAGAGTGTTAATAATACTAACTGAAGGAGAGATTATTCAATAAATTTTAACACATTATAATTATTATATCAAAACCACTTAGATGAAAATATTCAAAGTGAAACAAAAAATACCTCAGTGTATGAATTAATGATGATATTTCAAATCAATGTGATAGTATATACACTATAAAAATGTAAATTATAAATTAATAACTCCTAAGTCCAAATGAAATTTAATTGAGATGAAATCCCATATGTCACAATTCTATTTGGGTGGACGTGTTTTCAACTCATGTATAATGGTTATAAATATATTATTAACATATAATAGAAGCATAATTGTATTAATAATATCATATATGATTATTTTATGACATATTGTCAAATATTCGTCAATAATTATTCAATATTTTCATTGTTTTGGGTGTTAATTTTTTGATTTTCTTTTTTTGAGTTTTGGAAATAAAATATAAATCTTGAACATATTATATAGTTTCATCATATACAGAGTAGTAATAATGAAATAATTATCATATTTATACATCATTTATAATTTTAATATCAATTATGAATGTTGGTTTGGATAAATGATATATGTTATGATAATGGGGAAGGTAGGTTGTATATACACGTGAGTAACATTTCAATTTTTAAAGAATAATTATTTGAATTTGTTATGTTATTATTTATAATTAATGACTGGTAATAACATTATATATATATATATATCTTATTATTTAATTAAATTTACTTATATATATCCATGCAGTGTGGTGATCATAAGAGAGTCACATAGTTTCGTTACGATGGTAGTCCACATGTACATGAACAACATTATCTTCTATCGTTAAGTGAAAATGTTAGAAAAAATGTAATATATTTTATTTTAAGAATGATAAATAAGCCATTAATATAGTAATTAATTAATTTATATCACATATAACAATAAACATTTTCCTTATCACCTTCCATGAAAATAGTTTGAAAAAGAAACATGACATCACTTTGTGACGCGCCAGTCTGTTGTACACACAATCGACGCTATCGTATCTACTAATGATTGGAAGGTAAAAATAATAATATATGATATAATTTGTCTATAGGTATTATTATGTTTTTAATATTATATATATACTTTATAGCTATCATCTTTCCAAACCACATGATGTAGTAATGAAAAAATGTATGACATCGGTTCGTGTTGAGGTTGTCTATCACACACATGGATGATGATTTTGTAACCTATTTGATGTAACTGTGGGTGGTTGATGTTAATTACCATAAAATATATAAATAATATTATATTAAATATCCTGATGGATTTATATCATCATGTTTTTATATTAATTAAAGGAGGTGAAGGAATAAATAAAACAAAAATACTCATCGAAGAATGTTATATCTTCTTTAGGTATCTTCCTTAAGATTCCACTAAATCCATAATATGTTATATTTATGAAAAAATAATAATAATTGAAATAGGGTAAGAAATTTTTATGTGATTATGTTTTTTAATATATAAACAATAACATTTTGATGTTTTGAAGTCGACCGAATAGTCGGTGATCTTTTATAAGTTACATGAGTGACACAATTGTAATGTTTTGAAAACATTTAACCATATAGACATTTATAACATTCTAAAGCCATAAAAAAATTTCCATTTACAAATCTAGAAGATTAAATGTTGATATATGTCCATAAAAGTGGGTTTTCACTGGTTTTATGTCATTTTTAACCCTTATCTTCTTAGTTAAAAAACATAGTAAATCCAATTTTAAATAAATCTTGAAAAATAATTTATACTACTTTTAATATTCATATTGGGAAGAAATTAATTTGGACATATTAGAAATTATGAATTGTTCCAATTCCAAATATTAAATCAATTTTTCAAATTCAATTCACATTAGTGGAAGAATTTAATTTAAAATTATTCTCACATATGATATGAGAAAGAGGGTTTAAAATAAAGTAAATGCCCAAAATATTTCAAATATTTGACATCAAAATTCAATACAAAAAATTATTCCAATTATCTAAATTGTAATAATAATTAAAAAATGAAATATCTATACATTTAAAAAATGAAAAATATAATTTACATTTATAAATAATTTTATTATAAATTATTTTTTTCTATTAAAATTCAATATTTTTACCATTCATCAAAAAATAAATGTTTTCATAAAAATCCTTAAAAATAACTACAATATAATTTTTGAATTATTATTTCAACAATGAAGGTTAATTTTTTAAATAAATTATCCACGACCAATAAAAATTAATTTAACGATATGTTTTCAAAGAGTGACTAAACCATCATGTAAAAAAAATATAATTTTTCTAAAAAGATTCTATTATTTGTTTCATAAGACCATTATTTTATTGATTATAAATATATGACAATATTTATCATAATGCAGTTATTAATATTCGTATCACCAAGCATTCCAATGGCTATGTGATAACTATTTTATTAAATGTTAATATTATATTATATATTACATTTCATTTAAACTCATTGTTTCATGTAACATAGGATAAACTAATTTTTTTGTTTAAGGATAGAAAAACAAAATGTTTCATGTAATGATATAAATTTAATATATTTAATTTATTAAAATAAATATCATTAATTCTCATGGTGTTATAATTTTTTCTAATATCAGTGTTTCATGTCGCTTAAACTATATAATATAATGAATGTATTTTAAATTATTTTTGTGTCATATTCTCCCCACCTAAAATAAATTGTATCCTAAAAATAAAAAAAATGAAATTTGTAATCAATGGATTGATATTTGGTATTAACATATCAGAAAAATCCACAATATAAAATGGTTAATAAAACATCTTTTTAATTAGAGAGAAATAATAGTACACTAATCCTATGGAATAATAACATAACTAGGACTCCCATTAGGAGAAAATAGCTGGGAAATGAAATTATGGACATGGAATATAATACTATTGTACAATAAATACTAGAGATTTAAAGAGACCATTAATCAAAATAAAGTGGGTGATATGGGGAAGGTTAATGACCCAAATACTATAAACCAATGAGGTGTCAAAAAATGATATTGATATCATAATTAAAGATTATAATTGGGGAAAAAATGTTTTGAGATCCATTTATTAGATTTTCGAATATATTTTACTCTCAAAATTTATTTAAAAATAATATTTACTTAAGAAATTTTTATTTATTAAGAACAATTTTATACTTTGGTTGTGATTTGATCGATTCCCAATTCATCACAAACTATAAGAAATAAAGGTAAAATAAATTATTATTTAGGATTAAAATAATAAAAGTATCATTTAATTTATCGTAAGATCCATAAAAAGAAAAAATGCATTCCATATATCTCTAACTATTTCTAGAACAATTACAGTTATCATAATTTATCCAATAATTATAAATATCTATATGGTGAAGTAATAAAAAAATCATTATAACCTAATCCAATGTTAAACTTAATCCATTTCCTAAATGTCTAACATTATGACCCTTTCAAAATGATATGATAAAGAACATTAGAAATTAGGTCATTGTATTTACAAAATGAACTTATCATAAATACCCAAAACAACATGAAGTAACACTTAATCATCCTATACCAAATATGTGAATACATCATCATGTATTCAATTTAAAAATGGTAACAAAATAAATTACATTAAAAACCTATTGAAAACATGTTTCATTCATTATTATTTAAGAAAAAATGATTAATGGATATGTTACATAAATATAATGATGTTTTAAATGCCACCAAAAATAGTATTAAACACTTTGTCAAAAAATCATTACTCACCACCAATGTATTCAGTACTATCTAATATACATTACATGTATCAATCCAATCTTTATACCAACATCATTATTTTAATATAAATAACATATTATGGGTTATTTTTATCCAAATTAGGTGTTTTACATGAATTTTAACTTTTTAATAAATCACTATAATTTTTCCGATTTTAGAAAAAAATCTACTCACTTGACAAATAGTACGATAGTAAGTCCATATAAATTTTATAATTATTGGAATCAAAGTATCAACAATAAAATAAATTTAAAAAATATTTTAACGAACAATGTAATCATTCAAAATAATCATTCCACTTCATCTGTGTTCATATAATATGCTGGACTTAGATACATTAGTTAGTTTTGTGGTATATTCATTTGACACTAGGAGAATAAATATATTAAGTGCACCATCTACTTATAGTTCAAGCATTTAACATTGAAAAAAAATTCTTATCATTTCCATCATTTTCATACTTACCAATTTCCCTCGCATAAATAAAAATATCCTTCCTCCTAAACATACACTTAGGTGATTCCATCCATAACTAACACATGTGGGAAAATCTCTTATTCCATTCCTCCCTTCATCTATCTTTCTCATTTCCATCCTATTCTTCTCATTATTAAATTAAAATATATAATACAATGAAAATTACATAACTATATTTTTTCACATTATATTAAGTTGTATTATGATGATAATGTTTTGGGGACTAGATCCCACTGATATATTGGCATATGCCCATCAAAGAAACACTCATTCATACTCTTTAGATTGTATTCATTGATTTTATTCCATTACCTACTTCTAGATTCCATTTATAAGTGATGGATTACAATATATTATATCATATTAATATGAAACATACTGTATAATCCCATAACAAGGTATATTAATAACATAAATTGTGAAATATATAAATAACTAATCTAATAATCAGAAACCTTATTTCATTGGTGATCTCGTTATTTTCAAAATCCTTAATAATGGGTAGGAAAGACAATTGGAAATATCCTAAGAATATCCGCCAAGAGTTTCAAATAAATTATTATTTATGGATCATTTCCATACACCATGTGATGTTCAGGTCAAGCCAAATGCACATTTTTTGAGTTACTTCTCCTAGGTATCTCTATTACAAACCACATCCACATGTAATTTTAAAAAAATTGAAGTATTACTAGGATAAACACATATTCAACTTCATTCCAAAACATTAATATGTTCTTATACACTTATACATAATATATATCATTGGTTTATGTAACTTAATATTTGTTTTCCATAATATAGTTCCCAATTTTTCTACTAAACATCCTATCATACCCACAATAGTTATCCCGAATCCCACAACCTAGAGAAAATGTCTTACTTATTGAACTGGCATAGATATAAAGGGTCAAATTCTAAATGACCAACCATTTTAGATGTTTTGATGAACCAGAAGAATATATGATATTGATATCACATTGGGAAAATAAAATATAAAATAATGCAAAACAGAATAAAATGAATTTTATCCTTGAAAACATATTCATATAATTATTCTTCTTATCATGGGGGAAAAATAAGGGTGAGTCCAAATTTCCATTTAGGGTTAGATACACTGGATGAAACCGAGAATAAACAAATTAAATAAAAATATTATTTTAAAATTTAAAACCATGCATTCCCTCGGAATAATATGACTTCATCAAAGATATGGTATTGTTAATATAGAAAGGTTAATAACTGAAACACATTCCATTTAATAAATAAAAAATGATTTAAATACATCTAGATATAATATCATTGTGAAAATATCATGGATAATAATAATTGAATTCATAATTAAAGAAAATTATTAATTATTAGGAAAACTTCTTTAAGAATATGATATCTCTACCATAAATACCAGTCATAATATGTTTTAAACTACACATAGAAACCCATTTAATTTTTTCAACAATATTTTTCTGAGGAAAAATAATGATTCATCGAGGGGATTTATAATTTTTGGTCACACCTGTCATTTCATGTCCAAATCATTACTTATATATCAAATAATCAATTTTATTCATGATTCAATATGTCTTTTCACAAACTATCCATATTCAGTAATGGGTTCAAATTGTTTAGTATTTCCCCAGTTAATTAAATAACATTCAATGTAAAAAACTTGTTTAAAGATCTTATATGGTTTAAGAAATAACCATATCAATAATATGAAAATTTGTATATTTTAAATTAATTTAATTTGTTATGAATCATGATCAATTCAATTTATAATTTTCAATATAATGTTAACAAGCACACAAAATTAAGATTCCACAATAACATTTACCACTATTTAATTTTTATCCCCTTGATGATGTTATTCAATGTGAAACAAAAAATAAATTTATTTATGAATGAATTGGTATATCACATTTCCAAGGGGTAGTATATACACAATATTAATGTGAATTGGTGAAAAACAAATAATAAGTCTTAGGGAAATGTAAATTGAGCCAAAATTCATTACCTCGACCTTCCTTCTAGATGAACTTACTTTAATGTCACTTATAGTGGTTTAACACTTGTAATTTACTTATAATATTACCATATTAATTTTTATAATTTCATATTTGATTATTTCATAACATAATATCTCCCTTTTGTTAATAATCATTCATTATTTTCATTATTTTGATTGAAAAATGCCTTTTTTATCATTTATTTTTCTTCAGGAATGATTTTTTTCTTGCGTATATTATATTTTTCACCATATATAGATTCATAATCATGAAATAATAATTATTATTATACATAATTTTTAATATAAATACAAATCCTGAAATTTGGTACTATAATAATGAAACATGTAATAGTCATGGAGACAAAAAGTCTATTGTACCTATGTATAACGTTCCCATTTTGGATTGAACATTATCAAAAGGTTTTATGATTAATTTTAACATTAAAAAATAATCATAATATTATATATATCATATTACATATTTAAATATACTTATATATATAATACATTGTGTTTGGTGATGATAGGAGAGTCACAAGTTTCGTGATGGTGGTAGTCCACACATACATGATCGACATTATCAATTTACATTAAGTGAAAATATAATTAAATATTATATATATATTATCATTTTGGAATGATAAATATCTCATGAGTATCATAATTATTTCATTTATATAACATATAATAATTGACTTTACCATTCTCACCTTCCACGTAAAGATTTAGTCAAAGATGAATCACTTTGCTTCATGAGGTAGTAGTATATAGTACACAAGAGAGACATTACCAAATCACCTACGAAATGGAAAGTAAAAAAGGTATATATGATATAATTTTTTCAATTATTTAACTATGTTATTTATTTACAATGTATAATTTATGTCCAATATATAAACCAACATTGAGAGGGGTAATGGAAATAATAATTATATCAACTTGTGGGAAGGTAATATTCAAAATATACTAATGATGATTTCATAAAGCATTTTCATGATGTGTGAGTGGTTTCAGGTAATTATGTTAACATAAAAGATGTTATTATATGGAATAATCTGATTTAATATTTTCTTAATGTTTTATGTATAATTTATTTATGCGGAGGAAGAAATAAAATTAAAACGCCTGTTGAAGAATGTTACCTCTTATTTGGGTATCTTTATTAAGTTTTCACTAAATCCTAACAAGGATTGATTTATTCAAAAAATATTATTATTTTAGGATTAATTCAGTTATTTTTTAATGTTATTTGTGGGTTAACTGTCTAATACTAATGGGTTTTATGGTGAGAAGTGAATATGAGATTGGTGGCCTTTAATAAGTGACGTGAGAGGCACAAATGTAATTATTTGAAAAGATTCAATCATACCCTAATTTTTATCTACCCAAAGAAAAATAAAATGGGTAATTATAGAACCTAGAATATATAAGGTCAAAATATTTAAATATAATGGATATTTTAAAATTTTGTAGGCCATCTGTATCCCTTACATTCTTAGTTTAAAACCCAGTAAATCTATTATTACCATAAATATGGTAAATAATCATTATAGTTCTCATTATTATTTTTAGTAACAAAATTTTTTGACATTATTATATATTATATATTATATATTCTTAAAAACAAAGAATAAATTTTTCTAAAATCAATTAATATAATTTTAAAATTTTAATTTAAAATAAGTCCTAGAGACACGATGATAAAACATGTTTTTAAGAGGGAAAATGTCCAAAGGTTTACCAAGGTTTTATATAAAAATTAAGTATTTGAATTAATAAAAGAAAATAAATTGGAGTAATTGACATAAAATTTATATATTTTTAATTTAAAACCTACTAAAAATATAATTTAACTTTATAAGTAATGTAATTGAAATTCCATATTTCAATTAATATATTGTATTTTTAACTGTTCATCAAAAAATGAATCTTTCCAAATACAAATAACATAAAATATCCATAATTTAATTTTTTTATTAAAATATAAAAAATTATGTTTATTATTTCAAATAAAATTTACTTGAGTGGTAATATTTTTTTATGTTTTTTTGCACGAAGCCCTACTAAACCATCTTCTAGAAAAAAAAAATTTTCAGGAAAGATTTATTTTCTTATTTTATTGGATTTTATTTATAATAAATATATAACCATAATTTTCATATTTTAGTTATTAGTATTAAAAAATTAAATTTTAGTGTCTTTCTAATAATGATGATATTACATAATAATATCTTATAATATATCACATTTCTTTTAAATGCAATATTGTGTGTAGGGAATGATAGAATTAGTATTTCATGTACTTAAAGATAAAATCAATGTTGTGTGTAATAAAATATATTTAAGTTAATTAATTTATTTAAAAAGTATATATATCTAAATTTTTTATGTTTTTATTATTTCAAGTATCCATAGGGTTTTTAGTCGCATATGCTAGCGAATACAATGTTCTTAATCAAAAATACCAGGTTGTTGTAATAACAAAAATCTAAATGATAAGGACTCAAAAAAGAATAACGAATTAAATAATTTTTAAATTTCATAATTAAAAATCCTAATAATAATTAAACATGGATTTCCCATGTATGAAATTTATGGGAATGATCTATGAAAGGAATGAAATAAAATAAACCACTTGGTTGGTCAATTATGAAAAATATAGAGGATCTATTTCATGAAGGAACAATATTATTGATTTTCATAAAACCATAAATGAATATAAATTGTACTATATATAATATTTATGTGTTTTATTACTTATGTTTTTTTAAATACACTTGATGGGGTTATTTTCTATTTGAGAAAAGTTATAACAATGTTCCCTTAAAATAATTTTACTTAAAAGAGAGAATATTGAAATGAATTAAAACATTTTGAACCCCTATAATGAAAAGGATATTTAACTAGGTATATATATATAATGGACACATATAAACAATATAATATGTAAATGATAATAATACTATAAAAATTGAATAAAAGAGAAGATTATTCCTATCTAAAATGTAACTAGGATAATTTGGAAGAACCATTTCTATTTTTTAAAATACTGTAGTTTAAATCACATATCATAAAAAACACATCTATAAATATTATATGTAATATACGATGTTATCATAACATAAAATTGATTTATGTTTCCAATTTTATTGGTTAAAATTGATATGAAGGGAAATTATGGACTAGGCTGGGAAACTACTGAAGTGCACTGTGTTGCATTTGTTGTCAATGAGACATGTTGTTGTCTTAGAATGAATGGATGTCAATAATTGTCAAGATGTGAATGACAAAGGTTGTGATGGTGTTGGTGGTGAAGGAGAATGGCCATGGTACTAAGATGCATGTCACTTAGGAGATTCACTAAGTGGTATTGGAAATTGTGGTTGAAACATTCTCCATGGAAATTAGACGATTGATGAGCTGATCTTTAATGTTCCAAGAACTTGTATCAAATGGATACAATGTCACAACAATATTAGAAGTACATGCATTGTCTTCACAATGCATGAGGAGATGAAAGATCAACCATCCATAAGTTCTAAGTGGATGAAGTGGTTTTAATGAAGTCCATGCACTAACTCTTAGTGCATGTGAATTGAAAAAGTTCCAATTGATCTCTGATTAGATCAATAAAGAACATTGAAGATTATAAGTGATTCAGGAGAGTTCGGTTGATGAAGATGAACCTTTTGAATTCCATAATGAATATCATATGAGGAGAAGTAATGGAATTCTTAAGAAGAAGAAAAATTTAGAAGAAGAATGGCTTAGAGGAAGATGGCTTGGCATTTAGAATGGGCATTTTTCATATGGAGTACTTTGTTTTTGACAAAGTAACATTCTGTCCCTTTGCCAAAAATATGGCCAGCCAAGGCACCTTGAGGGTTCAACCCCAAGGCATGGGCGCTAGGGCACCACGCCCATGGGGGAACCCGTGGGGCGAGCCAGGGCGGCAGGGCGCACACCCGGAGGAGCGCGGTAGGGGCGCATGAGCGCACCAGCGAGTGTCAAGCAGTGCATAGTGGGCGCCAGTGGCGCGCCCGCAGGGAGCAGAGTGGGCGCAGAGCGCGCCCGCAGGGAGAACACGGTGCGGGGCGGCACCGTGGAGGGGGAAGTACAAATGAGCGTTGAGAGGGAGCGCTAGGTTGATAAGCCGCGGAAAAACCGCTCCCCGTTTCGATGTGGGACGCGAAATTTTCACCCGGGAGCAAATCTCAGCCGTCCAGGCGATCTCGCGGCAGATCTCGGCCGCCCAATGCATCCGCGGAGCCCTGTTCCAATCCTGGCCATTAATGCTCATTTGATCACCGCATCCAATGGCCCAGCATCCGTCTTCTTCCCCGAGCTCGCACGAGGCCACCCTCGAGTCCACCTTCAAACCAGGCAGCTCCCGACGTCAGAATTTGAGCTCCCGGCCACCTCCGATCAAGCTAAAGCCACCATTGTGATCGTCTGGACATAACAAACACATCCATGCGTAGAAATGGGCATGCATGCCAGTAATGAAGATATTCGTGTTCGGCCGAGGCAAGAGAATCTGCCGAGGATATGAATGGTTTATGATTTGCATGGGCAGTGCTTAAAGAAGGTCGTGCATGCATTCTAAGTCCCATGCATGTGAAGAAAGGGCAAATAAAAGAACCCGCGTTTGAACAGAGGAAGATATCAAGATTTTCAGAATCTTGAAATACCCGAAAACTTCGGGGATTCAAATATTGTATCACGCGGATGGGCTGAGGCATTCCTCTGCCTATAAAAGGAGAGCCCGAGGCCTTGGAGTGTTTGCTGATCCTCTGAAGAGAGAAGTCCCGTGAGAATCACTTTGTGCCTCGCGAAGTCGAAGCCCCGCGCAGCACCCTGCGCAGTAGTGAAGCCCGGAGCACCCCTTGCTCCGTAAGGTTCCTTTTGCGCACTCCTTGCACGAAAGCAGAAGTGTAGAAGACCCCTGCGCGCCTTCCCTTTGCGCGGCAGGAAGAACCCGGGGCAGTAGCACTTGTGCGCCCCGTGGATGAGGTGCCTTGCACCCGAGGCCTTGCGCGGCCCTTGCGGCTTGGTACCTTGTGCGGCTGTTGGAGAAGGAGTTGGTCGCGGCTCAAGCATACCCTTGCGCGCCTCCTTTGAGATCAATTGAAGAAGACCACCTACGGACAATGGGTGTGTGCCAAGTAAAGAAGAGGACCCGAGGCTTTCATGACTTGTGTGTGCACCATGTGAAGACACATTTTGTGTGTGCAAAATTGAAGAACAACCTACGGGTTAAGGGTGTGCAACAAGAAGTGGGAAGAGGCCGAGGCCTTAGTGCCATGTGTGCAATTTGAAGAAGAAGGTCGTAGCCCTTATATGGGTGCAAACATTGAAAGAACAAATTAAAGAACACTTTGTGTGTGTGCAAGAAGAAGTGAAAGGCCAAGCTCAAGTGTGTGCAAAAGTGAAAAACAAAGTTTTGTGCAAAAAGACAAATAGGCCGAACCTTAGTGTGTGTGCAAACTGAAAGTACACACTAAGAAGAAGGAGAATAGGATTCGCACACTAAAGAACAACACACATTTAAGTGTGTGAACAAATTGGATAAAGTGTGTGAAGAATTGAGAAGCTGGTGTGTGATTAAAGATACTACACCCTTTGTGGGTTTATTGCACCAAGAGAAGAAAGAGGGAAGTGCATGCTTGCATGCATGAACATGCGCACATAATCAAAGTTCAAATCTGCTTGTGTGCATTTGAGTTGACCAAGACCAGAGGTTCTTGAAGAATTTGAGAAGGCCATGCAGTCAGTGCATGAGGAAGAAGAGATGCCATGCACTCAGTGCATGATGTTGATGTGTAGTGAGAGTAGACCAGACTGAAGTTAAAGACATCAGTTGTCTGAGTATTCAGCAATTGAGAAGATCCTGATCAAGTGAAGTGATCAGAAGATTGCTGAGGAAGACCAACAGACCTTTTCAGAGGCTGTTGAAGATTCTTGAAGAGAGAGGCCAGGTCATCCTGAGAAGAAGGAGATAAATCCTCAGCAAGACGAGAAGACCTGATCATCACAAGTGATAAGAGGTATAGAGCAAGGCCAGCAGTCTTTAACCCAGACTGCTGAAGATACTTGAAGAGCTGAACAAGAAGAAGAGCTACTCGTGTGACTCGAGCAGCCAGGAGACGACCCCTGTGAGACTCAGGGTGGAGGAAGTCTCCAGTGGGATTCTGGAGCAGGCCAGTGGGAATCTGGTAACACTGTGGGACGCAGTATAAAGACCCTCCTGTGGGACTCAAGAGAGATACGGTGGGAATATGTATCGACCATTGTAATTCTAAAAAGTTATAATGGGAGAATCCATGCTGGGAGAGCATGGCAAGGATGTAGGCCTTTGGTGCCGAACCTTGTAAATCCTTGTGTCCTGTGCCTTTTCATTACTGCATTATCCGGGAAAGGTTGAGAGACATAAGAAGAGTGGATCGAGGCCTTAACAAGCCATAGAGGTTTAATTGATTAAGAATCAATTAGTAAAAAGTTTTAAAGGATCACTGATTCACCCCCTCCCCCTATCAGTGATTCACACTGATCTGGGCACTTCAATTGGTATCAGAGGCAGGTTCCCTCTAAAAGATCCAAGGGAGTCTTTATGAAGTGCAGATTTTAGGAAATGAGTGACCAGCCTCAAATAGAGATATCTGCCAAGACTCAGAAAAATAGAAAGAAGAAACAGGCCAAGAAGATGAAGAAAGCCTGTCCTAGCTGTGATGAAGTAGGATCAATGAAAGATATTCAATGTGAAATCGAATATCATCAGAAGATAGTCCCCAAGGAAGTGGCAATGTGTCTAGCTACAGGCATCCTTGATCTTCAAGAAGAAAAATTACAGCTAGAAGAAGAAGACAATACAATGGAAGATCAGTTGGCTAAAAGGGTTGGCATAACCAACACTCTCCGAAAGTTGGTGAAGGCTAAAGATGAAACCGTTTCTCTTTGCAATTAAAGATATGAAGACACTGCTGAAGAATTGAAAATAATCCTTTCTGAGAAAGAATTCTTTAAAGTAATAATCAAAGAAGTTTTCTATGCACTGAAAAAATTGCACAGAGTGACAATGAATATCAGAGATGCTCAAATTGAAGACAAAGTCAAAATGGTGAAGGATCTTGACAACTCATTGAATGAAATAAAAAAGGTGCATGATGACCAGATGGAACAGCTGAAACAGAATTGGGAAGGTAGGATAAGATTGGTTGAGGATGAGAAGAACTCCCTCAACATGAAATGCTTTGAACTGGAGGTGATATTGAAAAATCTGCAATCACCCAAAGCTGAAGCCTCCCAGTCAGCTGAAAGGAGAAATGTTGCTACTCAAGTATGCATTGAGCAGGATGATTCTAAAAGAAAGACATCCTCTAATAAAAGGGCAACATCTTCTAAAAGGAAGGTACCATCCATACCATCTTGTACTCATGCTTCTAAAAGTGTTTCTACTAAAAGTGCAGGATGGAAGAATGAATCCAAACAAGTATGGATGAAGAAAGTGAAGAAAGAATGCTCTCCTGAAACAACACAGCAAGTCAAGAAAAGTACCCAACAATCAGAAGGACTGAAGAGATCAAGATTTTTGGGTCAGTGTTGGTGTTGTAATAAGTATGGGCATTGTGCAAAGGATTGTTGGTACAATCCACTAAATGCCAAATCATAGAGGAATCCCATTCCTAGGGGGAGCAAGCCAGAAGAAAAGAAATAGCATCCACAGGTCCAGAGACATCTGTTTAGTGCTAATAGATTTGGATTTATTGACAACATCTGGGATTGTTGCAAAAGTGGTCAAAAGAATGATACATGTCAATCTCCAACTGTATCCAAAGCTCAAAAGAAGAAAATATCACAGAACCTGGCTCAGAAAGAATCCTTGGGAAGAAACCATAAGAATGTGGAAGATTCTCCCAAGAATATTATGAAAAAGGAAGAGAAGTCCTTGGAATTCAAATCCAAGAAGGGTGATGAATCAAGAAGAGCAACCAAAAAGACATGCTTCTACTGTGGAAAGAAAGGACATGCCATGGATCTTTGTGAACAAGCCATGGAACTGAATAGAAGAAGACTGGACTCAAAAGGACAATCAATCCAGAAGAAGCAGAAGGGATTGGTTGAAAATAAGTTGCCTAAGAAAGGTATCTTAACAGCATCAAAAGAACCATGTGGAACTTCCAGAACTGAGGCCACACTTCCTAGTGACTTTCTAGTCATTTGGCCAAAATCAGTTGCAACTTTCCAAAGATCTGCAAAGAGCTGAAGATGAAGTTTTGGAAATTGCTAAGGCAAAAGGAAAGAAAAAGATTTCACATGAAGATGTGTTGAGATCCACACCAGCACAAACATCATTGAAGATCAAACGTGCAAGTGTGAAGAATGGTGAAAATGGGACATCTCGGTTGAGAGAATCTTCTCAACCTTGTTGTTCACATTGATGAACCAAGGAGGTTCCATATTATTCCCTTATACTATTGGTATTTACATGTGATGACATTGCAGGGAATTGAAGATGATGATCATTCTCAACTGGAGGATGGTTTGGACAGAATGGAGTGCACCCCTTGAGGGGGAGCCAATCTGGAGAAGATGATGTTCTGAAATTAATATCATCTTGAGAAAGTAGATGAAAGGGGGAGCTTTATCTTTGCACCTGAACATTCTAATGTGTTTTGTGAAGTATGTGCAGGATTCAGCAATTCATTGTTATATCTGAAAAATTTCAAACCCCTAAGCATGATCTCACATGTGTAGAGAATTATGGACAGCTTTGAATTCCTTGGTAATATCACTCTTTTTTTCTACACCGGGTTAGCCCAAGTAGACTTAGATCTAATTTACTAAAGGTTCTTTGCTAAAGAGAACATGTGACATCATCCCTCTCTCAGTGTTTTTCAAGAAAATGCTTTTATAAGGGAGGAAGTGATTTTTGAAAGAGAACCACACCACACCTTTTCATTTGATTTCCAATAAGGGGGAGAAATATTGGCACACATATTGACCCATTCGTATGTGCTCTAGTGTATTGCCAACAAATACAAAGGGGGAGATTGAAGTGCACTGTGTTGCATTTGTTGTCAATGAGACATGTTGTTGTCTTAGAATGAATGGATGTCATGAATTGCCAAGATGTGAATGCCAAAGGTTGTGATGGTGTTGGTGGTGAAGGAGAATGGCCATGGTACTAAGATGCATGTCACTTAGGAAATTCACTAAGTGGTATTGGAAATTGTGGTTGAAACATTCTCCATGGAAATTAGACGATTGATGAGCTGATCTTTAATGTTCCAAGAACTTGTATCAAATGGATACAATGTCACAACAATATTAGAAGTCCATGCATTGTCTTCACAATGCATGAGGAGATGAAAGATGAACCATCCATAAGTTATAAGTGGATTAAGTGGTTTTAATGAAGTCCATGCACTAACTCTTAGTGCATGTGAATTGAAAAAGTTCCAATTGATCTCTGATTAGATCAATAAAGAACATTTAAGATTATAAGTGATTCGGGAGAGTTCGGTTGATGAAGATGAACCTTTTGAATTCCATAATGAAGATCATATGAGGAGAAGTAATGGACTTCTTAAGAATAAAAAAAATGTAGAAGAAGAATGGCTTAGAGGAAGATGGCTTGGCATTTAGAATGGGCATATTTCATATGGAGTACTTTGTTTTTGACAAAGTAACACTCTGTCCCTTTGCCAAAAATATGGCCAGCCAAGGCACCTTGAGGGTCCAAACCCAAGGCATGGGCGCTAGGGCACCACTCCCATGAGGGAACCCGTGGGGCGAGCCAGGGAGGCAGGGCGCACACCCGGAGGAGCGCGGTAGGGGTGCATGAGCGCACCCGCGAGTGTCAAGCATTGCATAGTGGGCGCCAGTGGCGCGCCCGCAGGGAGCAGAGTGGGCGCAGAGCGCGCCCGCAGGGAGAACACGGTGTGGGGCGGCATCGTGGAGGGGGAAGTACAACTGAGCGTTGAGAGGGAGCGCTAGGTTGATAATCCGCGGAAAAACCTCTCCCCGTTTCGATGTGGGACGCGAAATTTTCACCCGGGAGCAAATCTCAGTCGTCCAGGCGATCTCGCGGCAGATCTACGCCGCCCGATGCATCCGCGGAGCCCTGTTCCAATCCTGGCCATTGATGCTCATTTGATCACCGCATCTAACGGCCCAGCATCCGTCTTCTTCCCCGAGCTCGCACGAGGCCACCCGCGAGTCCACCTTCGAACCAGGCACCTCCCGACTACAGAATTTGAGCTCCCGGCCACCTCCGATCAAGCTAAAGCCACCATTGTGATCGTCTGGCCATAACGAACACATCCATGCGTAGAAATGGGCATGCATGCCAGTAATGAAGATATTCGTGTTCGGCCAAGGCAAGAGAATCTGCCGAGGCTATGAATGGTTTATGATTTGCATGGGCAGTGCTTAAAGAAGGTCGTGCATGCGTTCTAAGTTGCATGCACGTGAAGAAAGGGAAAATAAAAGAACCCGCGTTTGAACAGAGGAAGATATCAAGATTTGAAGAATCTTTAAATACCCGAAAACTTCGGGGATTCAAATATTGTATCACGCGGATGGGCTGAGGCATTATTGTGCCTATAAAAGGAGAGCCTGAGGCCTTGGAGTGTTTGCTGATCCTCTGAAGAGAGAAGTCCCGTGAGAAGCACTTTGTGCCTCGCGAAGTCGAAGCCCCGCGCAGCACCCTGCGCGGCAGTGAAGCCCGGAGCACCCCTTGCTCCGTAAGGTTCCTTTTGCGCACTCCTTGCGCGAAAGAAGAAGAGGAGAAGACCCATGCGCGCCTTCCCTTTGCGCGGCAGGAAGAACCCGGGGCAGTAGCACTTGTGCGCCCCGTGGTTGAGGTGCCTTGCACCCGAGGCCTTGCGCGGCCCTTGCGGCTTGGTACCTTGTGCGGTTGTTGGAGAGGGAGTTGTCCGCGGATCAAGCATACCCTTGCACGCCTCCTTTGAGATCAAGTGAAGAAGACCACCTACGGACAGTGGGTGTGTGCCATGTAAAGAAGAGGACCCGAGGCTTTCATGCCTTGTGTGTGCACCAAGTGAAGACACATTTTGTGTGTGCAAAATTGAAGAACAACCTACGGGTTAAGGGTGTGAAAAAAGAAGTGGGAAGAGGCCGAGGCCTTAGTACCTTGTGTGCAATTTGAAGAAGAAGGCAGTAGCCCTTATATGGGTGCACACATTGAAAGAAAAAATTAAAGAACACTTTGTTTGTGTGCAAGAAGAAGTGAAAGGCCAAGCTCAAGTGTGTGAAAAAGTGAAAAACAAAGTTTGTGTGCAAAAAGACAAATAGGCCGAACCTTAGTGTGTGTGCAAACTGAAAGTACACACTAAGAAGAAGGAGAAGAGGATTCCCACACTAAAGAACAACACACATTTAAGTGTGTGAACAAATTGGATAAAGTGTGTGAAGAATTGAGAAGCTGGTGTGTGCTTAATGATACTACACCCTTTGTGGGTTTATTGCACCAAGATAAGAAAGAGGGAAGTGCATGCTTGCATGCATGCACATGCGCACGTAATCAAAGTTCAAATCTGCTTGTGTGCATTTGAGTTGACCAAGACCAGAGGTTCTTGAAGAATTTGAGAAGGCCATGCAGTCAGTGCATGAGGAAGCAGAGATGCCATGCACTCGGTGCATGAAGTTGATGTGTAGTGAGACTGGACCAGACTAAAGTTAAAGACATCAGTTGTCTGAGTATTCAGTAATTGAGAAGTGCCTGATCAAGTGAAGTGATCAGAAGATTGATGAGCAAGACCAACAGACCTTTTCAGAGGCTGTTGAAGATTCTTGAAGAGAGAGGCTAGGTCATCCAGAGAAGAAGGAGATAAATCCTGAGCAAGACGAGAAGACCTGATCATCACAAGTGATCAGAGGTACAGAGCAAGGCCAGCAGTCTTTATCCCAGACTGCTGAAGATACTTGAAGAGCTGAACAAGAAGAAGAGCTACTCGTGTGACTCGAGCAGCCAGGAGAAGACCCCTGTGAGACTCAGGGTGGAGGAAGTCTCCAGTGGGATTCTGGAGGAGGCCAGTGGAACTCTGGTAACACTGTGGGACGCAGTATAAAGACCCTCCTGTGGGACTCAGGAGAGATACGGTGGGAAGCTGTATTGACCATTATAATTCTAACAAGTTATAATGCGAAAATCCATGATGGGAGAGCATGGCAAGGATGTAGGCCTTTGGTGCCGAACCTTGTAAATCCTTGTTTCCTGTGCCTTTTCATTACTGCATTATATGGGAAAGGTTAAGAGACATAAGAAGAGTGGATCGAGGCCTTAACAAGCCATAGAGGTTTAATTGATTAATAATCAATTAGTAACAAGTTTTAAAGGATCACTGATTCACCCCCTCCCCCTCTCAGTGATTCACACTGATCTGGGCACTTCAACTACCATGTGGGAAAATCATAATTATTCATTACATAGAAAGAAATTCATGAAGGACTACAAATAATAAAGAAATAATACATTAATAAAAAATATTCTTCCAAGATATAATTAGGGTATGAAAATTTAAATGAAATGTCATACTCTAGGATAAACATTATAAATTAGCAAAAAATAGTTATGTTATTGAATATACTTATGTTTCTGGGAAGACATCCATTATAGCCCCAATCAGATAAAATAATTAATTAAAGGGAATTTTCATTTTTATAACAGTAATTTGTGATATTTAAAAAATGTATTAGTATTTAAATCATACAATGTATGATTGGTAAAATATATAAAAGCAGTAGTCAATGATGGGTAACTCAGATGTAAACCCTCACCTAGTGTCCAAAATCTCTATACACTTGCACATAAATTTTTCAATACTAAAATTTTATTTATTAAAATAATTATTAATAATTCTATACATATATATTAATTTTTGTAAGGGTATTGATAATCATGTTTCACAATTTTTTTCATTATCTATAATTATTTTTGTTTGTATAGGTTCGTTCCTAAATTTCATAGTAATATTCCTGATAAGATGGACTGGGTGGATGTGTTGTAAAATAGTCTCATAATATCACAAATTTTATATTATTATATTAAATATATTTAAATTATCAAAAAATTTATATAGAGAATTTTTTTCAATGAATGGGTGCAAATAGTATCATTACTATGATATGTCCTTTTTAGAAGTTATGTTTACTAAGGATGTTTACTGAAAATATTACTTATATAATTTAAAATATTATCATTAAAATATTCCTATGTTTTATTAAATAAACATTTTAGAAATTAAATAAGTTTTTTATTACTCCCATATAAGTCCTTATGGAAAACGAATGATGAGAATCATTTCATAGAGGCGACAATCTACAAATACACATGCCTACATTTTCATTTTCTAATGATTTTGGTAGAAAGTATAAAATGGATGTTATATTAGTTTAAAAATAAAATAAAATAATTATAATAATATTTATATCATTATATTATAGATATAGTTGGTTTTTTTATTATATGTAAAAATGAATTAAATGGTTTTGGTGGAAAATACGACCTCTTCCTTCGGATGTTCCCCTTTGCTCACTACGTAATGGTGCCATAGCATGGTCTTTTGTGATGATGAAATCTTCTAAGATGTTGGGAAAGGGTTAAACCTATATTAGGGTAGATTATGTATTGAAATTACAGTTCATTGGAAGTGTATATTGGTCAACGGGTGGTGATTCATTTTTTAATTGAAGATATGTGCATTTTTGGAATATATAACTCTTTAATGAAATAGAGCACATGTTTCACATATAATGTGATGAAAAGTGGATAATAATGGAGTTTATGATAGTTTATATATAATAATGTCTCAAAAGCAATTTTCTATACATGTATTAAATAGATTTTTAAATCAATTAATCATAAAATTTTACTTTTACCATATTTGGTTTTTACAGAGGTAACAAATTTTTACCTATATAATTTGATTTGAATTACTAAAAATAAAATGAATATTATTATATAATTTTATAATAATTATTATATATTTGATAATAAATGTATCAAAAAAAATTTCTATGTGCAAAAGAAATTATTTATAACAATATATCTTGTAACGGAGAAGAACAATTTTTTTAGAAAAGAGTTAGTTTTTTAGAATAAGATATATGTTTATGTTAAATTCGTCAATATTATATTATATTGAAATTGAAATTATTATTATTATTATTATTATTATTATTATTATATTAAATTATGATTAAAATATTTCAATGTATTAATTCCACAATGTGAAAAATTTTATGAAAATAAACAGACAGAAATAATATTTATCGATTAAACATTTCATAAATTTTCAAAAAATTTAATCGTGGATTTTATATATTGTATTCTAAAATATTTATGTTTATTTTATAAAATATATTTTCTATTGTAAAATTGGATTAAAAAACATTGAAATATTTTTGTATAGAAATTTAATAATAGTAATAGTAGTAATAAAATTGTTATTTTCCAATATTCATAGAGAAATAATTTTTTTAGTAAAAGAATTATCTAAAGGTAACATTCACATAATGAATTCATAAATATATTTCATTTAAGGAATTATCATTTCTTATATTAATAATTATTTTTAATATAAAATAAATCATATAATAAGAAAATAATTTTATTTAGAAATTAAGTTTTAAAAAATTAAATGTTCTTAATGTGATTCCATATATATTTATAACTAAAAAGATGATAATATATTTGTTATTAAAAGTATTTTACATCAACCACTAATGAACAAACTGTAAGGAAACCAAACTATAGTAACCTCATAGGCCTAATGACTTTACCTTATGACTGACCCCTCACCCAAACCTAATACACCCCTATCGCCAATTTAATATATTATGATAAAATATAATATAATTAAGAAAATTGTTCATTGAAAAAATGTAAATATTTATTTTTATAATATACATTCTTAAACAAAATATCTGTTTGAAAAAGATACATTACATTTAATATATTATTATATATATATTAATATATTAATCTTTTTCATTTTAATATGTTAGTAAAAAATATAAAATAAATAAAAAAGTTCATTATGAAAGGAAATATTACTTCATTAATAAATAAATTATAAAAATTATAAATAAATATCAATTATTTTTATTTTAAATTTGATTTTACCACTCCATTAATATTATAGTAATTATATGAATTTTTTATATACCTCATATCATATTGTAATAATAAATATTTTAATTATTCATAACATATAAATATATATATATATATATATATGTGTGTGTGTGTGTATAAATATTTATTTTTTAATATCACATTTTTATTTCATTACATGGCATGTTATTTTTATCTTACCACTTAAAAATACATAAATTCATTATAACTATCAGATATATGACTAGGGACTATATTTGAAATGGCCATATTTTCAATGTCTAAATTTCATTTAAATATATAGACTTACATAATCATTTGATAATTCCACTTTCACATCACCAATCATAGTCCATATTCCATAATATAGAATTTCCATAAATAATTATTCATTCATGGTGATCTTCCCCTTTAGTTATTTTGGCTATTGGTGATCCTGATGTATGGATATGATCTAAGATATATCCTATTTATGGATAAATTATTTCAATTTATTTTCATTGCATTGTTTTTTAACATTTAAGTGATATAATTAATCCATTTTGATTAATAATCCACTATGTGAAAAAATTAGTTTTATGTGATTTTTTTGATATCCCACTTATAGATGAAAAAGGTGAATTTAGATTTGTTTATATATTGTAGTGTACATTTTATAATATTTTAAAAATTATTAGGAATGAATAGACACCTGATATTTCCAATTATAACAAATAATAATAATAATAATAAATCATGAAATAATGACAGTTACATTCTACCATCACCCATAAATAAATTGAATTTTCACAATGGTAAATTATTACATACGAAAAAGGTATCTATGGTTATCTATAAGGTTACTCAATATTTAATTTTATAATGAGGTAACAAAGATATATCTTCACTTGTAATAACAATAATTACTATATTATGTTTCTACATAACTTTTTGACTTAAATAACATTAAATAATTTTTTTAAGAACTATTTTAATATTTTAAATGATTTCATAGACCCACTTAAGTAATAAATAATTAGAAATTGATTTTGTTGATTAAAATTTGATTCCATATTTTCTATAATAGATTCACCACACACCATCCTCTCATGCTCTGTTTTTCTTAAATTTTGTGGTGCAGAAATAATGATTAGGTCAAATGATGAAGTCAATGAAAAAAAACATCCTCCCCACATGGATCATTGATATCCATGATTATAACCCTTTGGCCCTTTCTTGAGAAGTCAGATGCACTGGACTAGCCAATTCTCTCCCAATATTATCCCTCTTCTATGTCACTAGCTACAAAAAATAACCACCCACCCCTTATACCATTATAATGCATCAGTCCCTACATTTCCATCTCTGTATATCATTGGTGGAAAATTGTTGGTGGGGGATAGAGGCCCCACCACATCCGCTCATAGAGGATCTTAATGTTTCCAAATAAGTCCTTCTATGAAATGAACTACTTATTACATATTATAGAGTGTCTAAAATTATATAGATCATTATATGTAATTCAAAAACTACTCATAGCCTCATTCCCTCTATGTGGAATCCCCCCATAAAATTACCAGTATGTTTTGATTCACCATCGATGGAGGAATATGGGGTTTTCTATATACACCATTGTCAAGCCACATTAAACCCCTCCAAATATATTATGGCCAATTAATGGATGTTTATAATTTATAGATGATTATGAAATTGATCTATTGTTTTTTTTTCTATTTTAGTGACACTAAGATCTCTCAGCGACAGTATCTGGTTGTTCTATTTTTTCAATATGGTGTGATGTGGGTAATCATAATACGATATCTGAATCAAAAACTTATGTTAAAATAGTCAATACATTAGTATAATTATGTTAATTCTTTCTATAATACCCAATATATGATTTATGTACTAATAAACACTTGTTTTCACATGAAAACATTATAAAAATTGTTGTTTTATTGATAAATGATGCACTATGGTGGTACATATAGAAATAAATCAAGTAAATTTATGGTGGCTTGATAAAATAACCCATTTATGTAATTCTGAATTTTATGAATATTTTCCACAGATCACCTCATCAATATTCATTAATCTGGCTCAATATTTTTCACAGGGTTTTGGAGCTAATTCAGGATTACCATTACTTTTATTAAATGACATAAGGAAATTTCCATGTTTTATACACATAAGACATTGGAATATTAGGAGTGAATTTGGAAGCATATATTCCTTTCACATCATGGTAACTATACTCTATTTTTCCCTAATATATAGTCATTCTCCATAACCCTTTTTTCATAAGTAAATCATTTTCCATTACCCTTGAGGAAACATCTTTCGAGACCCTTCCCATATTTTGACTTATATGTGGTTTAATATAAGTCATTTAATCATCTTTATTGTCCTAATTTTCATTAGCCTCCATACTTATCTTCTCTTGTGAACATGGTATTTCAACTATGTTTTCCTTATTAATCATATTTAATGATAGTTTGTTTGGGATAATTAATATATTTCTCAATACATCTCCTATTCTAATGGGTTGATCATTTTGCTAATAATTGTATTTTTCAAATAACCAAGTTCAGTGTGGTTCTTTCTACTTCCATCAATTTATAAAACCATAATGATTTACATGAGTGAAATACTTTGAACATAATAGAGGGATTATCATAATCAGTAACATAAATTGGATTTGACTATAAAACCTTTTACACTATTCTATCATCACGTTATCCCATATTTATTTTTCAACCTATATCTATATTTGATCAACCAAGGATACATTATATTGATTTTAATTATAATAATAAAACTACTCCATCAATGTAATTAAAAAACAAACCATTATATTGGTTTGTGAAGATCATATGATTAACCCAAAAAAATCATATGTGATTTATAATATAGAGTGTAGTCAGACCCCTTTTCCATGCACTATTTCAAGAGATCACATTAGATGTTATCCATTGTTCACCACCTTAAATAATCTTATATTTTTCATTTGGTATGAGAAAATATTTTAGGATATGAATATAGGGTTTATGATTTTATAGGGAAGAGTGTGGGTCGAGCCTCTAGGGCTTTGGATGTGTGGAGAGGTGGAGGGGGGATTTCAAGAGCATATAAATATTTAAAAAATAGAGACAACAATTCAAATGAAATGTGATGAAATATTATACAATAATATAGCATGAGAAGGGAGAATTACATTTATACTAGAACAATAGTTTTCTACACATGTTGTAAACATTTTTATAAGTCATTTTCTTATAAATTATTAACTTTTAACATATTTTTTTTTTCAGAGGTATCTTGATTTTTCCTAAGTAATTTTTTTTATTCTTATAAATGATATTATTATATATTTTGAACTAATTTATTCCAATCATGAGATCCCATTTTATATTAAAAATTACTTTTTTGGATAAATAATTTAAATAAAGGCACATGTAAAGCACAACAAAACATTTTCTATAATATTTTTTATATTTAAGCATTTTAGTTTTCATTAAGATAAATAAAATCAATGTTATTGATTGTATAGAAATTAAAATTAAAATTATTAATATTCTAAAATTATTTACTTAAAGTTAAAATATACCCAAAACTGAATTTCATCCTACAAAAGATTTATTAAAAAAATGAAAAAAACTAAATTTGTTTATATATTACAAATATTTTATAAAAATTTAGGGTTGGTTCATCAGTTTTGTATTAAAAAATAAATTTTAAAATTTTAAAAATATTATTTTTATTGTATGGAAGGATTAAAAATCATTCATGAAATTCATGTATAATAATTTCATTATAGTTACTATATTATTAAAATTCATATTTACTAATATTCACCTCAAAATAAAATATTTTATAAAAAATATTAGGATAATTTCAATGTTTTTAATTCTATGATTATGTGAATTTTATAAAAACAAAAATATAAATTTAGTTAATTAATTTATTAAAATAAAATTCAATATATAAAGAAAAATACATCTATTGAAAATTTATGTTACTAAACATTAGGTGTTCTTAATATAATTTTATATCAATTAATAATTTAAAATATTTTAATATATTATTTAGTTGATAATTATATTTTTAATGGTTTCAATTTAATATATGAGGATAAAATATTAAATGAATAAAAAACTAGTTCTTGGAAGGAAATAAAAATTACTTTTATTCTTAGTATTATTAAACAAATTCAATTCTAATTTATGGATATTTATTCAAAATTTATACATTACTACTCTATTGACATTAAAATATTTCATTGATTTTTACATATAAATTCATATAATATTTTAAATATAATATTTGTATTTATATATAATTCAAAACTAAAATATATTTATAATATTTATAATATAATATTATTATTAAAATATTTTAAAAATAACCATTTATTATTAGAAGACATCAGTAGACCTATCATATATATGAACAATGACCATATTTTCAATGATTATATTTTCAATTAACCTAATTTAAAGTATAATATTTGGGATGAGTATATTTTCCATAGTAAGATTTCATTTGTGTATATATATATACTTAATAAATCCTTTATTCATTCTACTCTTACATCACAAGGAATAATTCTTATTTCATAAAATATATTTTATATAATTATTTCTCCATTCTTGATTATCTTCTTTATTGAAGGTTCATTAACTATTGGTGATCATCAATATTGAAGATGATCCACAATATTCCATAAGCATAAGGATTTTATAATTTTTTGTTTATTTTTACATATTGTTTTACATAGATTTATAGGATTTAATTCAACCATGGTGATTAATTATCCACGGTTTTAAATACTTAGTTTTTATTAATTTATTGTAATGTAACATTTATGAATTAATAAAGGGAATGTAGTTTGTCTCGTATCTTTTAGAGAACATTTTCAAATCATAATTAAATCATTTTACAGGAATAAAAAAACATTCTCTAATATTATAAATATAAATAATAATAATAATAATAATAAGAATAATAATTATTATTATTATAAGAAAAATAATAATAATAATTAATCCCAAAATCTAGGGCACTACCAAATCATACCTTCAATAATAAAAAAAATATTAAAACATACTTTAGATAATAGTTAATCTCTTCTATATGGGATGATTACAAAATTCATCCCTACTCTTTCGTAAAACCATCCTTGACTAATTCTAAATTATTTTTTATGAAATATTTAATATATATAATAAATATTGAATAACTTTAAATGTATATGACTGAAATGTAAAACATGATATTTATCTTTTATGGGTTACATAATTGAGAACTACTAAAATTGTTAATTTTATTTATTAATTTCCAACAAATCTAAAGTGGAATATGTGAGTGATAAATAAATTGATGAAATGATGGAATAAGGGAAAAAAATAAAACTATTATACATGGGTTAAATAATAATGTATTTTAATTTGATTCAGTACATATAAATTCCTTCATATCATTCACAAACGGTTAATATGAATTAATCCTTCATTGATTTACATTCAATATATTGTTTCAAACATCTCAATTAATAGTAATAAATTATTCTAATCATGAAATCTAAATAAGTCAATTTTCATGTTTCCCTAAAATTTTAAATTGTCCTGACTACATAGATCTAAACATCATAGGGAACAATTTTAATATTAAGCAAAACACCAACTCCTTTTAGACCTCCGTGAATTCATTATGTTTTAAAGATAATAATGAAATACTTTTTTCATGTAATGTACTCGCATGGGAACCTGGAACCCATGAGGATAATGGAATCTCAATATATAAGAGAACTTGTGCCCCTAATCACAAGAGGTCAGTAAATAGTTAAAAATAAAAAATAAACCATGTTGGAATAAACTTATCTGAGAATACGTAAACTAAATTAGAAATAATGAATATGGAATATAATAATAAATTATTAAAACATATATATGAACTATGAAAAATAAATAATTTTTATAATATCCAACACTAATATATAATGGTTGACGATAACTCAAAATTCATAAATATTGTTGATTCCCAAACAACAAATGTAACACTGAAAAATTATATAGAAATAATTTTTTATATGATAGTGTTTGTGGCTCAAAGCACCAAGCATAAAAAAACCAAAAAATATATTTCATTGAATTTATTCTATTAATTATCATTAATTTCATGAAACACTCATATTATCTTATCTTAATTGCATAAATGAGTTTTGTAGAACAATAATATACTATTAATATTATTATTTAATATGACAGTTATCACATGGATCTTATAATAGAGGGTATGAATACGGTTTAATAAATTATTACAACATATATTTTAAACAAGTTTATTATTTATCTATTTATTAGTCGTTATGTAATAATCATTTAAATGAAAAAGTTATATTTTCTTAAAAACTGTATTTTTCTTAAAAGAGGGTTTAATCGCTCTTTCAAAACATAATTTAAAACCCATTTTTACAACCTTTAGATAAGTTTTTTTAAGAAATTATAAATTCATTGAAAAAATTAATATCAAAATTATCTTAGTGTGGTTTGTTGGATTTTTTTTGAAAAGTTTCATTTTTAATAAATAATGAAAAATGCTATATTTTAAATAAAAAATACCTTTCTGTTTAAATAATTTTAATGTTCTATTTTTTTGAATTAGTTTTAATGTAATTTTTTTAAATTTTTATATCAATTTATCAATTTTATGATATTTAATTCGTTTTCATGATGAATTCTGATATAGAAATACAATAATATTTTGAATATTTTATCTTAAAATACAATTTCTCATCACTTCTGATAGATGCATTTTATATCTAAATTTTACACATTAATTATAAAAAATTTATTTTATATCTGTAATTATAATAATTTATATTATATAATAATTTAAAATTATTATTTTTCCAAAAATTAATGGCGAAATAAATAATTATTAACTACCATTGTTATGGTAAAAAGGATTTAACAGGGTTTAACAAAAAAGATTAAGGACAAAAATAACATACTTACAATTAAAAACCCCTTTTACTAACCACATTTCTATCTTAAACATTAAATGTTTTATAATGGACTATTTTTTATAATTTTTCAAGATAAAAACATGGGTATTATTGAATATTTTCTTTAAAATACATTTTTGCCACACTCGTCCCTTATAAAAGACAACCCACTCTCCTCCCTTATTCAAACATCAAGCCTCATTGAATCCTCCAATAAATTTCAAAATAAAATACCAAAATCCCTCACCTAATCGTAAAAGACTTATTTTATTTATAAATCCATTCTAGGAATAACATTTTTCCAAACATGAGGAAGTTACCCAAATAAGAGGTAACGATCTTCAACTAGTATTTTTATTTTATCACTTTCTCCAACAACATAAATTCTTATTAAACCATGATGATATAATATGATAAGTATATTCAATTTAATATGATGTTTCTATAAGAATGGAAGGACTTAAATCCATCTACCCTATAATCAAATGGGTTATGAAGTTATCATTCTTGTGTATATGGCACTATAACCTTATAAACTGATGAGATTCATTTTCCAGTTACAACTTTTCATTGTTACGCATGATGATGAATATAAAGTATATATAAGATATTTATAAAATAATTATACCTTTGGATTCATTATATCATATATATATATACATTCAATTCTATAGGGGATATGATACCATAACTCGTGTGTACTACGAACTACCACATCACGAAGCAATGTGATTCGTATTTCACTAACCCTATACATAAAATATGATATGGAAAATTTTAATAATTATATGTGATATACATGAAATAATAATTATATTAACTAAATATATATCAGTCAAAAATTAAAATATATATCATTTTATTTCTTATATTTTGACTCAATGAAAGATGATAATCTAGTTCATGTACGTGTAAACTACCACCTTCCCGAAATGATGTGAATTTACTTTCATACCACACCACAATGATATATAAGTATATTTCACAAAATAATGATTTATATATATGATATTATTATCATTCATACAAGATAAATTATTACTTTTCTTCATTCAATAATGATCACTGAGAAAATGGAAACATTAGTCATGCATAATTACGACCTACTATCTTCATGAACGTAACATAATACATTTATAAAAACCATATTTTAGTATTGGTATCAAAATTAAAATTTCTTCATAAATATATTAATAATGAGACAATTATTTTTCAACATAATTATAAACTATATATTATGTTCAAGAACCAGATCATTAGTTCCAGAACATGCATGAGAAAACAAGGTAACTGAAAAAAAAACCATCGAAATAATGAATGATTATTAATAAACATGTGATAATATGTAAATAAATGAAAATGTATGATATTATAAATAGTAATATGGTTCTATTATATTTTAATAACCTGTTTAAAACCACTATATCATATGATAAATCTCGTTAAACAAAAAATGAGTGTGAGTTAAATGATTTCATCTAAACGTATATTCCAGTGGGTATTATCTGTTACTACGCATCAATTAATTTTCATATGTTGTATATTCTAATACTTTGACATGTAATATAATGATTCAAAAATAATTAATTTAATTATGAGTTTAAATTTGAATTATTACATCCAAATTAAATTGACAAAAGAGTTCTTGTGTGGTAACAAATTCTATTACTCAATTTATTTAATTAGTTTGCATTACTTATTTGATATCTTTAATATTACAAGATTATGTATGAAATGAGTTTTAATTATTTGATGTTGTAATGAAAATTTTCTGTTTTGGTTTTTTCAATGATAAACATAATCTATTTTTTGATTAATTCTAACTTCAGTGATATGACCTTCGTAAAAGATTATTTCATAATATCATTCACAAAGAGATTATTTATTCATTAATTCTAGTAGATAGAAACTATTTGTTCATGGTCTAATAATCACATATTATTTTATCCTCCTCTAGTTCTTCATGATATTTTCAAGTAATATTACTATTCATACACTCTTTGGTGTGTAAAATAATTCATAAATTTGTTTTAGTAAAATAAAAACATTATTTCTCTCTACATTCCAAAATCCATTTTCCTCAAAATAAATGACAATGGGAATGTTTAAAAAACAATTTAACCACTTCAGAATTATTTAGGAAAATAATTTTAAACTAATCTGATCTATAAAAAATAATATCAAAGGAATATTATAAATTTTTTCAGAAAAATACAATTTACTAAACTTTTTATTGTTAAATGTGTATATTCCCTTGAAGTTGTATGAATTGTGTGGAATTACCCATCATAATGTCTATTTTTTAAAAAAATTCTTTATATAATTTCAAGGTTATTTATAAAATATATTAATTCAAGTTCATGATATTCATAGGTTTTAAATTTTAATTATCAAAAATAGTGTTTTTATGATGTGTTATGCAATAAACTATGATTTTTAAAAGGAAATGGGAAATTTTCTCATTAATATTGTTAAATTTATATTTATGTTATTTCTATTCATAAATGACTACAACCCATCATTCTAACTATTGGTCTATGTGGGTATCACAAGAGGGGGGAAAAGAGATTACCCAATAAACACTCACATTAAAAACATGTTTAAATAAAATACCTTTATAATATAAAAACAACTGAGTTAGCAGAAATATTATATCAATATTTGTTTTAATCTTTTAAAACATTTATCAAAGATGAATTTGGTCTTAGTTAAAAAATTAGGAAAACAACAATAAATTATTAAATCATTTTACTAAAACCAGATATTGAATAAATACAAAATAAGACTACATATCACAGAAATGGATTTTTTTATGGTTAAAAATATATTTCGTTTTAATTCATACATATAATGAAAAACAAAGGCAAAACACCTACTGAAAAAATGAGTACATTGTGTTCTGTCTGAAGACAAGATGTAATCCAGTCTACCTCAAAATCACTTGATTGCATATAGACAATGTAACAATAATATATGATCCACAACCTAGATCATATGTTCAACGGTGAATCAACTATCATGGTGTCATGGGTCCTCTCCCATAAAACCTATGGGTGTAAAAAAATAAGAAAGTCACAACCAGACCTCCACCACAGCATGTAAGAAAACATGTATGGGTAGTCTTTAGAATATATCTAGTATCTTATATTTTTATAGGAGGACATAGTATGTGTGTTTAGAAATAATAAGTAAACACTCTACTCGTAATGTAAATGAAATAGAAAAACATCGAATGTAAAGGTGTAATAAGATCTTTTTTTCACTGTCGAATAAAATCTATAGATCATGACTCCTAGTATGTGGTCTAAAATGAATCTCAAATTATCTTTCAAAAAATTTCTATATAATAAATTTTCATAGTGCCATTATTATGTAATATCCACTCATTCACACACATGTCTTGGCAAGATGCTGCGTGTAATTTCAAAGAAAATGGATTTCTTTGGTTTTTCGGTATTATCTCAATCAAATTTTCTTTTGAATGGAGATCTCATAGTGTAAATGTGTTTTTTATTATTTCTATTTAGTGATTATATTCACACAAGGAAGTATACCTGATCTTATAATAGTACAAGAAGCATAATATATCATCCAAATCCTCTACTCCTTGTAATACATGTCTCACGTGAATATTAATGCACATGTGTATAAAATTATTGTAACAAATATTAAAATTAGTTTCATAATAATATTACATAATACTTTTGTTAGAAATAATAATTTAAAAATAAATAGAAAACAACAGTTTTTATTCATTAGAACTTTAATACTATCTCTAATGGTGTACTGATCTGGTAGTAAATTGAACTTATAGTGATTGATTATTGAGGTGAGTCGGGATACATGTGAGTCAGGCTGGCAGTGACTCAACTAGGAAGTGTCTCAATCAAAAAACAAATACTAAATTTATAGTCTGTTGGAAGGTAACTTCAATAATTACTCATTTATTTTGGTAGTCCATCTCAACATATAGCCAATATTTCATTATATTAGTGACTACACTCTAGTTTTTTGTGATTTCAACACTTTTTCAAATTTATATTCCAATGGTTAGTCATCCCCTGGAAGTGAATAATTATATATTCTACCAAATTTACATTCTTGTGGTGAATTATTGCAGATGGTGACTATTTCCAACACTTTTCCATTTCTCCACATTGATGGAGTGCTTTCCTTAATGGGGAGACTTTTTTTAAGTGACTAATAGTTAGTCAAATTTCACAAATATTTCATATATTATAATATGACAACAGATAAAAAAAACTCATTAAAATTACACCATACATGATTTTTTGATCATTAAATCATGAATGTCCACATCATCAATAAGGGTGCCCAAAATCTCACCATTTATGATGATCACTAACCATGTGATTTTATAAACCATGACATCAAAGGTAAAAAGAAATTAAATTTTATCAACGTAATGTTTATATCAGAGAACACACCATGTACCAAAATATAAATAGTGTTCTATCACAGATAATGATTATATATAGAGTATCATAAAAAATTAAATAGTATGTAATGTAATTGAAATATTATCAAATAAACAAATAGTTTTTCTTTATATCATGTCGAGGATTTCAAAATAAAATATCACAAGGAATATCATTATGGTATCAAAGAAATAGAAATAAATTCCATTGAATTTTTCTCTCCCATAACAGAAATAAAAGAGACACTATATTTATCCCACTTTGGGATTATAACAAACATGCACAATAAAAAAATGAAAACAATAAAAAAATAGTTTATGATTAAGAAATTTTCATTATGAAACAAAAGTATGTTGAAAAATATATGTTATAGACTAAAATTTATTAAAAAAACATCCCAATCAAAAACTAAAATCCAAGATCAATGATTCTTAACATGCTATATAGAATGAAACACTAGTTATTTCTATTTCCCTTTGTCTAAAACATAAGAGTAAGCAAGTATTAATGGTGGCTGAGCTATATCTAAAGGAACAGTAGTAGGATATGGAGTCTTTATGATGATAATTGCTCTAATGTATTGAATGTTTTCTCTATGACATGTTATGACCGATTGGAAATGAGCTGGAAAAGGTTAATTGGGATCTCTATTTACCCCATCTCTAAAGAACTATTTTTCAAAATATAGAGGTGATTGATGAGATGTAACTGGAATGGAATCATAAGACCCCATATATATATTATAATCATGAACAAAATGATTTTTCAAATAGATAATGTATATAATTATGGTTCCAAATCATTCTATTGAACAAAATAAATTTTTATTCTATTCCATATCCAACTTCAACCCTAGAATCATGACCTTTAACTGGTTTAAATTCTCTTTAATGGACTGATAAACATCATTCATCCTTATATTATATTAAATGAAATTGAAATTTTCATCCAAATCATGTTTAAGAGATATCATTTAATGATAATACTTTATAGGATTTCTATTGGTTTCACTGTCTGGATTTCAGGTAATTCATTTATTCTCGAATAATCATGTGGACGTGATTACTATTATACTATAACATCCATAAACATTATTACAGAATGGAAGGTTCCCCACCTAGTTCAGCAGTAGGATCTCATCTCACAAATGATAAGATAAACTCAACATCAACAGAAGCAGGTGGAGATCTAAATGAACAATCTACTAAAGTAAGATTTTACACCATCTCAAGAATAACATCCATATTGGATAAAAACTATGTCTTTATCCATTATAACATATATTTTATAAACTCTAACTTGTTATCTATGATTTTTATTTCCAATTATACTTCTATAATAATGATCATAATTTTCGGTCGAATATATTGCACTACAGGGCTCAATAAATTTATTTCATCTTTAAACTTATCTTAGTAAACAATGTAGGTTGATTCTTCATATTCTCATCTATTTCAGGTAAAATATTATCACTAAATGTATCCAAGACACCCATTGTGAGAATATCCACATGTATTTTAAGAGCATTAGGGGTACATAAATGTTTAATAGGAATATACTTTTTAGAAACACAAGAAATACCTCTTACTATACTCTGACATCAAATTCGGAACATAAGGATCCAATAAAATCTCTTGTTACTCGAAACTCATAACTCTCTTCATTAGAATCTATGTAGTTTATACCTAGTCTGACATACATAGGTAATGAATCCCATTCTTATAGAACTAGATCCAAAAATATAGAAAATAATTTTTCATTAGTCTCATAAACTATACCAATGAAAATTACCACACTCATATGTACAGAAAATCTCTGATAAAAAACTGTCTTCTCAAACATAGTATGAACAACATCAACCATTTTCTCATCCATTGACTATTAAAAAACAACTTTCTCATAAAAAAAATTTCTTTAATATTCTATTATCATCAGAAACTAGAACATTGTCTCCATAAATAGTAAAAACAACATAGTGTCTTTCTAAACGTGGGGGTTTATCCTCTTCAAATGATGGTTTTGTTCTCTAACTGATCATCTCATATCTTTAACAAATATTATCCATTCCTCAAATTTTTAAATAGATTCATGTGGATAATAAATTAATACTTAAGGTTTGTCTCAATCCTTAACTCAAATTCAATCATTATATAGATCATAAACTCCATAATTATCACATTATTCAACATTTTAATTTCCATTATTATCATCATCTCCATTTAAATTTTCATTATCCTCAACTTATTCATTAACTTTTTAGTTTTCCTCAGTTTATTCTCTTCATAATTCTTTATCTTATTATTTTCTTCATTTACATCATCACCAATCTCATAAACATATTTCGATTAAATATTGAATTGTTCTTCACCTGATATTTATTTTTCTCCCCTACACTACATTATTTTAGGAGTTTCTCTCTGATAGGGAGTCTCCTCAGATGACTAGGAGAAACATATGTAATAAAAGTAGGGTCATAAGGAATATCTAGATTACATCCATCATCGACTATATATTCTTATTCAACACTTCCATTTACAATAGCTTCTTCTTCATTATCAGAATATTAATGAAATTCAAATGGATCCAAGCCAGGGTATAGAAGGTTCAGAAGTGTTTAGGGATGGTCTACTAGATTGAACATATAGTACAACTTTTCCCATCTTCTTGAAATTTCATTATCCCTAGATTTCAACTTATTATCATTCATCTACAAATTATTCTTATGATGAAAAAATCACCACAATATACAATAGAATATTCACCATCAGTAAATATGCCATTAGCTTCTAAAAATTAATCTATAAGATGAGGGTAGATTATAGATTTTTATATTGAATAAGGATTAGATATTTCCATAACATGAATCATAAGGTATCTGCACCTGTATATTTTATCTCTTCTTTCCAATAGTCAAAAGTGGTAAATATATTAATATCTGGAAGTAGAAATGAATATTTTTTGTCAAGAAAATTTGATGTATAAAATTAAAAAATAAATAAGTATTAACCATTAATTTAGTGATATAAAGGGATTATATAAAAAAATATCATTTGAAATAATCCATGGAATCTGCAATGATTAAATTGACATTATAATCTAGAAAGGTTCCTTGATAGTAATTTTCTAAACCATCATGAGGAACTTTTAACAATATAGACCAATACCATGATTAGAATATTAAATTTCATCCATCAATAATATTTCATAATTAGTCTCCATTTTATTCAAAACTAAACTCTAAAAACATACAAAACTATTATACATTCATAGGATAAAAGGGCCTCTCATTAGAAGAGAACTACTCCATTAATTTCAGGTACTTTAGAACAATGATCACTAATGATTTAATTTTTCTTATTCATTTCTCGTGGACTTATTTATCAGGTACTATAACCCTCTTCACAATCTCTTGATTTACTAGTTCAAAAAAATTGAGTGGTTCAGTTCACCATTATGTCACATAGAAGGATGTTACTCATCCGTCGAAAACTGAGTAGATTGGTTAACTAAATCTATGATGAATTTCATAAAAGGAATAGGTGAAATCAATGAAATTTGTGGTTTTGAGAATGGGGTGACAACATTTTTTAGAAAAGGTAATGATAGAGGTGTGCATGAAATTTTAGGGGATCTAATTTTATTTCCTTTAAGTATTAAAAAATTTTTAAAATAAAAATTAAAAATTAAATTGAATCGAATGAGAAAATAAAATAAATCTTTTGCTAAACAGTAATGATTAATTACACATATAAAAGAGAAAATTGAATAAGTTATGTGGTTTTTAATGGTGAGAAAAACCAATTGTGTGATGTTCTAGTAGTGATAAATTTCACAATGGTGATATATTTCACAGTGGTGAGTAATTTCACAAATGTGTGACATTTCATAGTGGTGATAAAATAAAAATGTTGAGAAAATCACAATGGTGATAATTCATAATGGTGAGAAATCATATAATGTTAAGATAAACTAAAAATAATCATACATAACACTTGATTGATGTAATTAATTCCCTTATAACTTAATGTGTTAGTAAAAATATAATCATGATGATGTCAAGTACTAATGTATTCAAGAGTGATTTATCATTTTGAAAATGTTCTCTTAGAATATGTAGTCTTATAATCATATTTTATTCAAGAATGCGAAATTTGGTTCCTAGAATAGTTTATTTCACTAGTATTGAAAATATAAAAAGCGTCATGACTCTATTGACATCCATAGTCTAGAAATGTGCGATTCATCCAAAAAATGTTTTCACAGAAGACACTTGTAGATATATATTCATCTTCTGTAATAGATAGTACAATAGAATTTTGTTTCTTACTACACCATGAAATTAGAGACATTCCCAAAATATGACATGCTTTAGGGGTTCTTTTTTAATCTAACAAACAACCACCAAAATCAGCATCTGAATAAGTAACTAAGTGAAAAGATTTTAATCCAAGATGAAACAATTCAAAATTAGTAGTATATCAAAGGTATTTAAAATTTATATTTTCAGAAAATAAGTCCAACTCTTTGGGGTTTTCTTGAAAATGAGAACACATACAAACACAAAACATATTTTCAGGTTTTCTAGAAGATAAGTATAGAATACTCCAATTCATACCACTGTAAATAGTTTGATCTACTGGTACCCAATTTCTTTAAGATCCACTTATATGTGCTACACATAGGCATATCACTACCCTTAGTGTTATCCAAACCAAAACGTTTTAAATTATATAAATTATATTTATATTTATTTAAAATAATTCATTCATAATTTTAATATATTTAAAAACCATGAATAATTTTTAGCTCGACCATTATACTCATTTCAAACATTTTTTGCATCATGTTTGAAAAATCTATATATATGTAAATTTTAGAAGATCCCAAATTAATCTCATCAAAATAAATAAATAAAACATCTTTTGAAATGGATTTATAAATATGGACGTATCCTCTATACCATTTAAAGCTTTTTTACTAAAATGAATAGAGATGAGACAATCATACAAAGCAATAGAATCATGATTGAAAATATAAAAAACCATTGATAAATTTAAAACCTATTTTAGAAAATGGTGATTTGGAAATATATTGGTTTCTTCGACAAAAAACATCATAAACTATATTCCCAATTAATAATTCACTTTATAAATTCATTTGGTATAGGTTGAAATCAATATATGCTGAATTGTAATGAAGTCTTCAATTGGATTCAAGTCTATGTACTGGTGGAAAGGTCACATCAAAATATATAACTTCTTCTTCATTATAAAGTTGTGCAACACCAGTAGACTTATTTCATTTTATTTAACTATATTCATGAAACTTTTTTTTAGACACCCATTTAATGCCTATATTTATGGTGTCTTTGAGAAAATCAAAAAGTTTAATACTTTGTTTGTTTCAAATTGATTTTGTTCTTATTATATATACAATACCCATAATTCATTATTAGTGTCACAACCCATCCTTGGGGCCCGTGCCGTGACTACCCCTAGCCCGCCTTCCATAGGCCAGGGGCTGGCGACTAGCACCAAGGGCGTAAATCTCGTTAAAAGGGAAGTAATTGACTTTATAAAAGTGAAAAACACAATAAAGTATGCAATAGAAGTAATAAATATGTAATACTAAATAGAAACGTAAGTGCTGAAAGGAAATGGGATGGAAATACAAGCCTACCATAAGTACAGTACAACTGAAAAGCTAGTACAACTGTAGTAAAGTAAAGAAACAACCACTGAGTCGTCCTCTGGAATCCCACCTAAAGGGTGGTTAAAGATGTCCTCCTCAGCACCTCAAATCCGACCATCTTCTCTGTGTATGTCTCACAAAGTGGTCCACCTCCAGGTACCATCCAGCTTCACATGTCTTCACATTGATCAGTGTTGCCTGTCTTCTGCTTCCAAGACAACGTAGTGTAGGCGTAGCCCAAGCAAGGCTGAGTATACGATACTCTATAGGGACCCCGAGACCTCCAATGGTCTCCCTGAATCAACGAATGATAAACAAAAAAATAAGGATACAATCATGAAGTATCAAACAACTCTACTTTGGTATATGCCCATAAATATACCAATGTTATCAATCACAGTTTGGCTCCAACTCTCGAGCTCAATCCCAACCTAGTCAACACAGGATAGTATGTCAATCACATTGATGATAATTATTGAAGGTTACGACTTGGCTCATATAGGTATACATCTTTCATATTGCGATAGATATTATCAGACGTAGTCACTGATTTATCAATGTAGTCAGACCTGCGTAGGATACTAGACCATGTAAGCTGTCAGACCCATGTAGATACTAGACCAACTACTATGATGGACCCACTCAGGATACAAGTACATATGTCAAACTGATGGACCCACTTAGGATACAAGTACATTAGTCATCGTTGTTGATCCCACGGAGGATTCCAGTACATTTTTCATCATCATCGAAACCATGAAGGATTCTAGTATGGTAGTCATTTCAGTCGCAGCCAGCACTAGGGTTCCTTAACAAATCATGTTCGAATACGGGAGGGTCCTCTCCTCTATCCAAGGGGGTAGAAACATTAACTATCATTAATTATAGATTTGATTAATCCCAAAGTTTTATCTCTTCAAAAGGATCCCAATGCGACAGACGACGCGTCAATCAGACTCCCTATCTGGGAGTTATTGGATTTTTCATCCGAGGGGCCCATTGGGATTTTAGACTCAATCCAACTCGACCATATTCCAAATACATCCAAACATCATGTGGAGTATGATGAAATAATTGTCTTATCATAATTAATACAACGTAGTTGACGACACGTCAATCAGACGTTCGTTCCTTAAGTTGTAAGTGTTCTCCTACGAGGGCCCGGTTGGTTTTGGGTTCTAACCAACCCGACCATACCCAAACATTGACAAAACCATGATTTTAATATATTTAATGGAATTTCTCGATCCAAGGATCCTACGCAACTGACAGTGCGTCGATCTGAGTTATGTAGCTCATGTAATGGGTGAATAACTTAAAATGGCCCGAAGAGCGGGTCTGGGCCCGGTCCGACCCGACCCAACCCACCCCGGGTCCGCCCAAACCTAGTCGACATGACCTAGATCCGGGTCTGCCCTGGTATGGAATGGCTCGGCATGGTGGTTGCGGCACAGCCCAGCCCGTCGGCCAAGCCCGTGGGATGTGGCGGCTTGGTCTGTGTGGCGCTGTGGCCCGGCCCGGGTGGCGCGGTGGCCCCGCCGCGTGGCTGGGGACGGTGAAGCATGCCTGGTCCTGGAGAGAAGGTGGCCGCAGTTCTCTTTGAGGCTCTCCCTAATCAATCAATGGGCGGTTCAGCCCCCCCCCCCCCCCCCATTTTATTGTAATGGAACCGGCAGATGCTGGTTCCTCTCCATGGAACCCAGCCGAGTTCTGCCTGGTGCGCCCCTCGCCGGAGGCCGGCTCAGCAGGCCACCCTCCTTCCCATCTTCCGCGGCCCAGCCGTGGATTCCCCATAGACGCAGTGTGACGACACCACACCATCCCCGACCCTCGTGGCCCGCATGGCCGTGACACCTCTATCGCGTGACGCAATGGAGACTCACTTTCTTCTGACCACCGCATCCTTTCTGGCCACGACCATCTTCCTCTGGCATGGTTCAACGTTACTACACCCCTACATCACTGCTGCAGCCCGTGGTGGCCATGGTCTCATTCATCGCGCAGCTCCGGCGACCCGGTGACAAATGTGCTGCCAATGTTTTCTGTGGTTCACTCTATCGGTGGTGCCGTTGCGCCACCGCCATTGTCAATTAATCAATAACCATCGAAGGGATGTCGGGCCATGTTTGTTTTGGCACGTTCCCTCCATATTAGATGATAACAATTTTCTAGCAAAATCCCCAAAAAACGATGAGGTACGAGGATTTTAATCAATCAATATCGACCCCTACCTCAATTCGTTGTTTGTTGACGACGTCTCGAAAAAAAAATATAGTTGATGTCGATCATTATGTTAGCCTCGAACTTCATATCTGAGGTTGAGAATCAGAGACTCGTCGGAATCTGATCTCTATTTGATGGATTGTTCTTTGTGAAAGAAATTGGGAGGCCCGTCATTGGAGAATCGTTCTTTGTCAAAAATCCTTTCACAGAACTCTCCCCTTTCCAATGGATTCTCTTTCCCCCAACACAACTCCACTCCCAAAAACCGCATTCTGTTCGGTTAAGTGTTTAACATAATTAAATATCATTAAATGGGTGGTTAAACCTCTTGTGTAACAACACATTTAATTATCCTCACTAAATGATGAGTATGAAGTGTTGGATGGTCCCCACACTAATGAAGTTTCAAATACCAAAATTTAAATAAAAATAAAATCATAAGTTTATTTTTTTTATCCCACGAAACCCTGGAAAACCAATTTTCACCCCGACTCGACTGTGATCGAGTCAATGGTCTCCTTAACTAAAAACCAGGGATTTGAGTTTATCTATGTCCTCAGATTTCAATTCTGAACTCCGGTTCAAAAGATCAAAAAACCATCACGTACGTTTACTGAACATACCCGAAAATAACTTGAGAAATTGATTCTGGGCACACGGGGGCTAGGAATCAGGTGCCATCAGAAACTGCGGACTGGAAAAATTCCAATGTAATTAAGAAAAAGATTTCCATGAAATTTTTATGTCTTTACATTACTCCCATCTCAGTGCTTTACGTCCCCATAAAACTACATCATAGACTAGGGATGTAAATGAGGGTACTGAGCACACATCGGAGCCTTTAACTCCCATGTGCTCTCTTGGAGGTCCCCTTGCTTCCAGAAAATGCGCACCAGAAGAATCGACCATCTATGTAAGACCCGCTCCTGTCGATCCTCAATCTCCACCAGGACCTCTGTATATTTCTCCATGTCATTGATGTCCAGCTCCCCATGGTAGATTATGTGGGATAGGTTGTACATGTATCTCCTCAGCTGAGACATGCGGAATACGACGTAACCCGACGCAACTGATGTGGAAGGACTATGCGGTAAGCCACCTCGTCTACTCTACTGAGGACCTAGATTGGTCTGATGAAATGTGGTGATAACTTGTCGCCCCTGCTAAATATTCCTAGACCTCGTCTAGGTGAGACCCGTGTGAATACTTGGTCGCCATCCTTGAACTCCAGTAGTCTCTGTCTCTTATCAGCATAGGACTTCTGTCTGCTCTGTGTAGTCTTTATCCTCTCATGGATGATTTGTAACCTCTCCATCATAGCCTGAATCATCTGTGGTTCTATAAGTGGTGACTCCCCTGGTTCAGTCCAGCACAAAGTTGATCTGCAAGGTCACCTGTACAGTGCCTCGTAAGGGGCCTTCCCGATGGTGGAGTGGTAAATGTTGTTTTACGCAAACTCCACCAAGGGTAAGTGATCCTACTAGCTATGACCAAAGTCTAGGAAACTTGAACAGAGCATGTCCTCGAGAGTCTAAATGGTCCTCTTTGACTGTCCGTCCATATGAGGATTGAAGGTGGTGCACAAATTAAGCTGCGTCCCAAAAGCCTCCAATAAACCCTTCCATAGCAGGGAGGTGAAATGAGAATCTCGATTAGAGACGATAGTCGATGTCACCCTATGAATCCATACGATATCCTGAATTTAGATTTGTCCCATTATCTCTACTAAGCCAAGCTCTCTGATTGGTATGAAGAAAGCCAACTAGGTTAGTCAGTCCACAATCACCTAGATAGAGTCATTTCGTATGGATGTACGTGGAAGCCCCATCAAAAAATCCATGGATATCACATCCCACTTCCACTATGGGACCTCTAAGGGATGTTCCATGCCTTTTGGTACATGATGCTTCGCCTTCACTTGCTGACATGTGAGGCATCGTGAAACAAAATCAGCTACATCTTTCTTAATACCTGACCACTAGTGCTGTCATCTGAGGTCCTGATACATTTTCGCTACTCCAGGATTTACAGCTATAGGGGAAGTGTGAAACTTTCTCAAAAACTCCTCCAATAACCTATATATGGGATCGCTAGTCAACCTCTTCCTAAGATCTTGAATGATCTACTTGCATCTCTCTGACCACACGAAGGGCTGCCCCTTCTCTGTCAATGCTGAAAGCGGTGTTGCATCTCTGGATAGGTCTTGCACTTAGGTAAGTCTGGCCGCCTCTTGAATGATCGTCCGCACCCACATATGCATGATTTCATCATCTACTGCCTGAGGTTTTCTTTTCACCGACCATGGAAAAATCATCCCAAAGTTGTAGTTAAACCCCAAAATTTTTGCGTAATGCAGTCAATCTATGAATGATGAGCAGTTTCCCCGTCCACACCCAAACTAACTTCATAAGGCCTCGATGATTCCACCAAGAGGTCCCAACCAAAAATCTCACTTCAATGGTTAGATCACACCATAGGTGTAAGTGTGATTATCATGTCTCCTCCCAAAGGTATCTCCAGACGCGAGGATCAAGTCAACGGCTTAACCGGAAACTCTAGGTCTTGGACAAGATTCATGGAATGAAGTAATGATTGGTACCTATGTATATTGATATGGAAGCTAGTAGTAGACACAGACCGTACCTCAAATAATTTATAGAGCCCTTCGGTAAAACTCTTTGACTGTATGAAGCAACTCTCTTCCCCTCCCTCCTGCTCTATGAGCCTAGCGGGGACTACAAATATGGGTGGTTGTAACATGTCGAAATGTTCCCCACCTCATGATACTCTCCTAGCTCTACATCCATGTCAGCTGCCAAGAATTTTTTTCATTCCTTAACACTTCCTCTTCTTGAAACATTTTACAGTCTCAAGTCTTTTAGATGGACGCTAGTTTCATGATTTCCAATGATTAATATTCACTGGCTGTATCCGCTCATCCAATGAACAATCAACCACAAAGGTTCTCTTTAGCACCCTAACATAAGTAGGTATGAATAGAGGAAAAAGTTCTAGCTTAGATGTCCTTAAACAAATATCGCTCAAAGTTTTGAGCTTTAATGAATTGTTTGCATCATATTCATCGAGTAATAGGAATGGTTGGTAAGCCTCGATTAATACCAAACTACTGACACGTAATCCTGTCGAAGCTGTATAATCTCTAGAAAACACTCATCCACCTCCTCAAGCCAATCCTAAGCTTCCAGTGGGTCGGGATCGCCTTAGAACTTGAGGGATATCTGGTTCTGAAACACTTGTAAGGCACTGAGCCTGCAGGTGTCCTCTACCGGTAGCATCGGTAGTGTCTTCTGACCAAAGGGCAATGATATAGTCGGCACACATCCCAAAGAAACCATCTCAAAAAATGGTATAAGTACCGAAACATCATCTTTATACAGACCATCCTCATGGTCACTCAGTGAAAAAGATTAGTACCTAAGATCAATATCTACTCTACTTGTGTCTCAACTGGGTGAGAAACTCTAGTAATCGCCTCCATCCAGTCATCTTCTTCTCAACAGGTGATGGTGCTACTAGTACAACACCTAATGATGACAACATATTAAGAGGGCCCTCCACCATAGCCTCGTCTCTCGGTGGGCCGTCATCATGTACACACTCTCAGGAACCCTATATGGCTGTCTTCGCAGTGTCATTCTGATAAAGAACATGTTCTCTGTGGTCAAAAATTTATACCCGGTGAGTTGACTCAAAGATTCCACAAAGGAAACTCATGAAACACACACGCAATCAGTGTTTCTGTTCACTAAGTTGGAAATCAGAGGTTAGGGTCATGGTGTATGGATATGTCGGCTGCCGCACCAATACTGGACTCCCTGGACTGAAAACCATACTCAATACTTATAAAACTATTGCTACACAGAAAATAAATATCAGAATCCTATGTTCTGCAGTATAAAAGACTCCTTTAATACCAATTTTTCACGACCCATCCTCGAGGCTCGTGTCGTGACTACCCTAAACCCTCCTTTCATAGGACAGGGGATGGTGACTAGCACCAAAGCCGTAAATCCCATTAAAAGGGAAGGAATTGACGTTATAAAAGTAAAGAACAAAATAGAATACGCAATAGAAGTAAGAAGTAAGTAATACTGAATAAAAAAGTATGTGCAGAAAGGAAAGGGTCCAGAAATACATGCTGAACTATAAGTTTATTACAACTGAAAAGCTAGTACAACTGTAGTAAAGTAAATCATCATCCATTGAGTATTCCTTCAGAATCCCACTTGAAGGGTGGGTATAGAAAGCCTCCTTAACACCTTAGGTCCGACCTTCCTCTCCATGTATGTCTCACCAAGTGGTCCACCTCCGGGTACCGTCCAGCTCCACAAATCTCCACCTCGATCATTGTTGTCTGTCGTCTGCATCCAACACAATGTAGTGCGGGCGTAGCTCGTGCATGGGTGAGTATACGATACTCAATTGAGACCCTAATACTTCATAAGGTCTCCCATAATCCCCGAAGGGTAAACCAATAAATTAGGAGACAATCATAAAGTATCAACCAACTCTACTTATGTATATGCCCATACATATACATATGTTATCATTCACATTTCAGCTCCAACTCTCGAGCCCAATCACAGCCCAGTCCACATAGGATATTAAGTCAATCACATCGATGATAATGATTGAATGTAAAGACTCAACTGACACTGGTATACATATTTCGTATTGTGATCGTGATGATCAGGTGTAGTCACTGATTCATCTTAGTTGTCGGACCCACGTAGGATGCTAGACCAGCTAAGCTGTCAGACCCACGTAGGATTCTAGACTAGCTACTATGTCTGACCCACTCAGGATACAAGTATAGAAGTAAAACTATCGAAACCACTTAGGATACATGTACAACAGTCATTGTTGTCGAACACAAGGAGGATTCTAATATAGTTGTTGTCATCGTCAAACCCACAGATGTTTCTAGTACGGTAGTCATCGCAGTCGCAACCAGCTCTAGGGTTCCAGCACACAGTATGCTCAATTCCAAGAGGGTCCTCTCCTTGAGCCAATGGGTTTGATACATAAAGTATCACTATGTCTAGTGTTTATGTATCCAGAAGATCCATCTCATCAAAAAAAAGAACGCGATAGACAACGCTTCAATCAGACGCTCGGTCTGAGAGTTATTGGCATTTCTGTCCGAGGCGCCTTGTTGGTTTTTAGGCTCAAACCAACATAACCATACTCCAACTGAATCCTAACCTCAATTGGAGTATGATAAAATAACCTTCTCATCAATAGGAATCAAATGTAGTTGACGACACTTCAATCGAACGTCTTGTCCTTATGTTATTAGTGTTTCTGCTCCGAGGGCCCGAATGGTTTCGGGTTCCAACCATCCCCTATATGCACAAACATCGCCAAAACCTTGAGTGTAATATACCAAAATGACCATATCTATCCTAGGAATCTTACGCAATTGACAGTTTGTCTATTGGAGGTCTGTAGCTCACGTTATGGGTGAATAACCGAAAATGGCCTGAAGAGGGGCTCTGGGCCCAGTCCGAACCGGCCAAACCCGCCACGGGTCGCCCATACCGGGTTGACAAGACCTAGATCTGGGTCCGACCTGGTAGGGTGTGGCCCGGCCCAAGCGACGGCTCAGCTCGCATGGCGCGGTGGCCCGACACCCGTGGCGTGGTAGCCTGGCCCACGTGGAGAGGTGGCCCAGCACGCATGCCGCGGTGGCCCTACCACGTGGCGGGGGACGGTGAAGCCTGCCTGGTCAGGGAGACCAGGCAGCGGCGCCCTTCGGGGCCCACCCTAATAAATCAAGGGGAGGGGGGGTACTTCGCCCTCGTTATCCTGTAACAAAACCAGCAGTTCTCAGTTCCTCTTCAAGGAACCCAGCCTTGTTCCATCGAGCTCCCCCTCGCTTGTGTCCAGCTCAGCCGGCTGCCCTCCTGCCCATCTGCCGCGACCCAGCCGCAGCTTCCCCACCAGTGTGGAGAGCCAGCTTCGCACATTCTACGACCGCCGCGGCCCTTCTAGTCGCACCCCTCTCACTCTGGCGCGTTGTGAATGCACCATGACCCTCCAGCATTGCCACGGCCTGTGGTGGCCGCAGTCCCATTTTTCGCATAATTCCGGCGACCCGGGGACAAATGCACTTCCAATTTCTTCCGTGGTTCTCTCTACCAGTGGCACCACTTTCGTTAATCAATAAAGATCCATCGGTGGGACGTCGGGCTGTGTTTGTTCGGCCCACGCCCACCAAGTTAGATTATAACAATTGGATAACAAAGAACCACAATAATCGATGAGGTACGAGGATTTAAATCAATCAATAATGACCCCTACCTAAATTCGTTCTTTGTTGATAATGTCTTGGAAAGAGGATGGAGTTGACGTTGATCATTGCGTCCTCCTCCCAATTCATATCCGAGCTTGAGCGTCGAAGTCCCATCAGAATCTAATCTATGTTTGAAGGATTGTTCTTCATCAATGATATTGGGATGCCCATCATTGGAGAATCGTTCTTCGTCAACAAGCATTTCACAGAACTCTCCCCTTTCCATCGAATGCTTTTCCCCCAACACAACTCCACTACCAAAAACCACATTATGTTTAGTTAAGTGTTTAAAATAATTAAATATCATTAAATTGGTGGTTACACCTCTTTTGTAACCACACATTTAATTCTCCTCACTAAATGAGGAGTTTCAAGTGTTTGGTGGTCCCCACACAAAAGGAGTTTCGAAAACCAAAATTTTAATAAAAATATATTAATAAGTTTATTTTATTTTTATCCTATGAAGACCAGGAAAACAAATTTTCACCCCGACTCGACTGCGATCGAGTTGAAGGTATCTTTAAGAGAATACTGGTGATGTGAGTTCATTGGTGTCCTCATATTTCAATTCTGAGCTCCGGTTCAAAAGATAGAAAAGCCCATATGTACGTTTACTAAACGTACTCGAACAAATCTTCAAAAATTGATTCCGGGAACACCGGGCCTCAGAATCTGGCGATGTCAGAATCTACGAACTCGTAAAATTACAAAGTAAATATGAAAATTTTTCCATGAAATATCCTTGTCTTTACCATTAGTTTCATCATTTCTTCTCATTAGTTGAATTTGTGATTATTATACTTGAATTTCAACATGATTTCTTAGAAAATATGTAGTTTGAGTTCCTCTAATGAGTTTACTAACGACATGATTTAATGGATGTTACATAAGGGTTCTAATATCTCTAGATAAAGATGGTGTCTTCACTCTAAGATTCTCTATAGATTCTGATTCATGTTTTGGATGTTCCTCAAAATTGGATGATTTTTCTTCTTGAATTCTAGAAAATGAGGATAATTTAAAATTTATATTCAATATAGAAAAATCAACCTCAATGTTCTATAAATATTTATTAGGATTTTGTGGATATGTATCATTAAATATGGTATGACAGTAATGTTACATTGTAATGGTGATTTTTTTATAAACTCAATTGGATTTACTAGAGGTTGAACAAACTATGAAAATTCCTTCATCACTTTTGGGGTAAAAAATTTCAAGATTATCCATAGTGTTAGAATTAAAACAATAAAAAACTATAAATTAATTAACCATGGTATTTGTAGTATTCCTAATTTCATATGTGTTTTTCTTCAATATAGATCAAATGGAAATTATATAGAATATATAACATTTTATGTCCAATGCCCATAATTAAAAAAAGGAAAGATAATCATATTCAATAAGAATATTCTGAGATATCTGTCGAAGGGTTCTATTTATTTTTTCTGAAATTCCATTCTATAGAGTGGTCCTCAGAGCAGTTAATTTACGACTATATAAATTTTGTGAGAAAATGATTTCAATGACATTATTTTCAAACTCAATGACATGGTCACTTACTGAGGTGCCATTTCTATGTCCACTTATGTTTTCAAAAGATTTAAGATAAATGGTAAATTATGAGCAAGATTAACTCTTCTGAGCATAATAGAATATCCATGTATACCTAGAAAATTTATCTTAACATTCAACAATATTGTTCTTAACATTTAAACTAGAAACACTGGATGGTCCAAAATAGTCCATGTGAACCAACACAAGAGGATAAGACATTGAATCTTCTTTCACTAATTTAATGGAAATATTTTGTTGTTTTCTCTATTGATATGGGTTAGAGACTTTTTCATTATTTAATTAATGATTAGGTATATCCCTAACAAACCCTGTCATAGAAATATTTCTAGGTGAGTTAATATTACAATGGCCTAGTATCTTATTCCAAATCCATGATTCATTATGATAGGTACTCCAGAAAGAAAAATTTTTAGGGTTTAAATGATCAATATTAACCAAAAAATCATTCTCATTACTTAAGTAAGTAAATACTAAACAGTCATTTGAATTAAAAACATTACATTAATTGTTCTAAAAAATGACATGGAAAAAATCATCACAAAATTGAGAGGTTCTAATCATGTTATTACTTTAACTATTAACAAATATTAATATAGAAATTATTATTGATTTAGTGTTACCAATCGAGCCATGTTCGATGATCTTTCATTTAGCATTGTCACCCAAGGTGACAAGACGAAAATTAACATTTATGAGGCTCATGAAGATATAATATAATCTTTTCATTTTCTATGAATATATTCTGTATAAGTACAATAAACTTATATATTACCACCTCAATCGTATTTCATACAAAAAGAGTTTATACAAAAATTTAATATTGTACTCAAATTAACTTTTGTCTAGATGCTTAAGAAATTAATTCTTTAGGAACCTTCATTTTTTTGAATGGGTCTCATATTAATAATTTATTTGTCTTTTGAAATAAAATCATTTTTATTACCTCTATAATAATAACATGCAGTAGAGATTTCGAATTTAGATTTAGGTAAAAATTTCATTTTAACGATTATTTTATGTCCATGTTGGTATCCTAGACATGTAGCATTCTATAGTGAAATATTTTTACATAGATAATAAGTAATATTTTCTCTTCTATTGGTAAGAATTTATAAATCCCTATTTATTTTTTCATTATATAAATTATGTCTAGTATTGTCTTTTGAAAACTGATCATTTTTCAATTTCTATATAGAAATATTAGTTTTAATACTAGAAGATTTAACATGCTATTACATTATGAATTTATTGTTATAATTATGTTCATTGAATGTGTGTGAAAGATTTAACATGTATTCAAACATTTCAAATTGAATCATATTATATTTATTCTGATCACATTTACAGTTATCATAATTAAGCACATATAAAGAATGGGATACATTAGGTACCTTTAAGACTTTTATCCTAATGAACATATTTTCTTATTTATAGTTATATTTAGGAGTATATTATGTGTCACTTGAAATTTACTCAAAGGAATTCCATGTTTCTTTCATATTCTTCTTAAGAATTATGTTATTGTAATTGTATTTCTTTTTTTATTTTAGTTTCAAACAGTCTTCCATAATGTGTCCTTTTCAAATGGAATCATAGATAGTTATCTTATTTGAATTATCATTTTTTTCATATCTTTATTATAGTTTCCATTTTTTTAATAATTTCATGTATAAAAAAATAAATCATTTGGATATATTTTCCATCTACTTATCAATGTATGATGGTGACTCGTCATCATTGTAATGGTCATCTTGTATCGTTTACATTCCATTCTATTTGGATCCACTAGTATTGAAATCTATATATTTACTTTCTCGAACATCAAACTCTTATATGTTGACTTCAATATCATCCTCATACATCATTAATTATCGATTTAATTTTTTAATAGGTATTTTTCTCATGTCACAGGTTTCCTTTTTTGACCTAGATGTCCCAATTTTTATTCATGATGTTATCTGAGATGTCTTATAATATGATCGTGGTCAGACAATGTATTTTCGAGGAAGCTCAGGGTGTTCACTATTTCGTAGAACATGTGATACATATTAGAAATTATCTCAACATGTTTCATCATAAATGTATTGTATTATGTTTATAAATATTCAATTTCATTTCCTTAACATTAGTGGTTCCTTTATTTGTGGGGGATATATTATCCGAAATTTGAATTGTAGTTTTATGAGTAGAAATCAAATTAAATTACTCATATCCTATGTCATAGTAAAGGGAATTCACTATATTATATTTTTTGTTAAAATAAATATTAGTTGAATCATCTCAGTATTTTCTATGAGTCTTAGCTAACTCATATCTATGCTCAATATAAGACCATATTTCAAAACCAATAATTTATATATATATTCATCTTGATTTTCCACTGACCATAATTATTTCCATTAAAAATAGGGTTTTTATAGCATAAACGTATTTTCTATTAGCCATTTATATAATTAAATATAGAAATGACATAAATTTAATACCATTAAAGTTCAAAAAAATCATAGTTGAAAAGTTTTTACATCCACTGATACCAATTATTGGTCATAGTTAGTATCTAAAGAGGGGGTTAATTGAGTACCCAATTAAATTTTCTATTAAAAATATGTCTTTATTGAATCATGAAAATTGTTTAAAACATACCCTTTTTAGAAGAAAAAGTGGGAAAATATATGTTTCAGTCTTTTAAATAATTTCTTAAATTTTTATTTTGATAATGTTAAAACAATTATGAAGACTTATATAACATCTTAAATCAATTATATAATTGAAAATATTATATATCCACGAATTAAGACTAATAATCAATGTAATTGGTTTTTTAATGTTTAATACATTTGAACTATTAATGATTATGGTTAAAAAAACATAAAAAATCAGTTTAGAGAATTGAATTTAGAATGTTCTGTCTGATGACGAGACTTAATCCTACCCAATAAGAAATCAACTACTTCCAAGAAGATTATATTACATTAATATATGATCCATAACCTCGATCAGGTGTAAAATAGTTGAACAACAATAAATTCCACACATGATCTCATTCACAATACCAATGTGTGTAAAACAACTGATAGGTAACAACCAGACCTCTTCCACAACACGTTGTAAAATAGGTAATGAGAGTGTTATTCAGATATCTAGTATCTTCCTGTTTGTGTGAAGGAGACAATGTGATTTTTTTAATTATAGAGTACACACACTTCTCATAATGTAATTGAAATAGAAAAAAATTACAATTAAGGTGTAAGAAGATGTTTCTTTCTCTATCTGAAATTATTTGTAGGTCATGACACTTTTAATGTGATCTGAAAAGACACTCAATTCATATTTTTTGAAATTTTCTATACAAAACAGTTTTGAGACTCTTTTTATTGTAATTTACACTCTTAAACAGATGTGTAATGGAAAGCAGGAACATGTATGCATTCAGTTAATGGATTTCTTCAGGTTTATCAATATGTTCTTAGACACCTTAGTATATCCCTTAAGATATCTTAGTGTACCTGTTTATTTTCTTGTCTCTATTAAGTGCAAAAATCTTTCTAAGGAAGTTTTCTTCAAAATTTAATTATAGTATCAACAATGTAGAATCAACTGCATCCTCTAATCGTCATACAACAAGAATAGCATGAACATTAATGCATCTTAATATAACATTAGAGGAATAATTATTAATGTAATTTTTTGTACTATATTCCTCAATATTTAGATTCAAAAAATTTTATTCAAAATAAAAAAAAAATATTAGTGAGGAGACAATAGAATGGTTAGATAGTATCTTGTAGAGTTTTGATATTGTGGGGACAAAGTCTGGAGGGGAGTCAGGCAAGCAGTAAGTCATCTTGGCATTGACTGAAGTCAATAGTTATTCTTTGAACACTTTTCCAAATTTTAATTATGGCAAATTATCAATTCAACAGTGACCCAGGTATTAGATTAGGTCATCCTGTCATTTAAAAAACATTTAATTCAAGAAATGAATCCACTCTTATGGTTAATGTGTTCAACATTTTGTCAAATTATTTATCTAATAGTGGTCCATACTCTTGTGTTGATTCATTATATAGATTAAAAAATTTATATTCAAGTAGTGAATCATATATGATATTGAGTGTTTCTAATACTTTTCAATTTTTCAATAACGGTGGTTATTTTTCCCCAATGGTATAATATTTTATGTAATATACTCTTACATAGTAAAAATTATAAAAATTGTCTTATATTTTAAATTTCTATCAAAAAACATAAAACTAATTGATATCATACTAAGAATTATTTATAGATTATTAAAACAAATATTCCAAAAAACACAACAAGAGTTCCAACACTTAATTGAATGGGTATATGTTGATACAATATTTATTCGTCCTATAAATTATATATGTTTATTTTGACCAAGGATTGTAAAAACATTCACATCATTGTTTCATTTTAATAGTCATTGGATTTCACTAAATTATTCACATTCCAATGATCATTAGATATTTAAGTTCCATTGAAATTTTATATTATTTATCATAGATATGAATATTTCTTAAACAATATATCATTTTATACATATGGTGTTTCACTTTGAATTTTTTTCACTGAATGGGAAACTGTTGATAAATAGGTAAACATTACTTAATTTAGATATTTGAATTCAATTCATATTTATTCATGAATAAAATTGTTTATTCGATAAATTATGAATTAATTTGATATGAAGTGATTGGTGGGGCCTAGAATTACATATCCCCTCGATGCATCAATTTTTCTCAGGAGACAAACAAGTTAGGATAGAAATACTTGGGTCTTTACCAATAGTTTAAACTATATTGGTAATGTTCTTTATAAAAGATGTATCATGTACCTAAAACATGACATCAAATAACTAATAATTTCAATCATTAAGAATTCATTTAAAATTATACATGATATTTTCAAAATAATTTAAACTCTAGATACATTTCATAATCATTTTATTGATTATATGGAATGTTATTTCAGTTTTTTACATTAATATATTTAATACGCTTTATTCATTTATTTAAAAGGATTGTGTGCGTAGTTATTTTTCTTATTAGGTCAATTATGATTACTCATTCATGATATCTTCTACTAAACATAGTCCTTGCTTTGAATTTGATCTAAATATTATTCATTAATTTCCTCAAGAATCCATGATGTGTAATATGATTTATATGAAAGGATATTCAAGAGGGAATAATGGTATTAAAAATAAAAAATTGGTTTTATTTTTTATATTCAAATTTAATGTGGGAATCAAGTATGTATCTAATTTACAATGACTACAATATTGTTTTGTCCATTGGAATGTGATTCCTTGTATCATATATCAATTTAATATAGAAGAAACTAGATCTAGGATACTTGGTTTAGGGTCACAATAATGAAATCCGCAAACCATATATCCAATGTGGGAATATTAAACTAAACTAATAAAGTTATTGATTTTTTTATAAATGTGAAAACCAATCATGTGTATATAACCTCTCAATTTTACATTTATGACATAATATAATGTCATTTTAATTTGATGAAATATTAAATAAACATATTTTCTTGAAAAAATTAATCAAATTAAATACTAAAAAACAATTATAAATAAAAATATTTAATCATATATAATTATTTATCAAATTCATTTCAAAACCAAAATGTTAATCTTTTTATCAGAAAAATATCTTACTCATAAAAAAATGAAAAAATTAAAACGGAAATCATAAAATTGTTTTAATTATAATTTATAATGTTTTTTATCATATAAACATTTTCTTGAAATCAAAACATTTCAAAAATGTATAATTATATTCAATTTTAATAAATAACATGGAATATAGGACCCACAGTCTAATTGAGCGTATACTGCCAGGGAATTTCTGTCATGTAACATGATAAAAATGCACATACATTTCCCCAACGGTGTGTGGACCGTCCTGATGGAACTGTAAGGTACTATAAGATTTGATTATTCTATGTTTCTAAAAAACATAGTTTGTTTTCTGTCCCACATTGTTTGTGGTGCTATTGAATTGACTCGGTTTGTACTTGGATATATTCCATGAATTGTTGGCTGAAAATACATTGTGTGGGAGCACTGGTGACACCCCGTATTATATTTTAAAAAATGATCCAATCCTATTACAATAGTGTTTTGGGATAAAAGGCATGTGATATAAAGGACTACATCCCATGTAGTCAAATGTTATAGTTCCAAAATTTAATGAACTTGGGATTTTTTATTGTGATAGACATCGTCACCAATACCACTATTGTCACCTAACCCATACCCCTATTAATATCACCAACACTATTAATTGGTTCTCTATAAGTACCATTCATTGGATCTATTATATCCCTTGGTTAAATCTATATTTATCCCAAGTGAACAATTTATGAACCTTGCGTAGATTCTAGTCAAACCACTATTACATTATGTAAACTTGTACATCCTATTTTCCACCATAATTGTGTGTCTTATCTATGACATAGACTATTCTAGTAGACCAAGTAACTAAAAATGACGAAAGATGATTTGTAGAAAATTCAGTCACTATTAAATGGGTTCCAAATCATACTCATTAATGGAAACTATACCACATTCAGAATGAAAAAACATTAATAGTTAAACAGAATAAATTCATTGGGGTTTGATGGGGATAATTATTGTAAATTTTGGATTACATTTTCCATTATTCTTCAATTGTCAAACCTTTTCATTGACATTGAAAAATAAAATATATAACATTATATTTTTCATAGTCTAGAAAAAATGTCTCAATAATTCCAATGTAAAATAATTTTGGACGTGTTTTTTTGTCACACTAATAAATAAATTATGAAACTAAAATTAATTTCCAAAATAATGACATCATATTTATAGTACATAATTTAAACAATAAATATAATCATATAAGTAACTTATTATTTTCAAATAAACCAAATGTATCTTTCATTGATTTGGTCCCATATCAAACACGATGATTATTAATATGAAAAAATCCTACCTTGATGGAATATCACAATCATTTTGAGGGTCTTTCATCAATTTATGATAGCTGTTGATCAAAAAATGAATAATTTTCATCCAATTAAAAATAGATATTATGAATATCCTATAGGGTTTTACTCTCAGAGAAAAATAATAATCTCTATTTAAATTTCATAACAATATATTTATGTAAAAAATTAATAGAAGTGTGTCAACAATTAGTTATTTCATTTAGAAACATTAAAATTATCTTTCAGTTTCCCATGGTTAAACATCCATAATATATCAATCCTAGGAATGAAACCACATTTCAAACATAGAAATGTGGTGTATATTTCTATTCAATACTATTTTTATATGAATCTAATCCATCACATGAACATGAACTAAAAAGATATTAAATTCATTATATATATTTTAAATTCCCTCACTAATAATAATAATGAACAAACCCTAAAACCAAATTTATAAATGTCAATAAAAATATCGAAGTGATTTATTTACAAAAACAATTCACTAAAAAAGGATGGTTGGAAGTCAAAAATTTATCCATTATAATTTATATCTAACAACATTATGGGAAAAATACAATTTAATTTTCATGGTATGATAGATGTTTGTGTAACTATAAAAACCAAGACCTACACTCCCACATTGAGTGAAAAAAATAATTTATTGAAAAAGTAGATTTCAAACCATTTGAAATGTCCAATATAAAATCCATTTTAATTTTAAATAACTTATACAAGTTAATAATTACATATAACAATAATGACAACATACCAAGAGCTGAATGTTTCGTTTAATTGAGGATCATTAATGTATGTTACTTATTTTATGATGATTTTGAACATTTCTCCATAATTTATCCACACCTGACTCCCTTATAAACATCTTTATGTTTATGATCGTCATATCATATGGAATTAAAAAATATAAGAAATGGGTGAGATCAATTTCTTAGTATGGGATGAAATATCAACACATCATCAATAGTTTTTTCATAATTATATAATAATCCATTATTAGGTGATAAATATCTTATTAGAAAGAGAATAAAACTGTAATAGTTGTTAATATATCATGATAGAAGGATACATAATCGAAAACAAAAAAATATATATTCAATTGAAAAAGATTATGGATTCATGAGATAATAAGAATGATCCTTGGAGAATAATCATAGGAATATGGAAAAATTGTAATTTATAGTTGTAATGTGGAATAATAATGAACATTTTCCTAAAAATAAATAGATGGTATTGTTATCTCTTTGTGTCACTACTCGTACGCACATCTTCATTAGTCAATAATCAATGCATCACCTTTATGAGTCACTACTCGCACCCATGAATTAGAGAGTTATTACTCCCAACCACACCATCTTGATTCACTACTCACACCAATTCCTTCATGAATCACTACTCAAACACACACATGATGATAAATCATTAAATAAAATGAATATACACGTGTAATAAGATATAAAATTATAACAAATGCATTGGATGGTGATTTGGGACCGGTCACATCCATAGTGTATTTTTTAGATACTTACCTTTTAATTTTATTTCTTACCTTATCCCAGAATATATCTATGTTTTTTCATAGAAATAGTGGTTTCAAGTCAAATAGTGTGTATCACATAGTTGGCTCATGGTTTGTAGAAAAATTGGACAATTCTTCTACAAAACGTGATTCCCAAAAAATTTGTCTCTAAAGATCACACAACTCCGTGAACAATTGTACGCTAGCCCTAGAAGCTAGTAAGGACTCTTTTCCCCTATGGGAAGAGGCGGTCCATGGTCTGGTAGACTATACAGTCAAATTTTAGAGCCATCAAAATCTTTTAAAAATGAGAAATTTTCCTTTTACCCCTCCCCATTTTTAACACAAAACAGCCCCTCAATTCAACACATAAATCATCCAATACTATAAGTGAATCTCTCTCTATTATCCTATTCTCATGGTGATCTAATATTTGGATTCTTTTATCTTGAATCATCAAGGAAACCACATGTAAATCCTTTCACTCTTCATTCCTTGACCTCTTGTTAACTTCCTCATGATTTTCCTTATATCCACTAGTTATGTTGACCAATTATTGTTTGAATCAGAAATATTATTCATGATCGTAATTTTGGTGGTGTTCCCTTGATTACATAGGTTCTCCTCTACCATTTTCTTCTAGTTTTCATCAATTTGGTGATGAATTCTTACGGTGATGTTTGTTGGTTGGAATTAATATATTATTTTATATGAATGAAATAAATTTTATCTTGAGGAATGATTCATTTTATATTTGTTTTAACAACATGGTGTTCAACTAATATGAATTACTTGTGAGGATATGTTTGAAAAAACAACGTCTATGTCATTTTCATTTCTCATAATCTCAACTAGTGGAAGAAACTGCTAGACTACATGGAATGTTGAAACTATGCCTTCTAGTCAAATTTATTTCTACTAACTATGAAGGATAATTGATATATTAGTATTGGGAACATATTTCCCAAAAAAATTAAACTATATAACAATAATGTGAATAATATCGATAGATTTTTACAGATCTATATAGCATCGTTTGACCACTATTTCACAAATTGCGCACATGAATCATGAAATTTTCTTCTTGATTTAGTGAAGGTAGCATAGTCAGTGCACTATTTCAAAAACCATGTGACCAAAATGTGTGTCCTAGTTTTAATTTTTAAATTTACTACATTACATTTTTTTTCTTATAATTTTATCACCCCTAACTTGTCTCCTCCTTTAATGGGCAAGATGTCTTCTTTTCTCCTAGTTGAGCTCATAAGCCTCCACCATCTTGGTTTTTGATCCATTTCTCCATATGAACATGGAATCAAAAATAAATATTCTTATTTTATTCTTCTCTATGAGTGATTCAATCCTTAGGATGATTCCATATTTCCTAATTCTCTTGATGACCTAATTTTTATACGGGTTCATATTCCCAATTTTTAGGGATTTCGCTAGTTATTCTATTTACTTCTGATATATTCCAGAATAAGTACTGACATAGGATAATCAATCCACTACAATAAAATTTTAGTTGTTATATGAATCATCCATTAAATTTTTAACATATTTAAATTGTTTGTTTTCTTCCACACACCGATTCCAATAGGAATTTCCCAAGAAAATTCATTTTATTGAATCTTAATATCTTATATGGTATTCTAGATCCATAATTGAATATATTGATATCATTGGAGTTTGTAGCCTCATTGTTCAGAAACCCAAGTAGCGTGTGTTTCTTGTTAGGCCCTTGGTGACCCATTTCTGGTTTATCTACAACATCATTCTAGTGCATTTGACTTCACCATTTCTGATTTAAGTGTTCCATAATAATTAATAAATAATTCAAAGAATTTAATGGAGTGTATATATTTATATATATCACTTGTCCTAGTTATAAGATATTAATTTAAATTGATATTATTTTTATTTTTTTAACTCATATTTTCATTAATATAGCAAGGTAATGGAATGGACCTATTAAATTCGTATAGATTGAATTTATATTTTGTGGATGTACATGAATTACCTTGCCATACTTAATGAAATGTAAAGAAAGAACCTATTAAATGACTAAATGGAAGGATTATTAAATGGATGATGATAAAATGCCAATAAAAATGATGTGAGTATAAGGTTCCTATCAGTTTTGATTTTTTTCCACTTGATAATAACAATAATAATTGATACAAACCTTGATTAGAAAGGAAATTTCTTATGTACTCATAGGATAACATTATGATAAATATAGACTATTTTTATGGGACATACCCTCTACAAAATATGTTTATTGTGTTATTATTACAATGAAATCTCATTATGATGATGATTTTGTTGAATTTTTTTATTGATGTTAGAATGCCTTGGATACACTCCTTGGATTTATCTTGATGTCTTCAGAAAGTTGGAAACATTTATTCACCCCATTATTTGCAATCACTAGTTGGTCATGGTTCTTTTTTATGGGATATATGGCCTCATTTAGAATCATTTCTAGAATGTTGGAATGGGTGCGCCCATGGATTACACACAAACCCATTATAGATGGACTAAATAAGATAATATTAAAAGTTGGATCAACACCTATGGTCAAGGATGTATTGATTAAAACATAGATCCAATATTTTTAGTAATATTTATTACAGTACTAATGATACATTATATATATATTATCTTTATTATAAATTGATAAATATAAATTAAACGGTTACATGTTCAGACACAAACTGATGCTGAAACAGGTTTGGGTTGTTATTATAATTACATTAATTTTATATATCTTAACACAATTTCAGTTCTTATACATTGACTAAATTTCTATCGATTTCATTTGTGATAAACTAATAATATTTATCCCACATCCATTCTATGGGGTCTTTGGTACTAATGATGATTACAAGATAGCATGTGTAGAGAATGGGAAGCACACAACTTTTGAAAACCTGATTTTTTTTCATTATTTAGGTTAGGAGAGGGATAACTGGTGAATTATCTAGATATTGAGATGCTTAGTAAGTTATTCCATTATTAAGTATTTATATATCATGTTTTTGAATTTATTTTCTGATTTTGTGTATGAATGTTTTTTTGACACATTGCAGCATCATTTATTATATGATTCAATTTATAGTAATTGAGTGTGTAATTATTGTACGATGGTTTTATTAGTTTTCTATTATAATATTATTTATTATACTACATCTGTTATTAATTCACCTATTTTCTAAATTTTCCTTCACTCTTACAAGATGGAGTAGTCCTCCAACATTGACACCCTAGGCCCTCACTGCTAATTGGATTCATCTGGAGTTTGGGGAGGTGCACTTGAGCCCATGTGACTGACTATGTTTCGTTAATCATGAGTGTACTGGTACTAGGAATCCAAAACATTCTATCAAAGGTTCTTTCTATACTTTTCCATTTTTGGAAATTTATATAGGATATTAATATCATGTTGGATATTTATCATAAAATGTTCTAGTGAGTAGCTAACCATTGTTTGGGGGATATTCCATGATTCATCGGAGTGGGAAATTATTGCTTTGTATTTCATTTATTGTAGTCAATATACATTTACCATTATGTGATACACATGAATTATGGTATTCAATTTGATTTATGGATTTATTACCTTGACTTGATATAGAATACTGCAATTGTACATGGGTCATTATAGGCCCCTAGGATTTACATTTCATATATATGATACATTTGATCACATGAATTTCCTATGTTTCAGGTTATTTTGGAAGGATACATGGTTGTTATATATGCATATTATATAATCATCTCCTACATGGAGGGGGAATTGGTTTTTTAAAAATTTCAGCATCACACTAAATAGTGATTTCTTATATAGATTGGTGGTGGATTCATAAATATACAATTTTGACCAACATAAGATACGTACTCCTCGATATGTGAGCTAGGCCTCGAAAGTGATTACCTGACTAGAAATTTATATTTATAAGGTTTATGGGATCTTATAAATTGGAATCGGTAATTCATATAATCAATCCATTGTATTTGAAATATTTCATTCTGAGACCATATTTTACAGGGATTATTATAATTAAATGTGAGTCGATTTAAATTTATAATGTATACGTGACATCCTTAGATATGTATCATAAATAATTTAGTCGATCCTTGGGCTATTCATAAATTAAATACAAACATAAAATTTAAAATGAGACATATAAAAGAAAATAGTTTCATGTAAATGAGAAAGAAAAGTGTAATTTAATGTGAATTTTTCTCTATGAATTGAAATTAACCCTCCATATAGTATAACAACTTTAATTAAAATATTTTCACCTACTAATACCCTGGACTACTAAGTAAGTAATTTGGGTAATATGTTGGGTATATTAAACTTTTTCTTCTTTTCTACATTTATTAGAGAATTTATAAAATTTTAAATCTTTATATAAGTAATTCCCTTGAAATTTTTAGATTTATACATCCATGATGTCCTCTATTCATGCTCTAGGAGGGTGATGATGACCATGATCTAAAGGTGGTTGTCTTGGGTCCTCCTATGATACCACATGTTGTGCCTCTAGAGACCCCAATGACTATTCCTAAATTAAGAACTAGTTCTTATCTTCGATAAGGCTCCCTAGGGTTAATGTTATCTATGTAGGGTTCACCACAACTTACACATAATATGTTTCATCAGACTCATGAGTTCCCAATGTAACGTCACCCCTATTATCAAGTGATGGAGGTCCTTCTTCTATCGCGTCATAGCAATAGGACATCCATTCTATATTCAAGAATCTTGATATGACCATAGATAGGAGTATAATGATTACCACCTAAATGTTATGGGTAATATTCTAGACTATATTCCCTGATTAATTGTACCTCAAACTCTGATTGTAGGAAAAGACATAGATTTCATGCACCTATAATAGAGTTCTATATCCTTTATGTACTATTCATCAGGTTTCAGTTATCTGTAATTCTTTTCACTACATCTGTATTCTGATGAGCTCTATCGTGCAAGAGGTTTTCATGTTGGGATCAAGTATGTCATCTTTTCAGAGGTGAACACCTTTCACCTATCTACCTTTTATAATATTTTGATACATGATCATATCACTAATAAAAACATAAGGTAAGATGATAGTACATGGAACATATATCTAGGATAAAGACAGAAAATTAGTTATTTTTTAGTGGGAATTGTAACCATGAAGTTTCTCATCAGAGGTGTGGTGGCCGGAGTATCTGGACCAACAACTTCATTGTATTCCATCAATGTGAACATAAGTCGAATGTGAAGCCATAGTGTTATAGTGTACCACATGACATCCAGGCTTATGATCATATTGATAATCATAAGATGATTTTCTATACCTTTCCATTGATTTCTAGAAGAAGATAACAATCACTAGCTCTGTCTATTATAGAAGGATTAGATACAACTCATTATAAAGGAAGATGGAGTAGTACTGACCAAAGAAACTAAGTATAAGGTCATAGAAGTGGTATAATGAAATTTAATAATCCATTCTAGTGGAGTAAACGTTCTTAAGGTAGACTATATATGACTTATGGCTTTGGATCATGCATGTTTCTTACATTACATTCAATACACGAGGTTTAGAGTGAAATACTATCAACTATATTAGGTAATATTCTAGTAGCCTCCACAATCCTATCTTCTTTATCCAATATAGGTGTCTCTCAATCAATTATGACATTATCATGACTGAATGTTATTATTTTTTAAATTCATTACTTTTTGGGGTGGGATCCATGTACATACAATTTTGTATGCGGTCATAAGGTATAATCCAATTCATGTATACTCCTCTTGAGGAAGGAAGTTATCATTTCATATTGGACATCTTCATCCTCAAGATGATGGGATATCATTTCATTCTCGATATGAACTGGTTGTTCCCCTATCATGACTATATGAACATTGACCCTTAGAATGTATAAGTTCATCACAACAGGGAAGTAGTTATCTTTATATGGGTGACCATAATTTTTAGGACTGTAGAGCTGGACAAGATCATTATGGGATGGTCAGAGTGACAACCCTATTTCTATAATTTTATTGTATGATCAGAGGATTTACCTAAAATATTTTTCTCTAGTTGTGGTTTTTTTAGGGATGTTTTCTTGGAATATTTCCCTGGAATAACTCCCCAGACAATGCTGGAAAATACTATCAATCTTGTTTAGGGATAAAATCTAGTAATTATTCCTCTATTATCAATATTGTATACAATCCTCTTAGAGCTCAATATTTTGTTAAATGTTTTATAATATAATGGTTTTATCAAACCAAACACATAATATTGGGGTCACCAGTGATTTTTTATCCAAAATAGTGGTTGGGACCCTTAGGCTATGCATGGATTATCGATGATTGAACCATCTAATGGTAATGAACCAATATTTTTTCCCATAATATATGATCTCTTCCACTAGATCTAAGATAGTGGAGTGTTATTGAATATCTACTTGAGATCATACAATAATCAAATGTGAGTCAGGATATCAAACATACCATGTATATATTTCCAATATTTTTACAGTTTATAAGCATACCAGGTTATGTTGTTCAGTCTTATGAATGTTCCCTCCATTTTTATTACAATTTTTTTTTAATTGATCTCTTCAGTAATGTTAATGATGATTTGTGATCAAATGTGGTTTGGTATCAAATTATTGAACCCCATTTTCTCAGTTTATGCCTAGTGATGACGCATTCTGTGATGGGTTCAATTGAAATAGGAGACTATGCATGGGGTTTCATGGTAGAGCCTACTCAATTAGGATTTAGACGTGGTCAGATATAGAGACAAGGTAGTTGGATGTTGTCAACATGGTGGCTATTATCATTATTTCTTTTCTAATAATAATATTTTTTCTAAAATGATGGGGGTTTATAAATTAAATGAATTTAATTAAATAATGGAACTGATGAAGATAAGAGGCAGGAACCACCTTATGGGGGAGATAAGGGCATGGAATTGTGGTGTTCTAATTTCCCATTTATTTTAAATAATAAAAATAATATTATTATAAATATAAATTAAAAGAAGATTTATTATAAAAAATAAACTTCAAATGTGGAGGGGGGACATGGCCATCATGATGTAGTTTGAGGGGAGAGGAATGTGTACCCCTTATATTAAATAATATATAGCATTATTATATTACAGATAATATATATAAATGAAATGAATTAAATGGTAATTTGACCATTGTTTTACACACAAGAAACATGGGGAGAGTCCATGTGCCCCTTAGATTTATTTATCTATTATACAAATATTGTTGTAGTTCTTGGGATAATTAAAATGTCATTTTGATTATAACTTCTTCATACAACATCATATTGATGTGTCTTCATTAGAAGAATGACCATGGAATCAAGACCGTCCATTTAAGACTAATGTATTATTCATTTTTTAGAAACATGCTTTAGGTCCCTAAAAGATCCTCAAATAATAGTATTACAATTAATTTGGAACCTTATATTATATATAACTCATTAATTACATGTCTTATTAGACAACCTTCACTATCATTGATACCTTGATATTAGGGATGACATTTCATGACCAACATTAGGTGTTTTGTTCTTACACATGTATTTGTCTCCTATAACACCATTTGTGCATTTTGTGGAGAAATGTGACATTTTATATGGGTGTATAATTTTTTAATGTGAATATCCAATGAAGATAATTAGTCAGTGAGGATCCCCATAGTGGGATATATTTTTCCATTTAGGGTTGTTTGTTAATTAATATTAGATATATTGTGTTTCTAACCATCATACTGAGGATGCACCTAGTGTGTTCATCAGGATTTTTAGTGACAAATACCGTGTATTATCCTTACATTCCATGTAGTTCAAAATGGCCAGAAACCAATGTGTTGTAGAGGATACAACCATGCCACATAGTGGGATCACACTTCGTGTGGGATGCATACATGTCATTCACTCTTTTATGAATCTTAAACATATTTTATCTCCTTTGTTTATACTCTGATTTTGGCATGGTAGTATTTTATAATTTCTAATTTTCTATTTATAATGTGATGGTGGGCCTTTTAGTGAATTTTGATGTAAAATATAATATGTTCATGGAAAAAAAATATCCCCATATGACGTTAAACGATTATAGTTATTGAACAATATCCTTTGATGGGTACCCTTCAAATGGCCATGGAATGGGTCCAATAACTATTGATTTGAACACCAACATAGTGACAGATCATGGGTCCACTATATACATTTCCATATTTAATGTGGAAACCCCTTGTGGAGTTAGAGAATGGGTCCTCTACCACCTATAGTGAAGAACCCTTCGGATGGGGAGGGCATGGGTCCTCTGCTGACTACTATAGTGGAACCCTCCAGCAGAGTTAGTGTATGGGTACTCTACCATTAGAGAGTGGAGCCATCCTATGAAGTTGGAGTATTGGTCATCTAGTATGAGAGAGTGAAACCCTCCAGTGGAGTTAGTGTATGGTTAATATACCATTAGATAGTGGAGCCATCTTATGAAGTTGGAGTATTATTCATCTAGTATGAGAGATTGAAACCCTCCATGGAGTCATGGAATGGGTTCTCTATTATTATAGTGGAACCATCAAGTTTGGTAGTGTATGAGTCCACTTCTGAATACTACTGTGGAATCCTACTGAGGGAAACAGAATGGGTCCTATTTTTACATATTTAGTGGAAACCAACTACTAGATAAAACATGGGCCCTCTATTGAAAATTAATGGGGAACCCTCCTTTTGGAATAAGATATGGGTCCTTTATCTATCCAATGAGTAGAACCCTTCAGTTTAACCAATGAAATGGTCCCCTATTATGAGATTCTTCCCCCTCTGTGTTGATACATCGTATCATGGATAGGGAGGGCGATCTCCACACTCATATTCTCTGTTCCTTTAGGGTTTCAAACCACATCCTCCGCCTTTTCCCCTCAGCTCTTGGCTCTGCCCCTGGGCTCTCGGCTTCTTTTTTCCCCTCCCCTACTTGCCGCTGTTCTTAACACTATTCTAGTTCTTCCATCAAAGGTATGTGGTTTGGAGGTCCTTCATAACCTTAACCAACTCTGGTCTCATGTTTCTTTGTGCCTCTCTAGGTCGGGGGTGGTATGAAGTTAACCTAGAGACTTTGGGATCATGGTTCTGTGGACGTTGGGTTTCTATCCACTACTAGAGTCGGCCTCTCAATCTCAGCCGCCCAACCTGTTCTGACCTAGGGTTCCACTGCTACTCTCCATGTCGGAGGTGGAGCGTTGGGTACAAAACCTTTTGGGTCATACGGTTTGCGGTCGTCCAGTTTAATTTTAGGGTTGCATCCTCGACCTTCTTCAGGGTCTCATTACCTGCCTTCATCAGGGTTTCCCTCAGTTTTCTGATTCAATATTTTATTTTCCTTTGTGATGGAAGTTTATTTTCATTGGTGGTATCTTTTTCTGGTGATGCTGGTGGTCATGGAGGTTAGGATCCGGCGATGTTGTTGATGCAAGTGGTGTTCAACAGTGTACGACTGATATATCGACTCCAAAAAGGGTGATGCTTGTGATCATGCGACGATGGAAATGATGCCCTGTTTCGGTGTCGAAGATGTTTGGTCCAGGATGCAACATCTTATTTCGGCGATCTACGATGGGTTCCTCATTTGTGGTGATGACTTGTATCGGTACATGGACAATGGAAGGGACGATGAAGATTTTATGACTATGGAATCCGGTGGAAGAGCTCGCAGGCAATTGGGTTTGATGTGACGATGGGGCTGTGAGGTGACATGGTGAGCGAATCAAGGACTAAGCGATGTTAGGTGTCATGTAGACCAAGATTATATGATGAAGTTTGAATTTTAATTTTTAATTTTATCATGTAAGATGATATTTGAACATTGGATTTGTAGTGGGCCGGACTCTAACAGTGGGTAGATTTTGAAGTTAACATGGTTGTTTTGGTAACTGGGTCACACATACCCTTAAAAGTGTTATTACAAATAAAATATGAAGGTATGGTATCATGGATAAGCTTCACTATCATGTTTCTATGAGAATACATGTGATATGTGAGACACCATTGATGGTATTTCCTATAACTGATGGGGAATCCTTTCTTATGTTGGACTGTGAGAAGGATATCCTCTTTCAATATCATTTTGGATTCATTGGATTGAGAATATATATATATATATACATATATGTACCCATGTTTTTGGATTCTGTTACTCGAATGTCATGGGTTGCGAAGAGGTGTGGGGTATTCCACATGCTTTCCATGTTTTTCATCTCTTGGTTGATAGATGTTACTCTCCTCATATTGGTGTAAAATACATATTGCTTAGTTCATCTAAACATAATGTTCATCCCCTTGTATTTAGATGATATTAATCTCTTTATTTTTATTGGGTTGCATTCTATTAACTATTTTCATTTTCCTATGTATTACTATTGTTTCTCTTAATTCTCCCAAATCAGTATCTGGGGAATCCTACAAGGTGTTTATATACTCACCACTAAGTGGGATTTTCCCACACATGTCATGTCTTATGTGTACTATGGATAGGTCAGTGGAAATTACATAGTATCTTAGGGATACATGGTTTTTTAGACCGCATATGGTGGTCAAATCATATATAATAAGAGTTGGTCTCTTTCATAAATTTTAGCTTACTCTCTAGTTTTTTATTATGAGACATATTTCTTTTTTGGAATGTATTTTCCCCATTTTGACATTCAGTATTATTGTACCGTACACTTGTATTTTCTAGGGGTTTTACATGAATGGTTGTTCAAACATCAATTTTTAAATTTTATATTTATTCTTCTTTATTTTTTAATTGAGATGGGTGTTTTTTATAGATATATAGGAAAATGACACCCCATGTTGGTTATGCCTTCGATAATGGTCTCCATCCCCTTGCCTATACAGTTAGGTATGTGGTAGTTATGGTTTAAGAATTTTTGGGTCTATTTATGATAGATTGGTATCAAGGGAAATAAATATTCCAAAGTGTTATGATACTTCTTGTGTTTTAGGTTTATGTTCATCCCTGGGATAGTTATTGGAATATTAACCATATGATGATTTGGTTAGGATATATGGAAATAATGTCAAAGATTCTCGAGTACATTTAATAACACAAGGTTATGGGTGTTGGTTTTAGAAGCCAATGTATTCATTCATCACAACTCTGACTACTTACTTGTCAACTCAGTATACGAATACATTCATTATAGGGAACTTTGGTAGATGCGTCATATTGGATTAAGTAATTGACTATCCTTCGAGAGTCATATCCTAATTGATATATATATATATATATATATATTCTCAATTGACCATGAGGTGTCTTCATCACTTTTGAGATTTATTTTTGAATAAATCTAAAGAGTTTATCGATTTAAGATTGTGATGACGATCCGATGAGTTATTGGGACTTATATCAAGGTCCAATACATGAGGTCCTTCTCCCATGTGGTAGGTAGTAGCACCCAACCATTCATGAAGTAGATAGTAACTTAATAAGAGGTTGTGGATATACATAGGATTAGTGCACTCTGTGATTTCCAGCACTAATTATACTATGCTTCCATGTTGAGCTAGACCACTAGGTTTGCGATGACTGGATGGAGTCAGATATCCGTGTTTTTTGGTTTCCTTATATTTTAATGATTGAATTGTAGGAATCACATCCATTTCTTTCCTTAGAGAAACAATTGGTTCTGATGTTACCAAACAATGATGTACCTATGCTGAGTGCACATTTTCGGTTCTAGAATTATAGATCTGTCAATTTTCATGATGATTTATAATCACTTATAAGTTTATTGAGGTCAGTACTGATCATGTGGTTTTGATATCCCTCTTGGAAGGAACCCATTTCAATAGTGGTCCTAGAAGATATACTTCTTCAATGTGACACGAGACATTGAAAGAACCATGTGTTGGTAATGATCAATGTGGATTAAGAAATTAAAGAAGAAGGGTACCATCCCCCACCAAGAGGCATTCTTGTGACGTAATCTAAAACTTTGTGGTCACGTCAGTTTCTTCCCAACATGGATAGTATTGAGGTGTAGTGGATGAGTTATTTTGACTTGTATATCTTAATAAATTTTTTTCTGTTAAGTTGTCAGAGATGTCTCTAGTTTAGGTGAGAAAGAATGCAATGAAATGGGTAGCTTTAGTTGGATGAAGTTTTCCGTTTAGTGGGATATATTTTTTTCGGGGTCTAACATGTGTCTATACTGCTCCAGATGAAGTTATATCACAGAGTCGTAAATGAAATTTCATTGGATGTAGACCCTATTTGAGACCTGGAGATAGCACTGGAGGACTTTTTTTCTCGACCACTGTGTTGGAGACTTTTGTAGAGAGGATCAATGGTTCTAAATTTCTACCATTGGGGTGACCATACACTATAATGAGAGAGAGAGAGAGTCTCACATGAATCCTTACCATAGAGACCAGGAGACCCTATAATGTGTTCCTTAGTGTGGAATGTTTTTTTGACTATCCTTATTCAAATGATTACTACAAGTGAGTATGATAGTGCTTCTAGGTTGTGGGATGGTGTTTTCCACTTTAATGTGGACTAATCCTTAAGGAGGGTAGGTTGGTATCATTCACTGGATGATACTTCTACTTTATTATTAGTTATATGGTATTATCCATGGAGAAATGAATCCTATGATATCTTAGTTTCCAACGATGCTGAGGATTATGAGGAAATCCATCTTGAGGACATTCAATGTTTACCTATCCATATAGATATTATTTTCAACATATACATGCAATAAGGATGTCCAAATGTTTTCTCTAGAATATCAGAGGACCCCATGTTGTTGCAAGAGCTAGTGGTGTAGTTGGTGGAGTTTGAAGAGTGGTGGATTCGTAAGAGCCAATATGATTACAAAGGATGCTCACTTTAGCTCACCTGAGAGTCTGATTGGTGATTCGTGATAGGTGTACATTATTGTCACTTGAACCTGGTGATGAAATGAAGATTATACACCCCCAAGAATCATTGAGTTTATTAACCTGTTGTTTGGGGAGAGGTGGATCTTAGAGTTTTACCTTAGAATGAGTTATAAGTTGCTCCTGGATTGAGGGGTGGATATACTGAGTGTGTCATCCAAGATATTTTGAGGTTGATTTGGGTTCGTAGTGATACTCTTTTCATTTTTGAATTCCACAACAGAGTTTACAAGACTTATGAGATAGATAATTATCCATTCTCAGGTCAGTTCTTAGTCATATTTTAAGATGGTACCATTAATCCCATTGCTTCACAATTAGAGAATTTGAGACATAGAAGCATGGTTTTAGACATTCTCTAAGACTACTAGTCGCATGTTATCTCTCATGGAATTAGTTCTATATTCAATGGTCAACATATTTGGATATGTATACAATGAAATATGAGTCACAGTGGACCCTATAGTGATTAAGATGGAGTGATTTTGAGGTACACCCAATATATGGTTATGGAAGAAGATGCCCACATTGAAATTTTCAATTATCTATTTTCAAGTGAGGTGAGGGATATATTGACCTCTTGGAAGTTATACTAGGTTCATGGTGTTCTCCGCATTATGAAGATAAAGAGGTATGTTCATGAATCATTATGATAAAATCAATCCTGGTGGTTTAGAGATATGGGAGGTCATCTATCTCTTAAAATAATTGTCATAATAGGGATCGAGATCCAACTCTTTGCTCTGCATTGAAATGGACACCTCATTTCATGACATTTGGGGATTTTAATCCCATTGCTTCTAAGAGAGGTATATATTCAATGTGAAAGGTCTTGAGAATTTCCAAAATGAATTTTTCCTTCTATATGATACTACTATATGCACACTGACTAGATGAACAAGAGGGATCTCCATCATCGAAGTGCTTAAAGGTACAAATCTATAGAACACCACACTTATGATGTTTCCATTATGCAATAAATTGGATGATGGTAGTTTCATATTTGAGCCTGATCCTGAAGCCCTTCAACCATGTAAAAAATGTGTATGTTTTCTTGTTTTGAGACATAATTCTTACGTCAATGCTAAAAAAACATGGCACCACTCTATTATTTAATTAAGAATCACTAACTTCTAGTGCTTCACTGATTGGAAAGTAATTCCAATTTGAAATTGATATTTTTATAATTTATTGAACTCATAAGAGGAAGTAAATCATGTCTGGAAATTAGGAAACCTAAAAATTAGACGTGGTATCCTTCGAATCATATATCGGGACCGAACCATTAATCCACACACAAAATAAACAAAATGGTGAATGTTTCGATCCAGTTGCATGGTCATAACTTGTTCTACTAGCACCCTGTGATTATGAATGACATATTATCATGTATAGGTTCACCTCTTAAGATCAATCAACATACTCTTATAATAGACAAATTATTGTTTACTATGATCATGGTGGAAATCAACATAAACATTAAATTACCAAATGTTGTTACTTTTAATGAAAATGATCATCAAACAGACGATATAATTGAATATCAACAAAAAAACACTTTTTGAACTCTAAAAGATAGTTGGACTTTCTATAAGAAAATATAGTGTTGTCAAAAGAAAAGTTGTCCACCCATAGGATAATGATTGGACTAAGGATAGAAACATGAGAGTCAAGGATAATTTCATTTTCAAACTCGAATACCTTAGAAAGAGATATCATATTATGGGTTAAGAAGTCAACTCACCAAAAACATTTATTTGATACCATGGGTAACACATTAGATGAATTAATTGAAATGGAAGGAAATAACAAAGCAGATCTTGAAATATAAGAATATATTGAAAAACTTGTTGTGGATGTCATATAATCTGTACAGTTAATTAAAAAATATAAGACATATTCTGTTAAGGATACTTTCTGACTCACTTAAAATGAGAATGAACAATTTCTGGCATCCAACTCTCTAGATTGTTCTAGTATGGTCATGTCACATCATGCTCAAAATTTGGATTCCTCTACAGGTTCTATATCCCATCATATTGTATCCAATAAACCTAACAATAATGAATTTCTTGGTCAATCATCATACCATGTCTCTTATATAGATATTGGATCTCTATATGTACCTCCCACATCTCCTTGTAAACTGAATGAGGACAACATTCACAACATTGAATATGCCCAAGGAAAGAACACTGTCAATTAATATTCATACATAGACAGTTTTTATAAACTGTCAAAAACTAAACACTCTGAAAAAATACAGACATATCGGTGACCACTTCTGGATAGTTTCCCTCTTCCTCAGATTTTACAGGTATAGTCACTAATTCGACTTGAAATGAACTGATTAATGGTAAAACGACTATTATTTCTCAACCCTATTGTCCATCTTTCAAGTTTAACATTGTACATGAGGTTCCTTTTGAGTGTATGAAATTGAAAAAATCCTAGCATGTACAACCTTGAGAAAAACGCATAGACAATGTAAATAAATCATTTGGAAGTTTATAACAGATTTACAAGGCTTCGCGTTCTACTATTATTTCTATTGGGAAGAAGACCCACAAAAAACCTTTTAATTGTAATATCCTAAATGAGGTCCTAGATTCTACAATAGTCTATGTTTTAGCTAAAAGGGACAGAGATATGGAATCAAATTGAGGCCGAAATTCAAAAAAGGCTATTACATCGATTTTTGTTTCTAGATTTTCTCACTGAATAGAAAGTAAAAGATCATACTAGGAAGACTAAATGCATCTCTTCATTCACAGAGATGCAATCATCTTCTCATAAAAGAAAATAGTCAGGTACCCATGACCAAAGAACCACTTCAGGTACCCTTATCACTGATGTTATGTATATCTCTATTAATATCTATGTATTTGATTCCATTAGAAAAAAGGATGTTAGTTTCACTATAACATCATCGGTTAAAAATACCTCGCTAGATCCTACTATGGAATCATTGACTGCAGGTGCAAATTCCAACTCCTTGGACTCCACTGAAGATAAAGAGTCTAACCCAACCCCTAATTTGTATAAAAATGATAGACGATCAGCTAGGAAAAATGGATTAGATATTATGAAAAAAGGGTGTTATAACTCCAATCATAGATACAAATGAAGATATTATATTGCAATTGTAATGGTACTTCAAACCCTCTTGCCTTAATTGTTTTAAAAATAATTTCCAACATTCAGAATCCAATAATTTTTTCAACTACTGAACCAAAAATTAAATATCCCACTGATTTAGTAAATTTTTGTTATTTTTTATACACCTTTATAGGTACAAGTAAAAACAACAATAGTATTGATAATATTTGAATTTTTTCTCATTCATCATTGTCTAATAATAATTTTTTTATTATTTCTGATGAATGTCTCACCTGTGACAATATCATTTATAGCACACATCTCTTTTGTTCCTTTATTTTTGCGATGAAAAAATATCATTATAGGAGGAATATTTGGAATGGCGTCTCATTATTTAGTTCTAGAATCCATTTTTCATGGTTTTTTGTTATACATTTTTTATTTATTCATTCTTTAAGAGAAAAAATTTGTCCAATCAACTCAACAATAACTATGATGGAATTTCATGCTATAATAGAGAAAAATAGTTAACTAAAATATCTCTCTTTGGTTCCATATATATATGGTATATGAGTTAATTCGATAGAGTGGTTGCTAGAATGCTAGATAGAGCCTTCACTAATGACCACTCTTTAGATAAATGGGACACCACTTCCAGCACCACTATCCTAAAAATTCAATCTGACCATCATCCAATCATGGTCTCTATCTATCGCAAAACCCTGAAACCACCTCCCCCATTTAGATTCAATAATTATAGATTCTAGGATCTAGAATGTTGTTATCTCATTAAAAATTTTTGGTCCTCTATAACTAAATACAGTGATGAATTTTATTGTACTCTTAAATTAAAATTTCGCAAAAAAATTTAAAAGTAGGTGCAAATATAAATCCATAAAGTTTATAGTAACATCTTGCTTCTTGAGAATGATATTCATCAAATCCAAAATAGAAACACAAACTCGGACTCTTCTTCAGATAAAAATATAGAAACTAACATTTCTGTGAATGTCAATTGACTCATAAAATTCAAGATCAATATACGTAAGAAGTCTTTGAAAAAATGGAAAACTGATCGTGATATAAACAAAAAATTATACAATTTTTTTTCATTTGGTCTGGAATGAATCAAGACCTTTAGCCTCTCCCAAATATTGAGAAAAACTTTTTAATAATGAAGAGGGAATTTCAAATCTAGTTGAATTCTACTTAGAGTATTTATTCAATTTCACTGGCTCTAACAAGGAGATCATTCATGATATCATTCTGAAAATTCTCACTAATGGTGGAGGAATTTATGCATTTAAAGTGATTCAACTACTGTTGGGAGGGCCATTTGGAATGGGGTGATTCATCTTTCTTTGATTCTTACTACATATTGAATTAATTATCTCCAATCTCCCTAAGACATCAACTAAATAGAAACTCATACCTACTAAGAGGAAAATATGGTTTTAGAAGGTCTCACTGATAATGGGGTTGATCAAGACAACACCTTGAAGGAGGAGCACCTGGATGATATTCTTCCCCTTCATGTGAAAGATTGTTATATGATCCTCTCCATTAGACACATGTATGATCTACTTTATTAAATAATTTTTTCATTGGTCATTTGAAAAAAGTGCCATATTCTTAAAAAATGGGTCATTATATGAAACAATCCTTGTTATGATTTTCCATGTGATATGTGTTTATTTATTAAATTAGTTAATGGTGTTGAGAATTGGAAAGGCAATTCCCTTCATGAAATGTGTTTTCCTTGTATGAGTTTTGGATGGAAGCCCAAACAAACATTAGGGGAGATCATGGAAGCTGATGAGCTGGATGTGGAATCAGTGTCACCACCACAGTCATTAGATTATTCCTTTTTGGTAAGAGAATATTTCACTAAATTAATAATATAGTTATTTGGTTTTTTCAATTTCAGAATTTTAAATATTACATGGAATATTTTTGGAGCAATGTAATGAGAAATCGCACGAATATGAGGCCCGATGAGCCATGAAATTAATTTTACAATAATTTTAAATATATTTTATATCATGGGAATATTGTTTTCAATAAATTTTGATATATCTCATAAACAGAGACTTTTTTCAGAAATATAAGACAACGATTGAATCTGTAGTGTGGGATATACCCTATGCATGACCTAAGGTTGGTCAGGGTGGGACATTCGGTAGGGGAATATGCTGATGGGTCCATTGGATAATCAATGAATTTAATTAATTCATTTAAGTATCCTAATATTAATAACACACAAATAGAGACTCTAATGGTAAATATAAGACAAACATAGAGTTTAGAACATGGTTTTTACCCTAGACGTGAAATAACAATGATCGGTGTCTGATGTTTGGCTTGAGTTCCATTGTGGGAAAAATAATTAAAGAAATTGAAATATTCAATAATTTTTTATTAAATAGACTAACCTAAAAATAATTTATAAATGTGACTTTATGAAAATTATATTAGGTTAGTCTCCTAAGCCTATTATATTTTGGAAATTTTCTCTAATGATCATTATTTTTAGATTGAGATCAGACAATGCCCGGTGATCGCATAAAGGTGAATTGAAGGGTATCTGATGAAGTGGATAACCTTCATTTCTAGAGGATATGTTCCTCATTAATGATTTATCCATAATAGAGGTGTGAAAAAACATTTTTGTAATTATATATTTTTATTAAAATACTTCTCAAGATAAAATTGTAATTATTTGGTCATCATTTCAATGATGCTTCAAAGGAGAGAGTGTGTAAAAAATATTTCTTTTAAATTGATTCGTTTTTATGCCATGTTTCCCACCCTGGTTTCCCTTCTGTGAAATAGTTGGAAAAATGCTTTTTAAACGATTTTTTAACATTTTTTTATTGGTGGTTCCTCTGACTGAACAAATTGTTATTCATTGATGCACCATGGGGACGCAATTCAATACCGTCGGGGTCGGATAGTGTGGGACTAAACACCTAGGTTAATTATGGTAGAATGAAAGAAACATGGATCGACTGTTTGTGGACATATTGATGAAAAAGAAGTATGGTGTTTTTCATATAGATCATTTTGGTATTGCGAGTGTGGATTTGTGATTGTATGTGGAATAAGATCAAATTCGTGATCCCTATTTTCTTGGATGACGTACTATGATGGAGTATGATGTGATGGGGTTGGTCTGAGAAAAGTCCATGTATGGGGCCTTAGAGTGAAGGAATCTTGGCAAGGATGTTGTAGTAGTTGTACATGTATATCAGACAATCTGGTCTGAAGTGGTCAATGGAGTGTTTATTATTATTATTTTCTTATAATTAATAAATGTTTTTTAAAAAACAATATGGTGGATAATAAAATTAATTTAATTTAATTCAATAAAGGAATTTAAAAAGAGAATAGAGTGTCACAACCATAAAGGGGATATGGTCATGGAATTGGGGAGTTACAATTTTCCAATTTTTTTAATTAATAACAACAATATGAGTCTAATTAGAAACTAAATGAAATGTAATAATAAATTGAGTCCTCAATTATAGAGGGGAGGGGGCACACCCGACATGATAAATGATACGGGATAGGTCATGTGAACCCTCTTCTCAAGAATAATATATATCAATATGGTATTAATATTAATATTGAGAAACGAAAAGAATTAAATGGGAACATATCCATTATTGTACGCGTACAGGTCATGGGTGAGGGAGGTCATGCACACCACAAATATATTTCTCTATTATAGTAAAAATATTATTGTTGTTTTTTTATGACTAATAAAACTCTATTATATTCATAAATCATTCATACGGTGTTGGATTGACACATCATAAATGGTAATATGATACAAGAATCGAGACGGTTATTTTACAACCAATGTTGGATAAAATTTTCAGACTCATTTTTGGGTCCATGTAATAGACAAAAATAATAATCATATTTTTACTATCAAACCTTGTAATTGAAATACCTCATTTTTTGGATATCGAGTTAGAAAAAAGATAGCAGAATTATTGCCTTGATATTGAGGTGAATATTTCTTAACCAATATCGAGTATTTAATTCAATCTTTTGTATGAGTCTAATGAATCATTATTCATGCATTATGGGATAAAATGTGACATTTTCAATGAGTGTTAGATTTGTGAAAGTGAATAACCTTTCATGATCATTTCACATGAAGATCCCAAGGGTTTGATCCATTTATCAATTTAGAGGGTTTTGTATTGTAATATAAGTGAAAATTATTCTTTGACCATTGGATTGATGATGAGCCTCGTATGTTCTTCTGGATTATGACTGAGGCATGTCATGAAGTAACCTTACATGTCGTGTAGTACTACATGGTTCAAATTTTGTGTATTGGAAAGGATAAATCCATGTTGAATAATACGACCACCCATCACGCGGGTCCCTCAAAAGGGGTGTACTCATTTATGAACATTCATCCTCACATATATCATTCATTTATGCCTGATTTTTGGCACAAGTGTAGCCTATCCTTAGTGATTTTCCACATATAATGTGATGGTGACCCATGTATTGGATTTTGAGATATAATGTGAGATGTAATGTTATGATAGTTCTTTAGGAAATATTCGACAATGAGCATGATCAAAAAAGATCATTATTATTGAAACCGCATGTTATGTAGTGCATGAGTCATATATCGATAGAGTGGAACCACCTACGGTGATAGGTTAAGGGCCCCTATCTACATATCCATATTTAGAGTGGATCCCTTTTGTAGAGTCTAGGTATGGGTCCTCTACCTCCTATAGAGTGTTATATTCATACAGGTCAGGGAATGCATCCTCTATTGACTAATAGAGTATAACCCTTATATAGAGTTAATGAATGAGTCCTCTACCATGTGGGAGTGGAAACTTCTTATAGAGTTAGTTTATGGGTTATCTATCATGAGATTATGGAACCTTCCTATAGAGTTATGGTATGGGTCCTCTAACACAAGAGACTGGAATAATCATATGTAGTTGGGTTATGTGTCCTCTACCACGAGACAATGGATCCATCCTACAGAGTTAGGGTTAGGGTCCTCTAACATTAGAGATTGGAACCCTCCTATGGATTCTAGTTATGGGTCCTCTACTATTAGACTGGAACCCTCATTCTGGGAAGGTTGTGGGTCCTTTACTGACTTCTAGAGTGGAACCCTTTAGCTAGACATGGCATGTGTCCTATATTCACTACTATTGTGTAACTCTATTTCATGGTTGGTCATGGGATCTCCATTGACTATAAGAGTATAAACCTCACAATTTAAGAGGTTATGAGCTCTCAATCTACCCACTATGTAGAACCCCCTATAGTACGAGTATATCAGTCCTCTACTGAGATATTTTTTCCCCTAAATGGTTCAAAAATGTATAATTGTGAAGCCTGACATGTCTATTTTGGAAATAAAACACATGCGATAGAATGAATAGTTTAGTTTTTCCCAAGAAATGATGTGGGTTCTTTTCCTAGGATAGAATTTCAGATAGAGATCTCATTTCACCCTCATTTGAGATTCTTTGGTATGATCATATATTTATATATATATATCCATGATATGGGATTTTATTACTCTACTAAGATGGGAGACAAAGACGCATGGGGTATGGAACATGTTTTTTGTGTTTATCTTCTTATGGTTGGATGAGGATACACTCCTGCTTTGGTAGAAAAATAATAAATGTGTAGATATTCTACACACAACATTGATACCATTGTGTATGGATTGTAACACCCCGACCCCAGTTACCCAGAGTCGGTGCATTATTACATAACATTGGCATGATCATAAGAAATATCAAATCTCGAAAGACTGATTAGTTTATTATCCTTGGAAACACTATATATATTCATAAAGTTTTACATTACATCATAAAAATGAAAACTACAACAACATAGTCTCTATAGTCCACACTCTAATCCCCTCATACTACCCTTGCAGGTCATTCATAATTTACTTCTTTGTATCCTAGGAAAAATAAAACATAGAAAAGGGGTGAGCTCAAATGCCCAGTAAGGATAACAACTTAACGGAAACATTCATAAATAGGAATAAACATTTAAGTAAATGTATAACTAAAACAAAATCATTTTAAACTTGAACTTAAACATAGTTTGGAAAAATTAAAATTAAATAATTCCATTTATTTTTACACATGAATATTCTACTAATAGAATAATCACATGCAATATCAATAACCACTTTCATAATGATGTAATGCATAATGCCAGTCTATCATAAACGCATATCCAAGGCCTCGTGCCAAGACTAAAAATAAGATTTGTCAAGGCCTTGTTCCAAGACAATATTTTTTCTCTTGAGACATACCGATTCATTGAGGAGCTACAGTGGGCTCCACCCGTCAAATATTAAATCCAATACATTCCCATATGAAAATGTTTAAACATAACATAAACATTCGTATTAAATCTAGCATATGAAATTTAATTACTTCACCCATAAAACATGAATGGTATAAAAATAACACATTTATATTTAAACATATCAAAAAACCTTCAATAAAATATATATGTTTTGTATCATAATAAATCAACTTCAAATAAGCGTAAAATCCATCAAAGGATGTTGACATAGAATAAATCAAAATGCTTTTTAGAGAAATATATCATTCTATTTTGAAATCATTTAAGAATAATATATTTAGAAAATAAAACATTTTCTTTGAAAATATTCTTATAATCTTGTAATGGATGCTTAGACGATTTTATAATGGTCGAAAATAGCTGCACCCTCTATATATGTTAAAAAAACAGTTTTGCCTTAATTCTGTTGAAAAGGTTAAAAAGGACCTTGTTTGGAAAATGACAGAAATATTACATTATATACATATTATTAAAAGTCGTCAAGGGTATAAATGAATTTATACAATAGTAATTAAAATAGTAAGAATGAGTTGAAATACATTTTTAAGAAACATGGATGTGGATGATAAAGAGGTCCTAGTAGATAATCACGTATAAACAGCCTCGGATAAAGAAGAGATTGTGAAATAACCATTACCTTGTACTTTTCCTTGGTTGGGGTTGTTTAACCTCCTGTATAATGGTGAAATAATTGTTATCAAATGATACAAGAATCATATATATTAATATGATATCATATATGATCTATTAACATTGCATTGTTAATAATATTTTAGAATTATCGTTGTTTCGGGTTTTAACTTACTCATTTTATTTTATATGTTTTGTAACATAAGATGTGTTTGTCATGGGTAGGTTGTATCTTATTCATATCCAGAAATATATCATGAACATAAACATTATTTTGAAATCATAAAATGATAATTATACATGAATGGATACGATGGAGAATGATTCTCATCGCGTTCGTGGAGACGGTAGTCCGTACGTATGCACGAGCGACAATATCATTGTTTTGATATTAAAATAATATATAATTGGATGGTATATCATATATACAGAATCATTATATTGTTATATTTATTATTTACATTAATTAAAAATCATTATTATACCCATCCAAATAATAATACATTGAATAACAATTACACCACGACGTGGAGATGGTAAGTCGTACGTACACACGTATGGTGACATGTCATTAAAAGGATTGATAAAATACTGAATATTGTTGTAACATATTTACAATAATATTACATCATATAGGATATACTGAATTCATTATTTTAGAATGGGAATAACAATGAATGAAAAAGTGGAAGAAGAAAGGAACTTGAAAAGGGGTGGGGAAATCATTACCTCTTCTTCGGGTTCTTCCATTTGATTTGATCAAAAGGGCTCCTTAGGTTGGCTTTATGACTAAAGGAATGCCTCTAGGATGAATTTAGGGATGTTGAGAGAGTATTTCGGCAGAGTTTGGCCGATCCCAATGGCTTTGAATGTGTGAATTAATGAGAAGAGGGAGTGCCCTTTTATAAGAGGGGTGAGGGGCACTTTGGAAAAGCTAGATATATTATTTTATAATAAATTCATATTTGGTTTATAATGGCTCCAAAGTGGATTATTTAAATATTATGGTAGGGATGGGTCGAAAACCACTCAACCAATATAATTCAGAACGGTTTGGGTCATTATATTAACCTTATCTATTAGTTTTAACTCTTAGTTAATTTGTTTGACACTTACCAAGTCACTTTGTATTTTTATATTATATAGTTAATAAAAAAACTATATACCTACAAGAGACCCTCAAGTAGTCCATTAATGATAAAAATAACAGGATATAAGTCTCTTGGCTGAACATTAGATTTTTTATTAATTAAATATCAATTAATAATATAATATTTGTTTTAAAAACTCTTTTAATGTCAATTTTGACACTATTTGGAAAATTGATTTTTGTGAAAATTATAACAGAATGATTACTTCAAAAAAAGTTAATTAAATCATTTAAAACATGTCATATTAACCTAGAAAATTAGTTTAATTCATAAAAAGTCTCAAATTATATTTTTTCGGGTATTTATAATATAAATTATTTTAAGTTTTCACTATTATGGTAATTACTGCATCATCATTGTGTCATTAATAAATTAAATTATATAATGTCTAAAAATTAAAAACAAAATATCATTATTTATTAAATCTGTTTATCTTTCTAATGAATATTTATAATAGAATTTATCTTATGTGTAACACTATATTAAAAATGTTTTTGTAAATAAACTTTGATTTTAACTCTTTTAACTCTTCTTTGAATTAAATAATAATAAATGTCCTAATCTAATCCAAGTGGACCTAAATAATAATATTTTATTCCTAAGGTTGATTTTGGTCGAGATACACAAGTCCAATAGAATTAGGACATGTGATAGGGTAATATTAATATCATTTTTACCCTTAATTACCCTATTTACTTTTAACCGTGGTAAATAAAAGTAAAAAGTCACTATTCACCCAAAATTATTTTCATCTCAATGAACCACATTTTACTCCTTGATATTAACCGTGTCTCTTGGATTTTCGAAATTTCACTTACAGAAGTGGTAAAATTATGTTTTATGAAAAAATCAGTTTTTTAACTACCACTTAGTGGTTTCACTATTCATCAAATAATGAAGTTTTTCAGAAAAATACCAAAAATTCACCCTATGATAATTTCGATATTCCGAATCCAAAAATAACGTCCATACAAAAAAATGAAATTTATAAATTTCAAAAAGTGGGTATTACTATTCATTACATCAAGTTTGATTGGTTGTGGTGTGTTAGAACTCGTTGTTGCGTTCAACACATGCTATTACATTATTCAAAGAGAGTATACCGTAGATTCTTAGGGTGTTACATTCTCCCCTCCTTCAAATAATTTCGTCCAAGAAATTTCAATAATACTACCACATGAAAAGACTCGAGTGGTTCTTCATCATATGTTCCTCGGGTTCCCACATTGCCTCTTCTATCTTATGGTTTCTCCACAATTCTTTTACCAGACGAGTCGTCCAGTTTCTCAGTACTTGTTCTCTCGTATCAAGATTCTTGACAGGCTCTTCACAATATGACAGATCGGGTTCCAGTTCTAATTTCTCATATGTGAGTACATGTGTTGGGTCATGCATGTATTTTCTCAATAGAGATACGTGGAACACATCGTGGACTTTGGAGAGACTTGGCGGCATTGCCAATCGGTATGCTACAGCCCCAATTTGTTCAAGAATTTCGAAATGTCTGATGTACCTGGGACTCAATTTACATTTCTTACCAAAACGTATGACTCCCTTCCATGGAGATACCTTCTAGAAAACATGATCACTGACTTGAAATTCCAAAACCTTCCTTCGATTATCGGAATAGCTCTTCTGCCTACTTTGATCTGCTTTGATATGGTTTTGGATTACCTTCACCTTTTCCATTGTTTCCTCCACCAGTTCTGGGACTACAAGTTTTTTTTCACCAACTTCATCCCAACAGGTTGGGGTGCGACATCTCTTTCGGTATAATGCTTCATATGGTGCCATCTAAATACTCGAATGTAAGCAATTGTTATCGGAATATTCTACCAGAGGTAAATATTGATCCCACATACCGTGAATGTCAAGAGAGTAGGATCTCAACATGTCTTATATGGTTTGAATAGTTCATTCTGATTGTCCATCTATTTGAGGGTGGTAGAAAGTCCTCAAATGAAGTTCAGTATCCAAGGCTTTCTGAAGACGTTTCCAGAATCTTGAAGTAAAACGGGGATCGCGATCAGAAACAATCTATAGGGGTACTCCATGAAGTCTCACAACTTCATAAATATATAGTATTTCTAGACGTTCCAGTGGTAGATCTTATCTTATAGCATGAAAATGTTCTGACTTTGTTAGACGATCAACAATAACCCATATTGCATCTTTCCTTCTAGGATTCTTTGGTAGTCCCATGACAAAGTCCATCGTGATATTATCCCATTTCCACTCAGGTATGGGAAGAGGTTGCAATACTCAACCAGGTTGTTGCCTTCCAGCTTTCACTTGTTGACAGACCATAAATCTTGACACAGAATTGGAAATCTCCCTCTTCTTGTTGTCCCACCAAAAATTTTCCTTCAAATATATTTACATTTTGGTGCACCCAGGGTGTATAGGGAAATTGGAACTATGAGCATCATCCAACAATTCTTTTTTTAGATCAGTTATATCGGGAACACAACGTCTCTTCCCAAATTTCAAAATTCCATCTTCATACACAAAGTCTCTCAATCTTCCTTCATTCACAGCTTTAATCTTCTTTTGAAATTCTTCATCATCGGTCTAAGAAATCTTAATCCTTTCTAGTAAATATGGTTTGGAAACCATTTGAAAAAAGCATTGATGTTTTACCTTCCCTGGTTATTCCCATGTCAATCATTACTAGATCCATGAGAATATGATCCCTTTCAATTCTCATATAGTTCAAAACTCCATGTTCTATTCGGCTCAAAGCATCTTCCACCTTATTTTCTTTCCTCGGGTGGTACTGTATCGTACAATTATAATCCTAGAGTAATTCAAGCCATCTCCTTTTCCTCATTTTGAGTTCTTTTTGTGAGAAAATATACTTTAACTATTGTGATCAGTGTAAATCTCACATTTTTCACCATAGAGGTACTGCCTCCATATCATCAAAGCAAAGATCATAGATTCTAAATCGAGATCATGAGTAGAATAGTTTTGTTCATTAATTTTCAACTATCGTGATGCATAGGCAATAACCCTATCATTCTGTATAATGACACAACCAAGTCCTTTCTTCGATGCATCACTATAAATAACGAACCCATCATTCACTTATGGTAAAGTCAATATAGGATCATTGACTAATATTCTCTTCAGTTCGTTGAAACATTCTTCACACTATTTTGTCCAAACAATTTTAACCCCTTTACGTGTGATCTTCGTTAATGGGTTTGCCAATCGGGAAAAATTGTAGAAGAAATGTTTATAATAACCTGCCAAACCAATAAAATTGCGTACCTCAGTTATACTAGTAGGTTCTGGCCATTCTTGGATTGCCTTGGTCAAAGAAGGATCAATAGAGATTCCATCTTTTGAGACAATATGGACAAGAAAAAAAATCTCCTGAAGCCAGAATTCACACTTGCTAAACATCCCATATAATTCATGTCTTCTTAGAATCTTCAAGATAATGCGAATTTCATTTTCATTGTCTTCGTAGCTTTTGGAGTATACCAAGATATCATCAATAAATACCACCATAAATTCATCGAGATATTCCTTGAAAACTCTATTAATTAGATCCATGAATACAGAGGGTTAATTAGTCAATCCAAATGGCATTACTGTAAACTCATAATGCACGTACCTGGTTCGAAATGCTGTCTTCCGGATGTCTTCCTTCATCACACAGAACTGATGGTATCCAAATCGAAGATCAATATTTGAAAAAAATTGAGCTCCATGCAGTTGGTCAAATATATCATCATTGCGAGGTAGGGGATACTTGTTCTTTATTGTTATATCATTGATCTCCCTGTAGTCGATACATAACCTCATAGATCCATCTTTCTTTTTAACAAAAAGAACAGGGGCTCCCCATGGAGAAACACTAGGGTGAATAAATCCCTTATTAATCAAGTCCTCTGATTTTTTCTTTAGTTAAACTAATTCTACAGTGGCCATTCTATAAGGGGTATTCAATATAGGCCTTGATCCTGGAATTAAAACAATGGAAAACTAAACTTCTCGTTCTGGAGGATGTCCAGGTAAATATTCCTGAAACAGTCCTACATATTATTTCACAATAGGTAAATCCTCTTTTGGAACATTCCTTTTCCTCACTCATAGTCATTTCATTCTCTTCCTCCCCAATTATTGAATTTAGTTGATCTAATGGGGGTGGATCTAGATAAGAAATAGGTGGTGATGAATCTTCTCTAAAGATAAGGTGTTCTTTATCATCATCATCAAAAATCATAACCTCCGTCTTCTTACAATAAATCTTCACATCATGGTCAGAAATCCATTCCATACCGAGGATTATATCAAACTCAATCATATGTACGATGATGAGATCAACAAATAAAGAACATTTATGTGCTCTAATGGGGACTGATTCACAAAACATTGTTGCAATGATACTTCCCTTAGGAGTTTTAACTGACAACTCCCTTGTCAAATAAAATTGGAAATATCTAATTTTCATATCAAATTGGGAAGATATGAAACAATGCAATGATCCAGAATCAAATAATTCATTTTCTAAACTTGAGGAAACCATTAAATTACCTGCCACCACATCTTTCGAGGCATCTACCTCAGCATTAGTGATAGAATAGTCTTGGCCTTGATCCCTTGGACTTTTCTGAGGTAAGTTATCCTGATGTTTAGGACATTCATTTTAAAAATGTCCCATCTCCCTGCAATTGTATCACTGAACATCGGTAGCTTCCTTCTTCCCTTTGCAATCGCGAGCTTGGTGGCCTTTTTCACCACACTTGTAACAGAATCCCATTCCTTTTAATAAAGTACTAGGTTGTTAATTCCCACATTTAATGTTGTATGGATATTCAACTTTTTTGTTCTTCTCCATACTTCCATTCCCATATTGATCATCAGATCTCTTCTTATCTTTCTTTTCATTAAAGTCATAAGACTTCTGGAATTCCTATTCTGTATTGATAGCACATGAGACAATGTCTTCGTATGACGAGAAGGATTGTGAAACTAATGCTCGACGGAGAAATGGTTTTAACCCAGAAAATAAATGATCAATCTTACTTCTTGGGTTACGTATATAATCTCTATAATACCTTGATAACCTTGTAAATTAGCCCCATACTTTGCGACATTCTCATCCTCCTTTTGTCTCAGGCCCAGAAATTGTCTTTCCATATCTGCTCGATGGTCACAAGAAAAATATTTTTAAAAAAATTGATCTTCGAAAACACTACATTCCATATTTTATACTTCATCATATTCTTTCATCTTTTGAATCAATGACCACCATTGATCAGCATCTCCAGTTAGGCGGTGAACTGGCATGATAACTTTTTCCCTTTCACTACTTCCCAAAGCTTGAAATATTTTCTCTAGAGAACCTATCCATTGCTCAGCTACCAATGGATTTGTACTCCCACTAAATGTTGGTGGTTGTTTCCTCGTGCAGCAATCTAACATTGATCCTCCACGCTGTAGATCAGGGTGCTCCATTCGGGTAAGGTTATTATTCAAGAACTGAGTGAGTTGTCCGAGTATGGTGATTAGTTGATCAGCACCAGTTGCATCACCAACTCCACTATAATTATCTTGAGTAGGATTGAAATCCCTACATAGAGTAAGTGCATTGATACAGTTTCCATTTCTTCCACTAGGCACCATTTCTAAACAATGGAATAAACTAGATCAGTTTATGAATCAAAATACATAATTGCATACTTATAAAACACTTAACAGAAATTGAAATATTTATGGATACAATCCATAATTATAAAAAAAATTCTTTGAGGATGTATATACTCATAAACCCTTCATAATGATTTTTAAATAAAAAGAGAGTTATCCTATGCATATCCCCCGGGAGTGTCGTAACCAAGAGTGCAGCAAGGCTCGTTGTAGTGCACCAGTTCCCGTTCGAGTCTAGCTCAAAGCGCTGTTTTTGGGTTTTACCCCTAGGTACATCTTTGCCAGAGCTTCCTCTACTTGCTCATATCCAGACATGGATGTATTGCTCGGAAAACTCACAAAATCTCAACAATACCAAAATTCTAGGAAGTTCTTCTTTACTAATCCTCAATGTCCATCTTAAATCTATGTGCTCTAATCAAAGTTTATCTAAATCTAGCTACCAAGGTCTGTATTAAACTTCCTATGATACCAACTGTATTGCCCCGACCCCAGTTACCCATAGTCAGTGCATTATTACATAACATTGGCATGACCAAAAGAAAGATCAAATCTCGAAAGACTGATTAGTTTAGTAGCCTTGGAAACAGTACATATATTCATAACGTTTTACATTACATCATAAAAATGAAAACCACAACAACATAGTCTCCATAGTCCACACTCTTATCCCTTCATACTATACCTTAAGGTCATTCATAATTTACTTTTTATATCCTGGGAAAAATAAAACATAGAAAAGGGGTGAGCTCAAATTCCTATTAAGGATAACAATATAGCGGAAACTTTCATAAATAAGAATAAAAATTTAAGGCAATGTATAACTAAAACAAAAGCCTTTTAAACATGATCTTCAACATAGTATGGAAAAAATAAAATGAAATAATTCCATTTAATTATTCACATGGATATTCTACTAATCAAACAATCACATGAAATATCAAGAACAACTTTCATAATGATGGAATGCATAATGCCAGACTATCATAACCACATATCCAAGGACTCGTGCTAAGAATAAAAATAAGATTTTTTCAAGGACTTCTGCCAAGACACTAGTTTGTCTCATGATACCTACAGATGCATCTAGGAGCTATAGCAGGCTCCAACCGTCACATATTAAGTCCAATGCATTCCCATATGAAAAGGTTTAAACATAACATAAACATTTGTATTAAAACTAGCATAGGAAATGTAAATAATTCACCCATAAACCATGAATGTTATAAAAATAACACATCCATAGTCAAACATATCAAAAAAACTTCAATAAAATTTATAAGTTTTGTATCATAATAAATCAACATCAATGAAGCGTAAAATCCATCAAAGGATGTTGACATAGATGAAATCAAAACTCTTTTTATAGAAATATCTCTTTCTATTTTGAAATCATTTAAGAGACATATATTTATAAAATAAAACATTTTCTTTGAAAATATTCATATAATCTTGTAAGGGAAGCTTCGACGATTTTATAACGGTGGAAAATAGCCACACCCTCCATATAAGTAAAAAAACATTAGTATTTTTATTCTGTTGAAAAGGTTAAAAAGGACCTTGTTTGGAAAACGACAAAAAGATTCCTTTATATAATAATTATAAAATTTCTTAAAGGGTATAAATTAATTTATACCATAGTCTATAAAATAGTAATAATGATTTGAAATACATTTTTAAGAAACATGGATGTGGATGATAAAGAGGTCCCAGTAGATAATCATGTATAAACAAGCTCAGATAAAGAAGAGATTGTGAAATAACCCTTACCTTGTAATTTCCCTTGGTTGGGGTAGGTTAACCTCCGATATAATGGTTAAATAATTTTTATTAAATTATACAGGAATCATATATATTAATATGACATCATATATGATCTTTTAGCATTGATTTGTTAATAATATTTTATAATTATTGTTGTTTCGGGTTTTAACTTATTTGTTTTCTTTTATATGTTTTGTTACATAAGCCGTGTTTTTCATGGATTGGTTGTATATTATTCATAAACATTATGATATCATGTTCTTAAACATTATTTTGTAATCATAAAATGACAATTATACTTGAATGGATATGATGGAGAATGATTCTTATCGCATTCGTGGAGACGGTAGTCCATACGTACGCACGAGCGACAATATCATTCTTTTGATATTAAAATAATATATAATTGTATGGGATATCATATATACAGAATCAATATCATGTTATATTTACTATTTACATTAATTAAAAATCATTATTATACCCATCCAAAAAATAATATATTCAATAACAATTACACCACGATGTGGAGATGGTAAGTCGTACATACACACGTTTGGTGACATGTCATTCAAAGGATTGATAAAATACTGAATATTGTTGTACCATATTTACAATAATATTACATTATATAGGAGATACTGGATTCATTATTTTATTATGGTAATAACAATGAAAGAAGAAGTGGAAGAAGAAAGGAACTTGAAAAGGGGGGGTGAAATCATTACCTCTTCTTCGGGTTCTTCCTTTTGATTTGATCAAAAGGGCTCCATAGGTTGCCTTTCTGACTAATGGAATGCCTCTAGGATGAAGTTAATGAATTTGAGAGAGTATTTGGGCGGAGTTCGGTCGAGTCAAATGGCTTTGAAGGTGTGAATTAATGAGAAGAGGGAGTGCCCTTTTATAAGAGGGGTGAGGGGCTCCTTTGGAAAAGCTAGAAATATTATTTTATAATAAATTCAAATTTGGCTTCTAATTGCTCAAAAGTGGACTATTTAAATTTTAATGTGGGGATGGGTCGAAAACCACTCAACAAATAGAATGTATACCGGTTTGGGTCATTATATTAACCTTTTCTTTTAGTCTTAACTCTTAGTTATTTAGTTTGACACATACCATGTCACTTTGTATTTTTATATTATATAGTTAATAAACATACTATATAACTCCAAGAGACCCTAAATTGGTCCATTAATGATACACCTATAATGATATATGCCTCTTGGCCGATCATTAGATTTTTAGGAATTGAATATCAATTAATAATATAATATTTGTTTTAAAAACTCTTTTATGTCAATTTTGACACTATTTTGAAAATTTTTTATTGTGAAAATCATAATAGAATGATTACTTCTAAAAAAGTTAATTAAATCATTCCTAACATGTCATGTTAATCTATAAAATTAGTTTAATTCATAAAAAGTCTCAAATTATATTTATTTGGGTATTTATGGTATAAATTATTTTAATTTTTCACTATTATGGTAATTACTGCATCATCATTGTTTCATAAATAAATTAAATTTTTTAATGTCTAAAAATAATAAATAAAATATAATTATGTAGGAATTTTTTTTATATTTCTAATAAATATTTATAATCGAATTTATCTTTTTTGTAAACCTATATTAAAAATGTTTTAGTAAATAATCTTTGATTTTACCTCTTTTAACACTTCTTTGAATTAAATAATAATAAATGTCCTAATCTAATCCAAGTGGACCTAAATGATAATATTTTATTTATAAGGATTTTTTTGGTCGACATACACATTCCAAATAGAATTAGGACATGTGTTTGGGTAATATTAATATCATGTTTACCATTAATTACCCTATTTGCTTGTAACCGAGGTAAATAAAAGTAAAAAGTTACTATTCACCAAAAATTATTTTCATCTCAATGAACAACATTTTACTCCTTGATATTAATTGTGGCTCTCAGATTTTCAAAATTCCACTCACAAAAGCGGTAAAATTATGTTTCATGAAAAAATCCGTTTTTTAACTACCAGTTAGTGGTTTTACTATTCATCCAAAAAATGATGTTTTTCAGAAAAATACCAAAAAATAACCCGAGGCTAATTTCGATATTCCAAATCCAAAAATGAAGTCAATTTTGAAAAATAAAATTTATAAATTTCTTAAAGTGGTTATTACTATTCATAACGGCTAGTTTGATTGATTGTGGTCTGTTAGAACTCGATGTTGCGTACAACACACGCTATTGCATTATTCAAAGAGAAGTGTATAATAAAAGCTTGGGGTGTTACATAGATGATCTTACTCTCTTGGTTTGTGTGGAGCTGATTTTTTTTCACTACTTACCTTTTAATATTTAATCCTATTTTGTCACTTTCTACTCTAACTTCATCTTTTGGGGTGTCCAACTGGGTATGTATATAGTCACTCGTAGATGGGGTTTTCTCCCATCTGTCATGTATTATTCATAATAAAAATATTTCATTAGTGATTATAGAATAGCTTAGTGAAACTTGGTGCCTTGTAGTGTGTACGGTGGTCAAACCATAGAGATTAGGAGACTCACACTTTCATCACGTTTACTATACATTATAGTTTTTTCAGGGTGTTACATCTCTCTAGTTAGGAATGTATTTTATCTATTTTACATTCATTATTAAATTATCATTCTCTGATAAAATCTACAAATATTACATTCATTAATTTTCACCTAGTATTTTTCATCATTATCATTTATTCATCTACACTTTAACATCAAGAGGATTGTGTGTCAGTGTACATGTACATAGGCAAAGACCTCCCCAAGTTAGTTATTCCTTTGGTGATGGTTGAAAAATCCTTTCTTTGGATTTAGGCTTGGGGTAGTTATGGCTGATTCCCCATTGGGTTAGTTAGGTATATATATATACATTATGAATAATGTTTTCCAACACCACCTATAATTTATTGTCATGGTTTTTGTGGATTATATCATGGTGTAATATTATACTTGAAGAAACAATGAAAAACATCTTGAGAATGTTTTGAATGCACCAAGAAAGCATCAGTTGTATACTAATATCACAATGTATAACTTATATATCATCATGACTCACTTATTGGATCACAATATCTTATAATTATGAGTATCAATTAACCCAAAGAAAGTCAATGCTGCAATTTTCTGGGAGCATCCCAACAATTTTCTTGATATAAAAAGTTTGATAGGGATGGATGGATTTTATAGGAATTTCATTAAAGGATTATAATTCCTTGCTACAACTCTTACTAATGTAAAAAATAATGGTTGGATGTTATTCTATTCTGAACCATGGGATATTTCGATTCATTGTGAAAGAAAGGATTACATTTTGCTAATTTTTATTCTGAAAGGGCTTATCAGTGTCTATATAATGTTATCTGATGCATCAGTCATCAGGATTAGTACTAATTTTTTTATTTATTATTTTCCTATTGGTCTAACTATTCGATCTCACATGGGTGTAATTTCCCAAAACACAATCTCAATCTTATCGGAGTTTTCCATTATTTGTGTTTTTGGAGACATAATCATATATGGGATAACATTGTGGTGCATACTATCCACCAATACTCAAGTATATATTTATACGATGTGAATTAAATCACAGATAGTGAATATGTGTCAAATATCGTCTTTATTTTCACCATTAGCATGCATATTATCCTGAAAAATGCAATGTGGAAGCTGATGCACTTGAAGGACCTCAGAACACCCTGAGAGGGGAGGGGTAAATCCTGGTGTCATGTTTTTCATTAAAATTCAATGATTTTGTTCCCACATTTTCTAGAACCTATTAAACCTATTTGAAGAGGATGTAAGGAAAATAAACCCTCACATTCATCGTAGTGACACATCAACTATACTTGGTTCACCACAAAGTGCTACGTCAATGAAGCATACACTGATAGTGTGTCGGTCATACCAAAAAAACTAATGATCATATGTTTTGGATAATATTAGTTTTCTATAGTCACTCTATGCCAGGATCACATCCTATACAATGTTTTAGTGATAGAACAATGCATCCTTTAGATTACTTCCACTAACTCCCCCTTTCTCACTGTGTTGGAAGAATTATCACTCAGTTTATTAACTTGAAGGTTGCTTCAATTGATTATCATTAAATCATTCATATTCAACTGTAAATGGATTTCCTTTTGAAGCCCCGCAATCACCAATACATGTAATTTATTTTCCCACACACGGATATTTTATAGAAATTAATATCTTAAACTGATTTGGTTAATTTTTAGGCTTCCATGGGGTTTCTGCATACTACTTCAGTTTCTGCATACCACTGTTGTTTCCGTGTACCGTTCAGGCCATCTGCGAACTACCCTACACTAAATAGTTCTCCATTTTTCATACTCCTCCAAACCTATATTTATCATCCAACTCCACATACTTCCTTTCTCCATGGAATACTACAAGACCTTCTTATGCGAACCACACTCCCTTTCGCGGGCATTTTTCCTTACGCAAATAATTCTCTCCATGTACTGTATTCTCTTCTATGAACCACTTCAGACATCACCATATTTCTTCCTGAAATTTTAATCTCTAATTTCATCCCTTAACAAAGGGGATTACTTCTCTTTATATAGGATCATAACTCTACAAATTTAGCTAATTGTATTTACCCAAATTTTCAATGTGGGAAAATCTTAATTGTATACTGAACTCCATATGAGTACTGTAATCCTCCACCACACCCCGCTCCAATTTCATGAACCGAAGAAATCCCGTGAACCTTCAGCATTCCGCATACCACACGTATTCACAATATACCATCTATGCAAACCGTTTTTGATTCTACGCACTGCTGCACGTACCATTCCCACTACCTAGAATACAGCCACAAACCATCCACAGAACGTGGTACACTGTCCATATTATAAGGATGGTGGTTCCCTAATTTTTTCAAATTTTCTTTTTTGTTTAGAATACCATTATTTTGAATGTAAAAATATGTTGTTTTCCAACACCAAACTCGTGATTTTAAAGCCCAAAAATTTGACAAACACAAGGAAACTATTCCACCTTCAATACTGCATTCAGCCTCAAAGATATGAACTTATTATTTGAGAACTCCCTAGTCTTCCTTGTGTAGATTGACTACAAACACAAACCAAACTCCATTATTGTCAATCAATAGTTTCGGTTACAACAATCTCCCCATCTTGGGTTTTTTTCAATATCAAGATAAATTCACTGATGTGACAATATTGATATAAACCCAAATATTCAGGAAATAACTAATTTTTCACACTATGTCTATGTGAGAAGTGATTGGTATAAAAAAGAGGAGAAAGGAAATGAATTGACTTATCATCCTTTTCTATTATCCCCCATAGTTTCATTATTGGATTTTTCTATTCTCTATCATTCTTTTCTCAAGAAATAAACAGATCACACTCCATTGAATTTATCCATTCACCCCTATTAGAAATAAACCCAATGAACCAAATATTTTCTTATAGAGTAAAAAAATTATTCCCATAAATCATATCTCCCCCATAAACATGCATCATTTCCACAAAAAAATTAAAAATAGTTACAAAAATGTGGAGAGGGAATCTCATTACCTTTTAATGAATAGGGAGGTGGCTCAACACTGAGTTTCAACCAATGTTTCTAAAACAGAACAGCTGATAGTGGCTTGGTCCTAATTTCATCAACTTGCTTATCAATTCCCACGTGGTCCATTTAGATCCCACAATGATCGACATGTTTTATGATGAAGTTATATCTGATCTAAATTTGTTTCATATGAGAATGTAGAACATGATTATTCATAAGTTATTTTTTACTCTTGTTATCATAGTAATCATCATTGGTTGTTTAAACTCATCACCTATGTCAATTAGTTGTTACTTCATCCAAAGTAAGAGAGAGAATTCGGTGGTAGCTGATATATATTTAGCTTCATCAGTAGTAAGAGAATTAATTTCATGTTTTATCGTAATCTTGGCCATGAATTTCATCCCAATATAGAATGCTCCACCAGTGGTGGAATTTGTTTCTATTATATCTCCAACCCAATTAGCTTAAAAAGGCTAGTAGTTCATTATCTCTTCCATCAGTAATGTATATCCCATAATTATGTGTATGATGAATGTATCTCATTATTCTTTTCACTACCTCTATATGTTATTCATTAAAACTACTCATAAAAAGGGCTGCAAGGCATGTTTCAATGATTATATCTAGACTTGTCATTGTCTAGTATAATAGGCTTCTGATGATTCTTATGTACATGGTAGGAACCACATAATTTCTGTCCTAATGCTTCACAATATTTTTTCCAGCCGCAATTGGAGTCGACATTGGTTAGGAATAATTAATATTGAATTTTGTTAGCATCTCTCTTGAATAATTTACATAAGAAATGAATGATTAATCCTTCTTCTGAATCACCAGAAACCCTAAAAAGTATGTGATTTCACCAATAATGGATATTTTGTACTTCTCATTTCATGTGATGGGAAAATTCTTCCACAGATCAATGCCTACTTCCAACAAAAATAATATCATCAATGTCTACCAATACCATTAACATTTCCTTTTGATAATTCATCACATAGAGATTATGATCCACTCATCCTCTTTTAAACTTAGGCTTTCTCAGATAAGAGTCCAACTGAGAGTACCATGCTTTTGGTGCTTGTTTCAAGCCATATAAAGCTTTCTTTAAAATGAAAACCTTCAATTCTTCATTTCCATGATTGAACCCCACATGTTTTTCAATTTAGAATTGTTCTTCCAATAATCCTTTTAATAGTGAAGTATTAATGTGAATTTTATACACTTTATAATCTCTGTAGATTTTTTGGGAAAGAAGAAACTGGATTGAATCCAGTATCCCTACTGGAGAAAATGTATCCTCAACATCAACACCTTGATTTTTAAATATCTTTTATTAATCAAGCATGCCTTATTTCTAAACAAATATCGATCTTCATCTAATTTTTTCTTGAAAATACACTTCTTTCCATGCACATTATGAACTTCAAGGATTTTAATAGGATCCCATGTCTGATTTTTTTCAATCATATCTAATTATTCATTCTTTTATTTCACCCATGACTCTTACATTGCAGCTTCTTAAAATGATGAATGTTCCACAATTGATAGAAATATAGATTGTGAATTATTCCCTATTCTCCTTGTCTATGTTGGTACATTCCCATCCCCAATATTGTGTGACTGATCAGTCTCTTCTCTTTAATTTCACCATTGGGGTTCGACCAAATTCTATCTAGTTCTAGTTTATTCTTCAGATTCTTCTTTAGAGTCAACATAATTATTTGAATCTTGTGGGTTCTTTACACCTTCATCTCCTTCTGTATTTGCATTTGATCCATGTTCACATTCTTCCTCATCTTCTATCACATTAGTATAATAATTCATTTAGTAATGTGTGTTTTTCCCATCAATGATATTAATATTTATACTTTCAATAATAATTCCCAAGTGCTTATTAAAACACTTGTACGCTTTGTTCTTCATTGAGTATTAATGAAATATTCTTATGTCTGCATTGTCTCTATACTTCCCTTGATTACCTTCTTTGTTTCAGATGAAACATTTATTTCCAAAAACACAAAAATATTTAAATGAGGGATTCATTCCATGACATAATACATATGGTGTCTTTTTATCACCCGTATATATCCTTGATCAATTATGAATATACATTGTATCTTTTACCACCTCTTTCACAAAATGATAAGGAATACAACTCTCAATCAGCTTATTTCTATCCATGATGTTTACGTGTCGATTCCTGCACTCAACAACTCAATTTGTCTATGTAGTTCTCACAAGTTAATCCTCATGTTTTTCCCAGGATTCTATAAGTAATTTTCAAATTTAATGGATTTGTATTCCACTCTATTATCAGATCTCTGGACTTTTAAATTCTGTCGGGTATCATTCTCAGCGATTCGACGATTGGTTTTCATACAATCAATCAATTTTTGCTTCTTGTGTATATCAATCACACATTTCATTCCACTGTAATCATCGAGGAAAATAACAAAGTACATGACTCCATGTGTTCCAGAAACATATATCAAGCAGCATACATATGTATGGAAAAGGAAATGTGATTTGATGCTATTTTCTTCTTTGGTCTGTAGTAACTGCAGACCTGTTTACCTCACATGAAAGCACTAGAGGCCTTTTATGGTTAATGTTTTAGATTATGGTTATCCATGACTATCTTCAACATAGATTTATTTTCCATGTCATTATAATTGTTATTCCCCAATATTCAATGCCATATGTTCTTTTCCTCTTCAATAGTTATGTAGAAAATGGTATCATTGTTGTCAACCATATATAAGTTTCCATCTATTCTACATCCTTTCATCATAGATTTACCAGAATTACCTCTTATAGTATAACCATTTTAAATGAATGTCACAATAATACCCGATTCACAGTGTTGACTAACACTAAGAATATTGTGACTCAGATCATCCACATAATGGACTTCAGTTTTCTACATCTCTCCATTATCAATCTGAGTACTTCTACTACCTTTTATTTTCAATGAACCATTGATACAAAACATCAATTTTCCATCGACCTATATCGTGACATTTGTTAATAGGTATACATTACCCATCATGATGGATGAGAATCCACTGTCAGTAATCTAGGTGCATTTTTTCTTTATAGCATTGGGGGATACTTCCGCCAAATTGGATTTTCCAATTTCTATATTTTCATTCCATAAGATATTGGATTGAGCGAAGGACTCTGATGGTCTTTCAATTCTCTATTCTGTGTACAGGGGATCATTAGGTTCATAATCATTTTATAGAGGAGAAAACCTGTTTAAAATAACATCACCATTTGGTTGACGAGTATTGACTAGTCTCTAAGCATTGAATGAATTTCTCCTATCATACCTCTTCATAAAATAGACAGCATTATGGACAAAGTTAGAACTGTGAAAACAATATCCAAAGATTTTAATATACCATAATAATTATGATATTAATATGTTATAAATTATTTTACTCATAACTATTCCCATTTATATTGCTCTTGGTCTCTTTGGTGTTTGACATTGCATGGCCCATATTGCCACAAAAATAACACTTCATTAAAGGAGATGCATTATCACATTCTTTTATCTACATGCCTTCATCTAGAAAAATTTTTTTTGACACCATATCATTTCTAGAAACTTGAGGATAATCATCAGTTATATATTCAGTTTGATTTATGTGTTTTTTCTGAACATTTAGTTGTTTTTCAACCCGATCAGCATTCAAATTTCCTTTATTCTGGTTCAATTTATTTATAGAATTGGGCATTTGATCATCGAAACGAATACCACTATTTCCCATGCATGTGGGTCATTGGTGACTCAATATTATATTTACTCTTTCAGAACCACATTTTCCCTCTCTAGCACCTCAGCATCCCAGAACCTTATAAATTGTATTTTTATCTTACCATCTATTGAAATTGATTCACTTCAGAATTTACATCTTAGAGTAACAAATTCTTCTTTGAGTCATTCAATGTTCCTGTTCTTCTCCGTCAGTTTTGAGGTAAGTTAACTGATGAACTTTTATTGTTCTTTAGTAATGAGATTCATTTCCACAACATTATATGTGATTTCAAGGATTGATGATATTACTTTGACTAGTTTTTCCAGTCATTCAATTTTTTCTTCGAGATGATCAATATATTTTGAATATTCCAACACCATTACTTTACACTTATTCCATCCCTTATATTTATTATAAGATTACCAAAATAATATTTAAGGTGAAACTTGGGATCAACATTAGTATTCAAGTGATTGTCTCTATGTTAATGTGTTAATGGTTTTGACTTCTCAATTACATTCATCATGAGAGCGTGGTTCCTAGATTTGAAATCTTCTTTCTCTTCCTCAAAGATTTCATTTTCATCATATTATTCGTCAAAAAAAAACTCTTTCATTGATGTTTATTTATATATTTGAAGTCTATATTTTTGAAAAACCATCTCTATGGTTATTAATGGCTCCACTTTCTCTATCATAATCATCATACATTTTTTAGTCGATGAGAGGCAATGTGCCAAAATCTTCCACAATTAAAACAAGCCATAGATAGTTTTATTTCATATTTCCAATTTACCTTATTAAGTTTATTATCAATGAGAGAAAGAACTTATTTTTACTCATCATCTCCTTTATCACAATCCCCTAAAATTTCTATCTTTTCTCTATATTTGAAAGCTGTGTCCTTACTTACATGAGTTGTTGAATCTTCTCAGTTGACTCTCAAATGATATTCCCTCACGATACTCAGTAGATTAGCAAGGGAAAATTTGGAAAGATTCCTTTCTTCAAGACCTGAAATATTTGAATTATAAATTGGTGGATATATTCTCAAGATATTCTTTACAATATCAATGTATTTGATCTCTTTCCCAATCCATCTAATTGCTCAAAGAATTTCTTTATTTCAATTGATGAAAGAATATTCATTTTCATTAGGGAGTATATGTAGTTACTCAAACATATTCTATAAAACTTGGAGCTTCGCATCCTTCAAATTTCTATCAACTTCATAAAAATTATACTGTTTTTACAAAAAAAAAATTGGTTTTACATTTCATCACCTTCATATATATTTTATATGAAAGTGCTGATGTTAGGGAATTCTATACTTTATATTCAGAATCCATCATTTTCCTATCTTTATATGTCATAGATAGACCGGTTTGATCAATGAGCTATATTCATTGTGTAGTGGAATAAATTACATCAGTTACAGGAGATATTAGATGAGATCTCATACTGTTCTTCCATATTTGAATGTTACATCCATAAAACTAAGGAAATACCCTAACATTTACTTCATCCTCCATTATAGAAAAATAGCACAGATTTAACACTAGAATCCTTTACGCTCTGATACCCCTCGAAATACCCCAGAACACTCTATGAGGGGAGCAGTAAATAATGGTTTCATAATTTTATTTTAATCAGATGGATCTTGTTACCACATTGGATGGAACATGTTAAATTATTATGAAGAGGAAGTATATAAAACAAATAGTTTTTTGAAGGTTGGGGCCGAAGCCTCATTTTTTTTAATAAAGCAAAGAAAACAACTCTTTTAACTGGGTAGAGGAAGACCCATTAAATACCCCAAAGGCCCAATGGGATTTTAGCCCATTACATTGCCCGTACAGAAAACAAATAGTCACATGGAATAAAATAACACATCAATTTTACTTGGTTCACCACTTAGGGAAACGTCCAGGGAGCATTTGATAATAGTGTGTTTGGCGCGCAAAAAACTCCTAATATTCGCAATTTTTGGATTACAAGATTTTATCAGAGTCACTCTAGCCCAGGTGCACTGCCATTACCAGTTTTAGGGATAAAACACTGCATCCCTTAGATCACTTCTGCTGATTCCCCCTTCCTCACTAAGTTGGATGAATCTTTACTTAGTTTATCGATATGAAGGTCCCTTAAAATGTTTATCATTAAATCATACATCTTTAACTATAAATGGATTAGATTTAACTATCATGTAACCAACCACATATGTAATTTATTTTCCTATACACTGATATGTTATGGAAATTAATTTTTCAAATTCATTTGGTCAATTTTTAGGCTTCCATGGGTTTTCTACATATTGTTGTTGTTTCTACCTACTACTGTTTTTTCCAAGTACCATCAAAATCCGCCACAAACTACAGTACCCCACATACTTCCTTACACTGCATACATATTTATTCCTCCACTTACCATCATTCTCTACATACTGCCTTTCTCTGCCACATACTATGAGAGCTTCCTGCATGAACCACACTCTCTTCTGTGGACTGTTTTCATTATGCAAATGGTTCTCTCTCCACATCGTCTTCTACTCTACAAACCACTTCATAATTAATGAGATTTCCTCCCGAAATTTTAATCTATAATATCATCCCTTAACACAGGAAATTACTTCTCATTAAATTACAACATAACTCCATAAATATTTCTAATCTTATTTACCAATATTTTCAATGTGGGAAAATCTTCACTTCATACTGAAGTCCCTATGTATACTATAAGAAACCACCATGTATCGATCCAATTTTTAGAACAGTAGAAAACCCAAAATCCATTTGTATTCCGCATACCGCACACCTTCACCGTATACTGTCATTGAGAACCGTTTTTGGTTCTGTGCACTGCTCCGTCTATCGTTCCTGCCACCTAGAATGTAGTTGCGAACCATTGCTAGAACAGGGGACGTACTCTATGTTTCAAGGAATATGGTTCCCTTTATTTTAGAAATTTTATTTTTTGTTTCTCATAAAATTAAATCCTATGTGAAAACCTATGTTTCCCAACAGCAATATCCTGATTTTGATTCCCAAAAAATTTACAAACACAGTAATGCTACGCTGCCTTAAATATTTCTATTAGCCTCAAACGTGTGTCTTTATTTCATATGAACTCTATATTCATCCATGAGGATACTGAAAGCAAATAAAATCCAAACTCCATTATTATCAGATAAATGATTTTCTTCCAACAACACTTAGCCGTGAAAATAAGCCACATGACGTCTAGGAAGCCAGTGATGACTGGAATTTCATGACCCTTATTTCGGTGTTGAATCTATAGTATCAATAGAGTCAAGATGAATTTTTTCTTTAAACCCTAACAGTTACTTCTTTGATACATGATTGGTTGAATATAATAATTTTTTTCGACCCTGAGGGTTTGTCCTACGAGAATGTAATTTTGGGGAGGACCCTCCTCTATATTGGCCAGTTTATGAAGACAAAATCCAACCTAAACAAGGGTATATTTGGGTTCCTATATATATGTGAGAGGATATGATGTGAGAATCCAATGACTCTTATTACTAAGTTCTCATTGGTATCACAAAGATGTATCTTGACATGAACTACATGTATTGAATTTCTTGGATGAAACCCCAATTTGTTTGTTTTATCATAAGTTGTTTCACCAATAAAAAGTTGACGGTGGAGAACTAGTATCCTGATATCTTGTTTTAGTAATTTCTAGTCCTAGAATGGAAATAGGATGATATTTATATGGATTTTTAATTGTTTTACCATTCCTTCTTAGAGGTTGTGATGATGTTTTGGTAGTCATGGATTGACTATTGAATGTATCCCACTTCATTCCATTCTGGGGGTCTTTATAGGTTAATGATGTGTGACGACTATATGTCTATGAGATTATATATATAAATGGGGTCCAACATACAATTTTTTCATAGAGGTATCCTCATATCACATCAAAGATATGGAATTTTCTATAGTGATTTATTGGTATACAGGTGTCAGATGAAATTTTTCGAGCATGCATCCTTGATTTTGGATGATATATGTATAATAATATCCTATCATTTAGTTTTCTTATAAAAATTTCATTATGTAAAATATTTATATGGATCAATATGAATCCTTATAAGGTAGTTCATGTCATTCACCCATGTATTTCTTAGAGGTTGGTGAGGTAGTGAAACTAGGTAATCATTGTGTGTATGAGACATTAGATATAATGCAGTTAATCCGAAACAATATACCTACCCCTAAGTAGTGATAGAAGTTGTATTCCAATCAACACCGATGACCTATGGAGTTCATTTTCAGGGATCATTTTTTCTAGCAGGTATCGCCCATAATTGGCCATAGATAGATACGGAGGCATAGTAAGATGCCACCTTGTTTTATTAGGCCATTTTAATTCTTAGATAGAGTTAATCCAATAACCTATTAGTTTCTATTACCTCATAGGTATCATGAAATGAACGACATCCCCCACATTTCATAACTTCACTATTATCATACTAACCATCTCATACTTTTGATCCCAGTGAAGTTGAATTGGATGTCAATGCCTCTTTTGAGGAGTATACCATACACATCATTGATCAGAGAATAAAGGCTCTTTAAGGAGGTTCTTTCCCTCTAGTACATGTGATATGGTGGCATGGCTATGGATAAAATGTCATGTCGAATTGGGAGGTTGAAGTATGTGATCAGTGGATGAAGTAGTTGAAAGTCATCATTTTACCACCAATTGAAGATAAACATGGGGACATGTTCCTTTAAAGGTGGAACACTATAAAAAAATATGTGTAATATGGTATTTTATAACTCCTTGGTTTTGAAATTATATAGAGGACTTGTGATGAAATGGGGTAAAAGATAGTGATAAGGGTTTCTTGTACACCAGAACACTTACTGGTGAAATAAATAGTTGGTCCACATAGGTACATGAAAATTTGCAGCCATGACCACATGGTTACTTGTTACCATGTGGGGTTTTTAAAAGAGAATAAGGGGTGTAATTTTATTAACATTGAACATGAGTCTGAATTCCAATAAGGATTCTTAAAAAGTTTTTAATTGGGTCATAAGGCTTGGTATGTGAATAGTTTCTCAAACTATGTGCAGAAACAATGAATGTACCCTCTTGAGGTATTGCACAATGCACGGTTGGCACACAGTTTGGCTAATCATGCAGTTAAACCATGAAACACCATTTTTATTGTTTAAAATTACAAACTTCCATTTTGGTTTTCAATTTTTACAACCCTCTTTTTCTCCTCCTCCAACAGACAGAAAGATTTATTTTATCCTAGTTTAGAACCCAGGCCTCCATCATCTATTATTGGTTTCTTTTCTCTGTTCAAAATTGGAATCAAGAGCTGATCCTCTCAGAAAGTGCTTTAATACTTAAGCATCATTCATTGTTCCTCTCTCTATAAAGGATGTCATTTTGTTTTAGGCTCATATTCCATATTTTTAGGGTATTCCTATGTCATTCCATTTTCGTCCAATCTAAGACAAAATTGGGGATGATACTAGACAACGAATCTATTTAAGTCTTCAGGAACATATTCTATGACTCCACCCATAAAGTTGTCACATCATTAAATAGTTTTTATTATTCATCTCACAAGTTTCATAGGTCGATTACCCTTAAATTCATTTTCATGAATACTAATTTTCTACAATTTATTATTGAGGCCCAAAAGAATTTATAGATATCATTGGAGGTTGAAACATCCTTGTTAACCAGATGAAGTAAGGTTTTTTATTTGTTTTATCCATTCAAATCCATGACATGATTAACTTTAGCACCATTAAGGTGAATATAACTTGACCATTAATATGTTAAGTGTTCCTTTGAAATTAATAATTATTTAAAATAATTTTATGGAATGTATATATTTATAGATATCACTTTTCTTAGTATGATTATTATTAATTAAAATGATAAGAATTCCATGTCATTTTCTAACCTATTCATGATTATTGGAGGGTAGGGGATTGAATATATTAAATGATTATATATTAAATAGATATTTCCTACATGTCCTTGAATTAAAAAAATAATCTTATTGAATGGTAGTGGAATGAACGTAAAAATTATTAAATGTAATTATTATTACATATCCTATGTTAAAATATTTATATAAATTCTGTCAATATAAGAATCATATTGATTTGGTAATTGTTTATCATTATAGTAATTTTCAAGCTTCAAGAAACCTTGGATTTCTATGGGAATTCTATAAGCACTTAAAGGAAACAATTCTGATTCATTATGTTAATTTTTGTGGGAGATACCAACCATATAAAATGGTAACAATCATGATATATTAATTCATCAGTGTTGTAATGATGATTAAATTGACATATAAACAGTAATGAAAATATTTTTGATACAATTTTTGGATTCATATTGATGAATACAGAAATTAGTTCCATGGATTCACCACATTGTGTAGTAGTCATTATTAGATTAATATTACTGTAGAGGAGTTCTATGTACTTAGCTATAACAATTTATTCTAGAATTCCTTGGGAGGGCTCCCTTGGATTACACCCTAGTGCCTTATAGCTAGACTATATGTGACACTATTATGTGTTGGCTTCACACCCAAGGTCAAGGATGCCTTGGATAAAATCTGGAACCACTTTTATTAGTAATCCTAGTATATTTACATCTAATAACTTTTTATATGTGATATCCTTATTTTAAATTTTAAAACAATATTTAATGTTTAAATGTTTATATACCAGTTGATCCTAAAGTAAGAATGGATTTTTATTGACATAGAATTAATTTTATATAACTTCATATTGTTTTTGTTTGTATACACATACTAGTTTTTTTTCTTCTCTGGTGATGGTGGCCTATTGAGATTCATCTCACACCCTTTATTTGAAATTGGTGGTACACATGAAGATTATATGATCGCATTTTTGGGAAAGGAGAAGTGTCCCTCTTTGGAATCCTAAATTGTTTGATATCATTAGGATGGTATCTAGGTAACAGATGGTTGGGACAATGCTTAGAATTCTTGGATAGTTTTTCCCCTTTTTGATACGTTTTACGTCATGTATTTAACTATCTGAATATTTCAATGTATACCTTTTTTTACCTTTTATTGATAAATGACATGACCATTTTTTATATAATATAATTTGTAGTTATTGAGTGGATTATTACTATTAGATGTTTTTATTAATATTTTCTTACATTATTATTTATTAATTCATTTTATTTGTTTATTCATATATTATCTCAATTGTTCATGACATTGAATAAGGGAAATAGTATACACAGTATCATACCCTAGATCTTCGCTTCTATCCCGTAGCCTTTGGAATATGGGGAGGAATGCTTGATGAATATGTGAAACCGGTTTCAGTTTATTATGAGTGAACTGGGTCCATTTTGTCACATAATATGTTAATTACTCATTCCATTTTTTTTAAAAAGAATTCCAAAATTCATGGAATGTAAAAATAGTTTTCTCCATTTTTTGCGTGTAAAACAACTTAATTTGATTACAAATTGGGTTATGGAAGGAAATTATTTATTGTTTCATGTGACATGTCAACATCTTGAAGAGGATTAAAATGGTTAACAATGGTTTCAAAAATTGAATAGAGAACAAGGAAATTAGTGGTATCACTACGGGAAACCCGCCACTAAATGGAAGAAAAAAAAATATTTTTTTATTTTTTTTAATTTTATTCGATGATTAACGGCGGTTTTTTTAAAAACCTCCGCGAAATAGCTACAGTTTCAGTAAAACCGCTGCGAAATCAAATGAAAAAATAAGAAAACATGAGAAACCCTAAAATCACAAAAACGACCATAGCTTTTGATCCGGGCGTCCAATGAAGCACCAAAACCAGTCAAATTGAAGATCATGAAGAAATCTAGAGGCACATATAATCATAAATATGAGACGGTTTATGGTGCGGAAGATATTAGAGTTATTAGAAAGCTGAAAAAAGTTCTCCAACATTAAATGGCCATAACTTTCGCTCCGGGTGTCCGTTTGGGCTCTACCACATATCAAATCGAAGCCCGCGAAGAGAGCTCCGCACCAAATTTACACAAGCTAGCTTCTATCATGTTTTTCAACCCCAAAAACCCCTCCGAATGCATCCAAAACCCTGTTTCTGTCACCGGTGTCCCGTCGAACTTGTCTTCAAATGGACCTAACTTTCGATCCGCGTGACAGTTCGACCTCCTCCACCTGCCAGATCATAGCTCGTTCCATGAGCTTCAGTTTGACTGGTCGCGGCGCCCACATGCACTCCTAGATCATATGTTATGGCCTTTTTAGTGGGTATCAGGTTTGTTATGTTTTTCAATGCCTCGTTTCTAGCACCCGTTCCCCGTCATCTTTTTTTAAAATGGTCATAACTTTTTAACCACCTATCCATTCGGACTCTTTCACCTTTCAGGTTAAATATCATTCCAGGATCTTTGATTTGACAGTTCGTGGATCTCAAACGGACTCTCAGATCATAAGTTATCTCCGTTAATTAGATTTCAACGTTTTTGTCTCTTTATGACTGTTTTGACAGGTTTTAACGGTAGCTCCATTTATTACTGTTTATTTGGGTTTCCATGACTTGTTATCTTTATCAATGGTTTTTTGTGGGTTATTATGATGATTATGTTGAATTATTAAGGAGTTTTCCAGAGTTGTCACGAGTTTTCATGCGTTCTCATTCTTTCTAATGCCTCATTCTTCATATGCTTCTCCATCCTTTTTCATGCGTTTTCAAGATTTTTCATCCCTTATCGCATCTTTTCATACTTTTTCATGTGTTTACTTTATTATTTATTATTTATTATTTATAATATACTTTAATTTATTTATTATATATTATTTGTAACTAGTTATTTATTATTTATTATTTATTATTTATTTTTTATTTTTTATTTTTTATTTTTTATTCTTTATATTTATTAATTATTTATGTTTATTTATTAATTATTATTTATTAATTATTATTTCTTATTTCTTATTTTTTAATTATATTTATTTATTCTGTATATTTATTTATCATTTATATTTATTTATTATTTATATTTATTTATATTTTATTATTTATATTTATTTATTTATTATTATTTATATTTATTTATTATTTATTATTTATTATTGATTATTGATTATTGATTATTGATTATCGATTATTGATTATTTATTATTTATAATTATATTTATTTATTTATTGTTATTTATTATTTATTATTTATTATTTATTATTGATTATTGATTATTGATTATTGATTATTTATATTTATATTTATTTATTATTTATTATTTATTATTTATTATTTATCTTTATTTATTATATATTATATATTATTTATTATTTATTATTAATATTTATTTATTATTTATTATTTATATTTATATTTATTTATTATTTATTATTTATCTTTATTTATTATTTATTATTTATTATTTATTATTTATTAATTATTAATTATTAATTATTAATTATTATTTATTATTTATTATTTATTATTTATTAGTTATTATTTATTATTTATTATTATTATTTATTTTTTATTATTTATTATTCATTATTGATTATTGAATATTGAATATTGAATATTTATTATTTATTATTTATTATTTATATTTATATTTATTTATTATTTATTATTTATTATTTATTATTTATCATTATTTATTATTTATTATTTATTATTTATTTATTATTTATTATTTATATTTATTTATTATTTATTTTTTATATTTATTTATTATTTATTTTTTATTTTTTATTTTTTATTTTTTATTTTTTATTTTTTATTTATTATTTATTATTTATTATTTATTATTTATCTTTATTTATTATTTATTATTTATTATTTATTATTTATTATTTATTATTTATCTTTGTTTATTATTTATTATTTATTATTTATTATTTATTATTTATTATTTATTATTTATTATTTATTAATTAAATTTATTTATTATTTATTATTTATATTTATTTATTATTTATTATTTGTTATTTGTTATTTATTATTTGTTATTTATTATTTATTAATTATTATTAATTATTTATCTTTATTTATTATCTATTATTTATTATTTAGTATTTATTATTTATCTTTATTTATTATTTATTATTTATTATTTATTATTTATTATTTAATATGTATTATATATTATATATTATTTATATTTATATATTATTTAAATTTATTTATTATTTATTATTTATATTTATATTTATTTATTATTTATTATGTATATTTATTTATTATTTATTATTTATATTTATTTATTATTTATTATTTATTATTTATTATTTATTATTCCTTATTTGTTATTTATTATTTATTATTTATTATTTATTATTTATTATTTATTAGTTATAATTATCAAGTTATATCTATCATTTATGTATTATTTGTTTTTTCAATTAATATATATAAGTATATTAATTTATGTTTATTAACCACATGGCGAGCTTGCTGGAGTGGTAAAGTCTTTGGAAAATACGCAAGAGGTTAGGGGTTCAAATCTCACCAAACGCAGAATTTCTTTATATTGCATGGGAATGCCTGTGCATGTGCATGAGATGTGCATGCATGTATAAATGAAGTAAATAAAATAATACGAAATAAATAAATAAATAAATAAATAAATAAAATAAATAAAGAAATAAAATAAATGCGAAATTAAATAAATAAAATAAATAAATAAAATAAATACGAAAAATAAATAAATAAATAAATAAAATAAATAAAATAAATAAAATAAATAAATAATATAAATAAATAACTAAATAAATAAAAATATATATATATATAAATAAAATTAAAAATAAAAAAATAAAAAAATAACAAAAATAACAAAAATAACAAAAATAAAAAATCTGCCGCTGAAAAACCGCCGCGAATAGTTTCCCGACGCACGATTTAGAGGCGGTTATTGAAAACCGCCGCTAAATGCCTTTTTTCCATAGTGTATCTTGGAAGGTGGGATAAGAACTATTATATTGGATGAGATAATTGGGTGTGACATGGTGTTCTATGATGGATCACAATACATTAGTAACAAATCATGTGGTAGATATTGTGGGTACTAATAGAACATTTGTGAAGACCTCTATTGTGGGTCAAGCATAATGATATAAAATATTTTGATAGGTATCTAACTGTAATGTGAGATCACACCATAAATATATATTTGGATCAATGTTGACATTATGTTGTCTGATTTAGGTAATGGAATGGCCAACTGTGGTAGTTGACGTAGGTATACTTTATAGTAGGAAATTATTCTAGAGTGTTTTGGTGGTTGTAAAATGGTAGGTTTTGGCCCTTATTCCAGGAGTAGGCTTTGTTATTTTTTCAGTTTCCTAGTATTTATTGTTGTATTTGTTATTGGGACTCCGGATATAAAATTTAAATGGATCCTTATTACATTGGCATGCTTCTTTTGTATATCCTATTATAGTTCTTGGATGTGTTGTTTATGTATATGTTGTGTTTTCTATTTTTTCCTTTTGGTGTTAAAGTATGTTTTATAGAAATTAATTACTATTAATGGGAAAATAATTACCAATGATTTCATCAAAGAACATACACTTGTTTTCCTACCATGGGGATTAGAAATTCCCTTCTGGCCATGCCAATATTTGTGTAAAATATTTGTATGGATGGAACCCTAACCCGGTTTAAGACATAGTGGTTTCTGAGGTGGATGTTCCTTCTTGTTGATTCTTGTAATTGGAATTTATAGATATATATGATCTATGATTTTTTTGGATTTGAGGATCTAGATTCAAGTGGCGTGTATGCCCAACCCACCTTATGAAAATACAGCAGTAACCATGGGGTGTTAAGAGATTGGTTGACTCCTCCTCCATGTGAAATGCACAGGCCAAAAACTCTTCTTGGACAAAAATTTTGGATTGAGTTGTTCATATAGTATGTGGGGTTATTATGGTTCCTTTATTACCTATGTGTGTGTATTTTTGAGTGGTTTATAGGTTCATTGTTGGTTGATGTACCGTTGGTTCCTTTTTTCTGTTTACATGTGCATCATTATACCTCCCAAAGACCACCTTTTTAGCCTTGTGAAGAGTCTATATAGTGTTCTCCCATAAAATTTGGTCAAATATTAGTGAAATATATGGTGTGATGTGGTCAAGTGCTGGGTCATACTATTTTCTCTGGTTGATCCCATGCTTGAGAATTCAATGTGGGACCAGAAATAGTTTAATCTGAGGAGTTACCTAAAAACAAATCGACCTATTTTGAGTGAATCAAAGACCCCCATCAAGCAAGAAGATTGGGAAGAGATTTTTGAGATAATATTTCAATACATCCAGGATCTAGAAGTTATTAAAGTAATGTATGTTGTGGGAAGGCCCCAGTCACTAGTATTGGGAGATCAATGTTTAGGTCATGTAGAATTAGAAGATTGGATGGAAGGACTTAAAGGGTATCTTCAATGATATGTACTTCCATAATAGATTATCTACATCCAAGGCCTTGGAATTACTAGACCTCCATTAGAGATAGTGTCCAATGCATATGTATTCTAACGCATATTTGTTGCTAGTTCTCTTTCCTCCCAGGTAGTTTCTAATGAATATTTGAATGCCAACTAGATTGAAATGGGGCTACAGTTAGATATTCTATCTAATATATTCTATTTTATGTAAAATATCTATTATGAGGTTGTTGAACATGTTCTGATTATAGAGATTATTCAAGCTATTATGTCATGTTTGGTAGGTATTCTTCTAGAACATGGTCATAGTGGGGTTGGATAGACTAAGATGTGAATAAGTGTGAGGAATAAGGATAAAATGATGGTATCGATTTTATATATCCACCCAGAAAACATCAACTATATATTTTAAATGCGAATCAATAATTTGATATTAGTGTGGGAAATATGGACATGTGTTTTCTACATTCTTGGTCTCACCCAAGTCACGCCATTACTGCAGTTTCATCGTGTAAATCAAATTGTTTTGTAAAATTATATTCCCACATTAGGTCATTGAATTCTGTAACACCCCGATATTTTTATAAAATTTTTCTCATTAAATAATTTTATTTCTTCTCTGGCTTCCATGTAACATCTAGTTTAAATGAACCGTGATATATTATTAAAATATTACTATTTAAAATGATAGTTATCGGTTCTCCAATGGATTGGGGGTTATGAATAGGACAAACTAAATTATTAAATATTTATGGTTATATATGGTAAAAATATATTCATTGGTTGTCATTTCATTAAAAATTAAAATAATAATCATTTGAATGAAATAGAAATATTTTTCTGAAAAAACATTTTTTAGGAACCTTATGTAATTTCATAATAAATAAAGCTAATAAAAATTGTTTTATTAATTTAATAAATTTTTTGCATTATATATTCCATTAGATTATTTAATATTTCTTTATTATTTATTTAATCATGGGGAAAAAAGAAAACATGTTTTATGGTTAAAAATATATTTTTTTTACAGAGCAGTTTTCATTGGATGATATTCACATATTATAAAATTTATTTCTTAAAATATTATAAATATAATTTGAAACATTGGAATCCATATTTAGAATTAGGATATTAAGAATTGGTAAATAGTTACTTTTTCTTTTTGGTCACTATGAAAAGTGACCATGATAAAATTTATCACCTCAGTGATGGGTAAAACATGTTGATCAATATTAGTAATATGTTTTAATATACTGTTTATTCAACATAATTATTAATGGATTAATGATATTTCACTATTAACACCACATGATCAATTTTTTAATTGAAACATTTTAATGAAAATTTCTTATATATTATTTAAATAATTGAATTATACGAAATGTCTCACTTTTAGTTTTAAATTCCCATTATGTATTCACATAGGGGAATGTTTTTTATGAATTAATAATAATATTAAGTTTTTCCATATTAAAATTATATTCATGATCATAATTAATTTTTAAAATTTTATATTATAAATTTACTATAAATTCTTGCACAACACCAAAATTATATTTAGTCAATTAATATTGAAATAATAAAATGAGTTTTAAAATATTAGATGTGATATAAGTTGTGTAACATATTGTTTTCCACACGTTTTATAGGTGTTTGTGAAATTTAATAAATTTTTGTAGAAGTTTATATTTAATTTTTTTTAATTATTTCATTTAATTAATATTAAATAAATTGTGTCAATACTTTTAAAAATGATATTTTATCAAAATAATATTTTACTAAATATTTTTAAAATTATAAAAATCATGATATAAAAAAACATGGAAGTTATATACTTGACATTATGGAGAAAATTCTTGTTAAAATTTGTTTCTATATTCCATTAATATGGATAATAAAATTTTTAATAAGTGAATGATGGAACTCGGGGAGTGATCTGGTGGTTCTGGACATGAAGGAAGGTGAAATAGGTCCATCATTTACATGTTTTATGGTTGGCACATGGTTAGAGGTAAACATGTAATGGCAGAGACAAACTGTGAGACATTGGATATAATAATTTCATATTGTTTCCACATGGTTTTTCATACTCTAAGGGATCGGCATGTTACTATGCCACATGGACCACAATTTGAAAGAGGCTGGTGCAAAGGTAGCACATGGTTTGGAAAACAGTGTGGTCGAACCGTGTGCGTAATTCAATGGGGAATTTTAAAAAATTTCCCACTCATGTTTTTAAGGTTCTCACCCATTTGTATTCCCCATTCTTCATCAGTGATTCATATTAATGAACAAAAACATTGAATCATTCCTATGTTTCAATATTCATTGATTATAGGATATTTGGATTGTCATTTGTTGTGGATTGAATGTCTGGGTATGTCTAACACTCCTATTTCATATCATTTCCAGATTAGGGAATATGGTTTCATTCATATTCTAATAAATCCACAAAACCCTTTTTTAAAAGGTTAAAGATGTTTAGAGTAAAATGGGCTCTGGAATCAAGATCTAAGGATAGGATTAAGTGATTATTTGTGTATGTGTTTGAGGTAGGGGAACACATGTTAAATCCCATAGTATTGATAATTATTTTTTCATGTGTAGTTGATTTTTTTTCATTTATTGTGTGTTTTATTCAATTAGTTATTTTTGGTAAAATGATTGGGTAAATGATGAATTTCACTAATTATGATCCATGTGGGATTCATTTAGATTTATTAGACCGGTTTAGGGACACCCATGGGGTGTGGTGATTTTCCACAAAAAGGATTGTTGTAATTATAATCATGGAATAGATTTGTGATAAAGTATGTCCCATGAAGATAATATTGATATGTTATCCTAAGTTATAATGAGAATATTGATATTTTTGTTTAGTCATTCATAATTGTATAAGGGATTATTTGGAATTTTGTAAAATGGTAGGATGTATTAATGTGAATGTGTCAAATGAAATGTTGATTTTTAATGTAATTTATAAATGGATTAAGGAATATGAATGGATTAATGTGTTAAATTTGTTAATATAATTGAATTTCTAATCATGCTAATGGTTTCTGTTATGTATAGGGAAAATGGTCAAATGTGACATGTTAAGTAAATTGTAATCGATTATTTCTTGTTGATGATACATATATTGTATGATATGTTAATAGTAAATTTTATGTGTATTGGTTGCACATGATCTCTAATATGGAATTTCTGGTAGGGAAATAAATATGAATATCTTAATGGATCAGTAGTTATGGGGTATTGGACTTGAGGATCTACGCCCATAGGTTTTTATAGACTGAGGCTCTAAACCCCACCTCATAATGAGTGGGTTAGTGAAAGATACTGTTACATTATACCCTTAATTGTTTAATTTGATAAAACTTCCTAGAATAAGGAACCATGTTAGGTGTGTTGTGTATTTTTATAAATTTTGTAACCCTATTGAGATTGGAAACATGTTCCATTGCCTTATTCATAGTAATTTGTCGTCTTACACAGTTGTGTAATGATGTAAATGACTAAGCCATTGAACAAGTGAAGAAAATGAATTTTGTGATAGAAATGGAAATAATGAAGTAACATTTTAAGTGAGCATTGTTAACTAATAATACCAAAGTTATATCTTGGTTAACATTTAATTTATTTTTTAATTTTATGAAATTTCTGATTAGGATGGATATTTTTTATACACCCTTAGTGGTGGCCTACTATGTTGTACTCACACACTTCTCAGGCCATTGTTGGGTACCTGAAAAGATTTCATGGTTGCAGGTTAAGGAATGGGAAAAGGCCATATTTTAGGGAGTTTATTTGGGCTTGGTTTGTGTATGGATGAGGATATGGACTTGGATTCCAGACATGTTTTTGGGATTTGACAATTTTCATTTATATTAGGGTTTCCTTCACTTTTGGAATTGTTAGCATGAGATCTAATGTTTATTGTTTGGTTGTAGTTTTTACCCTATTTTATGAAATGGTTGGTGGTGCATTTATATATTCCATTTACTTTTGTTTCCCTATATAATATGTTATATAACCTTTATTAATCTGGTTAAGAGTGTATATTCTCCCTATGTGACCTATTAGACCTCCACTAATAGTCGACATCATCAGGATTATGGTGATACACACTTATGTTTTTGGGGTGACCATGATCGGTGCACTAGATTAGTGGATTCAAAGATAGGAAAAAAATAGAGGATATTATATGGTCTATAATATCATCAATTGTCTATTTATGGTCAGATTATCCCCTAATAACTCTAGGACACAACCACTAATATAAAAATGTTGTCATTGTAGTCAAAATTAAAAAATAAATAAATAATGGTTAATCAAAACAATAATGTTTAAAATGACACAAAAACATTTATAATAAATATATTTTGATGGTATTACACTCATTTCTGAACATAACATAAAATAAATTTCCATTTTTAATCATTTTATTTACAATGAATATATTATAATTTAATCTTATGAGAAATTTCAAAAGTGTCCCTCATCTCAATTATAAATTGGAACCGCATCACAGACTTATTAATCCCACAATGAGCCTTATATCTCGACCAACCACTAAAAACTTCCCTGGATACATTATAGTAGCTTTTCTCATCCAAAATTTCCAACCGTAGAGAAATTTAGAGTTGATCCTTATTAGTTGATTCAAAGAAGAGGTAATCACCTTAACGAATCACTTCATTTTATACTCTTCCTTAACATCTCCAAATATATTTTATTTACTATAAAAAATATATTATAATTAAGTTGAAATTTTATTATGATAATTAAAAAACTATTATAGAACTGTATTACCATCAAATATGAAGTAAAATTATCACTGATTTATACATACAGTTTAACTTCTTCACGTAGCGATACAATCCAATTTTCATCACCATATTTTATGGATAGATATTATGATGGTTTTGATGTTTATATATTATATAAATTAAATAATAATTATTTGTTAAATTATGATATCACATCTACATACTTACCATCGTATTCATTGGGAATGAATAATGTCGTTCATTCATATGTGTGGTCTACTACCTCCATGAAGAGATGTGATTCATTTTTTGTTTATATTTTTATTGATAGTAATGAGGAAGAATTTGATATATTTATATGTTATATAAGATATAATAATTATACTATACATTATAATAAATATTTTCCTATTTTTCTTCTATCATTCTATAAACCCTGTTTTCATGTGTATATATGGCCTATCATCTCTAAAAATGGTGTAAATAATTTTTATATCTATATATTTTATAAATGACTATAATCATGTATAAAATTTATATATATTTTTATTAAATGAATTTAATGATTAATATTCATGGAATTATCTTACTAAAATAAAAATAAAAGCACCAAAACTATTGTACCGGAACATACACAAAAGGTGAAATAGATATCACCCTCAACAGTAATTTTAAAAAATAATTGGTAAAATATGGGTCATAAATGGTTATAATTAAAAAATTTATAGTATAATGTATATTATGATATTTCATTAATATATGTATAATAAATATATATTTATTATGCTGGAGGTTCTAGTAAGTATGCAGGAATTCAGAAATATGGTAAGGGATTTCTAGTCTCTCTTTTATTTATTAATAAAATATGTCATATTCACCACTCATTTTTTTATTTATATAATAAATATTTAAAATATCATGTAAATAATAATATTATTTTCATTATATTTAATTTTTTATTTAATATCTTCATTTAATATAAATTATTATTAAAATATTACCAAGAGGTAAGGAATTTTTCTCACATTTATTTCAATGGTACACTTGACTTATAAAGCAATTGATCCAATTATATTTTGTATATAATGTAAATAAAATAATTTGATGAAGATTATTTTTAAAATTTTATGGATTTTCAGTTTCATATAAGGTTCCTTTATTTATGGGGATTATGATTCAAAAATTATCGTATAGGAATGATTTTTATGTGAGAATCTCATTATATTTTTTATGATTAAATTTTTGAGGGTGAAAAATTACGGTTAACCTCACAATTACATTATTTATTTTCTCATACTATTTTAATTTCATAAAAATTTAATTTTCCTTACATTTTCCTCACCATAGTTACTCAATACAATAAAAATATGTTTTTTTGGAAAATAGACTTTATTTCCCTCTATAGTCAAAAAACCTTTTTCAAAAATATTCAATACTTAATAAAATGTTTCAAATAATGTTTATATAGTTTATAATAAAATTTTAAATACAATATTATCCCTATTTTACATTTTGAGATTTTATTAAAAGGAATATTTTTTTCATTTCTCAAATTAAGTTCCTTTTGACAATTTTTCAAAATATATAATAATTTGTTTCATTATCATATAAGGATTGAATGGAATTTTTCACCTTAATGAAACCTCAATGATATAAGGCTTCTTATGCAATATTATATGGTTATTTTAAGACATATTTTTTTCATTATTTCATTCATAATTTTTTTTATCTCGAAAAGTGTATTTTAATTTTTTTAATTTCTTCATCAATAATTTTTAATGATATTTTAATGATATTTATATTCATTATCAACAAAAACCATAGATTTCACTTTTTATTTACTGGTTTTATGGTTCAATGATACCATTCTTAGTTTTTCTTTATATTTTTTATGGTTTTGATGATAATATTTTCATTAAACTAATTTTCATTGAATGTATTATACTATGAAAAAGGATGAAATATTTATGTAACCCATTTTTTATTCACAGGTTATGATATGGTAAAATGAGTTTAAAATCCATTTATTTTTATATGCACTAATATGATGAATTTATTATTATCTTGTTTCACACATATTTTCAGTTTTCATTATGTGAAACTAGTTACATTATAACTAAGGACATCTATTAAATTATAACTATGCATGTTGATTATGTTAAAATAATGATGTATGAGACCAATATATCAATCCAATGCATTCAGTAACATTTAATATCTGGCATGCTTAATAACAAAAAAAATGGTTATTTAATGCAGTTATTTAATATAATTTATCCGCTATTATATTCTTGGTATTCATCTTTGACTACTATGATAGTTTGGTGAATGAAACCATGCTACAATGGTATTCATTGAAAAAATGTTTTACTACTAATAAAATTATTTTATGTGCATTTCTATGACAAAAATATTTTCCTAAATTTATTCTCTGATGGGAAATGTTCTTTTTGATTACATTTTTATTATTTTCATAGGATTCAATATGATTTAGGTCAACACTTGAAATTATGATCTATGATATCCAGGGTAAATTTTTTGAAGGATAATCTCATGTTCAAATAAATTTTCAATCCTGTTTTTCTTATATAATTATTGATATCTTTTTTTCCCTTATTGATAATTATAGATTACTCATTTTTTTTATTCTCACCAGGTAATATAGAATGGTATTATGTATGATAGGTCAAAGAAGGGTTCTAATTGTGATGAAATAATTGGGAGTTGACATGGGTATTATGTGAACTAATTGTTTATTTTTCCAGTTTTCCAAAGGTACTATACCTATATAATCTTAATATTGAACATTATGTTATGTATTAATATTCTTATAATTAAATGACATATATATGTATCAAAATTATGGGTCACTATACATGCTCTATAGTTCCCATTGTAATTGCAGCTCCCTTGGTTCATCTAGATATGTGGGTCCTCATTTAGGATGGTGTGGTTGCAATGATGTATCTTATTTTCGTGCGCCCCCTGATCCCGAATGGAAAAGCCGTTCAGGAGTGAGTCGAAAGCGGCACCTAGTGCAACTTTTCCAAAACACGCGGGACCCCCTGGGTACCACTCCACCCTGCTGGCCGAGCGGCAAGCCACTCTCGCTCCTCCGCCACGGCCCGCCCTATCTGTGGCTCCCTTTCTCCGTGAGGTGCGACGGTGCCGCTTTGCTTCATCCGACCTCCATGGCCCACCAGGCCATGGTCTATCCGCCCCCTGTGGTGAGACGACGCCGCGCCCCTTCTGCGGTTGGGCATGCCGCCTTGCTCTATTGTGTCCCACACTGGTTGCAGCCAGGTTCTCCATGCGGCGCGACGCCACCACACCCCTCTGACTACCCAACATCTTTTGTGCTACTGGTTTCCTTCATGGACGGCCTATCACCGAACGTCGTTTCTCCCCTGCTGTCCTTACTCCTGGTGGCACTGCTGTGCTGCCAACGTCATCAACGAGAAAAGAAAAACAAAGGGTGGTTGGGCCGTGTTTGTTCGGCCCGCGCCCTCTGTGTTAGGGTGGTAACAATTGGCCACAAAGAACACAACAAACGATGAAGAACAGAGGGTAAAACTCATACATAAAACAACCCCTATCCCATTTGTCGATCACTGATAGTTGAAGGAGTGCTTGGGGAAGACAAAGTCGAAGATGATGTAGGCATTCTTTGGGGGCTACACTTCCCTTTCTTGACCCAGTTAATGTTCGTTCTTCATTGGCGGAAGAGCCGTTTTTCGTGGGAGATGATTCTTTGTTGGAGAGTACTTCTCCCCCTCAAGCTCCACCATAATTCTTAGCCAAAAATAATTGAGGATTTTTCTATTATTTGATGGCACAACAACACAAATAGTTGTGTTTAATTAAATGAGGCAACTCATTTAATTAATGGTGTGGAATTGATTCAAATACAAAATTAGAGGAGGTGGAGAGTTTCAATTAAAAAAAGAGAGGTGTTCTAATTATTACTCAGGAGTTGAAGGGGGGATAAAAAACCGTGTGGACCCGAACAATAATATCCTCCCAAGGGAGGTTATGTGCTGGTGGGCCCCACCACCATAACCTCCCATGGGAGTTTAGGGTGTGGTGGAAACCTCCACTAACCACCTCTTGGAGGTTTTAAGTACCTCATAAATAAATATATTCTAACACTTATTTTTATTTAACTTTATTAAAAACCCCCAAAATCTAACTTCCATTCTCGACCATTAGCTGTCGAGGCGAAATTATTCTTAAGTGAATATCAGAATTGTGAGTTCAATGGTGCCCTCAGATTTCATTTCTGTGCAGTGGTTCAAAAGATATAAAATCCCACTCATACATTTACAGAACATACCCAGAAAAAACATCAGAAACCGATTTTGGGCACACCGATCCTTAGAATCAAGCGCCTCATATTTTTGCACACTCATAAAAATCCAATGATTTTATGAAAAAAAAATTACCACGGAATTTCCTTGTCTTTACATTCTCCCCACCTCAAGGATTTAGGTCCCCATAAGCTACAACACCAACTAAGGGAACAAATGGGAGTATTGAGAACGCATATGTGCCTCTCGCTCTAATGTGCTATCCTGAAGGTTCTTGTGCTCCTAGCGAATGTGTACCAGAGATATCGACCATCCACATAGGACCTAATCCTATAGATCCTCAATCTCTACTGTATCCTCCGCGAAATTCTCCCCATCATCGATGTACATATCTACATGGTCGATGATGTGGGATAGGTCATGCATCTATATCCTCAGCTGAGATATATGGAAGACGTTTTTCACTCGGTGCAACTGAGGTGGAAGAGGGAAGTTGTAAGCCACCTCGCCTACTCTACTGAGGACCTAGAATGATCTGATGATTCATGGAGACAACTTGACATCTCATCCAAATCATTGTTGTCCTCATTGAGGTGAGACCCATAGGAAGTCATGTTCGTCGTCCTCAAACTACATTGGTCTCCACATTTTATCATCATAAGATTTATTTCTACTCAATGCATTCTTCATCTACTCCTTGAAGATGTTAACCTTCTCTGTGGTAGCGTGTACCATCTCTTGTCCCATAAGAGTGGAATCCCTTGGGTCTATCCAGCACAGTGGAGATCTACAAGGTTAGCCATACAAGGCCTGAAAAGGCACCATACAGATGGTGGAGTGATAGCTGTTGTTGTAAGAAAACTCTACCAAATGTAATTGATCCTTCCTTTTGGGACCGAAGTCAAGGACAGAAGCACGAAACATGTCCTTGATGGTCAGAATGGTCCGCTCGGTCTAACCATCTTTCTGATGTTGGAAGGCTGTGCTCAAGAGAATCTGTGTCCCGAATGCCTCCTCCAACCCCTTCCATATCTAGGAAGAAAACCGTGTGTCACATTTGGAGACAATAGAAGAAGGTACTCCATGTAGATTCACAATCTCCTACACATAGAGGCGTCCCAATATCTCCAATGAGCCCTACTCTCTGATCAGTAGGAAGTGGTCCGATTTGGTGAGCCAGTCAACAATCACCCATATCGAATCGTAACTCCTGGATGTAGGTGGGAGACCCATTAAGAAGTCCATGGATATCCCATCCCACTTCAAATCTGGGACCTCAAATGGCTTAACCAAGCCTACTGGAACCTAATGCTCTTCCTTCACTTGCTGACAAGTGAGGCACCGTGAGACAAAATCCGCTACCACCTTCTTCATACCTGGCCAACAATGCTGTCGTCAGAGGTCCTGGTACATCTTCTCCACTCCCGGATGTACTGCTAATGGAGAAGTGTTCAAATCCCTCAACAGTTCCTCCTAAAGTGAAACTGGTACCAATGTACGTCCTCTAAAGGGGATGATGTTCTCCCCACCTTCTAAAAATCCAATAGGAGCATGTGTTGTGGATATCTGAGCACGTCGCGTCGCACAGTCAGCGTCTCCACGATGTGCCTCCCTGACTCACTGAAGAAGTGATGGAGTGACTGTAAGAGACATTAGAAATTCTACTCCATCTCTAACCAAAAATGGATATCTATAAATCAGCCAACTGCTCTGTTTCCCCTCCTAGCCATTGTATACCAGATCTTCTACTGAGTGCATCTGCAACAACGAACCCCTTCCAAGGAGTATAGATTATCTTAAAGTCATAGTCTTACAGGACCTCAAGAAATCACTACTGTCTCAGGTTTAGGTCCTTTTGAGAGAATATATACCAGAGTCCATAGTGATCCGAGTACACGGTAAAACATTTTACCATCAGATAGTGTAACCACATCTTCAAGGTGAAGACCACTACTGCTAACTCCATGTCATGGGTAGCGTAGTTCTGCTCATGCTATTTGTAGAAACCTGATGCTTGACAAACATAGATATTACATTACTTTTGCGAAATACCTAATACATAACCAAAACAGACACAAAAAGACCATAATAGTTAATTGTCTTTGGAAACATTGAACGTAATCTTCTAATTGTGGTGAAAGATCTTCAACATCTCCCATAAAGATCTTCCACTTTTTGTTTCCTTACCTGAAACCTTTCTTTTAATGCTGGGGGAAAATAAAACATAAAAAGGGTGAGCTCAAATTCTATTTAAGGGTATTCATGGATAAAATAAAACATACCATATACATTTGATCCTAAAAACATGAACATAATGTTTAAACATCAAAATCGTGAGCATTGACTTAAAACATGGAAGTACATAAGGCATAGATCATAATAGAACATAAATCATGATAACATAGCATGGGAATAAAACATGTAATTGTGGAATCCATTAAGAACAAGCAATGATTTCCATAGTATAAAAGGCATTGCTGCCAAGACCATCTTAGTGGAAAAAGTCCCTTTCTGAATCGAGTTCACACCTCGTTCTAGTCCTGTAATACTGAACTGGATTAACTTACCATTCCATCCATGTCTATCTCATGAGATATAAATCATTACACAATGCATTGGAGGGAGATTTAGGTCCCACCCATCTCATAATGAAATCATTCTTACTTGTGCCACAAAATAAAGATAAAACATTCATCATAACCAAATGAATAAAATGGGTTTCATAAATATCATCCCATCATCACATAATCCATATATAAAAATGGATATTTCATCATAAGAAACGTGAAACCAGTTAAATCAGAGAGACATTATAAATGAAACATACACATATGATGTAATGTCATCTTATATGGAAAATGGTTTTGATAAAACACTTGAAATGAATTCTTGAGGAAAATATCATTTATTCTTCAAAATAATTTTCGTTTTAAAAAATTCCATTCAATTTTAAATGAAAAGTATTTTTTTGAAAATAGTCATGAAATCTTTTGGATGAAGCGTCAAGAAAATAAGGATTTATAAAAACCGTGAAAATTCATTCATGCTGTATAATTTAAAAATAACATTTTTCTTGTACTTTTGTAGGAAAAGTCAAAAAGTACCTCGTATGGTAAACAAAAGAAACATTCCTTCCATACGATGTGGTAAAAGTAGAAAAGAGTAAAAATGACATTAAACATACATGGAATAAAATTAAATATTTTATGAAAACATTTTGAGAAAATATGGACATGGATAATAATCATAACCACAGTAAATACTTTCAAATAAACAATCTCGGATACAAATGAGATTGGAAAAATTATATCTTACCATAGGTCTAATATGCTTCGTACGTATCTGAACATCCTGTATAATAATATAAATAATGTCATTGACTTATTAAATAATCATATTCATTGTTATTATATCATATATGGTTCACTTATGACTTTATATTACCCGTTCTTCTATAAATTCCATGTCAAAGAGCGTTTTGGGTAAAATCGTTTCATTTGTCGTCCGTGTTTTGACTTGTAATTATTCATATGATTACATAGATCATGATTACATAATTACAGAATATAAAACATGATTTATATATAATATATATTTAGAATATACATATATATAATAGATCGATAAATGGAAAGAAATACACCATTCCTGGAGACAATAGCTCGTACATACACATTAACTTTGTTTTAGTTTCCTCATTTAATTGAATGGAATTAATTGGATGAAATACATATATATATACATAAATCCAGTATCATTATTATTTCATATATTTCATGATTACTTCTTATATATACTTTATAATCATTTATTAATGGTTAATATTTGAGAATGAATCTCATCGCGTCGTGGAGACGGTATTCGTTACGTACGCACAAGCGATGATATCGTTCCCATGACCGTGGAATTTTATTGGAGTGTATACATACTATTACATAATCAATATCACTTTGAAATAATCATATATAGTTATTATATACACCATTATACCCATTCAAGTAAGGTGGTGGTGGAAAATAGATTACACCACGGCATTGAGACAGTATTCCGTACGTACACACGCGTGGTGATTTCATTTTACGTAGGATGGATAGTTGGTGAAATAGGGTTGTTTCATAATTATAATGACATATCAGTATATTAGTGATACTTATGTTATTACATCATAATGAAAAAACCTAAGAAGAATAATTTGAAGAAGAAATAAAGTTAAAATAATTGGTAATGGACATTACCTCTTCTTTGAAGCGCCTCTTTGAGACCTCCTCTTAGAGCACTAAAATTGTTATTTTAAGAAGACAATGACCTATAGGATGTTTCTAGGGATGCGGATAAGAGAAATTGGCAGGGGTTGGACGAGCATGAAGGCTCAAAGTGGTGTGAGGAAGAGAGGGAGGAGGTTCCCTTTTATATGGGAGGGGAGGGGCACCTTTGGAATAACTAAAAATATTATTTTATTATAAAGTCATATTCGTTTTTTAAAATCTCAAAATTGATTTATTGTAATTATATGGTGGGTATGGGTAGAAATCGTCTCATCTAGTATAATTTAGACATGTTTAGGTCATTATATTAACCTTAACGTTTAGTTTTAACTCTTAGTTAATTAGATTGACATTTACCATGTCACATTGTATTTTTATATTATATAGTTAATAAACATACCATATACATCAAAGAGACCCCCAAGTGTTACATTAATGATACACCAATCATTCTATAAGTATATTTACTGATCCTTATATTTTTAGGAATATAATAACAATTTATAATATAATATTTTTTTTAAAAACTATTTTATGTCAATTTTGACACTATTTGGTAATTGATTTTTGTGAAAATCATAACAGAATGATTAGTTCGAACAGAGTTAATTAAATCAATACTAACATGTCATATTAACATATAAAATTATTGTAATTCATAAAAAGTCTCAAATTACATTTATTTGGGTATTTATAACATCAATTATGTAAATATTGCATTAATAAGTTAATTACTCCATCATCATTGTGTCATTAATAAATTAAATTATTATAAGTCTAAAAATTACAAATAAAATACCATTATATAGGAAATATTTTTATATTTCTAATGAATATTCATAGTCGAATTTATATTTTGTATAACCCAATATTAAAAATTATTTAGTTATGAAACATTTATTTTAACTTTTTTAACCCTTCTTTGAATAAATTAATAATAAATGTCCTAATCTAATCCAAGTTGTCCTAAATAGTCATATTGTATTCCTAAGGTTGTTTTTGGGGGAATAAAACTTCTCCAATAGCATTAGGACATATGTTAGGGTAATAATAGTATCATTTTTACCCTTAATTACCCTATTTAATTTTAACCGTGGTAAAAAAAATTAAACAGTTACTATTCACCAAAAATTATTTTTATCTCATTGAACCACATTTTAGTCTTTCATATTAACAGTGTATCTCAGATTTTTGAAATTCCACTCACAGAAGCGGTAAAATTATTTTTTATGAAAAATTCAGTTTTTAACTACCACTTAGTGGTGTCACTATTCATCAAAAAATGAAAGTTTCCAGAAAAATACCAAAAATTAGGCCTAACATATATTTGATATTATGAACTTAAAAATTATGTCTATTTTACCAAATTCAAAACATATCAGTTTCATTTATTAATTTAAAAATTATTTCCCGTCATCAAAACAAATATCGTGTTCTTAAAAAATAATAACTATCAAAAGATTGACACTTGTTTATGACTGGATTAAATATAAAATTACATCCAAATTCCAACATTGTATTAAATTGTAAAAATATATTCTAAATATACTTTAAAACCACTCAAATTAATAATTTATCACTATTAATTATTTCAATTAAAAAAGTTGTTTTTTATTAAAATTTATTAATTTCCACTATTCATCTGAATATGACTGTTATCCAAAAAGTACCAAAATTTCACCCTAATATAATTTAGATATTTCAAATCCAAAAATGATTTCCATTTAAAAAGATAAAATTGATAAAATTTTAAAAAGTGGGTATTGCTATTAATAACGGATAGTTCATAATAATATTATAATAATATCTCGTTTAGTGAAATTCGGTATTGCGTACTTCACACGCTATCGAGGAAGGTCGTGATTGCGTGTAATGTAAGGCAAGTTAGGGATGCGTGTTGTGAAAGATCCTTTTGGTGTAGTGTACAACACATGACATTAATGAAATTAAAAAGAATATTTTTCATAAAATCTTGAGGTGTTACATTCTACCCCCCTTAAAATGAATTTCACCCTCAAAATTCGTCAGGGTTATAAATGGTTTATTACGTGAGAGTTTCTTTTATAGAAACCCAAATCGTAAAAAGGAATACTAAAATTTCATTTTAAAAAAAGAATGTTCGAAACATAAAAGATACCCAAATAACTCATCACTGGGTTTCCACATAGGAGAACGTAGGTGAAAATATGGATATAGAGGAGAAATATGACCATCATGTTCTGATGGAGAGTGGTAGAGAACATGGATATGAAAAATCCATAAAGCACAAAGCCATAGATTTGTGATGATCTGAGGTACCATCTGATTCATCTGATATAAGGTAACTTGGAAAACATTTTTGGTTTTCAATATCATTTCCCTAAAGTTGATGAAATTGGTATTAGAAGAAATACTTTCGTGATTTTGGTATAGTCTCGCCGTTGTTTGTTCTTTGTAAAATTTCCACTTAATCTCTTACAAAAATGAAGTTGAATTTATCATTCGTGAAGTGCTAGCAGAACATGTGATGGAATTATGGGTCATTCCATCTATCTCAAACAAAAGGTTATAAAAGTTATCAAAAATACATAAGTCCATCTATAGTGAGATTAATCATATATGGTTCCTAAAATGGAAATATACATCATATATCATACTGGTTAATATAATAAAACTAGTTTCTACTAAACATGGACTTCCTGTAGGCCAGGGGTAGGCAATAAAGGCCAGTCACACTTCGGTTGTGGGTTCGATTCCCATCACCTTGTCCGACGCGATGGGCTGTCGCCCATCCTGCAGGTTGTCCTTTTTCTACAACTACATTACTATAACATCCCATCAATAATATTAAAAAATCATCTATCCTTAAAGAATACTAACTTATGTCCAACATAATCCATTCCAATCTTTAGGCTTATCCAAAATACTACTGTTCATTCTTATATTATAGTGAAAACAATTACCAAAGAGTTCATATAAAAATCATATTAATACCATCGTTGATCCCCATATATCATGAGATATGTCTTGTTGGTCAGATTCCAAACATTTGAAGGCCTTAATTATGTATTCTATTGAAAATTGAATACCCATTGAATCTTAGTGAAAACATGAGTGCTGTCAAATGTTTACTCTTTTCACATACCAAAACCACAAACCATGATATAACTATTTCGTTATATCAGCCATGAGCTCATTAATACTATCAAACATTTCATTTTCTCCTTTTCCCTTCATTATGCGCATATCAAATTTTTTTCAAAAAATATCTCAATCACTTTCCATGGTTACCGGTACAATAAAATTATTGAAAACCACAATAGACCAATACATAAATATTCCAATATTCCACGATACTATATACAAAATTATTTTGGAATCCCATTACATAAACACATAATCATTCCACCGCATCGTTTCCAATAGTGATCGCATGTGACTTCCCTTTTTCCTTTTCCTTAAGTGGTTGCTCATGTTGATCATCACTAACCCTTGGATTAGAGCATTTATTAGCATAATGCCCCATTTCCTTGCACTTGAAGCATTGAAGTGTTGGTGGTGCATTCTTTGTAGTCTTTTCTTTTTTCGCATCATTAGAAACGCTTTTTCTATTACTTAGACACTCAGCTGCTTGATGACCTTATTTCACACACTTAAAACATTTTATAGTCCCTTTAAGAAAATCTCTACCATGCTTCTTTCCACAGTATGAGCATAAGGAAACATTCATCTTCTTTTTACTATTATTCTGAGATTTCTCCTTGAACTCCATCTTTCGTTTCTTGTCAAAACTATGAGATAGATATGTAACACCAAATTACATTTCTACCTTGATAGAACAACACAAAATTTATTCATATCTACTGTAGTATCTTATAGCTAATTCCCTTTGAAGATTTGGTTTTAATCCACTGAAGAATCGATTAACTTTGCATTCAGGTTGGATGATAATGCCAGATGCAAACCGTGCAAGCCTTGTAAAATTTGCTTCATATACACCAACATATTCATCATCCTTTTGCTATAGTTCAAGAAACTCCTTTTCCATCTTTGTTCGAAGAATACAAGGGAAGTACTTATTGAAAAATAAGATCTTGAACTCGTCCCATTACATGGACTCAATTTCATCTCTTGGCCTCATATTCTTGATAAGATTCCACCATTGATCAGCTTCACCTTCCAAACAATATACTTCTAAGATGAATTTATCATGTTCAGAACATTGAATAACTGAAAATAACTTTTCAGTGGTACTAATCCATTGTTCAGCAACATGTGGATCAGAAGACCCACTGAAAGAGGGTGGACGTTGCCTCATGAAGGACTCAATAGAATATTGTTCCCTTATCTGCTCATTTGGAAGTATAGAATGATTCATAGCTTGCGTAAGTATAGTAATAAGAATTTTCACTCCATGTCCCATAACATTTGTTTGTTCAGGAGGACAATCATTTCATTTTCCATTGCATTGATCAACAGGGTTTATTCGGGTTCCAGACATTGTCTAAAACCCAAAAATAATAGTGTGAGATGGAAAAATCATGCAAGGGAAAACAACATAATAAAGGGGGGAGTACCTTTAATATATATCATCGTAGGTTTAATTCTAATATCATTACCGTAATTCTAGGACTATAACCTATACATATACTTAACCTTAGATACATCCATAGACATACCTTAGAAATATCTCTAGGGATCTCACTAAATTTCTAGAATCCTAGTTTCCAAAGGTTGACTAAACCGTTCCTCTGAAACCAACTGTAGAGAACCGAAGCTTGATGTACATAGATATTACATTACTTTTGCAGAATACATAATACATAACAAAAACAGACACACAAGTACCGTAATAGTATAGTGTCTTTGGAAACCTGGAACGTAATCTTCTAATCGTGGTGAAAGATCTTCAACATATCCCATAAAGATCTACCTCTTTTTGTTTCCTTACCTAAAACCTTTATTTTAATCCTGGGGGAAAATAAAATATAAAAAGGGCGAGCTCAAATGCTCAATAAGGGTAATCATGGATAAAATAAAACATACCATATACATTTGAACCTAAAAACCTGAACATAATGTTTAAACATCAAAATCATGAGCAACGACATAAAAAATGGAAGTACATAAGGATAACATCATAATGGAACATAAATCATGATAACATAGCATGAGAATAAAACATGTAATTTTGGCATCCATTAAGCACATGTAATGATTTCCATAGTAGCCAAGGCATTGCTAGCAAGACCATCTTAGTGGACAAAGTCCCATTCTGAATTGAGTTCACTCCTCGTTCCAGTCCTGTAATACTGAACCGGATTAACATACCATTCTAGCCATGTGTATCTCATTAGATATAAATCATTACCCAATGAATTATAGGGAGATATATTTCCCACCAATCTCATAATGAAATCATTCTTACTTGTGCCTCAAAATAAACATAAGACATTCATCATAACCCAAAGTTTAAAATGGGTTTCATAAACATCATCCCATCATCACATAATCCATATAAAAAAATTGATATTTCATCATAAGAAACATGAAACCATGTAAACAATAGAGACATTATAAATGAAACATACACATATGAAGTAATGTCATCTTAGATGGAAAATGGTTTTCATAAAATACTTGAAATGAATTCTTGAGGAAAATATCCTTTATTCTTCAAAATCATTTTCATTTCACAAAATTCCATGTAATTTTAAATGAAAAGTATTTTGTTGAAAATAGACATGAAATCTTTTGGATTAATCTTCATGAAAATAAGGCTTTATAAAACCGTAAAAATATGTTCACGCTGTATAAGTCAAAAATTACATTTTTCTGGTACTTTTGTCAGAAAAGTCAAAATGTACCTCGTATGGTAAAAAAAAGAAAGATTCCTTCCATATGATGTGGTAAAAGTAGAAAAGGGTAAAAATGACTTTAAACATACATGGAAGAAAAGTAAAAATTTTGTGAAAACATTTTGAGAACATGTGGACATGGATAATAATCATAACCCCAGTAAATACTTAAAAATAAACAATCTTGGTTAAGAATGGGATTCGAATAATTATCCCTTACCTAAGGTCTGATATGCTTTGTACGTATCCAAAACTCCTGTATAATGATTTAAATAATGTCATTGACTTATTACAGAATCATATTTATTGTTATGATATCATATATGGTTCCCTTATGACTTTATATTACCAGTTCTTTTGTAAATTCCATGTTAAGGAGTATTTTGGGTAAAATCGTTTCATTTGTCGTCCTTGTTTTGACTTGTAATTATTCATATGATTACTTAGATCATGATTACATAATTATAGAATATAAAGCATGATTATATATAATATATATTCATAATATACATATATATAAATGATATATAAATGGAAAGAAATACACCATTCATGGAGACAGTAGGCCGTACGTACGCATTAACGTTTGAATTGAATGGAATTAATTGGATGACATAAATATATATATATATACATAAATACAGTATCATTATCATGACCTATATTTCATGATTACTTTTTATATATAGTTTATAATCATTTCTGTATGGTTAATCATTGAGAATGAATCTCATCGTGTCGTGGAGACGATATTCGATACGTACGCACGAGCAATGATATCATTTCCATGATCATGGAATTTTATTGGAGTGAATGAATACTATTAAAGAATCAATATCACTTTACAATAATCATATATAGTTATTATTTACACCAGTATACCCATCCAAGTAAGGTGGTGGTGGAAAATAGATTACACCACGGCATGGAGACGATATTCCGTACGTACGCACGCGCGGTGATTTCGTTTTCCATAAGATGGATAGATGGTGAAATAGGGTTGTTTAATACTTATAGTAACATATAAGTTTATTATTGACACTGATGTTATTACTTCATAATGAAACAACCTCTGAATAAGAAGTGGAATAAGAAATAAAGTTGAAAGAATTGGTAACGGACATTACCTCTACTTTGAAGCGCCTCTTTGAGTCCTCCTCTTAGGGAACTAAAATTGGCCTTTAAAGAAGACCAAGACCTATAGGATGTTTCTAGGTAAGTGTAGAAGAGAAATTTTCAGGTTTTGGCCGAGCATGAAGGCTCAAAGTGGTGTGAGGAAGAGAGGGAGGAGGTGCCCTTTTATAAGGGAGGAGTGGGGCACCTTTGGAATAACTAAAAATATTATTTTATTATAAAGTCATATTCGGTTTTTAATAGCTCAAAACTGATTTATTTGGATGCTAAGGTTTGGATGGGTCGAAATCCTCTCATCCAATAGAATTTAGTCAAGTTTAGGTCATTATATTAACCTTAACGTTTAGTTTTAACTCCTAGTTAATTAGATTGACATTTACCATGTCACATTGTATTTTTATGTTATATAGTTAATAAACATACCATATACATCCAAGAGACCCCAAAGTTGCCCATTAATGATACACCTATCATGATATATGTATCCTTTCCGAACCTTATATTTTTAGGAATATAATAACAATTTATAATATAATATTTGTTTTAAAAACTATTTTATGTTGATTTTGACACTATTTGGTAATTGATTTTTGTGAAAATCATAACAGAATGATTAGTTCAAAAAAAGTTAATTAAATCAATACTAACATGTCATATTAACATTAAAAATTATTGTAATTCATAAAAAGTCTCAAATTACATTTATTTGGGTATTTATAACATCAATTATGTTAATATTTAATTAATAAGATAATTACTACATCATCATTGTGTCATAAATAAAATAAATTATCTTAAGCCTAAAAATTACAAATAAAATACCATTATGTAGGAAATATTTTTATATTTCTAATGAATATTTATAGTCGTATTTATCTTATGTATAACCCTATATTAAAAATTATTTAGTTATTAAACATTGATTTTAACTATTTTAACACTTCATTAAATAAATTAATAATAAATGTCCTACTATAATCTAAGTGGGCCTAAATGGTCATATTTTATTCCTAATGTTGTTTTTGGCCAAATCACAGTTATCCAATAGAATTAGGACATGTTTACGGTAATAATAATATCATTTTTACCCTTAATTACCCTATTTACTTTTAACCGTGGTAAAAAAAGTAAAAAGTTACTATTCACCAAAAATTATTTTCATCTCATTGAACCACATTTTAGTCCTTGCTATTAACCGTGTCTCTAGGATTTTTGAAATTCCACTCACATAAACGGGAAAATTATGTTTTATAAAAAATTCAGTTTTTTAAACTACCACTTAGCTGTTTCACTATTCATAAAAAACTGAAAGTTTCCAGAAAAATACCAAAAATTAGGCCTAAGATATATTTGATATTATGAATTAAAAAATGATGTCTATTTTACCAAATTCAAAGCATATTAGTTTCATTAATTAATTTAAAAATTAATTCTCGTCGTCAAAATAAATAGCGTGTTCTAAAGAGATAATAACTACCAAAAGACTGACAGGTGTTTATGTCTGGTTTAAATGTGAAATTACATCCAATGACCAAAATTGTATTAAATTGTAAAAATATATTATAAAAATACTTTAAAACCACTCAAATTAATAATTTATCACTACTAGTTATTTCGATTAAAAAAGTTGTTTTTAATTAAAATTTAGTAATTTCCACTATTCATCAGAATATGAAAGTTATCTGAAAAGCACCTAAATTTCACCCTAAGCTAATTTAGATATTCCGAACCCAAAAATGAAGTCCATTTTTAAAGATAAATTTTTTTTAAATTTCAAAATGTGGGTATTACTATTCATAACGTCTTGTTCATAATAATATCTCGTTTAGTGAAACTCGGTATTGCGTACTACACATGCTATTGAGGAAGGTCGTGATTGAGTCTAATACAAGGAAAGTCATGGATGCGTGTTGTGCAAGCCCCTTTTGTTGTAGCATACAACACAAGGCATTAATGAAATTAAAAAAAAATTCATGAAATCTCGGGGTGTTACACTATCTCAACAGCCGATAACCATAAGTGATCATTGCTCGCTCCTACATTAGGACACACCCGAGTCCAGTCCCTGATGTGTCGTAGTAAACTACATACCCTATGCCTTCCTATGAAAGTCTCTAGATAGGGAACTAGTTATCCTCTGCCTCAACTCTTGAATGTTCTACTAGAATCTCTTTGACCACACTAAGTGTTGTCCCTTCTTCATCAAGGCTGATAGTGGTGCTGCAACACTAGAGATGTCCGGAACGAATCTTTTGTTGAATCTAGCCAAGCCCAAGAAACTCCTTACCTCTATCACACTCCTTGGTGGATCCCAAGAAATTATCACCTCAATCATCACTGGATCTACTGCAACTTCTGCTACTGAGATGACATGCCACAAGAAGTGAAGCACTTGAATCCAAAACTGGCAAATCGAGAGCTTTCCATAAAGCTGGTGCTCTCGAAGTGTGTCCAGTACTACCTTCAAATGGTAGGCATGATCCTCCTCAGAAGTCAAGTAGATCAGTATGTTCTTGATGAAGACTAATTCAATGCGATCAAGGTATGGCTAGAAGATCTTGTTCATTAGACACATGAACACTGCTGGAGGGTTGGTTACACCAAAAGGAAAAACAAAGAACTCATAGTGTTTGTACCGACATTTGATGGTTGTCTTATGCACATCCTTGTCTCAAACACTGAGCTGGTGATAGCGTGATCTAAGGCCTATCTTCGAAAGCCATCGAGCTCCCTAGAGCTGACCAAAGAGGGCAAAAATCCTCAGAAGTGGGTACGAATTCTTCACGGTGACCTGGTTTAGGTGATGGTAGTCAACACAAAACTGCAAGCTCCCATTAGCCTTATTGGAGAACAGAATCGGGGCTACCCACAGAGAAACACTCGGCCAGATGATTCCCTTACCTTGAAAGTCCTCCAGCTATACCCGTATCTCCCAGAGCTCAGTAGGAGCCATCAGATATCCTGGAGTACATATCGGTGCCATCACAGGGTACATGTCAATGTAGAAGTCCACCACTCTATGAGGAGGTAGTCCTGGGACATCGTCAGGTAAAACATCCACATAATGGTCTTCCACTACAAGATAAGTCAGACTCTCCACATTAACAACCCCTAGGGTAAGACAATCCAACTTGTGAGTGATTGGATGCATCTTCCTTCGAGTATGTCCGTCCAATGCTGCAAAGGTTCTCTTCTCACCGGTGAAGGTAATCCAAATCCCATCCATGCGGACACACCACACGTTTTTCCTAATACAGTCAATCTGAGCATGAACTGTAGATAACCTATCCATACCCAAGATGACTTCGTAAGGCCATGACGCCACTACGAGAAGATCCTAGCCGATGCACTCGCCCCCTAGAGTAAGCTCACAATGCTAGAATGAGTGGGTATTCATCGTGTCTGCTCCTGTAGGAATATCTAGCTGTAAGGATCGAGCCAATGGCTCCGTCAGAATCTCAGAGCTCCGAACGAGTGTAGTGGTAATGAAATAATTACTAGAACTTGTTCCTATAAGAACTACTTCTAAGGTGTAGTATACACAGATCGTACCTTGAATCATCTCAGGAGTGCCATGGTCATATTCTTCTACTGCCTGAATTTGATCTCTCCCTTGTCCACATGTTCCCTGTGGTCACTATGGACCTCCTAGTGCTGGTGGTTACACAACCTCGAAACGTCGTCCCCTGCTAGTTGATCGACCATATTCTATTCCATGTCCTCCTACTCATTTTGGACCACCTCAATTGAACCTCTTCCTCTGCCTGGGAGGTCCCTCAACTGAAATTTGATCATCTGAATAGTGTGTCAGATGGTCACGGGCCATTGAACCTGCCCGCCGCATGAGTAACACTACTTGCTCTTGGTAGGTAAGTCACTAACCCGGGTGCTCCGCACAATAGATCCTGAGTCCTATGGTCGTCCACCCATTGGTCTGGTTCTCTTGGAACTCTGCATCAACTGTCTAATGCCAGCTGTAGAAGACTCTGATGCAAGTCAAATAGTTGTGGGTCTCGCTGCTGGTGACGGCTCATCAAGGAAACTCTTCTCTAGGAGGTATCTCTCTAACACCCCTTCCTGCGTCGGGATGATAAGGGAAATTTCTGATGGCATGATCTCTCATCTAAACGCCTTCTCAATGGTCTAGGCCATGAATAATGGGTCCCGCACCATATTTGTGGAGTAGCGTGAGAGTTCGATGAACCTCGATGAGTACTGTTCCACTATCACACTACCCTGTTGTAGATGCAATATCTATTCTATTTGTACCGCTAATAGTGTTGTTGGAACAAAATCCACCCAGAACAGGCTCTCTTTTTCTTCCCAGAGAAGTGTCACCTCGTCGTGGACCTAGAGAATCAGGCTCCACCATCTACCTCTTGCTGCCTAAAGGAGTCTAAAAACCAGGATCACCAGGAAGCCTTCTGGTGTCCCTACTAGCCAGAAGACTCTTACTCAGCCTTCAACTAATACTTAACATCCTATGGGTACTTCTCTCCACGAAACCTGGGTGGCCTCTAGCGCTGGAACTCATGCAACGTGCTCAAGTGGTGTTCATCGTCCTTTTCTAGGGATGATGGCATCGGTGGCCCAACTGTAAGTTGTACTGATGGTGCTTTTGTCGGTGCCTCAACTGGAAAAGGTCCCTGCACCAAGGCCTCATCGCTCAGCGGGCTGTCAGAGTGTAGGACTCACGGGGCTCTACAGGGATGCATCTTTAATGTAACATATGTGAAGCAGTCAAAATATTTATACCTGGTGAGCTAACTTGTTTGAGCAGATGTAAAGAAAAACTTTTTAAAACACACACGCAATCAGTGTTTTTGTGCACTATGTTGGAAATCAGATGTCAGGGTCCTCATGTATGGATAAATTAGCCTCTCGAACCAAAACTGGACACCCTAAACTGAAAACCACACTTAGTTTCCTTAACACTATTTCTTCACATTAAAAAATATCAGAGTACTAAGTTCTACGATAGAACTGGCACCTCAGATACCAATTTTACATGACCCATCCCCCGGGGCCCATATCATAACTTTCCCAAGCTTTCCTTCCATAAGACAGAGGCGAACAACTAGCACCAAAGGCGTAAATCCCTAAACTGGGAAGAAAATGCCATTATAAACTGAACACACACAACAATGTATGAAACTTGAAGTAAACACTAAATAAAACAGTAAAACAATTGTTAAAAGTATAGGGTACTAGATATACAGGCCCAACAGTAAATAAAAATGAAACCAAAAAGTACAAGTACAACTGAATGAAGATAAGTAAAGTTGCCATTGGGTCATCCTCCGGGGTTCCTACCTGAAGGGTTGGTATATATTTAATCCTTAGCACTCCACATTCAACGGTTTGCTTCAAGTACCATCTCACTGAGGGGTCCACCTCCGAGGACCATCCAGTCCTACTACCCTCTGCCTTAGTCACCTCTATCTGTCATATGCAACCAACCCAACTAGGTGCGGGAATAGCCCGTGCATGGGTGAGTATCATGCACCAATCCCTAGTAACACTGTTGGAACCTCTCATAATGGTGTACTCTTCCTCAATTGAGTACAGTGTGATTTTTGCAACACACATAGTTGCCTCCTACTATCCTTGGAATGTTGAGTTACTCCTCTTGTCGAGTATCATGGGTCTACAGCGTCACACAGAGGCGCTCCCCACCACGGGTCTACAGCGTGCACACAGAGGCACTCCCCCTCATAGCCTATTGAGGTAATCCTCCTGTCGAGTATCGTGGGTCTTCTGAGTCCCATATAGGTGTTACCCACTTTGGTTTTCCCGCATCACAGAAAGGCGCTTCAAACTGGGCTAGTTAAAACACTCAGAGTCGAAAGGTCAGCAGTTGTCAGGTCTCAGCCTTCTACTAGGTCTTCGTACTCCGCTCACTCGTCTCTGGGAGAATCGGCTCCAAGAGCTACTGGTCGATACATCAACTTTCACGAATTCCAATTTAGATGTATCTCAATGGCCTACCTATTCATAGGGGTCTCAATGCAACAGACGGTGCATCAATCAGACGCCCAGTGTATGAGTTATTGGCATTTCCATTCTCAGTGCTCTGTTGGTTTTTAGATTCAAACCAACCCGAAAGTACCCCAACTGTGTCCAAACCTCATGTGGTGGTATGAAAAAAGCGGTCTCACTCCATGATTTCAATCGTCAGCGGTGGTTCGTCAATCGGACTCCATAGCCCAAGATATGGGTGAAAAAGTGTAATCAGGTCAAACGGGTATGGGTCTGGTCCGACCCAGTCGGACTGACCCATCCCATACTAGGTCTTGACCAGGGTCAAACACGGCCCGAGTTTGTGGCCCAGCTCGAGGGAAGCCCGACCCGAGTGGGCGGCCTGACACGAGGGGCGGTCCGCGAGGCCCGGCTGGCCGGCGGCCCGCATGGCCCGGCTCGCCGGCGGCCTGCACGACCCTGCTGTCTGGTGGCCCGGCTGCCCGGTAGGTCAGCTGCCCGTGTGGCCCGGCTGGCTGGCGGCCCTACTGCCTTCCATAGCCGCGTCCAGGGGGAATCGTGTGCCCCCTGGTTCTCGAAGGGAAAATTTGTTTGGGTATGATCCAAAACCGGAGCCAGGTGGAGCCAGTCCATAACACGTGTGACCCACTGGGTGCTGCTCCTCTCCACTGGTTGAGCAGCCATCCACTCCAACTCCTCTTATGTGGCCCATCTTGGCCGTGGATCCCTTGATTCACGCAGCATGGCGGTGCCACACAGCTTCGTCCGACTACCACGGTCTGCCTGTCTGTGGTCCTTCCACATGCATGGAATTATGGCATCTCACCCCTCTGACGGCCCGACATGCCGCCTTGCTCCATCGGGGCCCATGATGTCCGTGGCCCGATTCTCCACACGACATGATGGCGTTGCGCCCCTCCGGCGACCCGACGAACATTGCGCCGCCAGTTTCCTTCACGGCTGGCCCATCACTGGCCAGAGTTCCTCCACTATGGTCCTCCCATTAGTATGCACCATTGCGCCACTCCTGTCATCAACAAGTGAAGAAAAACGGTGGGCGGCATGACAGTGTTTGTTCGGCCCACACCCTCCGTGTTAGGGTGGCAACAATCAGCCACAACGAGCCCAACAAAAAATGAAGAATGGAGGGTAAAACTCATACATTAAACAACTCCTACCTCATATGTCGATCATTGACGATGGAAGGTGAGTTTTGAGAAGAAGAAGTCGAAGGCGATGTTAGTGTTCTTCATGGGCGACACTTCCCTTTCATTCCCCGGTTGATGTTGGTTCTTCGTTGGTAGAAGATTCATTCATCATGGGTGACAATTTTTCGTTGGATAATTCTTCTCCATCCCAAGAACCGCCAAAATGCTATGCCATAAATATTATAGGAGTCGTCTATTATTTGTTGGCATAACAACACAAATAGTTGTGTTTAATTATTTGAGAGAACTCATTTAATTAATGTTGTGGAATTGATTAAAATTAAAAATTAGGGGAGGTAGAGAGTTTCAATTAAATGAATGGAGGTGTTTAAATAATTAATGGGGAGTTTTGGGGGGTTTAAAACCTATGTGGTCCCCATGAAGGATATCCTCCCAAGGGAGGTTATGTGTCGATGGGCCCCACCACTATACCCTCCCATGGGAGGTCAGGGTGTGGTGGCTCCCACCACTAACCACCTCTTTTACATTTTAACCACCTTATAAATAAAAATAATCTAACACTTATTTTTATTCAACATTATTAAAAACCTCCAAAATCTGACTTCCATTCTCAACCATCTACCATCGAGGTGAAAGTCTTATTAAGAGAATAATGGCGCTGCGAGTTCAACGCTGCCCTCAGATTTAAATTCTGAGTAGTGGTTCAAAATATATAAAATCACACTCATACATTTACGAAACGTACCCAAAAAAGCATCAAAAATTGATTTCGGGCACACTGGGCCTCGGAATCAAGCGTTATAAATTTTCACAGACTCGTAAAAATCCAACAAATTTATGAAAAAAATTCCCACGAAATTCCTAGGTCTTCACAATAATAATCACATATTTATCATATTTATATAGGAAAAAATTTATATTACCAATCCTGAGATATGGTTGTTTTAGAAATGAAGTATGATATGATCATGGAGATGGTAGGTCAAATGAATGCTTAAGTAACACTTCCATTTTTCAATTATCATTATTCAATGTCAGTAGGTAATGTGTTTTCATTACATTATTATTATTATTATATAATATGTACCATATTATTTCAATAAATATACTTATACACATCATCCATGTGTTGTAGTGATGATAAAGGAGGCACCACACATTGTGAAGCAGGCAGTCTACAAGTACAAGAACAAAGCTATAAAATTTTAGTGAGTGAAAAGGTAATAAATGAAATGATATTTAATATTTAATTAATAATAAATATTTCCTAAGTATACTAATTATATAATTTAAAACATATATTTTTATCCTTATTATCTTCCCTTTAAACTCATTTGGGAAAAAATAATTACATAGCTTCACAAGGCGGTAGTCATCTGTACACACGGGCATTATTGTCGTATCCACTATGAAATGGAATTTGAAAAGGTATATATAATATAATTACTCAAGGGACATAATTATATTATAAATATCATACACAAATATACATTATTTTCATCATCATACCCAACTTTTAGAGGAAGGAATGTTGAAATGAAAAATTCATTTTGCAAGGCAGTAGTCTGACATTCACACAAATGATGATTTCAAAACCCATTTGATGGAAGAAAATATTTTGTAATTCAGGTAATTAATACAAATAAATATCATTATATGTAATTTTATGACTTTATTATATAATAATATTTAAATAATATTTGAATGAGGTGGAGAAATTAATAAAATAATAATTCTTGATGAAGAGCATTATCTCTTCTTTAGATATCATCACTAGGATTCCTCAAAACGCCATTCTATTTATGATTTCATCCCAAACTAAGGCATATATGATGATATTAGTGATTTTGGGAATTTATTTTGATAGTTATTGGATGAAAAAGAGGTTTTATGGTGTATAGTGGAGAGAATATGGGGATTTCTTTTATATGTGATGTTAGTGGCACACTTGTAATTTTTTGAAGTGAAAAAATATTACTCGTGTTTTTCTCATTAAAAAATGATCTGAAATGGGGTATTATAAATACTTATACCACTTATTGTCTAAATATTTTCATAAAATATATTTTATATGGCTATTTAGGTTATTTTTACCCTTATCTTTTTAGTTGAACCTATACCAATCCAAATTTTACCATTATAGAAGTAATTAAAAATTAATGTTTTCACTACTCATTTCGGAAAAAATAATCATTTTAACTTGTTAAAAAATATAAATTATTAAAATTTAAAATATTTAATACTATATTCCAAAAGTCTATTCCTATAAGTGGATTATTTTAATTTAATATTATTCATGAAGACGCATTGAGAAAATGGGTGTGCTAATGGAAAATTCTCTAATGTATATATGGGTTTTTAAAAAATATAAATTTAAATTCTTCCAATGACCTTAAATGTATTAATGGATATATATGATGGAATTAATGTTACATTAATACCAATTTATCATATAATTTTTTTTAAACAATTTAATTGAAAAAGGATTTTTTAATTAAAATTTATTATTTTTTCAATATGTATCAAAAAAATTATATTTTAAGATAATTCACAATAAACTACCAAAATATAATTATGAAACTCTAATTTAAAATATAAAATAAAATTTTCAAATAAAATTTCTAAATTTAAAGATTTAATTTATATAATTATTGTGGAAAATGTGAAATATAAATATTTAAAACAATATAGTGTTAAAGCAAAAAAATTGTATCAATTAATATCTTTTGTCCAAAAAACAAAAATTATGAATTTTAAAATTTTTATTGATAATAATATATATATATATATTTATCACTAATATAATTCATCAAAAATGTTTTGAAAATCTTATTCATGTAAAATACAATTGTTTGAATAAAAATATTTTTAAAATAATATATTCTTTATTTCCCAATCATTTTTGTTTTAATTTCGTATTAATTTGTCACTTTATAAATAATATAATATACATGTATAAAAAATATATTTCAATAAAATAGAGAAGCCTTATCATATCCATAATTTCAATGGTTAGACGATGACTTTAAATTTAAATAATAAATTTTTAATCTTATAATATGTTTTGTTTAAACCCACTATAGTCTTTATCACATGTCACAATTCCTGTGGCATGTAACACAAGATAAACATGGTGTTTGTTTTAACATAAGATAAACATAGTCTCTCATGTAACACAAAATAACTCAATGTTATATGTAATATAAAATTTTTAAAAGAATAAATTCATTTGAAAAAAAGAAATATTTCATAAAATCATGGTGTGATATATTCTACTCCCCTTAAAATGGATTTATCCTTTTAAGTTAACCTTTATTATGAATATTTTAACATTTTAAAATATATATATAGAAACCCACATCATAACAAGGATTAGTAAAACTTGAACTAGATAAAAATAATGGGAAATTCTAATATCATTGGGGAATATCACATACTAGGTTTCCAAATTGGAGAACATAGGTGGGAAGTGAAAACATGAGAATTGGAGAAAAAAATGACGCATAAATATAGATATAGAGTGATGGTTAACATGGTTAGTAGAATTTTAATATCTACAATAAAATAAAACAAATTTCTATGAAGAATTTCATTGATATCATCCAAATTGATACTAATAGGAAAAAAATTATATGTTGATCTTTTCCTAATTCTGGGTAACTAATTTTTTCTCTATAATGATAAAATAAGAAAAATTAAATTCATGATATTTTTTTGACGGAAAAAATTGCTCCCTTTGGTTATTAATTGATAAATTTATACTTCATCTCTTACTCTAGGAGATTAATGATAATTCGTTTTGAAGAAAAAAATATTATAAATAAAATAATGATAATTGATTTATTTTATTTCAAGTTAAAAAAGGATAACAATTGTTTTCCAATATGGATAAATATTCACATTTTGAAGTAATACATTAATATCTAAAACAACATCTAATGTTCATCATACACAATTCCATAAATTATTATCCTTAAAATCCTTCAAAATTTAATAATTTATATACAAGGTAAATGTATTTCCCAAAGTCAACATTACAATAATCCTCGAAATATCTTTAAGTAGAATTTAATTTTCAGATACCTAATATGTGAATACCTTTGTTATATATTCTACTAGTGATTGGTAATAAATGTATTCCCTAAAACCTCAATAAAAACATTAATTCATCATCATTAATTATATTAAATACACATTATTGTATGTTTTCCATAAATAAAAAATTGATGTAAACTACATAAATGATATAATAATATATTTTTTCAACAAATCATTAATCATTTCCAAGGTAATCAATTATATCTAATTTACTTATTCATATCACGCATCTCATTATGTGATGATAATTATGTAAAAATCTATAACATATTAAGGATTACCTTCCCTTAATTAATATATATCCCTTCCATTAAACAACTTTTGTTATCCATTCGTACCATTTAATATATTTTTTAAAATCCTAATAAAAACCCCATTTACTTAATATTCCTTATATAATCCATTATTCAAAATTCATTCATTACAATAGATAAATAATTCAATCATTCAACCTCATATTTCATCCTTTAACTAGGAATCATCATCTTTTTTATTAATAACAATTTTATTTCAAATATCATTCTTATTATCATCATCATTAGTAGTATTAGCATCACTCATGCCACCTTCTTGATTCATATGTAGTTATTTCTATATAGAAAATCAATTTTCGTAATTCCCATACTTTAACCCATTAATATTACCTTAGGGAAATAAATATTCACATCCATTAAATCAACTAAAATTTTCAATTTCATTATTAGTTACTTGATTTGTTTCCTTACTTTTCACACCCAAAAAATCTTCTCGTTAAATTAATAATTTCACTAGAGTGCTTCATAAAAAATCATCAAAATATATGAAATTGAATCTCCTATAAATATTTTTTTAACTACTAGAATTCTTATCAATCTCTATCCTTCTCTTCATTTGTGAGTTAGATAGTTGGTTAAGGTGCATTCTATTAATCATGTTCTTTAATAACAGATTATGAATAATCATAATATCCATCACTTGATTCATCATCCCATTTGTCTTCTAATGAGATAATTTTCCATCACATTTAATGTTTCCCCAGTTCATTATGGTTCCAACTATTGAATAAAATAAAATGGAATATTTTTAGAAACACTATTAATAGTGGAAACCCCCAAAATAAAAAAACTTCTTTCAAGATGTCAAAATCAAGACGCCTTATTTTTATCTATACCACATTAGGATTATCCTAAGACATCTTTAGTCATAATATATTTAAATTTTTCCAGATGGTCAATAATTATTTTTTAAATTTTCAAATTATATACCAAAGGAGTCCCAGTATTATACTACACGATTTTATGGTAAGTACTTTTTAAATAAATTTGACATCTTTAATAGCTTACCTTTCGGAAAACACTAATCCTTGAAGAACTCTAGAATATTATTATAGTTATCACCTAGTAGTTGTAATAGTAGGAATAAGGGAGATTAAATATATTATAAAAATATATTTGACACATGTTTATAAAATGAACTCATTGGATACAAAATAATTATATATTAAAAAACAATTGAACAAAGAAGATAATGTTTTTATAAAAAATATTTTTTATCAACATAATGGAATTTATTATTAGGAAACTACATTAATAACTATTGGTGATATATATTAATGGAATTTATATTTTATATATCTATTAATTTTATTTAAATTCATTCAATGTGTTTATTAGTCCTAAGATAACAATAAACCCAATTTTAAGAATAAAAAGCTGTATTTTTGTAAATGGAAATCGTATTACCTTTTACTGGAGAAACAAATTTAAAACTGAATTTTTAAATACTTATTAGTTTTATTTGGAAAAATAAACATAATTTTGGAAAATTAGTTATCAAAATTATCATAAGGGGATATTTTGGTCCTTTTCTAAAAATATTTATTTATGTGGAACAATTAAAATTATGACATTTTAATTGAAATTATTTTTTAATGTGATTTATTTATTTAGAAAATTTATATATTATTTTATTATATGATAATTAGTTCAATAATAAAAAAATAAGACAAATTTATTTCATTGGAATCAATTCCACATTGAAAAATTATATAAAAACATTATAAAATGTTGAACTTTCTCACATTAAAAACACACATTTTCATTTTCTATATGGGATACAATTTTGATAAAATTTGTCCAATTTTGTGTATTGAATTTTTCAAAATATAAACCATTATTTGAATAATAAGATCCAAATTAGGTAGTATGGTGATTTTATTTTTTATGTCATAATATTTTTACCATGTTAAAAAATTATATAACGTGGTATATGTAAATAATGAAATAGGTTAAAGGTAAAAATTGGAAAGGCATAAAATAATTAAACCTAAAAACTGTAATGCTATTTTGAGGAATTAAATTTTCATAACATTCCCATAAATTATTTTTTTCTAGTAAATTTTGTTGAAATTAATTCAACCTAAATGTTCATGACTTTAAAAATAAAATAATCAATATTTTAATAACATAAAATCACCTCTCCCCAAGTATTAGTACCACCCCTTACCACTCAATGTGGACTCAATAGCAATAAATATCATAATGTAGATTCTTGAACCAATAATAATCACAATATTCATATGAATATTATACTTTATATCATCAAATTTCAGAATCCAATGTCTACAATGGTCTCTCACAGAGGTGATCTCCAAGAAGAAATTTTTTCAAACAAATATATAAATTTCATTCCTTTATATTATTTATCCTCGCCTATTTCATCCATAAAAGAATAATAATTACATAATAATATATATATAGTAATTTTATGTCACTAATGTATTTTCTCATATCCACTTTTATTATGTAATCTTATTCATAAGAAAAAAACTATGGTCAAAATTTTGCTGGTTAATCACCTCTATGAAAATTGTTTTTGTTCACTTCCCATTACCACAATCATGGATGGTAATAAACCTATTATTATTGTTAAATATTGTTTTATTTATTATTTTATATCATATTTCACATTCTGTATCTATTTTATCTTCATAATACTAAATAATGGAAACTATTTCATGATGTTTGGATAAATAGCTAAATATAAACTAATCATTTATCAATAACATTTTATAAAATTATTTATCATAATTTAATAATGAAAAATGATAAATTGGACCATTTAAGATTATTTATTTTCATTAAAACCATTTAATTTCATTTGTGTAGATTTATTTCAATTTAACACAGTAATCCATAATTATACACTAATGAACCGATCATGAAAATCGTGAAATGAACTCACCCAAAAAAAATGACAATCATGAAATATTATTATTGAATGGTTGGAAAGATGTTATATATTTATAATATATGGTATTATAAAATGAATATGGATCGGTAATGAACTAATACCAGTATTTAATCTTTTATACTTGAGGATGATGTACTCAATACTAAAGGGAAGTGTTAGTCAAGCATTTCTTATCTCACTTTTTTACTTCTTTGAGATATATTTCTTATTAACCACAATTTATTATATTTGGTGTATATATAAAACAATTTGATATATCCTAACATGAATATAATTATATTCATGTCATGATATGTTTCATTTGATATTTATTAATTTTGTTGGTCAATAGATTCAATAGATTAAAATGTGGTAAGGGAATCTTATCCCAAATTCAATTAGACATGTTAAAAATCTAGTTCTAGGATTATTTCATACTAAGATTATTTTTGAAAAGATAATATGATATATTATGTCATATTTTAACTTTTTTATGTGGATTTATTGAGAAAACGTATATCTGATTAATTTTATTAATTCACACTCTAATTTAAAAATCTCTTTTATTTTAAAAAATTATACCTTTAATGTTTCCTTTTAAACAATCTGTGTCTTCCATGTCTAGGTTTTCTATAATTGATTCATATAATATTTACTACTCTCTTGTCGAATTGTAATGATTCTTTTACCCACATTTTAAAGTTTTTTTTGATTTTTTTTAAAATTGTATTTTTTATCATATTTTGAACTAGGCTCATTGAGGCATTTCTGATAAAAATAATCAAGTTATGTTTTTTTTATTGAGTGTGACTATTTTATCACTATAATTATTTTTTAATTTCATTAAGATTCCATTATAATATTATATGGTTATTTTTAAATAAAATGTTTTATTTTATAATTGGATGGAATTGTTTTAAAATAAATACTTTCAAAATAGAAAGGATACATTCCTCATGAATGATTTAGAGTGATTATTCAGAATTATTTTCCATATAATATAACATTATTATATGTTAGTTATTTTATATTAGAGATATTATTCAAGAATACCATTATTATAACTTATATGATCAATTTATTTGAATGATGGTATGGTATTTATGAATCGTGTTTCCTTTACATGGTTTGTGGTGTGAGTAAATGTTTAAGAAACTCAATTTTCTTTTCATGGGATATGATATAATTTATGATTTAATGAAACACATATGTGCAGTTATAAATATGTGATGGTGGTTGTGATGTGAAAAATAGTGGATTGGACCTATATCTCCCTCCAACAAATCAGTGAATGATATTATATCTCGTGAGATTGAAATGCCTATAATAAGGATTGAAATCGCATTAGACAAGAATGGAATAAGGATTGAACTCTGTTCAAAAATGACAATAAGGAGAAGTGAAATTGGAATAATAATGGACTTCTCCACCATTATAGTCTATGGAGCGAACCTAGGCATCCAATATGGTTTTTGTAGTTAACTCATTCCCATATTATTGTCATGGAAAGACACTTGATTATTAATGAATTTTTTTTCTATGTATATGTATTTGGCACAATTTCATGATTTATTCCAAAGCATTTATTTTATGATTCAGGTCTTATGAATTATTATGATTTTATTACATGACTCAGTATTATGAACTTTGATATACATGTTATTATTGTTAAATTTTATTTTCATATTCTTACACCCTTATGTTTGTTTCGATTGATATTTCCATTTTTTATCTTTACTGATCATTTATGATCACCCTTTTGTTATATTTATTTTCCCTAGAATACGAATAATGGTATTATGTATGATATATAAAATTGGTTTGTTTTTTTGATGGAATAAGTATGGGAATTTAATTTCTTATGAAATAGTTGATTTTGTTTCCATGTTTCCAAATACACTAAAACCATATGATTCTGGAGTGGTTTTGTTGAAATTTTATTATTCATTTATTTAGATGTAATGATTATATATGAAAATAACATGTCATTATAGATTGTATTAGGGTAATGGTTTAGTTACATATTACAAACTAGAATGAAAAAACCTTTGAAGAACCATAAATATAAGTCTAGTATACAATCATATTGTTTTGGTAATGATCATGAATAACGTAAGTTAAACCTAAGGTGTTATAGACTATAATTTAATTATTATATTCCCCTGATTACTTCTATTTATGACTATGATTACTAATCATCATTCTCTACGTTCTCATTTAATCTAATGGATTGAATCAAAAGTAACCATGATAAATAGGGATTAATTAGAAAATGAAATGACGGACAATATGAGAAACTGAATGTTTAGGAAGATGGAATAAGAAACCTCATTATTATTACCACATATCCTTATTAATCAATGAATCATTATGAACATCCAAAAGACCAAAGGAGGGAACAAAAACTTCTTGAATCCTTCTTTATTCCACATCCACATTATTTAAGTGGATTATATGATCCACTTATTTTTGAGAAATAGATATGTACCACTAATAATGTATTTTCCATTCACTATTATTCAAACTCCAAAAATGTTTTGATGGGATATTATCACTTTGAATGATAAGAAAATCAGTGGTGGGACATTATCATGAATATGATGAAATAAGATAAAATTTACACCATTTATTGGGATGAGTTCAAGAAGATATTTTATGATTAATTTCATTCCTCGTATTATTCATACAAAAAAGTATATTGATTCTCCTAATTCTTATCAAGATTATGATTAGAATATAATGATTAAATTCAATTGATATTGTAAAAAATATGGAGCAAAGATGATTAGACTTACATTATTATCAAAGTGATGAAAGGATAATAGTGTTAATTGTTTTATGGATTGTGGTAAATCATTTAAGTGTGAAATATAAAGTCTTTTAAAATTTTATTATGGAATTTAATGGAATAATTAGAAGGATAAAAAGAGTGAAACCTTCCCAATTAAGTGTTTCAATTATAAAAAGTTTTGGAGTTACATTAAAAAAATATCTAATACAAGGAGAAATATTAATGGTAAGCTGCAGAATCCTCTGAGGAAAAAAGGAAATGGTAATGATTATGATATCATGAGGGATGAATTGAACAATAATAATTATGGAATATTTATCCTCCTATTATTTATGGATAATTTTATGATTTATTTTGATTGGATAAGACCCATGAAAATCTTATTGTTTATAAAATTGTAAAATTTTCCATCATTATCTATTTGGATTTTCGAATAATGAAATCAAATTATTTTGAAACCTAGCCTCAACTGAAAATGTTTTAATATAGAATAATGTTATTTTATGTGGAATCAAGAACCATGTGTGTATTCAACATTGTCAAGACCATTCCTCAGGGCTCATGCCGTGACTACCCCAAGTCCACCGTCCACAATCCAGGGGCTGGCGACTAGCACCAAAGAAGTAAATCCCAGAAAAAGGGAAGGCATTGCCTTTATAAGAGTAAAAAACCACAACAATGTACACAAGTGGAGTACGAACTAAGTAAAACTGAGTTAAAAAGTAACTGCTAAAAAGTAAATGGGCCAGTATACAAACCCAACTGGAAATACAGTACAGCTAAAAAGAAAGTACAACAGTAGTAATGTAAAGCATCAACCACTGAGTCATCCTCTGGATATCCCACCTGAAGGGTTGGTACAGATGATCTCCTCAGCTCCTCGGGTTTAGCCATCTGCTCCGTGTACGTCCCATCAAGTGGTCCACATCCGGGTAATGTGCAGCTCCACAAACCTCCACCTCGATCCGTGTTTTCCATCGTCTTCACCCAACACAATGTAGTGTAGGCATATCCCTTACATGGGTGGGTATATGATACTCAGTTGAGACCTCGAGACCCCTGAAGGTCCCCCAAAATCCATGAAGGATTAACAGAAAAGGAAAGATACTATCACAAAAAATCATCTGACCCTACTTAGGTATATGCCTATAAATATACCTAAGTCATCAATTCCAGTTCAGCTCCAACTCTCGAGCCCAAACACAACCTATTCCACACAGGAAAGAAGTCAATCACACCATTGGTATTGATTGAAAGTCAATAATCAGCTCACAAAGGTATACTACTCACGGAGAATGGTGGAGATGATTAGATGTAGCCTTTGTATCATCTCCTCTGCCGAACCCAAGTAGGATCCTAGTACAGTAGTCGTCGCTGCCGAACCCACGTAGGATCCAAGTACAGTTGTCACCGCTGCCAAACCCACAGAGGATCCATGTACAGTAGTAATCGATGCTGAAACCACGGAGGATCCATGTACATTCTTCATCGCTACCGAACCCACGGAGGATCCATGTACAGTGGTCATCATCATCTAACCCACGGAAGATCCTAACACGGTAGTCGTCGTGGTCGTAACCAGCTATCGGGTTCCAGCACATAGCACGCTCGATTCTGGGAGGGTCTGATTTTCAAGCCTAAGGGGTTGATACATCAACTATCACAATTTCCTTAGCTGATGTATCCCAATGTTCTGTCTCATCAAAAAAACACATCGCGACAGACGGCGCGTCAATCAGATGCCCGGTCTGAGAGATATTTGTTGTTCCATTCCAGGAGCTCGAATAAAAAAAACCCTCATTTCTCACATTTCCATTCCCCAAAGTCATCAAAAACTCACTTAGAGTATCGCAAAAAGACCTCCTCGTAATGAGGGTCCTAGTTCAGCAGACGGTGTGTCGATCAGATGTGCAGTCTTTATGTTATTCACGTTTAAGTGAAAACGGGCTCGGCGCGTTATGCCCATTGGGCCGATGGGTCGAGTTAACCCATTTTTTCCGGGTCCGACCTGGCAGGGGTGTTGGACCGGCCCGAAGAATTGTGCAGATCGGCCTGAGGGGCGCGGCCCGGCCTGAGGGGGCACGGCACGACCCTGCACGGTGCGGCACGGGGCGACACGTCCTGGCGCGGCCCGACCCGGCCGGGCGCGGCCCAGCCAGGGCTCGGCCCGCAGTGGCAGAGCGGTCTGAGGCGGGGGGGGGGGGGGGGGGGGGGCTACCCGAACTGGTGGCGCCAAGCTGCACCGCCCTCCCTGACCCATCGGCCTTCTTGGAGAAAGCTTCCAGCACGGGCAGGTCGTGGTTCGTCCGGTGCAGCACCCACCCGGCACCGCGGCTCTCCCCCTCTCGGCAGGTCTGTTCTTCTTCCGATGCAGACCGCGGAATGCGGGCCGTGGTTCCTCCCTTCGGCCTAACCATCTATGGCTGTTCGGATCATCCCCGATCTAGCTGCCCACGCTAGTGGGCCACAGTTCATCCACACGCGGCCGGAGCACGGTCGTCGCTTCTCCCTTCATCACCTCTTCCAACGCTCCTTAAATGAAAAAAAGTGACTACGGAGGGTCATCGGACAATGTGCATTTGAAAAGCTCCCTCCATGTTAAGTGGTAGTAATTGGCCAAGGATAAACAAGGTTTCACGAAGAATGAAGACCAATTTTTAATCAAATAAAACATAAGCAATCCTCCCTACCTTGGAAAAGCTTCGCGGTAGTCGTGCATTGTGGATGACCATATTTATTATGTCATCATCGAAGTGTACCCGATAAAGAAGTGGTGTCTCCTCTCTTTTCATGGAGAAATGAAAAGAAGGCATGTCATTGTCCTTCGTGGATTTGGCATCCTTCATCGAAGAGAGTGTCATTCTCCATTGAAGGAATTTTTCGTCGTAGACGGTGGTGTTCTTCTCTTATTTTCTAGAGATCCCCCCATATTCCAACACCACAAATGCCAGAATTAAATAATTGAAAAGCTATTATTTTATTCACACAAGTAATTCAAAATTCAAACAACTTAATTTAATTTATTGAAGAGTTATAATTCATTGATTAACATGTGTTGGGAAACATTAAAGTGGGAGAGAGGGAGATGAAGAGTGCCCATAATTAATGGGGGTTGTCACAATAAAGGAAGAGGAGTTAATTGGGGGTGGGGGTTTGAAGAGAGTTATGGGAGATGATATGTGGGGGTTCGTCTGGGCCCCACCTCTCAAATATCCACCCATGGGAAGTTGGGTGGGTTTGGCCCCACAAATAACTTCCCATGGGAGTAAATAAATTTAATAGATATATAAAATTGTTCTAATATTTTTATTTTTCTATTTCCAAATTCCCCAGAAATTAACTCTCAACTCGCAGAAAACACAACTGCGGTAAAGGTCCCCTTAAGAAATTACTGGCGCTGCGAGTTCATCGGTGTCCTCATATTTCAATTCCGAGCCCTGGTTCAGAATATAGAAGAACTCGCAAATACGTTTACTAAATGTACCCAAAAAAACATCAGAAAATTATTCCGGGCACACCGGGCCTCAGAATAAGGCGCCGTCAGAAACCAAAGACTCGTAAAATTACAACAAATTATGAAAAAAAAATTCCATAAAAATTGTGGGTCTTTATATTACTCACAACATAGGGATTTACATCCTCATAAAGCTAGAACACACACTAGGAAAACAAATGGGGATACTGATCTAGAATCCGTGACTCCCGATCCCAAGTGCTCTCCTGGAGGTTCCCGTGTTTCCAGTAAATGTGCATCAGAGGAATCGACTTCCCATGTAGGACCTAGTCCTGTCAATCCTCAATCTCCACCAGGACCTCCGTGATTGTCTCCCCATCATCGATGTCCAGCTCGTCGTGATCGATGATGTGTGATGGGTCGTGGACGTATCTTCGCAACTGAGATATGTGGAAAACATCATGCACCCGGTGCAACTGAGGTGGAAGTGCCAGGAGGTAAGCCACCTCGCCTACCCTACTAAGGACCTAGAATGGTCCGATTAAGTGCAGAGAAAACATTCCACCCCAGAAAAATCTCTGTATACCTCATCGAGGTGAGACTCGTAAGAAAATGTGGTCGCCATCCTCGAACTCCAATGGTCTCCGTCTCCTATCAGCAGAGGATTTATCTATGCTATGTGCAGTCTTCATCTACTCCTGGATGATCTGCACCTTCTCCATCGTACCCTGAACCATATCTGGCTCTACAAGTGCTGGCTCCCCAATGTCAGCCCATCATAGAGGTGATCTGCATGGTCAGTCGTACAGTGCTTCGTAATGTGCTATCCCGATGTTGGAGTGGTAGCTGTTCTTGTACGCAAATTCCACCAAGGGTAGGTGATCCTCCTAGCTACGACCAAAGTCAAGGACACAACACAGAGCATGTCCTCGATAGTTTAAATGGTCCTCTCCATCTGGCCATCTGTCTGAGGATGGAAGGTGGTTCTCAGACATAGCTGCATCCCAAAAGCCACTTGTAACCACTTCCAATGCCGGTAAGTAATGCGATCATCTCGATCGGATACAATAGTATATGATACACCATGAAGCTTTAAGATCTCCTGAACATAGAGGCATCCCAATCTCTCTATTGAACCCTGCTCCCCGATCGATAGGAAGTGGGCTGACTTGGTGATTCAGGCTACGATCTCCTAAATAGATTCGTGTCCCATGGATATACGTGTAATCCCTGTCTTGAAATCCATGGATATCCCATCTCACTTCCACTCCGAGACCTATAAGGATTGTACCAAGCCTACTGGTACCTGGGGTTCTGCCTTCACTTGCTGACATGTGAGGCATCGTGGAACGAACTCATCTACAACCTTTGTCATGCCCAAACACCAATGTTGTTGTCTGATGTCCTAGTACATGTTCACCACTCCTGGATGTACCGCTAGAGGGGAAGTGTGAAACTCCCTTAGCACCTCCTCCGGCAGTGCAACTGGTACCATATTACGTCCCCTGAGGAGGATGACATGCTTCCTTCCTTCAAAAAATCCATCTGGCTCCTGCCCTATGGATATCGGATCACTTCGCGTATTATAGTCAACGTCACCACGTTGTGAATCTCGGACTCGTTGAAGTATTGGAGGAGTGACTGTGAGAGACTGTAGAAAGGATGCTTCATCTCTATCCACATAGGATATCAGCAATGTGCCTAGCTGGTCTGTCAACTCTCCTAGTAGCTGAATGCCCGATCTCTTACTGAGACAATCAGCCACAACGTTCCCCTTCTTAGGAGTATAGACTATCACAATGTAATGGTCCTAGAGGAACTTGATCCATCGATGTTGTCTCAGGTTCAGGTCCTTCTGCGAGAATATGTACCGGAGACACTGGTGGTTAGTGTAGACTGTAAATCACTCGGCCATCAGATAGTGTCACCACATATTCAAGGCGAAGACCACTACTACTAACTCAACGTCATGGGTAGCATAGTTCTACTCGTGCTCTCTCAAAAACCGTGAACCATAGGCGATCACTACTCGCTCTTGAATTAGTACACACCTGAGTCTTGTCCCAGATGCATCTCAGTAAACTATGTACCCAACAAACTCCTCCGGCAACCTCAAATGGCGCACTAGTCAACCTCAGCCTTAGCTCCCAAAAGCTCTAATGACATCTATCTGACCACACGAAGAATTTCCCCTGCTTTTTCAAAGATGAAATTGGTGCTGCAACTCTGGAGAAGTCTAGCACAAATATCTGATAGTACCCAGCAAGTCCCAGAAAACTCCGCACCTACGTAACGATCCTGGTTGGCTCCCAAGAAAGAACTGAATCGATCTTCACATGACCCACTAAAACTCCCGCCTCTGAGGTGACATTCCACAAGAAGTGTACCTCTCGAATCAAGAACTGACACTTCGAGAGCTTACCATAAAGCTGGTGCTCTCGGATTGTATCCAGTAAAACCCACAAGTGGTAGGCATGATCCTCATCCATATTGGAGTATATTAGTATTTATTCGATGAAGAATACGACAAAATGATTGAGGTAAGGCTGGGAGATCCTATATAGGAGATTAATGAACACTGTTGGAACGTTGGTTATGTCAAAGGGAATAATGAAGAACTCATTGTGGCCATACCAACACATGTAGTCTGTCTACTGCACATCCTCATCTTGAACTCTGAGCTGTTGATAGCCTGACCTGTGGTCTATCTTCCATATCCATCTTTCTCCTTTGATATGATCAAAAAACTCTACAATCCTTGGGAGTGGGTACATTTTCATCACACTCACCTAATTCAGTCGACGGTAGTCGAACACAGTCATAAGCTCACAACCGCTTTCTTGGCAAACAAAATTGGAGAATCCTATGGTGAAACACTAGGTCAGATGAATATCTTTCCCTACAAGTCCTCCAGTTGTACCCATAGCTCACGAAGCTCAGCAGGAGCCATCCGGTATGCTGGAGTAGATATCAGTGTTTACCCGGGGTACAGGTCTATGTAGAAGTCTACCACTCTGCGATGAGGTATTCCTGGAACATCGTTTGGAAAAATTCCCTCATACTGATCCACCACAACATGAAAACTTGGACTTCGCACATCAACTTCTCCTAGGATGATACTAGCCAACTGATGTGTGATAGGCTACCCTCTACACTACGTAAGTACATCCTATGCTTCAAAGGCTCCCTTCTCCCCAGTGAAGGTGAACCTGGTCCAATCTGTGCAGACACACCACACTTTGCGCCTAATACAATTGGTCTGGGCATGGGTTGTAGATAACCTGACCGTACCCAAGATGACATCGTAAGGCCTCGACACCGCTACAAGAAGATCCCAGCTGAAGCTCTCGCCTCCTAGAGTAAGGTCACACTGCCAGAACCAGTGCGTAATCATCGAGTCTGCTCCTGTAGAAGTCTCTAACCATAACAATCGAGCCAACAGCTCAGCTAGAATCTCCGATCCTCGAACAAGGGTAGTGGAAATAAAATAATGACTCACCCTTGTGTCTATAAGTACTGAAACAAAGGTGTAGTACACACAGATAGTAACTCGAATCATCTCAGGTGCACCATGGTCGTTGGCCTCGATTTCCTGGAGCTGAGCCTGCCGCTGTCTGCCAGCTCCCTGTGGTTGGGGTGGTCCTCCTGGTGGTGGGGGTGGTAGTTCCCCAAAGAATCTTCCACCATCTGTTGCTTGACCAACTCCTATGCCTCGTCCGCCTGCTACCTGTGGACAACCACGATCGAACCTCTACCTCTGCCTGGGAGGTCCCTCTACTGTCTGCTACTCGTCCACATGGTTGGTCGGGTAGTCCCAAGCCATGTGACCATGCCCGCCGCATGCATATCATTGCCTTCCCCTCGAATGGATGGCTCTATTTCATGTGCCCCGCACCTATGAACCAGTATCCTGGTGTCTCCCTCTTGATTTCCTGGTCCACTTGGACCTCTACGACATCTGTCTACTTTCGGCTGTAGAATAATCTACTACGTGTCACCCTGGGGTGGGTCTCACTAATGGAGTCGGGTCAGCAAGAAAAATCTCCACAATAAGGGCTCGGTCCAGCACTCTTGCTGGAGTCAGAATGCGGAGGGAGATCTTCGAATCCCTGATGTCATGCCTTAGTCCCTGCTCGAATGTCTGGGCTTGGAAGAATTGTTTCCATACCATGTTCGTGGAGTAGTGTCAGAGGTCAGTAAATCTCTCCAAGTACTGAGATACTGTCAGGATGCCCTGCCGCAGATGAAATAACTCATGGATGTACACCGCACAGAGGTTGGCCGGAACAAACTCTGAGAGTAAGAGACTCTCGAAGTCTTTCAAAAGTAGAGATTCCCCTTCATGAACCTGGAGAATCAACCTCCACCAACTACCTGCTACTACATGCAGTAGAATCGCAGCAAGGATCACCATAAGGTCAGCTGGTGTCCCTACCAATCTGAAGACTCTAATGATAGCCTCCATCCAATCCTCGGCTACCTGGGGGTCCGTCTATCCGCAGAAACATATAGGCCTCTGTCACTAAAACTCGTGCAACACGCTCAGTCCGCATACACCCTCTTCTGCTGGGGCTGGTGGCATCGGTGGCTCAGTGGGTAGTGGTACGGCTAGTGCCTCCACTATGATGGGGCCCTACACAGAGCCCTCGTAGCTCAGTGGGCTACAATCTCGTACCCGACTCGGAACCCTAGCCAGGTGCCTTCGTGGGACCATCCTAAAAAAAAACTGGTGCGCTACAATCAAACAATATACCTGGTGAGATGACATAATGTATTCACAAATAAAACTTTTGAAACAAACATGCAATAAATGTTTTCGTGCGTTGAGTCAGAAATCAGATGTCAGGGACCTGGTGTATGGATACGTCATCCACCGCACCAACACTAGACTCCTTGGAGTGATAACTAAACTCAATACTCTTAACACTTTTTCTTCACAGAGAAGATATTATCCGAGTCCTATGTCTTGCTGTAGAACTGACTCCTCTGATACCAATTTTTCATGACACGACCTCAGGGCCCATGCTGTGACTACTCCAATCCCTCCTTCTAGAGTCCAGGGGTTGGCAACTAGCACCAAAGATATAAATCCCTGGAAAATGGAATGCATTTCCTTTATAAGTGTAAAAAAACACAACAGAGTATGCAAGTGAAGTAGTCACTAAGTAAAACTGAGTACAAAACTAAGTGTTTAAAAGTAAATGATCCATTATACAAACCCAACTGGAAGTACAGTACAACTAAAAAGAAGGTACAACAACAGTAATGTAAAGAGGAAACCACTGAGTCATCATTCGGATATCCACCCTGAAGGGTGGGTACAGATGGTCTCCTCAGCTCCTCGGGTATAGGTGTCCGCTCCGTTTACATCCCGCCATGTTGTCGACCATCGGGTACCATCCAGCTTTACAAACCCCCACCTCGATTTGTGCTATCCATTGTCTGTACCCAACACAATGTAGTGCGGGCATATCCCATGAAGGGGTGGGTATACGATAATTAGTAGAGATCCTGATACCCCTGAATGTCTCTAATAATCCACGAAGGATAAACCCCAATGGAAGGATACAATCACGAAGTATCAAATGACCCAACATTGGTATATTCACATAAATATACCTAATTCATCAATTCCAGTTCGGCTCCAACTCTCGAGCACAAGCACAACCTAGTCCACACAGGAAAGAAGTCAATCACACAGGTTGTATTGATTGAAAGTCAAGACTCAGCTCACACAAGTATACTACTCATAATGAAGGGTGGAGATGATTAGTTGTCGGCTCTGAATCATCTACTCTGCCTAACCCACGTAGGATCCTAGTACAAGAGTCGTCACTGCCGAACCCACGCAGGATCCATGTACAGTCATCACCACTGACGAACCCACAGATGATCCAAGTACAATAGTCGTCGCTACAGAACCCAGGGAGAATCCAGGTACTATTTCCATCACTGCCAATCCCATGGAGGATCCAAGTACAGTGGTCATCGTCGTCGCACCCATAGAGGATCCCAACATGGTAGTCGTCGTAGTCGCAGCTAGCTCTAGGGTTCCCACACACAGCATGTTCGATTCCAGGAGGGTCTGCTCCTCGAGTGAAGGGAGGTAGATACATCATCTTTCACAAAGTCTGGAGTTGATGTATCCCAATGTTTCATCTCGTCAAAATAAACTCATCGCGATAGACGACGCATCAATCAGATGCCCGGTCTGAGAGATATTTACTTTTCCATTCAAAGGGCCTGGTTAAAAACGCTTGTTTCTAACCCAGCCATTCCCCAAAGTCGTCCAAAACTAACTTAGAGTATCAAAAAAGGGCTGCCTTGTCGTGAGGGTCCCAGTTCCACAGACGGAGTGTCAATCGGACGCGCTATCTAAAAAGTTAATCACGTTTATGTAAAAACGGGCCCTGTCCATTACGCCAAGTGGGCTGACGGGTTGGTTTAACCATGTTTTGGCGGGTCCAACATTGTAGGGGTGTCAGACTAGTATGAAGAAATTTGCGGCGCTGCCCGAGGTGCACAGGCCGTCCTGAGGGGGCGCAGCCCGGCCCGAGGGGGCGTGGCCAGACCCAACGCAGCACGACCCAGCACAGCCCTTCACAGAACAGTACGGCGTGGCATGTCCCAACGCCGTCTGGCCCGACAGGGCGCGACTCGGCTGCGGCTCGGCCCGAGGTGGCCGAGCGGTCTTAGGTGGGGGGGGGGGGGCGCCCGAACCGCCGGTGCGGCCCTCCCTAACCGGCCGGCTTTCATGGTGCAATCGGCCTGTACGGGCGGGCCACGGTTCATCCGACGCGACACCCTCTCGGTGCCACAGCTGCCAGGCCGGCCGACGGGCCGACCGGTTCTTCGGTTGAACCAGCCCGCTGAACGCTGTCCGCTGTCTTCCACAGTGGGGTGCCATGGGGCACCGCAGTTCCTGCCTTCGTTCAGACCATCTATGGTTGGTCAGTTCCCCCTCGGTCTAGCGGCCAGTGGTTGCAGGCCGCTTTTCTTCCGCACGCGACCGGCTCACGACCACCGCTTCTCCCGTCATCGCCTCTTCGAACTCTCTTCAAACGCAAACAAAGAGACTACAGAGGGTCGTCGGGCGGTGTGTGTTCGGCCCGCGCCCTCCGTGTTATGGGGTAGCAATTGTCTAATGATAAACAAGGTTTCACGAAGAACTATGAACAATTTTTAATCAAATAAAATTGAAGCAATCCTCCCTACCTTGGAAAAGATTCACGGTAGTTGTGCGTCGTGGATGATGGTATTTATTCCCTTGTCATCGAAGTGTACACGAAGAAGAAGTGGCATCTCCTCTCTTGTCACAGAGAATGGAAAAGAATGTGCATCATCATCCTTCATGGATTTGGAATCCTTCATCGAAGAGACTGTCATTCTCCATCGAAGGAATTCTTCATCTTAGAGAGTGGGGTCTTCTCTATTTTCCCGACCTCCCCCCAAAATTCCAAAACCACAAATTCCAAACTAAAATAATAGCTAAGCTATTATTTTATTCACATAAGTGATTAAAAATTTAAAAAACTTAATTTAATTAATAGAAGAGTTAGAATTCATTGATTAACATGTGTTGGAAAACATTAAATTGGGATAGAGGGATAGGAAGAGTCCCCATTATTAATGGGGGCTGTCACAATAAAGGAAGAGGAGTTAATTGGGGCGTTTGAAGAGAGTTATGGGAATTGAATGGTTGGGGATAGTGTGGGACCCACCTCTCAAATATCCACACATGGGAAGTTGGGTGGGTGTGTCCCCACCAATAAAATCCCATGAGAGGAAATAAATTCCATAAATATATAAATTTTTTCTAACAATTTTATTTAACTATTTCCAAATTCCCCAAAAATTAAATGTCAAACTGAAAAAAAACACAATTGCAGTAATGGTCCCCTTAAGCAGTTACCGGTGTTGCGACTTCTTCGGTGTCCTTAGATTTCAATTATGAGCACCGGTTAAAAGATAGAAACACCCGCACGTATGTTTAATCAAGGTACCGGAAAAAAGTATCAGAAATTGATTTCAGGCACACCGGGCCTCATAATCAAGTGCGGTCAGAAGCCACAGACTTGTAAAATACCAAAGTATTATGAAATAAAATTCCCGGAAAATTTAGGGTCTTTAAAAATATGTTTTTACAGTTTATTACCATGTTTTGGGATAATACATGATTATGGTCTTCAATTGTTTTGTGGGTGACAATTAAGAGCTACATCATGTATTTTGGGGGATTAATGATATTTGATTTTGAAAAATTATTGACCTTCATTTGAAGGTTTTAATATTTTAACATCAAGAATGTTTTTTAGGGAAAATTTTGTTAATTATTTTGTATTGAAAAATGGATTAGGATACATATATTAATATATTATATAGCCATATAAATATTGATGCACATTGGAAATAATATACTATCAATTTTTATAATGAAAATGAGAGATAGAAGGAATGACATTTCATTCTATTATTGATCTTATGATCCACTAGTTCTGTAGGCATTACGACTTCAACAACATTTCAGGAAGTGAGAGATGAATCAATATTTTATCTAGACAAAACATGTGTGAGATTTTACTTATGAGATTAAATTAAGCAAGTTTATCTTCTCAAATGATTTTAATTTAATATTTTATCACATTAACATTATTCATGATGATGTTAATGATACTTTTTTGACTAATTTTGTATAAATTTGGGTGGTCATTAAGATTCCAATGACCATGTTCTCTATCATTATAAAATAGAAATTTTTTGATAGAATTATTTTCTATGTAAATGTTTTAACATTCCACTATTTTCATCATAAAAGGAATCATGGTAATGTGGTAATCTTCGACATTTACATTCCCCTATTTTATGAGAATGATTAATTAACCCATTTAATGATATGTGTTTACAAAAAATATAATTTTACAAATTATAACTTTTATTTTCAAGTGAAATTATAAATTTGTGAGGGTTTATTTTTTTTGTAATTTTTGGATCTTATCAGGATGGTTGCTTATTGATTGACTATTCCACCAAATCTCCCTCAAGTTCATTATGAGTACCATTTATCTCACATGAATATGTATATAGTTTATCCTTCACATATTATGATCTTGGTGGATGTACGACTATAAAAATATCATTCTTATTTTGAACAACTAGTATAGATTCTAAATCATAGATATGAAGTTATATGAAACAATACCACTCATTATATTATTGTTGAATGGAGAAACCACCAATTTGAGGATGATTCATGGGAACTAGAAGATGTAATGAGGAAATGATATCCTCATATGTTTATATCTTTGTAAATATTTTGAGTTAAATTTTTTTAAGGGGATTTTAATTTATCAAATGAATATTTTAAGATAAGTTTTACGTAAATTAATCCTCTTCGATAGGTAACATTATACAAAACAATGATCTTTGTCAAACTCCAAAATACTATTATCATTATCTCATAGCTCTTAGAATGGAGAAATGAAAAGATATTAACTAAAATATAAAATTATGTTCTACAGAAGTTTATAGAATTTATTAATCAATCACAAATTAATTAGAGATGAAAATAAAAACCAATTGATAATAAAGATGTGTTTGTATAAATAGAAACTTTAATTTCCACAATAGAATGTTATATTAATATATTAAATAAATAATATTAGTGAGAATTATTTATGTGATTTATATGTTATATATTTAGTTAAATGCTTTCAAATTATTTTAAAATTATTTATAAGCATAAGATATTTATTAACCCAATTTAAAGAAGAAAAATGATATATTTTTCTAAAAGAAAATTTTTCTCCCTTTTAATGGTTCTCTTATTTTAAAAATAAATTTGGAAACTTTTATATGTTTTAATTTTTAAATTTATATTTAGTTTGAAAATAGGGTTATCAAAATTATATTACGGTTATTTTTTTTTGGTTGATAAGTTTCAGTTTTTGTTAAATAATGAAAACACGACATTTTTATTGTAATCTATTTTTTCAAATAAATATTTTATATAGTTTTATTATATCTTAAATTGTTTTTAATGATTAATTACATCAATTATATATCCCTAAAACCAATTTTTGTAATTTGAATCAATATCACATTGAAATTGGATAAACAAATATTTCAATCTATTGAACCTTCTTACACTAAAAACTGACTTTTTTATTGTGTCTACGGGATTAATTATAAAAATATTTTTTAAATTATGGAATTAAATTTTTCTATTTTGAATCAATATTTTGAATCATAATATTGAAATCAATATGAATGTTCATTTTCATTTTTAGGAATAAAAAATTGACCATGGTAAAAAATTTATTTACCATAATATATCTAAAAAATAATATTTACTAAAAGATAAAAATTGAAATTTCTTAAAATAATACAAATAAAGCTAAATTTAATAGTTTTATGAAGTAATTATTATCCCTAAAAAGAAATTACAAAATTTATTTCTATAAATAGTCCTGAAAATTAATTCCTCCCCAATTTGGTAGCATTTAAATATAAAATAATCATTAATATAATCACCTAAACCCACCTCTTATCAAATATAAATAACACCCCTCTAAACCAAATTTAGTACCACAAGCCTAAAATACCATAAAATATCTGAAAAAAATTATCTTCGCCAATTTACCCATGTCCCAGTTATTTTAGTGTCATCATAAGACAAAATCTAGGGACATTAAGGGTCTTTTAAGGAGGTGTTATTGAAGCAGAAATTTTCAAAAAAACCCTCTATTGATTTATTTTCTTTTCATATTTCTCCTAATATAATTCATGCATAATGGAATAATAATTACATAATAAAGAACATAAATTAATTATATTTCTAAAATATAATGTCTCATATTCATCACATTTATTAGCTCCCCTAATTCAATGAAATGAAACTAGTGTACAAATTATGCAAGTTAATCACCTCCGAGAAAAATGTTTATGTTTCTATTCTATTAACGCCTTTAGTGATGGTCATAGAACTATTATTTAGGTTCAATAGGTTTTTAATCACTATATTATAAATTATTTAATTTTTCAGCAAATATATACTATTAATAGTATGTGAAATCAATATTATTTCATGATGTCTAACTAAATAAAAAATAATAATTATTTATTATTAACAGTTTATAAAATTAAGTATCCTTATGTAAGAAAGTAAAATGATATATGGGACCATATAAAATTATTCAAATAAATAAAAAACATTTAAATCAATTTCCATTCTGCGTCATTATTCATTATTGTACACCAATGCGATGATCCTGAAAATGTAAAACAAACTCACCCAAAACAATGAAAATCATGAAATATTATTAATTAATGTGTGGTCAGATATTAAAAAAATAAAATATAAGTTATTTTTAACCTAAATATGATTATTTAAATAATTAATAACATTATTTTAATAATTATACAATGGTATTAAGTAAGAATAATGAAAGGTAAGTATGATCAAAGGGGTTCTCATCTCGCTTTTTTACTTCTGTGAGATATATGTCTTATTAACCACTATTTATCAGCTATGGTGTATGTACAATAATTTTTTAATATACATTATCATAAATATATTTATATTCATGTTATTAAATGTTAAATTTTATAATTATTACTTTTTTGGGGATTATAATTTGATATATTACAATTTGGTAAGGGAATTATTAACCAAATTTCATTTCCATGGGTTCATCTTCCACTTCCTTGATTATGTCAGATGAATATTATTTTTGAAATTAATTTGATTATATTATGTCATATTTCCACGTTCTTTGTGTGAATTTAAATAAAATCCACAAATATGATACATTTTATTAATTTCCAGTTTTATTTTAAGGGCATTTCTTTTTAAAAATTGTCATTTTAAAGATTTCCTTAAGAATATAAATTTTTTCAATGCCCATGTTTTCAAATATTGTTTCTAAAAATATTTTAAATATTATATAATGGTAGTTTGAGGAAATTTTTACTCATTTTTTACAATTTAAAATATTTATTTTGAAATTATTCTTTTTTATTTACTAACTAATGTTTTTTGAATCTTTTCTTACAGAAATAAAGATGTAATGTTTTTCATAAGGAATGATTGTAATTTATCACCATCATGAAGCATTATGGCATTTAATATTTCTTTTTTATATTATAATATCATTTAAAAAATACCTTTTTTAATTTTTAAAAAATTAATTTTTTTTAAAAGAGAAAGGATATTTTCTTCATGAATTACTTCACGAGGTCATTCAAAAAAACATCCATAAAAGATAACATTTTTTGGTTGTTACATAGGATTTAATAGGGTAATATTATTTAAAAACATCAATATTATTTTTATGTTTGGTTTATGTCAATGATGGTAGGATATTTATGAACCCTTTGTCCTTTCTATGAGATTTGTTGTGATGAAATGTTTATGAGACTCAATTTATTTTGATGAGTTATGAAATTATTTACATTTTTATGGAACACATACGTATAGTTACCATTATGTGATAGTGATTAATGTGTATCGAATAACTGGTGGGACTTATATCACTCACCAATTAATTGTGTAATGATATTATATCTCCTAAGATAGATACAATTAGAATAGGGATTGAACTCAGTTTAGGCATGACTGTAATGGGGATTGAACATGGTTTAGATAGAAATAGAATAGGGAGTTAAACTAGTTTAATAATTGATTTTTTTCTGTCATGGTAGACTTGGGTTTGAACCTAGACTACCTCAATGGTTTGGGGAGTAAAGCCATTATAATGTGAAAGACTTGACTGAGAGACATGACTACTGATGAAATTAGTTTATATTCTTACGAGTTTTACATAATTTCATGTTTTATATGAAATATATTCTTCTTTGATTTAGGCCCCTTGAATTTTTATGATTTATTCTATTATGTGTGATTATGTTTTTAGATATGTAGTTTATTATTTTCCAATTTTATGTTCATATTCACATACCCTTATGTTTATGTTATTAATCATATTTCTCTTGATTACTCTTACTATGCATCATAGATCAATCTTTTATTATGTATATTTCCCTAGGATATTAAGAAATGTATTAATTTTGACATGTCAAAAATTATTCTAGTTAAATAATTAATAAATATGTGACAATTTACATGTTTTATGAAATAGATATTTTTCATGTTTACAAAAATATAGATATATTAAGATGTAATATCTATGTATGAAAACAACGGATCATTATAGAAAAATTATGTGTGCAGTGTGTCCCATTTCCATTTACCAGGTGATCATTATTTTTTCAAAAGGTGCACATTTCATAGTTATTACCCCTAAGTGCATCTATGTCCAGATCCACATGCACTTGTTGAATACAGATAGCGGTGTAGTTTCAGGAAAACCACTTTCTTTATCCTTTAGAAAAATTCACATACATTTTCCAATACATTGACTAATTATTAGACTTATCCTTATATACATACCTATTCATATACATAGAAATATCAATTGTCATATATCTATGGTTTTCTCATACTAGTTTTGAAAGGATGAATAATCCTTTCCTCTGATACCAACTATAGTGACCCAGGATTTTTGTACATTAATAGTCTATATTTTTATATAAGTAAACATTACAGTACACAAAAAAATTACGCAAGGAATTTAATATTTTAGTTCTTATGGATTATAGGTTCAAAATATTATAATTTGGTGAAAGATATTAAACATATCATATAAATAGATTTCCATATAGTACTATTCTTAAACATGCCCTACATAAAACCCTTATTCCTAATATGGGGAATAAGAACCTTAAAAACACTGATATCAAATGATTAGTAAGGTTAAAATAAGGAATTGTTTAAACATAACAACAAAATAAGAGTATGATAATCTAGGAATAACATATGAAAACCATATCCAATATATCCACAATAAAAATATCAAGTCATGGCTTAATTATGAGAAGTGACTTAGACGTGAACCATAATAAAAAAAGGACATGTTCCATGAGGGAATAAAAATTGAATAAGGCATGGAAATGTTTAATATACATAATCATAGATAATTTTACGACATTGATACCCCCCAAGACAGTCATAACATGTTATTTTATGGATAACCACCAATGTACCTCTTTTAGGATTGGGGTGGTCTCCCCTGTACCCTCTGTTGTGTTTAGGATAACCTCTAGTTTAGCCTGTGCTAAGATTGACCTAATATATCATGTATATATTGATATAATATAATAATAATCATTAGCAAAAATAATTTAAATTAGATATTAGTCCCACCCATCACACAATATATACATTTATGTTCCACAAGATCATATTACATTCATCATATCAGAACCCATAAAAATGGTTTTCATAAAACACTTCATCAGAGAGTAACCCTCTCAAAAAGAAATATATTTCAAAATAATATCATAATTTCATCATATCATGACCCATGGAAAATATATGGGTTTCGTAAACATTTCAACATTTCAAAACTTGTTTATAAGACATGATTTTCATAATAATTTCGTCATCTCTTCAAATAATAATGATTGGAAAATGAAACAAGAATTATAATAATCTTTTCATGGTATAAAAAATTCAAGTGTAATGGCTTCCATAAAAATTCGGAAAAAATAAATAATTTAGGGGATGAATAAAATGGTTTCCTTGGTTCATTTCCCTGGTAAGTCACACGTAATATTTAAGGATGTGATCTTGTAAGAACCTGGTTCTTATTTTTGAGGTGTGAGTTTCTTCTTTTTCCTTTTCATTAATTGTTTTTGAGAAAATATGGAAAATGGGGAAATTCATAAATTTTGGAACTATACGCTGTGTACTTTTTCCACACGCCTTGTACTTTTGGCCGTGTTGGGAGGAGTATGTGGGGCGTATAGCCATTTCGGCGACGCGGGGTGTAGGAACCAACAACATGACGTGTAGTCATACCTTACACACCGTGTAGTCATTAGGCAGGCATAAATAGTATGGCGGTGGAGTCGCTACCAGCTAGGTGACAGTACACGCTGTGTACTCAGGAGTACATGTTGTGTACTCAGGTCGACGAATGAACAGTGTGGCGGTGCCGCCAAATGAATAGTTAAATGAAATAAGTACATGTCGTGTACTCAATAGTACACGCTGTGTACTTTTTTTCGGCTTAAAACAGGCAGTAGCCTCCTCATTTGGAAGAGGAGGCCTTTGAGCCATTTTGGTGCCAAGGAGGACGACATGATCTTTCAAGATTTGTCAAGTGTTCATCTGTAATCCGATTCGGCTTCGAACGATCTTGTTGGAACCGCACTGGTAATCCTTTTCTCCTCCTTATGCCGTTCATACCAATTCTTCTCCCAACAGAAGTTATTTATATTTGAATGGGTTTTGTTCTTCGTCAGTTCTACACTGTTCTTGGGCATTTCTAGATTCGGCATTCAAGTATAATGTTCGTTGTCATATAAGGTAGGTGGCTTGGTGTTATTTTTCCAACTGTCGTGCGTTTTTAGTGTTTTTGAGCTACGCACCCATATTGGGGTGTCGTGAGGTTGAGGTCATGGCTAATTGAACTACCTAGTACTATATAGGTAACTAAATAAAGTTTTGAAAATGCTGTTTGGGATCATTGCATGGATCCAGGACAATCCCGAGGGGTGCGTTCCTCTATTTAGCCGTTTGGCCAGGATACCTGAGGGTATGCCTTTAAAGTAGTAATTGAAGAATTTCCTTGAGAGGAATTTCTTGTTACTGATTGTTTACGTGTTGGGCATGGCCTGGTTACCTGTTTAGCTTGAGGGAATTTTTGTATTGAGCTTGAGGGCGTTGTTGTGATTAACATTAGGGCACTGCACTATTTAGCCTGAGGGATGTAGTATTTCGCGTTATGGAAACCCTTCGTGCCTAAGGGCTTGACTTCTGTGCCTGAGGGTGACACTTCCTACGCATGAGGCAAATTTCTGTTACGCCTGAGGGCTATACCTGTAGGTTGGATTCTACTTAACCGAGGGTAAGGTTTTGTTTGTCTGTGGAGGTGGACTATTTTTTTAGAAAGGAACTATGGTGATTTCTAGTATATAATGCATAAAATGAATAATAAAATGGAAATTTAATTGTTAAGTTAGTTACTTGGAAGTACTGATTACTTTATTTCATTTTACTGTTTCATGCTGTTGTTGCATGCTTACACGCAGTTGGGCACGAGCCTTTGGTGGGTGCCTACTGAGATATATTTCTCACACCCTATTTGGGTCATGCTTTTTCGCCCAAAAAGATTACGTTGTTGCAGGTGTAGATAAGGGAAAGATTCCCTATATAGGTACTTGACTGTTGCTAAGGAGTAGGAGGGCATGGGACCGAGCCTAGGCTGGCGATGCCGCTGCCATCTGTTTTTCTTGTTTTTCTGTACTCTATATTTTTTTGTACTGTATTGACGTATAACATGTTCTGGATGTTTTCATTGAACTTGAAACATGTGGCATCATCACTTATATAATGTTGGTTATATACACCTCTATAGTTATTTTAGTTGTGTATGTTTACTGCTTCCGCTGTCGTTGTATGTTTATTTTGGTATTCCGCTACACTACACATTGAAAAATGAGGGCATAGTTTCCCCACTATCAGACCAGAGACCTCTCTACTAGTCGGCAGCCTCTGTCGTTTGGGGAAATGCAGTTGAGGTCACGTGGCGATCCGGGCTCGGGGAACCCGTTGCGTGGCACCCGGGTCCAGGACGTTACAATGTGGTAACAGAGGGTTTCTTTTCATTGACATAATATTTGGAGTCGTAGACAGGGATATGATGAATGGTAGTTGGTAATAAGTTGTGCCCGGGCGTAGCTATCCCACGTACAAGGAAAATCCAATTTACCTTGTGATTGCAATTTTGTTGATTTTCCAATTTACAGTTGATTTTTTTCACCGTTAGGTGACACTCTTGAGATTGTGTTTTTTATATTTTATCTATGGGTTCTAATTAGTTTCGACCCAATGAGATGAGGGTATGTCATCTCATTCATCATATAGGCTCATGCTAGAAACCACATGCCATGCATAGTTTCCATGGCATGTAGGTGAATTAGAAATTCGCAAGATGTTGTGATTGTTTTTGTGCTAGAAATTCATGTCATTGTGATAACTGCTTGATAAATACCTGCTCTTTGATAGGGTAATTTTATGTGATCCTGTTTATTGAATGGACGCCAAACATTGGTTTTTGGGGAGTATGGGCCCCCATTGACCAGAATTTGGTGAATCATTGACAGTTTATTGGTTATAACATATATGAGATTTCAAACATTGATTTGTGGGGAGTATGGGCCCCCACGGGTCAAAATTTGACACTTAGGGGTTGTTTTGAGGTATTTTATGGGTTTTGGAGAAGTTTTGGAGTCATACTATCCATAAACCCAGTATACACGCCGTGTAGTATTTTTATACATGCTGTGTATGCTCTTCTATCTGGGAAGAAAAATGAACTTTTTGATTACACGCTGTGTACCCAGAGTACACACCGTGTACTCTCTTCCCGTGTCACAAACTGTGTGTTCGGCGACACCGGGTAAGGAATTTCTTGGGTAAAACACATCGTGTATCTTTTGGACACGCCGTGTAGTGTGACCCGGAGTCTGGCCGTGTAACTAAAAACACAGGTCAGTGAACTCCTTGACTGAACACGCCCTGTCAATTATAGACACGCCGTGTAGTGTGACCTGGGGACTCGACCGTGTAACTAACAACATGGGCAGTGTTACCTCTCCCTAAACACGCTGTGTACCTGTGGGACATGCCGTGTAGTATTGTCCAAGGACAAACCATGTGGAGATAGCCGTAGGGCTGAGAAACAGGGTGGTGTACACGTCGTGTTAGGGTGTAACATGCCATGTAGTGTCAAGCCGAGTAGTCGACCGTGTCACAGACGACACGGGCAGTTGGAAAATAACACCATACATTCCATGTAGATATTATACACGCCGTGTATTTTTTTTCTACGGAAGCTGTGTGGATTAGCCGTGTAGAAGGGTCCGGGCAGGGGAAGGAAAGTCAAATACATGCCTTGTAGTCATTATAAATGTTGTGTATTCTTGTTTTCCCAATTTTGAATGCCTTAATCTTATTGTTTCTATTGTGGTTATTTTTCTTTTCGATCATAATAATCTTGAATCTGAGGCGTGCTTTTGACCTTGTAGTGTCATGGCGCCTCGACGACCGAGAGTTGTTCGCCAAGAGAGTGGCGACGATTATAATTTGGATATGGTGGGCCATGGGCTACCAGTCGATCCACCAGAAGAGCCAGATGTGGCACTAGCTTCTATACAGGACATAGGCACGGAGGCACAGTTCTGTGAAGGCTTTATGCGGTTCATGCAGACCTTTCAGGGAGCATCGTCGGCTGCTACATCTATGGACGAGCTAATGCGTATCTTTCAGCAGCAGCATCCACCTACGTTTTCATGGGATGGAAGAACACAGGATGCGGAGTCTTGTCTAGGATCATTGTAGACTATTTTCAAGCATCTTGAGACGCCTCTAGTGTGTAGGGTCAAGCTCACGACTTACATGCTATGTGATTCCTCCAAGAGGTGGTGGGATGTTACCACCCAGTTAGAGCATCACAGAGACATGGCGTGGGAATATTTTCAGGCACTCTTCTATGTCTTCTTCTTTCTAGAGTCCCTGAGGGTAGATAGAGATCGAGATTTCATGCATCTTCTGCAGGACGCCATGTTGGGGATGGACTATTCTGCTCGTTTTACGGAGCTTCAGCGCTTTGCACCCGTGCTGGTGGGTGATGAGACATTGAGAGACAGACGTTTTGAGGATGGTCTTCGGCATGACATCCAAGATCTGGTGAATGTTTTCAGGTTTCATACTTTACACACGATTATGAACTAAGCGTTGATTATAGAGAGGAACCTTCGGGAATCAAGTGGTGTGGGCCAGGGCGGTTCATCACCAGTTACTAGTACTATTTCTGTTGGAAAGAGGAAAAGACAGATGGAATTCTCTCAGGGTGGCAGTACCAGCCATGCAGCATCTTCAGGTGGCCTGGTCAGGTGCTACTAGTGTGGTAGAGAGGGGCACAAGAGGCCGTAGTGTCCACACAATCCAATAGAGTGCCGAGATTGTGACAAGATGGGTCATATGTAGCGCTTTTGTAGGACGTTTCTACTAGTGGATAGTGAGAGGGGTTCTGTGGAGACTTCGCGTGCGGGAGCAGGACCAGGGGCTTCTTACCAGTCAGGGAACTGGAATACGTCAGAGCGTGCATGCTGAGATGGTGGTTGTGGCCGTGGTTTCCAGACACCAGGATCACAGAGGCAGTAGGGTGGGATAGCTCAGGGTAGTCAGGCTGTGTCGTAGGAACGTGGCACTGGGCAGACATATGCAGTGCAATAGACCCAATAAGAGCAAGATCCCATACCTTCTACAGTTAGAGGTATTATTCTAGTATCTTATGTCCTGTCTTCAGTATTTTTTGATATGGGTGCTATGCATAGTTTCATATCTGTACCCATTGCGGAGAGCCTTGGGCTCAGTGTTTCTTCTTCTTCTGATATCATGACTCTAGTCACTCCGTTTGGGACTATAACGGCTGGTGTGCTTCAGTGCAAGGAGTACCCCTTGAGGTTGGTGGGTGACACTTCCTTTGGGACATCTATTTCTTAGAGATGATGAGCTATGAATCCACTCTCGGGATGGACTGGTTGGTTCCCTTTATAGCCTTTGTAGACTCGTATCGTCGCGGGGTGCATTTCACGTCACCAGAGGGCGGAGAGTTTCTATACATGGGTGAATGGGATGTTCAGGCGAGTCGAGCTATACCAGAGCATCATGGGTGAGGTGGAGTCACAACCTAGAGAGTGAGCTTATATCTGGATGATTAGGGGACTTGTCATATGGATTTCCCTCCAGTTGTTGATCATTTTAGGGATGTCTTCCCAAATGAATTTTCAGGTCTACCTCCGGTGCGTGAGGTGGATTTCTCTATTGAGCTCGTGCTAGGAACAACACCGGTGTCCATTCCTCCTTATAGGATGGTCACGCCTGAGTTGAAGGAGCTCAAGAGACAGTTAGAGGAGTTACAGGCAAAGGGCCCTATCTGACCCAGTACTTCTCCTTGGGGTTCTCCAGTCATTTTTGTGAAAAAGAAGGACGTTACCCTACGAAATTGCGTGGATTATCGGAAGCTGAACCACTTGACGGTTAAGAACTCATATCCCTTGCCTAGGATAGACGATCTGTTTGATCAGCTTCATGGAGAAAATTTTTTCTCAAAGATTGTCTTGAGATCCGGATATCATTTTCTACGTGTGAGACCATCGGATATACTGCTTACAGCTTTTAAGAGAAGATATGGTCTGTACGAGTACTTCGTTATGTCGTTCGGACTCACGAACGCGCCAGCAGTTTTCATGGCTCTGACGAATCATGTGTTCCATCTGTATTATGATTCCTTTTTTGTAGTACTTGTGGACAACATCTTGGTGTACTCTCACACTCGACACGACCATGCCACCCATCTGGAGATTGTATGGAGTACACTGAGAGAGCATCAGATATATGCTAAGCTCTCAAAGTGCCACTTTTGGATGGACCATATTCACTTCCTGGGTCATACCATCTCAGAGGCAGGAGTTGTAATAGACCCAGAGAAGGTGAGAGAAGTAGTTTCCTGGTGTCATCCTAAGAACTTGTTTGAGATACCGAGTTTCTTAGGGCTTGCTGGTTACTACAGACACATAATATAGGACTTCTCCTATATAGAAGCACCATTGATAGGTCTGACTAAGAAGTGTGTGAAGTTAGTTTGGTCAGAAGCTTGCGAGACAGCTTTCTATGACCTGAACGGAAGGTTGACATCAGCACCGATCCTGATACTCCCAGAGCAGGGGAAGAGCTATACAGTTTAATCTGATGCATCAGGGATTGGACTGGGAGAAGTTTTGATGCAGGGTGACCGAGTTATTGCGTACATGTCTCGGCAGTTTAGGCCACATGAGTGGAATTACCCGACACATGATCTCGAGTTAGCCGCAGTTGGGCATGTGTTGCGCTGCTGGATACATTATCTATTAGGAGAGCATTTTGTGGTTTTCACCGACCAAAAATGCCTCAAGTATATCGTTACTCAGCGTGACCTAAATCTAACGTAGAGAAGGTGTGTTGAGTACCAACAATCCTTTGATTTTGAGCTATCCTACACACCTGGTAAAGGTAATGCAGTTGCAGATGCACTAAGCAGGAAGACTCAGATCCATGCAGTGCAGGAGGCTAGTGGTGAGTGGGTGCTCATGGCCTTGTTCTCTGAGATGCATATGGAGGTTCACTATAGTCAGGGTCAGGCTTATATTTCCTCGTTAGCTGTGACTTCTACCCTCCTAGATAGAGTGTGGATGAGCCAGTAATCTGATTCAGAAGGCCTAGTTCTACGGGGGTCGGTGGAAAGTGGGGACCCTCCTCCTGGTTGCAGATTGGCGATGATGTGGTTTTGCGTTTCCATGGATGTGTATGGGTTCATGGGATATACACAAGGAGTTGATGAGGGAGTTTCATGATTCAGCTTCGACAATTCAACCCAGGGTTACCAATATGTACCGAGACTTGAGACGTCAGTACTGGTGACTAGTTATGAAGAGAGAGATATCTAGTTTGTTACGAGGGGTTCCACCTTTTAGCAGGTGAAGGCAGAGCAGTAGAGGCCATCTAGGCTGTTACAAAAGTTTCTCATTCCAGTGTAGAAATAGGATGATGTCGCGATGGATTTCGTGATGGGGTTGCTGAGGTCACCTCGTGGCAATGACGTTGTGTGGGTTGTTGTGGACAGACTCACAAAGGTACCTCCCTTCTTGCCGATGAAGGAGACCTTTGGTGTGGATAAGTTTATAAGGCTGTATATCTGAGAGATCGTACATCTTCATGGGGTCCCTTATTCTATCATTTTAGATAGGAATGCACGCTTTACCTCTCGTTTCTAGCAGAGTTTTCAGAGGGCGCTCGATACACATGTGCTTCTGAGCACAACCTACCACCCTCAAACAGATGGCCAGTCAGAGCTGATGATACAGATGCTAGAGGACATAATGCGTGCATGCGTCCTAGACTTTGGGGGCTCTTGGGAGAAGCATATACCCTTAGTCAAGTTTACCTATAACAATTGTTTTCTGGAAACTATTATGGTGGCACCATATGAGGATTTATATGGTAGGCCATGTCGAACACCTTTGTGCTGGTTAGAGGAAGGTGAGGCAGCTTTAATGGGGTCATAGCTCATAGAGGAGACATCTGAGCAGGTCCAGTTGATTCAGAAGCGGATGGCTACCGCACAGTCTCATCAGAAATCATATGTTGATCGCCGCAGATGACCTTTGGAGTTCATGGTTAGGGATCAGTTTTTCTTGCTTGTTTCACCAAGGCTGGGAAACAAGTGGATCAGGAGATACGGTAAGCTTTCACCAAGGTATGTGGGGCCATAGAAGATTCTGGAGAGAGTCGGGCTAGTTGCCTATCGGTTGTGGTTACCGCACCGGTACCAGGCCATGCTCGACATCTTCCACGTATCTCAGTTGCGCCGCTATCATTCAGACTTGTCTCACGTCTTTCAGCCATAGGAGGATGAGCTTCTGCAGGATGTGTCCTTTGACGAGCATCTGATCTGTATCGCTGACAGGAGCATGAAGGTTCTCTGATGTCGGTCAGTCCCTCTGGTACAGGTGTTATGGCAGCATTCCCGAGTGCAGGATGAGACTTGGGAGCGGGAGGCCGACGTACGTGCTCAGTGGCTAGAACTGTTCTAAACATTATCTTCACCACCCTTGGATGGGCATTTTGGGGATGAATTTCTATAATGGGGGAAGTATGTAATAACCCGGTTCTTATTTTTGAGGTACGTGCTTCATCATTTTCCTTTTCCTTAAGTGTTTTTTGAGAAAAAAATGGAAAATGTGGAACAATCCTCAATTTTAGAACTACACACCGTGTACATTTTCCACACACCGTGTACTTTTGGCCGTGTTGGGATGAGTAAACAGGGAATGTAGCCATGTCGGCGACGAGGGGTGTAGGAACTGTCTACACGCCGTGTAGTGGTACCTTACACGCTTTGTAGTTAGTCAGAAAGATTAAATAGTAAGGCGGTGGAGTCACCGCCACCTGGGCGACAGTACACGACGTGTACTCAGGATTACAGGATGTGTACTCAGGTCGACAGATGAACAGTGTGGCGGTGCCTCCAAATGAAGAGTTAAATGAAAGAAGTAAATGCCGGGTACATATAAGTACATGTCGTGTACTTTGTTTTTTTAGCTTAAAATAGGAGGTAGTTTCCTAATTTGGAAGAGGAGGCGTTTGAGCCATTTTGGAGCCAAGGAGGATGGCCAGATCATTGATGATCTGCCAGGTGTTCGTCTGGAATCCGATTCGGCTTCGGATGATCTCGTTGGAACCACACTGGTAAGCCCTTTCTCCTCTTTAAGCTGTTCTTACCAATTCTTCTCCCAACAGAAGTAATTTACATTTGATTTGGTTTTGTTCTTCGTCAGATCTACACCGTTCATGAGAGTTTCTGGTGTCGGTGTTCGGGTATAACGTTCGTTGGCGTATAAGGTAGGTGGCTTGGTGTTATTTTTCTAACTGTCATGTGTTTTTGTGTGTTTTTGAGCTATGCACCCATATTGGTGTGTCGTGTGGCTGAGGTTGTGGCTAATTTAACTACCTAGAACTGTATAGTTAATTAAATAAAGTTGTAAAAATGCTTTTTGGGATCGTTGCTTGGATCCAGGACCATCCCGAGGGGTGCGTTCCTCTATTTAGCCGTTTGGCCAGGATACCCGAGGGTATGCCTTTAAAATAGTAATTGTAGAATTTACTTGAGAGGAATTTCTTGTTACTGCTTGATTACCTATTGGTCATGGCCCGATTACCTATTTTTCCTGAGGGCATTTTTGTATTTATCCTGAGGGGTTTATTGTGATTTTCCTGAGGGTACTGCACTATTTAGCCCGAGGGCTGTAGTATTTCGCCGGAGGGAAACCTTTCGTGCCCGAGGGATTGACTTCGGTGCCTGAGATCGACACCTTCTACACGTGAGGGAAATTTCTGTTTTTCCTGAAGGCTATAATTGTGGGTTGGATTCTGCTTACCTGAGGGTAAGGTTTTTCTAGTCTGAGGAGGTGGACTATTTGTTTAGAAATGCACTGTGGTGATTTCTAGTATATAATGAATTAAATGAATAATAAAATGGAAATTTAATTGTTAAGTTAGTTACTTGACAGTAATTCTCACTTTATTGAATTTTACTGTTTCACACTATTGTTGCATGCTTACACGTAGTTGGTCACAAGCCCTTGGATGGTGCCTACTGGGATATATTTCTCACACCCTGTTTGGGTCATGCTTTTTTTCCCAAACAGATTACGTTTCTTCAGGTGTAGATAGGGGCAAGAGTCCCAATACAGGTACTTGACTGTAGCTGAGGAGTAGGAGGGCACGAGACCGAGACTAGGCTCGCGATGCTGATACCAGCTGTTTTTCATGTTTTTCTGTACACTATATTTTGTTGTACTGTATTGATGTATAACATGTTCTGGCTGTTTTCGTAGAACATGAAACATGTAGAATCATCACTTATATACTATTGGTTATATCCACTACTGTAGTTATTTCAGTTGTGTATCTTTACTGTTGCGGCTGTCGTTGTATGTTTATTTTGGTATTCCGTTGTGCTACACTTTGACAAATGAGGGCATAGTTTCCCCACTATCAGACATGGGCCCTCACTGCTAGTCGGCAGCCTCTGGAATTTGGGGAAATGCGCTTGAGGTCATGTGGCGAACCGGGCTCGGGGCACCTGTTGTGTGGCACCCAAGTCCGAGATGTTACAGATCTTATACAGAAAATGATTTTGAGAGATAAAAAACATGGAAAATTTTGAAAATACCTTCATTTGTAAATAACCTTGAACAATTATAATGATATTTTTAAAATAAATAATGGTAATAGAAGTGGAAAATATTGTTCCCATCTTGCACATTAAAATTAATATTCCATTCACATTTTTGGTGAAATCAAAATGGGAATTGTTTAGAAAATAACATGAAGATTCAATTAAAACATTTTTAAATGTAAAACATTAGTAAAATAATCCTTAATATATAATTTGATGAATATTAATAATATTTTAAAATATATTTTTATAAAACATGGCTTTCGAAGAAAATTTATTATTAGTTGAAGATATAAATATTGAAGTTTTTTTATTAAAAACATATTATTAATTATTTTATGTATGAATGAATGGTGAAATATATCTATTACACAAAAAGAAAAAATTAATATGTAAAGGAAAAGAAAATTATTATAATTAATTATATGTAGATCAAATTATTTCAACATAGTAGATTTAATCCTAAATAGTTAGATAAACAATGAGATTGAAAAAAAATCATTACCACTTTAGTGAAATTTGAACCAAAATTCCCATGAATGAGAAATCATCAATTGGATATTTAACACAAAAAATGATTCATATTTCATTAATATAATTATTATTTAATGTGTATCAAATATATTTACTCTCATTATATTCAATTAAAATAGTTTGTGAAAAACATATCACATCTCTTCGCAAGGCGTTGGTCCACCGTATACACGATCAATGTTATCATTCCACCTATGGAATGGAATGTAAAATAAGATATATATTATTTATTTAATAAAAATGTAATTTTTTTAGAAATATCATATTTATAATGTATAACAATCATCATACCCAACTACTAGAGGAGTTAATGTAAAAATGGATTACTCTGATTTGGGAGGCGGTAGTCCACTGTACACATATGTGATGATTTTAAAACCCATTGGACGGAAATAGAGAATGTATTCGGTAATTTAATTAACATAAAAATGTATTATTAAAATTAATATACTATGTTTTTTATATCATCATGGCTTAATAAAAATATTAATGAGCTGGAATAAGAAATAAAATAAAAAAACTCATTGATGAATGTTGACTCTTCTTGAGGTATTCTCCATAGGTTTGAAAATAAATCAATACTAGGATAGATTTATTATAAAAATAAGGATTATAGAATGAGAGGAGGGATTTGGGGACTTTATTTTTACTGTTACTAGCTGACCTAAGAGTTTTGAAGTTGTTATGTATAGAGGATATGGGTGGACTTCTATAAGTGAAGTGAGTGTCACACTTGTAATTATTTTAAAAGAAAAAAAGTATACTGACATTTTTCTCATGTAAAATGGATAATTAATGGATTTGTATTGATAATTATTCATTATAATATCTAAATATTTCATTAAAATATAATTTATACTTGTTTGAGTCATTTTAGAACTTATCTTTTTAGTCGAAACCCATGGTAAACCAATTTTCATTTAAAAGTGGTAGTTAGTTTCTCTTGTTTTCAATAGTCATTTTGCTAAAAAATTATGTTGAACATTTTTGATAACATATATTATTAAGATTTAAAATATTTACTCTATTTTATAAATAAATTTAATATAAATGGAATATTTTAATATAAATTTACCATAGAAGAGCAACAATAAAGCGGGGTTTCAATGAGAAAATTATTAATTGTTTATAATGTTTTTTTACTAATATACTATATGAAATTAAATTAAATGATATTAATTTGATTAATAGATATATTTTATATTTAATTTGACTTTAAAATCACATTAGAATATAAATTATATTTCAAAATAATTTAACCCAAAAATATATTTTTTCAATTAAAATTCAATTTTTTCCAATATTGATAAAAAAATTCTCTTTTCAAGAAATTATTAAACATTAACCCAAAAATAATATATAAATTATTAAATAAAAATTCAACATTATTTTTGAAAATATATATATTAAAAGGATATAAATTATGTTTAAAATAATTTTCCATAGATGCGATAAAACTACTTTTTAGAAAAATATCATTTTAAGTATAAAATAGGATTTATTTTTATATATTATCTAGAAAAAACAAATGACGATTGCTAAATAATTCAGTGAGAATATAATATATAAATATCATTAATATTTTTCTTAAAAGTGTTTTTTTTAATTTATTGTGAAAAAATGTAAATTTTTTGCTAAGAAAAATTAAGAAAAAGATTTCCATTATTATCAAATAGATTTTATTTCCATTTAAATTTAATTATAAACCAAATAATTAATTTAATATACTTGATTAAACCATATATTTTCAAAATATAAATAATAATATTCATGGACTCCATTCTAAGGGCTAAGATATAAATATCATTTTAAATAATAATATTTAAATAGTATGTCATGTTTCGTTTAACCTTAGTATAACATGTATCATAATTTAGTCTTAGTGTTTCATGTAACAGTAGATAAAATAATTGTTGAGTTTACTTAAAAGATAAATTTGTGTAATGTGTAATTAATATATATAAAATATTTATTTCTTTTTAAAAATATATTTCAAGGAAACTCATGGTGTTACAATAGAGATGGCTATGCCTCAAGGTAGGAGAAAATGGAATGTTTTCAGATACCCATCTAATGTTGTCACCTTGGAAGAAATTTAGTTTATATTCCATTTATTTATTTATTGATTTTTACGTCTTCAATGTGGTCCTACGAATGTATCTTATGAATTATTTCTTGTCCCACAACGATTTTGATCACTGGTGGGTGAACATTACATCCATCTATGTTAGTACCTTGGTCTTTCAAGATGTATGTGATATGTGGTTAGGTCAATCTATACCACAAAATTTTAGAGTTGTGAAGGATTTATTTTATGATTTATTAATTCTTGTAAGATTATAGTGAAAATTTATTGGAATGTGGGTTGCATTATATAGTGGATGAGATTTATGTGGTATTCCAAGAGGAAATGTGATATTTTCCTCTAGAACGGGATGTCCATTTCAACATTGATTTGGCATCATGAACACAAATGGTATGACTTCCACCATATTTTGAATACCCTACCAGGTTGGGGGAGTTAAATATACATCTCTATAATTTGTAATCCAATGGGTTCATTCCCCAGAGTGTCTCTGCATGGGAAGCTGTAGAAATTTTTCAAAAGAAGGCTAATTGATCTATATGGTTGTATATAGATTATATGAATTGAAACATGGACACCATTAAAAATAAATAACAATATTACCATATTTATAATATCTTTGAATTTATTAAGGGATAAATTTGGTTGTCATTGAACATCCTTTGTTCATGGTATCACCACATTTGTGTAATAGAAGATGAAATTATGATGATTAACTTCTGAAGCATGTATGGAAATTTTGTGTTTTTGTTCGTGTAGTTCATATTTACCTATTATAATATGGGTTTAATGGCTATGATGAGCCTTCTATTTCAAAAATGACTCAACTCATTTATTTAGATTTTTGTTGTTGGCATTCTATTCTTCTCAAGGAAGGAAGATGAGAACATGAATTATTTGAGAGTTTTTACGGGAATACTGTGAGATCATGAATTTTATGACAAGTTAACGAAGAGTAGTTTTATTATATAAGATGTTAGGTTTATTAATGACATTATTTTTTAACCCATATTTTATGTTGACTGAAAAAAATTCGGCCATTTATGTTATGGGAGGAGTTGAGCAATGACTTTGAGATAAGGATTATTCTTTGCATTGTGTGGTATTACAAGTGATCCATAATATACTTCTCTCTAAATAAATCACCAATGAATGATCATACATAAAAATATGTGATTTTTATGGTTTCTATATTCTCAATAATCTTCCAAGAATCACACTAAAAAATTCCTTACTTCCCCGCTATTGATTTTATCTGATGATGGTTAGGGTTTTGTGGTCTGTTCAAATGAATAATGTCTGGGTATATGGTTCCTAAATATTAATAGTGATCATGTAGTGGTGTATATATTTTTCTAACTCCATCTACATAACAATAATTAGACAACCCCTAACATCATGCTTACAACAATGATGTATTATCTAAAATGATTTTAGCACTATCTCTTCTAATAGATGTTAAAGGTCTTTTCATAACACAAAATATTGAGTAACATATTATTAAAAAATGATCTGAACATGAAGAAGCATTGATGAAAAATTTATCACCATGGGATTGATATTTATATTTTATACACCATGTATAATTGAAATGTAGTTTTGGATTATATGAGTTTGAATTTACTAGACTAGGATCTCAATAAATCTGGTGATGTGTGGGCTCTAATATGGTTTTTTTTGTGGTGGAATAATGAATCCAAGGAATGGAGAGGATTTATGTTCTTTTCAAGTGTTCATTTTATGTTTTATCTGATGGCATTGTTTTAGGATGAATTTATTAATATGGGGTTATGCTATTGTGATACACAATTTATTATTAGTGGTGAGGATCCTAGAGAGTGGTCATTATCACTATGTATGGTGGTGATAAAATACTTCCATCAGTATTACTGGAAAGTCCATCATTGAGCCACTAAGTTGTTTTATGATATGGGTCACTGATTCTGGAGTCCATAGAATGAGACATGATATAACTGACATTGTATATCCTCATTATACCTATCTCTATGTCAAGGTTAAGAACAAAATAACCTCATGTTTACATTAGTCTCTCCCCATTACTTCATTTATGTTATATTAGTTATCCATTGATTTCATCATTCAGATACATTTATACCCCAAGTAATGAATGATATTTTGGTGGTTATTGATCGTCTGACCATGTTTACTGATTTATCCAAATTATTTACTCAGCCAATGTGTATAATTTAGGTATATTTGTACATCATAGAGATGATATTTCACAGTTTTCCATATTCTATTATTTCAAATAGGAAACCCAATTTTTTCTAACATTTTTGAGAAGGCATAGAGAGGGAAACTAGTTCATTGGTTAAACATAACATTGCATACCATAATCAAATTGATGGAAAAACTAAATGGGTGAACTATATTTTGGAAGACATGTTATATGCAGGTATATTGGTCTTTAGATTCTCAAGGGATAACCATATTTGATATGTGGAATATACATATAATAAATGTTACTGATAACTAATTTGGAGGGATCCTTTTTAAGTGATTTGTGGTTAACAAAATCATTATAATATGTTATATACGAAGTTATGTGAGACACCCTTGTTGGGAAAAAGAATTTTATAGGATATGGATGGTATGTTACAGATGATCAGAGAATGGTTTATGTTAGATCAGATTCATTATAAGTCACATGATAATTAATGATGCCAAAAATTTGATTTCTCATTGGGTGATTTGGTTTTCCTAAATCTTACACCTCTCTTAGGTTATCGTATTTGTGGAATATAGGTGATGAAAAAACTATGTTATGTAAGACATTTTGATATCACTGAGAGGATCGTTATGGTGGTGTACCATATATAATTTCCTTATCATTTGATTTCAATTCATGATGGTTGTCATGTCTCATATTTAGAAAAGAATAATTTGGAACCTTTTCAGGTCTAAAGCTAGGAATATATCAGGTTGGAATCTAATATGTGTGTGACTGAGTAGGTAGATTTGATTATGGATTCCTAGGTGAAATTGATTTTTGGGAAATCCATTTTTATATATAAAAAATATAGAATGAATTGAATGATGAGAATGAAATTTGGGAGCCAATTCATGGGTTACCCTAACATTTTGTATTATCAGACTATATGGTGAATTTATAATGATGGTAAGTTTCCATGGTGGTGATATTTGTCAATCCCATTGTGTCATTCTGATGTATTTCTATTTTTTCATTTCCTTATCGCATATTTCTCCTAGGTTATTTTGAGGGAAACATTATTTTTCGGCCATAATGTGGGTTGTGTAAACACAGTACATGATTATTAGAAATTGTGCGCCAGTCATCTGAAAGGTGAGAAACATTAAATACTTGGTCAACCAATGACATCCGGCTAGGGCATGGTTATTCACTTCCCCCAGTAGCCTGTGTAACCTCTTCTACCCTTTAAACTGAGGAAAATCTTTGTTGGAGTATAGTCTAGTAGGCCATGTGGCCAAACTGTGTGGATTACCATATCATTTAAAATATTGAAATTATTTTTTCCCATTCATGTAATAACCTAGAACACCAATTTTTTCCCTCATTCATCTTCTACAGTACTAGTAACTTCTACATATCTTCCCCTATTATCATACACTCCAATTTTTGGCATATTTGACGATAGATCCTCAAACAATGGCCTTGTATGTTGTTCATATCATCCTTAATTGAACTCTTCCTTATTTAAACATGGATTTCCCTCTCTCAGATGGTTTTGTAAAATATTATTGGGATGAATATGAAGTTATTGTTTTAGATATTGATGTTGGTTGTGTGTTCTTGTTTCCATATGATCTCCACTATCTTTTCATTGTTGTTAGTATTTGGTTGGCAGTGATATCATAAGGAATGCTTGGTGAATCCATATTGTGCTATTATTATAGGAGAAAATTATTACAAACTTTATTTTGAAATGTTTTTATAATATAGTTTCCTTTAAAAATTGTTTTTTCATGGGTATTTGTGTCTGTAAAACTCTTAAAGTGTATTACTCTATTGGTAATGGATGGATATTGAGTATTGTATAATGTGATGTGTTACCATGTTAAAAGTATATTGAAATGGTTTTGAATTGTTTTGAAAATATAATATAGAATTCGGAAACATTAGTAATCTTGGTGGATGGGCTATAGACAATTTCTCTAGGAGAGACTATAGATTGTGACCTGGTCTACATGGAATGATGACACTAAAATAGTAAATAAAAATGATGAAGATGATTTCAGTACTGCCAGTGTAACACCATGAGTTTTCTAAAAAAAATTAAATAATTTATTTTTCATTGTTTTCAAGCATTTAAATAAAATCAATAATCCATTCACACATCACCAACTTTCTTGTGAAACATGAAACACAAGTTGGCGTATGATACATGCAACATCGAGTTTCCACGAATGATCATTTTATTGTTATAATTATTTAAATTAGATTGTTAGGAACTATCCCATAAACATATTAAATTGAATAGTAATAACAGATTTTTGAATATTTTTAATAATTTTATATATAATGAAATCATATTAATAATGAAAATCATATTTTCTAAATGACTTTATATGTATAAAAATACAAATTTTTCAATTGAACTTCTTTTCATGTACTTCTATAGAAAAAAATAAAATTAATTTCAGACACTTTTAAAAATTTAATTACATAATATAACTGTCATGTTTGAATTCATTATTTTAAAATTATCTTTGGATGTATTTATAATAAATTTCAGAAAAGATTCATTTTTTTGAATAGTTAAAAATACTGCATTATATTAATAAAATATTTTTTTAATTTATATGAATATTATGAATTAAATTTATTTTTACAGTCACAATATATTAGTAATGCATATACTAAACCAATTTAGTTAATTGGAATCTTTTTTAAAATTAAATTACATATAAAAATTATTATTGAACATTGAACATTCTTTTACCAACTTTCTCACTAAATCTTTTGGACAAGCATCTAATTTAATTTTACTACTTCTGTTGATTGATTTTAAAAATATTGACATACATGGTTCTAATCAATAAGATATTTTGGATCTAATAGGGTCAAATTAATTATTATTATATTATTATTAATAATAACTATCCTAAATTTCTATTTTCCAGTGTTAAGGGTAAATGAAATAATTAAAGGTAAACATAATATTATAATATTATAAAATTACCCTAACATGGGTCCTAATTCCATTATATATGTGGGTTTAAAAAAAATCAAACTTACTATGAAATTTTGACCTTTTTAAGATAATTGGGTATGAAAATGAAATTTATTATATTTTACTTAGAGATAAGTTAAAATTGTCATACTCATATTTTTAATTAATATAACATTTTTAATATTGTTTTATAGAGAATATAAATTCAAACATAAACATTCATTTGAAATATATTATATTTTTATAAATCATGATAAATTTTTTATTAATTATTACATAAGAAATACTTTAATTTACGATATCACCATTTTGATATAGTAATTTCTAATTAAAGGAAATATCGAAAATATGATATAAAAAAATATTAATATAAATTAAATATAACATAATTAATTAGATCCATGAATTTTATAGATTAATTTAACATATTAATGAGATATTAGAATTTTTTCATAGTTATCATGATATTTTGATATTTTTTTAAAATACAAATAAAAATAGTATCAAAATTAACATAATTTATTCATTAAAATAAATAATATTTTATTAAATGATATAAAATTCCTAAAAAATAAAATTTATACAAATAACTATAAAAAGTTTTAAAATGTCATCATTAATAAATTTTTAGTTTTTAGGCTTTTTCCAATAACTATATTAATCCTAATGTGTAAAATGCTTAGTTGTCATGGAAAAAGTTAATGGGTTCAACTAAGGATTAAATCTAAAAGATTAGTTTAAAATTGAAACATAAAAATATATAAACCCCTTTGGTTTAGAGAAATAATACTCATCCTGCTATTATCTTTTAAAAATTAACTTTTGTGCTATTTGATATTGAAAATCTATTTATATTAATATATTATTTTGAGAGTTTCCAAGAGCACCCCTCCCATATCTTATAAAAGAGGAACCAACTCCCTAACTTCCCCACACAACCATGAGAAAGCTATCATAATCAAAACTGTTAAATTTATCTTACTAATAGAATTATCATTGTTTTTTATGTTTTATAAACTATTAATACAAACTCTAGTGTCCCTAAAAGACAAATAGAGGGAGATCGTAGAAGAGGAGTCCTTTGGTGACTCTCTAAATAGTATTTCTTCTTATACATCCTATGCATGTGTTTTTTCATTTTATATTATTAAAACAGTATAAAATCTATCCTGAGATTTTATTATGATTACAGAACCACCATATTCCACCTCATATCCATCCTATGAAAAATAAAATCACCACCATGCGTTTGTATGACCAATCGTCTTCACAGAGTGGCGAAAAATGTTTTTCATCACCAATTTCATTCGATAGGTATAATGATCAAAATAATTAATATGTAATATAATTGTGACATGATATTTATTATCTAACAATGAATATACCATCCACTCAAATAAAACTTCACAATTAAAGCAATAATGTCCTCGCTCATCTGTACGTACGACATTCCGTCACCATGCCATGACACGATTCAGTTTATATGCTTACTAATAAGTAATAAATATATAAATGTTCATAATCCATAAATATGTACTAAATTAACATAATATTATTCTTTAAATTATTAAACTATATACAACATACATAAAATTGTACTTATACAACAAAACATGCATTAAATAAAGAAAATAGGTAACTCCTAAAATAAGAGTGATACTAATATATCATTGGTAAATTAGGGATACTATGACCATGTATGATATCATATGAATATGCTTTTGGAATAATTTAATAAAAAATTTTAAACAATCATATATGAGTATTAGATATGTTTGAAGGAAATCATACACAAGGTATGTTTAAATTTAACACTCTTATTAATATTCAATACTGCTTACATATAAGTATCTGTTATGTTATATTTATCTCCAATGACCATGTTTCTTAAAAAAATAAAAAATATTTTTACCATTTTAATACAATGATTTATATTCTTGTGTACCCATGTTTGTAAATATACGTTTTGTGATTTTCTTAAAAAGAATTTTTTTTACATTTCCAGAAAAGTATAAGAATGCTTATTTTTAACATATATGACTTGAATGCAGTTTTCAAATTTCATTAAATCAAAATGACATGAGACTTCCCTTCTAAGAATGTAGGTTTTTTTTAATGAAAAAGTTTTCTTTTAAAATTCCATTGCATTTTTTTAAAATAAAACTCTTTTAAATAAGAAAATATATTTTCTTTAAAAATTGATCTTAAAATATCATTCCAAATTATTTCTTATAATAGATGATATACGCTGGTGTTACTCATGCCTCTCCTAGAATTGATATTAATTTTCCATTTTTATTATTTCTTTGAATGGTTTATGTTTTATGCCACGATGGTTACAGAAACTGTCACTCTTTCATGGGTTGTAGGCTTATGAAACTCGGTTATTTTCATGGGTTATGAAGTTATGAATGGATTATGAAACATGACTATTTTCTATCATATATGACATGACCACATTTATATGATACCAATTTCATTTCATGGGTTATTATATGAATGTTTTTAATCTTGCAGATCATTTGTTTTTCATTTCATTATGTGATGGGTGTGTCATATATCTCCCTCTAATGCATCAGATAATGATTTATATATCATGAGATAGATATAATGGAGTTTGTCCACTAATATGGTCATGGGAGTGACTATGGTTATTTAGATATTATGGGCCCAATAATGCGTAGGACCAGGAACAAATGCCCAGTCCTCCAAATTTATTAAATAAAAAAAGAGCACAAGTACAAAGGTTCAAAACGATGCAACTTGTCCAGCAAAACAATTAAGATATTATGGGATGTTAACCAAAACAAGTGAGATGTAATTTTAATTTATTACATAATTACATTGTAAATTAATATTATATGATTATGTGTCTACCATGGTTCCATGTCTTATTCCTACATTATTCTTTCATGGATCATTATCTTTAATTTCCTATCGTTTATGTCTTATGAACATATAATATCTATTTATTGATCCATTTATTGATCATTTAAATGTATAGTACGATCTTATATTTTCATTATATCATTCTCATACACTTATTTTAATGATTGTGTTTATATATCTCCCTTGTTTACCCTTACAACACTTCTGAACTCACCCCTTTCTATGTTTCCATTCATACAGGTTATGAAGAAATATATTATGTTTTATTTGTCTAAAAATGGTGTTAGTCATGAATAATATAATGGGGGATAATGTAGCTCACTAATATAAAAATTTATATGTTTCCATGTTTTGAAAGTAATGAGATTAATTGGGTCATTTGGTGTTTTTTGTGTAATGTATAAATTATTCTAAAAAGTAATGTAATGTTAATATATGAAAAGTGAGGGTTACTGTAGTTGGTATTCAGGAAAAATATTAGTTATCATTTGAAATATATAATGAAAAAACCAGTGTTAGAAACATTAGTAAATGACCAATGATAAGTCTAAGGATAATGAAAATTGTAGAAAAAATTCCTATAATTTTGGTAATGAATATGGTCATTGGTTTCCTAGGAATACATCCATGTCTGAATACTACAAGTGGATGTGGCTCTTGCATAGATGTACCTTGGGGTAACTACTCTAACATGGTAAATTGGGGCTGACACAATATTAACCTGATAACTGATAATTACCTTGTCTCACAGCTATTTTTACACTCATGGGGGATATTCATTGGGAATTTGGAACTCCTCACAAACCATATTAAAAGATTTATATATAATTTGGCTATAAATAATATAGAATAATCATATGTTGTCTTTGATTATGGTATGTATAATAATTTTGACATCATATAAGAAAATTTTAATGATTATGTTCTTCAACATTATGATAATATTTTCTAACTCTATTCTTTTGTCTTTATTCAATGGATGAAACTTGAAGAAACAGAGTAAATAGTTATTATGATGGAAAATGAAATGATTTTACTCCTATGAAACTGAATTTTGTTGGAGATAGAATGAAAAATATTATGGTTATAATCATGTAGTTTTATTAAGATCATAATCCCAGTGTACATCCAAATGAAAAAAGGAAGGAACAATATTCTGTTTAGTCTTTAATTAGGAAACATCAACATTAATTCAATGGGTCTTATAAAACACTTGATTATGAATAATGAATTAGTAATAAAGAAAATTATATTCTCCATTCTCCAATTTCAAAGCATTTGAATTTTATTCCATCTTTTTATCGGTTAGATGGAAAAAATTACTACTGTTTTAATCTAAATGAAAATATGAGGTGGCAAGATGAAATTGAATTGATGGATTGGGAGAAGTTCTATAATTTAGTTTTCAATAAGTAATTTCATCAGATTCTTTTTACCAAGATGTAGAAAGAGTTCATTAAGTATAAGAAAAGGGTTGTTTCATTTTCCAGTGCCTACATGGAATATTTCATGAGACATGTGAGGTACGTTTTTGGAACCATCATCCAACATGAATGAAAATTCCATAGGTTCTTCAGTGGCTTAAATCAAAGTCTCCGAATTTAATTGTCCATTAGAGACATCAGTAGCTATAATGTGATTTTTTGTTGTGAAACCAATGTTGAAATAGAGTTTGGAGTCATGTACTAATATTATTATTTGAATAGGAGAGTGAGATGTAGTATAATGAGATCTATAAAAATATAATGAAGGAAATATGAGCATTCATTTAAGCTCATTTTGTGAGAGAAGAATGAGGGACATTGCATTAATGGTTTTAATAATTTTTGTATGTGTTGAAAGGAAGGCCATCAAGTTCTTGATTTCAAAATTGATTTGAAAAGGTATTTTAATGGTGTGATTGGAGAGAATGTGGTATAGAATTCACCTCACATGATTTAATGCTATAAGTGTAAGTAGAATATGAATTACTCTAATTAGTTTAGAAACCCATGGGATAGTGATGATAATCAATGTCAGCAACCTCTTAAGCTAAGGGAGAAGGGGAAATCTCATCTGATATCTATTTATGATGAGAGGTCTGTTAAATACATTATGAACCGTACGCTTACCCGCCACTCTAGAATTGCTAATTTCTTATTTGATTCTAGATCATCCTACTATCTTATATCAATAATATTTTCTATGGGTGTTTAGATTCCACCCACATGTTGAGATATGGAATCTATAGTACAAAATCCTAATGGTGAGATGATTTTATCTCATGTCTATGAGTACACTCATGTATATGTTTATGGGAGTGTTTCTTCAACCATTCTTGTATTTCTTCCTTTGGTTGAAATTGATGTCATCTTTGTCATGGATTGGAATTCACTGTATAAATACAAATCCAATTTTCAATGAAGGGGAGTTAAATTTGATGTTACAATCCAATTTATGACTGTCTATCAATTTGATGATTAGTATAGATTTCGTATGGAGATTATATTCCGTTTATGGTAATTAATTCCAATTCAGAATTATTATTTATCTTTAATGGATGGGGAAAATTAACATCAATTATATGCCTATTTTTCTTGAATTTGTCGAAGTATTTGATGTTTTTTTTTCTAGTATTCCATGAAAACATAAAGCGTATTACCCTGTATATCTCATTTCTAGTTCTGATCCAATTTAAATCACTCCCTATAAAATCTCACCAATTGAGTTGTATGAATTAATGATGAAACTCTATGAAAACATTGATACGTGATTCATTGTACCAAGTGAGTAACCTTGGGGTGGATTAGTTCTTTTTTTGATGTGGATAGACGGATAAATGTGAGACTACATTGATTATTAAGAGTTGAACAATATGACTGTTAAGAACAAGTATCATCTTCTTCGTATTGCTGGCCTGTTTGATCAACTCTGTGGTGATCAATACATTTCTAAAAATGATATTTATTATAGATATCATCAATTGAGGGTAGAGAAGGAGGATATCCCCCAAACGAAATTCTGTACAATGTATGAACTGTCTGAATATATTGTGGTCCCTTTTTCACTTACTAATGCACCTATTGTATTCATGGATCAATTAGAAGAGTATTTAGATATTACCTCGATCAAATCATTTGTATTTATAGATGAATATTTATTCTATTAATAGTGAAATGAAGAGCATGGAGACCAGTTGAGAATTTTACTAATGACCCTATGAACGTAGAAATAATATGAAACAAGTTCAATGTTTGGATATTTGCTTCAAATTATTTCATTTTCGGGTCATATAATTTAAATGGAATGAATATTAGTAAATCTATCAAAGAATAATTATTTTGAATTCCAGAAAAAACCAAGCACAGTGACTATGATCTATAGAATTCTTGGTTAAGCTGGATATTAACAATGGTTTGCAATGAATTTCTCATGACTAACTAATTTTCTAATCATGTTATCTGAGATTGTTTTCATGTTCTTCTAGATAAATTAATTTGATGAAAATTTCATGGAATTGAATATAAGATTAGTTAGTACACCATTTTTTACATTACCCTATTGTGGTTATAGATAAGTAATCTATAGTGATACATCCAAGAAAGGATTGGGTTGTGTTATTATATAGAACACTAAGGTTATTGCTTATGCATTGTGAAAGATAAATATTTAGGAGAAAAGTTTCTGAATCATTATTTAGATTTAGATGTGGTAATTTTTTAATTAAATATAAGGAGAAATTATATTAATGTGGAATGGTGTGATATATATATAGAGTATATAAGTGAGAAACATGTATTCATACAGAAGAAGTTGAACATTCTCCATAAAAGATGGTTAGAGATTATAAAAGATTATGACTGCTTAATACATTACCACTATAGAAAAGAATACAAGGTGTCCTCTTACTTTTTTTGATGGGATCATTACAACATTTCCATTATGAGGATCAGAAAATATTTAAAATTTCTAGATTGAAAAGGAATAGACAAAGATATCTTGAAGGAAATGGAAAAATATTATCTTTCCCAATTGAATGTTAAACCCTCAATCCTTGTAACGATTGAAGTGACAAATAATGAAGATTTGGAGCTATAAAACAAGGTCAAAAAATTTATAGAGTATAACAGTTATCAAAATAGCATGATAAAATTGATGAACTATTCATCGGTTCCAACCATACAATATTTGAAGAGGGAGCTGTCAAAGATAACTCATAGCTCATCATTCTCTATTCATCATAGAAGAACAAATATGTATAAATACATGAATAAATAATTATAGTGGGATGTAATGATGATCGATATTGTAGATTTTGTATCTGGGAACATGTTATGCCTATAAATTAATGCTGAAAGGAAATATTCTAAAGTGATGTGGCACTTATAACCTATACTGGAATGGAAATGTGAGAAAATCACCATCTATTTATTAGTTGTAATCCCCATATAATATATATGGGTTAATGTTATATTCTTGGTGGTTAATAACCTTAAAACATCATCATACATCATTGATATCATAGAATACATCTTTCTAGAACAACTTTTCCGGATATACATTAATAATGTGTTATGGTTTCATGGGGCACCACATTCAGTTGTAACATCTTGGGACCCAAGGTTTACCTAAAAATTCTAATGAAGAATTTAGTAAGAACTTGACACGGAATTTTTCTTCATCACTGGTTCTCATCCTCCGATGGATGGTTAGTCTGAATGTAAAATTGAAAACCTAAATGATATAATGTGATATTGTTATATATATTTCAGTATTGATTGGGATCGACCCCTTTCCCTATTTGAGTATTCTGACAACAATATCTTTCACTAAAGCATTATTATGTGTCCCAATGATGACCACTAAGGGATGAAATAAATAACTCCAATATATTGAGATAATGATGGAGTATGAATTCTATTGGTACCTCAGATAATTGAAGAGATAGTCGAGAATGTTTGAAACATTCAGTTGTATATCAAGCCACCACATAGTCAACAAAAAAAATTATGTGGATAAATGATTGTGTGATATAGAATTTGATCTTGGTGAGAAGGTTTTTCTATGTATTTATCCAGGGAAAAAGGTTATGAGATTCAGGAAGAAAGGGAAACTAAGACCAAGATATATTTTTCACTTTTAAATTATTGATAATAATGTGATAGTAAATATATCATAGAACATCCTCCAAATATCTACCATGTAAATGATGGGTTTCATGCATCTCTTCAGAGTATGTACATACATGACCTTCACATTTACAAAACTCAGAGGTCATTCCATTTGAGCAAGGTCTCTCTTATGAAGAATAAATAGTTGAAATTACAGAATGTATATGGAATGTTCACTAAAACAAGAACACTCACATGACCATTGTTTTGTGACAAAATAACTTGTTATAGGATGTTATGTGGGAACAAGTGGATATGATTAGGCAAAAGTATCCTCATTTTCTTATATTAGAATAAAAAATTTCGAGGGAGAAGTTTATTTTAAGGGTTTTGGAATCCAACACATCGAGTTTGGTGAGATTTTATTTTGATTATGTTAATTTTAATTAAATTATTTGATTTCAATAAATCAATTAATCCATTCATAAGGCACCAACATGTATTTATCTATAAGAAACACTAACATAGCGTAAATTACAAGTAATATCGAGTTTCCATGAAACATTATTACATTGTTATTATTATTTAAATAAGAAGGTTGTGACCATACCATTAAATATATTAATATGAATAGTAATAACTAATTTTCAATCTTTATTTATAATGATTTTACATAAATAATACATACTAATAAGGAAAAAATAATATTTTTGGTAATGTTTTTTTATAATTAATATTATTATGTTCTTAAATATACTAATCTTCAAGTCCTTCTATGAAAACATGGAAATAAATTTTTGATAATTATAGAAACATAATTTTAGGAAATAACTTCTATTTTTTAATTCAAAATTTAAAAATTATATTGGGGTGACTTTTTAGTATTTTCTTGAGAAGTTTTAATTTTTTAATAGAGAAAAATACTACATTGTTGAAAAAAAATGATTTTTTCATTAAAATAATTATTATACATTAAATTATATATTAAATACACAAAATACCAATTAGACATATATTAATCTAATGAAGTTAATTGGAATCATTTCTAAACTCGAATTAGATATTTAAAAACTTGTTGAACATTGAACTTTCATTTTACCTGCTTTCTCGCAACATATTTTGGAATAACATTAATCATTATTTTTCACGTTCTATGGAATTTATTTTAAATAAAATAAATATGCTTGGTTGAAATTAATATGATATTTAATGTCTAATAGGATCATTTTTATTTGTTTCGATATTATTAATAGTAACTTTAGTAAATTTTAATTTCTCATGGTTAAGTGTAAATCGTGTCATTAAATATAAAATAATATTACAATATTGTAAAATTACTGTATAACTTGTCAAAATACCATTGGATTAGTGGGTTTTGTAAAAAATCAACCTTATGCTAAAATTATAAAAAATTTATGCCACTAGGTTGAGAATTGGATATTTATTATATTTTATTTTAAGATAAGACAAAAATGTCATACTCATATTTTTAAAAACTATATTATTTTAAATATAGGGTTATACAAAATATAATTTCAACTATAAATAACCATTTAAAATATAATTAATTTATCTTCATAATGATAATTTATTTTTTATTTTAAGAGAATAAATAATTTAACTTAATGCTTTCATAATGATGATGAGGAAATTATTTAATTATAAAAAATATAAAATAAAAGAGAATAAAAAATATTAATGTTAATATAATTTTACATAATTAATTAAATCCACGAGTTTTATAGATAAATATGAAATATTATTGGGATATTATAACATTTGGTTCAAACTTACCATGCTAAAAAGAAATTTTTTAAAAAGGAAAATAATGAATAGAATCCTAATTTACACAAATGATACGATAAAATAAGCAATAGTTTATTAAATGATATAATATTCATAAAAAAAATTGACCCAAATAAATATTATACTGTTAAAAATTTCATCACTGATACATTTTTAGGTTTATTGAAATTTTATAGAAAATATATTAACTCTAAAGTGTAAAAATCCATGTTTTAATGGTAAAATTTATAGGATTTAAATAAGGGTTGAAGAAAAATGTTAAGGTTAACGATGTCACCTAAACATAAAAAAAATGTGTCATTAGAGGAGTTTAATCGATCCTCATCTAATATTTTAAATAAATCACTTTGGAGTTGTTTGAAAAAATAAATCAAATTATATTAATATAATTTTTTCAGTGTTTCCAAGAGTTCTCCCCCCTCTATTATAAAATCGAACCTCCTCCCACACATCCTTACCAAAAAATGATCCATATTGACTGACCAAAACCTACCCAGTTTATTTCCTAACATATTTATACATTTTTGGGTGGTTATGGTCCTCTCAAAGGACTAACTCTAGTGTCCCTAAGAGAACATCTATTGGGAGATCACCAAAGAAGAGGTAATCACCATTTCCGACTCTCTCAATAGTATTTCTTCTTCTAAAAACTATTCATATTTTTTTCCATTATAAATTAATAAATATAATATCATTCATATGATGTTAGTATATTTTTATTATAGAACAACCTTATTCTATTTTTTATCCATCCAATGAAAAAATCACGGGTGCGTATGGATGTCCTATCGTATCCATATCATGGTGTAATCCATTTTTCATCACAAATTTATTAAGATGGGTATAATGATGGAAATATTGAATATATTGTATAATAATTACTTGATATTTATTCTTGAATAAATCATTCAACATAAATTCATATACCTTTTCACAATTAAAGGAATGATATCATTTTTCGTGCATACATGAGGCATACCATCTTCACTATGCAATGTGACTCATTCTCCATGATTACAAATGAAGAATGATTAGATAAATCTATTTAAAGAATATATATATTTTCTATAACATATGTTGGTTCTGGAAATTCCATAACAATGTCCTATCTCAATAAACTAGGGATTATATGAAAAAACATACATTAGAAAAGTAAGTTGTTTACACCCGAATGTAGAGTAATAATTAAATATTATAAATAAAATATGTGATAATATGTTCATATATGATATAATATTAATATGGTTCTTAAATAATTTAATAAAATTGTTTAATCCATTATTTTGGAGTTTCAGCTATGTTAGAACGAAATCATACCTAAGGTAAGAGTTAATTTCATTATCTTATTATAATTCAAAATTGTTTCGAAATAAGTTTATTTTTGGGAATATTTATCTTCTATTTTAGTGTTACATATAATTTTTTCCATCATTTAAACAATTCATATATAATGATATAAAGTAATTTTTCACCATTTTTTAAAATATTTTTTTTTCACATTCCAAACATGGTAATTTTTTACTTTTCTATCCAATGTATGAGAATATTTTTTATCTTATATGAAATGAATTTAATTTTCATATTTTGTGATTTAAAATTATGTTGATGATTATCTAATATGTATTAATGGATATTTATAATGAAAATTTTTTCTATTCTAATTTTTATAAAAGAATACATTTTCAAAGAGGAAATAATATTTTGCTCAAAAAATGTTTTTAAAAGATATTTCCAAAATAATTTTCATATATGATGACATCTATTGGTGTTTCTCATTCCTTTATATGAAATTATACAATTGATACATTCATATTCATTATATTAATGGTTTACATTTTTTGTCATGATGTTTACATAATCTGCCTCTTTCATGGGTTATATGCTAACAAAGCATGATTCCTTTCATACGATAAGATTTGATGAAACAATTATGAAAAAACCTCTTTTCCATTGGTTATTATATGATTACTTGTATATTATTCCCATTAAATTTCCTAGGTAACAATGTGATTTTTTATGATCTTATGGAACATGTCTATATAATTTCATTACGAGATGGGTGGGACCCATATCTCCTTCAAATACAATGGGTAACGATTTATATCTCACATGATTGACATAAAAGACATTCTCCACTATGATGGTCATGGGAGTTAACAATGAAGACCAATATGGTATTGGAAGTGATTCCATTCTACTACGATGGACTTTGATACAATGCCTTTACTACCATGGAAATATTTATTATATGCTTATGTGTCTTCCAAATTTCATTTTTTATTCATGTGTTTTGTTTTCATGGATCATGTTATTTATTCCATTATGATTCGTGTATTATGAAATATGTATCTTTATGTGTTGACCATGTTTATGATCATTGATATGCATGGTGTTTTCATCTATTTTCCGGATCCAGTTATCATACACTAGTATTCATGGTTATGTTTATATATCTCCCTTGTTTAACCTTTATGATCTTCTAATCTACCCACTATTTATGATTCCATTCACATAGGCTTGGAAGATATGTATTATTTTTTATGTATATAGGGGTGATTATAGTCACGAATAAACTTGAAAGATATAGTATAACTCACTTATGTACCATTGTTTATGTTTCCATGTTTCCAAAGGCACTAGACTAACACAGTCATTGGGGACACTTTTTTATAATGTATTATGTATTCTGAAAAAATGTAAAGTTATTGTATGAAAATTTATCTTTTCGGTAACATGATACATTGAAATGACCTTTCTATTGTCTCATACAAGAGGATAGAGGAAATTGTCAATTATCTCTGAGAGTACAAGAATACAAGAATCCATTTTAACTATTTTTGTTGTGGTTGTACCTTGGTTTTTATTCTTTTTATACCTATTTTAATCAATTTTATAACTTTTAAACATTGATTAGGAACTAAAAATTGTTCTTAAAACTAAATTTTTAATTCATCGACCATAGTTAGTTAGAGTCATTGCATTATTTTAATATATTATAATGATTACAAGGATTCAAGCACTGAAGGACCGATTAGTTTAGATGTCTGGGAAATTAATTACATATATGGATATTAAGGTTCAATTTCAAACAAAAAATACATCGTAGTTAGTTCATTGGGAAGGCCATTAATCCATTAGCATAACCATAATTTTCAATCATAAAACACTTCTTGGAATCCTGGGAAAATGTATCATATGAAAGAGGTGATCTCAAATGCATAGTAAGAGTATGAAATATAGTGGAAGATAACCCAAACATTAGTCATGAAGAATAATTGAAAATATATTACAAATAATAAACATGAACACTTTATGGATGGAATATGAGCTGAGTAAATAATTACATAATAAACATAGTTATGGGTATTCTATAGGTCAAATAACCACATGAACCATCAATATTATTTTCATAATTAGGGAGTGTATAATGCTGGACATTCTGAAAGATTTTGTCGTGGCCTCATCTAAGACGTCTAAAATGATTTATGCCTCTACAAAAACCATATATCAAATTGTGAAAGGCATCTGCTAATTCCAAGTCTAATTATATATGGAGACCTACTGATTAACGGAGGATATTTAGCAAGATCCACCCACCACCTACTCATTCCAAAAAATTCATCATATGAAAATTTTGAAATATAACATAATCATTCATATTAAAATTAGAATACGAAATGTCCATATTAAAACCATAAAACTGGAATGGTATAAAAATAACCAATCTATAGTCAAACATATCAAAAAATATTCAATAATATATAGAATATTAATATCATAATAAATTAACTTCAAACTTGTTTTATATTTATCAAAGGACGTTGAAATAGATGAAATCAAAACTATTTTAGAGAAATATAACATTCTATTTTGAAATAATTTAAGATTCACATAAATATAAAATAAAACATTTTTTAAAATATACTTATAAGATTGTAATAGAACCTTTGATGTAGTTATAAAGGTGGAAAATAACCGCACCAGGCGTATATGTTAAAAAACATTCTTAACTTAATTTTGTCCAAAAGGACATAATGTACCATTATGGGAAAACGACTGAAAGATTTCCTTAAAAACATATAAGGTCAAATAAGGGTATAAATGACTGTAACCCATAGTCTATTAAATATTAAAACTATTTTGAAATATATTTTTAAGAAAACATGGATGTGGATGATAGAGAGGTCCCAGTAGATACTTACGAAAAAAATGTCAGATAATAATGAGAATGTGATATTAACCCTTACCTTGTAATTTCCATTAGATGATTTTATGTTAACTCCATTATAATAGTTAAAAAAAATTATTATGTTATTAAATAACTGTTTACATATATTTGATATCATATATAATAATCTAATATTGCATTGTTATTAACATTTCAGTAGTGTCATCATTTCGGGTGTTAACTGATTTTTTTCCTTTATATGATTTGTTAAGTAAGGAATGTTTGTTATTTATAGGATGTTTTTGATTCATATATAGAATTATATTAAGTTTCAAAAAATAATTTTTAATCATACAATAAAAATTATACTTTAATGACTATGATGGGGAAAGAATCTCATCAGGTTCGTTGAGAATGTAATCAGTACATACGCACAAGAGACAATATCAATATATTGATGGTGATATTTTATGTAATTGGATAGTATATAAAATATAAAAAATAATTAACATGTTATATTTATTATTTACATCAATTATTCCCATTATTATACCCATCCATACAATGAAGTGATGAATGATGAACTACACCACGACGTGGTGATGGTAAGGTGCACGTACGCAAGTATGGTGACTTTTTCATTTATAGGATGGGGAGAATAATAGATATTGTTGTACCATATTTATAATAACATCACAATATGTAGGATGTACTGGAGTTATTATTTTGTTATGGAAATAACAATGAAAGAGGAAGTGGATGAATAAAAGAACATGAAAGTGGGTGGTAAAATTATTACCTCTTCTTCATGTGTTTCTTTTTGAGTTGTTAAAAAAGGATTCATAGGGTGGATTTATGATAAAATTAAGGAATCAAGGATGAAGTGGGGGAAGTTGGTAGGATATTTTTGCAGGTTTTGGCTGATCCAAATGGCTTTGGAGGTGTAATGTTTAGAGAAGGGGACGTGCCCTTTTATAAGAGGGGTGAGGGGCACCTTAGGAAAAGATTAAAATGTTATTTTAAAATAAAATTATTTTTGTTTTATAATGTCTCCAAAATGATATATTTCAATTATATGGTGGTTATGGGTCATAAACCACTCAATCAATAGGTTTTAGACAGGTTTACGTTACCATATTAACCTTATCGTTTTTGATTTAACGCTTAGATAAATAGTTTGACATTTAACATGGATCGTTGTATTTTTTTATTATATGGTTTATTAACTTACTATAAACATCCAATATAACCCCATGTGGTTAATTATTTATATATCTATCTTTACCTAATTCCATTGGTCGAACCGTTGTTTTTTGGGAATATTATAACAATTAATAACATAGTAATCATTTAAAAACTCTTTTATGTCAATTTTCAAACTCTTTAGTAATTGATTTTTTCTAAATTCCTAAAAACATTATTACAACTAAATAAATTGATTTAATCAATAAAAACACAACATATTAGCCGATAAAATTCTTGGAATTCATCAAAAGTCTAAATTTACATTTATTTGGATATTTATAATATCAATTATTTTAATATTTCATTCGTAAGGAAATTACTACATAATCATCATGTCATAAATAAATTTCATTATATAATGACTAAATATTATAAATAAAATAAAAATTTTAGGAAATAATTTTTTCTTTATAATGAATATTTATAGTCAAAATCATCTTATGTATAACCATATATTCAAAATATTTTATTTTAGAAAACGTGAATTTAACTCCTAACCCTTCTTTAAATTAAATAATAATAAATGTCCTAATCTAATAAAAGTGGACCTAAAGGGTCATATTTTATTCCTAATATTTTTTTGGTCGAAATAAACTTATACAATATAATTATGAATTCTGTTAGGGTAATAATAAAATAATTTTTACCTTTAATTACCATATTATCTTTTAGTTTTGGCAAATAAAAGTCAAAAGTTACTATTCGCCAATAACTATTTTCATCTCATTGAATCAAATTTTACATACTGATATCAATTGTTTCTCCCAGATTTTTTAAATTCAATTCAAAGAAGTTGTAAAATTATGTTTTCGGCAAATATTCCAATTCCCCTAGGAGGTGGGTAGAAGATGGCAAAAAGTTCAATAAAATTTATATACATCTAAACTTATTATAAAATGAATATAATTAATTACACTGAATTTATATAAGTATTATGTATCTATTTTGACTAACAATAAATTTATAAAAAATAAATAAAATGTTTAATAAAAAGTTGGTTTTAAACAATAACGTAGTGTTTTTTTAATATTCATAAAAAAATTGATAGTTTTCAGAAAAATCCAAAAATTCACCCTAAGCTAATTTCAATATTCTAAATTAAAATATGATGTCCATTATTAAAATTAAAAATAATTAAAAAATTTTAAAGTGGGTATTACTATTCATAACAGCTAGTTTGACTTGTCGCGCTGTGTTAGAATCTCGAAGTTTTATATAATGCAAGCTATTTGATTATTCAAAGGGAGACATACCATTGAAGCTTTAGGTGTTTTATTATTCCAAACATCAAATAATTTTCACCTTGATATTTCTATAATATTAAAACACAAAAAGAATCAGGTGTTTCTTCATTATATGTTCCTCAGGTTCCCACGTTGCCTCTTCCATATTTTGGTATCTCCATTAAACATTTACTAGATAATTCATTGGGTTTCTGAACACTTGTTCTATGGTATCAAGAATTCTGATAGGCTCTTCACAATAAGACAGATCGATTTCTGGTTCTATTTCTTCATAGGTGAGTACATGCATTGGGTCAAGCATATATTTTCTCAATAGTGATACACGGAACACATCATGAACATTAAAAAGGCATGGCATCATTTTCATATTGTAAGCTACAACCCCAACACATTCAAGAATTTCGAAAGGACCGATGTACCTCGAACTTAATTTACCCTTCAAACCAAAACGTATAATGCCCTTCCATGGAGATACCTTTATTAAAATATGATCTTATACTTGAAATTCCTAATCATTCCTTTAATTATCAACATAGATCTTTCACCTACTTTGAGCTCCTTTGATGTGGGTTTTGATAATCTTCATATTTTCCATGGTTTCCTCAATAAGTTATGGGCCAATGAGTGTTCATTCATGAAAATCATCCCAAAAAGTTGGTGTGTGACATTACTTTCCATATAATGCTTTATATGGTGCCATATGAATACTTCAATGGAAGCTATTGTTATAGAAAATCAGAGGTAAATATTGATCCCACGTACCATAAATGTCATGTGACAATGATCTCCACATGTCTTCTATGGTTTGAATAGTCTGGTCTGATTTTCCATCAGTTTGAGGGTTGTAGGCAGTGCTATAATGATGTTTAGTATCTAGGTCCTTCTGAAGAATTTTTAAGAATGTTGATGTAAAACGGGGATCACGATTAGAAACAATTAATATGTTTAGTCCATTATGTCTTAAATCATCATTAATATATAGTCTTTTTAGACGTTCAAGTGGTAATTCTTCTCTTATAGCAATAAAATGTGCAGACTTGATAAGACGATCAACAGTTACCCATATTGAATCATTCCTTCTAGGAGTATTTCGAAGCCCCATGAAAAAGTCCATTGTAACATCATCCCATTTCCACTCAGGTATGGGAAGAGGTTTCATGACTCCTCTAAGAAGATTCCTCCTAATTTTCACTTGTTGATAAACTATAAAACTTGACACATAATCATCAATATCCCTATTTATGGTGTCCCACCAAAAATGTTTCTTCAAATATCTATACATTTTTATGCAACAAGGGTGTATAGAGAAATTAGATCTATGGGAATCATCCAAAAATTCCATTTTTAGATTAGGTATATTCGGAACACAGTGTCTCTTACAAAATTTTAAAATTCCATCATCATTTATGTAGTCAATCAATCTCCCATCATTTACAACTTTAATCTTCTTTTTAAACTCCTCACCATCTGTTAAAGAAAACTTTATCATTTCTAGTACATATGGTTTGGAAACCTTTTAAAATTGAATTGATGTTACACATTCCATGGTTATTCCCATATCCATCTTAATGTAATCCATGAAATAAATAATCTCTTTCAACACCCATCTGGTTCAAAACTCCATGACCCTTTCCGATAAAACATCTATCACCTTATTTTCCTTCCCCGAGTGGTAGATTATAGTGAAATCGTAATCCTTGAGTTGGATGAGCTATTGACTTTGCCTCATGTGGAGTTCTTGTTTTGAGAAAATATTCTTCAAACTCCTGTGATCGGTATATATCTCACATTTTCCACCATAGTGATATTCCCCCCATATCTTCCAAAAAAATATTACAGCAGCTAACTCAAGATCATGAATAAGATAGTTTTTTTCAGGATTTTTTAGCTCTCATGATGCATAGGAAATAACACTATCATTCTGTATAAGGACACAACCAATACCTTTCTTTGAAGTATCACTATAAATAACAGACCCATCATTCCCTAATGGTAGAGTCAAGAATGGAGCATCGACTAATATATTATTTCGTTCTTCAAAAAATTCTTCACAGTTTTTGTCCAAACTACTTTATCCCCATTGCACGTGAGCAAGGTTAATGGGTTTTCCAATCGGGAAAATTCTAGACAAAACAGAAATAATAATCTTCTAAACAAATAAAACTGTGTATTTTAGTTATACGCATTGGTGCTGGCCACTCTCGTATTTCTCTTGTATTAAAAGGACAAATAGAGATTCCATCCTTATAGATAATATGGCCAAGAAAAAAATATATCTTGGAGCCAGAATTTACACATACTGAACATCCCATTAAATCATTTCTTCTGAGGGTTTTCAAAATAGTGCGTAAGTTATTTTCATTATATTTGTAGATTTTGGAGTATTCTAAGATATCATAAATAAATACTACTAAGAGTTCATCAAGATATTCATTGAAAACTATATTCATTAGATCCATGAAAATAAATGGATCATTATCTAATCCAAAAGGAATTACATTAAACTCGTAATTCCAGTAACTGCTTCGAAATATTGTCTTTGGAATGTCTTCCTTCTTCACAAACAACTGATAAAATACAGATCGAAGGTCAATCTGGGAAAAACATTGAGCTCCATGAAGTTAGTCAAATAAATAAGCAATGTGGGTTAGGGGATACTTGTTCATTATTGTTATAGCATTGATATCACTGTAGTGAATATACAACCTCATAGATCCATCATTCTTCTTAACAAAAAGTACAGGGGCACCCCATGGAAAAACACTAGGATGAATAAATCCTTTATTACATAATTCTTCTAGTTGTTTCTTTGGTTCCACTAATTCCACAGTGGAAATTCTATATGGGGTATTCGATATGGGACATGAACTAGGAATTACATCAATGGAAAACTCAATTTCTCTTTCAAGAGGATGTCCAGGTAAATCCTCTAGAAAGACATCAAAATACATTTGAACAATAGGTTTATCATCTATTTTAACATTAATTTACTCACACATAGTTATTTAATTTCCTTTCTCCATAATAATAGAAATTTTATGAGAAACTAGGGTGGATCTAGATAAGAATCAGATGTCAACATTTCTACTAAAAATAAAAGGTAATTCTTATCATCGTCGAGAATTGTAACATATTTCTTCATACAATAAATTTTTCAATCATGGTGAAACGCCAATCCATAACGAAGATTATACCAAATTCAGTCATGGTTATGATGATGAGATCTGCAGATAAATAATTTTTATATGCTCTAATGGGGACTCATTCAAAAAACAATGTTTCCATGATTCCTCCCTTTGGAGTTTTGATAGTCCACGACCTTGATAAATCAAATAAAAAATATCTAATTTTATTATAAAACTAGGATGATGCGAAACAATGTGATGATCCCAAAACAAATAAAGCATTGGATAAACTGGAGTATGCCTTTAAATTACCTTCCACTACGTCTTTCGGAGCTTCAACCTCTATAGTAGTGGTCGCATAAGCTTGTCCATAATCCCATGGACTTTTTGGATGTAGTTTTCCTAGACTCTTAAGGAATTAATTTTCATAATGCCCCATCTCCCTGAAATTGTATCATTAATCTTTGGAAGGTTTTTTCCCCTTACAAATTACCAGCAAGATAACCTTTCTATCAACATTTGTAGCATACTTCTTTTCCTTTTAGATAGGCACCATGGTTCTTCCTTCCACAATTATCACAGGTTTGAAATTAAACTCTTCCCTTCTTCCATGTTTCCAAATTTTCATTCCCATAGTGTTTACCAGATCTATTCTTCTATTATTTTTCTTTATATTCATAAGACATAGATATTTCATTACCTAACTTATTAACACATGATATTATTTCTTCATATGATGATAATATATGGGAGACTATTTTCCTTATAAATGTTGGTTAAATACCATGAATGATATGATCCTTATTACTCATTGGATCATGCATATTGATGGATTTCTCAATCCTTCTAATGGGAACCATTTTTAAACAATTTCATACACAAGGTTAGTTTATGAATCTCAATGCATAATTTCAAACTAGTAAAATACCTCACGTAAATTGAAATTATTATGAATATAATTTATAATCATAAAATGTTTTGTCTAATCTAGTATTTACTCCATAATCCTTTATAATGTCGTGTAATTAAAATCTAAGCTATCTTAAACATATCTCTTGGGAGTGTCGTAACCAAGAGTACAACAAATCCTGTTGTCGTGCACCAGGATACCCCGGGTCAAGCCCCAAACACATTGTCATACTTTTCACTCCTAATTACATCTGTGCAAGAGCTGCCTCTACCTGATTGTATCCAGACAGGGATACATTGCTTGAAAAAATCATAATATTTCTACATTACCAAAATTCTAGAATGGTCTTCTATAGTTATCCTCAATGTCTATCTTATGGTAACATTTTCTAATCACAGATTTTCAAAATATAGTTTCCATGATTTGTACTGAACTTTCTCCGATACCAAATGTATCACCCCGACCCCAGTTACCTAGAGTCAGTGCATTATTTTAATACATTGGCATGATTACAAGGATTCAAGTACCAAAGGACTGATCAGTTTAGCAGTTTTGGAAATTGGTTACATATATGAACATCACATTACAATTTCAAACATAAAATTCATCATAGATAGTTCTTTGGGAATGCCATTAATCCCAAAGCCTAACCCTACTTATCAATTATAAAACACTTCTTGGAATCCTAAAAAATTGAAACATATGAAAGAGCTGAGCTAAAATGCTCAGTAAGAGTAAGAAATAAATTAGAAGATAACATAAACATTAGGCAAAATGAATAATTGAAAATACATGCCTTTAAAAATAATAAACACTAACAAATTATAGCTAGAATATGAGATGAGTAAATTATTCCATAATAAAACATAGTCAATTGTATGCTACTAGTCAAATAACTATATGAACCATCATTATTATTCTCATAAAGAGGTAATGTATAATGACAAACATTCTGAAATAATTAGTCAAGGCCTCGTATAAGGTGTCTAAAAAGGATTTAGGCCTCGGCCAAAACCATATATCAAATTTGGAATGGCCTCAGCCAATTCGACATCTAATTCTCTCATTAGACCAACCGAAGCACCGAGGAGTTGTAGTCATATCCACCCATTACTTACTAAGTCCAATACATTCCTCATATTAAAATGTTGAAAATTAACATTAAATTCGTATTAAAACTAGCACAAAAAATGTCAATACATTAACAATAAACTTCTAATGGTATTAAAATAACACATCAATAGTCAAACATATCATGAAATCGTTAATAAAATATTTAATATTCATATCATAATAAATCAACATTAAACAAGTGTGAAATTTATCAAAGGATACTGACATAGATGAAATCAAAACTATTTGAGAGAAATATCAATTTCTATTTTGAAATCATTTTAGTGACACATAATTATAAAATAAAACATTTATTTTGAAAATATTATTATAATATTTTAAGGGAAGCTTCGACAATGTTATAAATGCCGAAAATAGCCGCACCCAACGTATATGTTAAAAAACATTCATATAATAATTTTGTCGAAAAGGTCATAAAGTACGTTGTTTTGAAAATGACAGAAATATTATTTTCAATACATATAAGATAAAATAAGGGTATAATTTACTTTAACCAATAGTCTTGTAAATAGTAAAAATGTTTTGAAATACATTTTTATGAAAACACATATGTGGATGATAAAGAGGTCCCACTAGATACTTACGTTTAAACAGCCTCAGATAATAAAGATATTTTGAAATTAACCCTTACATTAAACTTTTCTAAAGTTGATGGAATGTTTACCTCTTGTATTATAGTTAAAATACCATTATTAAATTATAAATTAACTATATATATATATATGAGATCATATATGATCCTCTAATATTGCTTTGTTAATAATATTTCTATAGTATCATTATTTCTGGTGTTAACTGATTCGTTTTCCTTTATATGATTGATCACGAAAGACATTTTGTTATGGATAGGATGTATTTTAATAATATCTAGAAATATATTATTCTCTTATACATTATTTTTAATCATAAAATACAATTTAATCTTTAATGATTATTAGGGGGAGTGGATCTACTCGCGTTCATGGATGCGGTTATCCATACGTATGCACAAGCAAAAATATCATTATATTGATGGTGAGATCATATTTAATTTGATGAAATATCATATATAAAGAATCATTAAAATGTTATATGTATTACTTACATAAATTATACTCATTATTATACCAACTCATATACTGATCTGTTGAATGAAAAACTACACCATGATGTGGAGATAGTAAGCCGTGTATACACACGTATTGTGACTTTGTCATTTATAGGAAATATAGAATAAAATATGTTGTCGTACTTTATTTATAATAACATCACAGTATATATGAGGTAATGTAGTTATTAAACAACAAATAAAGAGTAAGTGTAAGAAGAAAAGAACATGAAAGTGGGTGGTGAAATTATTACCTCTTCTTCGGGTGATTCATTTTGAGTTGGTCAAAAAGGCTCCTAAGGATGGCTTTCTGATCTAAATAATGGATCTAGATTGAATTTAGGGATGTTTGGAAGATATTTGGGTAGGGTTTGGAATATCCAAATTGTTTTTATGTGTGATTTTGAGAGAAGGTGAAGTGCCCTTTTATAGGTCAGGTGAGGGGAACCTTATAAATAGGATGAAATATTATTTTTTAATATAGTTATTTTCGTTTTCTAATGGTTCCAAATTGATTTATCTCTATTTTAATGTGTGAATGGTTATAAACCTCTCAATTAATAGGTTTTAGACATGATTAGGCCACCATATTAACTTCATCTTTTAGATTTTACTCTTAGTTAAATAGTTTGATATTTACCATGTCTCTTTGTATTTTTATATTCTATGGTTAATAAATATAAAATTAACTTAAAGAGAACAAAAAGTGATTGATTATTGATATATATAACTTTATTTAAGTCCTTTTTCTAAACCATTGGTTTTTATGAATATTATATCTATTAATGATATAGTATTTGTTTTAACAAATCTTTTATGTCAAATTTGACACTATTTAGTAATTGATTTTTGTTAGTCCTAAAAAAATTATTACTTCTAGCTAAATTAATTTAATCAATAATAGCATGTCATATTAACCTATAAAATTTGTTGAATTCATCAAAAGACACAATTTACATTTTTTTGGATATTTCTAATTTCAATGATTTTAATATTTCATTAATAAGGTAATTATTGCCTCATCATTTTGACATAAATAAAAAATATTTTTTAATGTCTAAAAACTATAAAGAACACACAATTTTTTTGAAAATATTTTCATCTTTCTAATGAATAATTATAGTAAAAATAATCTTATGTATAACCCTATATTAAAAATGTTTTAGTTATAAAAACATGAATTTAACACTTTTAACTCTTAGTTAAATTATATAATAATTAATGTCTTAATCTTATCGAAGTGGACCTAAAGGATCATATATTATTCCGAAGTTTTCTATTAGTCTAATTACACTTATCCAGTAAAATTATTATATGTCTTTGGGTAATAATTATATAAATTTTACCTTTAAATAACCTACTTACTTTTAAACATGATAAATTAAATTTCAAAGATACTATTCACCAAAATTTATTTTCATCTTGTTGAACCACATTCTACTTACTGATATAAACAATGTGTCTCAGTTTTTAGAAATTCAATTTACAGAAATGGTGAAATTTAGTTTAATGCAAATTTGCAAATGCTCCTAGGTGGTAGGTAAAAGACGGTAAAAAGTTCAATAAATTTTTTATATATTTAAACATATTATAAAATTACCCCAATGAATTATATTGAACATATATAAGTATTATGTATCTATTTTGATCTAAAATAAGTATAAATAAAATAAATAATTATTTAAATAAAATGTATGCTTTATACAATAACACAGTGTTTTTCACAATTCATCAAAAATTGAAAGTTTTTAGAAAAATACCAAAAATTATCCATTAGCTAATTACAAAATTTTGTATTCAAAATGGAAGTGATTTTTGAAAAATTAAATTTATAATATTTTAAAAATTGGGTATATCTATTCATAATGGCTAGTTTTATTGGTCATGGTGTGTTGAGATTCTTGAAGTTGCGTACAATGAAATCTGTTGCATTATTCAAAGGGAAAAGTACCATGGAAGCTTGGGGTGTTACATATTTTTTTTCACATTCTATTAAAATACAAATTTTTTTCTTGTATGGCTATGAATAAAACATCTGGTGGGATCAAACTAGGAATGTGATCTCACACACACCATATATTCTTGGGTATATGTAGAATTTGTGATTTATGATTAGGGTAAATTAAATACCTACTATTTTAGTGGTGCCATGTGATCTTGGTGGTGATGTCTTCTTATATTTGGTTTTTTTTGTGTTGACATAGAGAATTATAGACCTCATACAATGATTAGGCTTGTGGTGTTTTTTTAGATCCCCTTCCTTTATGGTTCTCTTGTTTTCTTGAGTATATGGGATTGAAGATGAAAACTGATCCTTGTTACATATACATGACTCTTTTTTATTGTACTGTATAGATGATGGTTGTTCTGTATATGTACATGTTTTCTTGTTGATGTTTTACTATGGGTGTTTTGATTTGTGGTACTATCATTGATTGTTGGCCATGGTAAAATCATTCTCAATGTTTTATTTGAATACTAGGAACCTGCTTTCATACCATGGAGATCTGAAATTCCCATTAGGCCATGCCACGGGTTGCATCGGGGCCTGGGTCGAATTGAAACCGGACTTGGTTTGGGACATGACACCACCAATCATCATCTATTAATATTTGTACCACATGAAATATAGCATCAATCATATCCCAAAAATCCCATTTAACGAAAATATTTTCATATCCTTTTAATGTACAATCATCTTAATAAATCATTCATAATTATAGAAATAATAAAAATTTGATAATTCAATTAAAAATAAATTGGCATCTAAAGATATTAAAAACTATAATGGCTAAATATACTTCAATATAAATGGAGGTTTATTGTATTCATTTCATATATATATATATATATAAAGTGTATATGGTTTGGTCAAAAATTTCTCCAATTAATATATACATAGAATCTAGGTGAACACCATTCAATAAACGCGATGAGATATTTAGTGTACATGTAGGAATGATAGAGGAAGAAAAATCATATCAATACAATGTGGATGAATATGAATGATAAAAATAATTAATGTATTTTGATGTGCTTAATCCTCAAAATTATTTTAAGATTAATTAATGTGTTATTCATGAAAAAATATAATATCCTCATTTCTTAATGACAATAAAACCCTATTTATTAGTAATTTATGACTGTTTTTATGTTAAAAATGAAATATATCAAAAAAATTCACCTTATGATTGATTTCATTTGTTGTAACATCACATTATTTTAAAAACCATGTTAACACTTTGGAATATTCAATGGAATATATTTGAAGTTGGTATTTAAGAAGGTGTGTGATTTCTAGGCCCTTAGAGCCTATATAGTTCTGTAACAATTATATTAAATATATTATATCAAATGATTGGTGATTTTGTAAAATAATGGAATATCTATTGAATAGTGTTTGGGATGGATATTCTGAGGCTTTATTTATATCTTGAACATGGGTTTTACGCAGGTATTGATATAACTGTTATGTGTGTCATGTGTTTGGTTAGAATGCATGTCAGGTTAAATATATTATATTACAAGAAAAACAAATTTCTAGAATAATGTGATATCTCTCGAATGGTTCGTCGAATTGAATATTTGAGACCACTATTTGGTCCAGAATATTGGTTTCTCCTTAGGAATTAAAAAATCATCATGTGTGTCATGTTTTTGGTAATATGATATATTAGAGTATTTTATTTAATTATTGGGTTATGTAATATTTATTAATTTATTGAAATCACTTTTTTCTTATTATTCATCACTCAAGAATAAGAACTATATATTTAGAATGTGGGTGGATCTAAAATCTTTTGAATAAATATCTTTTTTAACTGAATAATTTTGAAATGATTTCAATTGGTGAAATTAATGCCTCTGAAATTAAATTTTTTATATTATAATATTGAATTAGGTTTTCTAAAATTGCGGTTTCATACACATTTGATGATTTTATAAATAGATGAATTTTACATTCTTCAAGGTCAAATCAACCCTTTTATTTTGAGATACCTTGAATATTCTATTATGTCGATTCATGATGGTCATCAATCCAACAATAGTTACCCTTCTATATATTCATGTGCAATGAATCCATTTTTGTTTTTCAGGTGTGTCGTTCCAGGGAGGTCCATAGGTTAGTTTTTTTTATGAAACTATTTATATATTTATTTATTCATTAATTCATTTTTCCACTTTTTAATTGATGAATATAGACAAAATAATTTAAAAGGATATACAACAAATTATCTAGTGATTATTTAGTAAATTATCAATAGATAATTACATAGTATATGAAAATACATTTGTAAAAATTATCAAATGTTAATTTTTTTGACATTTTTAATGATAAATATGTGAAATTATCAAAAAATAATTATGAAGTATTATCAATCAATAATCACCTCAATTATCAAAATATAATTTTAGATAACAATAAAGAGGTAATTATATCATATTACTCATGTTATATTTTTTAAAAATTTATGAAAAGAAATATATATAATGATAACTTATAATATATCATCAAGAGAAAATTATAAATTGATTATTTATAGTAAATTATCAAATGATAATTATAAATGGAAAATTTATAATAAAGTACCTAAAGATAATTATAAATGGTTAATTTATAAGTAAATATCAAAATATAATTATAAATTTTTAATTTGTAATAAATTATCTGAAGATAATATTAAATCTATAATTTATAGGAAATTTTCATAAGATAATTATAAAATTGTAGAATATATGAAATTATTAGAAGTTATCTATAAAAGGATAATTTATAAGAAATTATCAACAATTAATTATTCATGATGAGAAAATTGTTAATGTATGTGTTAGCATAAAATGATACTTTTTAATTCTCTAATATTGAAAAAGTATCATCAATTATTAGATTATATTTCTTTTTTTAAATAAAATTTATGATTTTTTTCTTCGAACCCTTGAATACTCTTGAGCATTGATGTGTTAAAGTCTATGATAATATGTCCCATGAGTGCATGTTATTACCTATTATGGTTTTCACTATTGGTTTTTAAACACTCATGGTGGTTTTCCATTCCATTAACATTGATGATATTGAGGTAGTAAGTTCATCATCCTCATGGTATTTTTTAAAACATGTTGCATAAATTTTATTTATGTGTATACATATTTTATGACTATGATAGATAATGATTACATGTGAGTGTGCACATATCCCTAAAGAACCATATTTGAAAATTGATTCCAAGATTATTTCATAGCATAATATTCATGTTTTATGTTGATTACCTGTATTTTTTTATGCTAAATTTCCTATGATGATATGTTATTCTTACTCTTGTATCATATAATGTTATGTATTAATTTTTGGTATTGGTCTTGGATCCCATGGTTGGTATAAATTCAAGACAAGATTATCCATTAGAGGGGGAGTGCACCTAACTTGAGATGATAAGGATGAGGGACCTATACTTTGGGTAGAGATATTATGATGCTTCAAGGATTCCATGTGATGCACTTGATTCCTAGTATATACCAAAGGGTATGTCACTCGATGCATTGTGAATGTTTTGTAGCTCTCCACTCCCCTAGAATGTCAAGAAATGTTCATACTTTATTACTAGTGTAACTTGAGTTTCAATATCTCAATGTGCCGAGAATCATTGTATATTACCCTTGTAGATAGTTCTTGATAATTCTTAGGCCTTGATTATCCATCCACATCTTATCAAGCAATGTACGACCGAATTTTGTGGTGGCTTGGTTGCACATAGCTTCTCTGTTTAAGATTGTATTTTATGCTCATTATGATTTTATTAGTATTTTGTAATACACTTTTGATACTTGAGAACACCATGTTGGTAAAGAACTAGTGGTTTCCAATGGAGTCTTTTACTCACACACCACTTAGTAATATTGATGCTCTTGTAGATTTAATAGTTAGAGGTCTCACAAAGGGAAAGAGACCTATGTTGGATGGTTGAACAATGGATCACAGTGCTAGAGTAGTCCATAAAAACCATCAAAATACCCCATCATTGTTAATTTATTAATTATATTTGTGTTTTTCATACTAGGGATAGTTTCACAAATTTGGGAGATAAATTAATTAATGATGTGTTTGTTATCCTTGAAGTTCTGTATGATTAATTTGAATTTTTTTAGTGTTTCATTGTATTTTATTAATTATTATCTACTCAGTGACATTAAAATAAAGGTATAATATACACATTGATGTACCAAACACTTTATACTAGTTGGAAGACTCTAGTGTATGGGGAGGTACCTATGAGAAAATGTAGCACTCTAACTAAGACCCACCAGTTCTGGTCTGGGTGTTATAAATTGCTTTTAGGGAAACCCAGCTCCCTAACATACTTATTCTCTTTCTAATGATTTTAGACATTGTATACATGATATAGGATGGTTGAAATTTTTTTGGGGATATATTATAGGTCATGGACATATCTATATAATAATCCTATCAATTTACATAAAGTGGGGAAAATTGTATATTTCTACTATTATTTATTAAATTAATCATGGGTGATGTATATAATATTGATATGTTATTAAAAATCATCCATGTTCATTCATGCATCATGAATAGCCATGAAGGTTCACATTAGATATATATTTACATATTTTTGTGTTTCATTGTTGTTATTTAATTATGTGACTTGATTATTGTTATCTATTCAAGAGAGTTCCCTTTGGATGATATATCCATTTTTCAATGATGTTGTCATATTTATTTTTATGTAATTAGATGTCATAAAAATGTTGTTGTGTTGGTAAAATATTGAGAAAGTGGTTAATATATATAGATTGAGACTTGGGTTAGTGCTGGGAGGGTTATACCATGGGATATGGGTTGGCTTCTTAGAGAACATTGTGTGATGCCATAGAACAAATAGGGTATATTTATGTTATTAATGATATATTTGATTCTAATATCCCACCTCAGAAAGAATTTGACTGGACCTATTTCTGTGGAAGCCCATTATGCTCCCATTCCAAAACTCATGGTACTGGGGATGTAAACCATCACACTCATATACATGTATTGGTGATCTCGAATATAAATTTGGTTTAATAGTGACTCTTTCTGAAAGATCATAAAAATGTTAGATCTAATATGTTGACCCTGACTAATCATTCTTTGGATTTTGAGCTCCAATATCCCCCATAATTCTCTCTTACTATTGGAAAATAGGATATAGAGTATTGGATGGAATTTATTGAGGTAATATTTGTTCTGGTATAGACTCATGAATAGGGGTTTGATCATGAAGAACATAATGTTTGAGGGCCGCTCTAGGAGAGGGTGAAAATTAATGAGTCATAAAAGTAGATGAGTTGCCCACATCGGTTACCATCATAGGTCAATTTTTCAGGAAGTACATTCTTGAAACAATGGATTTATTCTATGCCCCAGAGTTCATAGAATTATGGAAGGATTCAATGATTTTCATGATATTTTATTCTTTCTTTATAGATTGTTTTATATTTGATCCTAAGATAGCTTGGAATGAGGCATGGAAGGATCATAATATCACTATAGGCCTTTGAATGGAGAATAAACACTAGGATTTTGGTTTTAACATGTTGAACAATACAATGGTTCTTTTAATTTGTCTAACATTTAGTATGTTAGTAAGGAGGATATGGAAGGAGCATACTCCCAACACATTTAAGGTCAAGGACTAAGATTCCCCTCATTAGTATGTGAGTTTATTCATGTATTTGTTATATGGGGACTAAATAACTATATAAGAACACTGGCACTGATGTGGACTAGGGTGTACCCTCATTAACCACATCTATAAGAGATTCATTATGTTTAAACTGTGAAAATATTGGACACCATCATAAGATTTGTACAACTATTCTTATCATGTTTTAGCATCGAAATCTAATGGGTAATATTTCACTATTATTGATAAGAAATTTAATGTCATATTTCTATAGAGGTAGGATTCAGACACATGTACTTGGAAGATGTTTTAAACAATATACTTAGACATGTCATGTACCTGAGGGTCATGGAAGAGGATATGTTCTAGAATGTGTGTACATTGTGGTACAAACTCTAGATAATAATGGAGTAGGAGCATATATTATTCAACATGTATTTATGATATTATCTACATCATATATTTACTTAATTGATACTGGTTCTTCCCAACCTTTCAAATCTTCATAAAATGTTGTTGGAATTTTTCTACCAGTCATGTTATCCTCTGAGTTAGTCTTCCTTGATACACTAGTAGGCATGAGATTAATCTATCTTTAATGATGTTCATAGTGTCCTGTAGTTATATCTAGCTCTGTCCATCTATGGGAATTCATGATTCTAGAGATGATGACTTTTTATGTGATTCTCATAATAGAATGACTAAACACATTCTGAGAGCATATTGATTTATAATATAGATGGGATTTTTTTACTTCATAGAAGAGATATAGATATATGATGAATGGATAGTGGAAACATGGAGCATTAATATCTAGTCCAAACATGTGTTATCTTGATATGATCACAACATATAATATCATACAAGATCTTTATATAGGAGTAGTGAAAACCTGCTATACTCTTCCTCAATTAATGGATCTCTATCATGAAATACTTCTTGATAACATAACCACACAACCTATTTATTAAGGATCTGGTTTCTAGATTAATATTATGATAGGGGTGTCGACCAATTCAATACTCCCATATCATATGTTGTTAACATATTTGATGAAGCTCAATAAGAAGCTAGATGACATGAAGCTGTAGGGTTTCACTTAGATTATTACATCACCATGGGTTGCACCTATGTTATTTACCAAGAAGGAGGATATTAGTCTTTGACTCTATGGTGATTATACAAATATGTACAAGATAGAGGTGATGAATATATATCATTTTCCTAGGTTCAATGAGCATATTATTCATTTACAGGGATCCAAGTGGTTCTTGAAAATTGATATTCAAGAACTCTATCACCAGTTGTGAGTTGGATAGGAGGATATTCGAAATTTTTTTTAAGTAAATATAACCTATACGATCACATTGTTATGTTGTTTGAATATATGAATGCACTAGTAGGGTTCATGGTCCACATGAAAAATATCCTCAACCTATACATGGAGTCATTGGTCATGATTTTTCTTAACAACATTCTCACCAACTTTTGAAAATGATTCATGCATTCTATGAACAATGAGATTTTCAGGTTCATACATCACAAACATTGGAAATATAATAAAATAACAATGAGTGATTTTCAAATACAATAGGTGGAATTAGTATGAAATGTGGTGTATAAGATGGGTATATATATGGAACTAGATGATGAAGATATTCATATCAAGAAAAAGCAAAGTGATTTTGATCAATATAGGGATCGTTAAAGATTTAATATGGTAGTTACAATAGTTTATCTAGGACTTCTCCTGACAATAAATCAAAATCATCGCACTGATGAAGAATAGAGTAATGATAGATTGGATAGAACTATGGGAATAACTATTCATTGAGATGATGTGGTGGTTAAATATATCTCTAGTGTTGATAATACATGAATAAAGTATTGTTTTTGACATATTATCTAATGCATCAATACTGTTTTTGGGAATATTACTAAATTATTCAGATTATGTATTTGCTTCTGCGTCACGTTATCTATGACACCATTGATTAGCCACTAAATTCTGCTAATATTGATTGTAAAATTATATAATATTAAGCTGCTTTATTATTAATTAACACCATTTTAGTGCATTTTACACTTTGAACATCATTCCACATTATGATTGTAATACCTTCATAAAATGCACTATTTTGTGGTACACTTTTTAACATAATTTAATATACCCAATGATTTATCCGATTTTAAGGAATTTAATTATCCACATTTTAATTTTATATTTTCGTAAATTGATCTACAATTCAAATTGAACATGTTTCATCCAGGGATCAATGTAGAATTCATGGAAGAATATGGGGATATTTGGAAATTAATGGAAGGAATTCTGGAGAAGGCAGATTGGACACCAGCCCACTGATGAGACTGTGGGGCCCACCATACATGCCCAATGAATGCCAAATTTCGTGGGATTCTATAAGACATGTGTAGGAACAAATTACTATGTAGGATCCAATGCTAATTCGGCCACCATGGTGTCAATTTGGGCGGACCAAGATAGAGATAAAATTCGGGGCCAGATTCTGCGGCCCAGAAAAACATCCCACTAATATAATCATATCTCGAAATCCACAACTCCAAATGGGTCCATATATTACAGGAGGATATAATACATCCATGGATCCATTGTATTCTTCTATGTCCCTCTCTGATTCGGCCATCTAAAAGGACTTCCAGACGCGTCTGTTCAGTGAAGGAAAGCTGGATCCCACCTCGGGTCAAGGGTGGAAAAATCAACTCTCCCATAATTTCCACCCACCTATGGCCTACCAAAATTAATTGAAGAAACTTGAAATGTTGAAGGCTCTACCCAAGGGATCAAATATTTTTATTTACGGCAGTGGTGTTGGAGGACTGAAGGGACTTTGAGCTTTGTTTTCATCTTAATGTTATGATACCAATTTATCTTTGTAACGTTCTTCCTTCACATGTAAGTTCTTTTAATTAATCCTAGTTTCTTTATAAATGTTATACTTCTTCTATTGTTCTGTGGTTCATAATATCAATTTTATACCATTGGTTCAAGGTGTGAATTTAATCACACCAAACCTTGTGAAATTATTCACACAATGGTGGAGTGATCATTTTCTTTTTGATTGTTTTCTTTACTTCTCCATTTCCTCCCTCATGAGTCTACATTACACTTCCATTGAAACCATAGAATCAATGGAGGGATAACCCTTTTATGGGTTGATCTAAGGGAGTAGTAAGGTAATGGATTGGATGTTATTTATCACCCCATTAATGTATAATAACTTCTTTAATTCAGATTTTTATTTGATGATTTTTAAACTCCATCGTCCTTGGGGAATTTAATGTCACACTCTTCATGTGATAATAATAACCTTTACCTTGATGTTCTCAAAACATTGATACATAAAGTGTATAGGTGATTAGAATTAAAATTTTTATTCATTAAATGAGTATGTTATGATTTTTTTTATCTTCTTAAATGAACTTATCTCAAATTCAAGAAACTGAAATCATTGAAAAGGAAATATGTCCAATCCACCCCTTATAATAAGCTTGGATCAACCCTTCTCATAATTTGAATTCACTTAATTCATTTAGTTTTAACTTAAACTCATTTAAAATCAACCCAAATTTGGCCACATAATAGCCAAAAATAGTCCATAGAATGTACGTGTCCAAAGGTTACTTCTTAGGTCTCTGAGGATTCAACAACCCAAGCTAAACTATAAGGACTGTCCTACCTTCTTCTTCATGGGTAAATTTGAGCAAGAATCAAATTTTGTGCCATTTCTGAGGACCTAAGTATGTTATCTTAGACACTATCATCCTTTTTTTTTCATCCCTCTTCTAGATTCCCACCCCCTCACTCCTATGGAAATCAATTTTGAACAATCCCAAACATGGGAAACCTATCCCTACTTTGATCACCCAACCCCATGTGTGATGTACAATGACAATCCTAATTTCTACATGTGGTATCATAAAAAACCTAATGAACCACATTGTTTTTACCACTATGATCCACAAAACATTCCAACATTTAATGAGTTTCAATCCCCACAAATCCAATATTAACACCCTCCTGTGCAATTCCAACAACTTAATTATCCACCTAGAATAGACCATTCAGATCAACCCCTTATCCATACTAATCCACATCCATTACTTGAAAAATTGTGTCAATAAATGGAGATAATAAATTTTGAGTTTTCATCATTGATGTTAGAACTACAAAGCATTAAAAATTGTGAGGAACCCATCCCTACACAAAATGTCCCTTCCATAAATTTATATGAAGTATCTAGTTTCCCAAAAACCTCTCATGAATTTACTGAAGAGAAATCCTTTGAATTGGAGGAAAATGAAGAGGATCAAGTAATGGTTGATTGATTTTTAAATCAAGAGGAAACTAATTTTTTGTATTCACAAGTAAGAAATTTGACATCATGGATTGAGTCTCATGAATATGACTCCATTGAGAAATTTTCAAAAACCCAAATAATTGAACCATTTAGAGAAATAACAATCTTTGAGTCCATATCCATTCTTAAAATTGATCTTTCCAAATTTGTGGTTGAATCTTCTATTAAAAAGGAACGAATTCTGTTGAGAAATTTTGAAAATGAAATTGAGTTTGATTCAAAGTCCCGACCTATGTCTGAAAGTGTTAACCTACCCTAACATAAAAAAAGGACTTTCCATCCACCTTAATGTTTCCATTCATTGGGGATAGATAAAAACTTCCAATTTTTAAAATTTATTATCATGAAACCAATAAAGAGGTAATGATTCTTAATGTCTTTGGAAAGACTAAAAAAGAAACCGGATCAACTATTTCTGATATTCCTTGGATTTATCACTCATTATAGAAAATACGTTTCCACATGATAAAAATTATAAAAAAAAGAATCAATCTCAATATAGTGGACATGGAGAAATATGGGGTCATTAAAATGTTGAAAATTGGTATTGGGTAAGTTAGGGGGTCTATATCGGGCTAATGACGTTAAATAAAGTGTTTCATGGGAGGCAACCCATGGATTTATAGTTTCCAATCATTTTGTTATTTTAATCAACTTTTTATTTTAAATAGGATTAATTAATAATTTTGATATTTAATAAAAAAATAGATTGTTGACATGTTCTTCTATTATGAGTATGTATGGGTATGAAAGGGGAGCACTATATTCATCTGTGTCATGTGGTATGATCTTTGAGTAATACCTTACCCCAAAATTTAAAAATAAGACAATGTATCCTCCATTTCTTTTATTTTATATATATTCTTATATTTCACTTATATATATATATATATACTTTTTTTGTTTCTTTGTTTTCATTTTTCCACTAGGGAACTCTGTAAGCTACATGGACATTAAATGACTAAATTGGAGCAGTAAGAACTTCAAACATCAACCAGCAGGTGTCTTCATTCCATGATCCTAATATTTCAATTTCCTTATTGAAATCACCTTTTATTCCTCTACCCCTTCTAAATTTTCTTTTCTTTAAACACTAGGGACATTGTTATTTTATGCTTGGGGGGGAGATAAAATAAAAAAATGATTTTGTGTGAAAAAAATGAATGATTTGGAAAATATGTTTAAATGGAAGGAAAATTCCTTTTACATTGGACATGGTAATACACATTTCACACTTTGAAACTGAATATAAAATAATTTAACATACCCTGATTCTGATTTTAATCCTTGTATAATTTCATGAGAATTGATTTTGGAAAGTGTGGTTGTCCAATGTGATATTTCTTGGTTTATATTTTCATCCAAATAAAAAAAGATCACATTGAATGTCCTTTGGATAGTGGGGTATTAGTTTGAGTTCATGTGGTTCAAAAAATAAATAGCATAGTTTTTGTGATCATTTTAGTTTAATATGAGTTTTCAAAAAAAAATTCTTTTATAGAAATGAAATGACCTAATGCGTGTCTTTCGGCACTTGGGGATCGTGACTCCATAGTTATCTGGCCCAGAGTTATTAATTTTATCTCTATTTTTGGTAATTTGATTTTATTTTTGACTGAGTTAACTCGGGATGATGCCCGAGTATGTGGGATTCACTTGGTTCCATAGGGTCTTTGAGCCTGGGAGTCTTTGGCAAAGTTTCGCTACAGGGGTTGACTCTTTTTGGTGCAATTTCAATTACCATGGAAAAATTGCAAAAAAAAAAACAAAAAAAAATATAATACAAAAAATATTAATACTCATCTTAATATTGAAACATGATTCCACCTAGTGCTTCCATCATTTCCCTCCTTAAATAAGGATGAACCGCCATATCTATTGTGATTCACAACACATCCTCATACTTAATTGATTTTGGATGAAATATGACAATGAATTTGACAAAGGAATGGGCTTGCGATTGGGATCTGCTTATGAAACTATCTTGTATTAAAATATTTTGATGGGTTTCGTGATTTTTTGGTATAAGTTTTTTTGGTGATTATTTTGTATTAAAATGTTTTTGGAAAAAGGAATTCAAATGTTATATTGTTGAGAAATATTTTCCTCGGGACTAGAAAAACTCTTGTTGGGGGTATGATTAGCCACTAAATGTGGCTAATATTCATTGTTAATACATATAATATTCATTTTCTTTATTATTCATAAAAACCATTTTAGTGCTTTTTACACTTTGAACATCATTCCACATTATGATTTTAATACCTTTTTAAAATACACTATTATGTGGTACATTTTTTAACGTCATTTAAAGTACCCAATGATTCATCTGATTTTAAGTATTTTTAACTATACATATTTTAATTTTATATTTTGGGAAATTTATCTAAACTTCAATATGAACACGTTTCATTCATGGATAAATGGAGAATTCATGGAAGAAGATGGGGATATTTGGCAATGATAGGAATAAATTCTGGAGAAGGCAGATTGGACACCAGCCCACTGATGAGAATGTGGGGCCCACCATATAGGCCCAATGAATCCCAAATATCATGGGAGTCTAGAAGAAATGTATAGGAACAAATCAATCTTCATGATCCAACGGTAATTCGGCCTCCATGGTGTCCATTTAGGCATCCCATGTTAGTGATAAAATTTTGGGCCAGATTCTGCGGCCCAAAAACACAACCCACTAATATGATCGTATCTCGGAATCCACAACTCCAAATGGGCCCAAATTTTACATGTGGTCAAAAGAAATCAGGGTATCCTTTGTCGTTTTCTATGGACCACACTGATTCGGCCATATAATAGGTCTTCCATATGCGTCTGTTCGGTGAAGGAAAGCTGGCTGCCACCTCAGGTCATGGGTGAAAAAATCAACTATCCCTTACTTTCCACCCACCTATGGCCTACAAAAATTAATTGAGGAGACTTGGACTGTTGGAGGCTCGACCCAAGGGCTCACAAATTCCAATTTAAGGCAGTGTTGTTGGAGGATTGAAGGATATTTGAGCTTTGTTTTCATCTTAATGTTATGTTTCAAATTTCTCTTTGTAACATTCTTCCTTCACATGTATATTGTTTTAATTCATCATATTTTTTTAATAAAAGTTCTTCTTCTAATCTTATTATGTTGTTCTTAATATCACTTTGATACCTTTGTTTCATTGTGTGAATTTATTCACACCAAATCTTGTGAAATTATTCACACAATGGTGGAGTGATCATTTTCTTTTTATTGTATTCTTTACTTCTCCATTTCCTCCCTCATGAGTCTACTTTCCACTTCCATTGAAACCATAGAATCAATGGAGGGATAAATATTTTATGGGTTGATCCAAGGGAGTAGAAAGGGGCTGTATTGGATTTATTTATCACCCCATTAATGTATAATCACTACTTTAATTGAGTTTTTTATTTGATGATTTTTAAACTCCATCGCCCTTGTTGAATTTAATGTCACACACTTCATGTGGTAATACGAACATTTAACTTGAAGTGCTCAAAAATCTGATCCTTAATGTGTATTGGAAATTAGTATTAAAGGGTGTACTCATTAATCCAATAAGTGATGATGTTATTTTATCATCTTAAATGAACTCATCTCAAATTTAATAAATTTAAATCATTGAAAAAGAAATATGTCCAATCCACCCCTTGTAATAAACTAGGATCAAACCTTCTCATAATTTGAATTCACTTAAGACTTTTAGTGTAAACATAAAACCATCTAAAATCAACCCAATGTTGGCCACTTAATAGCCAAAAATAGTCCATAGAATGTACGTGTCCATAAGTTACTTCTTAGGTCTCTCAGGATTCGACAAGCAAAGCTAAACTACAAGGACCGTCCTACCTTCTTCTCTTGGGTAAATTTGAGCGAGAATCAACCATAAGTGGAACTACACAACTCAAGACATGGAGAAAAAATAATTGTTCCATGCTCTGATTTGTACACAACAATATCTCTTCAATGAGATATTTATTGTTTACATGAACCACAAGACCCTTCATTCGATCATTATGTAGTGTTCCCTAAATCAGAGATAGGGGAATATGGTTGAGTATCTATAGAAGATTGATTTTAAAGTCAATTATTCACCATTTAAAGGTAAAAACATATAATTTTATCCCAAATTTATGGTAAAAGAAGAGCACTATATTGTTTTTGGTGTTCATAATATAAGTGACTATACCTGAGATTATTGGCCGACTGAAGGATATATTTTTCTATGGATCATTGATCAGTGGATTGTGCCTCTTTAGTGATACTGACCTCACTTTTAGATTTAGTTAAGGCTAGATAGTTGTAAGAACTATAGTGTGATGTGATGTGGGAATAGTATAAGGATTTGGCTTGGAGACATTATATAATCTGGAATTAATTGAATAATTCACATTGAGGATCTTATCAATTTTAGAGTTTTAGGGTATTATGACATAACTATTACACCTCAAATTATTACAATATAGACACTTCTACTATGTTTCCTTTTTTACATAAAATAAAAACTCTTAAAAAAGAGTCATTTCTAGTTCTATGTTTTAGAAAATATGATTTTTCCATGATCCCATCCATGAACCTATTCGTCATTTAGTCCTATGAAAATGATGTAAAAACATGGGATGAGCATAAGAAGCTCGGTAAGGGTTATAAAACAATAAAAGAATAAATTAGTTCATATATATATTTAACATAATCTCTTTAACATACCACGTTAAAACATAATATTTAAGAATAAAACATACTAGTAACAAATCATACATGTATATTGTGGCATATCATACATACATTGTAGCTATAACATCTACATATGGAGTTACGTTAGAATACCCATCACAGTATATTCACTGAATCTCCTTGGAGAAACATTAACATTTACCTCTGTCATGTTATACAATGCATCGGAGAGCTATCTCGGGCTCACCAGCCCTAGATTTATCATGGAACCACCCCAATATGTAAACATCGCCCAAGAACCATAAAATGGACATAACAAATAACACAAACATAAATGAGAGATAACATCTCCACATTACAATCACAATATATTTTTCAAGATATAGAAATAATCAATGCTTTATCAAACCATTTTCAAAAATATTTATTAAAGTTATTTTTGGATTAAATATTCTTATAACACATTTAATATTTTAATGGAATTAATATTTAAAAACATTATGTCTATATAAATAAACCCTTAAATCGATTTTCAAAACATGATCATCAATGAGAATGATTTAGAATAATAAATAATTAAAGCAATATTTTTGTTATGGAGTTCATAACCAAATGAGATATGCTTGAATAAAAAAAATTGAGGAATAAAATTTAATAAAAACAGTATAATATCACGAGAACAAATATATTCATGATATAATATTCCAAAAGATATTATACACACCATAAAAAATTTAATTGGTTCATAACAACAATAAAGACTCTATGTAATGTAAATTGAGATTAAATCCCTTATAAATATGGTATCCTTAGTGTAAGGTAAAATTAATTATAATATTTTTTGTGAAAAAAATAATGACACCCAATATAAGTGGATATTAAGTGTTAAAAATAAATAGGTTATTCACACATATACATAGAACGTCATAATCTATAAGTAGAAGTTTTACACAAAGAATTGAAATTAGGTTGAGAATTTTCCTTAAATAAATTCGACAGCCTAACAATGTCAGATAAAATTTACTACAGCAAGAATATAAAAGAACATATCCCTACAAAAGAATATGTATAACAAAAAGAAGTATTTTAAAAAGAGGAGGTTGAACAGTTCCATTACCGATTTGGTAACTTACAAAACATACACCTCATGAAATAAGCATCACACAATGACGATGTAAATACATAGAGATTAACTTATATTACACAAAGTGTACAATCATGGGCAGTACATACACCACACAAAGATAATATTGACAAATAAAGTATGAATCTCACAAGAATTAAAAGTGAGATAACAACCCTTTACCACATTGAAATAAATCGAGTCATATTACAAAAAGATAATAACAAAAATATGAATCACAAAATAGCATTAATATAAAAAGAATCATTATAATATATATCAAAAAGAAAAAAATAATACACCACATGAAGGAAATAACTGGTGAATAATGAAAATCCTATGAAATTAAAAGTGTGATAAGATATCCCTTACCTCGTCTCTGACTCATCCCGTTCATTCTTTAATCTCATGAATAATGAACTAATGTAGATTTATACTTTCATAAGAACCTTTTTCAAGATTATAATTCTTTTTATATTACTTATTACTAAGTTATAAACATTATGTAATCTTTTAAGTTAATAATAGTCATTTCGTCGATATTTGGTATTTGACTCAAAAATGAACTTCTTATAAGTTCAAGTTGTTCATGTGGTCAAAGGTCCATTATCTCTAGATTGATATTCATGATGTAGATATAACATATATCATATATATCATATATATCCTATATATATATATATATGTATTTATAAAATCACCTAACATTTGGAGATAATAAATGAAATGCACTGTTCATGGAGATGATAAGCCGTATGTATGCATGAACACTATTTTAATTTCAATTAATATTTAATTTAACGAAAAAATAATGATGCCTAAATATATATTAATTTCAGTATAATATAAAATATAATTTAAGTAACTATATCCTCTTTTCATCCCAGATATGGTATGAATGAGTCATTTCAATTTGAGGGGGCAGTAGTTTGCACAACCTCAAATGAAATTATCACGTTTACCAATTATGAAAACCATAAAGGTGTGATATAAATGGAAAATACAAATCAATAGAGAGAAAATAAACATAATATATATCATATATATTTATAGATTCATCATAATGGACACCATGAGAGGTGGTTGGATGTATTATAACAATCATCGTTTAATGGAGTAGTAGTTCACCGTCCATGGAAACAAAATGTTCTTTACCCATTAGATGGAGGTGCATGTTAGTGTAGTTCAAATATTTCAACTAAAAACACCATTGAATATTGTAGATACTTGGGTTATTATAAAATAAAATAATAAACAGATTTTAGGTAGAAGGTGAAGTAAAATAAACAGAATGAACATTAGGGAAGATGTTACCTTTAAATTAGGCATCTCCTTTGGTTTGAACCGAATGGTTTACTTGAAATGACTTATGCCTAAGGTAAGGGTTTTAAGAGGAATATAGGTATCACAAGATATTATTTAGGAATATTTTGGGCGAGCAATAGAGCTTCAATGGTTTGAAGAATGTGTTAGAAGTGGTGTCCTTTTATAAGGGGGAGGATGGGCTCTTTAGGAAGGTTTGAAAAAAATTATTTTATTATAAACTAATATTATATTTCAAAAGGTTGAATCTCATTAAAGTCAAATATAAGATGACTCCTATTCAAAATAAAATCATCCAATAAGAATTGAAAATGTTTTCGATATTGTTTTATTATTTAGAATCTTATTTATTTAAATCAATCATTAATGAGTTAAACATTGCATCATTATTGTGTCTTAAATAATATTATTTATTTGATGTATAAAAATTATAAATAAATACGATGATGTTCGGAATATATTTATCATTCTAATTAATATTTATAGTCGAACATATAATTTATATAACACTATGTAATAATTTATTTACTAAAAGATATTTGTTTCTATCTTTTTTGTCTTTTGCTTTATGTTAATTAAAATAAATCGTCATTCTCACTCCCATGGGCCTCCATGAGGTCCCAAAATTTACCCAAGGATTTCCATTGTCATATATTTATTGTAACACCCCATGATATCATAGTACAATATTTTTTAAAAGTAAATCTATAACATGAACTACACTCAACACCGAGTTCGAGCACACCACGACTTACCAAAATAGTCATTCAAACCGGTTATAAATAATATTAACTGAATTTTGAACATTAAGTAATAATTATTATTTTAGAATCCATATTATGATTTACATAGACTTAATTTCAGAACAAATTCATTTTTTTATGATAAAAGAAGTATTTTTCAAAAATGCACTTTTACAGCCTTTTAATGGTGAACCCTTTTAAAATCCAATACTTGGAACATTTATATATTCAATTTGACAAAATAATATTCTGATTTAGAATTAGGACATAAGAATTTTGTATCATAAATTTTTTGGTGTTTTTCTTATAACTTACATATTTGGGTAAATAGTGAAAAATAATATATTTCAATTGAAAACAACTTATTTAAATCAAAATAATTTTACTGTTAAATTATACATTTTAATGGTTTAGACATATAAATAGATTATATATTTACCATTTAATTCAATTCTGGGCATTGTAAATATATCACTTTGAAATTGGACAGAAACAAGTGTCAATCTTTTGATAGTTATTATTTCTAAAAACTATGCCTTTTGGTTTTGAAAATAGAAATTAATTCTAAATTAATAAATCAACTTATATGTTTTAAATTTGGTAAAATAGACTTCATTTTTAAATTCGGAATATCAAAATAACCTAGGGTGAATTTTTGGTATTTTCCTGAAAACTTTTAATTCTTGGTGAATAGTGGAAAACACTGAGTTATAGTTTAAAACCGAATTTTTATTTAAATAATTATTTATTTTATTTATATTTTTTTCATCAAAATAAATACATAATAACTATATAATTTTAATGTAGTTCATTGGAGTCATTTTAAAATAATTGTAGATATATAAAAATTTGATTGAACTTTTTATCATCTTTTACCCACATTCTAGGAGCATTTGAAAATTTACATTAATTTTTTTTTACAACTTCTGTGAGTTGAATTTTACAAATCTTAGAGACATGGATGAAATTAGTAAGTATATTTTTCTTCAATAAGATCAAAATAATATTTTTTGAATAGTAACATTTAACTTTTATTTACCTCAGTTAAAAGTAAATAGGGTAATTAAGGGTAAAAATGATATTATTATTACCCTACACATGTCCTAATTATATTTGATAAGTATAATTCGGCCAAATATAGCCATAGAAATAAATTATTATCCACCTTGGTCTACATGGATTATATTAGGACATTTATTATTATTTAATTTTAAAAGAGTTAAAAGAGTTAAAAGCAATGTTTATTAAATAAAAAATTTCTAGTATAGGGTTACACATAAGATATATGAGACTATACATATTCATAAGAAATAAAAAAATATTCCCTACATAATGGTGTTATATTTATATTTTTTAGACATTATATAATTTCATTTATTTATGACACAATGATGATGCAGTAATTTCTAAATTAATGAACGATTAAAATAATAGACATTATAAATATCCAAATAAAAGTAATTTGAGTATTTATATGAATTCCACTGATTTTCTAAGTTAATATGACATATTAGGGTTGGTTATATTAATTTAATCTTATTTAATAATGTTGTTATGAATTTATAAAAAACAAAATACCAAATAGTGTCAAAATTGACATGAAAGAGATTTAAAAACAAATATTATATTATTAATTGATATTCTATTCCTAAAAATATATGGATCAGCCAAAAGTCTTTTATAATCAGAGGTGTGTCATTAATGAACCACTTTGTGTTATCTTTTAATTATATTGTATGTTTATTAACCATATAATATAAAAATACAAAGTGACATGTAAATGTCAAACTATTTTTCTAAGAGTTAAATCTAATAGATAAAGTTAATATATTTATCCAAACCTTTCTAAAACCTATTGCTTGAGTGTTTTTTGACCCATACCCACCTTATCCTTTAGATAATCCATTTTGGATCCATTATAAACCGAAATTATGTTATTATAAAATAGTATTTCAAGCTTTTCTAAAGGTGTCAGCCCCCCTCTTATAAAAGGGAACCCCCCTTCTCTCTGTAATTAACACATTCAAAGCCATTTGGCTCGGCAATACCCTGACCAAATACCATCTAAAATGTCTTATATTCATCCTAGAGAGATTCCTTTAGTCAAAAATCCATCTTAAGGAGCCCTTTTGATCAAATCAAAAGTAAGGAACCCGAGGAAGAGGTAAATATTTCATCACCTCTTTTTAGTTCCTTTTTTTCCTCCCCTTCATCTTTATTTGTTTTTTCTATTCTAAAATAATAACTCCAATATCTTCTAAATACTGTGATGTTATGATAAATATGGTACATACATATTCATTATTCTATCTATCCTTTGAATGATATGTCATTATACGTGTGTACATACGACATACCTTCTCCACATCGTGGTGTAATTGTTATTCAATGCATTATTATTTTTATGGATATAATAATGATGTGTAATTGATGTAAATAATAAATATAATATGATAATTATTCTTTATATATGATATACCATCCAATTATATATTATTTTTGTTTAAATATAATGATATTTCTTCTCGTGCGTACGTACGGATTACAGTCTCCACAAAGGTGACGAGATTTGTTCCACCTCATATCCATTCAAGACTAATTTTCATTAGATGATTAAAAATATTTTTTAAAGACATAATATCATTGTGAATATGAAAATGACACATCCTATCCATAACAAAAATTAATTATTTAACAAATCATATAAAGTAAAATGAATCAGTTAACACCAAAAATGATGATAATACTATGATATTATTAACAACGAAATATCAAAAAGACCATATATGATATCATAATAATGTATATGATTCTTGAATTATTTAATAACAATTATTTCAGAATTATACAAGAGGCTAACCTATCCTCGACCAAGGAATAGTACAAGGTAAGGTTTAATTCTACAACATCTTTGTTGTCCGTGGTAGTTTATACATAATTATCTACAAAGGCCTCTTTATCATCCACATCCATGTTTCTAAAATATATATTTTTATAATTTATTTAAATTTACTATAAAATAAGCTTAATTAATTCATACCCTTATTTGACCATATATGTTTTGAAGGGAATCTTTCTATCATTTTCTAAAGATGGTACTTTACGACATTTTCAACAAAATTAAGGTAAGAATTTTTTTTATCTTATATAGAGGATGCGAAAATTTTCCGCTGATATAACATCATCGAATATTTTATTACGATAATATATGAATATCTCAAAGATAAATGTATTCTTTATAATTATGTGACTCTTAAATGATTTCAAAATAGAAAGAAATAATTCTAAAAAATGTTTTTGATTTGATCTATGTCATCAACCTTTGATGTATTTTAAGACTATTTGGAGTTGATTTATTATGGTACAAAACATAAATATTTTATTGAATGTTTTGTGATATTTTTGACTGTGGATGTGTTATTTTTACACAATTCATTTTTTATGTATAATTTATTGACATTTTGTATGATTTTTTTAATACAAATGTTTTTGTTATGTTTAAAACATTTCATATGAGGAATGCATTAGACATAGTAAGTGATCGGTGGAGCCCGCAATAACTCCTCGATGCATTGGTAGCTCTCATGAGACACACTAGTTTCTTTGCACCTGGACTTGACAAAATATTATTTTTATCCTTGACACAAGGCCTTGACTATGTTGTTATGAAAGTCTTCTATTATGTATTCCATCATTAAGAATGTTGCTAGTGATATTGAATGTGATTATTCAACTAGTAGAATATCCATGTGAATAAGTAAATGGAATTATTTTATTTTTATATTTTCTATATTATGCTAAATATAATGTATTAAAGGCTTTGGTTTTAGTCTTATACATTACCTTAAATGTTTATGCTTATTTATGAAAGTTTCCTCTACGTTGATATCCTTACTCAGCTTTTGATCTCACCCCTTTCTGTGTTTTATCTGTACCAAGATGCGAATAAATATATAATGAATGACCTGTAGGGATAGTATATGGGATCCCAATGTTTTTTATGGAATTTTTTTAGTTATCCATTTTATGATGTAATGTTATGCTTATGAATGTATCTACTAATTAAAAGGCTACAAAACTAATCTGTCATTTGAGACATGATATTTTTTGATCATGCCAATGTTATGTAATGAGGCACCGACTCTGGGTAACTATGGTCGGGTCGTTATAGTTGGAATCTGATTTTGTTTATTACAAACCAGGGAAACTAGATTTTGATAAACTCTCAATAGAGGAATTACCCTAAGACAGACTTTGAGGATTAGTACATAATAACTTCGTAGATTTTGGGTAATGTAGAGATTTTATGAATATTCCAAGAAAAACATCTCTCTTTGTATATGAGTAGGTAGGGTCGGCTTTGTCACATATGTACCTAAGTGTAAAACTGAAAACTCCACATTAAGCTAGACTCGAACTAGAACAGGTGCATGACAATGGGCCTTTCTGCACTCTTGGTTACGACTCTCCTGAGGGATATGCTTAGGATAATTCTCATTTTTATTACAAATGATTATGAAGTGTTTATGAATGTATACTTCCTCAAAGAAATGATTTTTATGATTATGGATTATATCCATAAACTTTTCAATTTATGTTAACTATTTTGTAAGTATATAATTGTTTATTTCGATTCAAAAACTAATCTAGTTTATGCCATTGTATAGAAATGGTTCCAAGTAAAATGAATGTGAACTCTAGCAATACATATGATCCAAAGAGTATAATGGATCATATCTTTCACAGTAATAAGACAAAATTTAAAAGGAAAACAGTATCCCATGTATTCTCATCATATAAAGAAATAGTATCATGTGTTAATAAGAGAAGTAAAAAATTCTCTCAGTCTTATGGCTTTGAAGGAATGTAAGAGTAGAATAGGATGGAAGTGAGAAAGATTGATAAACTGAAGAGGTAAAAGAATAATTTTCCCATATGTGATAATTGCGGAAATAATCACCTTGGTAATTGCATGAAGGGAATGGAAGTTTTTTATAAGTGTAGAGAAAAAGGACACCATGTACATGATTGTCTGGGTAAGAAAAAATATTCAAACGTACAACGCTTCATCTGCAAAGAGTTTGGACACTATGTGAATCAATGTCAAAATCATTAGAGTATACCCCAAATGATGCTATTGGATAATAACAATGTTATGATACTACCGAAGATGAAGAGGAATGATTAGATTTATTACATTGTTATTAAAGTATTGTGTCATATGAGTATTTTATTAATGATGTACGAGTTATAATAATTATAGAGTATATAAGGATGGTACTGTAGTACTATTTTACTATGAAAATTAGATTATATGGTTCTAAGGAAAGTTACTTAATAGTAATCCACACTTTTTGGAAAATAAATGGACGAAAGAAAGGTAATCCTTAATGTGGTCCTGATAATGACGTAGTGATTTTAGAATAAGAGATTATCGATTTGGATATTTTTGACTTCTTTGAATCTAATTAATGATTTGTATATTCCATCATTGTTGGAGTTTAAAACATTTTTGGATTGAAGAACTATATCCGTTATTCTATTAGAAATAATATTGAATTAATGTAATCATTAAGGTTTTAAGGTAATTCAGGACGTTTTAGTGTTTTAAATGAATACATGATGAAATATTTCACATGTTATTATGTGGAAAAAAGGATCTTCATTGCGTTTACCTTCCTTATAAATTCTATACTATGAGTTTGGATAGAAGTATTTTGGATAAGTCTATTGGTAGGAATGATTTATGTTTGAAATTTGATAATATTGTTAATGTTATATTTTTATTTTTATAAAAAGGATGACACAAAGACCGTGTGACAACCTGTCGCATCTGACAAGGCTGTGGGAATCTAACCCACTACCGTAGTGAGATTCGGATATATCTCCTACCACTGGACTATGTGAAGTCACTGGATTGTATAATGTAGTTTTTTTCAAGGGTCTAATTAGTGAATTATAAATTCACTTTTAGAAACCCAATATGAATAGAATAAATAGAATATTTTTATGTTCTATTTTATTTTAGAGTAAAAGAAGAGTTTGTGGTAGAAATTAGTTAATGGATGGAACTCTATTTTTCAACAATATAAATATTTTTTATTCTCTTATTCTATGAAGAAAATTAATTCTTATACATTAGATAAAGGATCTTAAAACTAAAAAATGTGTTATCCAAATACCTTTTGTTTTGTTAAAATTGTTTGTGATTGATGACTTCAATCACTCCCAATAAATATTTACATTTTCCCTCCAATTATGTGTCTCTATTTTCCACCAATGTTCTCCTAATAGAGATCAAAATTTTCTGGTGACATAGTCATTCCCATTTTTCTTCTTATTAAGACTAAATTTTATTAGTCTAATTTCCGATGTCGGTTTTCACAAAAAGGTATTTATATTTTAATCCTATTATTTTCAAAGAAAAATTTAAAATTGAGTGGATTAAATTTATTGAAGGATGGATGAATGTAACACCCCATGAATTCATATTGTGTTATTTCTTCAATGAAATTCAATAAAAAGAAATACACGCAACACCGACTTCAAGCGCACCATGACATACCAAACTAGCTGTTCATAACATTTTATGCATAATATTAGCTAAATTTTGAATTTTATATAATCCTTATAATCTTAGAATCCATATTATGAGTTTCAAAGACATAATGTAAGAACATATTAATTTTTTATATAAAAGATGTATTTTTCAAAAATGCACTTTTACTGCATTTTAATGGTGAATTCATTTTAAATCGAATATTTGAAATGTTTATATATTCAATTTGATAAAATAAACTTCTTCTTTATAATTGGGAAATAATAATTTTTTTCAAATGATTTTTTGTGTTTTTATGATAACATACATATTAAGGTGAATAGTGAAAATTACTATATTTTAACTAAAATAATTATTTTAATCAAAATTATTTTATTGTTTAATTATAAATTTTAATGGTTTATAAGTATAAATATATTATATTGTTTCCATTTAATCCAATTTTATTCATTTTAATTAAGTTCACATTAAAATTGGACATACACAAGAGTCAATCATTTCATTGTTATTATTTATTAAAAATAGTCCTTTTCGTTTTAAAAATGGGAATTAATTTTAATTTAATAAATTCAACTTATATGTTTTGAATTCGGTAAAATAGACTTAATTTTTGAATTCGGAATATAAAAATTATCCTAGGGTGATATTTTGTTTTTTCTAAAAACATTCTATTCTTGATGAATAGTGAAAAACACCCAATTATATTTTAAAACCAAATTTTTATTTAAATAATTATTTATTTTATATAAATTTATTTAGGTCAAAATTGATATATAATACCTATATATGTTCAATGAATTTAATTTGAGTCATTTTATAATAATTTTAGATATATAAAAATTTTATTGAACTTTTTACTGCCTTTTACCCACCTCTTAGGAGCATTTGAAAATTTTCATAAAACATAATTTTACTGCATCTGTGAGTTGAATTTCTAAAATCCAAGAGACATGGTTGATATAATTAAGTAAAATTTGTTTCAATAAGATGAAAATAATTTAAAGTGAATACTATCTTTTTACTTTTATTTACCACGATTAAAAGTATATAAGGTAATTAAGGGAAAATGATATTTTTATTACCCTAAAAAATGTCTTAATTATATTGGTTTACAATAATTTAACCTAAAACAGCACTAGGAGTAAAATATGAACCATTTTGGTCCACATGGATTAGATTCGGGCATTTATTATTATTTAATTCAAAGAAGAATTAAAAGAGTTTAAATCAACGTATAATAAATAAATCATTTTTAATATAAGGTTACACATAAGATAAATTCTACTATAATTATTCATTAGAAATATAAAAATATTTCCTACATAATTTTATTTTATTTATATTTTTTATAAATTCCATAATTTAATTTATTTGTGAGACAATGATGATGTAGTAATTACTTAATTAATGAAATATTAAAATAATTGACATTATATATATCCAAATAAATTTATCTTGAGACTTTTTAAGAATTACAATAATTTTATTGGTTAATATAACATATTATGGTTAGTTAGATGAATTTTTTAGAAGTAATAATGCTGTTAAGAATTTTGGAAAAACAAAGTTCCAAATAATGTCAAAATTGACAAAAAAGAGTTATTAAAATGAATATTTTATTATTAATTGATATTCTATTCCTAAAATTAAATGTTTTATCCAAAAGAAATATTTAATGATAGGTGTATCATTAATGAACTAGTTGGGGTTCTTTTGGAAGTATATATTATGTTTAATAACCATATAATATAAAAATACAAAGAGAAATGTTAAATGTCAAACTATTTAACTATGAGTTAAATCTAAAATCTAAAGTTAATATTTTGACCCAAACCTGTCTAAAACCTATTGGTTGAGTAGTTTGAGTACCATCCGCACCTTAGCTTTTAAATTGTATAATTTGGAGCCATTAGAAACCGAAAATGATTTTATTATTAAATAATATTTCTAGCTTTTCCTAAGGTTACCCTCGCCCCTCATATAAAAGGGCAGTCCCCATTCTCTCACTAATTCACATATTCAAAGCCATTTGGCTCATCCAAAACCTATGAAAATAAACACTCAACTACCCTCCCTTAATCCTAGAGTCCTTCCATTAGACATAAATAATACATAAGATTCCCTTTTGGTCAAATCAAATGAAAGACATGAAGAAGAGGTAAATATTTCATCACCTCTTTCAGGTTCCTTTTTTTTCTTCCACTTCCTCTTTCTTTGTTGATTTCATTATAAACATAAAAATATAGTATCACTTATTTATTGTTATGTCATTAAAATATGGTAAAATAATATTCATTATTTTATCTATCTTTAGAATGACATGTCACCATATGTGCGTACGTACGGATTACCGTCTCCACACCGTGGTGTAATTTTTATTCAATACATTATTATTTCGATGGGTATAATAACGATGTGTAATTGATGTAAATTATAAATATAAAATTATTATGATTCTTTATATATGATATACCATTCAATTATATATTATTTTAATACTAAAATAATGATATTGTCAGTCGTGTGTACGTACGGATTACCGTCTCCATGAATGAAGTGAGATTTGTTCCCCATAGTATCCATTCAAGATTTATTTTCATTAGATTATTAAAAATAATGTTTAAATACTTAATATAATTCTTTATATGAAAAAGATACATCATATCCACAAATATCATTACTTATGTAACAAAGCATATAAAATAAAATGAACTAGTTAACACCCAAAATGACGATAATACAAATATATTATTAACAATTCATTATTAAAATATCATATATGATATCATATTAATGTATATAATTATTGTATAATTTAATAACAATTATTTCCCATTTATAAAGGAGGTTAACCTACCCTCAAGCAAGTAAAAGAACAAGGTAAGTGTTAATTCTACAATCCCTTTATTATATGAGGTTATTTATACGTAAGTATCTACTAATACCTCTTTATCATCCACATCCATGTTTCTTAAACATGTATTTCAAAAGATTTTTACTATTAACTTGAAAATGGTTTAAAGTATTTTATACCATTATTGGAACTTATATGTTATGAATAGAATCTTTCTTTCATTTTCCAAACAAGGTACTTTATGACCTTTTCGAAAAAATTAAGGTAAGAATGTTTTTTTTAACTTATATGGTGGGTGCTGCTATTTTCCGCTGTTATAAAAACGTCTAAACTTTTCTTACATGCATATAAGAATAGTTTTAAAATAAATGACTTATTTATAATTATGTCACACCTAAATGATTTCAAAATATAAAGAAATATTTATTATAAAAATGTTTTTATTTCATCTATGTCAACATCCTTTGATGTATTTTTAGCTTATTTGATGATGATTTATTATGGTACAGAACACTGATATTGTAATGAAGGTTTTGTAATATGTTTGACTATTGATGTGTTAATTTTTCACTATTCATTTTTATGGATAATTTATTGACATTTAGTATGTTAGTTTTATTTATAATGATTATGTTATGTTTAAAACGTTTCATATGAGGAATGCATTAGACTACTAAGTGATAGGTGTAGCCCAAATTTTTCATCGATGCATCAGTAGGTCTCATAAGACAAAGTACTTTCTTGTCACAAGGCCTTAACAAAACCTTATTTGTAGTCTTGGCACAAGGCCTACACTATGTGGTTATGAAAGTTTGGAATTAGGCATTCCATCATTATAAAATTTCTAGGGATATTACATTTGATTGTTCGACTAGTAGAATATCCATGTGAATAATTAAATGGAATTATTTCATTCTTATCTTCTCCAAATTCTTCCTTAGTTCACGTATAAAAATATTTTGTTTGTCTTATACATTTCTTTAAATGTTTATGCTTCTTTATAAAAGTTTCCGCTATATTGTTATCCTTACTGAGCATCTGAGCTCATCCCTTTCTATGTTTTATTTTTCCCAGTATCCGAAGAAGTATATTATGACTGACCTGTAGGGATAGTCTATGGTATCTTAGTGTTGTCTATGGAAACAATGTTATTTTTGTTTTCCATTTTATGATGTAATGTAAACCTTATGAATGTATCTAGTACATTTAAGGCTAATAAACCAATCAGTCTTTCGAGACTTAATCTTTTGTGATCATTCCATTATTAGTTAATAATGCCTCGACTCTTGGTAACTAGGGTCTAGGCATTACATGTATCACCCAATAGAATTATGATACATGTTATGGTAACTTAATATAGTTATAATATTAATTTTTACCCTTATTTTCAGAATTTAACCTTTAACTGTGGAAAATAAAATATTTCTAAAGTAAATATTCATGATGTATAAAAATAAAAGTTAAATATTTACAAAATTTCTACCCCCTGATTCAAAATTTGGAATCTATTTTTCCAAATTCAAAACACATAAGTGGCATAAATTAATTTCAAGTTAATTCCCATAATCAAAACAAAAGTCTTGTTTTTAAGAAATAATAACTATCAATAGATTGACACTTGTTTATGTCCAATTTCATAGTGAAATTACATACAATGTCCAAAATTGGTTGAAATGGTAAAAACATAATCTAATTGCACATTAAAAACAATTTAAAAGATAATATAACTATAGTAATACAATAGATTAAAAAGTAGTTGTGAAATAAAATAATGTATTTTTCACTATTCTTTTAAAAATTAAAATTATCATAAAAAGATCAAAATTTTTCCAATGTAAATATTTTTTTCCACACTGTAAATATGAATTTTATTTTTTCAGGTAAATATTATAAAATTGACAAAAAACAAAATTTAAAAAGTGATCACCATCAAAAGGCGGTGAAACGACCTTTTAAAGAATATTAGAGTATTCATCCTTAAAATAGGAACCAATCTTATTTTAAAACTCCAAAAATTATTGGATAAATGTAATGAAATTTAAAAAACAGGTATAACCATATTTTAGTTAGTTCTATTCATTTCTTCTAATAAAATGTATAGACATTAAATACCATTTAATATAATAATATTATTACATTATTTTTTTGTATAACTAAACATTTTGCGCGACATAAGATTTCAAAGAAACTTGTTGTTATGAGTTGAGTACGCTATCAAACATAGCCTCATCATTTATGTAAAATTATTATTTAATTAATAAATATTAAGAAATATGAAAATTTTATATTCTTTATTTACCTGGGATGTTACATCCTTCCCCTCTTTTTGGAATTGTATCCACACAATTTTAATATGGTGCTCAAGAACTACATTAAAAGTCCCACATCAAAAAAGATTCAATAAAAATAGTACATTAAAAGAAATAATGAAAAGAAAAAAGGTCACTTGAGACAACAGTTACTACGATTCCATGAAAACATTGATATTGAGGAGAACCAATCAATAAAATTCTGATGGAGAGTGATAGAAAACATTAATAGGAGAATTTTAACCACCTTGAAATCAAAAACTTGTGATGGGTTAAACTCTCTTTTCTTCCCTAGTAATAAAAGTAAATGGAAAATGTTTTTTTTAATGTTCCTTTTCATAACGTTGAGGAATTTATTTAAGAGCATGAATAATAACATAAAAAATCATACTTACTTTTCATGTAGATTTTCATCCTTTACAGTATTTCTTCCACAAACTCATATTTTATCCGAATGATGAGTATTAAGGATGACTTGTTTACAATAAAAGCACTATAATCCACTTCTAGAGAATCACATAATCCTCAAAAGATTAACTATATATTTTCCATGTATTTTGAAACTAACCAAAACCAATATGGTTGGTGAAAGATCAGATAATCCTCATAAAGGATAATAATTTATAAAATGATATACAACTATTAATCCCCAAAATTCAACAAACAATACAAACTGTTTGAAAAGACCATTAAATAAACAAATGTCCTTAAAATTCTTCAAATTAACGAACAATAAGAATATAACCCAAAACTCATAAGGTTTTAATCACATAATCTTCCATATAAAATCTTAAAATTTATCTCCAAATAAAATATAATAATCTTAAACTCTCATACTAAAGTGTAACTAACCATATCACATATTCTCAATGATAGGTTAATCATTTCCATTAATATCCCAAATCACCATATTTCTGTAATAAAAACATGGATTCTTCCTTAATAAAATTCCACCCTTACTCATCAATAGAAAAGATAGTTATTCCTTGGATAACATCATCATTTTTCAATCTTCAAGGTTATACATACCATAAAAATTCTTCCAATATAATCCCATCATCAAAAGATCCTTAATACTATTAATCATTTTCCCATCATAAAAACTACCATAAATCATGAATCACTTCTATGTTGAATTCTTTATCATTCATCATTATTCATGATACTTTAACCATTCTTTAGCAACTTATTCTGAAATATTTCTTTCTTACAAACAAAATCTCAAATCAATCCTAAGATTCAATAATTTCACAATATATGTTAGGAAAAAATCCATATCATTCATTGGTCATTGTTAGTTTCTTCATCCTCAATTGTAATGGAATTATGTATTAGTAAAAATATATTTTTATGATCCTAGTGATCCCTTTTCAAATCTTCTTCGTAGGTCATCCATTTGTATAATGACAATGCACACCACTTTTAGAACATTCAATTGATCCCTTAGAAAGGACATCATTCCCTATCTTATAGTCAACTGTATGATTCCTCTTTCTATGGTAGGTTATTACCTCATGAACATTATTCCAATATCTATATCATCTTTCTTCACATTAGAGTGTTTTCTTAGGTGTTTTTTTCCACATAATTGACACATAGGTTTTTGAACATACATATATTTATGATTATTAACTAAACATCCATAGGGATTTGTATCTCGTATATGCAATGCCTTATAAAAATCCATAAGGATCTCATGGTCAATAATGACTCTAGACAGTTAGTTGATAATAACCAAAAGGGTTCTTGTTATAGATCACATTTCTTTCAATTTCTCATTCTGAAAATCATCATAGTTTTCTTCACATCCACTGGTATGGTGGTCTTGCTTGTTCTAGCCATTTACTAAAACAAAAAATGTCAGTGTGAGTATATTAGTAAAATAATCATAAAATATCTTATGTGGAGGGTAAACACTAAGATATTATTATTCATGTTATCTTAAATTCATTCAATTTATATGAAATAAGTTTGACTCTTTAAAATATTCTAATCGTTATGGTTATGTCACTTATTCTTAATGAACACCCTAACCTCTAATGATATCTAAACCTACCTTTGATACCAACTATAAAAACCTAGCCTTAAAAAATTACTTTATATTTAATTAAATGAATTATTCACATTGAAGATATTTTCATGTTTAGAGTTTTAGAGAATTAGGACATAACTATTACAGCTAAAATTATTACAAAGTAGATAATTCTACTCAGTTAACATTTTTTTCAAAAAAAATATAAACACTTTAAAAATAGATTCATGTCTAGGTCCATGTTTTAGACTACATGAATTTTCCATGATGCCATCTTTGACCCTATTCATACTTATGTCCTATGAAAAACATTTCAAAACATGGGATGAGCATAAAAATCTCAGTGAGGGTTATAAAACAAATACTGAAAACATTAGTTCATTGATACATACATATCATAAGCTCTTTAACATACCACATGAACACATAAATTTTTTGACAAAGACATAGTAATCACAAATCATAAAAGAAACTTGTGGAATCTATATCAAACATAAATTGTAGATATAATAACTACATATAGAGTTACATTGGAATTCTCATCACAGTATATTTCCTAAATTTCCTAGGAGAAACATTCACTTTTAACTAAGTCAAGTTACCTAATACATTCGAGAGCTATATCAGGATCAGACACACTATGATTATCCCGAAACCACCTATATACGTAAACAATTCCAAATAACCATATCATATTCCCAACAAATAAAACAAAAATAAACAAAATATAACATCTCCACATTGCAATCACAATATATCTTTTCATGATATTTCCATAATCAATGCTTTATCAAACCATTTTTAAAAACAACTTAATAATGAATTTTTTTAATAAAAGTGTCCCATACCACATTGAATCTTATAAAAGAATTATAATTTTAATTATTCAATGTCCATATAAATAAATCATTCAAACCAATTTGATAACATTGACATTAATAAGAAATATTTATAATAACAAATCTTTAAAACAAGGTTTTTGTTAAGAAGATCATAGCCAAATGAAAGATTCTTGAATAATAATAATTGGGGAATAAAATTTAATCAAAACATTATAATTTCATGAGAATAATTATATTCATGATATAACAATCCAAAGAAAAATATATTCACCATATAAAATTGAATTGGTGCATAACAAAAATTTTGTCTTAATGGAATGTAAATTGACACAAAATCCTTCATAAAGGTGGTATTATTAGGTTAAGGATAAATAAATTACATAATGAAGAGTAAAATATATAAATACATCAAATATAAGTGCATATTAAGTGTAAAAAATCATAGGATATTCACTCAAATTCATAGCATGACATAATCAATAAGTATACGTTTATCCCAAATAACTGAAATTTTGTTAATAAGTCCCTTTACCAAAATTCAAAAGCGTAAAGATGTCACATTAAATTTTAGAAAAATCTTTTATGAGAGAGAAAGGGGTATCTAATCAGTTGGACATAAATTTTAATGCAATAAATAAATATAATAAAATTCCCCTATATAAGAATATTTATAACAAAAAAGAAGTATTTAAAAAATAGGGGGGGTGAAAGGTTCCCATACTGATTTGGTAACTTACAAAACATACACCTCATGAAATTAGGATCATTCAATGAAGATCTAAATACACAGAAATTAAATTATATTACACAATGTGTACAATCATGGGTAGTACATACACAGCACAAAGGAAATAGTGACAATTAAATCATGAATCTCAAGGGAATAAAAAGTGGAATACAAACTCTTCACCACATTGTAATCAATCGATTCATGTGACCAAAAGATAATAACCACCAAATAAATCACATAATATCATGAATATAAATAAAATAATTATAATATATATCAAATGGAGGTAAAAAATACCCCTCATGAAATAAATTACTGGTGAAAAATGGAAATATCATGAAATTAAAAGTGAGATAATAAATCTCTTACCTCGTGTCCGACTTGTCCCGTTTGTTCTTTAATCCACTAAATAATGAATGAAAGATAATTTATACATTATTAAGAACCACTTTCAATTATATCATTACTTTTATATTACTTTTTACTATGTTATAAAAATTATGTAATCATTCAAGTTAATAATTGTTGTTTTGTCAATATTTGGTATTCGAGTCAAAAATGAACTTCTTATAATTATAATTTGTTCATGTGGTCAATAGTACATTATCTAAAAAATGATATTCATGATGTAGATAACATATATATCATATATATCCACTATATATATATGTGTGTGTGTATTTATAATATTAAATAATATTTTGAGATAAAAATGAAATGCACCGTTCATGGAGACGGTAAGCCATACGTAAGCAGGGACGCTAATTTCATTTCTATTTCACATTTAATGGAATGAAAACATAATGATACATAGGTTTATTATAACTCAATTATAATATCATATATAATTTCAGTAACTAAATCTTTATTAATTCCATGTATAATATGAATGAGTCATATCTCTTTGAGGGGGCGGTAGTCCGCACTACCTCAAATTAAATTATCAAGTTTAACCATTATAGAAACCATAAAGGTGTGATATAAATGGAAAATACATAACAATAGAGAAAACAATAGACATAATATATATCATATATAAATATAATTCCATCTTAATGTCCACCATATGATGAGGTTGGATATATTTGAACAATCATCATTTCGTGAGGTAGTGGTTCACCGTCTTCAAAAACAGTGTGTTCTTTACCAATTATATGGAGGTGTGTGCAAGTGTAGTTAGAATACATATCATAAAAAAAACCTAGAATATTTTTATAATACTGTTTTTATAAAATAACGGTATAAAACGTTTTTAGGGGGTTGGAGAAGTAAAATAAAAAACAAGAACTTAAGGGAAGACGTTAAATTTAAATTGGGAATCTCCCTTTGGATTGAACCAAAAGGTTTACATGATGTGCCATATGCCTAAGGTATGGCTTATATAAGGAAGAGATAGATCATTAAGGCTTATTTAGGCATATTTTGGATGAGACAATGGGATTGGTAGGTGTGAGGAATGGGATAGAAGTGGTGACCATTTATAAGGGGGGGGGGGCTCTTTCTGAGAGTCTGAAAAACATATTTTATAATAAACATATCCTTGATTCCAAAAGGTCAAAAACTCATTGATTAGGAATATAAGATGACTTGTTTTAGAAATAAAATCATCCAATAAGAATTTTACAGTTTTGGGATATTGTTTTAATATTTAAAATCGTATTTATTTAAATCATTCATTAATGAGTTAAACAGTACATCATTATTGTGTCATAAATAATTTTATTTATATGATGTCTAAAAATTATGAAAAAATACCATGATTTATGAAATAATTTTATATTTCTAATTAATATTTATAGTTGAAGAGATAACTTATATAACCCCATCTAAAAAATTTATTTATAAATATATTTCATTGTGTCATTTTTTCCTTTACATTATGTTAATTAAAATGAAGCGTTATTCTCACCACCAAGAGGATCCATTGGGTCCCACAATCGACCCATGGATGCCAATTTTTGGATATGTATCAACCAATAAGATTAGGAAATATGTAATGGAAATTTATTATTATTATAATATTATTTTTCCCTTATTTAATGGATTTAAATTTTTACCATGGAAAATAAAATATTTACCGAAGTAAATATTCATAAGGTATAATAAAATTTACCTATTTACCCAATTTAAACCCCTTGATTCCAAATATGTAATCCATTTTTTTATATTAAAAACATATATGTGGAAGAAATTTATTTAAAATGAATTCTAACTATCAAAACAATAAGTGTATTTTTAAGAAATAATTACTATCAAAAGATTGACACTTGTTTATGTCCAATTTCAATGTGAAATTAATTTAAATTACTAAAATAGGATTAAATGACATAAAAAGTATCTAATTAAACATTAAAACCACTTATGGAGATAATCTATCCATTTAAATAAATCATATTAAAAAGAAGTTTTCAATAAAATACAGTACGATTCATTATTCATTTAAAAAATGAACATTATCAAAAAAATGCCAAAATTTCATCCAATGTTAATTTTAATGTCCTAAAAATAAAGAATAATTTTATTTTTTCAAGTATAACATATAAAAGTGAAAAAAATTATATTTTAAAAGGGTTCTATCACAAAAGGCGATAAAACGACCTTTTAAATAATATTAGAGTATTTCATGCTCAAAATATAATTCATTCTTATGTTAATCCACACCAATTTATTAGATAAAAGTAAATTAATTAAAAAAACATGTATAATCATATTTTTTTTTGGTTTTTTCATTCCCTTCAATATAGCGACTAGAAATTAAATACCATTTAAAATAAAAATATTATTATATTGATTTTCGGTATAACTGAACGTTGTGTGCAAAATATGATTTTAAAGAAACACATTGTTGGAAGTTTCTTATTCTATCAAACGTAGAATCCCCATTAATGTTAAATTAATATTTAACACACAATTATTAATAAATATGAAAATTTCATATTCTTTATTTACCTGGGACGTAACAAATAGCTTTCCAGAGGTGACCTGATACCTATGTAATCATTGGGTAATGACAATGTGATAATCATACATTCGATTGTTTTAGTCCCACATTTAATGATAGAGTAATTTATGAGATATTTTCACATCTCACGATATATGGTCAAATCTATTGAGATGAGGATGCACCATGGCTTTGGGAAGAAGTTCTGATAGTCAGTAAAGAAGAAGGACATCACAGGGTTTGTGTTCCAATTCCTTTCCTACTAATGAAAAATGGTTATCCACAATCATTCTCTTGGTTTCCAATAGATAGTTATAGAAACCAGGTGGATGTGGGTGGAAATAATGGTGGATATTGTTTGATGGATTATCAAGGACACTATGGATTCATGAAACTGTTAACACGATTATCGATCATCTGTTGAAGTTTTCCAACTTGTTAAAGATCATAGAGACTTACACAATGAATGAGATTTAAAATAAATACATCTATGAGAATATGAACATACATGAAGTTTCATTGGGAATTATATTGGATAAATATTTATGCTTTTCCTATATATTTTTTTATGGTTTTTAGAAACCCCTTGGGAGTTTGTTTTGATAGAGAATTACAAACCACCTGCATATAGATATACAATCCAAATAGATGATTAACATTTTTGAATATATACTGATAGCTTGTGTTCAAGACTACAATATAACAAGATATTATCATCCTTAATTTGTTGAGATTTCATAAAAAATAGTTAGTGGGATTATATTTATATGGAACCTTAATGAAATATTTATGGGAGACCATGTCAATCACCACATTATTTTCATGAGGCAAGTGACAAAATAGTAGTGGGTAACTATTTTGTTTAGGATACCCCTGTAACAATGCAACTGATTTATAAGAGGATTATTACCTCTCATATATGGTAGATATCATATGCTGACCATAGGAGGATAAATTTTGATTTCACTTTGGGCGATCAGGGTTCCTTGAGAGTGACTGCCGAGTGATCTCGTCGATGTCTAATGAATCATGGAAGACTACAACCATGGTTTTGGGTCCATTTATGATCATGGAATGGGTTGTGATAGTTGAATTAATCCGAACCTTCCATCTCAATAATAAGTTATGCACAACATGTATCATGTCTCATGGCTCCATAGGTAAATGATTCATCCTATACATGTCATCTACTACAAGGATTATTAGTTATATCCTGAAGAATCATAAGATGAGTGACTTGGGAATAATTTAGACTGAAGTGATAATGTCCTATTAGAGAAGATATTACCACTTCTTGTGATTCATTGATATCAAAGATGGGTCTAAGAGGAAACATTGGAGCATGATTATAATGTTAAATATCAGTGTTCATAGTTGTTTGAAAAATAATGATATTGTTTCTTCATGGGGAGAAGAATTTTATAGAGGGGGTAATTGTATTATAATGAATTTTTAATGATAATAAAACCCAATTTTTTTATAATTTATGAGTGTTTTAATGTGAAAAATATTATTTTTCAAAAAAATATTGACCTAATTAATGATTTATTTTAAAGTAACTTCTTATAATGGTAAAATATATTTTATCAGTATAAAATATCTTATCAATACTTTCTTGGAGTTAACCAGTAATACACTTAAAAATATCAACTCTTGTATCACCTATTTATTTTTGAAATAAATATTAAATATATAATATCATGCATGAGAGGGTTTTATAATGTAATTTGATATCTCATTAATGTTTATTAGATGAGATATCTAATACTTTCATTAAATCTATGTCTTGTGTTTTACCATATGAGTCGTATAACCATTTTCCATGTCGAGTTTATGGTCAAATCAAATGTCAAGGTTTGTATATTTTATTATGTTTGTGAGATTCTTCTGAAATAACAGAGTAACTCCAAAATAACCTGTGATATGAAAAATATGATATTTTTATTTGGTCTGGAATGGGGGTTTTACCCTAGGTAGGATATAACCTTTTTGTGCATTGAGTCATTGGATAAATTTAATATGAGGGTTTTTTTTAATATTTAATTATCTATTTTTATTTATTTATAAAATTTATATTTTTAATGTTTTTATTCCTCACCCAAGAAGAATACAACCATTTTTAAACTGGGGTTCGATCTAAAACCCTCAAAATAATCTCAATTTTAACCTGATTAATTTAGAAATATTTTAAATTAAGGAATTTAATGTCTCAACAGTGAATTAGTGGTTGAATCTCATGTTAAATTTTTTGTTCCTAAATTAGTTACATATATGCAATTGGGGTTTTTAAAAATATCTGATCCTTCCATTCTTCATAAAAGGATCTTCTCGTAAATTGAGTCAGACCTCAATAATTTCTTTCATGCACTTTATGAATCCCATTGATCCATCCTCGAGTCCCCAATTCCAATTTCAGGTGTGGGATATAATTTTTTATCATCCTATGTGTCATGTATAATAGAGATATATGTTATATTATATTATATTTTTTGTTAATTTATTTTCATTTTTTTACATCATAACAATTGTTGAAATTTGTTCAAATTATATAAATGGTTATATACTAATTTATTTTGGGATATATTAGCAAATTATAAAAAGATAATTTCATATAATTAGATAATGTTGGTGTCAAAAATTATCAAACAATAGTTGTATTAAATTTACATGGATATGTAGGATAAATTTTCAAAAGATAAATATGACGAATTATCAATCACTAATTTCATCAAATTATCAAAATATAAATAATGAGAACAATGAAGCCATAATTTTATTAGTTTATCCCTGGATAATTTATAAATTATTGTCAATATATATTAATAAATATATAATTTATATCAAATTACAAAGAGATAATTTTAAAATCATGATTTATAATAAATTATCAAAGGATATTAATTAATTCTAAATTTAAAATAAATTATCAAAATATAATAATATAAGGTTAATTTATAAGAATTTATAAACAGATAATCATAAAATTATAATTAATAATAAATTATCAGTATATATTTATAAATTAAAATTTATATAAATTTTCCAAATATAATAAAAAAATGATGATTTATAAGATACTATTGAAAGGTGATTACTCTTAAGGGAAAAATTTCTAACACACGTGTTAGAATAAAATGATAATTTGGAAATATATGAGAGAGGGATAATATCATCGTAAGTCATATTTTAATTATTTGTGAAATAAAATTGTTGTTTTTTGCTTTAATAACCCTTGTTGAACCTCAACCATTGACATTTCAATGACTACGTTTATAAGGCCCATGAGAATGTGGTCTTAAATATTGACATTTCCACACCATCTGTTGAACTAGACAAATGATTTATCATTATCGTTGTCCTAAACTACTTTGTAATATCATGTTCCTCTCCATTGTGTTATTTTATTACTCAAGGTGACTTAATATAATTTATCTGTAGGTATATTTGATGATTGTGCAAGATTAGCATCTCATGTGGGTTTTCATTTAGCAATGGAAACATTATGTAACACATTTTTTAATGAGTACATCATAGCTTATTATTCAATATCAATATTGATCACTTGATTTTTTGGGGAGTCATTAATTATGATGATGTGTTATGATTTCTCTTGTATCCTACAACGTTTTGAATGATTTTGGGATATTATTCATGCATCCCAATGAGGATGGACCATCATCAAATATGTATCTATTAAATGGGGAGTGTGGATGACTTGCAGTGATGGTGATCAATGACATATGCACATTGTAGGGATAAAAAGATGCATATGGGATTTCATGTGATTCGGCCACTGCATAGTGTATTTCAAGGGGGTATGTTACATGATGCCTAGTGAATTCTTAGAAGATACTGATTAATAGATAATGTCAAGATCATGACATCCTTGGTTCCTCGTGTATGATGACATTTTGAATCGAAATATTCATAAAAGAATTATTCAATAGACTTGTGACATATCCTTTATATATCCAAAATCATTATTATCATTTTGTCATGGAGAAAAAGCAATTACAACTGGGAGTTGTGACATCCTGGTCTGTGCACAACCACTAATTTTTTATTGTGAGTAATACATTTTATTAATTCCTTATTTTCTTATACATAACACTTCTTTTACATAACAAAAAATGGTTAATGGTGAACTAGTATTGTCCTACTAGGTATTTTACTCACACCATACATAGTATTCTAATGAACATGTATATTTCATGGCTATTGTTCTGAAGAAGGGAAAAGGGCATATGGTGAATGGTTTATTAGTGGATCATAAAGATGGTGTGGAACATTACTAAATTTGGAGCACCCAACCATTGTTTCTTTATATATTATTTAAATTTTTTATACTCATTAAAGGATTAACACATTAAGATAAAATTGTATTAACTATATGTATCCCATCCTATCAGTTCATAATGATTACTTAGATAGTCAATTAATTTTCATATTTTCATTTATTTATTACTATATTCTAAATTACCTGATATTAATGGTATATTATCTTTGCTAATGAATTCAAATCATCTCTACTAGTTGGAAACTAATTTCGTGTAGGCATGTGTGCATGAGATCATGTAACACTGTATTTCAGATCTAGTGATTTTGATCTAGATTTTACAGTAACATCAAATTATTTACATCTATTTTAGAAGATGTGGAATATGGAAGTGATATTATAATAGATTGTTTTAGAAAATAAATGTTTCTAAAATTTTCATAAAAGATTTTATGATACATTTTCAACAAGGAAAGTGAAAACGTTTGAAAACATTTAATTTTAAAAATAAACATTAACAATGAAGAATTATAAAGCCTTAAAGACTAGTTTATGGATATTTTTAAGGAATAATGAAACAAATGATCATTGAATGAAAAATATTTTAATATTTTCATATATCTTTATTGATACCCACAACATATAAAGGGATTAAAAATAAACCATCTAAATTTTTTAAAATAGGAATATAACTTTCACGTGAGATAACACCTAATTAGGCTTCAAAATAATGATAATATTGTATTAAATGGGAAAATATACACAATATTTGAGATATATCTTTTCTAAAAGTGATTTTAAATATACACAATTGAGGTGGATAGAGGATCTTCAGGACTATGATTTTGATATCTTATACACCTCATGAATGGAGGATGTAATGGTATATGATTTGAGCAGGAAGTTGCATAAGGTGGTTGTTTAAGAATTTCCCAATACATCGAAGAAGATAGATAATTTGGAATCTTTTCCAATGGATGTAAGGGTGAGAAGTGGTAGAGGTTTTTTTTAGATGACTGTGAAATCATCTATAATTTAGTAGGTGTAGGAGTCACGATGGGGATACTAAGAGGTAGAATTGTTGCACAATCATGTTGGCTATTATGATGCATAGGAGGGATGGATGAAGGATGGAAATAATCATATGTTGTTACATTGTTATTCCTTTGTTCCAGAGGCAATGCATGTGGGATTCCCCCTTCAGTTTCATAGATAGCCTTCAATGGTACAACAAGGAGTTTCCATGAGTTACCATGGCTTTGGGATGGAGTTTTTGTGGATAGGAATGATGTAATAAGTAGTGGAGGTTGTAAAAATATGGTTGTTCTTCCATCATGTAAAGGTGAAGAAACAAGATCGTGGTGGGTATTTTTCATCCCATGGTTTTCCCTAAGTGGATGTGGGATAAAATCTTAATGAATTTCATCTTATGATTACCTATATATTATGGATACTATGATTCAATCTTCCTAATAGTGTATTAGGTGTTGAAATTGTCTCACTTATTAGTGATCAAGGAGTCCGGTTTAGCAGATGGCATTCCCAATAGGTATATGGATGAGGTGGTGTGGTTGCATGGAGTTCCAAACACCTTCATCTATACTAAGAGCAAACGTTTTTTGTGAGTCGGTATGGGATTACAACATGATTTTTGAATCTAGTCATGCCTCATCAATACCTTCCACACTCAAAATGATGTCCGACTAAACAGACTAACTAGACATTGGAGGATGTGTTGTGACCAGGTGTCTAGAACATTGGCAGATCTTGGGTGCAACAATTTCCATTAGTTGATTTTCCTTATAGAAATTTCTATCACTATTACAATTGCATGTATTTTTTGAAGATTTTTACATAAGACCATTTCATTCAATGTTGTTTTTGATAGAGGTTTGGGGGGACATCATTTCATGGCCTGGATGTTGTGAAGATCATGAATGAGAAGGTTCATGTGAGGATGAAGGTAGCACAACAGTAGAATAATTCTTATTCCCATTGTAGGAGTATTCCATTGGAGTTATAGTATGGGGAAGACATCTTCTTGGATGTTTCCACTCAACGTGAGCAACAAGTTTATTCTGATGTTAGTATGATTTCTCCTGGGTTCAACAGACCCTTCTAGGAATTAAGGAATTCTAGCGAGGTGGCATACCAGTTGGCACTACCACTATAGCTTAGAGGGTCCACAGTGTCTTCCACATATCCCAAATACATTGATATCTACCTGAAAACTCCCATGTGATCGATTGGGGAGTGTTGGATTTTAATAATGACACGATGTACATGGAGCGGTCAGTAGAGATCTAGGATTTTTGGGAGAGGGTAATGTGTGGGTGGATCATTCATTTTGTTATTGAGTTATAGAGGCATGGTATCCTTGTGGAGAGAACATAGGAATGGTAAATTTGGATGGGTTAGTAGTATCCATTGTTTATTTGATTTTGTTTCACATCTTTGGCTTATAACGTGAAGCATGAACCCTGATATTTTAATGGGATGACTTCTTTTTTCATTTTTAGTGATATGAGTGGTATATTGTGTGATAAATTACTAATCTATGGATAAAGAAGGGATAGATTACTAATCAATATGAATTTATTGATATGTTATTAATCATGTGTCTGTGAGTTAGTGCCACCTAGATTTGATAGTATATTGACATGGAGGAAGGAATTCCTTTATTCTTGTGGTCATAAAATGTTGTTGTTCTTGTTGTGTGGTTTGATTTTTGGTTGGTTGGGTTGGAAGATGACAGATGATGTGTTATTAGATGTCTAGGATTCACTCATTCATTATATCAAAATATGGTGTTTTATCGTTGAACTTTGATGTGTTATGTCTAATGAGGTGTTTCAATCATAACGATATCTTTTCGAGGTATCTCATGGGATGGTTTTATGTACCCCTATTTCATTATGGCTTCCATTTAAATTCATGAGGGTGAGAATTTTTTGAGAAGTAATTTATAAAATGTCTCGAACCTCTCCAATCCATTAATTTATGAAAACCAAGTTTTTGAAGAATTTTGGGAGTTCACAGTGACTAAATTCACGAGTTTACTAAATTTTTAGTTTTCCAATGGTAGCACAGAAGGGGAGTGGTAGTGGTGACTCGCAATAGGAGGTCGCCAATGATGACCTGCACTGGTAGCTCTCAAACGATGACATTAAAAAGTGGCCCGCCAATAGTGACTCACCCTTGAAGATCACACCGAGTATTAGCATTATTATATTTCACCATCTGCTTCCACCAACAACGTTCTCTGGTAGATCTCATACTAACTCACACCGGTTAGTCGAAATGGTTAGTCCTTCCAGTTTTTCCAGTTTTTCCAGTTTCACACCATTTACATTTTATTTGACAGAAAATCAATTTCATACCATAATTAATATATATGTGATCCATTTCAAGGTTAATGAGTCATATATTTTAATTAATAAGAGTCAGGGGGTTTAATTAATCAAATGGAATTATGTTTCCCAGATCTTCCTTTAATGGAAAATTAAACATATATGAATTACTACATGGTTATTACTAAAGAAGGCTCGTACATCATCGATTATTGTTTTCTCCACTAATTCTATAGTGGAAAGGGGAACCCAAAAACATTCTTACCTATAGAGTAATGTGGTTTTGTTATAGCATTTTGATTGATTTTTTCCCTTGGATCTGATGCTGCATATATACACCTGTCTTGGTTCAATTAGGAAGTGTCGATGTCTTCTTCTTCTATGTCGGTTTCCTTCACCCCTCTTAATTTTGTATCATTTCGGTATAATATACCAATGTTTTACATGTGAATATTTTTGAATACAAATGAAATAATGATAATTCAATTGGATTAAGAACAATATGCATGGGATGGTAACAAAGAATATATATGATCCTGTTGTAATTTTCTTTTACTTGTTATTGTGATGGTGCATGCTATATTTATTCTAAAAAACATTGTTGTTGGGGACCTTTGGTTGTGCACAAAATTATTATGGATAAATTCTTGCCATACTATTGTAAAAAAATGCATGGAATCATTCAACCATGTATTTTAAGCCAAAATAATTGGATTCACTAGGACCATACCTTTTGTGATAATCTTAGAAGTTATTTGGTGAAATTAAATAAGAGATGACTTGTTAAATGATAATATTTATTTCCTTGGTTAGTGTGGTATTGTGGTTGTTAGCATGGATTTGTGTGTGGGTTGTTCAAACGGTCTATTGAAGTCTCTGGTTTGGAGATTGTTGACTAGGTAATGGTGAGAAATGTTATTCAGCAAGGCCTTAGAGAATAGATGTGATAAGATATGCTTTTGAGTGCGACTTTAAGTTGGAAGTTCTCTTTGGTGAGAGGATGGTTTGGTAGGAATGAATTTTAATAATGATGGTATAAGTGGTTGATATGATTTCGTTTAAATTGATAACTTCCAGTGTAAATGGGTGTTAAATGAGGAGGTTATGGTATGATCTATATTAATGTAATGCGAGTTTAGTTACCATGATTCTTCTTTCTCTATAGTAATTTTTGTTAGATTCATAATATCTTCTTTTCTTAATAATTTCATGGGTATCGATTGAATGACTGAAGGAATTTCTACAAAATAATAGAAATTTGTTAAATATGCTGTTTAGGAATATAGTTTGGGTAGTGGATTGTTTTGTGGTGCTATGCATTTAGAGTCAGCAGAAAGGTTGTCAGTATTGTCAGATGGTTGATTATTTGATAACCCCTAGGCTGGGTTGAGTTAGTGGTATCTATATGAATATAGTTTTATTTTAATTTTTTTTGTAGGAATCCCATCCTAGTTGAATAATACGAGAGAATCATCACCATCGTCATAGGGGATGGTGTCTTTCCCAAACATCTGCGAGAGAGAATGGATGTTTGGCCACCCAATCTTTCCTAATCGGTCTTCTAGGTGGTGATAGCCAATATTGTTTTTGAGAAGATTGTTATTTGTAAGGCCGATGTTTATGCGGGTGGGTTCTACTTTCCTAGGTGTCTTTAGGATGAGATGTGTTGTGATTTCCTAGGTGTCATTGGGATGTGATGTGGCTTTGGGACCATATGTCTGATGGTCAGATGCAATGTTGTTTGTGGCTAGGAATCTGTGGGAAGGATGTGATATGGTTTGTGACCCAGGTGTTTGTGGGTGGGATAGGATGTTGTTTGTGGCCGATGTGTCTATAATCGGGATATGGTTGTGACGACCATGTGTGTGTGGGAGGGTTTTAATTTTGTATATTCAAAAGAGTTGGGAGTGCCATGATGATTTTGGATAGGGTGTGAGAGAGGCTAATTATTGACAAACTGGTGTGGGGTACCCTATCATTGATGTTCTTTATATTATATTACATGAATAGAGTTATTTGGTCGGAGTGCCTTTGTGAGGTAGGGATTGTTTTTATACATTCTTAGGTGCTTTTTGGTTAATTTTTATTTACAGTTGCATTAGTATAAACTCTTAATGTGTGGATGAGAGAAATAATTTTTACTAATGAATATTCTTATATTCTCACCCTACGTATATAAAACTGATTTCCAGTTTCCCGGGGGACTGTATGGACCATGACACACTCTACTATCCAAGACATTTGGAGAATCACCAAGTTGATACATAAGAATGAAGTTGGTATTTACATTATAGTTTTCATTGTATTTTTATCAGTTATATTTTAAACATGAATGTGGTATGGATTTGGGATTTGTTTTACAAATGTATCTCTTAGAGTTTTTTTGGGGATGGAGCATCCTATATCCCGATTATTTTTTGAAAAATGGGAAGTGCCTCTCATTTGTGAGATTGTATAGCCTTAGTTCTGGTTGCTAACCTGGGGCCTACTATTGGAGGGACTCAGGGTTCATTATCTCCCTTACATCATTGAACCCATTGGAGGTGTATATTTGGAAGGAGGGAGTTGTTACATTATACCACAACCATTCAGAGACATGTGCTGATTTATTAAATCATGATCTTATAATAAAGTCGATTTTCTACTTCATTGTTCCATTGCATTCATACAATAGAAAATAAAAATATTACATATAATTAATTAATAAATAAGAGACAATCCAAAAAACCAGAAAATAAAAAAATTCAAATTACATGTGAATATTATCAATTATATATAATTACAACAAAAATTTTCTAATTCATCAAATGACATCTATTTGTCTCTAATTACTATTTTTTCTAATTCGAAATAATGATTTTTAAGGCAAATAGATGTTAGAATATTGAGTGTGATGGAATCATGGAGTGGAGGGTATGAATAACATGATGGTGTGAAAAAAATTCAAGTGTTCCCTTATTTAGAATGTTTTGAGGAGAGACAATCACGTGAAATCCTTCAAACTGTCTGAATGTAGGAGAACTAAAATTTGTTCACACTATCATCTACTTCATCCCCTCTACTTCATGCTTCCATAACACTCATTAATCAATCCTCTATTACTAATTTTTGTTATTGGTATTTATTTATGATTAATTGTGGTTAATTGTCGTTAATTGTGATAATTTTAACTGATTGATGGTCATTTTTTATATTTTTACAGATTAACAATCATATCTAGAATTTTTTACTAATTAACTCGCATTTATGTGTTTTTAATCAATGAAAGTCATTTTATTATTATTTTTACAGATCAATTCTTAGTGTCCATATTTTTTACTTACTGATAATTTTTACAGATTAACACTCATTACCATTATTTTGTACTGATTAAGGATAATTTTCAGTATCTTTAATTGATTAATGCTCATTGTGGTATTGTTTATTTATTAATGCTAATTTAATGTATATTATTTATTACTACTCACTCCTACCATTTTCTACTAAATACCACTCATTGACTATTTTTTTTGAAAATACTTCTCATTGCAGGTATTTTATACTCATTACCACTCATTGATAGTGTTTTTTACTAATTATTTCTCACATCAATTATTATTTTCAATATACTACTCATTTTGTGTATTTTTTATAAATTTCCCTCATTATGGGTATTTAATTACAGATTAAGGCTCACTGAAAATATTTTTTTATTCATTATTGCATGTTGTTGGTATTTTTTTCTAATATTGTTCATTGCAAATATGTTTTACCTATATACCAATAATTTCTGCTAAATTTTACTACTTAATACACAATGAAGGTATTTTTTACTAAATACTACCCATTGGTGGAATTTTTTTACTCACTAAGATTGGTTGACAGTATTGTTTAATAATTAATGATAATTACAATTATTTTTACTAATTAATTATCATTGATGTTTTTTTATTTATTAACAATCACTACCTTCATTTTTCAAATTATTGACCCCCAATTATAGTAATGTTTTACATATTAACACTAATTAATTGTATTTCATTACTGATTAACGCTTATTGTCAGTATTTTGTACTATAGACCACTCATTGCTGATCTTTTCTAACTTATTACTGATCATTGAAAATATTTTTTTCTAATTAACACTCATTAATTTTTTTTACTAATTTCCTCAAAATGAAAGAAATTTTTACTGATTACCATTAAATAAAGGTTATTTTTACATATTTATCCGTATTGCATATTTTTTTACTCATTATCACTCATTACAATTATTTTTTTACTAATTAGCCCACATTGATTGTTTTTTTATTTATTAAAACACATTCCCAGTGTTTGTTAACTGATTAATTCTGGTTTTTATATTGTTTACTAAGTACCACTCATTGTAGGTAATTTTTTTTACATACTACCACTCATTGCCCTAATTTTTTACTAAGTACCGCTCATTACTATTAATTTTTACTAATTAAATCTTATTTCCTATAATTTTTAATAATTCATGTTCATTATCAGTAATTATAACTAATTACAAAAATTTTCCTCTCATTTTTAGAAATTGCCTCTTATTTCAATTAATCATAACTAATTAAGACTAATTTTTTATAATTATTATTAATTACCCCAATTTTCTACAAATTACTAATATTATCTAATATGTATTACTATTTATTAAAAATTAGCATACATTTTACTAATTATCAATATTTTGTACTGATTACCACTAATTTGTATAATTTTTTTATTATTATTGTATTTATCCTTCATTTTCATAAATTAATGTTAATTAGTATTAATTAATAATAGTTGTAATTTATTAAAAATTACAATAAGTTATTATTAGTAATTTCTAATGTCTATAATATATAACTATTGTATATTAATTAATATTATACATTTAACAATTAATGGTCAATACTATTAATGATATCCTCCTACTAATAGTTAAAAATAATTATAGAAACATAAAACTATTTTATTCTAATAAAAATAATATAGCTAATAAAAACAAACTATTTATAAATTAAAATAATTTTTTAAATTTATATATAATTATTATTAGTTTTAAATAACAAATTTTATTTAACTCTAGTTACTAAAAATTAATAAAATTAAATTATAATATAAAAATAATAAATGAATCTAAAATTAGAAACTTTAAATAAATACCTCAAAACTATAATTCTTGTTGGATGAAAAACTCCTAATTTATGTCCCCTTAATGATTTAAGAATTTAATCATATAATGAATTATATTGGATGAATAAAGAAGTATAGGAGAGTTATAATGAAGAATGAATGAAAAAAAGTTTGGTAGGGGTGGTATATATAGGCTAGATTAGTTGAAAATGGACTATTTGTGATGGGTTTCATGTCACAAATCATATTATTTGTGACGGGGACCTTCACAATTAGTACCCACCATAAATAACTATTTCAATATTAAAAATGATATTTTTAAAGAGAAATGTCAAAAATACTCCAATTCAAACAAATTATGTATAATGAGATTTATATTTAGTTGCAAATAACAGTATTAACGAATATTATTTGTGATGTGTAAGTAACCAACCTAAACACAATTCCCACAATTTTTTAAATCCTCACTGATGGTCTTTACAATTATGAATGAATTCTATAACCAATAAACCATAATAAAAATTTAATTGTGATGAGAAATGAGTCTCAATGAAAATATTCCCTCATTAATGACTATTTTAGACTAGTGACATGTCTGTTTCCAATATCCAATTGTAAAATACAATTTTTCCATTATGAATGTTCCATGAAATAAAATATATGGCTAGAATATTTATGTAATAGAGAAAATATGTTAATGAAGTGTTGATATAACTCAATAAAGTATATTTCTATTATCAAATTTCCTTATGGATTTAGCAACATAATAATCAATATAAAATGAATGTGAGATAATAAAATTAACATTAAAATCACATAAAATGTAACATATTTAACATAACTAAAAATAATAAAGAAGTGGAGATACCATATAAAATATATCATGGTGCACAATATCAAACTGGTCTCATGGATTTGATAATGGATACAAAGAAACTCTTACATCATATTAATATTTCAATTTTAAAACCTATGATTGTTTGAACTATTTACTTATTTCTAAATCCACAATTACGAATTGAATATTATGAAAAAATAAATCCATATCTAATATATACACCACAAAAGGAAAGAAGTGGTGAATACACATCATTTCTCTACAATTCAAACCTCAAATAAAAACCCCATATATTAATCCTAAAGTTAATGAAATCTATTTAACCTTTTTTTAAAAAAAACTATCTTAATTGCCTATTTTAGATCCTTATTCATAACTATAAACATTTATAATGTTCATTTATAGTCATTTGATATAAATATATTAGATAGTTAAATTTTATTTTCATCACCAGATGTTATTAGCATTGATTATTTAATTTGTACTAGATTTTTTAAGGGGATTTAAATTATTGTTGGGAGATTGAAGTATCCAAGTTTTGAGTTCAATATTAGTATCTAAATAAAGGTTTTATATTGATTTATTATTTTTCATATTTCATTTCCTTAATATATTAATAATCTAATACGATGATGATGTAGGTTAAGAGCTTGTTTTAGTAATTTTCAGGACTGTGGGGTGGTATCTAACAATGGTAAATGTATTTACAATATGATTCTAGGAAAATAATTGTTATTATTAACTTTTTTGGTATTATAATCCATATATTTTACCTTATATACCAATTATTTATGGTTATACCATTTTCTACGTAGATGGTTTAACAGAACCAAAAAATAATAATATCTAATTTATAGGTGTGTATATTCAAGAAATTGATTCATTTGGAATAATATAATTATTATCTAATAATTAAGATAATATATTTTAATTTTTAGTAGATTAATCTGGTTATAATGGATTTGGATCAAAAATAAAAGTCTAGACTGTAAAATGAAATTTGTCTATTTCATGTAAGCAGTAGTCTTCAAGCATGCATGGGTCACTCTTTTAGTTTCCATATATATATTGGAATATATGTATTTTCTTATAAATATAAAATCATTATTCTATTGTTAGTAACATATTTATTAATTAAAAGGACTTTTAGATCTCATTTGGTAAGGTGGTGATGAAAAATCAACTTTCCATTCATAGAGGCTGTAGCCTGAACGTAGACATGATAACGTACAATTTTGGAGGATTACTAGAAATAGATATTACATTAGAATAGTAGAATGTACAAATATTAGTGACATTTATGTTATAATTCTTCCATTTATAGAATATATATGATGATTTTGAATATGAAAATAATTAAGAGTTCTTTATTGAGACCATTAGTTCTCCCTTTGGATGTCTCCACTGGGTAACAACTTTTGTAGCATTGTCTTGGTCTTTTAGAAATGCATTATCTTCTAGTACATGGAAAAATAGTTAATAAGTTATTTGCGAAAATTTTAGTTGTTATAATTCATTATAATTGGTGTATAAATGTATTGAATGTAGTTTACTTTTTTAAGTTAAGATAATCAGAATTTTCTAATTACTCATTAATTTATAAAAAATATTACAACATTATTCAAAAGTAAAAGGATAAAAAAATTAATCAAATTGAGTGTGGGAGGAGTAAATTTCTAAAATACCTTTAAAATGCATTCATTTATAAGTTTTAAAAATGATTGGAGTCTTTTAATATTAGGATTATGACTTTAACCTTTATTGTTTTTACCTTGGTAACTAGGTTTTAACTATGAAATTATATTTTTACTAAAAATAAATGAAAAAAATATTAAAAAAACTTGATGTTCAAAACATAAATTTATGTTCTATTTAATCTATGAAAAATCCTATATATGTGATGTAATATTTTTATATTAAAACATAAAATGTATAGAGTATTTGTGTTTTATATAAAAAATGATTTAACTATTATGTTTTCTTAATAATGTATTACGTTACTTAAAAATCATATGAGTTAAAATATATTGGTATATGTATAAAATATATTATATTCATAATTTAAATATTTTCCTTTTCATTTATTTGAATGAAATTTCAAAACATTAATAAAACTAAACTTTGAAAATAACGGTTTCACTAATATTAGGGTCATTATCATCAATCATATTAATAAAAAATTTATTAGTAAAAATAAAATAAAATAAATAAAATATTTAGAAAATATAATATCAAATATCAAATATATTTAAGTATATTTTATTTATTCATGTGATGATACATATTTTTAATATATGATAATAAAATCATTTTTAGAGTAAAATGTTACTTATGATTCAACAATGTTAAAAATGGGTTTTATAGATTCAAAACAAAAATTTTAAATTAATTATGATAATATATAAAAATATAATTTTTAGAAAAATGTTCCAATAAATTTTAATTTATTCTTTTATTATGATAATTTCATAATATTAATGGTATTAGAACACTATTATTTTCACTATTAACCCAAAAATCAATTATTTTTTAAAAATATTTAATATAAACTACGATATTAATAAAATTTTAGATACAAAAAATTGAATTCAATATAAAAATTTTAAATTCAAAAATTTATAAATTAATTTTATAAATTAATGTTTTAAATTAATTAAAAATATATACAAAAAACTCGATTTTATGAAAACCTAATGTTTTTAAACATTAACTATTCTTAATATTATATCATATTTAAAAAATGTATATATACTAGTTAATATATAACATTAATATTTAAAAATTGATCAATTAAATTTATTTAGATAAAATATAAAATTATTTAAAAAATAGTTATTTAAAAAAGAATAATGCATTTTAATATTAAATCATATTAAATATTTATGTTATAAATGAATAAAATTTTAGTTTAGTAATATCATTTTATTTACTATAGGTTTTATTATTATAAATTTTTTTAATAAAATTCATATAATATTTGACAACACATTTTATTTATGTGGTATGTGTTCAACAACCAATCGAAACTAGTATTAATTTGAGGAATAAATATATTCGAAAAACATATATTGTTAAATTCTGACTGATTATATTAATTGATTCCTCATAATTTTAATTATGATTCACTAACGAAAAATTATAGGAGATATATACTAAACACATCGTATACTCTATACATAGATATGTACCTCACATTCATAGATACTATGATACTCATCATTTCACTTATAATAGGACTGAATTGATATTTTCCTTTGCCTCAACAACTTTTACTAAATATTATTCCTTAGTTTGTTATATTTGTTTCCAAGGAAAAAACATTAATAGATTCATTATCATGATCCAATTCACATGCCAATATAAAAAACAAAAAATTCTATGATAACATCAAATAAAATCATATTAAATGATCATATGAAGATGGAAACCCAATCCTAAGTAGTATTATCCAACGAAACTGTTATTTAAACCTAAGATACATTTTTGAATTTTTACACATATGGTTCATTCTATAAAACTCTCGGTTTACCCTAGTTTATCCATGATCATATTCTAATTAGTTTTTATAACATAAATATATTCAAATATAACATTATGTTTTATAAAGAGAACATCAATTACTATATTATATCCCCTGAGAGTGTCTAGTGAGGTGTGTAGTGTTATTCTAACTCATCATGTGCTATGAAAAGATAATGTTAATACTAAAATAAAATTATTCCTGGGTGATTGACCCGAGGATAATTTAGTCAAAATCCACTTCCACATACACGTATCCATAATAGGATGTAATTTTGAAGAATCAACATAATATTTACTTTACCAAAACGTCATGATGGTATCTATACTCAAATTTTTCTCTATGATGCATCACAAGGGTTTTCAAAAAAATATTCTTATAGTATTCCACAAAATAATCTATATTACTTTCTAAATATAATAAAAACATTATCTAACACAAACACATGCTTCTCAATCTAACACTCCGAAATGTAGTGATAAAATTAATTTCATTAAGCATTGTATTTAAAATAAATTAATATAACCCAAGATAAATAGATTCCAAATTTACAGTTTTTTAAAATTTTAATATACATATCACAATAATATCAATATATAATGATCTAATTTTGCATCATTTTTGATAAAATACACAAAAAAATTATTTTATAATTGTTGTGAGTATTTCTCCATAATTAATCCACAATAGGATTTATTCTATAATTATTAAAAGTTATAATCATCTTCATAAAAAGTATAATATAAATATTAGAAATACCTTATTTCAAAAACTAAATAAGGGGAAAGTTAACACCAATTAATCAAGGGTTACATCATAATAGTATCTTAAACATTGAGTGATAAAGAAATTACTTATTAAATATAACTTGAATCAATAAGAGTTTTGTATTATTAATTATTGAAAGGCATCAAATCTGAAATGAACAAATATATTTCATCGAAAATTTGTAAGGAATAATGAGATAATAAATATGATTAATGGAGCATACTCATATGCCCATGAAAATAAAATATAACATGCACATGAAACACAACATATAAAATATGTTTGGAACAAACATAATCACATGGTATCATCACCTTCGATAGTCATTACTCTATCCTATGTCATTGTGTGTCCCTATTCTAGCACACACATTCATGATTCATTATTTAAACCAACTATATCAGGAGTCACTACTCACACCCAAACTTTCATTAGTTGCTACACACACCCAAGTCTTTGTGAGCCATTACTCACACCAACTCCCTCATGATGCACTACTCTCACCCATTCCTTCACAAGTCATTTCTTTCAATCAAACAAGGTTTTTAAAGATTAATTTCTAAACTATATATATTTCTCTTATGTTTTTAACTTCTAAAAACTACATTGGAGTGATATATATTACCCTCACTGTCATCATACATACATGTATGTAACACTTAGAATATAAAATCCAACATGTCATAATGAACCCACAGAATTAATATAGTTTCACATTTTTTTCATGTGGACACACATAATGAAATAATTAATAATTCAATTAATAACCATAAAATGAAAATCCAAAGAAAAATATATTGGTTTCCATATATATGTAGTAACATTCTAGGAAAGCGTTGTTCAATTAATAAAATATGATATATTGTTTTTATACAAGATAGATAAAAGGTATAAAATTTTATTAATAATTTCCACAATAAAAAGATATATGGAATATTAATTTGTACCTTTAATAAAGGAAGGTAAATATAGGGATTTAATAGATGAATCGAATTGAAATAATACTCATATTTATACACAATTGATGATTTGGAAAGGAAAATGTAATAATGGATTTCCATGAGTTTAATACAAAATAAATAGTAAATATAAATATGAGGTTAAATAATTGAACATAATTTCAATGAAAATAAATAATATTGATATAATGATTAAAATTAGAGAAATATCATAAAAGTTATTTTAGATAAAATGCGTTTTGAAGATTATAAAGACGAAGTCACAAGTAATTTCTAAAATTCTAAATTGAATATATTCAAAATATTTTGTTTTTAAAAATAATCATTAGTAACGGAGGATTAAAAATATATAATGGATACTTTAAAGATATGTGGAGTGAATGAAAAAATGAAATATCAAGGAATGAACAAAAATTAATAATTTAAAAAATCTTTATTGTAACCAACATCATAGAAATGGATAACTAAACATAAATTTGAAATTTGGAAAACTGGAATGTGTTAAAATATAATTGGGTTTCAAAATATAATTTTTTATCTTTGGATAAAGGGGGATAATATGGAGATAGAGGAGAAACACACATTTAATATCGATGGAATTATTCTTAGTAATGATCTATTTTTTAGAATGAAATTAATCATTATTAATGATTTTAATTCAGAAACCATATTTCATATAGAATGAAATATAAGTAAATGAATAAAATTCAAAATGTAGAAGAAAAATATAATATAATACTGAAGATCATAATGCAAAATTTTAACTCATCAAAGTTAATTTGAGTTATCAAAATAATATACCTATTTAGTTATAAATAATGAAAACAACATATGGAAGAGATCCTGAAATGGGACATAAAATCTCATAAAATAGAGTGTATATATATATATATCATAAGTTAATGTAATATTAAATTGAATAAACATTATATAATAAAACATGTAGAATAATTTCAAACTTGTATCATTAATATGCAAATTGAGATAAAGAAAATGTCACATAATGTTATTCTTTTGAATTGAAAACCCATGAATGGTAAAACCAGATTTGAAGAAAACCCTCACTATAATTCTTAAATTTCACTAGAGTTTTTCAACTTCTTATATATAAAATAACCATATTAAGGATATTATTCAAAACCATATTCCTAAAAATAACCCTTTATAATGATCATTTATAATTATTTTTTTAATATATTTGTTATATATATTTTATTTTCATCATTAGATGTTATAAGCTTCAATTTATTTAAATACTTTTTTACATTAGAGATGTTGATTATTGTTTATATATTCCAATATAATAATTCCATGGTAATATTAGGTACATTAATAGAGATTTTATGTTATTTTATAATTTTTTAATTTCATTTTGTATTTGGGTTATTTAGGATTCATGGCGAAGAAGTCATAGATGAGCTTTCTTTGGTAATTATGATGAAAAAGTTCTCATGTCTTAATAATGATTTATATTTTTCCACTAAAATGGGAAAAATTAATAATTATTATTTACTTATTATGATTCAATTCCTCCAATATTTATGTTTCCTTTTTTAAACCTGATCAAAAATTATAACACTGTTTATATATGAGGTTATGCTAACGAATACAAGAATAAACAATAACTAATTGTTAGGGATGGTTTCAAAAGTGATTCATTTGGAATAATATAAATATTATAGAAACATAATGATATTATATATATTATTTTAGGGTTATAAATCGGGTTATTATATACTTTTATAATTTATAAAATTTGATATTTTAAAGTGAAAAAGCTCATAATCATGGTGATGACAGTTCAGACGTACCCATAGGCGATGCATGCATTTTCCATAAACATAGAGGAAAATAGAGATGATTATTTTATTTCATAATCATAATAATTCTATAAATATAATATAAATTGACTAAAGATACATTTATAACCTTTTGTGCATGTCACAGATGAAATATCAAGAATGCCTTTCATGGAGATGGTAGTCGACACACACACATGACAACATCTTCATTTTTCAAATGGTTTTGGGGGATCGTAAAAAATTATTATTATATTATTATAATATCAATAAATATTATTATTAATATTTATATTATAATTACTTCATATTTATAATAATTTTTAGGGGGTAGAAGGTCAAAATGATTAAGAGAGCCTGGTTATGAGTGTTACCTCACGCTTTGGGTGTTCTACCTCGTGTAACAATGTAACAATGTATAGGTTGGTCTTTTAGAAATACCAAATCATTTAAAATGTAGGTAGAGATTTTAGAAGGTAATAGGTAATATTTTGAATCATTAGAAATGTTTTTTATAAGTGTATAAATTTTTTCAAATTTGTCACCTTATAAAATTGAAGAATATTTAATTTTTGGAATTACTCATTACTTTACAATATTTTCATAACATTATTTCAAGGTTAGAGGATCTCAAATAAAAACTAATTGGGTGGGTGATGAGTTATGGTTTATTATATATCCATTATTTATTTGGTTACATGTTTTAAACATGTTTTTAGTCTTTTTAAAATTAGATTTGTGACTTATAATTTTTTTTACCATGGTAAAATGTTTTTTGAAAAGATATTAATTTTTTACTAAAATATAAGAAAATAACAATTTAAAAATAATTTATGTCTCAATTATAAATTTACACTAAATTTAATATAATTCAACTCTTAGATATGTGAAATTTAATTTTTAAATTCAATCACATAATATATAAACAATATTTTTTTATAATAAAAGATTTTATAAACATTAATTGTTCTTTAAAATTATATATCATGAAATACAATTTAAAATCTTGATAATATATATTTATATATTTTAAAAAATAGTATTATATTCATTATATAAATATATCATTTAATTTTATATGATAAATCTACAAATCAGTAATAAAAAATTCATTGAAAATATCATTTTCCTAAGTTTCCAGGTTATTAACATTTATATATTTACTCATACGTTTATGCATAAAAATGAAATTTATATTAATTAATAATACGAAAATTCTTATACATCATATTGAATATATTTTTTATATTAAATTTCTATAAATGATAAAAACCAATTATTAATAAAATAAAAAATTGTTATTAGGTAAAATTATTACTCAACTCTCCAAAATGTAAATCATGGGTTTCATAAATACAACATTGTGTGTTTAAAAATTTTATTTAAAATTATAATACACATTTTTTAGAAAATAAATTAATAAATTAAAAATTCATTCATCTATCATTATAATTTCATATGTTAATGGTATTAACAATTTTGATAATTTTTAACTATTTACAAACAAAAATAAATTTTTTAGAAAATTATCAAAAACATAACCTATTATAATTATGAAATGTTCACTCCAAAAAAAGTAAATTTCAAAGATAATTCATATTATAAATTTAATAAATTAAGTTATTAAATGAAAATACAATATATGAATAGAAATTATTTTTTTGTAATTGATTTTTTTAGATAATAATTGTTTAAATAATTTTAATTATAATAAATTATTAATTTATAAAATATAAATTTAATTTATTTATCTAAAATATATAAATTATTTAAAATAGTTATTTGAGAATAAGAAATCTCATTTATAATTACATTATATTAGTTATTTATCTTAAAGGTATGCAATTTTGTTATGTAATATATTTTTATTTACCAAAGGTTTTAATATTATTTTAATTTCATAATGAAATTATGTAATATTTAATGTCTCATATCAGTATGATTATATTGCAAAATATGTTATCAAACATAGTATTTCTTAAAAAAAATATATATTTTAGAATACTGAGGTATTACAATATCCATTAGGTTTTTTATTAATTCGATTTTAACCCTTGATCCGATAGAACCTAGAGGATATTGTACATAATAATATGCATTGTAGCATAAGAATTAGGTAACTAAGGTTTTGTTGAAATGAATTTTCCTTCATTAAAGTGTTCTTTCATTGAAATTTATTTCATTTAATTAAATAAATTATTTTGAAATAAATTTTATAGAACATTGATAGTTTTTATTTTTAAAATGTAATTTATATGGGATTAACCAAGGGAATGATATGCCACCATAACGTAGTACAAAATTTAAATTATTATAGTGATCACTGGTGAGAGTTTATATTGTTTTTAATTGGTTTTTTCATGAGATAGAATTTGATTCTTGTTATAGTTATGTTGGAATGTGGTTAGGTTGTTGTGGAGTTTTCTCTTCTCGATCCATAGTTAGGGAGTGAAAAGGTTCCAGTTATCTAGAAAATTGGTAGGAATTCTAATTTTGGATAAGGTGTGGGGGTGGTATGAGAATTTAATTTTTTTTGGAAAAATCATCCATCATTTTGATTTTATATGTGTCCAATGTATGTTGAAGAGTGGTTAGAAAAATTAAATAATATATTTATGTTTTTAAATATTTCTATGACCATGATTATTGAATTTGGATATTATATTCTATTGTTTCCATCTATGGTGTGATAATTAGTTGAATTTTAAGGTAAACATATGGACCATAAATAAAAGTGTTTATAGAAGATATTTAAGGATAATTACAACATGGAGGTTTTGATGTATTCAGTGTACTAATAGTTCTTGATTATTGAGTAGGGTGACCGTTCTATAATAGATTACTCATTAAAATTTAATAATATTGTTAAATACGAGCAAGAGATATTGAAAAATAAAAAGCTCATTGATATGATATTTTTTATGTCACTATGTTAGGGTATATGGGCTTGGATTATTATATTCAATCTATTTGATTATACATATGTTATTTGTATAATGAAAATAGTAGAAGAAGATATTTTTGTAACCCAAATGGTTATTTCATTTCATCCTCAGATCGGTGGAATAAAGATTTTCTTTAGTACTATAAACTTGAAATAAATGAAATTCTAATGAAATTTATGTGAGATATTATCCAATGCTATTGTGGTAAAGGGTTCTCTGTAGTGATTCTGATGTGGTGAAGTGGTGCACCAAATTCCTTGAATATTGAATTTTGAACATAGATTTTTCTAGTGTTTCATGGTAGGCGATCTAAATAGTGTTGGATCGAAATAATGATGTAGATGCTCAATATACAAGAGGGGGGTGAATTGTACACTTTAAAAATTCCTTTGGAACCTTTAAAGATGGTTACGGATAACTAAGTTTTCCTTAGATAAGGAAAGTTCTAAGTTTAACAAAGTTAACCTAATCAAATTCACAACACCTCTAACACCAATTGAAAACATGGAAAAAGGAATGAGGTTATAAACTTCAAGACCTATGTACTTGCTAAAAAATTGGAAAGAGATTCCGAAAGTAGGTTCCGGAAATATCGATCCGGAAATTGAAACTTAACTAAAGATTACAATATGAGATTCAACCTTAATGCGTATAGAATCTAAATGAAACAGAGTACATGTAAGGAAGTATAAGAAAGTTATTCTTTCCTTATAAAAAAAATGTAGCAGAAACAAACAAGTAGTAAAACTAAAAGTAACAAGATATAAGTCTTTTAACCCAAAGTGAAGGGTATCTAACAAACTTGGATAAAGGTCCCTTGATTTATATTTTCAAGAAATTCTGTCATACCCACACCAGGGTAAGCCCTCAATACGAAGATCGGGATCTCTGTCTTGCTATCCCCAAAAGCCCTCAACATCAAGGTAGCTAGAACCTCTATCTTCCTCAGCAAGGAAGCCCTCGAACTTTAAGGTAGTTGGCACCTCTGTCTTCCTATACCCAAAAGTCCTCGAATGTAATCACCAACAATCGGAGTTGCACGATGATTTGAGAGTTAATAAGAGCCTCTATCTCAAGAAATCACTTCAAGCATGTAATCACATAAGTAGAAGATTAGTTTTTCATCAGTATCGTGCTCTTTCAAATGAGCTCCTATTTATAGGCTCGGTCGACCTCCTTTCCAACGGTCATATTTTCCATAAAAATCAGAGGGAGTTGTACATGTGTCACTTAACCAACGGTTAGTTTATAACGGAATAGACAACATCATTTTGTAACAAAACTAGTGTAACAGAAGGTACGTCACCGTTTTAAGTCTAACTCAAAAGTTCGGAGTGTAGATTCAGAGTGTAAGAAAAATATTTAAGAGTAGACAAAATATAAAAGTGTAAGAAAAATGAAAGTTCGGAGTCTAAGGAAAAATAATATTCGGAGTCTAAATAAATTTGTAGTGTATAAAGCAAAGATGATCAGATTCTGTTTAATATGTGAATTCGGAATGAGAATTTGGAATGACAATTCGTCATTAGAATTCGTAATGAGAATTTGTAATAAGGATTCGTCATTAGATTTTGGTGTCAAACATCATGAGAGTTTGTATCTAGAATTCGGAGTGGATCTTTATTAAAGTTCGTATCCAGAATTCGGAGAGGAACTTCATTACAGTTCTCATCCAGAATTCAGAGCCTAAAACAGAATGCTTCATATCAATGTTTTAAACAATTCCGATAATATAGAAATGAAACTGATTCATATAACTAAGAAATATATGGATATAGATAATGAAAATATGGTAAGAATAATTTTCTTTATAAAAGAGATTTTCCTTATAAAAGTTGTTTTCCTTATAAAATCAATTTTCCTTATAAAAGAAATTTTCCTTATAAATGAAATTTTCCATATTAAAGACATTTTCCTTATAAAAGAAAATTTCCTTATAAAAGCAATTTTCCTTACAAAATAAATTTTCCTTATAAAAGCAATTTCCCTTATAAAAGAAATTTTCCTTAAAAAACAATTTTCCCTAAAAAAGAAATTTTCCATAAAAAATAAATTTTCCATAAAGATAAGGTGTTTGTGATTTTCAAAACAAGAAGGAATGGAAAAGTCATAAAGAAAACCTTATTGATTCAACAATTTCCCCCTATTTGGAAAGCACAAAAATCCTTTCGAAAAAGAAAGACTAAGGATAAAAAAACATTAAGGCTTATCTCCCTTTGCTTATGGATGTTGATGAATATGACTAACTCCCCCTTAGGCTTCGAAACTATAAGGATCATATTATAGATTTCTGGAATGATATTTCATTAAGAATAAGAATGTCTTCTATAATGAAAAACCCCCCCTGAGATAAACTCTATTAGAGTTATTTTTCTTTCTCCCCCTTTGTTAAGCTTCTTTTTCCTTTTACCCTTTTGTAAGGGTTTTTTTTCCTTCTCCCCCTTTGTGATTTTCAAAAACAATTCAAGGAAATGGAAATTATAACAAAGTACCTGAAAAATTAGTTACAACAACAAAATAAATGAGCAAGAAATATTTTCATTAAGTTTGAATGTTCAAAAAAAAGAAAGCTAAGATACAACAAAAGATCAGATTTTTCTATTTTGGATCGTTTTCCTTCGACATAAGACCCTTGGGAATAGTCTTTATCTTCTTCAAGTATTTATGATCATCCTCTGATTGCCTCTCTAACACAACTATTCTTTCACTTTGAGCTTCAATCTTTTCTTCTTGGGATTCAATCTTTTCTTCCTGAGCTTTCAAAACTTGTTCTTGCTTTAACAACTTCTCTTCAATATCAATCCGACGATCCCTTTAATTCCTCCGGTTTTGAGCAACAGAATTGAGCTTCCCATTCAGATCTCTGACTTCTTGAATCCGAAAATTCTTTTCATCTATCAAATTTTCTTCAAAGGAATATGTTAGATCAATTATCTTCCTGTCTTCTATCTCAAAAGCATCTATAACATTATCTCGGAATTCATCCAAGAGCCTCATCTCTTCTACTGTTTTCTTCGACCAACTAGTCATTTTCTTACAATACATTTTGTGAGCTTCATAGCAGACAAAAAAGTTTTGAACTGAGCCAGGATCTCAACACATTTATCCATAACCACGGATACAATGTATATTTTCTGATTTAATGTATGTTGGAGCATCTGGCATCTTGAATCAATACTTGAGAAGGTTGTAATAGTACCTACCATCTTCTTTAATGATTGAACAACCTAGTCATTCCCCAACGATGATGACTCTGAATCCGAGACTTTTCTTGGAGAATTTTCTTCTTCAAATTTCTCATCCTTCTTCATAAAGAGTTTTATTAAGATAAGGTCTAATCAAAACTCGATTTATAGTATAACAATCAGTACTTAAAGCTTCATCCCAGAAATGTCTAGCTATAGAATATTCACTTAACAGGGTTCTAGTTATCTCTTGAAGAATTCTATTTCTTCTCTCAACTACACCATTCTGTTGAGGAGTTCTAGGTGCTGAAATTTTTTTGAGTAATACCTTTCCTACTACAAAAAGTTTCAAAATCAGAATTTTGAAATTCTCTTCCATGATCACTATGAATAGTTTTCAATGGATGGTTTTTCTCATTTTTACCTTACCTCTAAAACTTTTGAAATAAGAAAAATCTTCAGACATCCATCCTAGAAAATAAACCCAAGTAAATCTAGTGTAATCATCAACTAGAACAAACACATAATATTTTCCTCCAATACATCCAGTTTGTGTTGGTCCAAAAAGATCCATGTGCACTAACTGTAATTCATCAGTTGTTGAGACTTCAAAGATTGATTTAAAACTAGATTTATGTTTTTTTCCATATTGAAAAGGATCACAAACTTTATAAGAATCAAATCTAATCTCCGATAGATCCTTAACTATTTTCCTCTTAGTGAGTTTTCATAAGTTAATAAGGTTAAAGTGTCCTAGTCTTATATGCCATAACCAGGAATGATCTTCCATTGCACTTAGTCAAGGTAAATCTTGGCTCATGAGGTCTTCTAAATTTAAGGTGTAAACATTATCTTGCCTATTGGCTGAGAGAATAAATTCTTCCTTGGGATTTTGAACTAAGCACTTATCATTTCTAAAATTCACAAGGTATCCTTCATCACATAACTGACTTATGCTAATGAGGTTGTGCTTAACACAGTTAACAAAAAGAACATTTGAAATCAATGTTTTACCTAGAAGAACAATATTACCAATACCAATAATATCTCCCTTATAATTATCTTTGAAAGTTACCTTTCCTCCTTTCGTTGTGATAATCTTATTAAAATAGCTTTTGTTACCAGTCATGTGACGGGAACATCAACTATCCATATACCATGTATTGCTGCAATTACTCTCGTTATTTTCCTAAAATTAAGAAAATAATTAGACTTTCGGAATCCAAAATTGTTTGGATTTGAGATTTCAAGATAACAAAATTTTAGGAACCCACATCTTCGTAGATAAATATGGTTCATGAAATCCTAGAGATTGGGTTTTGTTTAAGGAACAATTCTTTGCCCAGTGACCACCACATTGACACTTGTACAAAATGGGGAACTTTTAGGAACAAAATAATTGTTACTAAAAATTCGTTCTGCATGGGTATAACCAAATCCAGATTTATTTCTTAAAGGTCGTATTTGAGAATAAATTTTATCAAAATTTTCCTTACAATGGGAAAAGTTTGATAAACACTTCTTTAAGGAAAAAATTTCAGACATTAGTTTTAAAACCATGTTTTCAACCTCAAAATCATTAGTTTTAGAACTATATCTAGGCTCGAAAATATTTTTCTTAGAAATTACATTTTCTAACTCTTTAGAATGTTTGTTAATCTCAGAACTTACATCCTCAAGATTTTTCGACATAATTTCAAACTCAGCATTTTTCCTATCAAGATCTTTATAAATATCTGATATCACTTTTGTAAGAATAAAATTCATAGATTTTGCCTTATCTAGTTTCATTTTGAGTTTAGAGTTCTCAATCTCAAGAAGTGCTGCAATCCTAGAAACTACTTCATAGGTAGGTAATGTATTTTCTTCATCAGAAGAGGATTCTTAATCTGATGAGTTATAATACATAATATCATTAGAATTTAAAGATACATTGGTCAGTGATTCAGCATTTCGTACCTTATCCATAAAAAAATTATTTTCAATAGGTAATCTGGCTATAAGACAAAGATTCTTCTATCCTGAAGATTCATAATCAAATTATTCATCTGAAGAGTCACCGCCACTGGCACTCCAGGTGTGGCTACCTTTCAACACGTTTTTAGATTTGGCTTTATAATACTTCTTTCTGTTCCTGCCTTATTTTCATTCTTTCCTTTCATTCTTTTTGAGAAAAGGGAAATCTGGTGTAATATGTCCATCTCTCTTTCATTCATAACATGTGACTTCTCGATCGTTCCAATCTTTCTATTCCTATTTCTTATACTTGGATTGGAAATTTCTTTGGACAGCTATCTTGTTCATCCTTCGAGAAATATTTGCTAATTCATTTTCAGTGACTTCACTCTCACAAGATTCTGATTGAAAAACCATCTTCCTAGACATGGAACTATTTACTCTCTCAGGAGTCTTAGATTTCATATGATTTGATGTTGTTGTAAAAGCAACAGTACCATTCCGATTCTTCTTTTTTATGTTGTCAGCATCTCTCTTAATTCTGGTTTAATGTTGGAGAAGTGTTCCGAATAACTCATCAAGAGAAATTTGATTAACCTTCCTGTTCTCATCTATAGCAGTTCATTTGGATTCCCACTAATTAGGCATAATATCAATTATCATATCCACAAGTGCTTCATCATCTAACCATTTTTATCCCATAGACTGTAAACTGTTGACTATAGTCATGAACCTCTGTTGAACTTTAAAAATTGGTTCACCATAAAGAAAAATTGAAGCCACGGTATTCAGCTCTAAGCATAGCTCTCCTACTTTCAATCAATTTAGAAGTTCCAAAGTGTGTAACCTCTAACTTCTTCCAAATACAATTAACTGCTTCACAAGAAGAAATTTGGCTATATATATTTCCAGTCATTGAACAAAGTAATGTATTGCGTACCTTATAATTGAGTTGATACTCTTGCTTTTGCTGGTTAGTGAAAGTTCTAACATCCTTATCAAGAATTTTATAGTCACCAGTAATCATAAAAAAGTTTTCCACTCCAGTATTGATAACAAAAGTCTTCATTCGATCTCTCCCGTACTTATAGTCATTACCATCAACGATTGCTGGTCTTGTAGGATTTTGATTATCAATGGAACCAACATTGACTCCTGCCATACTAAAAATAACCTTCGGCACACAAACTATTTTGTAGAAAGAAATTCTTAACCACAATGTTTGGAATGACTAACTTCATAATGACAATGTTTAGAACGAGAAAGTTCGGAATGATAAAGTATGCAAGAAAAACTTATACGTGAGTACAAGTATTTCAGAGACCTTCTCTGATACCAATTGTAGGATCGAAATAATGATGTAGATGCTCAATATACAAGAGGGGGGGGGGAGGGTGAATTTTAAACTTTAAAAATTCCTTTGGAACCTTTAAAGTTTGTTATGGATAACTATATTTTCCCTAGATAAGGAATGTTCTATGTATAACAATGTTAACCTAAGAAAATTCACATCACCTCTAAAACCAATTGAAAACATGAAAAAAGGAATGAAGTTATAACCCTCAAGTCCTATGTACTTGCTAAAAATTGGAAAGAGATTCCGAAAGTATGTTCCGGAAATATGGATTCGGAAATTGAAACATAACTAAAGATTACAATATGAGATTCTACCTCAAAGCGTATAGAATCTAAATGAAACAGAGTACAAGTAAGGAAGTATAATAATGTTATACTTTCCTTATAATACAAAATGAAGTGGAAAAAAACATGTAGTAAAACTACAAGTAACAAGATATAGGTCTTTTAACCCAAAGAGAAGGGTATCAAACAACCTTGGATAAAGATCCCTTGATTATACTTTCAAGAAAGTCTGTCTTACCCACACAACGGTAAGCCCTCGATACAAAGATCAGAATCTCTGTCTTGCTATCCCTGCAAGCCCTCAACTTCAAGGTAGTTGGAACCTTTGACTTCCTCAGCAAGGAAGCCCTCGAACATTAAGGTAGTCGACACCTCTGTCTTCCTATCCCCGAAAGTCCTCGAATGTAATCACCAACATTCAGAGTCGCACAAAGCTTTGAGAGTTAATAAGAGCCTCTATCTCTAGAAATCACTTCAACCATTTAATCACATGAGTCGAAGATCAGTTGTTCATCAGTATCGAGCTCTTTCAAATGAGCTCCTATTTATAGGCTCGGTCGACCTCCTTTCCAACGGTCATATTTTCCCTAAAAATCGGAGGTACCTGTACACATATCACTTAACCAACAGTTAGTTTATAAAGGAATAGACGACATCATTTTGTAACAAAACAAGTCTAACAGACGGTTAGACATCATTTTTAGTCTAACTCAAAAGTTCGGAGTGATGATTCAGAGTGTAAGAAAAATATTAAAGAGTAGAAAAAATATAAAAGTGTAAGCAAAATGAATGTTTAGAGTCTAAGAAAAAATAATATTCGGATTCTAAATAAATTCGATGTATATAAAGGAAAGATGATCAAATTCTATTTAATATGTGAATTCTGAATGAGATTTCGGAATGACAATTCATCATCAGAATTCGTAATGAGAATTTGTAATCAGGATTCGTCATTAGATTTCGGTGTCTAACTTCATGAGAGTTTGTATCCAGAATTTGGAGTCGAACTTTATTAATGTTCGTATCCAGAATTCGGAGTGGAACTTCATTACAGTTCTCATCCAGAATTCAAAGCCTAAAACAGAATGCTTCATATCAATATTTTAAACAATTCCGAGAATATAAAAATTAAACTGATTCTTATACTTAAGAAATATATGGATATAGATAATGACAATATGATAAAAATAATTTTCCTTATAAAATCAATTTTTCTTATAAAAGCGATTTTCCTTATAGAAGCGATTTTCCTTATAAAAGCAATTTTCCTTATAAAAGCCATTTTCCTTATAAAAGAATTTTTCCTTATAAAATCAATTTTCCTTATAAAAGATATTTTCCTTATAAAAGAAATTATCTTTATAAAAGCAATTTTCCTTATAAAAGAAATTTTCCTTAAAAAAGAAATTTTCCTTAAAAAAGAAATTTTCCTTAAAGGTAAGGTGTTTGTGATTTTCAAAACAAGAAGGAATGTAAAAGTCATATAAAATACATTGTTGACTCAACAAATAGGCATTCCAATCTGTTATCATGGGTGAGTGTTCACGGTTCATTCAACCAATAATATAAATAAAAAATAAAAAATAAGAGTGTAATGAAATTTGGTCTAGTAATAATTGTAGAGTTTGGAGGCCTTACCAAGATAAGTGATCCAAACCTCAAATTATATAAGTGAAATTATTCATTTTTCAGATGACATTATAGGAAGATATGACTAATATATGACCATATGTGTTTTGAGGTACAATTTATATTATTTTTTTCCAATATATTTCTTGATTATTGATTATATCATTCATTTTTATTTATATAATTACATGATCATTTGGGATCATTTGGGGAATTAATACCCCATTTACTAAAAATGAATATTATATTTGGTGAGATTAATAAATATGGACTCTGTTGTCTATCTAGTTTCATTTTTATTAATAACTAAAAATATCATGGGGCATTTTAGTTATTGAAAAATATATATATTATTTGATTATTATGATTGATTGTGTGGTAAAATTTGAAGCTCAAATTAGTAGCAAAAGATGACATACTCTCTTGATTGAAAAAAATAGTGTCATCCAGATTTTAATTTATTGAAAGGTAGACATGCAATAATAAAATATATAATAATATGCAATGTTATATTCTAATCATGTTAGATAGTAGGCATATTATTTAAGTCAATTGAGGAGAAAGTCTTTCCTTTGAATTCTAGTGTAGAATATCAAAATCGATATAATTTTCATAATTAATTGATTTTTATAACCTCTAATGAGATAAGTAAAATTTTCTATTGAATTTATTCTAAAGAAAGATCATATTTAATTTATATATTATCATAGAACAAATATAGAGTTATGATAGTTAATATTTTTTCTAGGAGAGTATTGTAAAGACCCAATGTTTTTCACTGAAATTACATTCTTATAAATATGTCATTAAATCTCATAAAAACAAAACATAATTAACTACTATGTGCTATGTGACCTTTAAACATATGTTTTTCAATTATGTGTTTAGAATTTTGAAAATCTAGCACACACGGTGGCAATAATTATATAATTTCTAGTCCGATAATAAAAACATACTTTTTGTTGAATAGTAACCTACCCTTAAGAATATAAACATACATTAATGAATAGTGATACACCCAAATGAATACAAAACTTATATATCATATTATATAAAAAGTATTCAAGTTGAAAGAATGATATAGTTATATTTTAGAATATGTAAATGAATGTTTTAAAACCAGTTTTTGATAATAAATTATTAATTTAAATAAATATTAAAATAATCATATATAGAAATTTATTTTGGAAAACTGGATTACTTTTTTTGATTGTAAATTTTGAAAATGGCTATGTTAAACTTTTCATATTTTTCTAAAATACATGGATTTTTTATAAATATTAAAATATGATAATTTACGATAAATGCTAATGGATTTATTGAGTCATTGATGATAATATACTGACATAAGACCAATTGTTACTATGGTTTTATATAATAATTTGACATCGCTCTAAGTAACCTAATTAAATTAAATACCACAGACTATCTTAGATGTTCACTAATAGCATATAAATTCAATGTTGCATAACAAATTTCATATTACATGTTTTTTCAAACATGAGTTTAATCAAACCTGTCATTTAAACAAAGTAAACAAACGGACCCGAAAATGAAATTGAACCTCATAACCAATCAAAATGGTTATAAATGAACATAAAATGATTATAATAAACCAATTAAATATATAAAAGGTTATATAATTTTTATTTAATAAACCCAATTTTTTTTAGGTCTTAAATAATAAGTGGAGAACAACAACGAATTTAAGGTAAGGGATCCTTTCAATTTCACTCTTTAATCAAGATTTTCCTCTATGTTAAACCTTTTAGTGTAATTTGTAATGATGGGGTATGATTATGAACCATCCCAATAAACCCATTATGATATATATGTGATTAGAACCCCCATTTCTCTCTCATCAATCCCTCTTAGTTACACTTAATACCATGTTAATAAAATGTTACGAATTATACCTGAACATTCATTGTTTTATTGGGTTGCCTTATATTTCATTATAAAATAATGGAGTTATTTTATATATTTCTGAAAATATTGTATATTATTTTTAGTTTAAAAATATATTTTATTAATAACCTTTCACCATTCTCTTTTGGGGATATACATGTTTTTAAAAGATTCCCTCCTTAGATCTTTCTGATAAGCTAACCTATTTTTAGGGAACTTCTTTAATTTTACCCGATTTCATTTGCAATATATCATCTTTTTTAATCCACCATTGTCTTTATAAAATTAGTACATTTATTATGAAATCCATATTGGATAAATTCTGGTTTTATATAAAATATATTCCTCTTTTCTATTTTAATATATCAATTGTATTTTTCATAAAACCACACAAAAATGTCTCAATGCTAATGATTCTAAAATTCATTTATTATATGTTGTCACTTCTTTTTAAATCCAACTTCCATGTTATATGAATATTTTACCTTATTAACATCCATTTATGTTCTAATAAATTTCATTCATAGACACTTTCATGATACTCTAATTGTTTATACTTTATGTAATGATTTTGGTACCCAATTCTTTCCATGGGTATCCTTATGTTTATCTATAGTTGATTAGATAAGATTATTTACATGGAAAGAATATACGGGAAAAAGTTGAGATGGGTGCGCCCAAATTATACTCTAATGTATTTGGTAATGTTTATGATTTTGAGAAGTGATGTAAAACGGGATTGGCAGTTAGCCTTGACACGTTCTAAAATAAGAAATTGGATTTCCAGTTAGCCGTGACCCGTACTAAAATGGGAAACAAGATTGGCTGTTTGTATTAACACGTACTAAGGACATATTTTAGGAATCTACCCCATTCATATGATTATATGTTTATATGATCCCATGCTTATATGATATGATTTCATATTATCCAAGCTTTGGATATCATTATGTAATCCCTTCTAACACATGTTCTTAAGATGTATCATTATGTTCATTGCCTTACTTGGATTTTCAGATCATCCCTTTGTCCATGTGTTCCCCATGGTTACCTATGGATATGTAAGGGCTGAGTGGAATTTTGGAGCTCTTTATGGATTTTAAATAATTAATTAATTTATCCCCATGTTTTTTTATTTATACACCAAGTATTCCAAGACACTATACATAACGATCTTTGGCTTTTACTCGGATGTATAATTATCCTTCAAATCATGTAATGTTATATGTAAATGGATTTGGTCTCTATATTTTTTATTAGAGTATGGTCTATTTATTTTTGGAGAATTGAAATAAAGAACCTTAGTAAGAAGCATAAGGATGAGACTAAGTATAAGAGAACATTCCTAAATCTTGGTGAGTATTGAGTATGTTGTTTATTATGAAAATACATACCTATCTATATACGACCAGGTAGAGGTGGCTCTCACATATATATATCTAAGGGTAACACCTAAAAAAACTATGTTGAGCTAGACTTGAATGGGAACTGGTTCATGACAATAGGCCTTGCTCCACTCTTGGTTACCACACTATTATGGGATATGGTTTGGTAGATTCAAGAGCATAGTACAAACCAATAGTAAGGGGGAAAATCCCATAAGAATATAAGTTAAGAAATAGATCGAGGAAAAAATATATATAAACTAAAGGAAACACAAGTTAGGATATACTACTTCTTTATATGTTTATCCTTTTTTGTTAAATGTTTTCTTTTTTCTATGATCAATAGCTAAGTATTCTTGACCTCAAATTATACATTATTTTTCTTAGATAATGGAGGGAAATAGAAGAACATGTTCCAACAACCAATTTGATAGGAAATATGATAATCTCCCAAATGATATACTAGATATGATGAGAGTGTTTGCTCAAAACATCATGAAAGTACTTTCTTATCCTGCTCGAGTTATGAATAATAACTTGAATCATGAAGAATTCCCTCTTCCTCCAAGTAAATAGCAAGTTGATATAGAATCCTTCATGTGGAAAAGTCCTCAAAGGTTTAGCTGATTATCTGATGCCCTTCTCAAAGAATGATGGTTTAACTCTGTCGAAAAGATATTCTTCATCCTCCAGTGCTCGGCAGAAGAGAAGGATGTACTGGGTGTCTATCAATTTGATGAATAAGCTCATCAGTGAAGGACAGTGATCAAGAATACAAATTCCCATGATGAAATTGATTCCATGGATTCATTGGAATTAAAGAGGATGTTTTTAATCAAATATTTTTTTCAAGCCCTATGTCTAAAGATAGAAAGAGAGTTTCTCAGACTAATGTAGAAGGAATTTGATTCTGTCAAGGAATATGATGAAGAAAATACAAGCCATGCATGGTACACCTATGGATTTGTTAGGGACAACAAAATCAAGGTTGATTACATCTATAGGGGACTAAATCAGAGTCAATGAAAAGACTTGAAGATTGTAGTCATCGATAGTTTTGAGGATTTTGTTTGTTGTGCCTTCAAGGTTTATATGGTTATTGGAGACTCTCAGTGGTCTAATGGGACCTGTGACAAGAAGTTAAAGATAGATAAAAACATGGGTGATTCATCAATCAAATCCCATGATGGAATGAAGCCATAAATTTCCCCTTGTAAATGATGTGGGAAAAATCATCATGGTAGTAGTCTGAAGGGAAACAAGAATTACTTCAAATGTGGAAAGATTTTTCATCTATCCAAGAACTTTTGAAAGGATATGAAAAATCATGCTATTGTTGAAGAAGAAAGGAAGGTTCGGAGCTACACTCAACCTATAGTGTAGTGTTACAAGAAAAAGGATCTTTGGAATTATGAAAGTAATTTCCCTAAGATGAGTGTTGTTTAAGGAAATTAGAAAAAACCTCCAAGGAAACAAGGAATGGATTATTCTATTACTACTACTAAGGTGGAGCAAATAAATGATGTAGTGAAAGGTAATCTGGTTATTCATTCAAGAATAGTGAACGTACTATTTGATTCTAGTTCTACATATTCTCTCATATCTTGCATATTTAGTATAACTATTCAAGCACAACCTCAATATTTTGAGGAAAAGTTTTCTATGAGAAAAAAAATGGTGTAATTATGGCATCAATGACTTATAACTCCTCCCTGGTTAATTTTTGTGTACTAAACCTCCAAAAAAACTCTCAGCATACATTCTTTAGGGAGTTTGATGCTATCATGGGCATGGATTGGCTATCATTATACACTGAAAACATCAACTTTTGTGAAAGATATTTCACTCTTCACATCCAAAATCAACCTATGATTCTTTACAAGAGTAAGGAGGAAGATGAATATGCTTTAGAATCGCCATCTTTAGTTTGGATATTGCTTCCTTCTGGGATGTCATATCAAGCTCAAATGATTGAGAGAAAGGATAGAATAATGCTTGAATAGATGCCCATCCTGAGAGACTATACTGTTGTATTCACTGAAGAGTTTTATAGTCTTCCATTTGAATGAGATTTTGGGTTATCAATTGAAAATATCCATAGATCTATAAATATCTAAAAAAACCTTATAGAAAGGCCACCATAAAGCTAGGAGAGCTGAAGAACAAGTAAAATGTGACTATAGAAAATGGTTTTATATGCCCGAGTGCTCGACCATGATGAGCATCAGACCTATTCATCAAGAATAAGGATGGATCAATGCGCATTTTAATTGATTATCATGATATCAATAAAATAACGATAAACAACAAGTATCCCATACCTCAGATTGATAACTTATTCGATCAGCATCATGGGGCCAGCTATTTCTCAATCGTGGACCTCAAGTTGGTATATCACCAATTACAGGTGAGGAAGGAAGATATTCCCAAGACTGCCCATTGAAAGTGATATATACACTATGATTTCATAGTTATTTCCTTTGGACTCAATAATTCTCTAGAAATTTTCATGGATTTAATGAATAATGTCTTTATATATTTCCTCAAAATATTTTTGGTAGTCTTTATTGACGATATTCTGATATACTCTAAGAGAAGAGGGGAACATCATGAGCATATGAATACTGTGTTAAAGAATTTTTGAAGGGATAAGATGTATGAAAAGTACAATAAATATGAGTTCTTGATAGAGTAAGTATCATTCTTGGGGTTGGTTATCACTAGCAGAGGGATATATGTATACCCTTCCAAGATAAAGGCAGTTGAAAAGTGGCCTAGAACAACTTCTATATCGGAGATCCATAATTATATGGGTCTAGATAATAGTATCGATGATTTGTGAAGAACTTTTCTTGATTGCATAACCCAATAACCAAGATGACATGGAAGGGAGAAAATTTTGTCTGGACACATGAATGTGAAGACTACTTAAAGGATTTGAAAATGAGGATTATCCCTGCGCCAGTAAAAAAACACTCATCAAGTTGTTAACTCTTTGTGGTGTATAGTGATTATTCAAAGAAGGTCATATGATGTGTGCTATTGTAAAATGATAATGTGATATACTACACCTCAATGTAGCTGAAAATATATAAGCAGAAATATCCCATGCATGATCTAGATTTGGAGGTTGTGATCTTTGCGTTGAAAATATGGCAGCATAATCTCTATGGGGAGAAGTGCGAGATATATACTGCCCAAAAGAGTCTAAATATATATTCATAGAGATAGAGCTTAATAATCATTTGAGAAGATGGATATATATCATCATGGAATATGACCGCTCAATCCACTACCATCCCGGTAAAAAATACAAGGTGGAGGATGCTCTAAGTAGAAAGGATCCTGCATCATAATAAATGATGAGAATTGAAAATGATCCAATCTACTTAGATTTGTAATGGAAGGAAATTATAATCTTTAATGGGGGAGTGTTATCAATCCTTTATCAAAGGATTTCTCAAAATTCCTTCTTGGAGAAAACAAAGGATTCTCAAAGAAAAGATGTGGAAATTCAGAAAATGGTGGAAGCTATAAGAAATGGGATATGCTCCGATTTCAAAAATAATGAGGAAGTGGTTGTAAGATTTGGGACATAATTATGTGTACCATCTGATCCAGAGATAAAGAAGGTGTTATTGAATGATACACATAGATATACCTTCCTTATCCACCTAGGGAGAACAACGAAGTATCGAGATCTCATAGAAAACGTTTGGTGGGACAATATTGAAGGGAGATTGATAAATATACTTCAATGTGCTTGTTATATCAGAAAGTGAAGGATGAAAGGAAAACATCTAAGGGGATGATGCAACCACTACCCATACTAGCATGAAAGAGAGAGAACATTACCACGGATTTTGTCATTGGACATCCATGTACATCCAGAGGAAACAATTCTATATGGGTCATTGTGGATCAGTATACAAAGACACATCATTTTTTTGCGATTCGAGAGGACTTATCATTGGATTAACTTGAATAGATTTAAATCAATGATGGGGTAAGGTTATTTAGAGTTCCACTATCTATTATATCCAATCCTTATCTGAGATTGAACAAAAAGTTATAGAAATGTCGCCAAAATGCATTATGAACTAAACTGAACTTTTTTACGGCCTATCATCCTCAAACGGATGGACAATCTGAGTGTACTATTCAGACACTTGAAGACATTTTGAGAGTGTCTTATATGGACTTCAAAGGAGTATGGGACCAACATATTCCATTAGTTTAATTCTCCTACAACAATATTTTCCACTCGAGAAATTGAATGGAACTATTTGAATCACGTTATGGGAAAAGATGCATAACAGTCATGTATTGGGATGAAGTTGGTGAGAGTTAGCTTCTAGGACATCAAATAGTTGATGAAATGGTAGAGAAGTTGGAAGCCATTCAGCAGCATACCAATTTAACCCAATGTCGACAGCAAATTTATGCAGACAATCCTAGATTAGACCATTAGTTTAAAGTTGGTGACATGGTATTTTTATATATATCTCCATTGAATAATGTAATGAGGTTTGGAAGGAAAGGGATGTTACGTCCCATGTACATCAGCCAATTTGAAATCATTGATCGAGTTGGAGATGTGGCCTATCGACTGGAATATCAACCAACCATGTAAAAATATGATGATGTCTTTCATTATCCCTATTAAGGAAGTACATAGCTGATCCTTCATATGTACTCTCTTGAGAGGATGTATAATAAGAATATGATCATTCATAGAGGAGCATCCATCGAAGGTCTTGGATCATAAAGAAAAAGTTCTACGCAACACGACTACTCATCTATTTATGGTTCTTTGGGAATAACATATGTTCGAAGAGGCATCATGGGAACTGGAGGAAGTAATGATGTAAAACTACCCCCATCTGTTTGTGGCCTAGAATGTAAAATGAAATTTTGATAGAGAAATTTCTTAAGGGGGAATAATTAAATGACATGATGTTTTTAAATGGAAATTTCCTTATTATAAATATTACATAAAATGAAATAAAAATAAAACATAATGAACTACAAGGTGCTCAGTGAACATTAGACATAAGCATGAAACTTCTGTGTCTAGAATTTTGAAAATATGAAATACATGGTTGAATCAGTTAGTTATTTGGAGTCTGATAATGAAAACATAATTTTTTGAGAATAGTAACATACCCTTATAAATAGTAACATACCCTTATGAATAGTTATATATCATAATGAATAGTAACCTTACAAATGATAATATATAAATAATAATGAATTTGAATTTATGATATACCGATATTTTAGAATATATAAATGAATGTTTTAAAACTAGTTTCTAATAACAAATACGGTTTTAATTAAAAATTAAAATAATCATATTTAAAATATTATTTTTGAAAAATGGATTTCATTTTTGGATTCTACACGTGGAAAAATGGTTAAGGTGAATTATTTATATTTTTCTGAAATATATAATATTTTTATACATAGTAAAATATGATAATTTTCGATAATTGCAAAATAATGGATTTATTAAGTCATTGATGATAATTTGATGATGTAAGACTAATTAGTTTGATGTCACATGAATTTATTACGATTTTTTCCGGTAATCTTCGCTATTTCTGGTCTTGAGGGAATATAATAAACTGATGATTATAATTTTTTGAAAACCCTTCTATCATTCACTAGTAAAACCCCCTTACTCCTTTTTCTTTTCAATAGACTCAAGCCTTGTGCCTTGCCAATATTCTACCCAAATATCACCCCAAGATCCATCCTAAGGTAAAAACACCCATATCCTATTCAAATTACCAAAACCTCTCCCCTTAAGTGGTTCTCAAAGGAGGAAGCCTCGAGAGGTAAATTCCACTTTCCAATTCCTTCATTTCTTTTATCTTCTTTTATTTTTGTTTCTTTCCTCACCACCCTTCACCCAAATCATATGATAACTCCAATTACATACATATACTAAAATATTTGTATGCTAATGGGATTTTTCATTGTCTTATCTCTTTTTCCCTCCTATTATTTAATAGAAATGTCAACACTGTTTGAGATGTGCTAATTTAACACATTCATGGACAACAATTTATCAATTTCTATTATCTTCCTTAATTATATTCATGAAACCTTTTTTTATGGTTGAACTAGTTTATTATACATATAATATATCCTATTTTGGGTTCATCAATCCTTTTTTACAAATGTAATTAATTTATAATGAAAAACATTTTATTTGTAATCAATCCCAACTATTAACAAAAATGGTTGTCACTATGGTTAAATATAATAATATAACTTCACTATACGTAAACTAATCAAATTTAAAACTATGTAATCTCCTATATGTTAACATCTAACACATTACGTAAATTCTGAAGAACCAATTTCACCCTACATGTTTATCCAAACATCAATATAAGAGAACTGATCATTAAAACCTTGTAAACAAACGAGCCCGAAAAATGAAAATGAACCTCAAAACCAATCAAAACTGTTATAAATGAACATAAAATGATTATACAAAACAAATTAAATATAGAAGTGGTTAAAGAATTATTAATTAATAAACCTAATTTGTTTACACAGTTTTTTAATTACATGTGGAGAACACCAACAGATTTAAGGTAAGAGATCCTCTCGGTTTCACTCTTTAATCCAGATTATCATATATGCAATGACTTTTTAAGCAACATGATTTTTAATTTATGCACCCAAAAATCCTCAAAAATTCTTCATTATACTTACAATAATATAATGGGTCATTCTTTATATATCCTAGGTTTATTTTTGTTGTATGTCTTCCTCTCTATAAAAAATTTTGACTGATGATTGTGTGCTTTAATTTAGTTTAAGGGTAATACATTGACCTTTTATCTATCACATGCTTTCTCTTAATTTTACACTCAAATGATGACATGTTGATGTCATATTCCATAATATAAAATTATATATTGGAAATGTTTGTTCATAATTTTATGAATTTCAGGATTTATTCTATTAGGTCATAATTTGAGGGTATTTTTAAATAATTGTACAAATTCAATGTTTCACATAGGTAGGTGTACATAATTAATTATTAATAATTGTTTTATGATTATATATAATTAATGAATATAATTTAATATTTTTTATTAAATCATGATTTTTAATAATAATTTGGTCATATAAGTGTTTTATATGAAAATAAGGATTCTCATTCGTGTTTTAAAATGATGTTGGGAATTAAAAATGATTACTTCCATTTATTTTTTCCCCAAATAATTATTTTCTGGTATTACTATATGTAAATAATGAAAATTTATAATTTTTTAATTTTTTTATTAATGTGTTTAATGTGAGATTTGTATAATGGTGTTTGAAATAATCATATTTTTATGGTATTTAATTACAAATCTCACATGGTATAGATGTCTTTCTATTATGGATTATTTAGGATAATTAATATGGAAACTATATGCTTCACCCGTGCAAATATGGACACTTACAGTTCATATCCTAAGGTGTTCATAAAATTTTATAACTAATGGAAAAATGTGACACTCACTATATTATGGAATTTGGACATGTGAATGGGGATTAAAAACAATATAAAAGTTTCCATAGTATTAATATAATGTGATTTGTCATTCCTTATCATTTGGGTTGCAAATAAATTTCTAGTTTCTATCAAAATATAGAAAATAAGGATTTTATATTTGATTTGTGAAAACAAGGTGGTTTCTTTGTTTTTGTATGTAATGACCATATTTTCAAATTCATATTCCATAAAAACGTTTGTTCTATGAATTTTCAAAAATGAAAAGATTTTAATTTAATATTTTTTAAACTGTTGTAATATTTATATAAGTATTGTAAATGTTTTTATTAATATATATTTCTCAATATTTTTATAAAAACAATGTTTACGTTAATATTTTTTCGATTATAAAAATTTTCAACACTACATATTGAGATTTTTTTTAATTTTACTAGAGTCCTTGGAGGAATCCTTTTGATTTTATACCCTCTCCACACATTTTTAATAGTGTGAATAAAAAAAAAATTTGTCTTTAATCAAGTATGGGGATTATTTTTTCTTCTTTATTTTTAATTCATTATAACACGTACAAAATTATAACATATGAGTTGGTTTCGCATGTATTTAGTACATAATTTTAATGTGGAATCTGTCTTAATTTTTATTTTTGATATTTTTAGTTTTTTTAAAACAATAGTATTCCTTTTTAAATATTTTCCTCCTATGGGTTTTGTTTGATGATATTTATATTCAAATTAATTGTATAGGTTTATTTCATTGTTGAAAAATCCCTCTATAAAATTAATTTATCTCTCACCATTAATAAAAAAAATTAGAAATTGGTTAAGGTGCTTTAGGTCATGAGACATATCAACCTAGGTCTAGGAATTTCAGTTCCCATTTCAAGGTATTTTGGTTATGGGTCTCTATTATAAATACACATGATAATATATATCACATCAAATGATATTTGAAAACACTGCTAGAAAATTGTTAATCCAATGACTACATCAAAGTCACATCAACCAAAAAAAGTATCCTATGATATTCATATATAGTTTCTAATTATATAATCATAATCATCATAATATTATTTTTTTATTATATATATTATTAATAAATTATTATTTCTATGAAACATTCTATATTGGTTTTGATACAACTGATTATATTTGGGGATATATAAAATGAAAAAAAATCCCCATACCATTCTTTATCTATGATTTGTCTTACATAGAGATGATGAGTATCACTACGAAAAATCAATTAGAGTCCTTCATATACATGTAATAGGTTGAATAAAAAAGTACCAAATCATAATTATTGGACACACCATGCTCTCCATGATATATTATTACATTCATTGTCAAATGAGAAGATGGAAGCTTGACATGTTTAACCATGATGTTTTGTTATCATTGATGATGTTGATGTTTTGTCCTGTAAAAGTTTATATTTATCTTTTATTAAAATACAGAGTCTAAATGGATTCAGATTGGTTGAAAATTAAATAATTATTTTAAAATAAATTTCATTTAAGGGTTGAGTGATAACATGAATATGAAACAATCAATCAAAGGGAACTAATCTTTATTGAAAATTATTACATAATTATAGTAAAATTGAATGAAATTAGTTCCATTAAACTTATTTAATATACAATTAAAGAGAAATTACTTTATCATTGGTTAAAATTTAATATTTTTTTTTCAGAAAATGGTCTCTTTTTTCCCAAGACAAGATGTGTTTTTCCATTCTAATCTTAACTTTTTTGAATATGAAAATAAGAATATATCTTGGGAATTGATCAATGTCCTATACATTCTGTAGAGAATATAGGTATATCCAAATCAAATTAAAGGACTCAAAATAATTTATTTCCTTTAACAAAACTCCTACAATACTTAAAAAGGTACGTATAAGTATGATAAAAAATAAACCAAATAATGATCTTTCAATGCTGTAGAAAATTCAACTTAATTGGATAATGATGAAAATGACCAAGGAAATCCTACACCATCCCCTTAGAGCCCCTATATTTACCCGTTGGTCTTATCACCATGGGTTATGAAGGAAGAGAATTATATTTATAACATAAAACCTTCATCTATAAATTAATGTCCTATTTCCAACCCGGAAAATTGGAATATACAACATGAATTTTGATTTTAAAAAGAATATGAATCATGATATTTGTTTTCATGACATGAATCATTGTCCGAAGATTGATCAACAACCTCTTATAGAGTCCTCGTATATTATTCCTCAGAAAATGAGAAAACATTCCAGACATACATATTAATCTTATTTGGTTTATAATTATAATATCCATAATTATTATTGATCTAGTTTTAATATGGAATATACTCCAAATATCTATATGCTATTTCAACAATAATTAATTTATCTACCTCATATATTTTACATTATTAATTTGAGGTTTTTGTTCCTCCTCTTATATGACCAAATCTATAATATGATCCAACTGGTGTTGTAATATACTAAAACAATATACACAAGACCTCCACTATGACCAATATGAGTTGATTCAAAACACACCACATCCACAGTCTTGATCTCTATATCATTATATTTATAAAATTAATCCTTATATTTTACATTAAATCTCCCTTATCGTACTTTATTTCATGGAGAAAGTTCATGATAAACATGGAATGTAAGAGATATATTTTATTTTCACAATGTACTATATAAATCCTTATTCCTTCACACCCACAAATACTATATCATTTCACTTAATTCAACACACCATATATTAGTTACTTATGAGTCCATGTTTACATAGGATCATTTTTAGACACTGATGAAGAGACCATCACAACCAGAGAATTGGATAAAACAGTTGGAGCGAACTTGATCCAACATCAATCATCTTCGATAAATAATTCAGATTAATTTTATTATGATATTTCCTAAGAAATCCATTTATTAAGATGTTGTGAGTCATGAAAATCTGTCAAGGTAATCCAAAATCACATCCCAAGGATTTTATAGTATTCATTGTTTCATAAATTGAGATGCTAGTTATAATAAAACATCCTAGGGGCTTATTTGGGATAAATTACCTTTCAGATGTCATAGAATGAAGAGGTCACACTATGATTTGAAAAAAATTCATCCTTATACCAGTACTGGACTTAGATTAAAATCAAGTAAAATTATTTAGGTTTATTTTAAACATAAAAAAACATATTGATCCATGAGCTATAGTTAGTCCCAAAGATTGTGTTTTACGATACAAGAAAATATAATTTCTTACAAGATTATAAATCATCTTTAGGATTTTAAGATTTTAAAATGTGGGAGGAAGGATAGAGAGTGAAACCCAAATCACCAAATATGTTGTACCATAATTAATCAAGAATTCAAATGACCATTTTATCAAATAAAATCTTACATATTAGATAAAATGTGGATCTCCACACCACAAGTTAATTAATCCCACATCATCATTGAATTCTATGAGAATAGTTTGAGAATCCATCAAATTTACCATAACCTAATTCTTGAGGCCCTATGACGCATTGAATAATTTATCAAAAGAATTGATATGTCAACACTAACTTCCAAATAGATAAATTACAGAGTAGTAATAAAGGGACACAAATTTAGTGAACTCATACAAAGAGAGTAGAATGAATGGAGATCCATTGAAGAAATTAGTGACCTCTTGGTACAACGCCACATATATTACTATGTTAAATATTAATTTGAAATCTAGTAAGATAGTTTTTTCATATTTAAAAGTACTTGGTATATGAATAAGTCAATATTTATCTATTAACATTGAATAACGTACAACTATATGTTGAAATTAAATAATTACATTATTATTATTATAATTTTGATAACATATATATATATTACATAGAATGGTCTAGATTGATTTTTTTTTAAATATATAAATATTTACAATAACATTAATTAAAATATATTTTTTTGTTTCTTTTAATTATATATAACTAAATTTTATATATAAAATAATCAAAATATTTTCAAATGGAAGCTTATTTTAAATAAATATTTTTATCAAACCAAATTCCTAAAAAAAATTAAAACTATATGGAAAAGTAATTAAAAAATTTAAAATCTTATTTGGGTGACTCATTTGAGAATTATATTTTTTAATATTAATGAAATTACTAATTTTATAAACTTCAATTTTTTTGGAAATCAACTATGGTGATGATAGATTTATTATATCAACCCTGTACCACATATGTAATAGCCAAAAATTAAAATATTTGATTGCCTTTAAAAAATATAATTTTTTGATAGCTTACTCCACATGGACAATTAAACTTCAGTGAAATGATATTTTATTTATATAAAATAGAAATATTTATGTATGACTGTTAAAACATAGAAATTGAATGGCATACAATTAATAAGGGTAACCAATTTATGAAATCTATTTATATTTAAAATAAATAATACTTTTAATATGAATGAAAAATAATTAATTTACATAAACTTAAAAAAAATTATAGTTTAAAAAAGATGAAAAAAATAATTTTATAAGATGTGAGCGACTATTTCTAGATTTATATAATTAATGAAAAATTATATTTTATATTAATAATTGGGTTACAATATATTTTTAAATGATATCATATTCCAATAATAGGAATTAATATTTTAAAGTGACATTTTTCAAAAAATTATTTTTATTATATTTAAAGATTTTATTCAAAAAATGATTTTTTATGTCTTAAAATTTCAAATAAATATGTATTAACATCATTTTTTAATTATTCACATCATAATTGATTTATTTTAATTTTTCTTCAGAAAATTTTAAAATTCATTCAAATATACGATTCTTATTAAATTCGTATTTTTTGGACATTAGAGTTATATTAGAATGATGTTAAAATATATAAATACTTATATATATATATATATATCTTTATATATTTATTTATTTATAGAGAGGAATAATTTGAGATTTAATATATTCTTTGAACTTATAAAACCAATAAAGACCATTTTTACAACTAATTAAAATAATACATTAATATAAAATCATGTTTCAGTCATCAGTTTAAATATATTATTCTCAAGATGAGGTTAAATTTGTACTACCATAGAAGTCCCATACCTTTTATTCTATTCATAATAATTTAATACATGGAATTAAATTCAATGGCCATAATAATTTTATCTTATATATAAATTAATTCTATTTTTTATAAAAATCAATTTATTTATAATTAGGTGAGTTTATTTAAAATTACAAAATTTCATTACATTAAAATTTATATTTATTTAGAATAATTTTGAATTTATAAATCCAAAGTATCAAATTAGTTTAATGGTTAAATTATAATATTTTTCATTTAAACTAATTACAAATGATTTATATTATTTACGAAGGTAAAAGTAAAACAAGGTAACAAAATTGTTAGAAAATGAATAAAAACAATCATAGTTGTGTAAAAAATGAGTCTATGTTATTAATATATAATCTCATTAAATTTCAACTTTGATTTTTACAATTTTTTTGCAATTCATATTTGTAAATTCGCCGCATGTTACTAAAAATGTACATGTTACTCAAAAAAATACACTTCTGTTAACATATAAATAGGAAACATCATCACCTTAAAAAGTCTATCCTATAATAAAAAATAACCACTTAAAATATTCCATTTTAATCTCCCTATACCCCGCTCTAAAAAAACCTTGTCCCATGGTCACTCATAGCTCTCATAATCCCTTAAAAACAATGATACTTCCAAGTAATATTCGATTCCTCAACATGAGTATTATAAACTACATGGTTTACTACTTTACTATGTTCCTTAATATTTATAATAAACAAACTAATATAATGAAATTATTTTGATTTATGAATTTTATTGTGATGATATTAATGTTATTGTCATTATTCTTTCATATAACCCATCCATTATGAAAAACAAAACTATTTTCTATGAATTGTGTGGACCACCACCTCCACTATAAAACATGTTTTGTTTTCCTTCAATGTCTTAACATGATAGATATATTGATGGTATTAATTGAAAAATATGGATTTTATTCATATCATTATGGTTATGGTATGAATATTTTGTTATCCTATTAAATATAAGATCAAAAAATGATTATCATTACATTAATAATTTAAATGATAAAACTAAGTGAAAAATGATATATTCATTCAAAATAATGACATTATATCAATTATATTCATTTTATAGTTCCATAATATTCATATATATCACAGTGAAAAATAATATAAAAGTTATTAATTCTTATGGTATAATGATATTAAAACTAAGACAACTCATAATTGTCCATTAATTAGGGTAGGTTCATGTATGGGTTAGTTTAACCTTATACTTGAACAATACTATATATTTATGTCAGGGATGACTATGAGAACATATTTAATGGTGTTTTATAATATAAAATATTGTATAATGTTATTTTATATGTATATTTATTTCAATTTTTAATTCATCTGTTAAAAACAATCATTTATAAAAAATCACCAGATCATAATTATTAGCGATTTGATCATCAAGGATAATGAATAAAAATCTCTTGAAAAGTATTTATAAAATTGTAAATTTTTATAAATTTTCCTCAGATGTATATTTATTTACCTATTAAGGATGAATTATGGAATAATAATGAATATAAAAATCACAAATATGAACCATGTATAAATGATCAAAAATATTAACACCCGATATAACAAATCAGATGATTTCATATACAAAATGACTACTTATAAATAGTTCGAATGATATAATGTGTAGGTAAGGTTATTATTTAATTTAAAAATATTGTTATTTTTATGATATAATAGGTTAAATCATGTTTGTGGATGTCGCCAAAATAAGTTAGGGTTTTCATATGAACTTCCCTTCATTGAGACATGTACTATATTTATGAACCCAATATTGAATATGTAGTGCATATACTATTGGAGGTTTTCCCTAGAAAAAACATATGTGTAAATTATTATTACATGTAACAATATTTTTGAATATTAATAAAATTTTATCACATCAATAGTATTTGATAATGTCCTAAGAGTAGTTTTCACACTAAAAGTTTTCCATTGTTCCTTGCTATGATGAGAACCAAAGAGGGATATTAAACTATTATTACAAATATAATTTATAGCTATATTATTACAATTTATGGAAAAATACTATACAATATATTAGGGGTGGAGACTCATAGGACATAGAAGAACCATATCCTGGTGTACACGATTTTTCTTACACTACATAGCATATTATGAGAATGAGACCAACCTGTTTGAAATCCACATTCATATGTGTTACTGGATGTTCCAATATTTGGATTTATGTATTGAAACATATACCTTAATATTATGATTATTGAAGATTATATGTCAATTGCATTGATACATTGATGAAAACATTGACAATATATATATATGCGGGGAGATTGGATACATTTGGAGCATCACAAGTAATATTTCATTTTAGAATAATATAATAAAGGATTTATCCCATATGTATTTGATAAAAGATGATTTCATAGTTTAATTGAAGAAAATTATGTATCATAACAAATTATCGACCATGGTGTTCTATAATCAAGTTAGCTTTAATTAAATTTTGAGATATAGACATCAAGCACATAGGGTTGATGGAACCGATATGGAACCTGCTTGATTAGAGATATCTCATTAAATGGATTTCATTTAGCAATAAGTTTATAATAGAGGTATTATGTCATTTTAGGATTCACATAATTCTTCATGGGTACCTTGGTGAATTTCTCGATGCTATCCATGGACATTATGCTACATCACCTAATGCCACTGGGGACGATGCCTAAAGATGTCTCACACTAACTGAATCTAGAATCTCAATTAAATAGTATTTGTTTTATTTATTATTCGACATGTTGAAAATATATAATTACATCATGTGGTTTAATAATTATTCATGTATTAATGAATCTTATATTCTATCTGCTGTTATTCAAGAGAATATTATGTAAGAATAATATTTTAGAATTTTTTATTTAATATTTAGTAAATATAATATTTATTTATTGATTGGAAATTAATGGAGTGATTTTAATTTATTAAAATAAATAGTCATTATTCAAGGAATAAAAACTATTGAGTTAGAATGGGGGACTAAGATTAATGGTTTAGTGATAAATAATATATATAGATATTTTTTATTTAATTATATTTAATTTAATTCGCATGTTAAGTACATTAATTATGTTATGATCATTATTTTATGTAAATTCATATAATCTTGGTACATTATACCCTTTATTATATTATGTGGTATTCTATCCTTATTTTATGGGATATATTCAAACCATATCACCCCTTTGGAAAATATTTCACATTTCATTAGATATATTCTAGTGAAACCACACAAAATTTTCCCCAGATGGATTCTGATCAAGATATTATATTATTGTATTAGTAATATAAACATTTACCTATATTGTGTGAACATAAAAATAATAATAACATAGATTATATGATTTTTAACTATAATTTATTATATACTATAATCCTGGGGAAATTTATTTACTTTCCAATTTGTGTTGTTACTGTAATGTTGATTATGTTTTTATTATCCCTCCACCTTATTCTTATGGATGGGTTATGCCCAGGTTATCCATTTTATTAGAATTGGAATAGTATTATATTTCCTTATGTTGTTATACAAATTATTATAGTAATATCTTCCTAGATATTCATTTATTTACTTTCTCATATAGTGAATGCATTGGACATAAACATGAAATAGTTGGAGATAAACATTAAATTGCCCCTTGATGCATTTATAGATATCATGAGACATATAAGGTTGAATTGTAATGTATTCCTCTTCTCGAAAATAGATATTTTCATGGAATAATGCCTTTTATAGCATGATTTCATGACTGTTGTCCCATTGATAAGTAAAGTGTCTTGGAACAAGGACATGGAGGATGTTTTTTGATGTCTGAAATTACTCATTTCATAGATATGTGATTAGAATTTTTGATATCCATGTTTTCTTTCATAGAGGTATAATGGTTAAATTTTCATTTTTTGAATTAATTCATGTTTTTTACCTATTCCTTCAATAATTTTGATTCAATATTTATTCAATGAGTACATCTTTTATATGTTTTCTATATTTAGTGTTTGAGCTCACCCTTTTTTCGTTGTTCCATTAAGCCATGCTATATATTAGTGTAGTGCATGTGACATGTAAATAGAGATAAAATGTTTGAAATAATTTTTGGGATATATTTTATAACTTATAATGAATAAAATAGGTTTATTTATAATGAAAAATTATTCATTTGATAAAAATAACATGATATTAATCAATTTAATTTTTTTTTCTAATTCTCTATATCTATAAACAATAACATATCCTTCAGAATTTTGTGATGTAATAAATTTCTTATTTTCATAATTATGGATGGCTATATCAAGTATTTTAATGTTGATATCAATCAATGTATGTAATTTATATTTCTAGGAGCATTGGATCCAAGGGATTGGGTTTGGACCATCATAACATATCTCTAGTATATCTCTCATATCGATGATAAGACTGAATATATTAAAAAATACATTCTCTTTGACATGGTTATTAAATTTCATATTGCTGATTTACTAAGTATCATGTTGTCTAAATTTCTCCATAGGTGGATAATTATCTATATGACAACATGTGATATTCAGTATTTTATTAGAATCATAATCAATAACCATCATATTATCATGAATTGTAAAATATCATGGGTTAAAATAAAAATCATGAATTCTCTAATGGAAATAAACCCTTAAATTTGTTATTATAATGACATAATAATAAAATAACATCATATATAATACAAATACAAAAATGGTATAATCCATATAATGTTTCCTAGGTTGAGGAAAATTAAATTTAATAGGACCCAAGCAGAAAACCAATGACAACTCTTTATAAATGATGGAATAAAATAATCATTCAAACTAAAATATTATAACAATACATACTTATTATATGTTTTTATAATCAATAAAAAATAACGTCTTCAAATAAAATTATAAATATTATCATAATATAATTGGTCATAGAATTAGAATAAATAGTAATTATAATGGAAGAATTATTCTTTATTAATATGCAAGGTATTTCATCGAACAATCATTTTTTGAATTAATAATCAAATTATTATTTCCTATCCCAAAATTTATAATATATACATGGAATATTATATTTGGTGTATTCTCCTTGATCAATGATATGTGTTCCAGATACATTCTTGATATTGAAAGCCTAAAATGAAATAAAATATCATGTTTTTACTATAAATGAAAATTATATTATTATTTTTTGTATATGTGTGTATCCAATATAGTATAGTAATTATCCCTTTTTAGGTAAAACTATATTTTTTCATCCATTAATTATAATATTGATTTTTAATAGGATATAATGATTGGGGAACCCATAACCTAAATTCAAATGGTTTTACTTTTATAATGTTATATGGTTAAGAAATATTCCTCATTTACAGTTGACATGGGTATTATGTTATACTTTTAGTGAGTTACAGAGAAAAGGTATCCATATAATCATTAAAGGTAATACATATCAGGTGATATTGTTAATATGGAGATTATAAATATTCTTGGATTAAATATTGATGTATTTAACCATAATTTTTTTGTATAGTTAGTAATAAAATATATTTTGAATGTATAATATTAAAATTTCAATATATAAATTCAAATGGAATTTCAAATTATTTGGATAGATCAATAAATATTTTCGGGATACATAAATTAGACAATAATCCTAACATTTAACATGAATTGGGATGAGAAATCCCATTCCAATATAATATTATTTCAATATCACTTTTACTCTATGATTTATTGTTTTATTGTATGGCTTAGTAAATCATTATATTTATATATGATATTTTCATTGTGGTAGGTCTTTATGAGTAGGAACAATAAAATTTATTATTTCTTTCCATTTCTATGATAAATGTAGAATAAAAAAATAGATTATCACAATATTTTTCTATCATTTATTTTATAATAATTATACTATTTATATATTATTCAATCCATGATGAGTATTTTATTATATTCTATTTTATTGAAGATATCTTAGATACTGTAAATCCAAAAAATTATATCAGAGTCATCTGTTGATTTTTTTGTCAGTCTAAAAAATATTATATTTAGAATAATGATATTCAATATATGGATATATTTTTTTTCTTATAATATTAAATGAACTTGATTTTTTTCATTTATTATTTTCATAATTATATAATAAAATACTATTTCATATTGTATGATATAGTTAGAAATAAAATATTGAAAAATAGAGTTTCATATCATAGAAGTGATATATAATATTTCTTATAGTCATATATATTTAAATATTTTTTTCATATATCACAAGTAAAATTGGTTGAAAAATAATGAAGTTTAGTGAATCATCATATGAGGTAGATCATATGAAAAACTAAAAATAAATATTATATCATAAATTTAATATCCTTTTACTTATATTAGAAATATATTATTGATTGATTTTTTATGGAACAATCCATGTCTAAGTCATAGTATAAAATAAAGAAACTAAAATTTCCCAATTTCATTTATTTTTAATGCTAAATAAATATAATAGAACATTTACCATTTCATTGATGAACTGATATATTAATGAGAATTTAAATGATCTTGAAAAATATCATTGATAAGTGTAAAACTGATTATGATCTTTCTTGGTTTCTAGGACCTATATAAATATCCCAATGTATTTGATGGGTCCACTATTCCTCACGGTATTATAAAACCTTTATTAAATAAAGAGTGGAAATAATTATCTTTGGATGTTTTTAAAAAAACATCATACATTATTCGAATTAAACAATTATTTTTGGCATTAACTGATTAATTTAGACGTTTAAGGACACTCCTCATAACATTAATGTTTCTCATTTCTAGTAAACAATTTCATAAATATCCAATTTTTTAGTAAATAGATTCATTATTGTTTAATGGGAATACTTACATACGTTTTTGACAATATTAATCCACTAAAACATCATAATATTAAATCTACATAAAACATAAAATCATATTAACATAATATGACTCCTAAAAAACTCATTAAAAATCCACATAAAAATTAATAAATAGAGGAAACAAATAAAATTATTCCATCTAAAATTTATTATTTGAAAAAAACAATTACATTTTATTCTGGGGTTCTGACAGCCACTCCATTCATTGATAATTAATACATCATCGATCAACATTTCAAATAGATTCATGGAATGAATGATATCCCAAGTGTGTATTATCATTATTGTTTCAATGATTTTCCCATATACATAGGATTATAACCTCTTTTTTTCACTAAATTCGCTAGGAACATATTTAGAAGATCTATGATGAGGATTATAATTTTTAGATTTCCTAATATTATGAGTTAATATTTTATGTGCTCTACACCATTCTACAAGAACAACTACAATTAAACGATTCATTTGTGGCTTGATTTCCTCTCATTCCATGGAATATTTGACAATATTCACATGTATATAAGTGAAATCAATCAGATTACATCCTCACAAATGATTTTTGAGATCATCATTTCATAAAACTATTATGTGGAGAGCCACAAATCACATGGCCTACTCATGATTAGCCCAACTTGATGGTGCTGCTATACTAGGAGTACAGTTCACGAAAGTGAATCCCTTGTTATGTTTAAATTAAAGGACAATAATTAATTCATCCCAAATTAATATTTACATGTTAAATTTAATCCATGTGATAGGTGAGCAATAAATCTATTTACAAGGGGGCCAATGATTACACTATAATTCAAACTATTCAACTGGTCATGATTTAAATTGTGGTCTTCAAGCTAACATAAAGTAGATTAAGAAGTAGTTTTCCACCACTATAAGGATCTTATTTATGTGAACCCATTTCTATAAATAAATATAAATTTCTAATATATTGTTTAAATCCAGATATGAATATTCTATGTTGCAAACCAACACCTGAACTTAAGAAAGCACATTTTACAAAGGTAAATGATTGACTCTCAAATAAAGAGTTACCTATAATGATACTCACCAGTCATCTTGTAACGCCCGAGACTTTTATGAGAAATATTTTGTTTTTATATAAGGAATATTTCACTACACACAACACAATATTTTCTTGCATTACACGCAACTGCGGCCTTCCTCGATAGCTTGCGTCGTACGCAATACCGAGTTCCACTAAACAACGATATGCTATTAAAATATTATTAAAACTAGCTGTTATGAATAGTAATAACCACTTTTTGTAATTTTATAATTTTTATTTTTCAAAATGGACTTCATTTTTGGATTCAGAATATCGAAATTAGCCTAGAGAGAAATTTTTGTATTTTTCTGAAAGCTTTCAATTTTTGATGAATAGTGAAACCACTAATTTGTAGTTAAAAAAACTGAATTTTTCATAAAACTTAATTTTACCGCTTATGTGAGTGGAATTTCAAAAATCTGAGAGACACGGTTAATATCAAGGACTAAAATGTGGTTCAATGAGATTAAAATAATTTTTGGAGAACAGTAACTTTTTACTTTTTTACCACAGTTAAAAGTAAATAGGGTAATTAAGGGTAAAAGTGTTATTATTATTACCCTAACACATGTCCCAATTATATTGGATATGTTTAATTCGACAAAAAACAACCTTAGTAAAAAATATGACCATTAAGGCCCACCTGGATTAGATTAGGACATTTATTATTAATTTATTTAAAGAAGGGTTAAAATAGATAAAATCAGTGTTTACTAAGTAAATCATTTTTAATATGAGGATATACATATGATAAATTCTACTATAAATATTCATTAGAAAGCTAACACAATTCTCTACATAATCGTATTTTATTTGTAATTTGTATACATTAAATAATGTAATTTATTTATGACACAATGATGATGTAGTAATTATCTTATTAATGAAATATTGACATAATTGATGTTATAAATACCCAAATAAATGTAATTTGAGACTTTTTATGAATTAAACTAATTCTATAGGTTAATATGACATGATATTATTGATTTAATTAACTTGGATCGAACTAATCATTCTGTTGCGATTTTCACAAAAATCAATTACTAAATACTGTCAAAATTGACATAAAATAGTTTTTAAAAAACAATTATATTATTAATTATTATTTTATTCCTAAAAATATAAGGTTCAGCCAAATGACTTATATAAGGATATATATATTAATAATAAACAACTTGGGGATCATTTGGCTTGATATAGTAAGTTTATTAACCTTATAGTGTAAGAAAATAAGAAGACATGGTAAAAGTTAAATCATCTAACTTAACGTTAAATCTAAATGATAAGGTCAAAATTGATTCCTAAACTTGTCTAAATTCTTTTTTATGAGAGGCTTTAGACCCATACACACCTTATATTGGAAATATATCGTTTTGTAACTATTAAAAACCGAATTTGACTTTTTAATAAAATATTGTTTTTATATATTCCAAAGGTGCCCCTCTCCTCCCTTATAAAAGAGCACCTCCTCCCTCTCTTCCTCACACCACTTTGAGCCTTAATGCTCGGCCAAACCCTGCCAATTTTTTCTCTTCACATCCCAAGAGACATCCTAGAGGTCCTGGTCTTCTTCAAAGACCAATTTCAGTGCCCTAAAAGGAGATCTCAAAGAAGCGCTTCAACGAACAGGTAATGTCCATTACTGATTCTTTCATCTTTATTTCTTCTTCCACTTCTTCTTCATTAGTTGATTAACTAATAAGTAATAACATCAGTATCACTCATATACTGATATGTTATTATATGTATTAAACAACCCTATTTCACCATCTATCCATCCTACGGAAAATGAAATCACCGCGCGTGCATACGTACGGAATACCGTCTCCACACTGTGGTGTAATCTATTTTCCACCACCACCTTACTTGGATGGTTATAATGGTGTAAATAATTACAATATATGATGATTTTAAAGTGATATTGATTCTGAAATACTATACATACACTCCAATACAATTCCTCGATCATGGGAACGATATCATCGCCCATGCATATGTACGGAATACCGTCTCCACGATGTGATGCGATTCGTTCTACATGATCTTCATTGCATAATGATTATATAAATAAATTGAATGATTAAATATGATATATAGTACATTAATACCATTCTGGAAATGATGTATCTATAACCTAAAGATAATAATCAGAATTTATTCGACAAAACACGCATAAGAAGAAAAAGTTATAAACACCCGAATAGAAAGTAGGAATGAAACATTACTACTATGAAGCTAAGAATATGACCATATATGATATCATAAAAATACTTATGATTCTAGAATAAGTCAATAACATTATTTAAATCATTATATAGGAGGTTCAGACACTTACGAAGGAAATCGGGCCTATGGTAAGGGAAATATCACAATCCCATTTTTATCCGAGATTGTTTATACTTTGAAATTTACTAGGGTGTATTTTATCATCCACATCCATGTTTCCTCAATATGTAATATTGTTCCATCCACCTACAATTTTTCAAATCCTATTTTACCCTTCGGTGAGCTTTTAGTAAAAGATATGAAAGGAATCTTTTGTCGTTTTTCGTACGACGTACTTTTTGACTTTTCTGAAAAAAGTACAAGAAGAATAATTTTTTAAAATTATACCGCATGAATGGATTTTTAAAACATTATTTCCGAGAAGCTCCCTTTACATGTTTTCATGATTATTTTTAATCAACATCATTTAGTTTATAATTGTTTGACATGTTATGAAAGGAAAGTGTTTTTGAAGTAGAAAGGATATTTTTCTCAAGAATGGAGTTCAAGTGCTTTATCAAAATTATTTTCCATCTAAGATAATATAGGGTTCTGTTTCTATCCCTATTATTACATTTATTTGATTATGTTGTGATGGAATTATTTTTATGAATTCCTTTATCTTATATGAATTTTTTATGATGTCACGATGTTTAAGATTCCCATTTTTATTACATGGGTTATGCTATGATGTATGGTTTCTAATTTTGTGGCACACATAAGAATTGTATCATTATGAGATGGGTGGGACCTATATCTCCTTCCAATGAATTGGGTAAAGATTTTATATCTCATGAGATAGGCATGGCTGGAATGGAAGGTTATACAAGTTCAGTGAAATATGACTGAAATGAGGAGTGAACTCGGTTCAGAAATGGACTTTGTCCACTAAGATAGTCTTGGAAATGAGTCTTGACTAATAAGTAAGGATTCTCTATGATAATGTGTGTATTCCACAATGTTTCATGTCTTATGTTATGATTATTGGGATTTAATTTCACTACTATGATTTATCCCATGTTATGAAATTAAGCTCTCTTTTGCAGGTTAAGATTTCCAAAATGTTATGTTCTTATGAATATGATGTGATTGATATTTCTTCTGTTTACCCTTACTGAGCATTTGAGCTCACCCTTTTTGTATTTTTTCTTTCCCCAGGTGAGGAAGAAGCTTATTATGTAAGATATTCCAAAAGGGACTACAGATATTTGGAAATAAATGGGAGACAGTGTAGACACTTTATGAACCAGTTTTTTATGTTTCCCAGTTTTTAAAGTCACTATACCTATATGGTATTTTCTTGGTTTTTTTATATGTTGTAATACGTCTGCTTCAATTTTGAAGTAATAACAATGTATGTAATGTATGGGTTGTTATAGTTGGTATCAGAGGGAGGTTATAGTCAACCTTTGGAAACTAGGATGTGAAAACCTTAATAAGAACCCTAAGGATAATTCTAAGCATAGAACACAATCTTAGTGTTTTCGAAATGACCATGAATAACCTAGGATAAGACCATAAGTGTGAAATTTTATTCTTGATTATGTGGTTTTCCTATTATAATTAGTGTTTCTCACACTATTATTGTTGGTTTTAGTCAATGGCTGGAACCTCAAGGAACTGTGTTAATGCGGAATGTGACGGGAAATGCAATGATTGTCCCCCTGAGCAACCAAATGTTATGGGAGCTGGAAAGCAAAATCTTGTAGCCATGCTCACACAACTTTCTCTATCTATGAATCATGCAGGACTTCCAAACGAGCAATGGAAGGAGCAACATTCTGTTGAATCCTTCATGAGGAAGCGTCCACCTTCATTCAGTGGGTCTAGTGATCCATTAATTGCTGAACAATGGATTAGTACTACTGAAAAGATATTTTCAGTTCATCAATGTTCTGAACATGATAAATTCATCATAGCAGTGTATCGTTTGGGAGGTGATGCTGATCAATGGTGTAATATTATCAAGAATATGACGAAAAGAGATGAAATTGAGTCCATGAAATGGGATGAGTTCAAGAACTTATTTTTCAATAAGTACTTCCCTCGTATTCTCCGAAAAAAGATGGAGAAAGAGTTTCCTGAAATAAATAAAAAGGATGATGAATTTTTTGGTACCTATGAAGTAAATTTTACAAGACTTTCAAGGTATGCTTCTGGTATTATTATCCAACCTGAGAGTAAGATCGATCGATTCATTAGTTGCTTAAAACCAAGTATTCAAAGGGCCTTAGCCATAAGGGACTTCAATAGCTATGATAAAATCATTCAATGTGCTCTCAATGTTTAGATGGAGATTGGAGTAACACATCAGTCATATGGGTTTGATAAGAAGAGGAAAATGGAATTCAAAGGAAAATCTAAAGAGAACATAGAAAAAAAGATGAGCTTTCCCTTATGATCAAAGTGTGGAATGAAACATGGAGGGATTTGACTTAAAGGGACAAGTAAATGATTCAAATGTGGAAAGGAAGGTCATCGAGCATTTAAATTCCGCAATGATGGGAAGAAGATGTCTAATGATGCAAACAAAGTAAGGAACACACAGAATGAACCTACTACACTTCAATGATTCGTGTGAAAGGAGATGGGGCATTATGCCAATCAATGCCAAAATCCAAGTGTTTATGATGATGGTCGACGTCAAAAAACTCTTAAGGATAAAAACAAAGTAAAGTCACATGCAATTTCTATCAGTGATGTGGAGTACGATAACGAGGTGGTGAAAGGTACACTTACCATCCACTATAAAGTAGCAAATGTTTTATTTCATTCTGGATCCACCCAATCTTTTATTTCTGAAAATTTTTCTAAGGGTATCACCGTATTACCTCAACAATTAGATGTTGAGTTAGCTGTGACAACACCTAATGGAACAACAGTCGCATCAAACGTTTATAATTCTTCCCTGATTGATGTTTGTGGGATAGTGCTTCCTGCAAATCTTGTAATCCTTCCTCTAGTGGAATTTGACGTGATTCTTGGAATGGATTGGATTTCTTTATATGGAGCTCATATCAATTTCCAAAGAAGGGAAGTCACATTTCATATTCCAGATCAATCTATGATCGTCTATCGATGCAAGGTTGGACATAACCTTCCAGTGGAAATTTCTTCCATCTTATGGGTCTTGATTCCACTAAATGAGGGTTATTTAACTCAAATTGTTGGTGAGAAACTCACAATTAATAATATGCCCATTTTACAAGAGTTTGATGATGTCTATCCGGAGGAATTTCCCGGTCTTCCACCAAATCGTGAAGATGAGTTTTCAATAGAACTCATACTGGGTGCTTTGCCTATTTTAAAGACACCTTATAGAATGGCCCCAATTTAGTTGTAGGAATTGAAGAAGTAACTCCAAGTGAATCTTGATAAGGGATTAATACTCCCTAGTGTGTCACCTTGGGGAGCACCTATTCTATTTGTTATGAAGAATAATGGATCAATGAGACTCTGCATTGATTATCGAGAACTTAACAAGATCACTATCAAGAACAAATATCCTCTCCCACTCATTGATGACTTATTTGACCAACTACGTGGAGCTCAATACTTTTCCAAGATTGATCTTCGTTCAGGGTATCATTAATTAAGGGTCAAAAGGGAGGATATACCAGAGACGGCTTTCCGTACAAGATATTGACACTGTGAATTTATAGTGATTCCATTTGGTCTTACTAATGCCCCTGCTATTTCCATGGATCTGATGAATAGAATCTTTAGATACTATCTTGATCAATTTGTGGTAGTCTATATAGACGATATTCTTGTATATTCAAAGAGCAAGGAAGAACATGAAGATCACTTGAGAATTATATTGAAGACCCTGAGAAAGGAAAAGATTTATGCCAAATTTATCATGTGTGAATTTTGGCTTCAAAAAGATTCATTTTTGGGTCACATAATCTCAAAGGAGAAGATATCTATGGATCCAGCAAAAACAGTGCTTATCAAAAGATGGTCAAGACCATCAACAGTAACTGAGATCCGAAGTTTTCTTGGTTTGGCTGGATATTATCGACATTTTTTGAAATATTTTTCACGATTATCTAATACACTCACCAGGTTGACTCGAAAAGGAGTTATGTTTTTTTGGACGGAGGAATGTGATGATAATTTCAAAGAGTTGAAAAGAAGCTTATCCAGTGCACCTGTGCTCACACTGCCTTGTAGTAGAGAATGGTTTGTGATCTACAGTGATGCATCCATGAAAATGCTGGGGTGTGTTCTTATGAAAAATGATATGGTTATTGCTTATGCCTCATGACAGTTGAAAATCCATGAGAAAAATTACCCAACACATGATTTGGAGTTAGCTGCGGTAATATTTTCATTAATGATTTGGAGGCATTAACTTTATGGAGAAAGGTTTGACATTTATACTGATCATAAAATTTTAATGTATATTTTCACACAAAAGGATCTGAATATGTGCCAAAGAAGATGGTTGGAACTGATTAAGGATTACGACTGCTCAATTCATTACCACCCTGGGAAAGAAAACAAGGTGGCAGATGCATTAAGTCGACAAGACCATGCTAGTTTATCCATGATGAGGATCACAAAAGATCAAATATTTATGGATTTACAAAGGATGGATCTTTGAATTATAATGGAAGGGGAAATAGTATCTTTCTCAAATTAATGTTCAACCATCTATACATGTGATGATAAAAGAGGCACATAAATAAGATGTAGAGTTACAAAAGAAGGCGAGAAATATTCCTGAATTCAACATTGATTGTGATGGGATAATAAAGTTCAGGAGTTGAATTTGTGTTCCTCCCATCCCCCAATTAAAGAAGGAGATACTGGATGAGGCTCATAGTTCTTCATTCTCTATTCATCCTGGAAGCACGAAGATGTATAGGGACCAGAAAGAGTACTTCTATCGGGATGGCATGAAAAGAGATGTTGCTGAATATGTCTCTCGATGCTTGGTTTGTCAGCAAGTCAAAGCTGAGAGACAGAAGTCTAAGGGGATGTTACAACCATTACCCATACCCGAATGGAAATGGGAAAATATCACTATGGACATTGTCACAGGACTTCCTAAAACATCCAATGGCAATAATTCTATCTGGGTCATAGTTGATCGTTTTACAAAGTCTGCAAACTTCATTTCTATTAGAGAGGATTTCTCTCTGGATCAGATTTCCAGGATATATGTAAAGGAAGTGGTAAGATTTCATGGAGTACCACTTCCTATTATATCTGATCGGGATCCGAGATTTACCTCGAAGTTCTGGTGAAGTCTTCAGCATACTCTGGATACAGAGTTGAGTTTCAACACTGCTTATCATCCTCAGACAGATGATCTGTCTGAGATAAAAATTTAAACTCTAAAAGATATGTTGAGAGCTTGCTCAATGTATTTCTAAGGTTGTTGGGATAAATACCTTCCTTTGGTGGAATTTTCTTATAATAATAACTTTCACTCCAGTATTCAAATGGCTCCTTATGAAGCTCTCTATGGATAGAAATGCAGGACTCCAACTTGTTGGGATGAAGTTGGGGAAAGAAAGCTATTAGGACCTGATCTTGTTCATGAGATGGCAGAAAAGGTCCGATCTATTAAACAACACATAATAGAAGCTCAGACTCGATAGAAAAGTTATTCCGACAACCGAATAAAAGACCTAGAGTTTGAAGTGGGTGAAAAAGTGTTCTTATGAATATCTCCCTGGAAGAGGGTCATGAGATTTGGAAAGAAGGGGATGTTGAGCCCTGGATATATCGGTCCTTTAGAAATAATGGATCGTGTTGGAAAGGTAGCTTACCAATTGGCGCTTCTACCGAATCTCTCTTAAGTTCACGATGTGTTCCATGTATCTCTCCTGAGAAAGTACATACCTGATCCTTCACATGTACTCAGCTCAGAAGTTGTACAATTGGAGCAAGATCTTTCTTAGGAAGAATAGCCAATAGGGATTCTGGATCGTAGCGAAAAAGTCCTACGAAACAAGACCACTCGATTGGTGAATGTTTTATGGAGGAACCTCGAATTAGAAGAAGCTACATGGGAGCTTGAGGATATTATGTGGGAGAGGTATCCTCATCTTTTTGTTACAAAGTGACGAATTTTGAGGGAAAAATTCATTTTAAGGGAGGTATAATGTAACGCCCGAGAATTTTATGAGAAATATTATGTTTTTATCAAAATAATCTTTCACTACACACAACACAAGCTTGGCTTTCTTTACACGCAACCGCGACCTTCCTCAATAGTTTGCGTCATACGCAATACCGAGTTCCACTAAACAACGATATGCTGTAAAAATATTATTAAAACTAGCCGTTATGAATAGTAATATCCACTTTTTGAAATTTTATAATTTTTTTTCAAAATGGACTTCATTTTTGGATTCGGAATATCGAAATTATCCTAGGGTGAACTTTTGGTATTTTTCTGAAAACATTCAATTTTTGATGAATAGTGAAACCACTAAGTGGTAGTTTAAAAAACTGAATTTTTCATAAAACATAATTTTACCGCATCTGTGAGTGGAATTTTGAAAATCCAAGAGACATGGTTAATATAAAGGACTAAAATGTGGTTCAATGAGATGAAGATAATTTTTGGTGAATAGTAACTTTTTACTTTTTTTACCATGGTTAAAAGTAAATAGAGTAATTAACGGTAAAAGTGTTATTATTATTAACCTAACACATGTCCTAATTCTATTGTATAAGTGTAATTAGACCAAAAACAACCTTAGGATTAAAATATGACCATTTTGGCCCACTTGGATAAGTTTAGGACATTTATTATTAATTTATTTAAAGAAGGGTTAAAATAGTAAAAATCAACGTTTAATAAGTAAATCATTTTTAATATGGGGTTATACATAAGATAAATTCGACTATAAATATTCATTAGAAATATAAAAAAATTTCCTACATAATGATTTTTTTTTTAATTTTTATACATTAAATAATTTAATTTATTTTCGACACAATAATGATGCAGTAATTATCTTATTAATGAAATATTGACATAATTGATGTTATAAATACCCAAATAAATGTAATTTGAGACTTTTTATGAATTAAACTAATTTTTTAGGTTAATATGACATGTTAGTATGGATTTAATGAACTTGGTTTGAACTAATCATTCTGTTATTATTTTCACAAAAATCAATTACTAAATAGTGTCAAAATTGACATATAATAGTTTTTAAAAACAAATAATATATTATTAATTGTTATTTTATTCCTAAAAATATAAGGATCGGCCAAATGTCTTAGATAAAGTTATATATATTAATAATAAGCAACTTGGGGTTCTTTTGCCTTTATATTGTAAGTTTATTAACCTTATAGTGTAAGAAAACAAGAAGACACAGTAAAAGTTAAATTATCTAACTTAAAGGTAAATCTAAATGATAAGGTTAAAATTGATACCTAAACTTGTCTAAATTCTATTCGATGAGAGTATTTATACCCATACCCACCTTATCTTAGAAATATATCAATTTGGACTTATTAATAATCGAATTTGACTTTATAATAAAATAATATTGTTTGTTATTCCAAAGGTGCCCCTCTCCTCCCTTATAAAAGGGCACCTCCTCCATCTCTTCCTCACACCACTTTGAGCCTTCAAGCTCGGCCAACCCCTGACAATTTATTCTCTCCACTTCCCTATAGACATCTTAGAGGTTCTGGTCTTCTTCAAAGACCAATTTTAGTGCCCTAAATGGAGGTCTCGAAGAAGCGCTTCAAAGATGAGGTAATGTCCATTACCGATTCTTTCATCTTTATTTCTTCTTCCACTTATTATTATTTAGTTGTTTAATTATGAAGTAATAACATAAGTATCACTCATATACTGATATGTTATTATAAGTATGAAATAACCCTATTTCACCATCTATCCATCCTACAGAAAACGAAATCATCGCGCGTGCGTACGTACGGAATACCGTCTCTACGCCGTGGTGTAATCTATTTTCCACCACCACCTTACTTGGACGAGTAAAATGGTATAAATAATTACTATATATGATTATTGTAAAGTGATATTGATTCAGAAATAGTATACATACACTCCAATATAATTCCATGATCAGGGGAACGATATCATCGCTCGTGCGTACGTACGGAATACCGTCTCCACGATGTGATGCGATTCGTTCTACATGATCTTCATTGCATAATGATTATATAAATAAATTGAATGAATAAATATGATATATATTAAATTAAAACCATTCTGGAAATGATTTATCTATAACCTAAAGAGAATAATAAGAATTTATTCGACAAAACACGCATAAGAACAAAATATTATAAACACCCGAATAGCAAGTAGCAATGAAATATTACTACTAAGAAGCTAAGAATATGACCATATATGATATCATAACAATAATTATTATTCTTGAATAAGTCAATAACATTATTTAGATCATTATACAGGAGGTTCAGACACTTAGGAAGCAAATCAGGCCTAAGGTAAGGGAAATATCACAATCTCATTTTTATCCGAGATTTCTTATACTTTGAGATTTACTGGGGTGTATTTTATCATCCACATCCATGTTTCCTGAATATTTAATATTGATCCATCCACCTACAATTGTTCAAATTCAATTTTACCCTTCGGTGAGTTTTTAGTAAAAGATATGAAAGGAATCCTTTGTTGTTTTTCATACGAGGTACTTTTTGACTTTTCCGACAAAAGTACGACAAGAATATTTTTTTAACGTATATATCATGAATGGATTTTTAAAACATTATTTCCTAGAATCTTCCTTTACATGTTTTCACGTTTATTTTTAATCAACTTCTTTTAGTTTATAATTGTACGACATGTTAAGAAAGGAAACGTGTTTTTGATGTAGAAAGGATATTTTCCTCAAGAATGGTGTTCAAGTGCTTTATCAAAATTATTTTCCATCTAAGATAATATAGGGTTCTGTTTCTCTCCCTATTATTACATTGATTTGATTATGTTGTGATGGAATTATTTTTATGAATTCCTTTATCTTATATGAATTGTTTTATGATGTCACGATGTCTAAGATTTCCATTTTTATTACATGGGTTATGCTATGATGTATTGTTTCTGATTTTGTGGCACAATAAGAATGGTATCATTATGAGATGGGTGGGACCTATATATCCCTTCAATTCATTGGGTAATGATTTTATATATAATGATATTGACATGGCTGGAACGACAGGTTATACCAGTTCAGTGAAACTGGACTGAAACGAGGAGTGAACTCGGTTCAGAAATGGACTTTGTCCACTAAGATAGTCTTGGAAATGAGTCTTGACTAATAATAAATGATTCTCTATGATTATGTGTGTATGCCACAAAGTATCATGTTTTAAGTTATGATTATTGGGATTTCATTTGGCTACTATGATTTATCCCATGTTATGAAATTATGCTCTCTTTTATAGGTTATGATTTCCAAAATGTTATGTTCTTATGAATATGATGTGATTGATCATTCTTTTGTTTACCCTTACTGAGCATTTGACCTCACCCTTTCTATATGTTTTCTTTACCAAGGTCAGGAAGAAGATTATTAAGTAAGATATGCCAAAATGGACTATATATATGATTAAATAAATGGGTGATATTGTAGATGCTTTATGAACCCGTTGTTTATGTTTCCCAGTTTCTAAAGACACTATTCTTATACGGTCCTTTCATGGTTTTGTTATATGTTGTAATAAGTATGCTTAAATTTTGAAGTAATAACAATGTATGTAATGTATGGGTCGTTATAAAGTTCATTACATATTTAATTTTTTGGGTGTTTTATGAAATCATGTTCCACGTTTATCCATAATGAAACTTAGTGCTTCATAAATATCATTTGGCAATTCAAACAATGAAAGTAACACAGAGAGTTACCTATAATCGTAATGATAACCAAATTTGGTAATTAGAATTTTTAGTGAGGGAAGATAAACACACCATAGATTAGTTGTATAGAATTTATTTATATAGAAAACAAATTACCATATAAACCTGATGAATTACAATAACTTGATGAATTAAGGAATCTAGAAGCTAGAAAATACGAAAATATTTTCATCTACTAGCTGAATCAATAAATGATATGAATCCAATATCTCTACCACTATATGATTATGAAAAACCTATTCTATATAGACATGAATTTTGAAATCAAATACAGAATTCCATATAATTTTTGAAACATTCCATTGGGGAAAATTTAAATAATCCAAATTCCTTGTAAAACACTGCAATGTAGATTTTAGAGGATAACATCCCATTAGAGATCCTTATAAAAATTATGCCTACCCAAACACACTAAAATAATGGTAATAGATAAATAATTTTTCTCCCTCTATGGTTTTTGATTAATAAATTGGGTCACCATTAGTCTATTTTGGTCCTTCCTATGTGAATACCATAAAAAAATAACCATAAACTCACACAACCAATCACTGTAACTCATAAATAAATCCTCAAGATTATTGATTAACATTATAAAAACAAATATTTAATTTTTTTAAATGTTGTGGCCGAAGCCTCATTTTTATTATTAAATCAAGAAAATACCACTTTTTAACTGGGTAGAGGGAAACCCATTACATAGCCCGAAGGCCCAGCGGGCTTATAGCCCATTACATAGACCGTAGGCCCAATTTTTTTGCCCAATTCAAATTCTGTGAATAGTAACCTGTCTGCTACAGTACTTCACTATAACATCCCAAGTAAGTAATGAATAATAGATATTTTTATCTATGTCTATTAATGAATTATATAGTGTTTTAGAGGTTTAAAATGAAAATAAATCCAATCTTAAGCATGGAATACACTAATATTTTTAAAAGATTGTTTTACTTCCTTTTGACAGCAAACCATTTTTGAATCTATCTTTTGAAAATTATATAAACTATGTTTTTCCAAATAAAATTATTCTTTATGATTGGGACATCAAATTTTACTTTGGATAAATTTTTGGTATTTTTCGGACAATGTTCAGTTTTTAATGAATAGTGAAAAATACTGCATTTTACATCAAAACTGCTTTTTAATCTAATTTATTTATATGATTAGATTATATTTTGAATTTTTTTTGAAGTGAAAATAGAATATATTTTTACCATTTAATCCAATGGTGGTCATTTCAATTAATTTCACATTGAAATTGGACTTAAATTACTGTCAATCTTTTGATACTTATTGTTTCATAAAAACACGCTTTTTGTCATGACAATATGAATTAATTATTAAATTAATTAATGTAACTTATATGACATGATTTTTTAAAATAGAAATCATTTTTGAATTTGGAATATCAAATATAGATTAGGGTTAATTTTTGGTAATTTTCTGAAAACCTTTAATTTTTGATGAATAGTGAAACCACTAAGTGGTAGTTAAAGAAACTGATTTTTCGTTTAAATGAAAATTTGCCACCTTTGTGTTTTGAATTTCAAAAATCTGACAAACATGGTTGTCCTTAAGAAGTAAAATGTGGTTCAATGAGATTAAAATAATTTTTTGTTGAATAGCAACTTATTAAGTTTTTAATCGCGATTAGTGGTAATTAGTGTAGTTGAAGGTAAAAATAATGTTTTAATAATATGAGATGAGCTTGACACATGTCCTACCCTCATTGAATGTGTCATGGCAGACCAAGTAAATCCATGGGTAATCTTGGGGACCCCATGGAGCCACATTGGTTGGGAAATGACATAAATAACGTTTTATTAAATGTTAAAGTAAAAATGACACAAACATGAGATGTTTTACTAAAAAAAATTTACATGGGGTTATACAAGTCAGAATTTTGATTATAAATAGTCATTATGAAGCTAAAAAGATTTACTACATCATAGTAGTATTTTTATAATTTTCAGACATTAAATAAATTAAATTATTTATGACATCATAATGATGCAGTGATGACCTCATTATTTGATGATTTAAATAAAATGGAACGATAATGTTATATCTAGAACCTACGCATGTCCAAAACCTATTGGATGGGTGGATTTCGAAACCATATCACCTTATCCTCAAATTATATCAATGGGGGACCTTTTTAATCTGAAACCCTTTTGAAAATAAAGTAACTTATCTTTACTTTCCAAGAGTGCCCCTCCTCTCCTCTAATAAAAGGCCCCAACATCTACCTCCTTACCCACACTCCCAAGGCCTTTGGCTCGGCCAACCCCTGCCCATTTTGTCTATAAAATTCCCTCTATTACTCCTTGAAGCCTCACTTTGGGCAGAAGTCTTCCCAATGAATCCTTTGATCTCAAACCAAAGGGAGTTACCCGATTTTAAGGTAATGTCTTCACTTGATTCCTTTTGTTTTATTTTGTTTCTCCAACCCCCTAAACTCTTTTTATTTATTTATTTTTTAACAACTCTAGTATATTCAATATACTAGGATGTTTTTATAATAAGGATTCATGAAACACTTACACACACCTACATCTAATGGTTAATGAACATACTGTTTCCGTGGATGGTGAATTTATGCCTCCCGAAACGATGATTGTTCAACATTCCTTATTCACCTTCAAAGGTGGCCATTAAGATTTCACTATATTTATATATGATATATTATATTTTTATGTTTTCCTTAATCTTCTGTATTTTTCATTTTGGGTATACCTTTATGGTTCCCATTATGGGTAAACGCGATATCTTCATTTAAGGTAGTGCGGACTACCGCCCCTCAAAGTGATTTGATTCGTTAAATACCATATGTGGTACGTATAAAGGAAGGAACAATGATATTGTATATGATATTATACTAGAATTATAATATACCTTTATATCATTATGATTCCATTATATAAAATAGGAAAAAGAAATGAAAGTAGCGTTCATGCGTATGTACGGCTTACCGTCTCCATGAACGGTGCATTTCATTTCTTACCTCTAAATGATTATGTAATATTATAAATGAATATATATACTGGATATATATGATATATATTATATATACATCATGATTATAACTCTGGATATAATGGATACATGAACATCTTTTAATTATAAAGAGCATATTTTGACTTAACTACCAATGATCGTTAAAACAACCGTTTTTAACTAAAATAATTACAATGTGTTCATGACATTGTAATAAGTGATATAAAAGGAATAATGAACTTGAATAAGGTTCTTTAGAAAGTAGAAATTAACTCAAGTTTATTATTCAGGACATTAAAGAATGATCGAGTCATTCAGACCCGAGGTATGGGACTTCGTCTCAATCTCCTTTCATTGAGGCATATTTTGTTTTATACACAACCTTATTTTATACGGTGTATAAGGCCCTTTGAGGTTTACGTTTATCAAAAATGAATCATTTTTATATGAAACGTTTTACTAAACGACAAAAGAGAATGTTTTTGTCGTACGTATGTGGCGGCAACGACTTCTCCGCCGCCGTGACCATTATTTGAGTTTTGGCTTCCTCTACAAGCCATACCTTCTTTTTAAAAGAAAAATAAATACCATGTTTTACTTTTGTTTTATTTTGGTATTGAAAATGGTTTTCATAATATTTTTATATCAATGTGTTGTATTGATATCTTGTGATTGAAAGGTGGAAATGTTATGATTCCTTTATGCATGTTTTATGTGATACAATTATGTTGAGGTTCTTGGGAATTATTATGAAGACGGGTAGTTCCATGATAAACTAAGGGTGGGTGAGCCCGAAATAGCTCTCCAATGCATTGGGTAACGCGAAGGAGTGAAACGTTAAGGTTTCTCCGAAGAAATTAGGGAATAAACTGTGATGGGTATTCCAAACGTAACAATGAGGGTTACTCCCTATCTAAGAATGTTATGAATGCCTCAAGTTACCTTTACGTCTTTTGATTTCTATAATTTATTCTTGATTTGAGGAGGTATGTTAAAGTGATTATGTTTTATGGGTAAAGTATGATCTCATTCTTATGTATAAATGTACCATTGTTTCCTTTCCATATTTTTATATCCCTTACTGAGCTTTTTATGCTCATCCCAATTTTTTTTGAAATGTTTTTCACAGGTCAAGGGAAAGGTACATGATATGATGATAGTGTCAAGAAAGTGTCAATAAGGAATCCATGTTTTATTTTAAACATGTTTCCATTGATGGGAATGAAGAATAATATCTTTATGTAACCACTTTGTTTATATGTGGAATGTAATGGAAGTTTTATGATCTAATTCACTAAAACTCTAAACCCGAAAAGATCCTCAATATGTAATATTGTAATAACTCAAGATTAAGTAAGGTTTAAGGCTGGGGCCTTATAGTTGGTATCAAAGGTCGGTTTAGAAAACTTTAGGAGTTATAAAAGTGTTAAATTATAAATTAATTTATGGTATGATTAAAATGATATAGCATTTACGGATTACAATGTTGTTTCTCTTAATATATTTCTGTGTTAAGAATGGTTTTTCATAGAGGGAACAAAACAGATTTTCTAGGAAGGCATACAGAGGGAAATGAACTTTCAAATCAGTATCCAGAGATGGTCTAAATCAAAACTAAACAGTTTGTTGCAGTGTTGGCTCAGTTGACTCAGGTGAAAAATGTTGGTTGTTTTCATTGATGATATTTTGGTGTTTTCTAAAAGTAAAGAAGAACATGAAAGACATTTAAGGGTTATCTTGAAAACCTTAATAGAAAAGAAACTGTATGGAAAATTCAGCAAGTGTGAGTTTTGGTTGAAACAAATTTCTTTCCTTGATCATATTGTTTCTAAATATGGGATAACTATTGATCCTGCAAAAACAAAAGTTGTGGAAGACTGGCCAAGACCCACAAATGTAAGCGATATTCGTATCTTCCTTGGTTTGGAAAGCTATTAACGAAGGTTTGTTAGAAATTTTTCACGGTTATCTAGTCCAATGACTATGATATCTCGGAAGGGTGTGAAGTTTATCTGGACAAAAGAATGTGATGATTGTTTTTAGAAATTGAAAAGAAGATTGGTGAATGCTCCAGTTTTAGCACTACATTCCAGGAATGGAGAGTTTGTTATATATAGTGATGCTTCATTGAAAGGACTTGGTTGCATCCTAATACAGAATGAATAGGTAATTGCTTATGCTTCATGACAGTTGAAAACTCATGAGGTAAATTACCCTACACATGATTTCGAATTAGCTTCTATTGTTTTTGCTTTAAAAATTTGGAGGCATCATTTGTATGAAGTAATATGTGAAATATGTACTGATCACAAAAGTTTAAAGTATATATTCACTCAAATAGAATTGAACATGAGACAGAGGAGATTGCTGGAATTAATCAAGGATTATGATTCTACAATTCACTACCATCCAAGAAAAGCAAATAATGTGGCTGATGCTTTGAGTCGAAAAAGTAACACTTCATTAATCATGCAACGTTTGGAACGAGATCCTTTGGTTTTTTATTTGATGAACTTTGGCAAGAATTTGTTGGAGCATGAAGTTATTCTGTTTTGTTTCAGGTATCAGTGAGATCATCCCTATAGGATAGAATTAAGAAAGCACAGAGGGAAGACAGTGAGTTGCAGAAAACGGTAGAGATGGTTCAGAAAGATCATCTAGGAAGTAGTAAGATGTATAGAGATCTTCGGGAATATTACTGGTGGGATGGAATGAAAAGATATATTGCTGATTTTACTGTGAAGTGTTTGACATGTCAACAGGTTAAAGCAGAGCGGTAGTTACTGAAAGGGATGCTTTAGCATTTACCAATTGCAGAGTGGAAATGGGAGAATATATCCATGGACTCTGTTGTGGGATTACCGAAGACATCTCGAGGTAATAATTCAATCTGGGTTATTATTGATTTATTGACCAAATCTGCTCATTTCCTTGCTATACGAGATACTTTTTCCCTATATCAACTTTCCCGTTTGTATATTAAAGAGATAGTCAGGTTACATGGAGTTCCTCTATCCATTGTATCGGACCGTGATCCCAGGTTCAATTCTAACTTTTGGAATGGCCTTCAGAAGTCGTTGGGTACTGAATTAAAATTTAGTGCAGCTTTTCATCGTCAATCAGATGGGCAGTCAGAATGAACAATTTAGACCTTGGAGGATATGCTACGAGCATGTGCGATGGATTATCAGGGAATTTGGGACCAACATATTTCTTTGGTTGAATTTTCTTATAATAACAGTTTTCATTCCAGTATACAGATGGCACCATTTGAGGCATTATATGGGAAGCGGTGTCGAACTCCAGATTTCTGGGATGAATTGGGTGAAAGGAAGTTGATGGGACCCGAACTAGTAGAAGAGTTGGCAGAAAAAGTTCAGCTGATTCAGAAACACATGAGAACAGCTCCGAATAGGTAGAAGAGTTATGCAGACAACAGGAGGAAGGATCTCTCTTTTGAGGTAGGTGATCAAGTTTTTCTCAAAGTATCACCATGGAATAGTGTGATGCGATTTAGTAAGAAAGGAAATCTGAGTCCAAGGTTCATTGGACCATATGAAATTCTGGAGAGAGTTGGATCAGTTGCTTACCGAGTGTCTTTACCTCCGAGTTTATCTCAGGTACACAATGTTGTTCATGCTTCGATGCTGAGAAAATACATGCCAGATCCATCTCATGTTTTGAGTCTAGAGGAAGTTCAGCTGGAAGAGAACCTATCGTATAAGGAACAACTGGTCCAGATTCTTGACCACAGGGAGCAAGTGTTACGGAATAATGTGATTCACTAGGTAAAGGTTTTGTGGAAAAACCACATGATTGAAGAGGCAACATGGGAATCTGAAAATGCAATGAGGGATAAGTACCCCCATTAATTTGATAAGTAAATAAATTGCGAGGACGCAATTTTCTAAAGGGGGGAAGGATGTAACCTCCCAAGTAAGTAATGAATAATATATATTTTTATCTATGTCTATTAATTAATTATATAGTGTTTTAGAGGCTTAAAATGAAAATAAATCCAATCTTAAGCATGGAATACACTAATATTTTTAAAAGATTGTTTTACTGCCTTTTCATGGCAAACCATTTTTGAATCTATCTTGTGACATTTCTATAAACTATTATTGTAAAAATAAACTTATTCTTTATGATTGAGACATCAAAATTTACTTTGGATAAATTTTTGGTATTTTTCTGACAATGTTCATTTTTTAATGAATAGTGAAAAATACTGCATTTTACATCAAAACTGCTTTTTAATCTAATTTATTTATATGATTATATTATCTTTTGAATTGGTTTTGAAGTTAAATTAGAATATATTTTTACCATTTAATCCAATTGTGGTCATTGGAATTAATTTCACTTTGAAATTGGATTTAAATTAGTGTCAATCTTTTGATACTTATTGTTTCATAAAAGCATGCTATTTGTCATGACAGCGGGAATTAATTATTAAATTAATTAATGTAACTTATATGACTTGAATTTTGTAAAATAGACATCATTTTTGAATTCGGAATATCAAATATAGCTTAGGGTGAATTTTTGTTAATTTTCTGAAAAACATCAATTTTTGGTGAATAGTGAAACCACTAAGTGGTAGTTAAAGAAACTGATTTTTCGTTTAAATGAAATTTTGACACCTTTTTGTTTTGAATTTAAAAAATCCGACATACATGGTTCTCATTAAGAAGTAAAATTTGGTTCAATGAGATTAAAATAATTTTTTTGGTGAATAGTAACTTATTAAGTTTTTAATCGCGATTAGTGGTAATTAGTGTAGTTTAAGGGAAAAATAATGTTTTAATAATATGATATGAGCTTGACACATGTCCTACCATCATTGGATGTTTCATGGCCGACCAAGAAAATCAATTGGTCATCTTAGGGACCCCATGGACCCACTTTGGTTGGGAAATGTCATAAATAACTTTTTATTAAATGTTAAAGTAAAAATGACACAAACATGATATGTTTTACTAAAACAATTTTTACATGGGGTTATACAAGTAAGAATTTTGATTATAAATAGTCATTGGAAAGATAAAAAGCTTTACTACATCATAGTAGTTTTTTTATAATTTTTAGACATTAAATAAATTAAATTATTTATGACATCATAATGATGTAGCGATGACCTCATTATTTGATGATTTAAATAAAATGTAAAGATAATGTAATATCTAAAACCTACACATGTCCAAAACCTATTGTATGGGTGGATTTAGAACCCTTATTACCTTCTCCTAGAATTATATCAATGCGGGACCTTTTGAATCCGATACTCTTTTTAAAATAAAGTAACTTATCTTTACTTTCCAAAAGTGCCTCTCCTCTCCTCTTATAAAAGGCCCCCACCTCTACCTCCTTACCCACACTCCCAAAGCCTTTGGCTCGGCCAAACCCTACCCATTTTGTCTCTCCACTTCCCTCTCTTACTCCTTGAAGCCTCACTTTGGGCATAAGTCTTCCCAAGGAATTCATTGAGCTCAAACCAAAGGGAGTTACCCGATTTTAAGGTAATGTCTTCACTTGAGTCCTTTTGTTTTATTTTGTTTCTCCAACCCCTAAACACTTTTTATTTATTTCTTTTTTAAAACTCCAGTTTCTTCAATATACTAGGATGTTGTAATAATAATAATTCAATCTACACTTACACAAAACTACATCTAATGGTTAATGAACATACTGTTTCTGTGGATGGTGAATTTATGCCTCCCGAAACGATGATTGTTCAACATTCCTTTATCACCTTCAAAGGTGGAAATTATGATTACACTATATTTATATATAATATATAATATGTTTATGTTTTATTTAAGATTCTGTATTTTTCATTTTGGTCATACCTTTATGGTTCCCTTTATGGGTAAACGGGATATCTTCATTTAAGGAGGTGCGGACTATCGCCCCCTCAAAGTGATTTGATTTTTTAAATACCATATGTGGGACGTATAAAAGAAGGAAATATGATATTATATATGATATTATACTGGAATTATAATATACCTTTATATCATTATGATTCCATTCTATAAAATACGATATAGAAATGAAAGTAGCATGCATGCGTACGTACGGCTTACCGTCTCCATGACCGATGCATTTCATTTCATACCACTAAATGATTATGTAATATTATAAATGCATATATATACTTGATATATATGATATATATGATATATAAATAATGATTATAACTCTAGATATAATGGATACATGAAAAACTTGTAATTATAAAGAGCATATTTTGACTCAAGTACCAATGATCGTTAAAACAACTGTTATTAACTAAAATAATTGTATAGTGTTCATGACATGGTAATAAGTGATATAAAATTAATAATGAACTTGAAGAAGGTTCTTAAGAATGTAGAAATTAACTCAAGTTTATTATTCAGGACATTAAGGAACGATCGAGTCAAGTCAGACCCGAGGTATGGGACTTCATCTCAATCTCCTTTCATTGAGGCATATTTTGTTTTATACACAACCTTTTTTTATATGGTGTATAAACCCCTTTTACTTTTACATTTATCCAAAATAATTTTTTTTATGAAGCGTTTTACTAATCGACAAAAGGGAATGTTTTTTTCGTACGTATGTGGCGACAAGGACTTCTCTACCGTCGTGACCATTATTTGAGTTTCAGCTTCCTCTACAAGCCATACCTTCTTTTTAAAAGAAAAATAAATACATTTTTTACTTTTCTTTTATTTTGGTATTGAAAATGGTTTTCATAATGTTTTTATATCAATGTGTTTTATTGATATCTTGTGATTGAAAGGTGGAAATGTTATGTTTCCTTTATTCATGTTTTATGTGATACGATTATGACGAGGTTCTTGGGCATTATTATGAAGACAGGTAGTTCCGTGATAAACTAAGGGCGGGTGAGCCCGATATAGCTCTCCAATGCATTGGGTTACGTGAAGGAGTGAAACGTTAAGGTTTCTATAAAGAGATTTAGGGAATATACTATAATGGGTATTCCAAACGTAACTAAGAGGGTTACTCCCTACGTAAGAATGTTTTGAATGCCTCAAGTTACCTTTATGTCTTATGATTTCTATGATTTATTCTTGATTTGATGAGTTATGTTAAAGTGCTTATGTTTTATGGGTAATGTATGATCTCATTCTAATGTATATATGTACCCATGTTTTCTTTCCATATTTTTATATCCCTTACTGAGGTTTTTATGCTCATCCCAAGTTTTTTTGAAATGTTTTTCACAGGTCAAGGGAAAGGTACATGATATGATGATAGTGTCAAGAAAGTGTCAAGAGAGAATCCTTTTTTATTTTAAACATGTTTCCATTGATGGGAATGAAGAATACTATATTTATGTAACCACTTTGTTTATATGTGGAATGTAATGCATGTTTTATGATCTAATTCACTAAAACATTAAACCCGAAAAGATCCTCAATGTGTAATCTTGTAATAACTCAAGATTAAGTAAGGTTTAAGGTTGGGGCCTTATATGCACAGTACCGCCGCCGCTACAGTGCCATGCTGCCGCTACAGTACCCGCCGATGAACATTGTCGCTGCTGCTACAGTACTGCTACAGTTCCCTGCGCCCAATGGGTTTTGAACCCCCATTTTTCACGTACAATTACAGGGTGTATACCACTAAGCCAAACCCCAAAATTATGATCATACACAATATAATATATTATATAGGAGGGAACATGAAAATTAAAATTTCATATCATAATTGATAACTTAATATATACGAAACCATGTTATAGGGACCTTAACTACATAATTTTTTACCCCAAAACAAATATGACATGGTTTGTACAACTACCCCGTATTTTGGATTTATTGAATATTTATTTAAATATTTAAAGTGATTTAATTAGCATTATTTCACTTTATGTCACATCATATGTAGAAACTGGTGACAACATATTGTAATATTCTTATTGATATGTTCAAAAAACCCTTTTCTTTTGAAAATGGGTCATATGATTTATCATAAGTGACATCATATAATGAAACATGTAAAAATTTATCTTAAAATTATTTTATATTACCTGAAAAACATTTTTTAAGTAGATATTAATGATATATATATATAACTTTTAAGAAACTTAATAATCATTTAGAAACCCAAAAATTTTAACCGCATTTCCCATTATATCATTGAATGAAATTGTGAATTCCCTAATTTATAATTTAATTCCATGAGTTTCATGATAAATTTATAGAGTGGTATTAATGTTTTAATGTGATCTACTTTGATATGTATCAAAAACATGGACATTTATACTAGTGTCCAGAAACATTATCATATTCCAGTGACCATAATAATATAATCCCTATTATATAGACATTTAGTGACCATAGGATATAGAATATGTCAATACTATATATTGGTCTCCAATATTCATGATTCTTCAGTTATAATTTGACCGAACTAATGAACACATTGCTTTTCATTTACATTTATTGGTAGGTATAACAAATACCTCTCATCCAAATACAGAAATGTATTATAGAGCAATTATCTTGGTTATAATGTATACTTTTTGAGTATATAATATTTGGAGGACCAAATAGTATAATTTTATTATTAGAAGATAAATCCCACATTATTTAAATATTAACTGAGAAAATGATCTATAAAATAACTGACAACAATAATATTATCTCAATTTTCAATCTTTCATAATAAAAGTTTCGAAGTATAAATTTAATAATTGGGGGTAGCCTTTAAAAAAAATGTATAATAATATAATATGAAGCATACAAACCAATTATACCAAATAAATTGGATTATGACACTCTATTTGGTATAATTAGTGGGTTATACAACACAAAAGTCTCCTTTCATAAACCATTATTTAATAAAATATCTCTATATTAAACCCATAATAAACTTAAAATAACAAGTCATTATATCCATTAAGATTCCATGTTGACCATCAGATAGGGATAAATCTATTTCATACCATGAGAGTTCAATTACCATTTAAAATTATCAATTATATATAGAATAAATGGAAAACATGAAAAATTAGAGATTTCATTTTGTATAGCCTGATACATAGTAATTATTCTTAATCTCACATAACAATATCAATAAAATCATATATAATAATTACTATAATAATGTACCATATGATAAATATATTTATAATACTTTTATTTAATACTATTTAAAGGTTTTGTTAAACTCATTATAGTTTAATGAAATTCACAACACATCTCTATGTTAAGTTTTCATATATAATCCCAAATATTTCCTTTACTAGGTTTCATCCAGGTAGAAATTTTGTTTAAAAAAAATTGTTATTTGTATTCATATTACCAACATCTATCTCTTCAAACACAATAATCATGTTTCATTACCTAATAATAGTATATTTTATTTTATGTTAAAAAACACATACTAAAATATCTTTTCGAGTTCATTATCATATTGATGGAACTCATTCATGTCTAACATTCCTTTGAGATAATTTTTTTAAAAAAAATTAAAATGTGTCTTATTACAATTATATTATTATTTACCATTTTACACTATAATATTAAGGATATAATGTAGAATTCATAATTAATTAGACATGTATATTTATGTATTTGGTAAATATTAATCTTATCTATGTCTAAAAATAATCTAATAAGATTGATTGACATTATATATTCTCTAAACAATATTTCTAATAAATTAACTCTATTATGTTAAGAAATAGTACATTTTTTGTATTTACTAATATGTTACTAATAAACTTTTAATACTCATATATTTTATTACATTCATTGTGTTTTTCTAAAATATCCATTAAGAGTATTTTAATCATTGAAATACACATATATTGAGTGGTGTTTTATATTTAGAAAATAGTTGGTCAAATATCTATGAATAAATAATTTGTACAAGAATATATATTATCTATTCCTTCTTCTCAAATAATGTAATTTAAATATAAGATTTTTTAATCCTTGAGTATGAATTAAATCATCTCACATAATTCAAAAAAAATTATTCTTTATAAAATAATATTTTGTATAATATAATAGAAATAGGAGAGAAAATAATCATTTTTAATTCAAGATTCATATAAGCATGGATTTAATCCATTGGAATATAAATCCTCATAGTATATTCATTTATAAAAAAAATTCAATGAAAACATAAATTATCTTTATTTTTTCTTTCATTTTGAAATAATGATTATTTTTAATAATTTAGAAATATAAGATACATATCATTAGGCATTCAAAATCATGAAATTCATTTATAAAATCTTAATACATGTTGTGGACTCTAGATTAAGTGTTTCATATCCATTTTTTTGGGTGAATTCCTCATAGAATGAAAAGGTTCCCTATAAATGAAACATTTCACATCCATCCAAAAACCTTTTGTAGGTTTCAATGACTTATGATAAATTTATGAAACTCTAATATTCATATCTCAGATTACCGTTTGACCCTTTTATACAATCTTAAAAAATAATGTGGAGAACCAATTCCCTACAAATCTACCCACATTATATATAGGATATCATGTAAAAATTTATATAACACATTCATATTATCTAAAAATTTTGATTAATTTTAGTATAATGATGTTAATATCTAGATATGTTCTTAAAGAATATTGTATCTAGTAAAATTCATTGAAAAACCAAATCATATAGAGTACATGGATAATGAGAAAAATTATTTCATATACATTTCATCTAAACAACACCATTGAAAATATCACCTAAATCCTCTTATGATTATCTTAATATTCTATATCCACTGCTTAAATAGATTCACTTTTTGGTTGACTTGAAAGAGATTTATCTAATACATATAATTCTTTAAATTTAAATAATAACTATTTTAATGATTATATAATGGTCTATAAATTATAATTTTTAATCTATTTTTCTATAATAATGTTTTAAATGTTATATTTTATAATTAATAATATATTTTATCTATAACATATTCATTAATGAATAAAGTATAATATTATTAAAAAATTTAATATGTACTGTAATTAAATCAATATACAATATAATTATAACCCATTTTTATTATATGCCCTATATATTAGTAGACTATGAAAAATATTTATTCATGAATTATACCAAATGACATTGAAACATAATCCATGATAATATATGGTTGAAAATAATTCCAATAAAATCACATATGACACTTGGGTAGTTTTTTAGGAAATTACTTACCCAATAAAATATTCATATTTGGCCCAAATATATTCCATATCTATCCAAACTATTAGTTTTTGAAAACTATTTATAAGCCATGCCAATTTTTGGGACACCCAATTAACCATTAGGGACACCAATATCTTTTGTAACATATATATTATAATCCATTAAAATTAAAAAGAGGAATAACTTACCCATTTGGACGATCAATGTTTTAAAAAGTATTAACTTTAGAGGAATTCTAACACAATGTTTTTTAAAGGTAATGAAAATATCACCATCATAACTCATTTATTAATTTTATATATAATTGATTCAAATCATCTATTTTTAGTGTCTTATATCTTCAAAAAAAATGTCTTGAAAACAAATTACTGTATTTGTCATTATAAAACTCATAAACTGTGTAATAAAGAAAAAACATAAATCATATTAAAAAATATCCAAATACATCACATATAGAGGATTTATGATACCCTATATTCTAAATCAATAATTTTATAATAAATTTAAATCCCCTTAAATATAATTATAATGTGATAGGTAGCCAACCCACACTTTTCGTGATAGAGCTCAAATCCCCAGGTTAGTGAGATGACTAACTCAACGTCCCACTATAATGGAACATTATTCAAGGGATACCTAGACTCTCATAAAATCATAATGCCTAATATGAATAAATCATTAAAAAACATTACATGAAAGATCACAAACAATTTAAAAATATTAATCATTGTTTATTGTAACTAAATATTTATGTCTCACAAACTGTGTATCTACTTGAATGCATGGTATAAAAATTATAAGATTAAAAATAATCTAAATCATACATTCAATCATAATATAATCACATTAAACTAATGTATAAAATATTTTATAATTTAAATAAATGAAAAATTACTAATTTCGGAAAATATATTTAAATTTATGAATATTTCACTAATAAACAATTATAAACCTCTATTAGATGAAAAAATGAACATTTTCATTTAGTTTATATTTACTATTTTATACTATTAATATTCAATGTTTTAATATGAACTCCTTCAAATTTAAAAAATAATGTGGTATTGAAGAAAAAATTTATATTTTTATTAATAATTTTTATTTTTTAAAATTATTTATATAAATTATAAATCAAATATCATTTTGAAATTTGAAACATTATGGAATCCACAAAAATATTTGTGTTGGTTTAAATAATTTAAAAAATAAGTAATTTTAAGAGAAACATCACATATTTTCATTAATGATTATTTCATAACACCATATTATGTATTTTATAATAATTTAATTTTTAGAATAAAAATCTAAAACTAACTATGAATGTTTTTTGAGAAAATAAAAATATGTAATTATTATTTCTACAATGTTCTATTTTCCTGAATTTTTCTATTCGCTTCATTGTAAAACCAAAATATATATTTGTAACATTAATAAACCATGCTATTTTTTTACATTAATGAGGTTCTAATTTCGTTAACTACATCAATTTAAATAATAATAAAAACATGGTTTTGCTAAAATAAATTAACCATCCCATTTATCATAAAACACATTTTTGTTCTAAAAAAATTCAATTTTTAGATTCTATATCATTTTTATAATTCAATTTTTATGATATAAGAATGATCTTTAATACTATTGAATGGTTTTAGAGATTAATTACCTTTTTTCAATGTTTAAAGAATAAAATAATTTAAAATAATTTTTCTATTGATCCATCCATTCATTTAGGACTAACTAAAATTAAAACATGAACACATACCTTTTATTTTTCATCATTGATCTGTCTAAAATCATACTTGGAATCATAATAAATATAACAAGGAATAAACTAATATACTATTTCCACATAGTGTCACTTGATATTTGAATTATCCAACCCATGGGAGGGATTCCACCTTTATGATGATTTACTAGAAAATGATAATGATTAAGAGATAGTGAGTGAGAGTGAGTGAGATTTAAGTTTAATGGATTTCATAATAATTTCATAATAAATTTTAATAGAACCTTCATAGTTAGGATGAACCCCATATATAACATCCTTGAACAATCTTTGAAATTAAATTTTTATCCATCATTAATGAACAATTTCCTAGATATTCCAATTGGAATTACTAATTGTAACTTATGTTTCAAACATGGTAATGATAGTTTAAATTTGAAAAAAAAGATTGACATTAAAACTCCCCATATAATCATCAGATGATGATATAACCTAGAACAATGCCTTAGGTAGGATATAACCATCAATTTTAAATATTATCTAATAACACATATATTTTACTTCTCCATGCCATGTCATTATAGCATTCACTACATTAAAGATTACACAACCATGGAACATGATATAATTTTTACCATTATTCCATGGTTTTCCTTTAATACATATTTCTAATAAATATTACAAAAATTATCAATGTATAATTTCTATAATAATTATGATTTTTAGGATATGTCTACTATAAGAGTTAAATTTTAAACAATAATAATTATAAATATTAGTTTGAGTCCCAATGAAACTAGACCACTCTAAAATATTATTATTGTATTTAAAATATATTAATTGAAACATTAAAAGAAATCGATATATTGTTTGCTTATTGAAAACATTATTCCTAATTATTATTTTTTTACCATGATGTTTGAATATGATTTTTTAATTAAATCAATCAATGTGATTCTACTTACTATGATTATAAATAATAATATTTCATTTATATAGATACATATTTGGATTTTAATCGTTGTTTAAAAATATAATCACTCTTAATGAATGGATTTGAATAATGATCATTTTTGTTAGACTTCTCATTAACATTGGTTCTTAAACTCTATCAATAAACTTGTTGGTTTAGTATTGATCACACCATATGAGATGGTATGATTTTTAGGAAATAACATTGTTGATTTCCATTCTTGGGATGTTAAAGAAATCAAGAGATAAACCCTCCAAATTCATTTATAAATCTAGTGAATGGTGTCTATATTAATGGGGTTAAATATATAAAATTTGAGGCATTACCATATAAATATAACCTGAAAACTATAATCCATATAAATTTCAATGTCAATAACTATTTAAATAATTAAAATTCTGATTTGGTGATATAAAGAGTTAAAATATAAATTTCCACTATAAAACATAAAATTAATATAAAGAGGTAAATCCACACCCAAGTACATTCCCATAAATCCCAAATTAAACCATTTCAAATCCACAATAATCAATGTCACATGCTAAAAAGTATAAATATATCAACATGTAATTCCCCAATCTAACACAATCAATAGTATTCTCATTAGTGTTCCACATGAGAATAGAAATGCCTCCCCAAATTAAAATGTATGAAGACTAGTAATGAGAGTCTAATAATAATGTAAATAGATTGTACTCAATTGTTTTCATAATGAAAAATACCTATAGAAGTAGTGAATATAATAAAAAAAAGTGATATAATACATCCTAGAATAATGAAAATAACTAAACAAATTTAATCATTCTATAGGAGTATAATTTTTGTAAATTTTTTCAATGTTACACAAAAAATTGAGATCCATGGGGGAAGATTGTATATATTAATGTATATAAAAATAAAATATAAGAACAACTAAAAAATAATCCAAAACTGATATCAAGCCCAATCTCGGTCCCATTTCTCTTGCTCTATCAGAATACCTCAATCATAAATTTCTCATATGAATGATTCCATTTCCCTAATAGAAAACTATAAAGTCCTATTGGGTACCCACAACTAACAGATCATGGTGTCCATATAACTTATTAGGTCACATAAAATGGAATTATAAAATATCTCCATTCAAAGAAATTTTATGTTGATGTTATATAACAAATAATAGAAATAATAAATCTATTAACCAATTTCAGTCCTAGGGTTATATAGTCACACACATCGATAAAAAAAATTCTATGTCTAGTAACATATATATTTGAATATAGTACAAACCCATCTAGGGGGAACTACATAATACCATGTAACCATAGTAAAATATCATTCCCATGGGCCCACATAAAACCCCAGATCTTTTAAAGTAATATAATTACATATTGGGATGGATCAACCCTGATCATTGATAATATATATTTTTTATCGGGGTCCATATTCTATCATAGAACATATAAAAAATATCATTACCTAGGGGGAGCATCAAACTCTAGAACCTTTACCAGTATATCCTTACCTTGAGGGTTGTATACCTCCTAAAAAATATTACCATAGAATAATTTCTAGAATAGATACATTCCGACCTAGAAACATCACATCATTATTGCATTTTATGAATGTATAAGAAAAATACATATCGTATTTTAATCAGAATTAATGTCATATTGTTTTGTAGGGTTTCCATTTCAGTTTTCTTTTCATAAGTCTTGCACAACCATCACATGTCTAAAAATATACTCAAGTTGGACACAAATATTCTAGTATGAAGTAATAATATAAATTTATCTTAGGTGTCATCCTATGATATCTTTTTTTACCTTTAATGATAAAAATTCCATTTAGGTGTCCTTTCGAGTTCCCTGGAATATTTTCAATTTCATTAGTTCAGTGCAAGCCTCACATTAGAGAAACAAATTTGGATTTATATTTATCAATGGATGTTTCATGCCATGAAAAATGGATTTTTTCATAAAGAATATATCATAAATGTTTTTTTTGTTCAATCTCAAATTAGTTCAATGAAACTAAAAACAATTCACACATAGAAAATGAGATATGAAATAGGGGAAAATAATGGTTTACCAAATTTATGCTTATATAATGTTCTACATTGGATATTTATGGTTGACCTGATCATAATTTAAAAGAGTCTATGAATATGAAGAAACCCCATAATTGGTCCGGAATGAACATTATCAAAACAATATAACTTATCATTGATATATTTAATGAATGAATTATGGTAGAGCTGTATAATAAACCTTCATTTATCCATTAAAACAAGTTTTTATTGAATAATAATGAAGAAAACCCCTTTATTGAATAATTATACAAATTTTATGAACAAGGATGATGATAAATCACTACTATGAGTGTTGTATCCTCGATTTCAAACAATAATATTCCTTATTGATAGAATTTATTACAAATATGGATTTTTTTTTTCATTTTTTCCGCATGATTTTTTAATTTCAACATATAATGGTTATATAGGTGTAATATGTAAATATAAATGGACCTAAAACATATTGATCTTTATCTTTGATTAATTAAGGATAAGTAATATATAAGTGTTTCTATGCTAAATAAATATAAGTCACTAATGTGTATGGGTCACGATGATACCAAATTATGTCATGGTACATATGTAAAAGAATCTAAACTCAATTTTTAATGACCAATACACATTGAACAAGGCCCATTGGGTATGTAAATTTAATTTTTTTTTAAATTTTCATGTCAATGGGTTAATAATTTCCACACATATGGGTGACTTCCCAACATGTATGGTTAAAAAATTATAAAATTATTTCGAAGGCCATACATAACACTCATCTCCAAATTCTATGTCTTTCAACGTAGTAAATAAGTAAACCAATTTCCCTTCCCATGAAAAAATGTTAAAATATTGAAGGTACTCGATCTACATATTCTGCCCAATGTTTAGGTCCCACTATGACAAAGTATACCTCAATATTCTATGGTTAGTGTATTCCATGAACTTATAACCCAAAAGATACTGTTTGAAAAAATTTATGGAATACTCGATAAGAATAAATTCAATATCATGAATTTGTTAGTTTATCTCAAAAAAGATCAACTACATATACCCATAAGAAACAACACCACTCAACTATAGTAGAATCACTCAAAGGATAACTCTTAATGAAAAATAATATATTTTATACCGCATACCTAACTCATTTAATGTCATCATCATTTCATTAATCAATTTTAAATTTATCTTATAAAAGGATCACACATAGGATTCAAACAAGATGAACTATACTTCTTCTTGGTTAGGCTCATCATCCGTACTACCAATCAGATGAATTCCAATACAAATCACTCCTAATTAAACCCCAATCTCATGAAATTGCATATGAAAACAAAACAGTGAGGCGAAAATCAAAATAAATAATATTATAAATGTATTCATGGTCTATGGATATTCAATCGATTTATAAAAAAATTCCCAAGAAGAAAACATAATCAATCCACTATTGAGACATCATGAGACTGACATACAACTAATTCTCTCTATGTGTCCTCAATAAAATATCTAGGTCTATTCATCCTCATCCCTTGAAATGGAATACAGGAGAATATGATTTATAAATAACATTAAATAATTCAAATAAATATGGAAGAACCAATTTATCAGGGCTATAAACACTTCCAACATGTTTTCATAGTTTAATGACATCACAAGGAAATCATAAGAGAAAAAAAATCTTCTAAATATATTACAACATATGAATGAATCCCCCACCATCAACTAATGGTATCCAAGTATTAAAAAATATATTATAGATCAGAACTTATCAATCCTGATGATAAAATAATAAATTTATATTAGGGTATCATTATAGGTTCATGTCAATCACATGTTCCATCATTTGATTGTCCACCGATAACCTAAATGATCAATCCATCCTATTGTAAAATAAAACATTAGAACAACTAGTGGACATACTGTGTTGATTTACTCCTTCACATACATCTCCTACAATTAATTATTTACCTTATTATTCTCTATAGGATCCATCCCAACTAGAGGAATAAATGTATTCTTCATACCCTTCAAAATCTCAATAAAATACTTGATATCTTATTGATGTGGGAATTTGTAAAACCCATATCATTAATCCATTTGATTTATTAATATATTGTATTATGGCACAAATTATAATACCTAGAATATTATGAGGAGAATTTTATTTGTTAAATTAATTACAGGACATAATACCATAGAATAGGGGTACACCATGAATATTTAAAACCTATAAAACATGCCCTTATATTCCTTAGATATTTTTGAAAGTGAAAGAGATAACATAGGGTCATACCTAAGAGAGGGGTGAGCAACAAATACAGATATGAAAATAATAAAATCATAACATGATAAAAGAAATGAGTGTGAGTCAATAAGAATATAAAAGTAACATAACATGGGTTGGAATCATAAACATGAGCATCTAAGCATGATAACACATGATAACAAAAAGGAAAAATGGGAATGTGTAAATAACATAATACATGACATCACAAATATATTTCAAGGATAATAACCAATAAATTAGAAAGTGGTGCTTATAATATTACATCATATACAGTATATATGGATTCTCATGTAATAAAAACATTACACAAGGGGTTTTATGGATATATTGTTATTTCCCATATAGGATAGTTGTTTCAGTGGAGGGAGAGGGTTGAATTAGTGATATCCTTTTCTTTTATGTTTCGATCATTAGAAACAAAATTCAACTATTGTTAATGATTTCTTCACCTATTGAAACCAAACCAACACACATACCTTGTAACACATGAATTTACAAGTTTCAATACTCAATAAATGTAGATACATCCTTGGTATGGTTTTTAAACAATCCAATACTAAAGAATCCACTATAAAACAATCCTTTTGTGTGGAATACAAAGAGAAGGATATCACTTATACCCATGTATCACTATAATAATTATGATAGATCATGTTCTCTAAATAGAATGAATTAAAATAAGATAATTATGGTAACAAACATGTTTTAATGCTACTAGATCAACTTTCACAAAAATGATCATTAAATACTTTCCATCACTTTCTTACATAAGAAGTAATAAGAACATCTTGGACTTTGTAATAAAAAAATTTCTGATTTCCTAGTAGGATTACGAAGTTTGATATTCTAAATACAATAATATAGATCTTATATAATATGATTGATAAAAGTTTTAATCACTTCAATTATGAGTTAGAAAATCCAGTATGAATCTTAGGTGCATATGATTCCCAAAAAAATAAGATTCCCAGATGAATAAAATTCCAAACTGAATACAATTCATAACTAAATATAATTTATAGTTGAATATTATTCCATAAGAATATGATGATAAACTGCATATGATTTCCATCTGAATATCATGATCAAATAAAAATAATTCCAAACTAAATATGATGATCGGATGAATATGATCTTAACTCATATACTTTCTTCTTATGTTTGTAAAAATATTGTCAACAAAGCACAAGATGGAAAGTTATCCTCTATAAATATTTATATCTTATCTCTCTTTTGTGCTGAACAACTCATCATTTTTTAAATTATTAAGTTCATTATCTAGTATATATCCCATGAAAAGACTTTTAAATGATTCTAAAAAAGTATCATGCTGAACCAAAATTATCAAAAAAAATTAAAACATACTTCATTTTTGGATGGAGTTATGACTTATTATATGCTTCTAAACTCTTCCCAAACCTTCTTGAACCTTATATCAAATTCATCTCATTTCATAATTTCTAAATAAAATTCAGTCTGATTTTGATTCTCCATTATGATTTTTCAAAGTTATTCCATCATTATATTTATCCCGTATTATTTTCTTCAATACAATTACCCAATATGATTTTATTATGTATAATTCTATAGTATGTTTCCCTAGTATGATTTTATTCAATACTATTCTTCATTATGATTCCCTAGTATAATTTATGCAATAAAATTCTCTAATATTATTTTATAAGTACAATTTCACTGTAATATTTTCATTAGTATGATTATTTAGTATACTTCCATTTTATGATTTTCTTAGTAAAATCCTCAAGTAATATTTTCTTAGTATGGTTTCCTAGTAATACTTTCTATTTATGTTTTGATCAATATAGATTTTCTCTAATATGATTCTATGGTGCAATTTCCTCAGCATGATTTCCCAGTATGATTTTCTCTGTACAATTTTATCCCTAAAATTTCATCCATTATGATTCTCTGGGATGATTTTCTCAGTGTGATTTCATCAGTATGATTCCCCAATACTATTTTCTAGTATAATTTTACTCACTACCTCTCATATATATGAAGAAATATTCAGCATCAATTTTTATTCGTAATTCTGAATAAGGTCTTAAAATACCGATGGACTTGTGATTGAATGGCTTCCACTCAAAAAAATTCTTCTTCTACAAACATCATCTTGTAGACAATACATTTTTCATTACTTTGGTTACGTTGATGATTATCTTTGCATTGTTTGACTTATAATATAATGTTTTATAACATCTCATTCCACCATAAAATCATTATCATATGAACCTCATTATGATTTGAACCTAATTATAATTAGAACATCGTTATGATTAGAAAATTATTACAATAATAACCTTATAATTATGAAATTTATTAGGAATTGTGAGTGTGCTTTCCAAAATATGTGTTTTCTTTCTGATCACTAACTTTTACAAATTAATTTGATTCCTTTCCATTGAGATTTCATTGATAATAAAAGACATCGAGCATCTTCAATCTTCCAAAAAACATTCTTTATCCAACTTGGTCACAATAATCTCTGACATTGGATTTTTTTTTTCAAACAACATTCATAAATCACTGAACTTTTTAATCTAATGATATGGATTATTTATCAACAATTCAATTCTTATAATTGAAAACTCATTGTATGTAATAAAATTTGTTGAATGAAAAACCATTTTCTCCAAAAGTAGTGATTGTGAAACATCCTAATCATTATTCACCTTCTTTAAAATCTCTAGAATAAAAAAAAATTTAATCATATAACAACATACAAAAAATATTTAGAATATTTCACACACATACATGATATATGAACAACATACCCACAACTCCCCCATTTTACATGTTTTCATGAGGATTGATCTATGAAACTATTATCCCAAATTTCACTAAAATATCCAAAGACAAGGTAAGAGATGAGACCAAATCATGCACATCAACATTGATGATAAGGAGGTAGGATGCCAATGTTCAAACTTTATTTATAAAAAAGTTCCATCGAAATCTTTTTGGTGAATATTTTATCAACATATTCCGATGTAAGAACTTACTCTAACTATAATTCATTCATCTATAAATGATCATTGAGGAAGTGGTAATTGATATCAATATGTTTTGAATGAAAATGTTGTACCAAATTCATGACAAGGTTGATGAAACATTGATTATCACATCCTAATATCAAGGGTAACTTTACTTAAACAAGTAAATTTTCTAACTAAATGATCATCCAAAAAAGTTAAATAGAATCTTGATTTTTAGTAAAATTCAGAGGTTCTCCCACAATAATAGTTACTAAATTCTATTACATTTAATTCAAACTAACATTACATTTAACCAAAACGAAAACCCCATTAGAATTTGATATTATAAAATCAACAATCCATTCCCAATCAGTATTTGAACACCAAAACGTATCAATCCATTCTGATCTATGATACCATCCATCCAATGTCTTAAATGCATTCAAATATTTTATATTGATAAGACTCCCTTAAAAAGAGAAATGGGAAACCCAACAGGACTTCCTAACATAGAACATTCCACAACACAATGGTCAAAGCGAGTAAAACCAGATTTTCAATATGAAACACCCCTCCCCAGCATTTGATGGTGATGAAACTCCCAACTATTGAAATAAGATTCAACAAGAAAGTGTAATTTGTCAAAGAACATGCCCGATTTGATGGATAATGCCATACCCTCTCAGACAACCAAATCAGAAAAACACTGCCAAGATGAACCACCTACTCTGTAACCTCCTCTAGGAATGCTCCATGTGGTCGAGTCTAGTAGAAACAACTTCATTTCCCAAATTCGATAAATCCTCTCAAAATAATAGAACACAACAGATCAAATGTAAATAATAAAAAACCATTATCATTCCATCATTCCAGATTCTGGAACCAAAACCATAAGTGAAAACAAATTTCATTATCTTATTTAAATAATTCTATAAACAATTATTTTCGTAAAACTCATCTTCCTTAATAATGTCTTTAGTTTTCAAAACCATGTCCTTGAATCCTATTTTATCCGAAACAAGAATTTCCTCAACACAAAAATATTACTGTCAACTTCCCCATAAACAATACCATAAGGATTTTCAATAAAAACAACATCAACATGGTCACCATTCATAATAGATGATTTAAAATACATTTGAATAATTTCTTATCTTCGTTGTGTAGAAATAGAAAGAATGATTCTGATAGTTTCTAATCATTCCACCAGTGTTATGTATTCAATAGTATCAATAACATTAATATTTCAATACCACTTATAAAACATTATTTCCTGGTTTCTTATCAAAATATCATCTTTATTAATCTTATTTCTGAGAACCAACTTTGTACCATTACTATTTTATATCATAATAAGGTTCAATTTCGCAGGTATGATTTTTCTAAATATGATCAAGTTCATTATTCATGTCATGAACCCATTTTGGATGCTCAAAATCCATATCAAAATCATTCAGTTCTACTTTTGACTACAAATAAGTACGTATAAATGAATTTTATATTCTTATTGGTTGAAATTTATGATATTGGTCACCAATAATGTTCTGAGCTTCCACCAACTTCCATAGCATGGGATTATATTTTCATGTATCTTCTACGTCACTGGAAATACTAGAGTCTAGTTATTCTTCTTGAGTTGGATTACAATTATCTGTATGCTTATCAGAATTGTAACAAAATGTTTTTATATCCTATCAATGATCCATATCTTCAAGGTAATGTTTTTCTTACTCATCCTTTTCAATAAAATTCATTTAAAAAGAATAAAAAAGTCATCATGTTTCTTTGATAGAAAATATGTATCCTCTTCATTTGAGTGTGTGGAAATGAAAAAAGTTGTCTTCACCTTTTTTCTCGAACATTCCCATTGTTCCAAAATTCTTTTTTTATTGAATAAAATCCCAAAAACTGTAAATTATTTCAAACATGGATTTTTGACATAAAAACTCATATTGATTCATATAAACACTTGGACGTTTGAAACATAAGTTTTGAATATACACATTAGTACTGATGGTGTGCCTCTAAAAGCTAGGAGAAATACCATGTTCATGTAACATAGTTCCCTAAATTTCCCCTATAATTCAATTATTACTTTCAAAAACCCCATTTTGATAAGGTGTATAAGGTGAACTATACTCAGGGAGATTTCTATTTCATTTAAGATAACAATTAAATTCATCATTTATGTATTAACCACCACTGTTAGTTTTCAACCACATCAATAAATACTCTAATTATTTCATAGAATTACTCATGAAACGTTTTATCATATTTATATAATATAATTTATGAATTATTTACATGATACAAATAATTTGAGTAAATTCATCAATGAATGGAATGACATATTTATCTCCAATTGTTGTTTGTTTTTTCATTGGCCCACATATATTACAATGGATACGATCCATGGTTGTTTTGACCAAATATCAACATTCTTATGTGTAAAATTTTTATTCTATCATCTATAACAAATACTGAAGCACCAATATATTATTCATGATGTTTTTTGAATGCCTTGGACAATATTTCATTCAAATAACATGATAAGGTTTCATTAACACAAGTGCCCTGCCTATTAGGACATAATTTATTTTCTTCCATCATGTCTATATAACACAAGGTTTTTATATCACCAACATGAAATATGTTTCCCCATGTATGGTGGTCTACTATAACAATATTTCTATCCTTACCTCTATTCACAATAAATCAATATTTCATATATTTTACTTTTAATCATTCATCACGCAATTATGAAACATTGTGTAAGTTATGTTTCAACCCTTTGACACATAAATTATTCTTGGATTTCATGTTTCCTATCCTAATGATATATGATCAAAAGTATTCAATTCTTATTGAACAATCTTTGAAGAATTTAAAATTTCCATTATAGAATCCTTTTACATTATTCAAAAACATTAAGTCCCCATTCATGTGTGAAGAACACCCACTATCTAGAATCTAATGTCATTCTATTTTAATGGCTTTGAAGTGTACTTTAACAACATGATATGTTTCTATTCCATAATAGTTATTAGAATACGGCTTCAGAGATTTATTAAAAAAATGTTGTGTAGGTAACAATAAAATAGAATCCTTAGAATGTTTCCATATTTTTTAATATTTTTTCCCAAATTCTTTCCAAAGATTAAAAACTATTTTCAATTTTTACATTAACCTTCTCATGTTTCTCTAGCTCATCCATCTCAGCCATTTTCTAAGAATTATTATCATAATTATATCATGGAGGGAACTGAATTCCCATAAAATAAATCCGTTTCTAAATTTTTGGATAATATATATTTATTTATAGAATTAACATATATTATACATATGTTCGAATACACAAAAACATCACAAATATCAATAAAATGATTATTCACCACTAAAATTTTCATACTTTCATGATTTGTGATTATTATTTTCTGACAAATTTTTAACAGAATGTTTTTTTATCAAAAAGCATTTTGTTTTGAAATTATGCGTTCTACATTAGTTAAGATTTATTTTCAACATTATCAGAACTGGAAGTAATAAGAAATTTTTTTTCTCAACATGTTCGGAATCTTTTAACTTCTCCACATTTCATATCTGGGCAACAAAAATAACCTTATTATCATTTATTATCTCACTAAAATTTTCAATTCTCTTCTCACCCTCTAAAGGTATAATTTTTATATCCTTCTCAGGATCAGCCTAATAAGAACTTTTACAAACATGAGAGATAGATTTTTTTTGAAACATATTCCTCTCTGTTCATCTTTAGAATGTTTTTTTGGATACATTCCAACTTATCTTACTATTCCTTATTCTTGATCTCTATAATCATTATGCTATTATTTTATTTCTCAATAGATTTTTTAAAATCATCAATTCTCTACAACAAATTAACATACTTTTACTTCTCAGAATATTTCTTTAAATTTTTGATCTCCAAAAGAATCATGTTATTCTTATATGATAAAATTTCATGAATTTTTGTTGAGAAGCATTCATCTTCAAACTTCATGTTTTTTATTTCCATTACATATAATAATACATAGAAATTATTTCAACTATTTTTTAAAATGAAAATGATATTGATTTTCTTCTTCATCAGAACTATTACCTCTGAATTCTTCATTATTCACTATTGTAGTTAAAGTATTATCACTAACCTTCTCAGTACAGTTTTGGGATTTATATTTACTATCATCACCTTCATCATATTTGGATAAGAAACCCCTCATTTTTTTATTTGGTGAATTTTTAATCCACCCATATTGAAAAAAAATTTCTTGGATCACCATGTTTCATCGATGACCTTGTTTTCCTTTTTTTCTTCATCACTATCATCTTCGTTCTTTATTCATATATTTTCCATGAAAAGTTCCCAATAGATTCACATTCAAAACATTTTAATGGAATTTTCCCATTATATTCACCTATACATCTACTATAATTTTTAGAAAATAAGGTTAAAATTTCATCATGAATTTTATATACCTCATTTTCCGAGTAGCAATCCACAACATCAAATTCATAAAGATCTATATTAAATATTTCTTTTGTTGTGGATGTGAAATAAATTTATCAATAAACTATTTATTTTCCAAAAACAAATTTATCATTTATCATTTTATATGAAATACGTGTTCTTTTTTAATCAACTAGAGAGAATTTCTCAATATCTATATCTTCTAATGAAGAAATATTCACACCAATCGTGTCTGGAAGGATTATAATAATTATTTCAACAATAGTTGAATCTTCTATATTTTATCTGAGATTCATGATTATACTAATATTGTCATTTACATAGTTAAATAAGTCAAAAACGTGTTCATATTCAATCAATTTAATATTTTCAAACTTTATTCTATAGATTTGAATGATTTATTTCTTCATTTTTTATTGACTTTGTAAAATTTGTTAAATATATCTTAGATACCATTGTCAATAGTAACACTGTTTAATCTTAATTATTCATTTTCAAAAAGTTATAATAGTAAATAATTCTTTCCCCTACATTCATACTCATGATAATTCTTATCAATAGGTGTATGTGAAACATTATCATTACTTAGATGAAACCCAAATTTTGAAGCTTCATTAATAATATAATTGAGAGACACAAGTTAAGTAATCATACTATATTTTTAGATATGATATTTCTTATCATTAAAAATTTGAATACCTTTAAAATTGGAACAATTTAGATTCTTTATAATGTTCTCTTCAATAAATTTAGAAAATTATAAGTAAACGTTACATTATATCTAATAGAACATGTAATTTTCTTGATATGATATTCAAATCATTGAGGGGTAGAGGTAAATATGTGGTTTCCTATTGTACTATGTTTTAGTATTTAAAAATAAACATAACCTATTTTTAAAAATTATTTTTTCTTTTGAAAAAAAACAAACATACAAAGGAATGAAAATATTTATAATGATAAATACTCTCTATGAATAGGTACATCCTTGGTGTGGTTAAGAAACAATATAATACAACACAATCCATTAAAACAATCCTTTATTTTAGAATAAAATGAGTAGTATTTTACCGTAAACTTATTTATATCTATGATCAATATGATATATAATGTGTTTGAAATAGCATGAAATCAAAAAAGAAAAATGTTGTAACAAACATTTTATTATGATTCTTAATCAACTATCAAAAATATGATGTTAAATTAACTCTCCAATTTATTACAAAGAAGCAGTTTTTATCTTCCAAAATATTGTAATTATAACTCAATATGACTTCCAAGTATGAATCCAATGCCTAATTTTATTAAAATGATAATATAAATCTATCAAAATACAATTGAGACAACTAATAACCACTTATATTTTATGATTAGGAATCCCAATATGATTCCTAACTGAATACGATTCCCAAAAACATATGGTTCCTACCTAAATACATTTCCTAGAAAAATATTATTCACATCTAAATACAATTCCATCCTAAATAAAATTATTGTCTGAATATTATTTGTAGATTAATATGGTGATCAACTAAATATGAATCCCAGATGAAAACTTTGAAATGATGAATATGATGATTAGCTGAATAATATCATTAATATTATCATTTCTTATTAATTCAAGGGATAATTCTACCACAAATCAAAATATGAGAACATCCTACATATTAAAATTCAGATCTTATATTTCTTCTATTATGAAGAGTATGTCATCATTATAAAGTACAATGTACATTCACATTTATAGGTTACCTGAAAATGTTTGATCCGAATTCTAAAAAAAATTCATGCTCAATAAGATTTATCAAAAATTAAAACATCATTCAATTTTGGATGGATATATGACTTCTTATATACTTCTAAACTCTTCTCAAACCATATAAAATCATCGAACAACTTTATCTCACTTATACTATTATTAACAAATAACTAACTGATTATAATTGTCCATTATTATTTCCCAGCAATATTTCATTACTATGACTCTCTAATTAGATTTTATGAGTTTAATTTTCCTTTTTAAAATTTACCAGTACAGTTTTATTCATTACGATTCTTTAGTATGATTCCACAGTATGATTTTCCATATTAAAATTCATAAGTACGATTCCGCTTAATGATTTTCACAATACGATTTTTCAATAAGATTTTCTCTGTAAAATTTCCAAGTACTATTTTATATATTATGAATCTTCAGTATGATTCCCCAATATGATTTTATCAGCATTATTCTCCAGTACTATTTTCTCAGTAAGATTTCCAAGAACAATTTTATCATTATGATTTTGTAACTATGATTTTCTTCAGTATTATTCACCAGTAATATTTTTTTATTATAATTTATTAGTAGTATTTTATTAGTATGATTTCATAATCGTTAATATATCTTAGAAATTATAAATATGGTGTTATCATACTAGTGGACTTGAGATAGAAAGTCATTGACTCAAAAACCTCATTCTTCTACAAACATCATCCTGTTAGTATGAATTACTTTTTAAATTTTATTATGATTAAAATCATCATAGAATTTTATAGCCTATAATGGGAGGTACTGTAACTTCCCATTTCTCAAAAAAATTAACATCATTCTAGAAAAACCAATAATAACTGAATAAAATTTAATGCACATTAAATCCCACATTATTCCATCATGCTTGCATCAATGTTTTTCTAAATTACATATGATATGTGGAAATGAGATATAGAAAATCATCATCTGATTTATTTTGGATCCCTAATAAATTTGATTATGATAAGAACCACATTTTTATATGATACTCTTAATGATTAAAACATTATTACAATCATAACCTCATTATGATATGAACTTCATTACAATGAACAATAGAAGAATTGTGCGTATGATTTCCTGAATATTATTTTTCATTCTCTGTATAAAATTTTAAAAAGTGAGGTTATTAATTTAATTTTTAATTAAATTTAAAAATATACCAAAATAATATTAAAAATTATAAAAAACTTCTTCATCTAACTTGGTCTAAACATATATATGTCTAGGCCCACCCACCAATTTCACATCATATAAATGTATTATTGTGTAACATATATCATATAATATAAGGATCTATGTCCTCGCTATTATCCAAAAAAATTAGTGTATGGGTTCAATAATTTTATTTAACTAATCAATTAAGTATATATTAATATAATTCATTTATTTTGAGTGTGAATGGGGATGGCTATTAACTCCATAAATTTTTTGGAATACAGAAACCCAATATTATTTTGGTAGTATATCATGGTTGCATATAGGTTCACATAAGGGTTTAATAATAGTGATTTTATTTTCTCATAACATGGAAATAATAGAGATTATAATAGTTATCTATAAGAACATATCATGAAATGAACCATTGGATATAAAAAGTCTTAATATAAAAAGATGTGATTGAATAAAGAGAAGAAGGAGAGGATCTATTATATGGAGAGTGTTCTTCTAAAATATTGGGAAAAGCATCGTAAGAGCATCGAGAAAATTGGTAGGGAACTAGAGAGGCTATGGTAGACTAAATTAACTATGAAATGGTATTTAATGAATATGAAAATGTTTTTTGAATAGATTTGTATAGAAAAAGATATGATAATTCTACATTAACTTCCAAACATTTATTTCAGACCCTATATAATAATGTAGTCTAAAACACAAAAAATCCAATGGTTTTCCCCATTATTCCATCCAAATAGGCGTGGATTTATTTATTCCATAAGTATTTTAAACTAATTCATTAAAATAATACACCTTATGTTGTGAATGTGAATGAGGTTTAAAAAAATTAATTTTAAAACATTAAAGAAAAAATGTTGTTATAGGATAACTCATTAAAAGGGTAAAAATTAATCCTTTAACAAAAAAATATAATATTTTAAATAAATAATAATAATTTTGGTTAAATAAAATCTTTATATAATTCTCTAAATCATTTTTTTATTTTATGATTTTAGAATACATATCTTAAATTTAAACTTTATTTAAATTTGACCCAAAAAATAATATTGTGTTAGAAAATTATGAAAAAAATAACTTTTAAAACATTTTAATAGGATGATGTAAAAAATAAATTTATTTTATCAAAATATTTCCCAAAATATGATAATTCAAACATATAAATAAATAAAAGGCATTTTAAATTAATTACGACAACAATTTTATAGACCTTTATACAAAATTTATTTGACAATGTAAAATTAAATAATAATAAATATTAAATTATATTTTTTTATTGACATATAATTTATTCAAAAAAATCATGAATTCATTAAAATAATGTGTATTTAATAAATCTATATATTCCCAAAAGTACAATTTTTGATTCATCATATTAAAATTTAACTTTTATCAGCCTTATCATTTAATAATTATAAAGTAATAAAAAATAAATATAATCAGTATTTTTAAAAAAAATTACCAACTCATACTACTAGTTTCAAGATAAATAACTTGTTATTACACTATAGAATTCCATAATGGTAATGGGAGTGATGTATATATTTTCATAAGGTGGATTCTTTATCATTGTTTGGGTCATGATATTAATGAGCTAGAAATAATTCCATAAATGGTTTGTATCATTCCTTAGTTGTTAAATTTTATTATTGGATTGGTCAATGAAAAATATAATTGATTCTATCTCCCTCAAAATATGTAATAAATGTGATTCATATGGTATGATCCTTTTAGTCGAGGCCATCTATTCCTTGATCCAATTCAAAAATCATTTATCCTAACTGTATAAATATATTAGTGAAATAGTTCATAGTAAAATGGCTATATTATAAATGGTTATCATACATTAAATTATTTTAAATAAGACAATTTTTGACTTATATCTATTCAATATAAATAAATCAATGCATGTTTTTTTTCTATAATTTCATTTATTAATAGGTAATTTACTTATTTAAGAAAAAAATTTAATTTATAAAATTTTGGATAGTTACATTCTTCCCCCATTCAAATTTTTTTTTCTTTGAAATATTTATATCATAGACATAATAAAATATGTGTAATTATATTTCATAAACTCTTCAGGTTCCCAGGATGCTTCCAAATACTTGTGGTTCCTCCACAACACTTTGAAAAGGTGAGTTGTATTGTTTCATTGAACACTGTATCTATGATCTAATATCTTCACCATATACACCACATATGAAAGATCATTCTACAACTATCTACCTATAGATTCGGTAAAAGTGAATTGTTTGGTATGTGGTTCTTCAATATTGATACATGAATGATATCATGTACTTGAAATCAGTTCAATAGTAGTCTTAATTAATAGAACACCACTATGGTACCATTAAGGATCACAATTGGGCCAATATATCAACGAACATGGTTATTGTGTTTCGAAAACAAAATTAATTTATTCCTCAGGGATATACAATGGAAGAATTTATCATCAACCTCAACCAGTGTATCATGGAAATAATTATATGTATATCATTTACATAGTATTTTTTTAGTTTTAATATACTATCGAATGGAATAATATTTCCTTGTTGTCTCTAAGATAAGAGCAGATACTGTAAGCATTTTCTCTTTTATTTTTTCCCATCTTGTTATAGTAACACACATTTTCACATATAGAGCCTCATAACATTCCATATAAATGATATCAATGAAACTACTATTAAATGAGAACTCCACTAGTTGAATGTGATAATCCAAAAATCCTTAAGAAATCATTAAACATGGTCTCAACTTATGTTGTATAGTTTGAATGATTATTTCAAATTATCTATATGTATAAATATGATATGATTTTATGAATCTCAGGTCCATATGCTACACATGTCGGAGGCTTCTTTAGAACATCAAGGAAAACCTCATGTCTCGATCAGATACAATCGTGGGTGGATATCCATGATGTCTTACCACATCCCTTAAGTAAATCATGGGGAGTTGGTCAGTAGAGAAATATTTCATGATTTGAATAAAATATACAAAATTGGTAAGGCGATTGACTACCAACCAGATGACTTAATTTCTATTAATGGTCTTAGGGAGTGTTACAATGAAATACATGGATATTTTTTCCATTTCAGTACATTTATGAGAAATTATTCATCATACCCTTATACATCTATCATTCATAATTAATCTTTTACAATAGAAAGCATTTTGGTACCAATTCTACTCTCATCCCCTTCATGTGATCTGGTTAGATGGTTTTAATCAAATATTTATACAATTTAGTGCTTCTAGGATGAGTAAAAAAAATTAACTATATGCATCATCAAGTAGTTCACCCAGAAAATCTAGTTTGAGGGTACAAATACCCTATTTAAAAACCTTACAAATCTATCATTATCGTAGTTGGACTCTATAATATTCTATCCCATTTTATACAGTTTCTTTCCATCTTTATGGTCCTCCTTGATCTCCTAAATAATAGATGATTTTGAATCTATTTGAAAAAGGTATCATGAGGAAACATTAATTATTCCTAAATACATCCTTTTCATGTCCAAGACGATTTAATTCTGTGAAATCTTAATCATTGATAGTGTAGAAATATCCTATTTACTCAGAGCATTTTCCACTTTTTCTACCATCCCATGATTGAAATGGATTGAAAAATAATAATCATTGACCTGCTCAAACCACCATAGTTATATTACATTAATCTCCATTTTTGTTAATTTAAACATCAAGAATTTATAATCCTTTTTTATTTCACACTTCTCCACATAGAGATAATGTCTCCAAATATGTAGTGTAATGATTGCTCGAGCCAATTCTTGATCATGTTATGGATAGTCCTTCTGATGGATATCTAGTTGGTGGAAGGTAAAGGTTATATCCTTTTAACTATGCATGGGTACTCAAACCAATCCCTTTTTTTTGCATTAAAGTAGATCACAAATCCTTTTATACTAGTGGGTAATTTAAGAATATGTATAGTTATTTTCCTTTTATTCAAATTTTTAAATCTCTCTTCATAATCATTAGTATATAAAAACATGACACCATTTAATTTTATCTTGGTTTCTAGTCTTAACAATCAGGATAATTTTCTCACAATTTGATGGTGGAACCAATCCGATCCAAATAAACATCTAGATTATATCATATATAATTCTCTTAGACATCATTCACTGCCTCAATTATTTAAGAATCCCCACATATCCTTTTATTAGTGATAACAGAACCTAGAAATGTAACATTATCCATCTAGAACTCACACTTACTGTAATTCACAAATTAATTTTTCTTTGGAAATGTATTCAGTACATAATTCAAATGCTACTCACGTTCCACCTTATATTTAAATTAGATTAGAATACCATCTGGATATAGTTCCAAAAAAATTCAAGGTATTGACTAAATACTCTATACATAAATTCAATGAAGGTTTTTGTAATATTAGTGACTCCAATTGAAATAACTATGAATTCATAGATCTCATACCATGAATGAAATGTAGTCCTAGGTATATCGTCATTTTTCAACATTACATGATAATATCCAAGATAAATATCCACCTTGAAGATGTATTAGGTTAGACATAGTTGGCCATCCAAGTAATAAATTTTTGCTAGTGTATTCTTGTTCATTATCATGATCTGTTTAATCTCATGATAATCAATTCAAAGGTGCATTGAAATTACCTCCTTCTTAATGAAGAGGAATGGTACACCCTATCGTGATATACATGGGCATATAAACCCATTAATTAGATTCTCTTATATTTTCTCCCCGTCTCATCAAATTCATTATTGAAAATTTTATATGGATTCATGTATATTTTAAAATATATAAGTATATGTATGATTTAGAACACAACCACTTTGCTTGGATGTAGACCAAACTCTTCATCATGAATCACGTCAGTGAATTACATCACAATGGGACCATCTTCAAGGATGATCCTTTGTTTTTTCCAAATAACATTTAAAATAAAATCTTTCTCAAAGAAAAAAATATCCTTTCATGAGATTATTATAAATATATTATTCATTATGCAACTTGTAATTGTATAAGATAAAAGATAAATCAAAAATACATAGATTTATTTCCATCTATTTTAAATATATATTGGATCTGTGTTTTGAAATCTAATATATAAAATGAACTACATTAAATTCAACTAATGTGAGTATAACATGTTTTTTTAAATTAATCCCAACTATTTTGATATGGTATGAGTTATTTTCTTGAGATGCAATAAATATCACATTCACCATTTTAATTGATTGGTGAACTTCAATATTATGAGGGGTGTTCGAATTGTTGTAAAGAAATTTAATAATATGAAAAATGTGTAGAACAATAAAAAAAGTAAGTTAACTGTCCTCAAATGAGAAACTAGATTACCTATCACCACTTAATTATCGGTATCCATATCATAAATTGTGATATAATAATCCCACCCTTTAACAATAGGCATAATAGTCTATTGTTATTAGTTTGGCACTAAAACCCTTGTCTTAGAACATTTATTTACATAAATTTACACATAATATAATCCCAGAAGATTGTGGGTCCTGGTGTATTTATTAAATTAAGTACATAAAATAAAAACATAAAACATGGCTACAAAAATCATAATTTAAAAACCCTAAAACATTACCATATATTCCTAGTATCATCTAAAATGCATGGGATAACATGGGGATTCTCACAAGAAAGTGGTTATCTAAATCACAATATGATAATAATCAAATCTTATCATGATTAATGTAATACATGTGAGACAATATTCATATCAAGTTAACATTATTGGGTTGAAAATCTGAAACATGATCATTTATGCCTGATACTAGTTGACAACATAAAGGAAAAATGGGAATATGGAAACAACATAAAACATGAAATCATAAACATTAGTTATGGAAAACTGCAACGAATTAATAACATAATGTTCCTATGAAAACCTCTCATTCACCATACATTTAATCTCAGGACATAAAAGTATTAATAAATTTATTGGATGGCTATATAATTTCAAGATCACCCATAACATTCATATCATGTAAATAAATAACTATGCCACAATGTCCATATAACATATGGTTGTATTTAATAATTTTTAATCCCATGATTCAGGAGTGTGGATTACATAAAATGATTCACTCCAAAAATTTAAAAAAAATTACATCTAGGTGAATACCATTGAGGGTAAATGATGATTTTTATTCACTATATAAAAGTTTGTCAAGTAAAAAAAGTGTATAATTTCAACAATATAAGGTGGTGAATAAAGGCACATTGAAGAGTTTAATGAGAGTTAAAGGAGTAACTAATAATTTTAACAACATAAGGATAGTAATATAATATTTTTATAACATATCCCTATAATAAAATTTGGATATAAAATGGCATAATATAAACAAGTTTCTTAAATAAAAAAGGGAAGAAGAGGATCCACTAAACTCTGAGGGTGAATCTAAAATCAGGAAAAAGAATATTAATCTTTGTGATAAAGTAATTCAATCAACAAAATGTCAAATTGTTTTGTAAAATGGTTTCTACAATACTATATTGGATTTAATTATTTTATAAGGATATTTATTTTAACATCGTAATGCAATACCCATGGGGATGTATAAGTGAGTCAGGTTTATAAAAATTTATTTTAAAACCAGAAAATATAATATTGGTTTTTGATGATTATTTAAGGGTTGATAAAATTAATAAATTAATCTAAAAACACATTATTTTAAAGTTTAATCATAATTTTTGTCAGTTATACTCTTTAAATTATTTATTACATCATGTTTTTATATTTTTTGATTTCATAATACATTCCATATTTTTATATAGTATTGAATTGTGAGAAAAAAATTGTTTGTCTCAAAAAATTATAAAAATTTTACCATTGGATAATTTTGACATATCAATTTCAAAATTAATATTTAATTTTTAAAATTAATTCAATAAATAGTATCTTGTAAACCTATATATAATAAAATACTAGTTTTTTGTAACAACGGTTTTCTAACCCGTAAAAAAAAATATTTGAACACATAAAATTATGATATAATCGATATTTAATAAATAAATTTTAATAAAAATATTTTTTTTGGATATAAATGATTCCCAAATCAAAAAATAATTAAAATATATTATCATTATTAGGATTATATATTTCCCAAAAGAACAAATGTTTTTCATTATATCACAATCTAGTTTTTAATAAACTTACTATTTAATCTTCATAAAGTAATAAAAGATAATTATATTCATTATATTATTAAGAATAAAAATATAAATATTTGTACTATCAGGTTCAAGATATAGATCCCACTATTACACTAATCAATTCAATACGGGTAAGGTGTGTGATGGAGAAATTGTTTTCGGGTGGTTCGTAGAACTTAGTTTTGTCCTTGATCTTGATAAGCTGAAACTTCTCCAATAAATGGGTTTTCTCATCATTTATGTATTGAATATTGTCTTGGTATTAGTCAATGGTAAATCCCAATGTTGTTATATCCACAAATGACACAATAAATTAGCACCATAGGGTTTAATACAACTAGTTGCATCAATCACATCCATAGTTTTTGTCAAAAGGGATTTTTCAAAACCCTATATAGATACGAATCATAATATTCATTTTACAATGACTATATTATCAATGGTTTTGATTATTAACACTCTTTTATATATCATATTATATCACTTATAATAGTCCAAAATCATCAAATTTGTGAAATATTTCAATAATAACGTATATTATAATTAGGTTTTTTGAAATTTAAAAATAGAGTTTGTTTTGTTACAATTATTATCATTATATAAATCCTTTTAAATTACAAGGAAATAAAAAAATAAATAATCAAACATGGGTTCAAATACCATATGATGTGCCACTTCAGTATCTTAAATAACACTATCAACCCAGGCCTGGACCCCACCCTGCATCAGATGTTCCTTTCCTACCAAATATTTTTATGTATCCTGCTCCCCCACATTAATATATTATTAACTCTCAACCGATGTAAATGATACTATTCAATAAGAATAGTTGATATTCACCTGATGCTAATCTATAAAATTCATCCCCAAAATCATATCAACACTTCTCTCATCTATCGTTTATAAATACCAAAATAATATATGTCTTCCTATAACCATTGTACACTATCAACATCAAAAAATACCCTAAAATTATGTTTCTACGAAGAATCAATTAACATTTACCAAAATATAAACTCTATATAAATCCATAATTCATAAATTCAATAAGAAAATATAAAATAATACTATTTTCTTGTATGAAGAAAACTAATAATAATGTCTATGTTACTAAAATTGTACGTCGAACCATTGATGGAATGAGATTTCAATCACTATGAGTATTATTAATATAATGTAATAGGAATGATTATCACCAAGGATCCCATGCCCGAAAACCTTGTAAATTACCTCTATGTTACCAATTAAACCCATATACTTTGGGATTATGTCCTCCACCATTTCCCAAATGGAATTTGTTACTCTAACTACTCGTGTTTTGTGGCATAAAAATCTAATTCTAGAACCTTTCATCAACCCAGGACCCCTACAACAAACTGAATTTAAAGATATCATAAAATAATACTATATTTCTCTATATACCTATATAATATACACCTAATAAATTACCTTCTTCATTGTGAATAGTCTTTTTTCTCACCCACCATAATGAGGTCATTAAACTGATCTACCTCCCTAGGGAGGAAGAGATGCACTAACACATTGATTTATTTTTCTATCACCATGATATAGTCTTATAACTAATAGAAGCTTCCAAAAATCTAAAGGCATTTTGTTGGTCCCTCTAGTATTTGTCATCTACCTGGAACCTCCACCTGCACTAGGGTTCCTCGAAAAATATTTGGTTCCAGTTCATGACTTATGAAAAATATGGATTCTGAATGTAGTTTACATGAACATGAATCTCATATCATATCCCATTCTCAAATCAGCACTTATTTTAATCCCTATACCCTACCAACATCTGGTTAAATCGCTATTTTGTTGTAAATAATGATTCATATTTCATTTCTAACAATCGAACTTATGTCAGGTGTGTGAAATTATATGCCATATCTTAGAATAGATTCTCTTAGGGAATTGATCATAAAATAATGCCTAAAATTCATTCCATGGTGTCCTAATATGTTACTATTATAAAAATATAATATCCCACCTAAAAATAATTTTTCCTTAAAGAATATATGTCACCAACTTCACACTCCTCTCATGGAGTGCCTCAATATTGTAAAAAATAGTTTTAAGGGATGTGACCGCAAGCTCGGTAGCCTAGGGTCCATCCTCACTAGTATGTTATGGGGTGTGCTATATTTCGAATCCACAATTCATATCATAATGAAATTTATACATCATACAGAGCCCCTATTTACATTGACTACATAAATCATCCTAATGAAATTATTGGACCCACAGGGGCCTACATGACCAGTCAAAAGCCTTGCATCACTACCCATTCCCATTTGCAATTGTCCATTGTCCAGTGACTAACACTGAGTAGTCATATCATACAGATGGGTTCCCTTAACATAAATTACCTATTCATGTGCACAATGATCTTCATTAATACAAATATAATTTAAGAATTTAAAAAACTAAAAAATTAATCTTCATGAAAAACCTCTATATTCCCAAAAAAATGTATGACTAAACATAAACAAAATTGAAGGAAAAAATACAAGCCCAAAACCCTGAATTTAAGTCCAACATATTGATCAATAAAATATTTTTCTCATTATTAAATGTTTAAAGATATATAATAATAATTATACTGATTCTCTATCCACAAAAAAACATTTACCACACAATTTTGAATATAGTTTTATTTGTAAAATGCATGAAATGTTTTGGAGGATCCATTGAAAGGGTGAGATTTTCATACCCAGTGTGATGCCCCAAAATCACAAAGATGTAAAGAACCAATAGTGAGTTAGAACAAGACATAAATAAAGGGGAAATGGAAGGTGAACCCAGATATTTATATAAGAGGTACTCAATCCTCAATGTATGGTGTCAATCTTCATAAAAAAAACTCAAGTGTTCTGAATATCACCCAAGATCACAGTATCATCAGCTACTTCAACCCAAATAACATTTATATACATAAAATAGAGGAAATTGTTACACAATTACTGTCGGGATATACCAATAAATGCAGTGGATCATTTCCCCAATTATATATCATTATATAGGTGGAACCAACCCCATAGATTGAGGAATTTGATTCCTATAATAGTAGGGGGATACATACACTATCTGATCAGTAGGTAAAAGACCTCACACACTAATCATATTTTGGGGAATTCATGACCTATATATATATAGTAAAATGATATTTCACTAATAAATTTCTCTTCATTCTTGGTGATATTGAGAAAACTAATATTGTCTTATAAAAAATCGTAATCTTAGAGACACTGATGCAGTCGTTCATGCATGATTAATGTGAATTTGGGTTTTTATCATTATATATAAATCTACTATCATGTTACTAAATGTAACTAATATGAGACTGCATGACTTCTCAAATCTATGAAAAAGTATAGTATAAAACATTATTCCTAGGGTATATGATTCATATCCCATAAGATGTAGTTTGACCATGTGATGGATTATCACATCGCATGAAAAAGAGAAACTACATATCTTGTCAAACATGTAACACAATTTATAGGTATGGGTTTGTTGCAAGGAAAGTAATTCATTACTCAGGTAATTCTTTTCCAAGGTGAAATGGGGTGAGATTGTTCGCCATCTTGAGTGAGGAAACATAGTTTTCATTACAAATTTTAATTCTTAAGAAACTAGCCAATCATCAAGGTTCATATAGGGTTTAGGCCAGGCCACAAGCCCACATGTTACATTTATCACTCCAAAAACATTCACAAAATTAATGAGACAGAAAATGTATTTTATTATGAGATACTGGTTGTGTAGTCATGTATTCATTATAAATTACACCTATTTAATGAATATCGTATTCATTCAACCTCCATTATCATCTCTACCCCCAATCATGTATAAACATTCATCAAAAACATAATCTATGGACTTACCATCATTCTAAATGGATTTGTTATCACTAATCTGGAAAATTAGAATCCCATATCAAATATCCATAATCAAACATTACCCCAAATCATGTGAAACTCAAATAAATATTTACAAACTAATTTCACCAACATTGGATTTCATCCAACATGATGTATCGATTGCTGATGAACATTACACTGTGAATCATGAAACTATTACATAATCACAAAATTATCGTAGTCTGAAGAAATGGTTGATTAATCATCAAAAATGAATAATGGTGTTAAGTAAAAGAACAATGATTGGTGAAAAAAACCATTATATTTAAAAATCAACAATTATTGTATTCATCTTCAAAAGAATCCATAAATAAAAATGGAGGAATCAAAGAAAAAATTGAAATATATAAGGCCAAATAATTATTAATAATGTAAAAATTAAATTTAATAGGACCATGTAGGATCTCAACAAGAATCATATTTAATAATTTTTTTATACATTTTCAATAACAAAATAAGCATGTAAATCACAAGAAAATTAAAATACCTAACATGAAATTCAATCGTTCATTTTTGAAAAAGGATCATTAATAATTTTCATAACTTTAATCAGTGGTCAGTGATTTGTTTTCGATTGATCCTCAATCCATGTTCTTTTGATAATGCTATCCAGTATGAGTTTTCCCTCACCAATTTCTATAATTCTGCTATAAACTAGGGATTAGGCACATTATTGATTATATTTAGGTTTTCTGGGTTTATATAATTTAATTATAAATAAATTATTTTATTAAATAAGTAATTTATATAATCTTGAAATGAAACCATTGTACCGAAATTCTAAATGTAAACAAAAATTTTCTCACACCTAAGTTAAAATACTCATTTTAGATTCAATGCTTCCATAAATTTCCCTATCGAAGAATCAATTTAGATGGAAACCTGTAATTCTAAAATTATGCATATACATGATTTAGAATATTTAATATTTAAATATATCTATATTTTTTGCATAATATTCCTAAAATTCTATTTCAAATACATTAATAGATCTATAAATATTATATAAAACATTTAATGTATCTAATTTCAAAAACTGGAGAAATCAAATTATCCCTACATTTAAATATTGTCATCTAACAAAGAACGGTCCACTCATATATGTAAGGATATTGAAATCACATTTTTTTCTCCCACACCCATAATCTCTCATCAAGATTCATATACATATAAATAATGATTGAAATGATAATTACCTACCTATGAAAGATATAGCTATATAAATCCTCAATCACCATCTTGTACATGGAATGGTTGATTTGACTTTTATTATATCTCACCCTAGATAATATCATGTGATAGTTAAATTTTTAAATCCTAAAATAAAACTTGTTGAATACGTCATAAACTCCAAATAACTATAGTGGTAATACATTATAGTACACAACCACATAAACCCTAAGAAGAATATTTAAAATATTGATTAACCATAGTGATATATTTCTACCATGGATAAGTCTATTTAGACCACATTGAGGTGAGACCATAAATAACACTTAGTGTCCCTCAATGAACAATAGATTCCTATGTTTTTAATCCATGTTGGATGTATTATGTCTCATTGATGTCCTTATTTCATATGGGATGATATATAGATTCTCATTCATCTCCTATGCCAACTCCATACCAAAATGTTTTAATAATCCAATGTTTGAACAGTATAGTGTTGACCGATAGGGTCCCCCATAATGGTCTATGAATGGTACAATACCAATTATAGAGTAATATCTGTTGTTACATGAATATTACACTATGGAAATGTGATCATATGAGCTTCCTCTAACATCAAACATTTAAGGAAAAAATATTTCATCCATGATATTTAAGGTCCACCCAGTCTGGTTATCTTTCTAGGGATGGAATGATGTAATCATCCATAACTATGTCCTGAATGACACTCAAAATACCCTCCAAAAACATGAAATAAAACTATTTTTATAGTATTAGAAAATATTCAAGGGAATACCATGATGTTAGATGATCTTCTATATGTACAAGTGTAACTAGCATTCCACTGAAACATGATATCTGCAGGAGTGGTAGGGGATGTATTAGAGAGGACATATATAATAGCTTAAATAGCTTAATAAACACTCACCATTCTTGGAATTCCTATTATAACATCTAGGGTAAACCATCCTAATTAAACTCAGATACCTCAAGGGGATATACCAACATACTATATCTTTATGTTTTCCTTCACCTGGAGATAGGTGAGGCATAAACGTATAATATATGAAACACATATCTCCATCCATAGCAACCGAAACATCCACAAAATTTCCCAGAAACCCTTTTACAATCTATTCTGTTAAACTGAGATGGATGTATGGTTGTCTTGTAGTACCTCCTCTCAAATAAATTCTGACACCGCATTCTATCCTCAAAACAAGGTGATATGCTACATTACTTTGGACAACCAATATGGTGTGCTTATTATGATTTTTTTCCAGAAAATATCTTCTAATCAATACTATATCCTATTCTATCATCATTTTCTATATGAACATAGGGGTAACTACCATTGATAAGCGGTACACCACACCACACCTCAGTCTTCCACTAATGAAACCTATAATGAATCCAACAACTCTGATTCATCACCTTACAACATAAAATGAGATTTTCTACTGAGAGAATCTTCCACATTGTTCTCCTTTCCACGAAAACAAAGAATGATGAGGTTATAGTCCTGTATTAATTCTGTTCATCCCTGTTATATTAGGTTTACGTCAGTTTTGGTGATGATTTTATTAAGACTCTTGTAGTCATAATAGAAAACCAATATCTCACTAATATGTTAGTTTCAATATAAATAAAATGTTAACACCGCCACTAAATGATCTAAATCATAGATCTTATTTTACTTCTCATGTGTCTTAAATTTACTATACCTGTATTCTATCACCGCATTACACTAAATGAAAAAAAATATTGTATGGATAAAGAGGAATCACATAAACTTACATACTCAAAACCATATTCAAGAAATATCATAATAGAATGTCATTAAACAAAAAAACATCCTAGGACTTTTAAAATATTTCCCAAAAATTAAAATGTATCACTTTTTTGGTCAATGAAATCATGGGAGCCACAAACCTAAATATATAAAAAAATATTATTCATTAATATCCTATATACTCAATGAATCTAAAAACATCCAACAAGATATTGATTATCGAAACACTTATATTTGAGGAATAATGTTAAATATTTTGGCAATATTTTCAATGATTTTTCAATCATTTTATCTATATATTTTAATATTTATTCAAAATAGTGGGATTAGAAAATGAATAATTCACATGAACTTAAATGATTGTTATCAATGACTCATCTTATTAAGAATTTATTAAATAATATTTTAATGTAATTTTATATGAGTTTTAAAGATTACATGTCATTTTTAATGTATGTTAAGAGTAGATAAGTTCCCAACTAGTCCATCCCTCTACCTATGTACCTACACACCTCATAGGCTACCCATATAGGGCCACATAGCCATATAGGGCAATGGGAAGGCTAGAACTCTAGTGGTAGAGAATGGATGGCGGATCAATCCATTGATGGGCCTTCTAGGATGAATCTAATAGAGATTTTAGTTAGGCCAAATCATTAGAGAGTTGGAAAATGGTAGTGTAACCCACAAGGTGATGGGAGGAGCCTCAAACCAACATAGTGTGTTGCCCGATGCTGGGTAGGGGTCCTTCGGCCTCCATCCAAAATTTATTGTGGTGATAGAGATGCACTATAATATTTATGAAATAACTTCCTCTATATGAAAAATTAATGTTGTGTGAGTATTTTGTGGGTACTTTTAATCATTTAAGTGGAACGACTGCATCCCATGTTTCACATGTTCACCCTACCTTAGAAAAATTCCACCACATGAATATTCCATAATTATCCACTTAAAGAAACCATTTTCCATAAATTTTTTTAGATATTTCCATATTCACACCCTATAATCACATTCTTGATATGTGACACCCCTGATAATGCCCAAAAACATATAAAATCTTCCCTAGGGCCTATTCAGATCATATGACAGTGAAATATGACCACATTGAAGGTGTTATTCATTGAGGGCTTGATCAATAACACTAAAACCTCTACTACCATGTTGCCTTATTTCACTACAGCCAACTCCAATCTCCATCACAACCTTTCATCACAGCCACAAATGATAGCATTAGAAAAAACATTAGCGTTGTCCAATGGTGGAACCTGCACTCACACATGCCACCATTAGAAGCAATGGTCGTACATGCCCCCATTGGAACCTAATATTCCTCCTACCACCATTAGGCCAACAGAACCACAATACACCATTGATCCAACATGCACATCTGAAAGGGCTTCTCAAATATACATTATTGTGCCACAATTCCATCTTTCCTGATGTCTTTCCACTATGTCCCCACCATGAAACCAACGAACTATCGTGGAATAACTTCTTCGTATTTCCATGAATATCATAAGAATATATATAAATAGTAAGGCCACTACCCCATTCTCAAAGAAAATATCCTCTATTATACATATCCTCTATATTCCATTAAGCACTATCATCCAACCTACTTATTGTGCCAACGATAGCTTAGGAGGTGGTCAACATCACTACTACCGGTCACCTCCTTCCACTGATGATCACCACCATCCCAATGGATATATACATCTACATCACTATATGATCTAAATAATTTTTTAAACATTTTTTATTCAAATTAATTATGTGGAACGATACCCCTAAAACCCATTATATTGTCTTCAATGGTCATATTGCACTACCCGAGCCCCATTTTCATGATCCTTACTATAATTTATATAATGTATGAGTCTTTTCATGTGTTTATATGAGACAGAGGTAGAATAATTATATTCCATGCATTTTCCATAGGGTTACCACCACACACCAAAAATTGAGCACATGAAATGTTGGGCTACCACACAATACAGATTTCAATGTTGTGTAATGTCTCTATGCCCAATGAACAATTTGAAGATCCCTCTAGAAACAGTATTGTATAGAGGATAGGAAGAATTCCACCATTAAATATTACTACAACACATACATCATTCATGTGTTGAAGAAGCCCAATGTTGTAATTCACCACCAATGGTAGCATTTTCCACCATTAGGCCAACTGTTGAAAATTCCACTATTGATTCAACACTAGAGCCTAATATACCTTTTAGGACGATAATGGATATCCAATATTGAATGATACTACCATATCTAAGATGTTTTATCATTGTTCTGGAAATTATAAACAATAGATAATTCAATATATTCTTGTTAAATATCTTTTAGAAGTTATATTGAACTTCCCCGAATATTTTTGAATGATTCAAAAAAGTATTATTAACATGATACCTACATATAAAAATATAAGGATGTCAAAGTATATGATAGGAACCCATAATCAGGAGAGGATAGCCATTTATACTGTTGGATACTCTAGTTTATGTAAAACATTTGTATATATTTTTATTTTCTATTTTTTTATTTGTTATTTTATAATTTTTTAGACATAATATGGTATTTCTGTTTAAATTAAAAAAATCAAAATTTTGTTTAATTCAAAAATTATTATATCTCTTCTCAGATTTGTATCACACTGAATGGGTTATCTACGATCAGTTATTGAAGTGTTTAGTTATCAATAAACTAATGGGGAAGATATTGTGGACTTATTTATAAATGTGTGATTCTCAATTCAAAATATGAAATTTCCTAGGTGATCCAATGGATACCCATTGTAACTTTCACACTTAGGAATGAGATAGCCCAAAAAAGAAAATTGGGTGCGTTATTTCCACTATAAATAAATATTAATCTATAGTGGGAGAGGATAAAATATTATTTTTCCATTAATTAAAAAAATAAAAAACTATAGATTCAATTTTAAAAGTGCTATGGTAGAATTATTGAACGAAATTCATGCCCAAACCCAAAAAATCTTCTCTAATCAGAATTTCCAAACCCATGTTATTACTTTCTATTCATTTAATATCTTCAATTAAATTTAATTTTTCATTCATGAAATATTTATTTAAAACACTAATCATTGATGATGACTTTTTCCACTACTATTACTACACACTTATGGGGAAATAATTAGTGTTTTCACAACCCTAAATTGGTGTGTACCAAAACAGGATGCAGTTTCTAGAGAGTAAATGTTAGATCCGACACATAAAATGAAATATTAGGAAATTTAATGGGAAAATATTTGATATATTACCAAATATTGATAAAATATATCTATGTAGGATTATCAATTATTATCCTAAAACAACTATGAAAAAACCATGTTAGAAGACTCGAGTAAAGTATCAAGTGTTCAGTAAATTATAGAAAATGTGGCCCTTAAACAATAGAAAACCCTATGAGACCATTGTACCCCATATTTTTTTAGAGAAACTAATAAATTAATTATGAATTTAAAAAATTATAACATTGTACTGTGATTCAATAAGATTCTTGTACTACAAAACCAAAATAGAATTATATATAACGACCTGAACCTGAACATTCAAGAGTTTTTCAATGTTTTTTCAAGATTTGATTCAATAGAATTGTCTTAAAAACAAGTCCCATGGATTATATTCTCATTTTCAATTGAGGGAGGTATTATATAATGTTTTTAAGAGCTTCTACTAGGGAATATCCATTAATGGGATGAACTCAAATGAATATTTATTCAATGATTCTTCCCATCCTCATATAGAGCTATAATAAGAAAGGCGTTCTATGAAATATGACATGCTGTTGGAGAAAACCTCTATGAATATTAGGAATGATTCGAAAATATGTGTAAAATCTATCCTTAACAAGATATAAAAGAAAATAAATTCTATATATTTTCTCCCATGTGATTCTTGAAATTGTGAAAAATATTCTATATTCATTCTCTATAGAGCTTTGATTGATTAGTCACCCTTGGAAGCTAGAACCCTAATCGAGAGGATTGCACCGAATTCATAAGAGTTTCGAAATAAATCTATATGCACTACCAGAATATATAGGGTAAATTATTCTGAAGAAATTCCATTTATTAAACCTAGAAAGGTGAATTGACAAGGAATATAAGAAATATGGTAGTAAATCAAGTAAATTATCATTCATTCCCACCTCATGAATGTGATTTATGTTCATCACACCATGACTTCATTGATTAATCTGTTGAGTTATAGGAAATGAAGTGTTTTTCATCCACATTCCATTGAAGATAAGTTCAACATAATGAACCAAAATGAGAAGGGAAATCCCAACATTTCTTTCTTGATCAAAAAAATCAAACTAGACCACACTTTTGGAAATAATTCCAAAATCCACCCCATTTCTAAATACCAAAAATGTTGCAATCCCATAAAATTTCCAAACAACCACCTCCATTCCAAGAAAAACTATGGGAATAACTCATTAAGTGATCCAATAGAAAAATAATAGAGATTAATATTTATGCATGTGCTGTAAAATATATCAATGTACTTGTTCAATAAAATTGTGAATATCATGTAAGAGATATCCACCAACATAGAAAAAATCATAGATCATACAATTAAAAATCCAAACGAAAGTTTGAGAACGATCATAAAAATGAGTGCCAAGTATATCCCTCCACTATAACCTTAGGACACCCATGCTAAATTAATATAAGGTGATTTTATAAATTTTTAATTTTTTTTACAGATTATAGATGAGGAAACCAACCCAAATTGACCATAAGAGAAGATGATTGAGGAAGAACTCAAAAAATATATAAGAAGGGGTGAATAAAAACTAAATTTTAAAGTAAGGGAAGAAGAATTTAATTCCTATTATATTCCCATCTAGATTCATAGAATTATTGAAGAAAAATAAATCACAACATCAAAGTGTGATCTATAAGATATTTAAATTTCATTAAATTAACACACCATTATTGCAAGCCAACATGAAAATATTCAAATACACCAAATACTATAAAAGGTATTTTCTCCAAGATAAATATATTGGACGTGAATGAATGAGTCATCATTTATAGAAGTCTATTATCATTGAGAACACCTCCATTACCAAACAAATCTCATTGTGGAGGGGAATTCTATATTCACTGCACCATTTTTTTAAAAAAAATTATTCCTTATGTGATCGTGGTGATTTCATTAATTTCACATGTAATTAAATTTATTCCTCTTTTAAAATATTTAATCTAATGACCATAAGAGTTTTTATCCAACTGGGAAAAAATTTTACTATTAGTTCACATGGACTTTAAGAGGATATCCATGATGGACTTGAAGGACCAATTTTTCTAGTAGGCTATTTTGTGCTCACAAAGCATGAAGATAGAGAACCATGTAATTCAACCATTATAAGGGGAAGATAATTAGTAAATATGAAAAAATAGTCATTAATGTACATTAAGAAACCCTCACCATGAATATTGGAGATATAAAGGCATACTTAAATATTCTGGACTCAAAGAGGAACCATTAAAATTATTATTCATTATTTTAAATTTTTAACAATTTTAGTAATGAGAACACTAATGAATTGGGTATAAATAAAGAAATTTTATCCAAAAGAGAAATTGTAACTACTGAAAACACCAAACAACATGAGATTACAGAAAATCATAGAAATTCGTTTTTAATGATTAAGAAGAAAAAACATCAAAATTCATTGGAAATTTTTTAGAATGAATTTTGATGATACCCTTTTATTAAGTGATTATGTCTTTTGATGTAGGAAATTAAAATTCAATATAATCAATGGAACAAACAAAAAAACTAGAACTAAAACCTCCCCTATGTGTCTAAAATTATGTGTATATTATGGATGGATATATATTTCAAGTGATCACAACTAACCCCATATCCCAAGACCAAGATAAAATTTTAATCAACCTTTTAAAAACAAACATTCAATCCATAGGGTGGAGCCTTAGTGAAATCCTGAAAATAGTTTCCATGGATTTCTCCCATAGATTTATTCTAGGAAACCCTATACCTATTAGAGTACCCCGGGAGGGAATTAACCCAAAAATCATCGATTATCCAATAATGGACACTGAAAAATGTTGGCAGCCGACATAATATACCAAATTTATGAATCACAGTGCGTCATCCCCTTCCAAGTGTTTCCAAATAATTTTTTTTGACAATTGTTTAAAATAAAAATAATTAATTTTTTCCAATGAGTGTATAAAATATTTTGAGGGAGTTCATTTAATATTTAGTGATGGACCTAGTCACTAGGGAAGGACACTTCCCTAAATCATTAATAGACCAAATTCTTGAATGGTTGGATGCCAGGAAACATTATTGTCTCTGGGATGGGTTATCTAGTTAATTTTAGGCATCTATTTCACTGAAATACCAATATAAGACAACATTCACCTTCCCTTTTGTGACTGTTTCCAATATAAGGATGCCTTTTGGATTATACAAAGATCTAGGTACTTTTCATCAGTGTATGACATGAATTTTATCATATTTTATGGGGTACCCCTAAGAGGTATTTTTAGATCACAATACTATTTTTGTGGAACTCATTTGATCACTTCTTAGGGAATCTATAAAATGTTTATAAAGTATAAATAGAGAAAATGATTTTTTGAACATTGTGAAGTGTCACTATATTGTGGAAAAATCAATTGTATTGGGTAATATATGTTTTTGAGAGTACATGAATTTGATAAGTCGGAAGTTGAAGTAATAAATTCTTTACCATATCCCACTTTTGGAAGATGTATTAAATCATATATGGACCATGTATGTTTTTATAGAAGAATCATCAAGTACTTTTATAAAAAATTTCTTCCCATTCCAAGATTTATTATAGAATAATATGACATTATTCTCTATGATTATAGTATGTAGACATTTCAAGAGGTCATGTAAAAGTTTATTACCCCCCCCCCCCCAGTTACAGAACCACCAGATTAGGATCACTAATTTGAGGTTGATTCTGATGCCTCAAACCAGCCATTTAGATCAGACCTCTCCCAAATAAATAAAGGAAGAAAACCTGTTATAATATATGAATCAATAACCTTTAATGAATTAATCATAATTAGAAAAATATGGAAAATTAATTCTTTGTTTTTTTTTAAATTTTAATGTAATAAATTTTGATCATATTAACTAGGAACTAATCTATATTAATTTTATGATCACGATTTTTTTTATTTGATTAATTATCATGATGTCAATACAATTCTGGTGATATAGATATAATTCTTATAGGAGTTCAACCTTGAGATCAAGGACAATAATTGAAATTAAAACTAGGCTGAAGATCACCTCATCAGACTCCCAAAAAATATTGAAATAGAACCTCTAAAATTGTTCCCTCTCAATGATCACATGCCTGGTGATAACTCCACACAGGTGAACGATAAGTACCATGTTATGATGATATAGTAAATTATAAATCCAGTTAATGGGTTGTTTTTCACCATAACTATCATCAAAATACTAACCATATGGATGATTATAAATTTTATATCTAGGGAGATCCATTTCTGTGGAAAATAAATAATGATCAAGTCATAAGGGGTTGATTAATAGAAGATGAAATTGGATATTTATTGTAAATTTTCCATACATTTTTTTGGGGGACACATCGCACCACAATGAAGTTCTATAAATGTTTAGGAATCTAAAATTTATTATTCAAATGTATTTAAATATGCTCATGAATATTGTAAAAAATATGGAATGTACCAATATTATAGTTTTCATTCAAAAAACGCTATATTAATAAAAAATAATCATTTTTTGTAATATATTTTATTAATGTAGAATAGATTTCATGGGATCCATTTCCATGAATTTTAGGAATTCTAAAATTTTACTTACTATGGATTATGTCCTTAAATGGGTGGAATCAAAGTCCACCAAGACTGGTGATTCCAATTTTGTATGTGAATTTTTGAAGACAAATATCTTTGGTAGGTTTGGATTTCCAAGGACCATCATCAGTGACTAAAGGACTCATTTTTACAACATGAATATGGAGGCTATTCTTAAAAAAATTGGGGTTCGACAAAAGACATCAACACCTTACCGTACCTACAAAATGGCCAATCTGAAGTGTATTTTCAAATAAATAAATGTATTTTGGAGGAAATTGTTATACTGAGCTATATTTAATGGATCCGAAGGCATTAAGACACCTTAGGGGTCAACCAAAAATCATAAAAACACTTATAGGTGTGGGCCTCATATATATTGTTTGCAGAAAGCAGTTTCATCTTCTAGAATATTTGGAGCATAATTTCTATTCTGTTTTAAAACAATTGAATTTTGATTTTTTGAGTGATGGAATGATAGAAATATCTAATAATAAGAACATGAGGAAATTTGAAGATATTATTTCATAAAAATCAATAATATAAACCTGGAGGACTAGAGTGGAAAAAAAACCGATTCAAAAAAGGCCAGTCAACATGGAGACCGAGTCCTTTATATAGTCCCAGACTATATTTAATGTGTAGTAATATTTTATCTCAGTGGGAAGGAAATTTTGACACTAATAATATCTATCCATTTGGATCTATCTAGAAAATTATATAATAATAATGAATTCAATTCAATTTCAATGGACATCGGATGGAAAAGTTCCATGGTAATATACCTCAAGAACTGATGGAGGAGCCCATACTTCTCCAACCCATCTATAGATTTCTTCCCATGAGGATAGTTCTAGGAAAAAACATTAAAAAATAAACTTTTATAAGTAAACCTTATTTTTATTTTTTTTTATTTATTATTTATTATTTTGTAACCTCTTCCCTTAATCGATTGAGCTTTAATGGAATGGATCTTACAATGGTATGAGTTTTTGTTCAATGACTACAATGAAGGAAGTCAATATGTGGCCCCCTAAGAATTTAAGGAAGTATAGAAAAAGATTAATGGGAATAGATAGATCATTCTATCATTAATTAGTTTTAAAACGTCATGCATGTTACTCAAAAACATATTTTGATATTTAAACTATAAATTTCATGCCCATGATATTAATTTATTCTTTACATGACTAATCTATAATACAATAATTTCTTATGAATCATGTTATTCCAAGAATTATATTTCTTTATTAATAAAATTGGATGATTAAAATAGATAATTTAATTATGAATTGCTAGCATTCATATTGAAATGAGGACTCATTATTTGATATAATTAATTAATTCATGTTAATGAAATTTCCCAATCATCTTTCATTATTAAAATTTATAAAACTCATGTTAATTAATTTACTATTATTATTAATTCCATGAGTGATTTTGAATAATATAATTTTCCATTACTGATGGGATTTCTTGAAAATTTCCTTCCTATTTAATTTTGAGCATATTTCTGGAGTTATATTGGTACATTTCACCAGATGGAACCTGCATTTGAACTTCTTAAATATGATTAATGTGTAAAAACAATTTTAAAATGATTAATGAATATTTTTAAATAACATTACCCTTGAGAACCACCTATATAGTAATAATAGTATTCCCATATAGACCATGAATTATCTTTTTTAGGATTATCCATGTTTTAATATATTTTTATGCATTTCAAAGCTCATCTTTGTATTTTCATTATTTATCAATGTTGAAGTGTGGATTTTATGAAATTCAATGTGAATGTGATGAAATAAAAGGTATGTAAAAATTGAGGGGGGGGGGGTAATTATCTTTATTGAAAAGGTGTTTTGATTTATTCATTATACATTACTTTTTCCCCTCCTGAATGAAAAAAATGATGCTAAAAAATATAAATGGGAAGTGACTTAGAAGAATAAAAAACACTATTACTACATGAATAATTTTTATCATATGTCTTTATATTGTGGATGCGAGGATTATTCTAATTATAAATTTGAAAAAATAACAACAAAAGAAAAATCACATTGATGAAAATGAGTCTAAAAGTATTGAAAAAGTCAACAAGTTTCACAAATCATTGATTATGCTTACTTTTGATCATGTCCTTACATTGGTCATGGGAAGTAGAAACTATTACTATTTGATGGATATAAATTCTATTAGCTTTTACTTTTGATATCATGCATAGTACATTAGATATAAACCTCCACATTGAGCATTAATTTTAAAACATTTCCTACAATCTTTTTGCCTAAATATCATTTGAACCTTACATGAATAGCCCTCATGATTTGATGGGTATTTTTTCTTTACAAGTTATAGAAAGTACTTCCTTTACTATCTTATGGTTATAGAGAATGTTATAATTAAATAATAATAACACTATAATATTTGTATCATGGGTGATTACCGAAATGATTCAAGTGAGGTAAATCATTATTTTCCATGTTCGATAATAATGAATTGAGGATCTTGAATTAATTAATGTATAAGTTTCAAAAATTTAAAAAGGAAGAATGTTAAATACATGAATTGAATGTTTCCTATAAAAATGAGAAATTTAATTGATAATTTTTGTATATTTTTTAATGTTTTAGTTTTCATTTATAATCAAATTATTATATTTGTTTTATATTTGAATAGTGGAAACATTGTTTCCATTTAAATTTAATGGTGATATTTAATGCCTGAGGAAAAGACTAGTTTATTTTTGGGAGGCATTTGACATAGTAATTATTTATGGAAAAATTTAAATACTTTATTTACGATTTACAATGATTTTATGATCAGTTTAACCATATATTTCATTGTTTATTCAAAATAGTGAGATTTGAAAACATATAAGTGGCATGAAATTTAATTGTGGTTTTTAAGGATTGATATTATTAAATATTGATTAATGAAATTTTGATTTTCATTTTACAGGTGTTTCAAGCATTACATGACTTTTGGAATGTAATTAATGTAAAAAAATTGGCAAAATATGACATCCCACTACTAAAAAACTAGCATACCATATAGGAATCCCCCAAGGGGATACCTAGTCATCAAGGGACAAGAGAATTCCATCAATCCAGTGGTAGATACCGAATGGGGGATAAATCCCATTCAAGGTCCATGCATATAAATCCAATGGGGTTTTTAGCTACTCTCAATCCAGGCAGTGTTATCACATGGTGGTGAAACCCATGAGGCAATGAGAGAAGAGGCTCGACGGCACGAGGACATACATATCAGTTGATGGGTGTTCTTTTTCCCCCATCCAACTGCATTTTTTGGGATATCTATACATTAATATTTATTACAGTTCCTCGAATACAAAAAAAAAACGTTTTTTGGATGTGATTTAATGGTAATTATTCGTCATTTATGTGGAGCTATATTGTATGGTGTTTCAAGGGAACACCTCACCTCAAAAAACCACACCGTTTGACTCTGAAATTCCCCACCACATGATGTCCTTGACAACCCCTACAATCGCTAAAGATCACGATTTTTTAAACCTAGAAGATCTTTCTCAAGATGATGATCCGATTACCAATCCTAGGAAGTTCATAGAGCATCCCTATAGCATATTATGATCATAATTATGGTGTCATCAATCCACACCAAAGTCTATATGAATCAAGGGATTGATGAATAAAACCAATGAATCCATTTACATGATATTATATTTAACCCTTCCCTACACCAAATGGATGAACCACCATTAAACACTTCCCTTCATGTTGCCATTGGAACCAACAGTATAAAAAGACGCCATTTACACAAACAGTCACACAATCCACCATTGGAACCAAGAGTAACACATTCCACAATCGGTACAATGGTTTCACATGCTATATTTTAGTGAATGGTCACATCTAAATAATAATCTCACCACTTCATGTTAATTACACCATGTCATCTCCTCAGATTCCATTGCACCTTTTCAAGACAATGGAATTAGAGATCAACTAGGGAGGTTTTTCTCAAGATTTCCATTCACTATATAAGCCTATGATGATGATGAAGGCCCCTAACCCATGAATGAAGCCAATATTTTCATCTTTCCATGATTCCCATGTACCATGAACCACCTCTATAAATTATACCTATTAATCCAATTGAATATAATGAGGAAATGAAAACCACTAGTGTTGTTGAACTCTTTCGATTGCTAATCACCACCATGCCTCCATTGATCTCCATATTCAATGCTGGAATTTTTATATGTGTTTTAAATAACTTTAAATTCCCTATGATAAAGAGGAATGATACCTCAATAGCTCATACTCTCCATTTTCATGGTCAAAAACTACTACATGTGTTCCTTTGGCACCATAATTAATACCATGTTTAGGAATTCAAAGTAATTTTGTTTTTATATCCAATGATGAGTCAGATAAAGTATACGCCATGATTGAGTAGTGATGGTACTACCACAAACTATTAATGGACATAATGGAGTGTTGGGAATCCAAAAAATGAACATGTTCATTCATTTTTATGCTTTTACACACCCAACACAGATTGAATTTACCTCCAACCACTGTGAAGGTCAGAGGAAGTAGAGAAGACCACTGTTAATCCAATGCACCACCCATGTTGTAATGCCCCGACCCCAAAATCAAGGAATCAGTGTAATGCCATAATACATTGGCATGATTATGTGGAATCATATAATGAATGATGAATCAATTTAGTAGGATGGGAAAATATATTACATTCATCAAAATTACATCATAACACAAAACATAAAATGAAACTTATATAATCCTTTCATTATTCCATTATTCCACTAGCTTAAACCTGCATATCAATTATAATAAACTACAAAAAATCCTGGGAAAATAAAACATAAGAAATGGGTGAGCGTAGATTCAAAGTAAGGGTAATAATAAAATAAAATCTATTATGATAAAATAATCATTAACCTTATGGAAATATTTTTAACTGAAAAACAAGACCTTTATATATAATATTGATCATAATACAAAAATAATAAATAATTTTATATAAAATATTTATAACCATGGATATTTTACTAGTAGATTACTCACATAGAATTTCCTTAACTAATATAATAATGTAGGATTTCATAATGTTGGGCATCTAAACTCTCAAAATATATCCTCATTATAGCTATTTTCATGATCTATCCACAAGATAGTTTATGTATATGGATAGAAAAAAGTTTTATTTGTGTCATGATCTATCCTCCTGACAATGTTAAACTTCTTGTAAAACAAACCTGAACGGTTTGTCACTAACTAATTTCATCTCATTAGACCTATGGATTTATCTAGGGAATATAGAGGCACCCTCCCATCACATACAATGTAAAATACATTTCTCATATGAAAATGGCATAATATAAACAATAAAATTATTCACATTCAAAACTATTATATGAATTATTAATTCTTTAATGATAAATTGATAATTCTATCTAATTAGTATATCCAAAATTATACTAATCCTAAAACATTCATTAAAATATGGTATATTATATAATAAGATATCATCCTCAATTCATCATAAGATCTAATAATGAATGTTGACATAAATGAAAAATTCTCTACAAGAGTAATTAAAAATATTTTGAGACAAATTCTCCATTTTTTTTAAATCATTTATTCAAAAGTGATGAACTTATAAAATAATACATTATAAATGAAATATTTTAATCAAATTGTCCCGTACCACATTGAAAAATTTTAATGGAATTAAAATTTTAGAACATTACGGTCTATATAAATAAATATGTAAAACAATATTGAAAACATGATCATTAATAAAAATGATTTAGAAGAATAAATCTTTAAAACATTTAAAAAGAAGATTGAGTTAAAGATTCACTTATCTAAAACCTTAAAATTTCTTATATGTAAACAATTTTTATGTACATGGATATGGATGATAAATATTTCTCAGTAATTACTTGCATACAAAAAATCCCAAATATTAATGAGAATGAAATATTAACCCTTAACTTGTACATTATTTTAGTTGAGGGTGTGTTGACCTCTTATATAATGGTTAAATCATGTTGTTAAATTACATCATAATCAAATACATATTTATGATATGAAATATGATCCAATTATATCCTTTGGGTAATAATATTTTTGTATTACCATTATTTTGGGTGTTAACTGATTTGTTTTCCCATTCCAGTTTCGTCATGTAGGTCATGTTTTTCATCATAAAATGTATTTTATTCATATACATAATGACATCAAGTTAAAAAAATTTTTCTAATTATTTAAATTTTATAATCATTCTTGAATGGTTGATATGGAGAATGAATATCATCAGGTCGTGGAGACGTTAAGTCATACGCACACACGTGTGAAAGTATCATTCACTTGGTGGTCAAATGGTATATAATTTGATTGTATATTAATGACAGAATATCATTATCATGATATATTAATTTTTTTAATCCAATATACTCATCATTATACAAATCAAAATAATGTATAAATGAAAATAATTTGCATCGCAACGTAGTGACAGTAAGCCATACATACACATACACAATGATATTGTTTTTCATATAATGGTTAAATGGATGAATATGGTTGTCCTGTGATCATAACAACATCTCTTAATTTATATCATAATGTAGATATTTATTTAGTACAGAAACATAATAGGAAGAGGAAGTATAATATGAAGGGAAATAAAATTAAATTGGTAAAACAATTACCTCTTCTTCGAGTTTCTCCTTTTGATTTGTACAAAACGACTCCTTATGATGGATTTGTGCCCAATGTGTGGCCTCAAGGATTACGTGAGGGACGTTTTGAGAGGAAATGAGTAGTTTTTATCCAATAAATTTGTATTTAGAGGTTTTTAGTTTAGATAATGGGAAGTCTTCTATTATAATATAGGTGAGGGGCACTTTTGAAATATCTTCAAATAATTAATTTATTCAAAACTGATTTTTGGATTTAAATAAAACTAAGTTGATTAATTGTGAGATTTATATGACAATGGGTCTAACTCCACTCAACCAATTAATTTTATACCTCTTTAGTTCATAAAAGTTACCTTATCATTTTGATTTTATAATTAGTTATGTTGTATGACTCTTACCATGTCTTATTGTATTTTTTACACTATTTGGTTAAAATATTAACAATAAATTTCCAAAAGAACCCTAATTGGATATTTTATGTTATAAATGACATTATTAACATTATTTTTATAAAATATAGATTTTTATTATTTTTATATCATTAAATAAATTATTGTTTAATTTAAAATATTATTTATATCAATTTTAATACTATTCATTATTTTCATTTTTCAAAATATCAAACCAACATGATAAAATCAAACCAATACTTCTAATATGTCAATATCATGTCTAATATTTCAATAAAATTATTTTATTTCATTTATTAAGTCATATTTTATTTATTTCAATATTTTTATTGTCATTTATTTGGGATTTATATAAAAATAATAATTTATGCATTATACTGTGTCATCGCTAATGGTAATTATTTAATATCTAAAAATTATATATAAATTATAATGATGTTTCTACATTTATCATATTTTTAAATAATATTTATTATTGACCATATAACCTATATAACATAATATTAAAAATACTTTACTTGTTTGAAAAAAGTGTTACAAAAATGAATTTTCATGGAATATAAAATTATAAATACACTAATGTCATCCCTATGGCTCCTAGTGGTCTAAAATTTCACCCAAGGATGTTATTGGTCAGAATAAAATTATAAAATTAAATTATGAAAAAATGTATGTTTATTTTGATATTTTAATAATATAATACTTAACATTAATTACTCGATTTACAATTAACCGTGTAAAAAACGTTTATTTCTAAAGTTACTATTCATAAGGGCCAAAAATAAAAGAGACCCTTTAAAATAATTTTTATCTTCTTATTGGATATATAGAATCCATTTTTAAAAATATCAAACAAAAATGTTGAATTATTTAATATAAATATATCATGTTGTGGGAATGAAAAATTTGTTTATACAAGTTAAAACATTGAAATGTTTGAAATTTTTTTACATAAATATTATTGGTAAAATTAATTCCAATGGAAAAAATTATATTAAATGATAAAAATATAATATATTTATAAATTATAAAATTTAAAAAATATAATTTATTCAATATATTATTTTAACGAATAAAGTTGTTTTCAATTAACATTTTGTAAATTTTTACTATTCTTCAAAATTTAAAACATAACATTAAAACATTAAAACATTCTCTAAAGAAAATTTTTATATCCCAATTACAATTTAAAATTTAATTTTTTAAAATTTAATATATTGATGATTCAGAAACCAAAATTTAAATTGGTTCACCATCAAAAGGTAAAGAAACTGCATGTTTAGAAAAATAATCCTTTTATCTGAAAAATTGAATTTTCTCTTATATCATGTGTAGAAAACACATAAAGAGAATATTAAAATTATATGAAATATATTAAATTAATAAATTGGTTAATAATATTTATAACAACTAATTAAATAAATATGTCATATATTATATTAAATAATAATAATTCATTTGTATATTTGTGTTCTGTAAAATGGGGTCTAGCCTGTAATGCAGCTCAACTCATTGTTGTTTGTAGTGTTATCTTAATATGTTGTCACCAAAAAATCTGGAAAAAATAAAAATTAAATTTATTCATAAATGAAAATAACTAATTAAATTCTCCCCTCCGTCAAAAAATTTAATTATTCTAATTTAAACTCATAATAAAAAATAAAGGGTTGGACATTTAAAAAAATCGTTATTGAAATACCACATCAGAAAATGGATTACTGGGACTTCCATTTTAAAATAAAGAAATGGAGGAATGATATTTACCAAAGATAACATATACAAGGCTTCCATGTATGATAACATGTACATGAAATAAAATGCAACCCTCATGTTTTAATGGAGAGTAATAGATAACATGATCATGAACAAATGAACAACCAAAAAGCTAAAAATATGTGATGATCCAAAGTTCCATTTGATTCATCACTAATGAAATTACTACGAAAACATTTTTGGTTTTAAGATACTTTCTATAGAGTTTATGAATTATTTTATTACATAGATTAATAAAAAAATGAAGCATAATTACATGGTTATTTATGTTCCATCCTTTAACTAATTTCTACCACAATATCATCATTCTCTCAAAAAGAGAATAATATTCAAAAATATTCTATTTCTCTCAATTTTATAGGGTTAAAAAACTGAACATATACTTCATTTACCAAAATATTTAAATAAAAAACTACATTATAAAATGTTGAACATCACATAGGTTGGTGGTAGGTGATGCACCCTTGTCACCCTTTAGTTGCATGTTCAGGTCTTGTCACCTTGCCAAACGTGATGGGTTATCGCTCGACCTATGGGTTATCCTTTTCATAAAACATCTTTTTATAACATTCCAAAAATTCTTTTAAAAAAGGTTTTAACCACAACCACCACTATCCAAAGACCAACTAAATACATTCTTACCATTACATTAATATAATATTCTTTTCTCCAAAATCACTGTCCAAAAAATTATATGGAAGATAACATAACATAATGCTGATCATTTTCATCACATAACAATCATTTTAATACCTTCACCATGTATTCTCTTAATGTATGGAAATATCCTAAACTACAGAAAAACCATTTTTCAATACATTCATTTTTACATATTCCGTATGTAAAATAACGAATATTGGATATACTCCTTAAATCCAAAAATGTTTTAATGAAAAAAAATAATTGAATAAACAAAACATTAATTAGTTAAATGGTATTAAATAATATCGAATATACATTATCCAAAATAGTCATCTCTTTATTCCAACATCATTATATTAGTATTAATAACATATTTATTATTACCCTTCCTTCAACCATATATATTAAAAAATGTTTAACATTCCACTGAGTAACATTTCATGGTACCAAACAATCTCAAATCCGTAATGATATAGTTCTAGATTATAATCCACATATACTTTATAATTATTATAACTAGTAAATTTCTAAAAAATAATCAAATTACATAATTCATGAATCACAAAAACACAAATACATTAATTATGTGGTTTCAACTACAGTAACAGAATAAACATGAACTTGATTCCGTTGATTTTTCTGAGCTATATTTCATTAACACTTAATAATTTAATTGTTTAGTGACCCATTTCACATTATTTTACAAAATAAATATCAGTCTTTTCATTCTTCCCTTTTTATTTTTTTACTTCAGACCATTTTCTGCACAATTACAAAAAACACCAGATTCATTCAAGAACATCCCAGGGTGAGTCTTTCCAACTTTATCACATGTAACAAATAATTATTTCCCTTATTCCCATTGTATGTAACTTTCTCTAATGTTCTATTCTTCTATTTCCTTCCCTGAAAGTCATAATACGTGGTGATTTTTTCTGTCTTTATAGCACATTAGACTATATCATTCTTTGACGAGAAAGAATTTGAGACCAGTTCCCGATATATGAATTGTTTAAACCCATCAAATAATCGATCAATCGTACATCATGGGTTATGTATATATTCTAAACGTGAAATTGAAACCTTGTTATGTTAGCTTCATACTTTAAACAATTTTTATCCCCCTTCTACCTCAGGCTATGAAATTTATTCTCCATATCTACTTACATATCATGAGGAATGTAGTTTTTTGTGAAAACTTCTTTAAAATATCTAAATTACATATGTTTTAAATCATCTTCCTCCTTTGTTTTTTTAATTAATTGCCCCTATTGATTTTCATCACATGATAGATAATATACATCCATGACAATTAATACCATTTAGTTACTTCCCAGTGAAACAAATAATTTCTCAAAAGTGATTATCTATTTGTCAGCTACAAATTGATTTGTAGTACCATTGATTGTTGGAGGTTGTTGTCTCATGAAGTGGTATAACAATGATCCTCTATATTATGGAACGTGGTGCTCCATAAATGTAAGGTTATTATTCATTACATGAGTCAACTGTCCCAATATGGTTTTATGTGTTTCAGCACCAGTTGTGTCACTAGCTTCATTATAATTGTCTTTCATAGGAAGAAAATACCAAAATGGATTATGTGCAATGATAAAATTTCCATTCCTTCTACTAGAAACCATTTATAAAAATTGTAATACAGTATATTAGTATATGAATCATAATGAATAATTCCAAAACATTAAAATATATATTATAAATTTAAAATTTTATGCATATCAAATCTCCTAATAATAAAAATAATTTATTTGGGGACATACTTTCTTTCAAATACTTCATAATGTTTTGTAAATAATATTTGAATTATCCTAAGAATAACCCCAAGGAAAGTAAAACAAGGCTTGTAGTAAGGATCGTTGTGCTGTACTAGGTCACCTAGAGTCAATCCCAGAACAAATTTTCATAGTTTTTACAACTAGGTAAATCTATGCCAGAACCATATTCACTTGTATTATTTGACATGGATGTATTTTCTAGGAATAAAAACATAATCTATACATTAGAAAAATTTTATGTTGTTCCTCTAGGCATATCCGAAATGTTTTTCTTAGTGTTATTTTCCATAATCAATGTTTTAAAAATATTTTTCTAAATGTTTTTTTAAACATATTGGAATACCAACTGTAATGCCATGTCCACAAAAGCCCAGAGCTAATGTATTATTTTAAAACATTAGCATGATTACAAGGAATCTGATCCCAAAAGAATGACCACTTTATTTGTTTTGGAAAATAAATTACATTCATCAACGATATATTTCAATTCAAAAAATAAAATACAAAATAAGTAATCCTTTAATAATTACATTATTATTTTAGCATAACCCTTTATATATGTCCTAATACACATCCTGGAATCCTCTGAAAATAAAACATAAGAAAGGGATGAGCTCATGTTCTCATTAAGGGTAAACATACACAGATGCTACTATGAATAAATAAGAATAATCCATAAGGGGAGATTTATAACTAAAACAGAATACCTTTAAACATACTATTGTTCATAATATGGAATGAATAAATAATATCATATAATATAAATATAACTCTAGATATCCTAATGAGGAAATGAATATTATCGAACAACTTCACGATCAAAATATATCCTCAAGATAACTTCTATAAATATCAATCCTCATGACAGTTTAAGTATGTGGGTGGAAACCCTTCTGAACTGCGTCAAGTTATATCATAAGGACTTTTTTAAACTACATTGAATACATTCGAAAAGGGGATTTCCCTAAATTATTTCTTCTCATGAGACCTAACGATGCATCAATAGGCTATAGTAGGCCCCGAATATAATTTAATATGTCTAATACATTACACATATGATAATAGTGATACAGAAACCACATAATCATTCTTATTAAATACTACTATATGAATTATGGATACTTTAACCATAAACAAATAATAAAATATAATTATAAAATATATAATCATATTGATCATAAAAAATTCAATTAAATATGGTTAATTATAACCTAATATCTCAACCCCAATTAATCAAAATATCCGTCAAAGGAGGTTGACATAGATGAAATACACTATAAAATCATTAAAATATCTTGAGACAAATATTCCATTTTCACTAAATTCATTTATTCCAAAGTCATGAACGTATGAAAGAATACACCATAGACATTATTTTTGAATGAATGCCTCCCATACCGCATTGAATCTTTTTATGATAATTTACATTTTAAAACATTCAGGTCTATATAAATAAATCAGTAAAACCATTTTTAAAACAAATCCATTAATGTGATAGATTTAGTAGAATAAATATTTAAATAGTTTATAATGATGTATCAGTTAAAGAGTAACATACATAAAACATTAAAATTACTCCTTTAGTATAAAATTGAAGAGATATTGACATGGATGATAAATATGTCCCAGAAAATACTAACATACAAACAATCTTGTATAATAATGAGATTGTGAAATTTACACTTACCATTTATTTCCCTTTAGTCGATGTTGATTTAACCATTTGTATAATGTCTAAATAGAATTATTAAATTATAATAGAAACATATCTATATTAATTATATCATATATGATCCTATTGAATAATTTTTGGTAATAATATTTCAATATTTTCATTGTTTCAGGTGGTAACTGCTTTGTTTTCCCATTTATTTTTAGTCATGTAGGTCATATTTGTTATGTATAAGATGAATATTATTCTTATAAAATCTGAAATTATGTTCATAATTATTATTTTTACTCATAATATAAATTTTATCAACATTCTTGTATGGTTAACTAGGAGAATGAATCTCAACATGTCATGGTGATTGTAGGTCGTATATAGGCCCGAGCGACGATATCATTCACTTGATGGCCAAATGGTATAGAAGTGGATGGTATATTAAATTTAATTGAATATTATAATGATATATTCGTTATTTATATCCATTTTACCTATCATTATGCCCATATATGTAATGTATTAATGAAATATATTGTGCATCACAACATGGAGACGGTAAGCCATACATACGCACGCATGATGTTCTTGTCTTTTCTAGGATGGGTACAAGGATTAATATGGTTGTATCATGAAATTAATCACATATTATTAGTTATGTTATAATTTATATCTTAATTTAGTATAGAAACAACATACGATGAAGTGGAAGGAGAATATAAATTTAATTTTATTGGTAAAATAATTCTCTCTTATTTGAGTGTCTCCTTATGATTTGTATAGAAGGACTCATTCGGATGGATTTCTGGACAAATTTTGGCAACTATGATGAATTGAAGAAATTAGTTAGAGTAAATAGTTAGGTTTTGGCTATAAAATATAGCTTTATTGGTGTGAATTAAAGATAATCAGAAGTTCCCTTTTATAAGAGGGGCGAGGGGCACTTGTGGGAGATCTTCCAAAAATTAATTTATTGTAAATTGATTTTAGATTTCAAATATAACCAAAATGATTTTTTAAAATTATAATATTATTATGCTTCCCAATCCACTGAACCAAAAAATATTAGACATGTCTGGAGAATAAAATTATCCATATCTTTTGGATTTAGCCCTTAGTTAAATTGTTTAACTCTTGTAGGGCCTTTTTGTATTTTTACACTCTAGGGTTAATATAGTTAATATAAAATTAAAAAAGAACCCCAATTGGAAAATTTATGAATGATTTCACATTTTAAAAGTTATTTTGATTAACCAAATAATTTTATTACTTTAATATCATTTAATAAAATAATTTTTATTTTAACATATAATTTATGATAATTTAAATAGTATTAAATGTTTTAATTTTTAAAATATAAAAACAATGTTATAACATCAAGAAAATAATTAAAATATATTACAAACATTTTAAAGATGTATATAAAATTATTTTATTTCATTAATAAAGTCAAATTATATAAATTTTAAAATATTAAATATCTATTGTTTGATTATTCTATTAATAAAATAATTTCATCATCACATTGTGTTATCATAAATGGTAATAATTTAATCACTAATAATTATAAATTAATAATCATGATCTAGATAAATTAATTATTTTTCAAAATAATATTAATAGTTTTCCACACCAATTATATAACCTCATATTAATGTTAATTTAGCTGTTAAAAACAAAATACCAACAAAAATGACTTTTCATTAATGATAAAATTATAAATGCAATAATGTAATCCATGTAGCTTCAATGGGTCCTATTTTAAACCCAAGTATGATATTGATTATAAATAACTCATAAAATTAAATTATGACATGTGAAAGGGTAATTTTTATACTTTAATAAGATAATATTTAACTTTAATAAGACGATTCACCCTTAACCATGATAATATTTTTTTTATAATGAAATAATTAAAAATGTCCAAAAATAAATGTGATATAAAAATATAATTTTGGGATTTTGATTCCAAATATAGAATCCATTTTTAAAAATTTAAAACATATATTTTTTTGTAATTAATTTAAATTTAATCTCGTTATCGCAAATGAAAAATGAGTTTTTAAAAGTTAAAACATTGTAAAAGATTAAAACGTTTTTACATCAAACATCATTTAAAAAATAATAGAAATAATCAAAACTATATTAAATAATATAAATATTTCCTATTTATATATGAAAACATTTTTATAATATAATTTACTCCCATAAATTATTTTGATGAAAAAATTTGTTTTCAAATACTACTTTGTATATTTTTACTTATCATAAAAATTCAAAACATATCATAAATATATCAAAAGTTGCTCAGAATTTATTTTTTTATATCCCAATTCCTAAAAATGTTTATTTTTTTAAAATATATTATATTAAATTATAAGAAACATAATTTTAAATGGTTGTGCCATAAAAAGTTGAAAACTACATTTTTATGAAAATACCCCTTTTATCTAGAAAATTGAATTTGATCTTATATAATGTCTTTAGAACACATAAGATGAATCTTTATAGTATATGAAATATATAAAATTATAAATTTGGTTAATAAAATTCATAACTACTTATTTAACGACTATGTTATATATTTTATTAAATAATAATATTTCATTAATATGTTGTAGATTGGTAAAACACAGTCATGCATATAATGCAAGCCAACTATTTGTTTTTTGTAGTGTAAGATTATTATGGTGTTACATAAAAGGAAATAAAACAAAAAAATTAAATTTATTCCAAAAAATATATTTTATAGTCATAGGTTGTTACACATAAACCATGAATGTATAGAAGAATCTCATTAATGCAATTCACCACTAATGGTATAACATGACACCTTATGATAGAGGTGCAACATGCCACCATTAGATCAATAGTAGAACATGTTCTACCATTCATCAATGAATGATGTCCATTCATTGATGAATCCAAATTCACTATGGAATTTTATCTCAGCATTAGAATTTTCAAATACCTAAGAATTCAGTAGATTTAAGGAAAAATATCAATGGGAATATATATTCAACATCAAAAAGGATTTATAATGATTTAGTTGAGTAATTTTTATAGGAAGCCACCTTCTATAAATAAAAGGAGTTTGAGCTAGAGGAGGAGATCAGAGATTTAAGGGAGGACACCTGTTTATACTTTTGTAGAATATTTCATCACTAATTTTATTGATTTTTTTATTTCACCATGAATTGTTCCCCATCTACCTCAATCAGTTCCCTTTTAATGGAGAGGTAAACCCTTTCTGTTGCTAGGTTAAGGGGATGTGACGTCATGTAATGTTGGTGTCCCTGATTTTATGAAATTATTTTATCTCATTTATCTATTAGATTCATTTTGTTTCCAAATTTAAGTATTTTAATGAGATGTGATTTTATTTTTATTCCAAATCGACAAATCTTCAAAAAAATTATTAATAAAATAAGTCTATCTCTTCTTTTTTTTGATCACACCAATTATGTGATCATTGGTAAGGTAGAAAATTTCTTAGTGATCAGAATACATGTGGGGAATATATTACGAACTGATATGTATACTTGTGATACTTAATTGCTGATATTAAATTACCTTGGTGATCCGAAAAAGACATAATGTGTCGTTCACACTTTGGAAGGACAAGATCCCAAACAAGGAAATTGGGTTGATTATTGTCACTATCAATCAATCTTAATAAATGGTTGATGAGGATAAATGGTTGTTAATTAATTCATTAAATTAATTAATAAAAACAAAATAGTGAATTTTAAAATGTCGATTATTGCATTACATAAGGTAATCTGATCCCAAACCCAATCAATTTTCCTTAATATGAATTTCATAAACCATGTTTTTGATACATAGTAATTTAATAATATTTCTATAATTCATGTTCAAATTTTTGATGTATGGATTCAAATTAACTAATATTTGGAGATGAATTATGTCAATAGTACAACTACACCCCTAGTGAAAAATAATTAGTCTTTCCAAACTACATAAACGATATCTGTCGGGTGGTTCCTAATATATTACTACTATCATCTTCACTAAATCCATTAATTATCCCACCTCCAAGATATCATTTCATAGAATATAGGAATCTATTAATTATATATAAATCATATATATTTTTCAAAAAATGTTATTGTCTCTATGATATCCAAGGACCATACTCATATTATACACATTAAAAGCCTATGATTCTATATTAATTCAAGTATCATTAAAAAATATCAAAAAACTAGACTATGAAATGCTAGATACTTTGATTAATGAGTCTAATAAACATTATCAGGGCTTTCTTTTTAACAAAGGGGTGAACTAGTTATTCATTATAACCATAGAGACATCAAAATGTCACAAATGGGATGTCCTCCCAAAGAACCCATAACCTGTGATAACATGGCATATGATTGTTCTCTGATAAACGTGTTTCCCCTTTTAGATGGTCGAAAAAGTTATCAATTCATAGAAGTGGATAATTATTCTTAACGGTTACCTAGTAAATCCATTGTTATTGTAGATACAACCATGGGCTCACATTTTCCACCTTAGTTAAAAATATATAAGTTTCCTAGGGGACTCATTGGGTTTTATAAAAGAATTATTATAAAGGACCTCCAACTACACCATCTTCTATCAATGATCACTGGAAAATGTTGGATATGATATGGATGATATCATAGTATTATCATGATACATTTAAATGTATTATTCCACCCCCCCCCCCCAATGGTGTGGTAAAATAGGTAGGTCCTCAAAGAATACATTTAAGAACTCTCCACCACTACCGGGAATCGAAAATTGTTTATGTCTACTAAAATTGAAGTAAAACTATACAAATGATGGGAATTTTTATTTAACCTCCCAAACATGATCCCAAGTATGTCTGTTTGTAACTCACTGTCTCCTGTGAAATAAAATATATACTATTCATATTGCATCAATCCAATCATCTATTAGATCCAATCAATTATAAATTGTATGGTAGATATCCATTCCGTACCATGAATGATATCATATGGTCTCATTAGATCTAACAATAGAACCCTTGAATATTTCTATAATTCAATATCAATGTCAGAGGACAGATATAAATGTTTGATCATAGAATCCCTTCACCTTAGATTCTCTAGTTAAAGATGCTATCAAAATGGAAGTATTAAAATATCTAGTTCATGAATAATGGATTACTTTACAATGGAATGTTACATGAATGTGTATATCAAAACTGATGTTATGGAAGAGGAGATATAGATCTTACATCAAATCGCACTCTGATCTTCAATGGAATATGTCATAATGGATTGTAATTATACACTCCCCTTTCAACATTCACTCCCAAATGGGAATATCCAACCTTAAGGTGGTGGTGGCAGTATCAGATTATAACATTGGTCTCCTCCAGTAGTCTTGGAATCTCTTATTCTATAACATCCTTCTAAAATATTACTATGTATTCATCACTAACTTTTCCCCAATGACGCGTCTACTATCTACCAATCTAATTTATCAATATGGGGTTGGGAGTCTAGGGTTATAGACCCCAACACTAATTGGATTATCATCTTGATATATTGCTTGAATCGATCCCCTAGGTAATTATTGATCAACTAATCCATGAATCTTATCAATATAATTTAATTCCATCATTTATTATCATTTACTATCTAGTTTTCTACAAGATTATAATAAAAACACTACTACATGATGACTACTGTACTCTCTTTTTACCATGTTTCTTTAGGATAATAATTTCTCCACCACTAGGGCCAATCTAACACCACATCAATAATAGAAATATCATGGGTTGCCAATCTAGTTAATTTCATAACTGTCCCTAGGAACCAAGTGACCTCAACTTCAGAAAAATTTAAATTGTTCTCATAATAAGTGCATCATCATCATTAGTTGATGGAATGTTCTATTTCAAAATGAGAGGTAAAATATTTGAATATTCTAACTATGTTGGGTATACACACTACACAATGGGAATATGTATCACTCCTTATCAACCTTGAGGAGACTTCTCTTGAATAAGATCATGAACTGAGGATTCATCACTATGTTTATCATCATCATGATCTTTACAAATAATTTATGTTTGATATTTCCATGGAGTAATCATGCAATAATCAAGAAAACCTAGTGTAGAGAAAATATATGTGTTTACATTCTAGATTCTCTTAGATCTTTGGAGGACGCACTTATTATATACATTATTATTGGGTCTCTTCCCAATTATTTCTTAAACATTTTAATAGATGATTCCTTGGAGATACAGAACTTTAAAAATCCATTATTTCAAATTTGTGTCATCTTCTTAATAAATTGTTACCATTTTGTGTGGTAAAAGAGAATATTTGTGTAGCTAACTCAAGAAGGTCATTGAAAACTAGAAAAAAAATTATTTTATGGATACATCATTGATTTTATTGTAATTAGTTTCTATATGTCCCATATTGAAAATTTAATTATGAGAGTCTTGGTGATTGTATACGCCATCTACCGAACCATCTTTAGGGTCCACAACTCGAGATGTGTACTTGAGCAACTTAAACTCTATTACCCTATATCCCAATAAAATTATAAAGGTTAATATATATCCAAACTCCATCCTTAGACAACAAGAAATTTGATTCATCTCTAACATGACCACGTTAACTAGTAGCCACTGGTTTTTTGTTTGCTTAAGTGTTACACCCCAAACCCACTGATAATAGATAGGGTCAAGTGACTAGAACTGAAATAAATTTTGGAAATTAAACAATGGGACTAATAAATTAATGAAAAAAATCTTATATAACCAAAAAGTATATTCCAACACCTAATAAAAGTGATAGAGAAAATACATTCCCAATGACAATAAATATATCCAACATTTCAATCAATAATAGTATTGTTTCGGCACAACACATCAAAATAAAAAAAAATTATATACCTCTTCTTCCAAGAACAATTATCCATCCCTCAAACTCTATCGATGTGTATATCATTTCTAAAAGATACAACAACGAGAAAATGATCCTTTACATGGGTATGTATATACATTCCCAATAGGACACTATGTTATCACCATGAGTTAAAGCACTGAAACTGAGTTAGATGAATCTTTAAAAAAGGGGTAATGGAATGTAAACCCTGATATTCTCATTAGAATTAATCAGGACATGGAGTACAGTTTTAGTCTTTATTACTGGCCTAATGATTTTAAATGCCTCCCAATATCACTTCATAAATATTTCCATCAATAGAAATAACCTTTTTGTACGTGTAACAGAGAATCATATGATCACATTATTAAATAAAATATACAAGGCCCTGTATAGGATCCCATTACCCAAAAGATATCATTATATTGTAGGATACAGGCCCCACACATAGATTATCTGACACCCTATAATACTAAGAAGGATAAAAAATCTATATGGTAAATTATTGAATGGTCCCAGGCACCAATATTAGTGGGCGGGGATATCCAAACATATATAGAGATGGTTATATGATACACATCCCTAAAAAAATTTACTATCAAGGTGAGTTTGCACTTACTATTAGTGCCAAAAATAAATCTTGAGTTGCAAAAGGTGTTGATGTGGTCGATCATGATAGATTCACAATGAGTATCATTTTTTCATTAGATTTAAATTCATTTTCACATCCCACAGGTATTTAAAAAATTTGGTTACTACACGATATTCCAAGTCTAAATAAAATTATAGTAAATTATGTGCATCCTAATGTACATAGTGTGTTGTCCTTATGTAGTGGTCTACACATGCACTGATACAAAAAATGTTGTGAAAATAATAAATTGTATGACATTGGAACCTATCATAAGGTGTGTAGGTTTTTTTTCTATACTTGGCCTATACCTTAATGATTGATTAGTGTCCCTATGGGGTTACAAAACATGTGTCCCTTCCATATAGAATGTGATATCAGTCCTGATTCATAGTATTTTACATGTTGTACATGTTTTACATGTTGGGTTGTTCATCTATTGTCACATGACATGGGGTGCAATCAAGAAGACTGTGTGAAATTTTCTCACCCGAAAACCCTAGAAACACATCAATGCGATACACTATGGGGGGTTTTTCAAAAAACATGTTAAGTCTAATATACATTGTGGTGTTGTTTGTTTTATAAAATTAGTGATGAAATAGGTAAGAAGAAAATAGGACAGATTATGATGTTTTCATTTATTTTACCCACCTATATGTTGTTTCCAAACTTGTTATCATGAAAATGAGTTGCAACCATTCAATGGAAGAAGGTTCCACCCTGAAATGGTAGGAGGATGTATAGTTTTTATTTAATAGCCTGGTGTTTGAGTTTGGTTCTACCATTTTTATTTTACAATTAGGTGATACTATAGAAGTAATACCACTGCGGTTTATATCGTCAGGTATTGCCATCATATAATGCCATCAAGTGATACCATTAAATGATACCATTGGTATTATTCCATGAGGATCGACCATTATATTGCGACATTTGGGGTGCTATTGTCAACTACTACCATTCAGGTTCTACCATTTGGTGCTAGTTACACGTTATATATTAGGTTTGATAGCTTTAAAATCCACCACTAGGTGCTCCTCTGGGTGTTCTTACATCTGGTTCAACCATAGGAGATGTGACCACATGATGAAAAATATAGAAACATTAGTTTCAAGTTATTTGATTGTATAATTAATTTAAATCTGTCCATGAAATTTATGGGTCATTATAAGGAATAAATATCATTATATATTATATAAGGATTCTAATAAACGACCTTATGAGTTAGGATTAGTTTAATATTTAAGAATAATGTTAGAAATATGTGTTTTTAACATTAAATATCACATAAATTTGAAGGATGATTGGATGAGTTGGCTGAAATTTTATACTTATTAATTATCAGGTAAAAGATGGTTGAAAGAAATCTTTATAAAGACATCATGACATGATTTATTCCATAGTTGGAGGGTGTTTAACAAAATTTCACGAAGGAATTAATGTGTGATAATTGTATGTGGTGGTTTTTTATATTATTTATAAAATATTTTGGTTTGGACTCAAGGGTATTTTTGAGTAATAATTCCATGATTGAAGATGGAATGATCAAACCTCATTACCAAGAATATATTTATTTATACTTGTGGATTTAATCTTGAATAAATGAATGTGTTATAAAGTGTTGACAACCTATAATATTTCTTATTATTTTGATGATATTTCTTAGTTATATAAGTGGTTTACGGTGGATAATATTTTGAGGACCAAATCCTATTTTTGTGGTGATTTAATAACAATCTATATACATTGTTCCATATTTATTAATATTAAGATGAAATACATATGATTAACCACCTCAGACCATTTTATTCTTATATGATGTTTACCGATCATTTGTTAAAAAAAAAGATTGAGATTTTTTTTAAAGGACATGTAGTTTCATTTAGTGTATTTCATGTATAATGAAGTAAAAGATTTATTTTGTTAATGAATAGAGATTAATATAATGATATCCTATTATAATGGACAACTAGATTATTTTATATAGTAGGAAGACATATCTATTTTCTTATTATCATGCGAATGATGTATTTGTGTGGGATAAAAAAATCATTGGGATTCTTGTATGTGAGTTCCATGTATTTTCTCTACTAACCTAATTCACAAAATATTATTAGCGGATCAATTGATCATGAGTTTTACTCTATCATGACAACTAGTTAGTCACATTGAGTATTTAACCTTGTAAATCCAATATGCTCTCTCTATGTGTGTGTCTATAAGATATAATAAAATATTAAATCAGTTTATCCAATGATAACAATTATTTTAAAGGAAGAACATAAAATTTATAAATCCTCAATTAACCCCCTCTTAGTGATTCCTTGATCCCCTAAAACCGTTATTTGTATTAGATGTAGGTTATCTTCATTGGTTTTTTCTCCCGAAGATCATATTTTTGATGTCTATCTTAGATTGAATATGTCTATATATTTCTAGTTTCCATAAAGGTTAACATAAATTTAGTTAATTTTAAGGGTATTTTAACATATTTTTTTTAAAAAATTTGAATCCATGTTTGATATCTTATGTGGTACAAAACATTATGCCTAAAAACCCTGATTATTTAAGTATGACCATTATAACCATGAGGCCAAATTAGTAATATGAGTATGATTTAATAATATTTTAAATATATATATATATATATATGTTTGTGTGGATGAATCAAAATCATTTTATTCGTTTATTCAAAGTAAATAATTACTTGATTTTTTAGTTTTCAATTTTTTTCTTCAAAACCATGTTTTTTTCAAAAATTATTTTTATCAATTTTTATGCGAAAATATATTAATTAATATCAAGAAATATTTTAAAATGTATTTTTTAAATTGAACATTGTTTTTTAAATGATCATATCAAAATTATCATATGGTGAAATATTTTTGGTATTTTTCAAATAAATATTGATTTTTCATTAAATACTTTAATATAAAAATTTCAATAAAACTATTATTTATTTTTAGTATGTGTACTAGATTTCAGTATTAGTTTATTTTTTGTCTTAAAACTCAGTTTTCATATATCTTTTTAAAAGTTTATACTGATTTTCCATTTTAATTAACTTTAATAACTTTTAATGAGTAATAATTAATATTAAATTGTTATATTATATATCTATAAATATTAATATACATTAATTTAATTATTATTATTTTCTATATAATTAATAAACTATCATAATATTCATGAAAAATAAATTTACTGAACAAACCATTTTTATCACATTTGGCTGGGATAATTTTATATTAAATTATTAAAAATATATGAATTTAATTTGATAAAATGTTTTCAATTTTTTAATCATATCAATTTTTATTATTTAATAATGTAAACATAATTTTCATCATAATCAATAATAAGGATTAAATTATTATTGTTCTAGTTATAACGGGGTTTTGAGAGTCGCATGCACTTGTGTTAAATTTAATTTTCCAAACACATAGGTTTTTTATTTGATATATTTTATTTCTTATTTATAATCAATAGTTTTTGATTATATAATAATTATTATTTTATTTCTAAGGATAAATTATATAGGTAAAAACAAGGTACTTGGGTGAAAACTGAATGGTTATATGTGAGTTAGCATAGAGGTTAAGGAAATACCATGATCAAAATAATATTTCATTCCATATAGAAGAGTTTCTAATAATAATAATATTCCCTATAAGGATTTTTTAATCAGTTTGGAGGAATGTTTTTTGAGAATAACATCACTTTATATAATACTTTCTCATGTTAAAAAAATTCACACCCCTACCTTAAAAAAGGGAACCCCCTTGTCCTCTAACATAAACACATAAAATGTATATTGGTTCTGAAAATTCCTTTAAAAATACCTTACACAATTCTCTATACATTTAAAAGTGCAATTTCTTATAAGAAATCCAATCTAGAAATTTCTTAAATATCATTTTAAATATTTGTGCAAATGAATAAGAATCATTCCTAACTGAGCGTGTTTTATTTGTTTCTTCTTCCACATCTTTAACAAATTATTACATCATGATGATATCATAATATATTTACCTCTAGTGAAATGATATTTTATTTATTTAAGGTAATAACCAAAATGTCTCTCCACTTCCAGCTTTTGGGAAATCAAATCTTTGTTTGTATGTATCGTGGACTACTTTTTAAGGAGCCGATTTAATTCATTTTACACAATTTCAAATCACCACTATTAATTTTGAAAATTAAATATTTATATATGTTGTTAATGACATATTAATTATTATAGAAATTTAATATATCATATAATTTCATATAATAAAATCCATTGGTAAAATGATAACCCTCATCGTGTATGTGGTAGATTACCGCCACATGAATTGATATGATTTATTTTTATTTTATTACATCATCACATGGATGGTATATGTTAGTGTATTTATAAAAAATAAAAAGTTATTTATTATATGATTATAATTACATTAAAATAATATAATATTTACTTTCCTTCCATAAATGTCGTTGTAAAATAAAAGCACTACTCATGCGTACGCATGGCCTATGGTGTCGATGATCATTAAACATTTGATTTTTTCGGAAATATATTAAATGGTTTATTTTAAAAATATATTTTTTGTTTATAAATGATAACTATTTCATGATTATTATTCTTTATATGAATAAATAATATTCCCTTTTACCTTAGTCAACTTACAAAAGTGGTTTTAGACATATGAGCATAATAATGTCAAAACATCTATTAAGAACCATAATAATTCAGTAATTAAATAAAAAATGATAAAAATTAAGTAAAATAAAAAATTAATTTAAAATGTTTCTAAATAATTAAAATAATTCACATAATTTTATTTTATATTATGATAAAAAAACACACGTCAAGATTTAGGCTCAAGGTAAGGGATCTGTATAAACCTCCCATTTCATTGGGTTTTGACTAATCTCTTTGCGACACAAATTATCTCTCTCATTAATTTTATAGACTTAAACTAAATTATACATATTTATATATGTGTGTGTGTGAAATATATACCAAGTTCATGCTTCATTTGTTTTATGGGGTAATACATTTTTTATGATCATTTCTCAAATTCCTTATTTAAGAAATATATTTTGTCTATAATATGAGGCAAGATAATGTAACCTCTTTTATTTACTTGGGTAATTCATATATTTATGCCTTATGATTGATTTTATTATGTGTAACACATATTAATGTAAATTATATGAATAAAATTAGTGGGTATTGAATTATATCTCTATCTAATTAATAGGGTAATATTTTGGTCTTATGAGATATCATGTATTAGATTAGAGTGAAACTAATCCCTTATGGGACTCCTTCTACCATGTTATGTTGTCATGGAAGTTATCCATGGCATATGATTATGTAATTTTTTTGTTTCTAACAATTTTTCATTATTTCTACCATCTGATAATAACATGTTCTTTATGTTATTCTACATATTTATTACTCATGATCTTTATATTTTATGATATCTTGATATACCTTTGAAACACATGTTACATTCCCTAATAATTTTTAATCCCTTCAAGGGATTTTTACCTCCGCCCTTTTTTATGTATTCATATGGATATCCTTTATAGTACTAGGAGGAAATATGTTTTTATGTGCCCATTATGGATACTAAAATAAAGATTCCATGTTTTAGAGGCCATAAAATGTATTATGAATGTTGTCTTCCAAATATAACAAGATTCTTTTATCATTAATTTATATTAATGGGTATTTATGATAAAAATCAAGATATAATATGTTAAAAAAGGGATTGGGTTTCTATAAGTATTAATATCTTTTTTTGTATAAATATTTTATTGTTGGAAGTACAATATGTTACCTTAGATTTTTTTTTCAATTATTATGTTTTATAAGTATAAATTGATGGATTAATTTGTTGTTTTAAAGGATTCATCATTATAGTTGTTGATAAGTGGAATTTGGAAAATAAATTTCATGATATTAATTCAATTAGATTATCTATTTCAAAAAGTGAGTTCCTAAAATATAATAGTCCTTAAATAGTAAAATATTTATATAATAATCCTCAAAATATCTATATATGAAAGAAAAAACCAAGATTTTATAAGATTTAGATATGGAGAGATAAATATAATGATCTCTAATGGAATGATACTGATACTATGCAATGATCCGTTGAAATTGAATGTATGTTTTTTCGAACCATTATAGAATATGGTGTTTTTTTCTTGAAAAAGAGAATCCTCTACGTGTGACCGTTTTGAATCCTCCATGAAAGGAAACCCCCCTTCCCATGAAATGATCACTTCAGAGAGAGCCCCATGTGGTGAGGACACATTACTAGCTGGGATGATAGAGAATCCTGGATGGTGAAACCCTGATATTATATTTGATGGTGATAATTTGTATAATTTTGATAGTGTTGAAAAAAATTACATATCATTAAAGATAAATTGGATTAAAATGTGTCAAATATATAATCAAAATATCCATGTGTTATTCTACATGATTCTAAACAATGTACAATAATTTATTATGAAATGAGTAATGATGAAACAATTGTGAAAAATTCAAATGATGAAAAACAAATTCAATTTAAAGCATCCAAATATAAGAATAGAAATAATTGTTTTTGTGAGGAGGATGAAGATAGAACATTAATATAAGAATCTGAGCCAGATTCGAAAGTTTCTAAAATGATTTCCCTTATCTAATGAAATCTGAGAACAGTTAATGGAATTTTAAAAGGTAATTTACCACAAAAATTCATTAATTCAGTCGTTAATGGTCAATTTGAAGAAATTTTTTCTAATATTTCAGAAGATGATTCCATTAAAAAAGAAGTTAATGGTTTATAAAAACCTTTACATAATAATTAATATAGGAATTATCTCTTTTCCCGTTGAAATTATAAGAATTTCATTATAAAATGTTTGAAAATTTTTCTATATAAATATTTTTAAAGTGAAACTAGTAATGAGGATGAAAATTTTGATACATAAATTGGTGTTTATGAAAATATTTTCAATTCAAAATTTAATTATGAAGATGTCACTGGTGATGAATGTAGAAACTCTTGATGTAAATATTAAGAAATAAAAATGGACTTTTTTGCTAAATATATATGAAAAATAATGGCGTTAAAAATTTTCAAATATTTAAAAGGAGAATATTTTTTCAATAAATATGATCATTGTACAAGAAATATGGGAAAAATTGTGTTGAATAAAAAAAAATCTATTTAAATAGAATTAAGATTCAAAATATATTATTAATTTTATGAAAACCATTATTTTATAATAAAATAAGTTGATAATTAATCTGGGATGATTTATGATCATATTAGATAAAATATTTTTAATGTATAGGATGAAATTTACTTATATTGATTCATATTTTAATATTTCATTCAATAATTTCAAGAGTGTTAAGTGAAACCATGTTTCTGACCAAACACATTTTGTTCAAAAAAATTATAAATTCAATGAAAACTAAATTTGATTTAAAATATTCTATTTATTTTAAATATAAATAATTTTAAAAGATTTATATTTTGAGGACAAATATTCTAGGATTTTATCAATACATTTGTTTTCATAATTTGGAAAAATTTTATGATTAGAAGAATAATGAAATACAGAGAAACGGTTCTATACATACTATTGTTTTCAGTTGTAAATATACTTTGTATTGATATTTTTGGAACTGTGGAGGCTTTGATCATACTTAAAAGATAGTATAGTTTTGTTACCATATTTATAATGATTCTATAAGTCTTTGGAGACAAAAATATATTGGCGATTATCCCATTAAAAGAAGATAGTTTCAAAAAAACATAGAAGATGTGGTTTAATGACTAAAAATAAATCAAAATTGTTAAAATAAGTGTGTGAAACGTATAATCAGCCAAGTAACATTTCTAAATCGTGTCTCACTATGATTATATATAAATAGGAGAAGTATACTCAAGTGGATGTTAAATAAAAGTATTTGTTTTTAACAGATTATCATAAGGCATCAAAGGACGAATATACATGGAAATTGGGTAGCATATTCACTTTTCAAATGATAGAGAATTTCTCATTTCTAAAAAATTATTTAGAGTATAATGTAGAATCTATCACATTTTTTCAAATGATGGGTCCCTCATGATTAAAGGGGCTTGTTCAGTTTATAATGGATAAAATTTTATATCCAAGATAACTCTTTAGTTTTATGGTTTGAATCAAAACTTGTTAAGTGTTTCATTGAAATTTAATGAAGCGAATAAGATTATTTTTTGAAAATATAGTTTTAAGTAAAAAAATATTGAATATTGAGAGGTTTTTATAATAGAAAAAAGAAAATAGGGTAAAAAATTAAAACTTTTAAGATTAAATTTCATTCAACTGGAGAATAAAATTAAATTTGAACTCATATATGGAAGGCTTAAAAAGCATGGGAAATGAAACAATAGAAAATATTCTAAAATATAAATTATTTTTAAATATCATAAAATTAAAATATAGATTAATTGGATTTTATATAATTATATGATGGTAAAATATATAATTCCTCACACAAAAGGGTTTAGATTCAAATAAATCATCATTTAAAACTAACTTGATTTGATATTTAAGGGCCCATGGGAAAAAATTCATGTCCTAATGAAGGGAATTTCATTTCCTTTTTTTATGAAAATACTCTCATTAAATGTATTATGCTTATTAAACATAATAAAGTCTAAAAATATGTTCTTTAATTTTAGAATAATTTCTCATTATGATTTTAGTTTCTCTATATAGATATTTTAGGTAGATAATTATATTGAATAAACTAATATAATATTTGAGTATTATCTTGAGAAACATGGAATTAAGAATGAACTCAATAATACATAAACATCGAATAAAATTGGTGATTTTTTATTGATTAAATGAAACTTGATTGATATGTCTTGAACAATGTTGATAGAAAATTATATTTATAGGAATTTTGTAAAGAAATATGTTATAAAAAAAGTTCATATTCAATATAAAAATTTTCTATACATGAAATTCCTATATGAATAATTAAGATATGTATCATAAGAACACTCCAAGTTCAAATCATCTAACATTTTTTGGTATCCCATGTATAAAAAAAATTAAAGGATAAAATATATGTGCGTTTGAGCAAAGAGGTTTTTCCAAAATACTTATTTGTTTTAATATAAATAGAAGTGTATTTTGATGATATAATAAATATTTTATTATAATTATATATGGAAATAATATGATTATCATTGAAATTTCATTGAATAAATTTATTTAAGTTAATGTTTTTTAAGAATTGATGTTGTTCTTAATCATACTGAACATCTTGCTAAAATAATGGATAAATATATTAGTTTTGAAGAATTTTTAATTGAATAATATAAATAAAAAATTTGAATTGAAGAATTGAAAGTAAATACTACTCGTACTATGATAAGAAGTAATTTTTATACACAATAAATCATTAGAAATAAAGGAAAAAATGAGAAAATGTTAAATATATAAGAACAAAAAATCATAAATCTCCATTATATCTAATTGAACCTAATGATGTTGTGGTATCATCAGATCATCAAGAGTGGTATAGTACTATAAATCAAGAATTAGAAAAAATTAAGAAGGATGATACATGTAACTAGTTTCAAAACATAATGATAACGAATACATCTTAACAAATTTAGTTTCATAAATAAATTTAATAGAAAAGGTGATGTAGTGAGGAATAAATTAAGACTAGTATCTAATGGGTATTTCCAAAGGAAATAAGTTGACATCATTGATAGATTTCCTCTAGCTTCAATCCTAAAAATATTACGAATATACTAAAATATTTTTTTTCTCATATTCATTTCAAGATATTAGAAATCGATATCAATTGTTTCTTCCTCAAAAGAAAATATGATTCATGGTTTTCATTGAAAAAGATTTTGGTTTTCTACTTTGTAGGAGCTGAAATGTCTCTTTTTATATAAAATCCTTTATATGGGTTGAAACAACCCATATGATCTTAGTATGATATGCATGTAATATATTCTAGTAAGTTAAATTAAAAATATAAAGAGTGTAAATTTATGTCTACATTAAAGATGAAAAATAGGAAACTCTTAAAATTTATGTTTATGTTGATGAAATTATATTTTTTGGAAATCAAAATAAAATTTCTGAGATTTAATCTAAAGAAATGACAGATTTAAATGAAATTTATATTCTAGAGATATTATATAATTTCATGTCCTATAGATATCCCAAGATAAAGATCAAATTTCTCATTATTATGAAATTTATGCAAAGGGTCACCTAAAAAGATTCATCATTGAGGATTTCTTATTTTTTTCACACCAATATCATTAGGTAAAATTCTCTACAAATATTAACATAGAAAATATACTAATAAAAGATATTTAAAATGTGAATTTTTTTTCTATTACACCTTACAGCTTCGAAAACATATGTTTTATATGTTATCACACATTATTCCATAAATAGAATTACATAAAAATAATGCAATTATATTACATGAAAATGGATACTTCGGTGTAAAAAGTGTATAATATAATTTGGATTGAAATATTATTTTAATGAAAATATAGATTTTAGTGGTTTTGTTTATGATGAATATACATGATATATAGATGAAGGAAAATATACACCTTGTTGAGTTTCCATTTTGGTAGAAGATTTTTGTTCGTGGACAAAATGAAGCAATATCCTCTTAAATTAAGAGCTATTGAGGTAGATTATATTACTGCAACACATTATATAAGTCAACTGATGTGTATGTAATCTAAATTGGATGATATGAAGGTGGTTATAAAGATTATACTACATCTAGGATGTCATAGTCTATGTGTATAAAATATTTCAATGATACTAGATCAACATTCTATGAGTAAGAACGCTTATATTAATTATCAATATTTCAATGATATTTTGGGGGAAAATATTTGATATGGAAGTGTGTTCCCACAAAATATTGTATTTTAAATATTTAGATCATGTATTTTTCTAAATATGATTTCTAGAATCTGAGGATGATGTTGGAATTTCAACCTCACCCTAGAAAACAGTAAGTAATAAGTTTTATGTCACTTATCTCTTCATGTCATTGGAATTTTTTTCAAAGGGGGATAAAAATTACAACCAAATATATCAATTAATATATATATTTTATCTTTTTTGTAGATCATATATTTAGGGGAGTTTTAAATAGGTGTATGAAATTATTTCATCATGTGTGAAGGTAAATGTTTTTAATCAATTTTGGAATTTGTTTCGTCAGAACAGTTTCTTATATAATAGTGTTAGTTGTCTATTGATGTAGTATTGGAATAATTTTTTGTTAATATATAATTTATGGTAACATGGTATTTTTGGTAATAATTTTTATTTACAACACAAAGTTTACTCACACCTGATTTGAATTGTTATATAGTGTCCTATTTTATGATTTTTAGACCTTCAATGATTTTCTTCCTTGGTAGAAAAAAATACAAAGGGGGTGGTTTATGAGACCAAGGTAATATTTAGTGTTATTTAATTTATAAATGACGTGATGAAGTTGTTAAATAAGAAAATTGAGTGATTATTTTATTTTTTTAAGCACTTATATGAATTTTTTCATGGTCTAAACATAAGGAAGAGTTGCGACTACACTATGGTTGAATCCAAGACCATGAAATGGTAGTAGGTACTCCCTTTAGTCTAATGCCAATAAGTTATATGGTTAGCTGAAAAAAATGGGTTGTTGAATTTTTGGGATACAATTGATGTGATAACATTGGGGGTGCTATCATCTCATGATACTATTGGTATGATATTATGTGGTGATAACATTAAAGTGTAATAGTTTGGGTGATATTGTCAGGTTCTACCATTCAGTTCTACCATAGAATGATGGAGTGGGAGTTCTACCATCAAGTGTTACTATGCGTGGGAATCCTTTATGTTCAGTCCTAGGAGATGGGACAACTTGATGAAAAATGGAGAAATTATATCTCACATGGTATTCAGAGTGACGAATAATTTTAATAAATCATCGTAAAGTAGATTATTCTTTTATAAATTTACAATCATGGTATACAATATCCTGATTATTTAAAAGAATAATAGGTGTGGAGATTTTTGAAATAATTAAGAATGAAGGGAAAAATATGTGTTCAGTGAATTATTTTTATACGAAGATGAAGGAAGATTGGTCGAGTTCTCTATGAAGTTACACTTATTGATGTTGTGTTTCAACATGGTCGACAAAAATCTAAAAAAATACATCAGGGTAAGATTTATTCAATTTTTTAAGGATGTTTTTCAATATTTCATGAAATAATTATGGAAGATTATTTCATATTGTGATTTGAGATTTCATCAGGGAAAAATGGTTTTCCAATTTCATGGATATTTATAAGGAAGAATGCCAAGATTATATTTGAAATGATCCCATATATTTACCATTCATATATTAATTATTATTTGTGGATTTAATCTTGATGAAACATTGATTTTAAGAAGGAAAAATGGGATTTAATATTTCATTATGTTTCGATTTAGTTGTTTTATATACATAAGTATTTTCCTACGGATTTTATTATAAATACCAAACCCAAATTTTGTAGTTAGTTGAGTTTGAAATTATTTATATTGAGACAAATATTTTTGTACTAAGAATAAAGAAAAAATATCAACCATAATGTCTAATTAAATTATTATCAGATGTATTTTGATCTATAGTGAGAGAAATTATGGAGAGGTGTTGTTGAAGTGCAATGGTTTCATGTAGGGATGCATATCTAAATTGATGTTAAATCATTATTTTGTGAAATAATATAGAATAATAATAAGAAGATATCTTCAGACTAGAAAACTATATTTTTGTCAATAGGATGAATATGTATCTATTTTATCTTTATAATTTTAATTACTTATTAATTTATGGTGAACGTTATATATTGGATACACAAAATAGTCTGGAAACATGTAAGAGAGTTATAAGGATTTTACAAGATCATCATGATTCATAATATTCTATTATGGAATCATATTCTCACAAGTTTTACTAGATCATGACAATGAATATCTAATAACATTGATAAGTGCTGCTGGAAAATAACACATTTAATATTTGTTTGTTCCAATGTATGATTGCATAGTAAATTAAATCACACTCACAAGTGAATTAGGATGTCTTGAATGAAAATAATAAAATATGTAAATAACATATTTGTTAACCCTCAATGTGGTTCCCTTATTCATTCTTCCTAAAATATATATCGTATTTCAATTTTTTCTCTAAAAATTACCCTATTCCATAGGAATAAAATTCATTCCACCTAGATCATAAATTTCTCCAACAATAACATAAGATCATTCATCTTCTACATTGATTATAGATCCTACATCATCAGAAATTGATTCCTAACCAATGAATGATGAAATCATAATACCTCAATGATTCCCCATAATCCAAAATTATACCACTATAGAGGAACCACCTCATGGTTGTCTTCATCCAATCCTATAATCCATAAAATTCATCATGTATATAATATCCCTTGATGATACATTTTCCATAATGAATTATTGTAAAGGTATTTGGTCGCACAATTTTATTCACATGGATATATAGTTGGCTCACTAAACAAAATGAATATCAAGGAAAATTTCATGATGAATGGATGAATATATCCACAAACAAAAAAATGTGATAAATCCCATGTGGTCATTTTCTTCTTAGGTTTTGTTCATGAATGTAAACCAAATAATAAAGGAATAATATTCAATATAAAAGAACAATTAATTACTAATTGGATGAAATTTTAATTTAATAGGGATTTGCAATATCTAAACAAGGATTTAATTTGAGTTGAATTTATTTATATTCACATTCACAATATAAACAGGGTAAAAAAATATAAAAACCCTACCATAAAATTGTATCGATAATTGATAAATATGGTATTATTTTTATTTATAACAATGTATTAGGTGATATTTAATGCGTTCATGATTGATCCTCAATCACAGTTTGTATTCCCATTCTCTCCACAATTATATTTCCCCCCTAAACTCATTAATTATGCATCTAACACTGTTTATTTGGTATAAAATGGTTTTTATTGTTGTTAGATGGGGTTAGATAAAAAAATTAAAAATAAATTTATTTTTAAAATTTATTTTCATGTTAATATTTTATTGAAATTACACTACCAAAATTCCTTGAAAAAATAATGAATATGTCACTCCTAGGTAAAACCCATAATTTTTTATTTAATAGCAGTCTTGGTTTCCACATATGTGATACCATTTTGAAGAAAATCCCTTAATTCCAAAAAATAATTTTACACATATCTTATAATATTTAATATTTTTAATATATCATTATCGGCTCTATTTGAGGACTAAAACACTATGGAAACACCATGAATAACTCTATAAATATTATTTAAAATATTAAATGAGTATAATCTAAAAAACTAAAGCTATTAAATGTAATATCACATGTTAATTATCATCCACTATCCATAATAACTCTACCTGGTTTATTTACAAACTGTTGCTGATGAATTATAATCCCCACCCTCTTAGAATGGCACTAGAGGCCTTTATGGTCATATTTCAAAATAATTCTAAATAAATACTACAAAGTGAATATCTATTATAATTTTTGATATCACATTTAAGAGAATCAGTTTTCAGAATTTCATTATAATACCTTATACAAACCCACATGATTAGGCACCACAATCTAGTCATGCTCTTTGTCCCCATCAACCCACTATACGAGTCATTAAATATATATATATAGGATTCACATCATTTCCTTTTCATTTTTATATTTTAAAAATAATCTAAAGAATTCATATTATTTATATAAAATGTAATTAAAATTATATATGTACAATCACTTTATCTTTTTATACCAAAATTTTTATAACTAATACCATATAGTAAACAAGTTAATTTTTCACTGAAAATAGTAGTAAATGTTCAATTATTCCTGAAGATAATATTCCACCAAAAATTCACATATGAAAACACTATATAACTAAATCCTTACACATTAAATAAATAGTTCATATATCATGATCAAAGAAACCTATCACGAGAAATCTCCAATGATTTCTGTGATTTTTAAATTCTAAGAATGATGTGTGATTTCATGCGTTATTTCCAACCATGTACATTTTTAGAAACCCATAAATAAAAAATTTATGATCAATATGCATCACACTGGATAATATAACCAAACAATAATATATAAAAATACTAATACTCACATACTTGAAAGAATTAAATTTCCCATCACACATAGAATATCTACTTTTGGAACATGATTTATTCAAAGATATGAAAACATCCTATATCTAGTATATCATACAAAAATAGTAAGACAAAAGAAATGTAATGAAAGACCAAACACTATATTGTAATATCATAACCCAAATTACTCTACAATAAATAGTTCAATGTACCATATCACCTTAAGAATTCCTCCCCATATGGCAGAGACTTATGGTAGTGATCACAAGTCTAATAATTATGTAGGGAGACACTACCCCAATTTTAAATAACCCAAAATAATAGCAGATGATGTGAAAATAGTCACCATACAAAATAATTATTAATAATAGACATCATTTCTTAATGACAATAACTAAACATATATAATTGTGTCATAATAATATGATTTTTTACGTGAAATTAAATTCACTTAGAAAAATTAAATATTACCTTGGGTGGATTATATACAATAAAATACATAAAAAATACAAAATAAATAGAAGTATTGAAATACAAAAAAATAGCCTTATGTACAACCTATGTCACATCTCCAAAGACCCAGTAAATACATCATTAATCCTAAAAAATTAAGCCATTTATAATAATTTAAACTTATAATTATTAGGTCTCCTCAAATACCCAGATCATTCAAGGTAGTTTTTTAGTACAACTTAGTTGGCCACCACAAACAATGACCAAAAATTTATATAGTCAATGAAAGTGCATGATGTTATGATATAATAATTAATTGAATTTATAAATGAATAATCCAGTGTATATCCATGAAATATATGGGGAGTGATAGGATGGACCATACCTCTTTGTATGTATCATATATCTATGATAATAGTGCATAACCACCCCGAGGGAACCATGTACTTCACATATAACTTTTTTATGTTTCACCACCACAGGTGCCTCATCCCATAAAAATTTGTACAACCATAAGATTACATGGGCAGATAAGTAACACCCCTGAATCTTCACAAGAATATCATTTCCATGATGGGCACATACCACACTGAGACCTTACTAGAATTTAATTACCTAGGGTTTCATACCCTAACATTGGACCTTTACTATATTATCATTATCATGTGAAATGCATCCCACCCTGAGACCATTACTAGAATATGAATAACCAAAGGTCTACATCCCACCATAAAAACATGATATTATTATTAATGTTTATACATTCACCACACATATAATTCTAGAATTATTTTCAACAGTCATCTAATAAATACTAAAAAGGATGCAATTTCATTTTTCTTTCAAAAGTTTTAGTTGCCTATATTAGTTTTAAACCAATACTCAATTTCGTTAACACCATGATAAACTACACTAATCACATTAATATATCCTAGATACATTTCATGGGAATATAAATTCATTAAAAAGGTAACAAATATAGTTAGTTCAATCATTATTTTACATTACAAGTTCCTATTTCATTAGTTTATGGAATGCCTCACTTGTATGAAAAAAAAAGAAATTAGATTTATCAAAACATCATTCCTGACCCAAACAATTATTTTCACCATAATGAATAAAACATATATTACTTAAAATATAGGAAAATTGAAAATTTAGTTAGTGCGGTCGCACACAAAACATACGAAATTTGATATTTTACTTAGGGATAACACAGGAACCAGTTAACTTATAATTGTAGAAGATTCCTCATTGAATGTCATAATCTGGTCTATATTCAAATGAAATGAATCAATTAATTTAAGAAACCACAAAAATATGGCAAAAATGACTAAATGTGGTACTAAAATATTTAACCAAGATACAATCCATGGAAGCATCATATCAATGTGATAGAATTACCTCTATATATCATATATAATAGGTGAAATTTTATTTTTATTAATAATGATGAAGAGGATACAATAAAAAATAATGATTGAAAAATATAAGAACTATATAGAAGGTGTATTACTACACAATGTGTGGAACTATCATTTTCATATCTTAATATCCACCATATAATGATTTTATTCTAATAACCTTTTTTTTGTTTTTCATTTTTTCATTATTATTTTTCTATATCAATTTATAGGGCTCATATAATTGTGATACACAAAGATAACCATACCCAATATATAAAGGACACAGAATCTATCAATATTTGAATAAGTAATATGTAAGGTAAACCATAATAAATACTTAAGAGTCACCAATATATATTGGTAGGAGTATGTGAAATTCATCCATGGTCTACATGTACTAGTCATCATTCCTATATGTAAGGGACACCACCCAGTATGTAAGGGTCTCTGGGTTTGGAATTTGCAATATTCAATTAATTTGCAGATATAATTTTAGATACAACCGCATACATGATGGTGACCACCAAATATGTAAAACGAGTACATTGAACAATAATATAATAGGAATACATAATATACATACCACCCCATCGACAAATTTATGAACTTTTCAAAATCATATAAAATTCCATATATAAGGCTCAACTAACATGATATTATATGGTCATAGACATTGACCCAAAAGAAATGTCAATGGTGAATTTTAGAATAACCCATATGCCATGACCAAAATGGGAAACTCCCCAAATAGAGCACCTAACATAACCAATGACTTACCCAAAGGGTGTCCATGATCCCCACCCCACCTCCACCCAAAAGATACCAATAAGAATCCTAGTAAGCCAATGATAACTCTAGGGAATCAATAATCCTTGAAAAATAATAAACCAAATGGGATTATGTCAAGATTTCAATCATGATAGTTTCATATGTAAGGGTCAATGTACCAATTGAATATATATATATATATAAATATATAATATAATCAAACTAAAAGAAGGTGTAGCCATGACACATAATTAGGTCAAACTCAATATTAAATACATAAATAATGAAACATTATAAATAATCAAAAGCACATAAGGTAGTATTTTGGGAAATAACCTTTAACCCAAAAGATAATCAAGATATCCAAAAAATATCTTTGTCTCCTCTTAATCACCAACCACTATCAAGAACCAACCCTCTCTATGAGTGATAATGGACAACACCGTACATCAAAAATATGATTGGGTATACCAATGTTGAGTTATATGGGAAGGTTTTTTTAATAAAATAGATTAATAGGAAATAAAAAAAATTCCATGCATTTCATTTTCTCAAACTTACCATCAACAATTCATTGAAATATCAATATAAAATATTATTTAATCATTTATGGAAAATCCAATCACAATCATATATAAAACAAAAACCTCATTAAAATTAAAACACATTTTAGGGGAATGTTATAGAACCCTTTCTCAAACAACCATTTCTGAAAATGTACCTTCTAATATCCTCATTTTTAAAGCACCCTTATAAAAATACAATGGTACCAAATAAAAACCAATAAAAAAATTCTCATGGAATAAGTAACAAAATATAATAAAATTTACAGTGTAACATATCATAAAAAATAATGTATATAATAGATGTACTGAATTAAAATAAAATAAATAATAAATAATAAATTAAAGAAGATCATTGTTAATTCCAAAAATCCGGTTAATCCAACCAAAAAGTACTTAGGTTACAACCATGTGTATGCATGGCAATGAATATCCAATATCAATAACTATTTGACTGGACCCAGCTAGACTCACCATTGGTACTCACCTATGGATTGTGGCACCATATAGGATGTATTCTATTTAATAGAATCTATATATTAACTGCCATTATCCCCCAATAATATTACTTGGATTCCATGATGATATTGGTGGTTGGAGGTCTGGAAACTTATATGAAAAGTCAATAATACAAAATATATCACATTATGAATATTCAATCCAATATCCCTACATGTAACTATTTTATTCCTCTATAAATCTAATACATTAGATCATTTAAACACTTGGTGGATTATATCAGTGTTTAGAGAATTTGAGAAAATGTTCCAAAATTACAATCCTATTCTTATATTTCATAACTTGAAATATTATTTCTCAAAATACCCTTATCAATTAATTTATAATTTAATAACATTATAAAACACATTTCAAATTGTTGATCAATACTTAAATGATAATGTTGATAGCATCATTCCAAAATCCCATTGAATATACATATTAACATCAATTACAATTGGAAACAACTTTTAAATTTCTCCAAACTTTCCTAAGAGTTTTACTAAGAAATATTACATATGAGAAACATTTTAATAGCCACTATCAATCAAGTCAAAAAATTTAGTAACCCATGTTTAAATAGAAGAATCCATAAAATTATATAAATATTTATATAGGTCCATATCAATTCGAAAACACATGTACATATATAAATTCATATGAAGAACCAAAGAAAATAATATGAGTACATATTTCCGGACAATTTTCAAATACAATCAATTCTATAATGTAAACCCACCTTAATCCATAATAAATAAGAAATTATGTCAAAGAATACATTAAAACCTTATCAAAATCATACAGAAACATCTCATTTCTAAATCATTATTTGAATATTCCAAATACACATAAAAACCTATTTTATTAATTTTATAAAACATGAAAAATATTCTTATTAGATTCAAAATAAATTATCAATACCAATACCAATAAAAAGTACTTCATAAAACAAGTTAAAACCATCAAAATCCTTAATTCTAGTGGAAACTCATTTTTTAAAGATCCTAAATCTATATTGTGGAATAAGAAATCAATGTAACTAAACCACGTATATAAAAAATAATGTAGAAGTGACAAAACCACCATTACCAGGTGAGAAATACCAAATAAGAAATATTCACACCCAAAATATATATGAATCCAATATCTAAACAACCCATGAAAATTTGGATCATCTAAGAGGGATCCAAAGCATGTATTTTAGGAAAAACAGGAAATCCAAAAGGAGGAGGAAATGTTGAAAGGGGGTTTCTATAATGAAAACCCCATGATCAAAAGGAGAAAATCCCATATAAATTAACGAGGAATCATATGGGATGTTTTTATTAAACCCCTCAATACCACTGATCATTTTTTGTGCATCATAAATGTTTAGAATCACATGACAAAAATTATTGATAAAGAGTGGACATTTGTTAGTGCTCACAAAATTCATTTATAATGTCATCTTTAATTACACTAAAACAAGCATTGATAAATATCATAGTTAGTAATTTAATATATGTGTATATTTATATATTTATATATTTTTAAATAGTATTTAAATTAAAATATGAATGGTTTTGTAAATATAATATATAAAAATTATTTTAATAACATTTAATAAAATATAAATCCTGTTCTCATATAAATATATATATTAATTATAAAAAATTTAAATATCACAACGTTTAAAAGTTCATTTATAAGACTTAATTAAAAACATGTATATAATTGAAACAAATAAATTATATTAATTTTATATTTATACAATTTTATAGTATATAATTAAATATATTTATTTAAATATATATTTATGTTAATATTAAATAATTAAAATGTATGTCTATGTATAATTGTATATACGTATATGTATGTGTGTATGTGTTTGTGTGTTTATGTATTTATTATATGTGTATATAGAAATATGTATGTTTACCTTGGGTGAATGATATGTGTGTGTGCAAGGCTGTTTATTGATTTTATATTAATTATTCTATTTTAAAATATCACCATTTTTTTATTTTTTTATCTATTCTTTTTTAAGATAATTTTTTTAATTTATTAATCATGAAAATATAACTGTGTTCAATTAATTTAATTTAATTTAATTTAATTTTATATAATTTATTTTTTAATATTATTGTATTGTTAATAAAATTTATTTTTAATAACTTTGTTACCATTATAATTAATATCACCGATTTTTTAATTTTCTCATTTTTTGTGCCTTTAATTGATTTGAATGTTATGAATTCACTTTTTCCTTTTTTGTAATTTATTTTATTTTACTATTCATCTATTGTAATATACTCACTAATAATTTTATATATATATTTAAGAATTTAATAATATTTAATAATATATTTATATTGTAACTATACATGTATGATTTTCATTCTGTTTGTAATTTATAAGAATAATAATTATTAGTTTTTGTTTCTTTTTTTTAACATTTAAATTATTTTTCTGAATTATATAATTATTATATTATAATAAATTAATAAAAAATTAATTTCAATATATAATTATAAAATTATTAATATTTGTAATATTTAAAATTATTTTAAAATTATATACATACATATATAATTCGCTAAAATGGATATACCCCCCTACAAGACTCCTTAACTATGTGGGATATGATTTGTATCTAAATGTTATACGTAGGACGCTTCCCTGAGGTTCAAACCCTATTTCTAAATAAACCTTATTTTTTGGGTCATACTCCCACCATGGTGTATTTCAACTAGGGAACTGATATTCATTTAATGTTCCATGGGTTGTTCTGGAGTAATTCCAACAATGACCATTTACTAGAGCCTTCCTCCTAGATTCCCTTTGCTACATGATGTTATACTATATGCTTGGGTCCATATCACACAACCTTAAAAGGGTTGATGCGACCTGTTAAGTGGAACTGAACTATATGGGTTCTGAGATCCTTCATAAGGATATACAGGAATCCCATGTATGTGTTCAATCCAAACATTAAAACAACTCTTGTATCCCTATATATCGATACATTCATGATTGAAATTTATCTCCCTAGATGATAATATATTGCAGAGTTCCCCACTATGTAGCTATGAAACTAGAATCATAGTAATAATGACCAAATAATTTCAAATTACTATAAAAGAGGATAACATTGATGGAGAACCTCTGTAAAATCATGACATCACCATTAATGAAGAACCTCATATACATACTTATGAATCTAATTTAAAAATATACTAATTATTAATCGTTCGCCAAAAACCATGTTTCTGGGACGTCATAGTTTTCCACCTCGGTGAAAAAAGTTCTATTGTTGGAAATCATAATTTAAGTAGAGTAATGAAAAATTTACAACATTGTATCAACTTATTCCGATCATATTTTTGATAAAGTAAATGATATGGACAATACTTTTCATAAACATTTTTCAAAAAAAATTAAAAAAAATGAATGAAAAATAATATTATTTTTTCTAAATTACTATGTTGGAAATTTTTTTTACATCAGAAGTATTATTGATGTTATGCATTTTGAAAAAAATGTACTTGATATTTCCATTGGAATATTACTAAATTCACCATAAAAATAAAATATATATTTATGGTAAGGCTAGAGATTATTTACATGGTAATATGGGGATATTTGGTGCTAGAGATAAGTGGAAAAATTAATTTTCTTTTTCTTTGTAATAACAAAATTTCTAGGAAAGAGAGATAGTAGTTTTTAAACATTATGAATTATGTAATTTTTCTATAGTGTTATTCATCAAATATCATGAATATTAAGCCAATAACAATTTTAAAGATATTGGATCTGAAATTAAATGGCTCTCATATTTTGACATAAGATCTAATGATTATAGATTTAATTTTTATTTTCCTAATAATTTCCATCATTCATAATCCAATATCTAATTATTTTTCAAATCTATATATAGCAATGTTATATACTCGATGAAATTTCAATCTATTGAAAAATAATATATCTATATTATATAAATTGGATATATTATTCCCACCAAAAGATCCACATACCCACACTTCTAAATCGGGCTGTAAACATGCATACTTATATTTATCACATTAATTTTAAAAAATTCAAAGATCAAAAGATTATTGTCTTTCGGTATCAGGTAAATTTATAACTAAACACTTTTTAATATACTTATTTATTATACAATGATTTACTCCACCTATAACTTTTTTATACGTTTACCATTCATTTATATAAATGGGGAAGAAGTAGAAACATAAAAAATGTAGTTTATAAACACCAATAAGGGAATAAAAAAGGGAATGAATCATAGAAAATGATTTAGAATGAATAACATGATATCATTAGAAGAATTAATAAAAATATGAATGAATAAAATAGATTACATAGAATAATATGATTATGGAAACATAAGAAAGTTGTAGATACATATAACATGACATAAACACGAGTCAAGGCTAACTAAAAAGACTATATCGCATCATAGAAAAATCCCCATAGTGTATTATGCTTGCTCCCTAATCCCATACATAAAGTCTAATGAGACTGAATCCTTAACTAATGAATTGGAAATCTATCTATGTTAACCTATCATAGTGTGTCCATGTATATGTGTTCCCCAACAAAAAATCAAACAAGGGTAACAATCCTAAGAGTTACCCATGGAATGAAATTGGTTTAATACTCATGTGATAAGGCATAACGAAAGGGTATATCATCATGTTATCAATGAAAGAAGTAATTTCATCAATTTTGGCAAATTAAAAAATTATGAATAGATCATGAATAATGATATCCATTATATGTGAATAGTTGAAAAAATATTTTTTCAGAATCATTATAAATTTACAAAATTATTTCCATTTAAGAGAAAAATGTTAAAAATTTGTTAAAGTGAACAATGGGATAATTGTAGAGACCCGAAGCTTGACGTACATGGACATTACATTACTTTTGAGGAATACTTTGTACATAACAAAAACACACACACAAGGATCATAATAGTTTAGTGTCTTTGGAAACTCATAATATAATGTTCTAATCGTGGTGAAAGATCTTCAACATCTCTCATAAAGAACTTCCTTTTTTTACCTAAAACCTTTCTTTATATCCTGGGGAAAAGAAAACATAAAAGTGTGATCTCAAATGCTTAGTAATGGTAAACAAAAGAAATATCAATCACATCATTTTCATAAGAACATAACATTTTGGAAATCCTAACCTGCAAAAGAGAACATAATTTCATAACATGGGATAAATCATAGTAGTGAAATGTAATCCCAATAATCATAACATAAAACATGAAACATTGTGGCATACACACATAATCATAAAGAATCATATCTTATTAGTCAAGACTCATTGCCAAGACTATCTTAGTGGACAAAGTCCATTTCTAAACCGAGTCACCCTCGTTTCAGTCCTGTTTCACTGAACCAGTATAACCTACCGTTCCAGCCATGTCATTCTCATGAGATATAAAATCTTTACCCAATTAATTGGAGGGAGATATAGGTCCCACCCATCTCATAATGATACCATTATTATGTGTTCCACAAAATCAAAAAACCATACATCATAGCATAACCCATGTAATAAAAATGGGAATCGTAAACATCGTGACATCATAAAACAATTCATATAAGATAAATGAATTCATAAAAATATAATTCCATCACAAAATAATCAAATCAATGTAATAATAGGGATAAAAACATAACCCTTTATTATCTTAGATGGAAAATAATTTTGATAAAACACTTGAACTCCATTCTTGAGGAAAATATACTTTCTACTTCAAAAACACTTTTCCTTTCTTAACATGTCATAAAATTCTAAACTAAAAGAAGTTGATTAAAAATAAACTTGAAAACATGTAAAGTAATCTTCTTGGAAATAATGTTTTAAAAATCCATTCATGTCTTATAAGTTAAAAAAAATATTCTTCTCGTACTTTTGTCGGAAAAGTCAAAAAGTACCTGGTACGAAAAACGACAAAAGATTCCTTTCATATCCTTTAATAAAAACTCACTGAGGGGTAAAATTGGATTTAAACAATTGTAGGTGGATGGAAATAATATTACATATTGAGTAAACATGGATGTGGATGATAAAATACACCCCAGTAAATTTCCAAGTATAAACAATCTCAGATAAAAATGATATTGTGATATTTCCCTTACCTTAGGTTCGATTTGCTTCGTAAGTGTCCAAACCTCCTGTATAATGGTTTAAATAATGTCATTGACTTATTATAGAATCATACTCATTGTTATGATATCATATATGGTTCACTTATGACTTTATATTACCTGTTCTTTTGTAAATTCCATGTTAAAGTGTGTTTTGGGTAAAATTGTTTCATTTATCTTCCGTGTTTTGACTTGTAATTATTCATATCATTACTTAGATCATGATTACATAATTCCAGAATATAAAACATGATTTATATATAAGATATATTCAGAATATACATATATATAATAAATCAGTAAATTGAAAGAAATACACCGTTCATGGAGACGGTAGGCCGTACATACGCATGAACGCTGTTTTCGTTTCCTTATTGAGTTGAATGGAATTAAGTGGATGACACACATATATATACACATAAATACAGTATCATTATTATGTCATATATTTTATTGTTACTTATTATATTTACATTATAATCATTCATGAATGGTTAAAGTGGAGAATGAATCTCATCTCGTCGTGGAGACGGTACTCCGTACGTACGCACGAGCGATGATATCGGTATCATGATCATGGGATTGTATTGGAGTGTATGTATACTATTTCATAATAATTATCACTTTAAAATAATCATATATAGTTATTATGTACACCATTAAACAAATCCAAGTAAGGTGGTGGAGGAAAATAGATTACCCCACGGCGTGGAGACGGTATTCCGTACGTAAGCACGCGCGGTGATTTCGTTTTCCGTGGGATGGATAGATGGTGAAATAGGGTTGTTTCATACTTATAATAACATATAAATATATGAGTGATACTTATGTTGTTACTTAATAATTAAACAACCTAATAAGAAGAAGTTTAAGAAGAAATAAAGTTGAAAGAATCAGTAACGGACATTACCTCTTCTTTGAAGCGCCTCTTTGAGATCTCCTTTTAGGGCACTGAAATTGGTCTTTGATGAAGACCAGACCCTCTAGGATGTTTCTAGGGAAGTGTAGAAGGGAATTGGGCAGGGGTTGGCCAATATTGAAGGCTCAAAGTGGTGTGAGGAATAGGGGGAGGAGGTGCCCTTTTATAAGGGAGGAGAGGGGCACCTTTGGAATAACTAAAAATATTATATTATTATAAAGTCAAGTTAGGTTTTAAATAGATCCAAATTAATTTATTTCGAGGATAAGGTGGGGATGGGTCGAAATCCTCTCATCCAATAGAATTTATACATGTTTTTGTTCCTATATTAACCTTATCTTTTAGTTTTAACTCTTAGTTAATTAGATTGACATTAACCATGTCACATTGTATTTTTATATTATATAGTTAATAAACTTACCATATTCATCCTAGAGACCCACAAGATGTGTTTTATTAATATATATAACCTTATATAAGTCATTTTTTAGATCCTTAGATTTTTAGGAATAAAATAACAACTAATAATATAATATTTTTTTTAAAAACTATTTTATGTCAATTTTGACACTATTTTGTAATTGTTTTTTGTGAAAATCATAACAGAATTATTAGTTCGAAAAAAGTGAATTAAATCAATAATAGAATGTCATATTAACCTATAAAATTAGTTTATTTCATAAAAAGTCTGAAATTACATTTATTTGGGTATTTATAACATCAATTATGTCAATATTTCATTAATAAGATAATAACTTCATCCTCATCGTTGCATAAATAAATTATATTATTTAATGTCTAAAAATTACAAATAAAATACCATTATGTAGGAAATATTTTTATCTTTCTAATGACTATTTATAGTTGAATTTATCTTATATATAAACCTATATTAAAAATGATTTACTTATTAAACATTGATTTTAACTATTTTAACCCTTCTTTAAATAAATTAATAATAAATGTCCTAATCTAATCCAAGTGGGCCTAAATGGTATTTTTTTTTCCTAAGGTTGTTTTTGGTCGAATTACACTTGTCCAATAAAATTAAGACATGTTTTAGGGTAATAATAATATCATTTTTACCCTTAATTATCCTATTTACTTTTAACCGTGGTAAAAAAAAGTAAAAAGTTACTATTCACCAAAAATTATTTTCATCTCATTGAACCACATTTTAGTCCTTCATATTAACCGTGTCTCTCGGATTTTCGAAATTCCACTCACGGAAGCGGTAAAATTAAGTTTTATGAAAAATTCAGTTTTTTTAACTACCACTTAGTGGTTTCACTATTCATCAAAAAATGAATGTTTCCAAAAAAATACCAAAAATTAGATCTAAGCAATATTTGATATTATGAATTCAAAAATGATGTCTATTTTATCAAATTCAAATCATATCAGTTGCATTAATTAGTTTAAAAATTAATTCCCGTTGTCAAAACAAATAGCGTGTTCTTAATAGATAATAACTATCAAACGATTGACACTTGTTTATGATTAGTTTAAATGTGAATTTACATCCAATGACCATCATTTTATTAAATTATAAAAATATATTCTAAATATAATTTAAAAACACTCAAATTAATAATTTTTCATTATTAATTATTTCGATTAAAAAAATTTGTTTTTAATTATAATTTATTACTTTTCACTATTCATCAGAATATGAAAGTTATCGGAAAAGTACCAAAATTTCACCTTAGGCTAAATTCGATACTCCGAATCCAAAAATGATGTCCATTTTGAGAGCTAAAATTTCTAAAATTTTAAAAGGTTGTTATTAATATTCATAACGGTTAATTTTAATAACATATCGTTGTTTAGTGAAACTCGGTATTGCGTACTACACACGCTATCAAGGAAGGTCGTGATTGCGTGTAATGCAAGTCAAGTCAAGGATGCGTGTTGTGCAAGCTCCTTTTGGTGTAGCGTACAACACAAGACATTAATTAAATGATTATTTTTCATAAAATCTCAGGGTGTTACATTCTACCCCCCTTAAAATGAATTTCGCCCTCGAAATTCGTCAGGGTTATAAATGGTTTACTACTCAAAAGTTTTTTAATAGAAACCCACATCATAAAAAGGAATACCAAAACATGGCTTTGAAAACTAAAGTATGAAATGTAACGATTACCCAAATAAACTAATCACTGGGTTTCCACACAGGTGAAAATATGGATATGGAAGAGAAATCTAACCATCATGTTCTGATGGAGAGTGGTAGAGAACATGGCTATGGAAAAGCCAGCAATCACAAAGCCATAAATTTGTGACGATCTAAATTACCATCTGATTCATCAGATATAAGAGCACTAGGACAACATTTTTGGTTTTCAAGATCATTTCCCTAAAGTTGATGAAATTTGAATTAGAAGAAATACTTTTGTGATTTTGGTATAGTCTCACCGTTTTTCGTTCTTTGGACAATTTACACTTCATCTCTTAATGAAATGACGTTGAATTTGTCATTCATGATGTGTTAGAAGATCATGTGATAGAATGATGGGTAATTACATCTGTCTCAAACAAAAGGTTAGAAGAGTTATCAAAAAATACATAAGTCCATCTATAGTGAAATTAATCATATATAGTTCCTAAAATGAACTTATACTTCATATATCATACCGTTTAATAAAATAAAACAAGTTTCTACTAACCAGGGACTTCCTGTAGGCCAGTGGTAGGCGATAAAGGCCAGTCGCACTTCGGTTGTGGGTTCGATTCCCACAGCCTTGTCCGACACGATGGGCTGTCGCCCGTCCTGCAGGTTGTCCTTTTTCAAAAACTACATTACTATAACATTACATAAATAATATCAAAAAAAGTTTTATCCTTAAACAATACTAACTTATGGTTAACATAATCAATTCCAATCTTTAGGATTATCTAAAATACTTCGGTCCAAGCTCATAGTATAATGAAAATGATTACTTGATATGTCATCAACCAAGCATGTGAATACCATCATTTATCCCACATATATCTTGTTGGTCACATTCCAATCATGTGAAGAACTTTATCATGTATTCTCTTGAAAAATTAATACCCATTAAACCTTAGTGAAAACATAAATGCTGTCAAAAGTTAACTGTTTCCACATACCAAAATCCAAAAATTCTGTATGCTCAATCCATTACATAACCTTCTCCTTATATCTTCATGAGCTCATTAATACTATCAAAAATTTAATTTTCTCCTTATCCATTCATTATACGCATATCATCTATATTCCAAAAATATCTGAATAACCATTCATGGTTACTGGTACAATTAATAATACACTTTCAAAACTTAAGGAAAGACAACAGTGTAACAATCCTTAGATGTCTCTTTATTCCATAGTACCACGAGATTTCTTATACAACATTACACATGATAAACATGTAATCATTCCATTACATTCTTAAACAATTGACTGAACATCATCAATTATTTCATCTCACATATCATTTGTAGTCTCTTCATCATCATCCACATAAATACTACCCATACGGCCATACTGATTCTCTTCGTGAGACATTCCCTTAGGGCATTGGTTTGCATAATGCCCGTACATTCCACATTTAAAACATTTAACCATTGTTGATGTCGTAGCAATACTATTATCCTAATCCCTGGTGTTAACTGAACCTTTTCCTTTGCACTTACTGGCTTTGTGTCCTTCTTTTCCACACCCAAAGCATCTTCCAGTTCCTTTGAAACATTCTCCTTGATGCCTCTTCCCACATGATTTACATAGGAGAAATTAAACTTTCTTTCCTCTATGATCATCATGAAACTCCATCTTTCTCTAATTACCCGAGTCAGGAAACATACCAAATTTTACTTTATTGATTATATAATGAGATTATTGATTCGGTATAATAATGATGTTTGGACATCCAAATCCAATTTCATTTGGTTGCTCATGAAGAATATCATTCCATTGTCCATCATATCATCCATTATCGTGAATCATCTTGTTTCCATCCATTTTCTAAAACCCAAAAAGAATAGTTTGAGAGGAAAAAATCATAATAAAGGGGGAGTAACATCAATATATAACATCTTTGGTTTAATCTAATATCGTTACCATAGTTCTAGGACTATATCCTATACGTATACTTATCCTTAGGGACTTCCCTAGACATACCTTAGAAATATCTCTAGGGATCTCACTAACGTTTTCGCATCCTAGTTTCCAAAGGTTGACTAAACCTTTCCTCTCATACCAACTGTAGAGACCCGAAGCTTGATTTACATGGACATTACAGTACTTTTGTGGAATACTTAGTACAAAACAAAAAACACACACACAAGGATCGTAATAGTTTAGTGTCTTTGGAAACTCGGAATATAATCTTTTAATCGTGGTGAATGATATTCAACATCTCCCATAAAGATCTTACTTTTTTTACCTATAACCTTTCCTTATATCCTGGGGAAAATAAAACATAAAAGGGTGAGTTCATATGCTTAGTAAGCGTAAACAAAAGAAATATCAATCACATCATTTTCATAAGAACATAGCATTTTGGAAATCCTAACCTCCAAAAGAGAGCGTAATTTCATAACATGGGATAAATCATAGTAGCGAAATGTAATCCCAATAATCATAAACTAAAACATGAAACATTGTGGAATACACACATAATCATAAATAATCATATCTTATTAGTCAAGACTCATTTCCAAGACTATCTTAGTGGACAATGTCCATTTCTGAACCGTGTCACCCTCGTTTCAGTCCTGTTTCACTGAACCGGTATAACCTACCGTTCCAACCATGTCTATCTCATGAGATATAAAATCTTTACCCAATGCATTGGATGGAGATATATGTCCCACCCATATCATAATGATGCCATTATTTTTTGTTCCACAAAATCAGAAAACCATACATCATTGCATAACCCATGTAATAAAAATGGGAATCTTAATCATTGTGACATCATAAAAAAATTCATATAAGATAAAGGAATTCATAAAAATATAATTCCATCACAACATAATCAAATCAATGTAATAATAGGGATAAAAACAGAACCCTTTTTTATCTTAGATGGAAAATAATTTTGATAAAACAATTGAACTCCATTCTTTAGGAAAATATCCTTTCTACTTCAATAACACTTTTCCTTTCTTAACATGTCGTACAATTCTAAACTAAAAGAATTTGATTAAAAATAAACATGAAAACATGTAAAGTAAGCTTCTTGGAAATAATGTTTTAAAAATACATTCATGCCGTATAAGATAAAAAAATATTCTTCTCGTACTTTTGTCGGAAAAGTCAAAAAGTACCTCGTATGAAAAACGACAAAAGATTCCTTTAATATCCTTTAATAAAAACTCACCGAAGGGTAAAATTGGATTTAAAAAATTGTAGGTGGATGTAAATAATATTACATATTGAGTAAACATGGATGTGGATGATAAAATACACCCCAGTAAATTTCCAAGTATAAACAATCTCAGATAAAAATGAGATTGTGAAATTTCCCTTACCATAGGTCCGATTTGCTTCGTAAGTGTCTGAACCTCCTGTATAATGGTTTAAATAATGTCATTTACTTATTCCAGAATCATACGCATTGTTTTGATATCATATATGGTTCACTTATGACATTATATTACCCGTTCTTTTGTAAATTTCATGTTAAAGAGCGTTTTGGGTAAAATTGTTTCATTTGTCGTCTGTGTTTTGACTTGTAATTATTCATATGATTACTTAGATCCTGATTACTTAATTCCAGAATATAAAACATGATTTATATATAAGATATATTCAGAATATACATATATATAATAAATCAGTAAATGGAAAGAAATACACCGTTCATGGAGACGGTAGGCCGTACGTACGCATGGACACTGTTTTCGTTTCCTTATTGAGTTGAATGGAATTAAGTTGATGACACACATATATATACACATAAATCCAGTATCATTATTATATAATATATTTCATGATTACTTATTATATGTACTTTATAATCATTCAGGAATTGTTAAAGTGGAGAATGAATCTCCTCGCATCATGGAGACGGTAGTCCGTACGTACGCACGAGCGATGATATCGTTCTCATGATCATGGGATTGTATTGGAGTGTATGTATACTATTTAATAATCATTATCAATTTACAATAATCATATATAGTTATTATGTACACCATTATACCCATCCAGGTATGGTGGTGGTGGAAAATAGATTACACCACGGCTTGGAGACGGTCTTTCGTACGTATGCACGCGCGGTGATTTCGTTTTCCGTAGGATGGATAGATGGTGAAATATGGTTGTTTCATAATTATAATAACATATCAATATATGTGTGATACTTATTTTATTACTTCATTATGAAACAACCTAAGAAGAAGAAGTGGAAGAAGAAATAAAGTTGAAAGAATCGGTAACGAACATTGCCTCTTCTTTGAAGTGCCTATTTGAGATCTCCTTTTAGGGCACTACAATTGGTCTTTGATGAAGCCCAAAACCTCTAGGATGTTTCCAGGGAAGTGGAGAAGGGAATTGGGCAGGGGTTGGACGATCTTGAAGGCTCAAAGTGGTGTGAGGAATAGGGGGAGGAGGTTCCCTTTTATAAGGGAGGAGAGGGGCACCTTTGGAATAACTAAAAATATTATTTTATTATAAAGTCATGTTCGGTTTTAAATAGCTCCAAATTATTTTTTTAGAGGATAAGGTAGGTATGGGTTTAAATCCTCTCATAAAATAGAATTTAGACATTTTTATGTTCCTATATTAACCTTATCTTTTAGTTTTAACTCTTAGTTAATTAGATTGACATTTACCATGTCACATTGTACTTTTATATTACACAGTTAATAAACATACCATACACATCCAATAGACCCCCAAGATGTGTTTTATTAATATATATAACCTTATATAAGTCATTTGGCCGATCCTTAGTTTTTTAGGAATAACATAACAATTAATAATATAATATTTGTTTTAAAAACTATTTTATGTCAATTTTGACACTAATTTGTAATGTATTTTTGTGAAAATCATAACAGAATTATTAGTTCAAAAAAAGTAAATTAAATGAATAATATAATGTCATATTAACCTAGAAAATTAGTTAATTTCATAAAAAGTCTGAAATTACATTTATTTGGGTATTTATAACCTCAATTATGTCAATATTTCATTAATAAGATAATAACTGCATCATCATTGTGTCATAAATAAATTAAATTATTTAATGTCTAAAAATTAAAAATAAAATACACTTATGTAGGAAATCTTCTTAGCTTTCTAATGACTATTTATAGACTAATTTATCTTATGTATAACCCTATATTAAAAATGATTTACTTATTAAACTGTGATTTTAACTATTTTAACCCTTCTTTAAATAAATTAATAATAAATGTCCTAATCTAATTCAAGTGGGCCTAAATGGTCATATTTTATTCCTAAGGTTGTTTTTGGTCGAATTACACTTGTCTAATAGAATTAGGACATGTGTTAGGGTAATAATAATATCATTTTTACCCTTAATTACCTTATTTACTTTTTATCTGTGGTAAAAAAAAGTAAAAAGTTACTATTCACCAAAAATTATTTTCATCTCATTGAACCACATTTTAGTCCTTGATATTAACTGTGTCTCTCGGATTTTCGAATTTCTTTTCACAGTAGCGGTAAAATTAAGTTTTATGAAAAATTCAGTTTTTTTAACTATCACTTAGTGGTTTCACTATTCATCAAAAAATCAAAGTTTCCAGAAAAATACCAAAAATATGATCTAATATATATTTGATATTATAAATTCAAAAATGATGTATATTTTATCAAATTCAAAACATATCAGTTGCATTAATTAATTTAAAAATTAATTTCCGTCGTCAAAACAAATAGCGTGCTCTTAAGAGATAATAACTATAAAAAGATTGACACTTGTTTATGAGTAGTTTAAATGTGAAATTACATCCAATGACCAACATTGTATTAAATTGTAAAAATATATTCTAAATATACTTTAAAACCACTGAAATTAATAATTTATCACTATTAATTATTTCGATTAAAAAAATGTTGTTTTTAATTATAAATTAATAATTTTCACTATTCATCAGAATATGAAAGTAATCCGAAAAGTACCAAAATTTCACCTTAGGCTAAATTCGATACTCCGAATCCAAAAATGAAGTCCATTTTGAGAGCTAAAATTTCTAAAATTTTAAAAGGTGGTTATTACTATTCATAACGGTTAATTTTAATAGAATATCATTGTTTAGTGAAACTCGGTATTGCGTACTACATACGCTATCTAAAAAGGTCGCGATTGAGTGTAATTCAAGTCAATTCAAGGATGTGTGTTGTGAAAGCTCCTTTTGGTGTAGCGTACAACACAAGACATTAATTAAAAAAAATATTTTTCAAAAATTCTTGGGGTGTTACATTCTACCCCCCTTAAAATGAATTTCGCCCTCGAAATTCATTGGGGTTATAAATGGTTTACTACTCGAAAGTATTTTAATAGAAACCCACATCGTAAAAAGGAATACCAAAACTTGGCTTTAAAAACTAAAGTATGAAATGTAACAATTACCCAAATAAACTAATCACTGGGTTTCTAGATAGGTGAAAATATGGATATGGTTGAGAAATCTAACCATCATGTTCTGATGGAGAGTGGTAGAGAACATGGATATGGAAAAGCCAGCAATCACAAAGCCATAAATTTGTGATGATCTAAGGTACCATCTGATTCATCAGATATAAGAGCACTATGACAACATTTTTGGTTTTCATGATCATTTCCCTAAAGTTGATGAAATTGGAATTAGAAGAAATACTTTCGTGATTTTGGTATAGTCTCACCGTTTTTCGTTATTTGGACAATTTACACTTCATATCTTAATGAAATGAAGTTGAATTTGTCATTCTTGATGTGTTATAAGATCATGTGATAGAATGATGGGTCATTCCATCTGTCTCAAACAAAAGGATAAAAGAGTTATCAAAAAATACATAACTCCAACTATAGTGAAATTAATCATATATAGTTCCTAAAATGAACTTATACTTCATATATCATACTGTTTAATAAAATAAAACAACTTTCTACTAACCAGGGACTTCTTGTAGGCCAGTGGTAGGCAATAAAGGCCAGTCGCACTTCGGTTGTGGGTTCGATTCCCACAGCCTTGTCCGACGCGATGGGATATCGCCCGTCCTGCAGGTTGTCCTTTTTCTAAAACTACATTACTATAACATCACATAAATAATGTCAAAAAATGTTCTATCCTTAAACAATACTAACTTATGGTTAACATAATCCATTCCATACTTTAGGCTTATCTAAAATACTTCGGTCCAAGCTCATAGTATAAAGAAAATGATTACTTGAAATGTCATCAACCAAGAATGTGAATACCATAACTTATCCCCCATATATCTTGTTGGTCACATTCCAATGATGTGAATACCTTAATCATGTATTATCTTGAAAAATGAATACCCATTAATCCTTAGTGAAAACATAAATGTTGTCAGAAGTTAACTCTTTCCACATACCAAAATCCAAAAATTCTATATACTCAATCCATTACATAACATTCTCCTTATATCAGTCATGAGTTCATGAATACTATCAAACATTTAATTTTCTCCTTATCCCTTCATTATGCGCATATCATCTATATTCCAAAAATATCTGAATAACATTTCATGGTTACTGGTACCATTAATAATACACTTTCAAAACTTATGGAAAGACAATAGTGTAACAATCCTTAGATGTCTCTTTATTTCATAGTACCACGATATTACTTATACAACATTACACATGATAAACATGTAATCATTCCACTACATTCTTAAACAACTGACCGAGCTTCAACAATTCTTTCATCTCACATATCGTTTGTCGTCTCTTCATCATCATCCACATAAATACAACCCATACGACCATATTGATTCTCTTCATGAGACATTCCCTTAGGGCATTGGTTTGCATAATGCCCGTACATTCCACATTTAAAACATTTAACCATTGTCGATGTCGTAGCAATACCAATATCCCCATCCCTGGTGTTAACTGATCCTTTTCCTTTGCACTTACTGGCTTTGTGTCCTTCTTTTCCACACCCAAATCATCTTCCAGTTCCTTTGAAACATTCTCCTTGATGCCTCTTCCCACAAGATTTACATAGGAAAAATTGAACTTTCTTTCCTCTATGATCATCATGAAACTCTATCTTTCTTTTATTAGACGAGTCAGGAAACTTACCAAATTTTACATTATTGATCATATAATGAGATTGCTGATTCGGCATAATAATGATGTTTGGACTTCCAAATCCCATTTCATTTGGTTGCCCATGAAGAATATCATTCCATTATCCATCATATCCTCCATTATCGTGAATCATCTTGTTTCCAGCCATTTTCTAAAACCCAAAAAGAATAGTGTGAGAAGAAAAAATCATAATAAAGGGGGAGTAACTTCAATATCTAAAATCTTTGGTTTAATCTAATATCGTTACCATAGTTCTTGGACTATATCCTATACGTATACTTATCCTTAGGGACATCCCTAGACATACCTTAAAAATATCTCTAGGAATCTCACTAACGTTTTCGCATCCTAGTTTCCAAAGGTTGACTAAACCTTTACTCTGATACCAACTGTAGAGACCCGAAGCTTCACATACATGGAGATTACATTAATTTTGCAGAATACTTAGTACAAAAAAAAACACACACACACAAGGATCATAATAGTTTAGTGTCTTTGGAAACTTGGAATATAATCTTCTAATCGTGGTGAATGATCTTCAACATCTCCCATTAAGATCTTACTTTTTTACCTAAAACCTTTCTTTATATCCTGGGGAAAAGAAAACATAAAAGGGTGAGCTCAAATGCTCAGTAGGGGTAAACAAAAGAAATATCAATCACATCAATTTCATAAGAACATAGCATTTTGGAAATCCTAACCTGCAAAAGAGAGCATAATTTCATAACATGGGATAAATCATAGTAGTGAAATGTAATAACAATAATCATAACATAAAACATAAAACTTTGTGGCATACAAACATTATCATAAATAATCATATCTTATTAGTCAAGACCCATTTCTAAGACTATCTTAGTGGACAAATTCCATTTCTGAACCGAGTCAGCCTCGTTTCAGTCCTATTTCACTGAACCGGCATAACCTACCATCCCAGCCATGTCTATCTCATGAGATATAAAATCTTTACCCAATTAATTGGGGTGAGATATAGGTCCCACCCATCTCATAATGATACCATTCTTATTTGTGCCACAAAATCAGAAATCCATACATCATAGCATAACCCATTTAATAAAAATGGGAATCTTAAACATCGTGACATCATAAAACAATTCATATAAGATAAAGAAATTCTTAAAAGTATAATTCCATCACAACATAATCAAATCAATGTAATAATAGGGATAAATACAGAACCCTTTATTATCTTATATGGAAAATAATTTTGATAAAACACTTGAACTCCATTTTTGAGGAAAATATCCTTTCTGCTTCAAAAACACTTTTCCTCTCTTAACATGTCGTACAATTCTAAACTAAAAAAACTTAATTAAAAATAAACATGAAAACATGTAAAGGAAGCTTCTTGGAAATAATGCTTTAAAAATCCATTCATTCCGTAAAAGTTAAAAAAAATATTCTTCTTGTACTTGTGTCGGAAAAGTCAAAAAGTACCTCGTACGAAAAACGACAAAAGATTCATTTCATATCCTTTAATAAAAACTCACTGAAGGGTAAAATTGGATTTAAACAATTGTAGGTGGATGGAAATAATATTACATATTGAGTAAACAAGGATGTGGATGATAAAATACACCCCAGTAAATTTCCGAGTATAAACAATCTCGGATAAAAATGAGATTGTGATATTTCCCTTACCTTAGGTCCGATTTGCTACGTAAGTGTCCAAACCTCCTGTATAATGGTTTAAATAATGTCATTGACTTATTCCAGAATCATAATAATTTTTATGATATCATATATGGTTCACTTATGACTTTATATTACCCGTTCTTTTGTAAATTCCATGTTAAAGAGCGTTTTGGGTAAAATTGTTTCTTTTGTCGTCCGTGTTTTGACTTTTAATTATTCATATGATTACATAGATAATGATTAATTAATTCCAGAATATAAAACATGATTTATATATAATGTATATTCAGAATATATATATATAATAAATCAGTAAATGGAAAGAAATACACCATTCATGGAGACGGTAGGCCGTACGTACGCATGAACGCTGTTTCCGTTTCCTTATTGAGTTGAATGGAATTAAGTAGATGACATATATATATACAAATAAATAAAGTATCATTATAATGTCATATATTTCATTATTACTTATTATATGTACTTTATAATCATTCATGTATGGTTAAAGTGGAGAATGAATCTCATCGCGTCGTGGAGACGGTAGTCCGTACATACGCACGAGCGATGATATCGTTCTCATGATCGTGGGATTGTATTGGAGTGTATGTATACTATTTAAGAATCATTATCACTTTACAATAATCATATATAGTTATTATGTACACAATTATACCCATCCAAGTAAGGTGGTGGTGGAAAATAGATTACACCACGGCGTGGAGACAGTATTCCGTACGTACGCACGCGCGGTGATTTCGTTTTCCGTAGGATGGATAGATGGTGAAATAGGGTTGTTTCATACTTATAATAACATATCAGTATATGAGTGGTACTGATGTTATTACTTCATAATAAAACAACCTATGAAGAAGAAGTGGAAGAAGAAATAAAGTTGAAAGAATCGGTAATGGACATTACCTCTTCTTTGAAGCGCCTCTTTGAGATCTCCTTTTAGGGTAATAAAATTGGTCTTTAATGAAGACCAGAACCTCTAGGATGTTTCTAGGGATGTGGAGAAGGGAATTGGGCAGGGTTTGGCCGAACTTGAAGTCTCAAAGTGGTGTGAGGAATCGGGGGAGGAGGTGCCCTTTTATAATGGAGGAGAGGGGCACCATTGGAATAACTAAATTCGACTATAAATAGCCATTAGAAAGCTACTAAGAATAAAATATATAGCATGGGATCATTTGATTATAGAATATTGATTTTATAAAACCAAAAATGAAATAATCTTTTGTTTCATGATAAAATAAGATATTTCAGATAAATTTTTTAGGCTGAAAACAATTTATGGAGTGCACTAGAAAATGGGTATGAAATAGAGAAGTTCCCTTCGATACATCTTTTTTATCAAGAGGAATTGAGAAGTGTACCATTTATAACAAGTATTTATCCACAAAATAATGATTAATTGAATAAGACAAATATGCATGGAACATATACACTAATATTAAATGTATATATAATTGGAAATAAAAAATTAATTGGTTTAAAATTAGATAAATTGTTACCTGAGGTAAAAAAACAGATTTTCATAGAGATCCCTTACCTTTTATCTGAATTTGTTCTTCACATGTGCATAATGGCTTGGATAATTAAATTTGAATCATTAATTAATTATTTATAAACCTATTAATAATGAATTTTATTCAGTATTATAGACATATATTAATACTAAAATATGAAACCCTATATAATATAAATATATTTTTATATTAATCAATTATAAGTTAATTCAAACCAGTAATGATTTTGGTAATGGGAAATGAAAATTCATCATCCACAAAGGCGGTGAATAGACATACCATGGACTAGTTTTATTTTTTAATAATAAAAGAATAAGAGAAGATATTTTTTGATTAATGTTATAGTAACAACACAAAATTAATGTATATATATATATGCCATTGATGTTATCATGAACTGTTTTATAGGGGGTGATGATAAGGTTGAAGAGTGAAACCATTTAAAATTGAAATAAGAGGGATTTTCCTCTTAAATATTGTCTCCCTGAGAACCTCTTTATGTAACATGGAATTGGTCTTTTGGTGAGACCAGAAATAATAGATTTTGTATAAGGATTGGTATAACTGAATTTTTCATAGTCTGTTCAATAGAACAGTCATATGGGGGAAAATTGAATTGAAGGATGGGTATCTAAAATATAATCATAATGAGGGGATCTTTTGGAATGTCATAAAATATAAAAATATAATATGATTATTCTAGAAGAAAATGCTTCCAAATATATTATAAATGTAAAATTTATGATATTGTATAATATAAATTACACCCATTGTTCGTATTTTAATTTTTGTGACTTTGGAATAATTCAATTAAATATTATATTCCTGGTCTATAATTATTGTAAAATTTAAAATTATTTGTTACAATGACTCTAAAAACATCAAATAATGATTCAAATATGAAAATATTATATTTTTTAGTTTTTCCATTAATTTAATAATTACCGCATCAACATTGTTTAAGAATTTAAGGTATTTAATTCTTCCTAAAAAATAAAAAAATCATGTTGATTTTATATATTTTAACTTTATGAACACTATTTATGGTTTCAAATATCTTAGGTAAAACTATATATTTGAAATTTTATACACATTACACATCATAGTGTGAACAGTTGGACATTATTTTAAATAAAATAGTATCAGTGGCCTTATGTAAATTAAGTGGATCCAAAAGGACCTAAATTCATGAAAATGATGATTATGGTCCTAAACGTACTTTTACATATTAATTAATATCAATAACACGTAAATTTGGACATTCTTAGTGCTTCTCAAGCATTACACCATCACTTAAAACGATTTTTATATGTATCATGAAATAATATATAATTTTTATATTATGGATTATTTTGTTTGATAATTTTATTATACTATGATAGGAGATTATTTAAATATGTTTCATAATTTTTTCTATCGTATTTATATTCTAATGATATCACGAAAGCTTCCATGTTTAAAAAATTGTATGTTTTTACTATTCACCAAAAAATAAATTTCTTCAGAAAATGATCCATATTTCATGATAGACTAATATTGATATGATTATTTAAAAAAAATTAATTTAATCAAATAAATTTTCAAAAATAATTGAAAATAATTATAATATTTTTTCATAAAAATAAAAATAAATCATTTTGGATGAAAATGTTTTTATTGATAGTAATATTATAATACTAAAAATTATGTTATTATTTCCTAATAATTTACCATAAAATCTATATTGAGTATTAGAAAGATATATTTTTCCATAAATAAGTTTTTTCATTCATACCATTTAAATTAAGGGTATGGTTATAATAGTAAAATTTAAATAATAATATTTATTTGTTTGTTTTAACAATGTTTTTTATTTATTGTATGATATCAAACATAGTTTTACCATGTAAAATATCATGATGTTACATTCTACCCATTAAATAAATAACTTCCTCTCAATTTTAATCATTTAATAACACATTATAAACCAAAATTTTCAATTATTTTTTTATCTAAAAATAACAATTTATAAACAAATAGGAGATGTTAATCCTATATGGTCCTACTAGTAATACATACCATATTATTCTAGGGAATCTTATTATCTATATATGGATCTATAAAAAATATTTAAAATACTAATCCTAAAAAATAACCAATGATTTACAATATGAAATAACATTCCATAGACCCAAGCATTCAATTTTTTTTTCTAAAACTACATATTTTTTTCATCAAGTTAATTACAAGATAATCCCATGATCGAAAGTTTAGTGTCTTTTCTGAAGTGGGTAATATTACAACTATACAGATTTGGAAATACATTTTTATTAAAGAATTATTATTTACACTTGTAACTTCCATATACAAATCCATTTCATTTTTTTATTGGGAATAAGGGAAAACATAAAAAATTGTGAACTATAAATCCATGTAAAGGTATAATCATGGTAATGAAGAAAAAAAAATTTGTTAGAAGGCATAACATGATTACATTAGAGGCATGAATAAACATATGGAAGAATAAAATATATAACATGGGATCATTTGATTATAGAATATTAGGAAACTGGAAGAAACATATAAATTGAAATAAATAAGAGTTATAGATAACTACTAACACTATATCACATGGTTGACAGAATCCCATAATTGAATTGGATTACACTCTAATCACATACATGACATCTCATGAGACTAAAACATTACCAAAATAATTGAATTTCTCTATGGGTGGACATATAATAATATCTTCTAGAATATTAATTTCACAAAATAAAATCAAACATAAGAAATAATCATAAGGGTTACCCATGGAATTAAATAGATTTCTTAATCATGACCCAAGGCATAAGAAAACGGTATATCACCATTGTCTCCATGAAACAAGGAACTAAATAATATATGAAAAATTATAAAAATTATGAATATATCAAGGTGAATGAATTCTAATAGACGTGAATATATAAAAAAGTGTGTTTATAAAACATTATAATGTATCCCCTTTTGATAGGAGTAAGGGAAAATATTAGAGTCTTTAACGTGGAATAATATATAATTTTTGTGTAGAAACAAAAATGAACAAAAATAGTTTTTCAAGATAAAATTATAGATTTTATAAAAATAGTTTGGGCTTAAAATATTTTAGGATGTGTACTTGAAATTTGGTAAGAAATAGAGAAATTTTCTTTAATCATGCTTTCTTATCGAGAGGAATTGCAAAAAGAAATTTTAAAAACAAGAATCCCCCAAAAAAGAATGATTAATTGAAATATATATATATGTTTTTGCACATGAAAATTATTTTATAATAATTATATAATAGTAAACGATAAATACATTGGGCTCATGTTAGATAAAGTGTATCCTAAAGGTAAAAATAGAGGTTCGGAGAAATCCCATACCTTAATCCTGAATGCATTATGCACTTGCACTTAATTTAATAGATTATAAAATTAGAATCATCAATTTCATAATCAAAAACATATTACTAATTTATTGGATTTATTATAATTTTATTATGTTCATTAATAACCATTTATTGTGTTCTAAAGATTAATTTCGTCGTTTCGAGAGAACTCGTTCCATGGTTTCATGATTGGTTAACTTCTATATAATTATGGAAGTCCTTTTAGTAAGGAAATGAAAATATATAAGTGAAATTAAATGGTATTTAAAAAGTTAAAAAAATATAATATTTTCTCATATATAATTTTTTAATTTTACATGAGGATGATTTATTTTATTAATAGTATTTATAATTCACTATTTTATTTGGTGAGATTTTCGACCATCATGAACTATTTTTAATTTTTTTAATATCATGGTCATCGATTAATTATATAATGATATACAATAATATATATATATATATGTAATTTTAAACAATTATATTTCATATTCAATCCTATAATGAATGCGGTAATAAGAAATGAATATTCATCACCAACAAAGGTACTGAATTGACTTACCATCAATAGTGGTTTCAATTTTAAGAATATAAGGATTACAAAAGTAATTTTATGATGGATATACCATTAAAAAATTCATTATATATATTATACTAGCGTTTTCATGCATCATTGGAAATTGTGTGAGGATAAGGTTGATGAGATAATTAATCTAATAGAGAAATAAGGAGGATTTTACCTCATGAAAAATATCTCCTTGAGAACCTTCTTATGGAGCTTGAAATTGGGCTTTTGGGGAGACCAGAAACACTAGAATGTGTATAATTGTGGTTATAAGAGAATTTAGTTGATAATGGTCGATATAGAAGGCTAAAGGTGGTAAAATTTCACAATGGAAGGGGTGTCCTTTAATAATTAAGGAGTGGGGAACTTTTTGGAATTTGATAAAATATTTAAATATATTAATACTAATCTATAAAAATATGAATCAAAATAAGACCTAAATGTATATGGGAATATATGGTTGGCTATATATTTTCCCTTTGTCATTATTTTAGTTTTTTAATGATTTTTAATTATTTCAATAAAATATTGTATTCATGGAATATCATTACTGTCCAATTTGATACTATTTATTACTATTACATTAAAAACATCTAAAAAAGAGTAAACATAAAAATAATTATTTTATTATATAATATAAACGAATCAGTATTCTATATAATTCATTGTTTATGTTGATTATCTAAAATTATATTTATTTTAATATTTTCAATATCATTTATTTAATTTTTCTGTTAATTAAATAATTACAACATCATAGTTGTGTAAGAATATAAGGAACAAATTTCATCCCAAAAAAATAAAAAAAATGTAGAAGATTAATATTTTATGTTTATAAATACAATATATGGTTTATAATATATCATTTAAAACCATATATTAAAAATTTTATACATATTAAAAAACATAGTGTGGACAGTTTGGATTTATTTTAATTCAATACTATAAGGGACTAAATGAAAACTAAGTGGATACATAGTGTTCTAAATTTTACCCATTGACGATTATGGTCAAAACCTATGAATAAAGGAAGATATATATAAATTTTTTGGTCATTTAATTATACATAAAATATAAAATTAAACCATTTTATTGATTGTTTTTCTGTTTTCACAAGAATTGTATCATCAATGCATAATAAATAACATGAATTATTTTATTTATCAAAAGTAAAAAGAAATTAATTTCCTTAAAAAATAATTAATATCACTAAATTTTATTATATTCATTCATTAGCTATATTTCTTTATATCTTGGCCAAGACAACTTATTTAATTTATTTATTTGACTTTTCTAGCCTTGTAAAATTATAGCACAAGCACTTGGATAACCTTAATTTTATTTAAGTAAAAAATTAGAGAATATAAGTAACACTCCATATTTATGAAATAAATTTAACAATAATGTTTTTAAAAATATTTTTATGTCCAAATTATATTATATAAGTTGCTGAACATGACATTTGCTATGATGCATGGGCACTGAGTCGGTAGTGAAAATGATTCTTATATTTATCATGCAATAATTTATAATTTTTTTATAGATCATTTGAGTATGGTAAATGTAATATTTTATAATAAATTTTACTTTACATAATTATAATAACTTCTTATATCTAGTTTTGTTTTTATGATATAATAAAAGATATCATTTACAAAAACTGTGTTTTTTACTATTCACCAAAATATATCATTTTTAGAAAATTTTAAAAATTTCAACATTTAATAATCTAGTTGTGATGATTAAAAAAATTGTGTCCGTTTTATGAATAATATTTTTGATAATTTTATGAACATAATTATAATATTCATTCATAAAAAAAATAAAAATCATTTTTGATTAAAATGTATTTCTAAATATTAAAATAACATTACTAAAAATAATGTCATCATTTTGTAATCATTTATCAATAAATTTATATTTATTAGGGCCTAAATTTTTATTTCATAAATCTTTTATTTCTAATCATACATTCTAAATTAATGTGAATGTTATAAGGATTACATTTAAATAATAATATTTCATTATTTCTTTAAACCCGATGTTGCTTATGTTGTATGTTATCGAACATAGTGCATCCATTTAAAATGTCAGGATGATACACCACTTGAAATAATTGATATAATGGTTCACATTATGGATCAATTTATAAGATATATTCAATTATGTTTTATTGTACATGATAGATTCATGTATCCCATTGAATGGTGTATGATGATTTTTAAAGCGTATATGAAAATTGAAGTCAGAAAGAATTTCTCATTGTAGAGTGATATGTTTTTGAGGAATCATTTGAATTTTATAAAGAGAACATGTCAGATGTAGAAATAATTAATCTATCAAAATATCATCACATCAGGTAGCTTTTGGTTGAAAGAATTTTTTGAGTATATGTTTTCACAATTACTATCATCGTTTGGGATAAGGCTAACCTTTATGTTGTGCATAAAAGTTTAGAGGTTGTTTCCTATGCTGAAACCCACAATGTCATTATTAGGAATTTTAATCCACCCATGGAAGATATTTTCATATCAAATACCAATAATCAATAGTTTATAGGATGGTTTCGATACCATATAATTAAGTAGTCAAATGAAAATCTAGATTCAATTTTAGAATGACATTGATGGCTATCCAGAGGACCAAGTGTGTGTGTATTGTTTTATAATGCTTATTTAATTAATGATTATAAATTATATAAAAATTAATAATATAAACAAAAAAATTCAAAATATTCGAGTTAAACTTGTAGGTGAAGAAATTCATGTATCTTGGTCTGTAGACCGAAATGAAATTTATGCGAATATGACATTCTTTGGTATCAAAATATAGATATGGGTGTTGGATTATACAACATTTCATGTGAAAAAAATTCAATGAAATTTTTTTGATAATAAGAGTTATGATAAAATAGTTTAATTGGGATTCTTGAAAGTGGTTTTTAGTAATGAAGGAAAAAACGATGAACTATCTACAATGGAATCATAGTTAGTGAATGTATTTTATTTTCTAGATCCTGTAAAGTGGATGTGGTCAATTGATCAGTTATTGACCAACCCCATTAAAGGTCCATATTTCAATTCAACTGATGATGACACATTCATTAGGGTGTCGCAATAATTTCAGATGGGTCTCAATATATAGGGGGTCTTGAATGTCAAATGGGACCACAATGAATGGATTTATATTATTTATATGAGGTTCTAATACATTCATCATTTTAAAAAAAAGATACTTCAATAATCATGTTTTATTTATTTAATATACACTATGTTACCCCATATTATTATCTATTAACTGCTTCATATAAATTTCCTAAATTAAATTTTCAACCACTTCTATAGGTAATGAATTCTATACAAACTGATGCTCCCAATCCTGAGGAACATTATTTTTCTAAACATGTGTGTGCTCCTAATGTAAAGGAACAATAACCACCTTCACATGTCGATGATACCAATCCCAATGAAAAAAATATTGATGATGTTGAAGCTACATAAATAGTAGATATTGATCAAATTTTTTCCTAGTGACAAAAGAAGCATCATAGCAAGATGTTTATGTCAAATAATTTTAAGGCCAGAAACAATGACATCGAATTTGAGTTCGAATAAAATGCATGTGACTGACCTAGTAACCAAAAAAATCCATTTTCAGTGGTTACAATGGGTTAAAAACTATAATATCCCTGTTGATTTATATAGATTCATGTACGAATTTTTTCCATGTGTATAAGACACTAATTTGGGAAGATATTAGGGTAATATTATGATATAAATTCTTTATCTTATGCATAAAATTGTAACATTGAATTACACATTATTAACCCTTACATAGTTAATTTATAATATTTTAATTCTAAATGAAATTGATATTTTTTTCCATCTATAAAGTCTAAAAAAGGATTTATAAAAATTTTTATGGAGATTCATCTCAATGATGATGAATGGAAAATAAACCCTCACCCACCACAGATGCATGCACACCTAATAAACCATCATCCATTAAATTGATTTATTGGTCGTTGTGAACAGACACATATTCATGTAAATTTTAATTGGTTATTCATTTCATAAATATAAATATATTAATCACTTTTTTTAAGAATTGTAGTCTTATGAAATAGAAATAGGGTGAAGAAAATAATTTAAAAATGGAAAAAAACATACCCCTACTATAAACCAAGGATGTGGTATGTTTCACTTGAATAAATGGTATATATTTTTAATATTCCATAATAATTCTATGTGATATGAAACAAAATAATAATTATGTTCCTCTATTTATATAAATATTGGACAATCAAAATTCAACGCATCTTCTATCCCACATCTTGTGCTAGGGAAAGTGGAAAATGAAAATAAATAAGGGATACATATTGATGAAAATAAGAAAAAAGTATTGGAAGCATGTGTATGTATAAAATATTAAAAAATAATTACATGAAATAGTTATTATAAAATAATGATTTATAGTTTTATTAAATTTTTTATCTATTATAAACACAACAATCATTATAGGCTACACCCAATGAATAGATAATATTAGTGGCCTTAAGGATACCAAAACAATATGGTTGTGTCAGAGGTTTGGTTTTTTTGGTGTCACCCCAAACATATTTTGATATATCCAGTGAACTGGGGGATAAATATAATAAAATTAAATATTCCCATGCATGGTTAGCTTCTCTTAAAGTAGGAAGAGTTGTTAAAAATGTTATTGTAATTAATCAAAGAGAAGAAAAAACACAAGAACAACCACTATTTAAATATACCCCCACCCTGCCATCATTCAGTGAAGCCATTCCGCTCATAGATATTTCTTAAAATAGGTAAACAAAATTGGAATAATTATTTCTTCATAATTTCAATTTGGTAAACAATAATTACATTCATGAACTGATACTCCATAGGGTAAAAATGATTTCCATTTATATCATTCAACACAATTCCATCAATTTGTTTCAAGGGGTATCATGCCAAATATACAAGGATATATTCTACAAAAAAACAAGTTGTAAGATTTTATGTGAGATTGGGGATTGACATAGCTGTATTGGTGAGTATCATAATACTTTTTCAACATAATGATGTGAATATTAAAATTATTGAGCAAACCATGATAGAATTTATAGTATGGCTGTTAGATATTCTAAAAAACATTTTAACAAGAAGTTATTCATTCCCAACTTATTCTTAACGAAAATCCTTTAATAAAAAAAAAAATAAATTCCTAAATTGAGAAATGTTATTACAGGAAGACAAATAGAATGGGGTGAAAGGAATGGTCAAATCAAAATGATCTAATGGATCAACTGACCAATTGAAATGTTCATTACAAATTACTTTTACCCCTCCCTTTAATCTTCTAAAGTTGCAAACATTAATTGTTCATGTGGATAAAACATTAGTAAGTGGTGATATGACCAAAATTTATTTTGAAGAAAATAAATATAGAGGGGCCATTATATTCTATATTTATTTCAATATTCAATGAATGGATACCAATAAAATTAATTTTTTCCATTAAATGCATCGATTCCCAAGAAAGATACCACATTTGACGATGTTTATAAATTTTTAATACACTACATGAATCATTTTACATAAAATCATCATGTTATATACTATATATTAAATTTTAATTATAAAAATTTATGAAATGATACTGTTTAAATATAATAAATGTTTAGGCATGATCATGTTCTATTAATAGAAGGTGCTAATATAATTTTACATGCTAATAAGAATTTGTCAATCTATATTTTTATTTCACTATCAAAACATATATCAAACCAAAATATTTATTTTTATCAATATTTTTATGATTTTTGAAAAAAATGTTATTGATTGTGTTTATTATTTCATCAAAATTATGAAAGCGATCATATAAAATGAACAAACTAGAATCCCCAATGAATTTTTTTGAAGATAATTAAATTTTCATTAAAAATATTTGTTGACACTCTGTTAATTAATATTTTTTAGTATTATCCGAACTATTGGAAATCCTAATATTCACAAGAAGAAATAGTTTTATTAGAAATAAATGGGATGCATACATGGTGTTTGATTGTATAAATTCATCCTAAATATGTAACTTTTAACTACTTATTTAGTTTTTTTATCATCATTTTATATACATTTTTTAGTATTGTTCTTAAAACAAATTTATGATACATTAGGAAAATAATACATAAGTACTTTTTGACATTTATTAATGAATCACTACTCAATTAGTTACTTGTTGGGTCTCATATGACTCAAAGGGCATGTTTTTATAATAAAAATGACTTTTTGTTGAAAACAGATGCCACAAGCTCAAAATTAACAACACACATTCCAATTCATTTGATATCATAGGGAAACGATCCATAAGTCATTTTTTGATGTATAAGAATTATATTTACCTAAATCCAACACATGATGTTCTAGATATGACTCAATGTATCTGTTATCAGTTTCAAATTGACATTTTAGTGAAAAACTTGTGTCACTCACTAAAAACCATGAAAACAGACATGGATTGTATTTATACATTTATAAAATAATCAAAATGTCAATTTTTCTATGTAAGAATCTATCTAACATAAAATCTACAGATGATGTAATCGAGATGACACAGAATGTGTGTTTTCAGTTAAAATTGAAATTTTTAGTAAAAAAGACACATGAATTACTCCATTCCATTAAAACATATATATATATATATATATATATATTTGATACATTAATAAAACGATCCTTAGGTCATTTTTCTCTTGTTGGAATCAACATCACATTAATCCAACTCATGATGTGACAGGTATGAATCTATGTTCAGTTATTCAGTTTAAGAATATATTTTTCAGAAAACCATATGTTACATATTCCAAACTCATAAAAATGATATTTATTGATTTTATACATTAAAAAATGAATAATATTTCATTTATCATGTGTAGTAATTAATCACACCTCAATCCGATGCATGGTGTGATTGTTATGACTCCAAGTGTGTCTTGTAATTTTAAAGTGTGATTTTAGAAAAAACACAATTTGCATAAAGAAACTAATAAAAAATCATTTTTTTCGATACATTATCAGAATGAACAATAAGTAATTTATGACATGTGGGAATCAGACTTCCCTCAATCTGATGCATGGGGCGGCCATTATTAATCAAAGGGTATGTTATCAGTTTAAAATTTATATTTTAGTTGAAAAGTTGTGTCACCCACAGAAAAATTAGTGAAAATTCTCTAATTATATTGATAATTTGTTAAATTGATTTAAAATTAATTTATGATGTATAGAAATCAGTATCAAATCAAACCAACACATGATGTTACTGAAATGAAAAAAGTATTGGTTTATAGCTTAAAATTTCATTTTAGTAAAAAAACAAGAGACATACTAAAAATAGAAAAAATTCATTCAGAGAATTTTAATACTATTGTAAAATGTTAATTAAGAAAATTTTAACATCTAATATTAAACCAAACCTCAATTTGATGCATATTGTGATTAGTATGAATCCAATAGTGTCTTTTTACTTAAAAATATCATCGTACTAAAAAATATAATTGACATAATCAAAATTATAAAACACTTTTAGATTGTTTTTATTCTTTAGGAAAATAACTTATAAATCATTTTTGATGTGTTGAAATGATGTTCACCTCAATATGATTGTTGTTGTGACTTGTATGACATAATTTGTATGTTATTAGTTTAAAATTGGTATTTTAGTTAAAAAATTGTTTCACACCCTAAAATCAAAGAAAACAATCTCATATTGTCTTCATAATTTAGGAAATGATTCCTCTATAATTTGAGGCATGTAACAATTATTCTCATATTAAACTGACACATGATGCGACTGACATGACACAAAATATATTTTTTTAGTAAAAAATGATATATTAGTAAAAATACAAAGGACATAATTAAATCTAATATGACACATTCCAATTATTTTGATACATTAATAAAAATGTTTATATGTAATTTTTTATGCGAAGGAATCATATACACATCAATCCTATGAAATTTGTCACGAGTATGACTCCACGTTTTTCATTTTACATAAAATTTATATTTTAGTAAAAAAGAAATGTGACATACTAAAACTCATTAAAAACAATCAAATTATTTCAATAATCTTTTAAAATGATCCATAATACATTTTTGATATTTGGAAATCATACACACATCAATCTAATCCATGGTGTTCTTAGAATGACACAACATGTTCATTATTAATTAAAACTTGACATTTTAGTTCAATGTCATGACGTGTCCCCCGAGGCTTGTGTCATGATTACCCCTTGCCCGAATTCCATTAGATAGAGAATGGTGACTTGCACTAGAAAGTCATAGAATAAAAAGGGAAGGAATTTCCTTTAAACCCGTAGACACACAGATTGAAAAAAATGAACCAAACAATCCATAATGGAAAGAAAGTAGTCCAACAAGCACTAAGAGTAAAATGTGTTAACAGAAAGTAATGGGGACTTGAATACAAGCCAAACTGAATGAAAAGTACAAAAAAAGAAGTAAAAGCTCTGGAGTTCATCCTCTAAGTATCCTACCAAAAGGGTACGTACAACACACTATCAGATGTCTCTAAAGCACACCATGTATATCAATCCACCTCTAAGCACTTTCTACCCCTTTCTCACCAAAGTCTCAGTCAAAGCTGTATGTCATCTTCACAAGACACAATAGGTGTAGGTGAAGTCTGTGATGTGGTGAGTATAACAATTTTTAGTAGGTACCAATAGACCAACTCAAGTCTCACAAAAATCCACAAAGGATGAATACAACAAAGAATGATCTAATGGTAACGAACAAAAAAAAATACACAACTCTCAAATGAATAACATAATTACAGAAGAAAAGATGATTATTTATAAAGCTAGATCATCATATTCTATTGAGAGACTTTTCTTCTGATCCACGATGGGTCACTCTACTACTAATCGATGATGGGTTGTTCTATGGCTTATCTATAATGGGTAATGCTACTGTTGATCCACAAATTTTCGCTATGATGCTGATCCACAAGGGGTCATTATCATGATGATCTGTGAAGGGTATCTATCATGCTGATTCGTGAAGTGTTGCTATCGTAAAAATCCATAAAGGGTTTTTATCACACTGATCCACGAAGGGTATCTATCATGCTCATCCATGATGGTAATCCCTTATGTTTAACCATGAAGGATCATTCTTATTCTTAATTTTAAATCCAACCAATAGATTACTGCCCTTATCACACATGATTTATGGAGGATCTTTTACTCAAGCCACCAGTCGTACCTCAACCACCATGAATTCCCACAAAGAGTAACTCGAATGAACATCTCATTGTAATGTTCCCAATTCAATCGACCCCATGTCTTACAGACACCCGCTCTGTACAATATGGGCATTTTTTGTAAAAATGGCCTCATTGGATTTGAGTTTGATCCTACCAGGTCATATGCCAACCTCCACAAAAAATAATGTAGAGTTTTTCAGAAGTACAACCTTGTCACAAGGGTGCTTGTTCCATAGATTAAATGTCAATCAGAGGCACGATCTATTAGTTATTTTTGTTTTTTCCAACAAGGTACCGGTGGAGTTTTGGTCCGGTCCGACTTGGACCAACCCATCCCAGCCTAGGCCCACCGACACAACCCGAACCCCGGCCTAGCCTGGGACTGGTCCATTGGGTCATGGACCATTTTGGCATGGGTCTGGCCCCCTCTTAGTAACCTAGCCCACTGTGGTGGGTCTGCTTCTCAAGCCTGGAAATGGACTAGCCATGTCCGGTTTGTATTCTGAAGATTCCAGGTGGCGCCACCTTTTCTTATTACCACTCCGCATAGCAGACCAATTCAGTCTAGCTAGACACATCTCTATCATTTTTGTTTTGTCCAGCACGGTAGGTAGGCAGTCGACAAATCCACCAACATGTGAATGACAAACTACGGGCCTCCAACGCACCCGAGTGGCCAATACAAGGGTTGCCCCTCCAGACAGCATTGTTCGGCATTGTACTTCACAGTGCCGTGGAGCTATGACCGGAGTGCCACCTCCCCCCACAAGTGGCCACTACTGTGGGCCATTGCCGGACTGCCACCGTCGGCACCGACATCCCAGTAGTTCCTTCTGTGGGGCACCAGAGTTTCTCATGTGGTCTGTTTTTTGAAATTTCAGCACAAATGGGACCTTCGGGATTCCACCTTCACTGTGACTGCCTCAACGTCATGTTGTCACCCTTTTAAAATTTTTCCACAAATAATGACCAATGCAGAGGAGGTTCGTGCCTTGTTTGTGTAAGCTCGTGATCTATGCATTAAAGGATTAAATCAAGGAATTCTAGGGATTAAAATTATATCAATAATAAAATAAATCCCAAATAGAAAACACAAGAATGACACCCTCTGGCTAGAGTGCACTATCTGTAGATTAACATATTCTTGGGTTACTCCGTGTTTTTAATTTAGAATAAGAACATGGAAATAATAAAATAAAAATAAAACCCCCACTTCATTTGACATTAATTATAGTAGTGTTCTGTCCATGAGGGTTAAACAGGTCAACGTCACTTGTCGATTCCCAGCTTCATTCCCCGAGGTACATTGAAGTCGAAGACATTCCGCCATCTTTTGTCATTATTTTTTGGAGAAGTAATTTTCTAGAGTTTCTTCAGAGAATTCCCCAATGTTTAATTATTTTGTTCAAAAGATCGAATAAAAACTGAGAAGGGGGGTGGTGGGGTTTGAATCAGTTGTTTAAATTTTTATAGTTTTAAAAACATTAAAAACATAACCCTTGCAACCTGTTATGATTTATTTCCTTACCAACCGTTTTCAAGAAACTCAATCATGCATGAATGGTAATGCAAGAAAGGCACACCATATTTACAAGGTTCATCCTCAATAAGAGTTCCTATGTCCATTCCATAGCCACTCCCCTGGGTCTACAGAAATCCGCTATAATATTGTAGTGAATAAAACTTGTTCCAAATCCCATATGACACCTTATATCTCTCGATAGGAATGATTATACTAACTCCCATCAGATTAAAATGATTTTCTTAATGCTCAAATGATCCAAACACATGAATAAGAACATTGTTGAAGGTTCTCCAAAAATGATCACTCTGAATCTTCAATCTAGTTTTCTTGAATCCAATTTTCTGAAACCGGTCTTCTCAGCAAGATAATGATGGTTCTGATTTACTTCACCTAAAACACAAGAAATCTTCTTCATGATAATTCTGATCTTCATAGCAAGTTAATGATGGTTCCGATTTACTTCTGCAAAATAATCATGAAAAATTCTTCAAGATAATTCCAATCTTCTTAGTAAGGTATGATTTTTCTGATTCTCTTCTTCTCAAACACTCAAGGTAACTTCTTCAAGATGGTAGGAACATTTAAAATTGAATTATCTAGTGCTCTGTCTTTTCCACATGAGTAAAAAATTTCTTATGAATGAATTATCTGAGCACCTATTTATAGGAAACTCATAAATCAAAGGTAGGAAACTTTAAAATCATTCCAGCTTCTTCAAATATAAAAAACATCGTAAATCTCTCATATTTAATTTTCCATATTTGACATCTTAAAATATTATTAAATTTCTCTGATATTTATTCAAAGTTGAAATTTGAGGTTTCCTTCTTGAACTCTTCTTATCTTTCTCAAATTGATAAATCTTGATTATGGTTCTGATTTTCATATAAACATGCTTAGAAATCAAGTTCCAAATTGTGTAGAAATTAGGATCTGAAATATGTAGAAATCAGTTTCTGAATTGTTCAGAAAATAGGTTCTTAATTAAACAGAAATATGGTTTTTAATTGTGTAGAAATCAGGTTCTAAATTGATCATAAATCAGGTTCTGAATTACTCGGAAATTAGGTTTCGAATTGTGCGGAAATTTGGTTTTGAATTATGCAGAAATTAGGTTCCAAATTGATCAAAAATAATATTTGGAATTAATCAAGAATCAGGTTCCAAATAGTGTATAAATCAAGTTCCATATTATGTAGAAATCAGGTTTTTAATTTTACAGAAATCAAGTTATGAATTACTCAGAAATCAGATTTCGAATTTTGCAAAATTCAGGTTCCCGAAATCAGGTTCTAGTATTCATGTTCAGAAAACAGGTTCCAAATTTTCTCATAATATTTCATAGAGAATATTTTCAAACCACTCTATCATTTAATAAATAGATTTAATCATGAAACTTTTCATGATTTTTGATAACATTATGATCATAAAAGAATCATCTGATTTAGTTAAGAATTTTGGAGACACTTCTTAACTCTTGACTTCTTATTCTTCAACAACATTCTCTATAAGAAAATCTTCAACAACCAGCAACTTCATCATTTTGTATCATAAAAAAATTCTTCAATAGATTAATTATTTGTCAAAAAATACAAAATATTTTAAAAAAACACCAAAAATATTCTTCCATATCCCCCTTTGGATTTGTTAGAAACCCTTTTTTCCAAATTTTATCCTCCAAAAAAATTCACATCTCAAGTTCTTGAACATTACCAAAACATAGACTTTCTAAAAAAGTTGGTGTCTTAACAACAAACTACTAGATAAAGTAAAATTCTTGAAGGATTTCCATCACTCAGTGTCATACAAATTTTGCGCCCATGTAAGGATAGAATTCACCTTACTCAAACTCCCCCTCTACTTTTATTTTTCTCTTTCTCACTTTTCTTTTCCTCTATCATTTTTATTTCTCACTCCCCCATTACATGATAACCACGGCTTTGGATTTATAAATGAAAGCCATGTAAACATTGTTACTTACTCCCCCCTTTGTCATAATAATACAAATCATGGTGGAGAAACTTCTTTATGAGTTTTAATAAGTCATGGGAGGACGCTGAACATTGAGTTTCAGCCTCAGTTCAACAAACCATTCCTTTGACATTTCTTTTGTAAAAATATCAGAAATATGATAGTTTTTTTAAATATATTACAATAATTCTTCTATAGAAACAGCTTTCTATTTTAAAAATGGATACATTATATCAATGTGTTTTGATATTAAATGTTTAACATGATTCATAGAAAGATCAATGGCACATTGAATATCAAAAAATATCTTCAAATGTTAAGATACATTCACTTTCAAATATTCCAGATGAAACATCATCCACATTATTTGAGAACATGCTTGAGTAGCTGCAACACAATCGGATTCATCTATGCTTAATGTTATTGATATTTTTTTAATACTATGCCAACTCACACAAAATTAACCTAAAGATAATGATCCTCCTGATGTAGATTTTCTATCATTACAATCACTATCCAAATCAACATCAGTATAACGATGGAAATTAATATCATTGTATCTCTTGTATAACAACCCATGTGAAGTTGTTCATTTAACATATCTTAGAATCCCATTAACAACCATTATTTGTGATTCTTTGGGATTACTTTGATACTGGGAATAGAGAGTCACAACATAAGCAATATCAGGCCTTGAAACTGTAAGATAAATAAGATTTCCTCTTAACATTTGAAAGTCTTTCTAATTTCCATTGTTCTCTGATTCATCTTTTCTCTATATTGTGCTCACTAAGATGGGAGTAGAATCTTCTTTTTATTCTTCCATCCAAAACATCTTTAACAATTCCTTGGAATAATTTTCCTTAAATAAGAAAATATAGATTTTTTGTTGTTGAACTTGTAAGCCATGGAAGAAAGTTATTTATCCCAACCTTGACATTCAAAAAAAACCTCTTCAACAAACTTTTCATAGACCATTTCTTCATCTCCAATAAAAATTATATCATCCAAAAAAATGATTACAATAAAAGTTCTGGATTCAACAACTTTAACATAAAATGTTCTATCAACTTCCCCATTAGAAAATTTCATCTTTCTCAATGAATTGTCAAGGTTTGAATACCATGCTCATGGAGATTGTTTCTTCCCATACAAGGCATTATTAAATTTTCAAAAAACAATCTGTGATCATCATGTAAAAATCCACACGGTTGATCAATGTAAACATCTTCCCCAATATCACAATTTATGAAAAATGACATTACATCCATATGATAATCCTTGTAATTTGTATGAGCTGCCACTGCATGAATCATTCAAATAGTTTCCAACCTTGCAACAGGGTAAAAGGTTTCTTCATAATCAACACTTTCCACCTGTCCATATCTATTATACACAAGCATTGATATGTTTCTTGTAAATTCTCCATGCTCATTTAATTTATTTCTTTAAAACCACTTGGTTTAAATAGAAATTGTATTTTTTGTCCTTGGAACAAGTTCCCATGATTCATTTTTTTCTATCTGATCCAGTTCTTCATTCATTGCATCCACCCATTCTATATGTTCAATAGATTCTGAAACTGATTCTAGTACAATGTTTGAAGTAAAAGATGTCTGATTTTCTACTATCAACTTCCTTCTCGACTGAAGTGGATCCCTTTGATCCCCAAAAATATTTTCAGATTTAGCATGTTTTTTAATGGTAGGAAAACACACATTTCTTTTCCCAACATCACTTTCTTCCCCATGTGACTCATCTGAGTAACTTTCACTATTTTGGGGATTCTCTGATTTATCTTCCTTAGTATTCTTAACATATTTTGTAAAGGAACATTGATTTTAAATTACCTTTACATCATATGAGTCCAACAACTTCATTAAATGTTTCTTCCAGCATTTTTTACTTCATCCATTTGGTGAATAACCCATAAATATTTCTTCTTTTACTTTCTCATCATACATTACTAAGTCCAGATTTTTTATTATGAGAAAGCACAGACATTAAAAAACATATTAGTATTAAAATGAATGTTTTTTTCAATACCACATATTGAAATAATTCATATAGGTTTCTATCTCAAGAAGAATCTATTTTTAACATGCACTACAGGGCTAACAGCTTCTCTCTATATGAATTTCGAATATTTTTATTCTGATAACATACTTCTTCTCATTTCCACCAAGCTTCTATTCATCATTTCTGATACTCCATTTTGTTGTGTATTATAAGGGTAACTATAATATTTTTTTATCCCATGCTACCTTAGATAAGTTTCAAAAGCATTTCTTTTGATTTTGGTACCATTTTATATTCACAACATCTTTATGGATGCTCCCAATTCATTCTCAATATATCTTCTGAAAATTTTAAACATTTTAGTTGCCTATAACTTATTCTTAATGAACATGATGTTTGTCATCTGAGTTAAATCATCAATAAAAGTGATAAATTATAAATTTTCTTTTATTTATTGAGGTCTCATCAGCCTACACTAATCGAAATGGATTTTCTCAAGTGGTTTCTTAGATTGAATCTCATCTCTTTTGTGAATTTTTCTTGTCATATTTCCATTTTGACTATAATACAATCATCTTCATCTCTTCATTTATATCTAGGAAAATTACAAACATAATCAAATTTATAAAGCTTACACATGTTCTCCTGCCCAAGGTGAGAAATTCTTCGGTTCCATAACTTGTTTACTTCTTTAGTACTCAAATAAAAAGAGTTATATGATTCTCTAATTTGAAAGATATTCCCATGGGTTCTTTCTCATTTCATAATCACTTTTCCATTTTTCAGACATTTGGTGATACTGGAATCCTTTCTGAAGATAACTTCTTTTCAATCATCACAATGTTTAAAAACACCATGTATGTTAGTTTTTAGCTCATCAAAAATCAAGACTACACTAGATTTTAGTTTCTATGCTTGAACCGTTGTCATTCTGATTCCATTCATTTTTAATAAACTATAGTTTCTAGAAGTAAATGCTCCTCCATAATAACATTCAACATGTTCCAAGATTTCTATATCACCTTCAAGGTGGGAAGAACAAAAACTATCAAGAATCCAAGGTTTTTTCCTCAAACATCCTTTCAAAGATGTCTCAACAACAAAAGCTCTCTCATCATCCTTATTATATTCATCTTTCTTTTCATTATTATCATAAGAAACTTGTTCTAGAAGGAGTTTCATACATCATTCGGCCTAATGACCATATTGATCACATCTTCCACAAATTTCTTCTAAACATTCAAATTGATTATTTTTTTGAATGTTTCTGAAATCGTGAGAATTCACCTTTACAACATTATGTGATTACGGAAAGTTACTCTTTCTTCATTCATTATTTCTTCCACTTTTTTCAAACCTTATTCTGAGTAGAGATAAATTACACCCATTATTATAATATCTATTCCCATATATTCTACAACACCAGCAATAGCCCTCAAAGAGTGATTTTATATTAATGAATGATCTTTCATTATAGAAATATTGTTAATGTTGATTACATCTTTCAGCTCTAGAAAACCCAAGATGTAAGCCATCACTTATTTTGAGTATGTTTTCTACTTTTGTAGGATTGATAGGTTTCACACATATTTTCTCCACCCAAGCATTACAAATCTTTTTTCCAAAACCTGAAATGTTAGAGAAATCAGATGAAACATTATTTTTTATAGAAGATGATTTCACCTGATTCTCATGACAAGACTTCTCATTAATCTTCAGAGGCTCATTATTTACTTCACTGGCATTATGGAAGTTTTCATTCGTCTTGCTTATGGTATTTTCTGAATTAATAACTTATGATTGCAACATGTTGACCTCTTATTATTTATTATCTAGCTTCTTGCTGAGATCTTCAATCATCTTTCCATGTTCAGAAATTATAAGTTTGTAACTTAAAATTTATTGAATTTATTCATTTTCCTTCTTTTTGACATATTTATATCCAGCATGAACTTCATCATGATATTTATTCAACAAACTAATTTCTTTCTTGAGAGATTTGTTTTTCTGAAGACAAGATAGACGTTTAGATGTTAGCTGATAGTCTCTGTAATATTATACACCACCTTCATCACTCTCTTATGAAATATTTCTTATCTCAATATTTTCAATGAAGTTTCTGAATCATTAATTAAATTCATCTTCTATAGAACCATTTTTAGATGATTCTGCTTCATCCTTTTTTCTCAATATACATATTTTATTTCTAGAAAAATACTTCATGAATTCTTTAGAAGTATTCTATACTTTTATATTCTTATTTAAACTTCTTCCATAGAGGATTCTCATTAGGAACAACTTGATATTATCCAAATTTATTCCTAGTGAGATTCATTGAAATGTGTTCTATTCCACCTCAATCAAAACATTTTATAGGATATATCCCTACATACTTTTCTCTTCCTCTTTGATAGTTCCTAGATATGATTGAAATGATTTTTTCATTCAAATCATCATCTTCCTTATCAATAGTCTCATGAGGATCATCTTCATCATCATCTTGGATTTTCAACTTTCTCATAGCTTCAAAATACAATTCATCTTTTATCTCCTTCTTAATGATTGGATCTTTCCTCCATTTATAAGAAAAAAGAATGTTATTCAATTCGTCAAGAGATAAATGATTCTTATCATCTAATGAATAAATTTTACAATCAAACATATCTGGAATGTTTCTCATAAGATACGTAAAAATTGTAGAATCATTAAATTCTTTACTGAATCCTCTTATGTTGCATACAATTTCATTAAAAATGGTAAAGTATTAATTTTTTTTTCATCATCCCCCATCTTGATGTCTTCAAACATACTAAGCCAGATTTGTATCTTGGACTCCTTGACTTTTGTATTTACTTCGAAAACTCATTAGATATTATCACACATACTTTTTGATGTTGTGAGACCCATCACCATCTAATAATCATTTTTTAATAAGGACATGAGAATAGAGATTCCAGTATTTCCATCAACTTCTATATTTCTATTATCAATAAAAATCATAGGAGCATTTTTATCAATAAGTTGAAAGCCAATAGTAACAACCTCAACAACATCATGGATAAGGGATAAGAGACAATGAATCATCCTATTATTCAATCCATATTAATTTATGCCATCGAATATAGGAATCCCTCTGTTGTTGACAAAATTGATATTCTCCATGATAAGGATTCAATAAGGGAACCTACCTCTGTTGCCAATAGAAGTTCCGGTGATCGAATATCAACTAAGAAGGGGGCTTGAATCAGTTATTTAAATTTTTATAAGTTTCAAAACATTAAAAATCATAACCCTCGCAACCTGTTAATGTTTATTTACAGATCAACCTTTATCAAGAAACCCAATAATATATGAAAGGTAATGCATGAAATCCACAAAATATTTAAAAGGTTCGGCCTTAATAAGAGAACATGAATCCCTTCCATAGACACACCTTGGGTCTATGGAAATCCACTATAATAAAGAAGTGAATACAACTTGTGTCAACTCTAGTTAGACAATATCAATATCCTGATAGAAAATATTATACCGACTCCTATCAGTTTAAAATGTATATCTTAAAAAAAATGAGGAAAACAAAAGAATAAAAATTCTATTTAAGCTGCTCCACAAATTCTCACTCCAAATATTCAGTGTAGTTTTCTTGAATATGATTTTCAGAAACCTGTTTTCTCAGAAAGGTGATGATGGATTCGAATTCATTCTGTTAAAAGCTCAGGAAAAAATTTTCAAGATAATTTGGATCTTCTTTGAAAGGTAATGATGGTTCTGATTTCCTTTTTCTAAAAACAGATGAAAAATTTTTCAAGATAATTCTAATCTTATTAGAATGGTAAGATGATTTTAACACTTTATTCCTGAAACAATCAAGAAAACTTCTTCATAATAGTAGGAACATTTCAATTTTAATTCTTCAGTACTCTATCTTTTTTTCATGTGTAAAAAATTTCTTTATAGTGAATGATCTCAACACATATTTATATGAAACATAGAAAAAAGGGAGGATTCTTGAAGAAATTTCCCACTTCTTCAAATATAAAAAACTCAACAAATCTCCCTCATTTAATATTCAATCTTTGACATCCAAAAATCTCTTTAAATTTCTCCAAGATTTACTTATATTTGAAGTTCGGGTTTTCCTTATTGATCTCTTCATATTTTTCTAAGAATGATAAAGCTAAATCTTGGTTATGTTTTTTCTTAGAAACATGTTTAAAAATCAGGTCCTAAATTGTACAGAAATTATGTTCTGAATTATGAATAAATCAGGTTTGGAATTGTTCAGAAATTAGGGTCCAAATTACTATGAAATCATGTTCTGAATTTTGTGGAAATTAGTTTTTCAGTTTCTTATAAATCAAGTTACAAATTACTCAGATATCAGGTTCAAAACTGTGAAAAAATATGGTCCTGAAATATGCTAAAATTAGGTTCTAAAAAGTTCAGAATCAAGTTATGAGTTACATAAGAAATCTGGTTTCGAAATGTGTAGGAATCAGGTTCTAAATTATGAAGAAACCAGGTTCCAAATTGTTCAAAAACCAGTTTATGAATTACCCAGATATCATGTTTTGAATATTGTATAATTAATGATCAAAATCATATTCTGGATTTCATCTTTTTAAAACTTGTTCTGAATTTTCTCAGAATTTTTCATAGAGAAAATTTTCAAACCTCTACACTATTTCTTCAATAGATTTTACCATTATGATTTTCATGATTTTTGAGAACTTTAAGATATGCAATGCAGCATCTGATTTAGTTTATAATGTTTGAGACACTTTATTAACTTCTAACATCTTATTATTCAACAACATACTCTTTAAAAAAAATCTTCAATAACCAAAAATTTCAACATTTTGTAACTCAAAAACATTCATCAAAAAAATAATTAGTTGTCAACAAATAAAAAACTTTGTTAAAACCAAACACCACAATGGTTCTCCAAATTCCCTACTCTACAATGCGTTATTAAATTTAATAGGGAAGATGTGGCATTGTTTCTGTTATGCTATGACGTTTCATCGTTATTCTATTTCGCTTATGAAATAGTGTAGTTATTAAACATCATCTTAACGAGCCATTAAATGGATTCCTTTATTGTGCATCTTAATCACCTTTTCAACAAACCACAATTCCATCCTCCATCACTCAATGGTTGAGAAAAGAAATAAAGTAACTTTTTAATGTTATTTGATTATTTTATGAAGAGTCCAAAAAATATAATATCTGTTTGACCCTTTCCAGTCGAAGATATTTCCTTTCTATTTAAATACTAGTTTTTTGAGTTCAACAATGCCCTCAAACTTTCGATCTGACCACTGGTTCAAATGTTAGAAAAACCCTCTCGCATGTTTATTTAGAAGAACCTTAATCATAATTCAAAATTTTAACTTTCACCCATGTCCCCTGTTGGTCGAGGTTAATCCCCTCTTAAGGGGAACAATCCCTCACAATCACAATGGTATTTTCTAATTTTCAATCTGATTTACCAATTATGAGTTATATGAATTTGAAAATAAAATAACTGTTACATAATTATTTTATTTACGGCCAAAAACTAACATTAATTTTTGGCCGGCACCAACCAATGTTAGGATCATCCTAAAGAAATCATACCCCCATAATATTAGTTATGGTCTTATATTATTAATATGAGTCTCTGCTTGTCGTTTATAAGAATTTAAAAAATTAAATTATTTTATTTTAGAAATGATTATTCCAATTTCACTTTTTTTCACTAGAGGGCTCATCGAATTAACATATGGCATACCTAGGGTAATCATGCCATCCTAAATTCAATGATTCCCTCATATTTCTTATCTGAACAACTGTGTAAGAGTTATTCCATTTTTTTAGGAAAACTGCTCACATGCACTATTTAAAGATTAACATTTTTGACAGATCATCTAGGGCACTCTTGACCTTATAATAACATGCCTTCTTTACACCTTGTCTCGAAATAATTCCATATTATTTTAAAAAATTATACAAAAGTTTTGGGACATTAAATTCTACCCACATTAATACTATATGTCCTGAAACGCCAAAAAAGGCTAATCAAACCAGTGGGGGTACTGAGCATGAATCTGAGCCTCTCTCACTCTCTCATGTGCTCCCCAAGATATTGATGTGCTACCACCGAATGTGCACTAGAGGAATTGATCATCCAAGAAGGACTTACTCCAGTCGAACCTTTGTCCCCATTGGGAACTCTTCAAATGACACCATATCAGTAATGTCCAACTCACCCCAATTAATGATGGATGATGGATCATCCACCGACCTCCTCAACTACAATGTTGTAAAAACATCATACATTCATTGCATCTGTGTGGTAAGATCTAGGTGGTACACCACCAAACTAACTCTGTTGATGATCTAGAATGGTATGATGAATCTTGTAGATAACATATCATACACTCAAAATATCAAGTAATCCTCATCGGGGTGAGAACTGAAGGAAAACATGGTCTCCCTCCTCCAACTCCAAGGGTCTATATCTTCAGACATTATAAGAATTAAGTCTACTCTGTATAGTACTAATTCTCTTTTGTATGATCTTCATTTTCTCAAGGGTATCCCATACCAAATTTAGACCCATGATTGACGAGTCCCCAAGGTCTTTCCAGCATAGAGGTGATCTGCATGGCTCCCCGTACAAGGCCTCATCTACTTCCATTCCAATGGTGGAGTGTCAGTTATTTTTTACGCAAACACCACTAGTGGTAGGTGGTATGCTAACTTTGACAAAAAAAATCTAGGACACAAGAACGAAGAAGGCCCTCATAGGTCTGTATGGTCCGCACCATATGACAATCCATCTGGGGGAGAAAAGTTGTTCCCAAGCACAGATGAGTCATGAATGCCTCATGTAATTTCTTCTACAACTGGGATGTAATGAATGCATCACAGTCTGGGATTATCATCGAATTCACCATGTGGAGTTGCATTATATTCTATAAATAGAGGTGTCATAGGCCCTCTACCGATACCTACTCCTAGATGGGTAAGAAGTGGGAAGACTTTTGGAGTTGGTCAATGATCACACAGATAGAATCATCGCCCCTGAATGTGTGTGGTAACCACTTCATCAATTCCTAGGAGATAACATCCAGCTTCCATTCTGGTACCTCATGTGGTTCTTCCAAGCCTGCTAAGACCTGATGGTCGACATTCATTTGTTGACAAAGTGAGGAATCATGATAAGAACTCTGCCACCACTTTCTTCATCCCTAGTAACCAGTACTGACGTCAGAGGACCTAGTTCATCTTCTCCATGATGGGATGTACTGGAAAATGTGATGTATGGAACTCTCCCAACACCTTCTCCCATAACATCACTGGTACCATGGTGTTTCCTCTGAAAATGATGGTTTTCTCCCCACCAAAAAAAAATCCATCAGGAGCCTGTCCTTAGGATATCTCAGCTTATCATGCCTCATAGTCAACATCCCCAATCTATGCCTCCCTATCTATATGTAGGAGTGGGGGAGTGAAAATAATATATTGGGGTTATTTTTCGCCATCATCGTCCTCGAAGGATATTTTCATCATCGCTAGATGATCTGTGGCCTCACTTAGCTGCTACATTCTAGACCTCGTACTGGTTTCTCCCACCACCATGTTCCCTTCCTAGGAGTATTGACTATCTCGGATTCATATATCTAATGGATCTCCAGCCATATCCACTATCACAACTATTGAAAATCCAAAAGTAACATTTCCATCCAGAAGAAATGATACCCATTTTAAATGATTGATGTTCTCGTTGACCCTTTGGTAGTGGGTACTCATTCTCCATGACCACTTGGTTAAACTATAGTCAATCTACACATAACTTCAGACACTGGGTCTTACTAAGACCTTCCACTACAACTCCTATCTATACTCTCTGCTTGTGAATCGCTAAGAAATCCCTCCAATATACTAATGCTGAAAGATGTTCCATATCAGGGTGTAGAATGATGCAGATGTGTCTCTAGTTGTTTGAAGGTAATCCTAGAAACATATTTTGAAATGATATTTCCGCACTCTGCCACTACTGAAGGGAATTGAAAACTCAAAACATCAACTTCCATTAGGGTAAGTCAATCCCACTCAAGATTTTTCAGTTGCACCCACATATGTAAGAATTTATCCTTTGCTACCTATGATTCCGTTTTTTCACCGACCAAGGAAAACAGTATGCTAACACTGATGATATACCACATCCTTTTTCCAAAAACAGTAAATCTGAGCATGAACTATTGATGATCAATCCATACACAAACTAACATCATAAGGCCTTGAAGCATCCAACAAGATGTTCCAACTGAAACTCTGACTCATTGGTTAGATTACACCATTGACATAAGTGTGATTATTGAGTCTCCTCCCACAAGTATATGTTGACATAAGGATCAAGGCAATGGTTTATCATGACAAATTAGTTCTAAAAAAATATTCCTGAAAAGAAATAATGATTATTACCAATATTTATTAATATAGAAACTTGTAATACACCAATACCATTCCTCCAATCATTCCTGGTGAACTTTGTTCATACTCATTGACCGTATGCAGCTACTCCCTTCCCATATCCTCCAACTCACTGAGCCTAGTGAGGACCACATTGGGGAAGTAGTTATAACATGAAGAAATGTATACAATCTCCTTCTAATCTTAATGATCATATTCAATGTATAATTCCATGAATATTCATCAGTCCATATCACTTTTTCTCCACGAAACATTTTACACATCCATGTATCTGTGACTGACGTCGATTTCCTGCTTTCCCACTCCTGACATTCACTGTCTATATCTTATTATCTAAAGTATATTCAACCAAAAAGATTCTCTTTATCACCATAACATATATAGGAATGTGCATATGAATATTGTAGTCTTGAATGTCCCTAAACACATTTCAGTCATAGGTCTGATCCTTGAAGCACTGGTAGTATCATATTCATCGAGTAATGTGATTAGTCGGTATGCATTGATGAATACTCATCTACAATCATGTCATCAAGACTATGTTGTAGAAGATATTAAAAACACATTACCCATATCTTTTTATGGTGATATAACCCTTCTATAAGAATGGTTATCAAGCTCTTTCCCAAGAATATTCAACTCAACCTATGATCGCGGTAAAATAAACCTTTTTATCACCCTATTGATCCACCTAGAAGGCTCACTACCAAGACCACTGTTTAATTTAATGGGGCCCTGGCTATATTGCAACAATATCACCACCTCAATCCAGTCCTAATCCACCTTTGAGTTAGGATCACCTCAAAACATGATGGGTATCTGTCATTGAACATCGTGTAAGGAACTAAGCCTTTATGTGTCCTCTACTGGTAGTGGCAGTAGTAACTGTTAACCATCCGGCAGTGGAATTGTTGGGACATTGCCCGAAGGTAACATCTCATACAACGGTCCCTATACAAAATCCTCATTACACTATAGACCATCCTTATGATCAGACATTAGAATCTTGGCTGGAGATTTTTTGGAGGAATCTTGAAATAGAATCAAGATGAACCACATACATTATGTTATACCTAGTGAGATGAATTAAAATAAATCAAGTGAAAGAAAATTATAAACCCCATGTATTCATTTTTTTCAAGTACTGAGTATGAAAAAAAATTCAGGGACCTAGTTTGTGGATACATCAGTCACCGAACCCACAATGGACTCCCTGGCCTGAAAGAAGAACTCAAAACACTTAAAACCGACACCTCATAAAAATTATAGACTCTTAGTTCTACTGGTATAACCAACTACCCTTTGATACCACTTTTTCACAAACCATCCCAGGGGGCTTGTGTCGTGACCACCCCAAGACCACCTACCAATGTCTAGGGGCCAGTGACTAGAAACATAAATACATATCTCAAAAATAGAAGGTATTTACTTTGAAATTGTACAAAAACAAACAAATAATACTACAAAACAATCCACAAACGAAAATAAAGTTGTAATACTACCATAATGTACCACCACTGAGAGTAAAATGTGTAAACTAAAAGTAATGGGGGCTCGAATTCAAGCCCATGTGGTTGGAAAGTACAGGAAAAGAAGTACATACCTCGAATGTTGTCTTTCAACAATCTTACTACATGTGTAGCTACATCTCACTGTCAGATGTCACTACATCACACCACATCAATCAATTCACCACTGAACACCATCTATCCATGGCTCCCCATTGTCGCATTCAATGTTTTATGTCCTCTACACAAGACCCAACATGTGTGGGAAAATCTTACACATGGGTTAGTATAATAATACTCATTAGGGACCCTGAGACTAACTCAGGTCACAAAGAAATCCACAATGGAAGAATATCAAAAAGAAAGATCTCAAAGTAAATCACAAAGAAAAAGAAACATATCACATAGGTATAATTTATGTACATAAGTTAAGATGATTTTTTGTAAAGCTACATCATCTTTTTTTTGAGAGGCTCAATTGTCGATCCAAAAATGGTTGCTCTGGTGCGGATCCATGACTAGTCACTCTGAGGGTGATCCATGAAAGGCCATTATAATATTGATCGACAAAGGGTCTCTATCATGAAGATCCCTAATGGGTAGCTATCATGATAATCCATGAAGGGTCTCTATCATGATGAACCATGAAGGCTCGCTCTTATGATGATCGACGAAGGGTAGCTCTTATGCTTCATATCCAAACTAGACATTGGATTCCCGCATGTGGAACACTTTTTTTGCAAAATATCTTCTCCTAAATCCAATAGTAATACCTCAACCACCATGAAGTCCGACATAAAGTATCCCAATTTACCTTCTTGTCATAAGGGTCCCAATTCGACAGATGGTGCATCGAATGAATGACCAGTCAGTATGATATGGGTATTTTTGTAAAAATGGTCTGGTTGGATTCATGTCTGATCCATCCCAAACATATGAAAACCACATCCAAAATTCATGTATATAAGTTTATAAGGACATACTCCTCTCAAGGGTGCATATTTATTAGATAGTGTGTCAATTAGATGCTCGGTTTGTTAGTTATTAATGTTTTCCCAAAAAGGTTTGGTGGGTGCAGGTCTGGTCCAACCTGGACCGACTCGACCCGACCCGAACCCGGTTCCACCAACCTGACCCATGTCCTCGTACCCAACATGGTCCCATCCTAGCCTAGGTGTTTTCCACAGGGTCACTCTTGTTGGGCCAGAGGTCTGGACCCTTCGCATCAACCCAGCCTGATGAGGCGGGCCGACTTCTCGAGCCCAGAAGTGACTGTGTCGCGTCTGATTTGTTGTCCGGCGGTGCCACCTTGATCTAAATCTCCATGGGGTTGGTCTGCAAAGCTAACTAGATTAGTCCAGAAAGATGTGGCTCTGTCGCGTCTATTTCTTCCAGCACGGCATCAAAGCGGAAGTCCTTTCCACCCACAGGCAGTCGACGAACCATGTTCCTCCCACGCACCCAAGTGTCTTGGATGTGGGTTGCCCATCCACAAAAAGCTGGTCAGTAATGCACTTCACACGGCCATGTAAAGCCGATGTGCGCACCACCTCCCTCCACCCACAGCCACTACTGCCAGTGCACCAACAGTTCCTTCTGTAGGCCACTGATTATGCTCTAGTAGTCTATTTTTCAAATTGTCAACACCAACGGGACAGTAGGGATTCCACCTTTACTATGATGGCCTCAAACACATCTTTCCATAGTTTAAAAACTCATATATCAATAACACACAAGGTATAGGGGGTCATGCCATATTTTTTCCAAACCACAGCATCTGTGTTAGTGGTTTAAATAAGGGGAGGCTCAGGATTACAATTCTATAATCAATAAAATTAATCCCAAATAGAAAACTTAAGAACAACACCCTCCCTCTTGAACTCATGATCCATGTATTAAACTATTTTTGGGTTAATATGGATGATTCATTAAGATTAATAATGAGGAAATCATAAAACCAAAATCAAACACCTTCCTTATTTGATGTTCGTTGTCATTGTGTTCTGTCCTCAAGTGTTCAGGAGGTTGATGTTTCTCATCTCTACAGGGCTTCATTCTTTGAGGAACATCAAATTAGATGATGTTCTGCCTGCGTTGGATGTTCTCATTTGGAGAGGAAATTCTATCAATGTTCATCAGATAATTTCCCATCGTTTAATACCCAACTCTCCAATTCATTAGCTAATTAAAAAGAAAACATTTTGCAACATTTCTATTACGTTGCGATGTTGCATCGTTATGATGTTTAATTTAAGAAACAATGTAGCTATTATGGTACATCTTAATGAGACATTAAAGGGATTCCTTTAATGATACTCATCGTCTCATAATTGGCACTCCGCAACACCACCATTAACCAGAAACCGGTTGATAAAAGTAATATAAAAACATTTTAAATTTATTTAATTATTTTCTGGAATGTTCAAATAATAACATTTTAGTTTGGTACTTTCTGGTCAATGTTAAGTCCGTTCTAAGAAAATCCAAGTGTTCTGAGTTCAATGGTGCCCTCATATTTTTGATCTCATCACCTGTTCAAATGTTAAAAAAACCTGCTCCCACGTTTAGGTAAATGATCCTTAAAAATAGTTCAAAAATTAACTTTCACCCTCGACCCGCGATGGTCCAGATTCAACTCCTCCTAAGGGGAAAACACCCTCACGAGCTCAGCGGTACTCTAATATTTTCAATCCGAGTATCCATTTAGGAGTTATAAGGATTTGAAAATAAATTAATTGTTACTTAGTTATTTTATTTACGGCCAAAAACTGACTTCCACTGTTGACCCACACCGTCCAATGTTAGGATCAATCTAAAGAAATAATACCATATCGATCATAATAGTGGTCTCATATTTTAATTCTGAGTCACCGTTGGAGAGTTATAAGTATTTGAAAGATGAAATAATTTTATTTAATTTTTTTATTGGTAGTTATTGCATTTTCAGGTTTTCTCACTAGAGGGTTGCACAGACTAATCTTATGTTACGCCTTGGATAAACCCTACATCCTAAATGCAATAGTGCCCTCATATTTTTGATTTGAGAACCTATTTAAGAGTTATTCCACTATTTATGTAAAACCACTTACACACACTATTTCAAGCTTAACATTTTTCGACAGATCATTCCAGGTACTCTGATCCTCATAGCCGCATGAAATCTCTATGCCTGGTCTCAAAATAATTCCATATTATATAGAAAAATACAAATATTCTGGGACATTACACTCAAAACATGTGTTACACACTGAAAACTGTGAAAAAAATAAAAATATATTTATAATAATATATTATAATGATTCCTTTTTTAATTTTTACTTGTTTCAGTTAGTCTCACATCAATCTTGCTCATGATGAGGCCGATATTACTCAAACTAAATGTTTTCAGTTTAAAATTTATTTCTATTAATGGAAAAAAACTGACATACTCAATTATAATAAAAATCATTTTTATTAGTTGAATACTTTAGAGAAACTATCGACAAGTCATTTCTAACACGTAGTAATTATCGTAATGTCAATATCATGCCCAATGTGATAGGTATGTATCCAAATGTGTCTTTTTTTTATTTTTCATTCTAGAAAAAAATAAATGTGACACACAAAAAACTGATAAAACACATTTAGTTTATTTCTATATATAATGAATCTTGTCCATAAGTCATTTTTTATGTTTTAAGAATAAGTCACACCTTAATATGATTTACAGTGTCCAAGGTATGACTAAAAGTTTTTTTTATTTAAATTTTAAATTTTTGTAAAAAAGAAATGTGACATAATAAATACCAAGAAAACACATTTTTTTTGTTATTATAATCATGAACAATAATTAAAAAATTATTTTTGTCGTGAAATAATTAGTTCCACCTAAATCTAATACGCAATGATCCCGATATGACTCAATATGTCTTCTATTAGTTTAAAATATACATTTTAGTTAAAAACATGTGTCACTCACTGAAAACCAATAAATGAAACTTGTGTTTCAATGATAATTTTGGAAAATGATTCATAAGTAAATTTTGATATGTATAAATAATTTTCACAACAAATAGGTAGACTATATTAATGGTATGACTCAAATGACGTTTTTTCAATTCGAAATGATATTTTATTATAAAAAGAAGATATATACTCAAACCCCACACATGAATAGTCTATGTAATTTGTGAAAATGATTATAATCCATTTTTCAAATATATGAATTAGTCTTACCTCTATCTGACATAAGATGCAATCAGTATAACTCGAACAACATGTTTTATGTGTAAAATTACATTTTAGTAAAAAACCAAGTGACATACTCAAACAAAGAATGCACACTCAGATTATTTTTTATGCTTTTTTAAAATGATCCATATTTCAATTTTTGATGTGTAGGAATTTTCTTCACATTATTCCAATACATGGTAAAACTAGTATGACTCAAATTGTATATTTTCTGTTTAAAATGACATTTTAATAAAAATATAATGTGATATACTCAAAAAAGAGAAAACATAGTCGGATTATTTTGATAAAACTAAAAAATAATAAACAATTAATTTCTAAAGTGTATAAATAATCTGAAGCTCAATCTGATACATAGTGTGACCAGTATGCCTCTATGAGTGTATTTTCATTTTAAATTGATAATATATTAGAAAAATGAAGTGTGACATAATTAAACATAAGAAAACTCATTTTCCTTGTTTGTATAATTAATTAAAATAATCCCTAAGACAATTTTTATGTATTGGAAATATCTACACGTCCATTTTATACATGGTGTTCTTGATATGAATTTAAGCCTCCATTATTTGTTTAAAATTGATATTTTATTTCAAAATGTGTGTCACTCACTAAAAACTATGAAAACATAGTATAATTGTATTTTAAATTTTGTACAATGATTCATACGTCATTTTTGATGTATTTTATTTAGTCTCATGTCAACTTGACTTACGATGTTATTGGTATGACTCAAAGTGTGTTTTATTTTGAAATGAAATTTTTTCAAAAAAACACATGACATACTAAAAAATTTAGAAATTTATTTATATTATTTTTATATTTTAGGATAACTATATACAAATATATTTTTTGATATATATACGAATTAGTTGCACCCCCATTGAGTGCCTGATTTGACAGATATTACTCAAATTGAGCAGTTTTATTTAAAAAATGACATTTTATTGATGTATTATTTCATATTTATGTTTCATTTATTTCTTTCTAATATTAATGATTTTGTAAATTTTACATATTTAGATGGATTATTTTGGTCGTGTTTGGGTGGTTTTTTCAACTGTTAATACCTTAATCAGGGTTTTTTTTAATGGGTTAAGTGCCGAAGATAATGAAACCACTGCTTGTTTTTTTGATAAATTGTAATAGTTAATGTAATTGTACAAAAAAGGTATTGAGTACCTATAATAGTGTCAATTTTTTAATATTGAAATTTAATTTATATTTAATTACATTATGAATTTTTCATATCTTTTATATTTATCTATATTTGTTTCTTTAGTGTGCTATAATTTTAAAAGAACACTCATGTAGTATGGATTTTATCAACACAACATCTATCACAGATAAAGGGGTACATTTATAAGTTCGAGAAGAAGTATGTATAAAGGATCACCTTCATTAGTGATTTTTACCACTGATAAAGGTCACCCTTAATCAGTTCTTCCCTAAAACTGATAAAATGTACACTCTTTTAACAGTGATTTCCCCAATAACACTTTTTAGTGGGGTTAATGGTTTTTTCAAGCACCATTAAATTCATAATCTATATAGTACCTTGGGTGAAAAATTTAATTGATGGGATATGGTATCTATGGTGCTTAATTGTTTGAATGGGAGATTATGCAGATAAAAATTACAAATTTGTTTGTAAACCACATGGATTACCAATCATTGTGTCAAATATTTTCCCCTCACTAGACTCATTTTGACTCCACACTGTTTGGAATATTTTTTATTAGTCATGGGAAACCAATCTATCAATAAATTTATCCCTTCGCATGGTATATTACATTGTAAATATTGATTTTTAGCCAACCGTTTTTATGTGTCGTAATGTCACGAAAATTTAAAATTTTCAAAATGGTTCATCCAAAAACTCGAGGAAAATATATAAAATAATTTAATGAATAAAAAAATATTAAAAAATATGGTACGTGTGTTATATGATATATAAAGATCTTCCGAGTCATTACAAAATTTCCAAAATTCAAATTATCTAATTTTTTTATCAAAATTATTACCAAATTAAATCATATTATTTTAATACCTACATACGTTTTTGAAAAATTCATTCCACTAAAAACATTATCACATAACCCCTAAGATCAGCCCAACTATTGAGACACAATCCCTGACTGATACTAACCCTCCCAACACCTCTATCAGATTCTAATACACTTGAACCATTCTATATCAGAACTGAGTCACCATTTCCAATCATCCCTCTAATTAGTGGTAACATAAATACATTAAAATATATAGATTTTAGAAAGAAAAAGAAATATTCTCATGTCTGTGGAAAAAATATAGACAAACTGAAACCATAATTAGATCAGGATGTTATACCATAATTAACGTATTATACGTATCCTGCAAATAAAGGGAATGAAAAAAAATATTAACAAATATTTTTGAGAATATGAACACTTAATAACTTTAATTCATGAAATTATAACATTTACAATTGTGAAGATAAAGTTAATAAAAATAAGAGTACAAATTAAAAAATATTATATCATACAAAAATAAATTCAAATATATTTTATAGAAACCTAATCTTGATCAGTGAAAATTTTCAACACGTCAAATTTACCTCTTCTATTTAAAAACTCTCTTCAGTAGGGATTTAATTTTTTCAACTTACTCTATTTAGGCACAATATTTATTATTTGGTGTGATGGTGTTCTTTAACTTCATTCATTATCAAAGGCTGCCTAAATTTTTCCATCATTCCCTCCCACTACATACATTATCATGAAAATAAGCCTTTATAGATCTATGTTCTTTGGTGCTAGTGATGTTTTCAATAGTTCCATGTTCAAGGGATACACATTAATGATATTAAAATGTAATTTTATGTGTTTTGTATAGTGATTCAATAATTGAGAGTTAGAGTACTATGGTGAAAAATGGAGATCACTGGCATGTAATGATTAGGCAAATGATCTGTTCGAGCAGAACAAAAAAAGGTTTTTCCGACATATTTTTCAGAATTTAGTAGTGTTCTCAACAGCATCTAAATGATTCATGAAACATCATAAATCTGTTGTGTATAATAATGTCAGAAATCATTTTTTGTTAGTTTTTATGGTGGTTTTTCGTTTGTTAGTGCCTTATTTAGTGATGGTTTTTGTGATTTTTCTTCTGTTTTTTATTCATTTCAATTTTTTTATTTACATAATAAATTAATTTTTTACTATTAATTTAATATTAATTATTCATCATAATTATTATTATTATCATTATTTCTTATTATTTATTTTTTTTAATTAAAAATCTTAGTTTTTAAATTATTTATTTACATATTTAATTAATTAATAATTCTTTTATTATATATATATATTATGTTCTTGGTGGTATAACTACATTAAAACACACACAAAAAACACACACATTGGCCGGAACGACATGCCATATCCCTCCCATAAAACTATGTTTATTTAGTATATAACATGTAGGCCCAACTGGCATGAAGACCATGACAAGGCCTAGAAGCATAGTATAACATCTTTTATGAATCATCATACCCACATCACAAATCCTACATCATGCCTCCATCATTGCATGCCTGCATCATTCTTGCATCACCAACAGCATCCGTCATTGTTTGTGTCTCCACCTACATAGTATTGTAATAATACCTACGCACATCTTAATTTGAAGTTAGGTTTTATGTAGAATTACAGGGAACATTCACCACATAGGTATTCCACTAACTGCCAAAACATGTTATATGGTAACAAGGTGTAGGTGGGCACCACACCACCATTATCGTGAGCCCAACCGACAACCTGCGTGTTGCATGCCCCTAGTTAAATTCAGTGTGGAAGGATAAACTTGTTATTGGGTGATGATGTATAGGTGGTGTCCACACCACACACGTCCTAGGACCAATCTATTACACCCTAGGATTATATGGTATGTATCTTTTTAAATTTAATATCTTTGTTAGTTTGTGTTTCACACAACACCAAGCCTAAAAGAACCACGCTATAATTTTAATATTTTTATTTCAAATGAAATTATTTTCCATCCATTATGTTGGTAGTTATGAATAGTATTATTCAATTTATTAATTTTTTAACTAATAAATTAAAAATAAATAGGAAAACTGATATAATATATAGGAAATGTTTTTATAAAAACTATTTAAATGCACATAATTTTGCTTTATACCAATAAAATAAACAAATAAAACTTATTATACTATATTAATGAATCATATGTATAAATTGTTTTAAATATTATATTTAACATTCATATAATGGGTTTTTTATACCTAATATTTGAATAAATCATATTTTATAAAAAAACATTTTCTAAAAAGGTAGTGAAATTGTTTTAATTATTGTATTTGAAACATTTATAAATTATATTAAGAAAGAAACTATATTTTTTAAATAATAATATAATAATTAAATTTGGATAAATTTCTTGTTGTTTTCAGAAAAAAATTTATTTTGATGAATAGTGACAAAATATTACATTTTAGGTGAAAATAAATTTTCTTCTAAATTTTTTTCAGTTTTATATTATTTTTTAAATAGTTTTTAATGTATAATTAAATATATTTTATATAATTTAATTCAATTTAAGTCATTGAAAACAAATTTACATTGAAATTGGTAGAAAATTTGATTTAAACTTTTAAACATGATCAATTTAAAAAACTCATTTTCTCGTTCTGTCTATGTGATTAACATTAAATTAATTACTGCATCTTTACTATTTAGAATTTTGGAAAACATATTACATACATTTAATAAGTGGAGTATGTTATATAAATTGTTTTATTTTGATTTTTTATTATTAATAGAAACTGTTGTAATTTTTTATTAACACAATTAAAGATAAATTGAGTAATTATGGGTGAAAAAAATACAAATATTTGAAAATATAACACAAAAATGTCAAAATTTCATTAGATGAGTGGTTGTTAACAAAAAATAATCCTTGGTCTGATATTACAACCATTTTAATCCCTTTGGATGAGAATGTGACATTTATTATATTTTGTTTAATGAAAAGATAAAGATGTCATACTTATATCTTTAATAAATATATCAATTTTAATATAGGCTTATACAAAACATATATTTGACTATAAACATAAAATTGAATGATAAAATGATAATATTCATCATATAAATGTATTTATAATTATTAGTGAATAAATAATTAACTTATAGGAATACACAATGATGATGAATTAATTTTCTATTTAAAAGAAATATCAAATAAATGATATTAAAAATGTTAAAATAAATATAAATTGAGATAATTAATATCAACCATGAATTTAATAGTGAAATTAACATATTGGGGATGTATTAATTGATTTCTTGATATTATATTACTTAGGGATATTTTATTAAAATGTAATGTAATTAATAGTTTTAAATTTGACATTAATAATATTATAAAAAATTTTAAATGATATAAAAATTATAAAAATCAAAAATTAAAATAAATTATTGGTATAATTAATAAAATTTCATTAATGAATTATTTATTGGTCTTTTTTATTTTATATTGTTTATATTAATCTCCAATTTGTAAATTACAAGATATCATAATAATAATTAAAGAGGTTAAATAAGGGGTACATGTAAAAGATAATGATTAAAAATAGTAAAAAATTATCTAATTTTAATTTTATGAATATATTTCAACCAAAAACCATAATATATTTGAAACTAATAATTTTTTAATATGTTTATTATATAATTAATTTATATTAATTAAATATATTGATTATTTCCAAGAGTCATTGTCCCCACTCTTATTAAAGGGTAACCCATCTTCTCTTTTATTCATACTTCAGAACATATTTTGTTCAGAAAAAACCCTTTTCAATCTCCTCCAAACAACCTTTCATTCATCCTAGATGCCTTACATTGGGAATAAATCTATCCATATGATTCCTTTTGTGAAAATAAGAAGGATATACCCATAGAAGAGTTAACATTCATCAATGAATGTTTTTGTTTTATTTCATCCTTAAACCATATCTAATTCTTTTTTGTTCATGTTTTTATTATAAAATAAGTATCATAAATATAATAATATTTTTTATAATAATTTTTAGTCATAAAGTTACTCACACATAAATCTAATAGGTAATGAACATACCATTCCTGTGTAGGAGGAAATATTTCTTCACGAAACTATGTTGTTCATTTTTCCGTTCCCTCCACTCATTGTTGGGAATTATGATTGAAAAATTATTATTATAAGTTATATATGGTATTTAATATTTATTTATACTTACAGAATTATTATATAATACATACCACTCTGCTTTCCATTTTTTGTAAATATGATTACATTGTTTGTGGATATGTGAACTACTGAATCCTTAAAATAATGTGATTCGTTCATAATATACCTGGAATGTATTAAGGATTGTTTAAAAAAATTGTTTGTAATATATGATAATAAATTTGATACTAGAATTATAATAAATTTCATTTAAATTTTATTATTTTAATATGACAATGAAATGGAAGTAGCATTCGTTCGTACGTACAATCTATCATCACCATGAATGGTTCATTTCATCTCATATCTACAAATTTTATGGATTATTCTAAATACATGTGTACTAAATATATATGATATTTACTTCATTTTTTACATTCAATAGATAATTACAACATGATATAATTAATATTACTAACAAGAAACATGTCAAAACATACTCGAAAAAATAAGCAATTAACACACCAAAATGTGAAAATAATGGGATATTGTAAATAAAACGGTAATGAGAAATTATAAATGGTTTATATATGGTATTTTAGATATTAATATGATGCTGTGACATATTTTTAATAAACATATTTTTTATACATGAATTTTGGACACATGTGGTGGAAATCAGACCTATAGTATGGGTTATTTCACAGTATCATTATTATTTCAGAGTGATTATGTTTAAGTATCCATTGGAGAATATTTTTATTCCATTTCCATGTTTTCTAAAAATTTTAAATTTTTTTTACTATTATATTATAGATGTTTAAAGAATTTTTTACCTATGATTGAGTTTTTAAATTTTTTTTGAATTAATCTTTTTGTTCTCTTCCAAATGAGGTACATTGTGACTTTTTTAATGGAAGTAATGTTTCTTTTAAATAAGGTGGTGAGTGGATTATTCCACTATCATGACACCAAAATATTTTTAACAATACATTATATATATAAAAGGTAGTTTTCAAATAAAATTTTTTCATTTATAATTGTTTGACTTTTAAAATAAATGATTTCAAAGATAAAAAAGGTCACTTATCTGAGAGAAAATTCAATGATTTCAATAGAGTATTTTCATAGAGGTCAACATAATCTACTAATTATTATGTTTAATTGGTGTTTATATATTATGATATCATTTACCGTATTTATATTAATGGATTATTGTTTAGTTTGACTATGGATGTTCAATTGTGTTACCATTCATATTTTATGGATAATGTATACACATTATGTATGCAAGTTGTAATATGAATGTTTATATTGATTATTTTTCACTAAATTTATAATATGAATTCCATTGACATAGTAAGTTTTGAGTGGGGCATGTTATGTCCCATTAAAACATCGGTAGATCTCATGGAACAATGTAGTTTCAGTTTTTTGAAATGTTGTACCCGATTATGTTTGGTGTCTTGGACGAATCCTTGATGGTATATTTTTAATGATACAAATTATGAATTCCCCATTTAAGATATTTGATGTTGGAATAAATATAAATATTCTACTAGTATAATATTCCTAGTTACATATAAATCTAAATTGATTATATATATTGAATTTTTTTGTCAGATTGTATTCCTAACTATTGAGTATGGTGATTCATTTTTTGTCAATAATTTGAAAATGAGAAGTCAATATGTGAACAAAATATATTGATGATGAGGTTGGTGAAGCCTTGGAGAATTGTTATTGTTTAAATTAATTGAATTCTACACATGATCAATTGTCTAATACGATATAAATTTGACAATTGTAGAACTGGTTTTAAGTTCTATATTGTGTTTCAATGTGATACATTGTTACAACACTTGAAGATGTCCATGAAATACTCAATTGAATTTGGAATGAAGTAATGATCCATCCAAAGTCACTATGTGGATGAAGTGTTGAAGATCCATCCATTTAATCTAAATGGATGAAGATTTGATATCAGATGTATTTTTTAGATAGTCCCCAAAGTCCTAGATATGTGTTAATGGAGAACTCATCCCTCGCAACAAGGATAATTCGTGCATTATGTTTTAATGAATTAGTCATGATGAAATGATCCATGCATCATCCATGGTTGGATTAATGGAATATTTAAGACATTTTTTATTCATGATTTTTAGGGAAGAGTGATGATTCATTAGAGAGGATATTTGAAATTATCATTACAAAAAAGAATAAGAGGAAGAATAAAAAAAGGATGGTGGTGTGGTATTCTATATATAATGTAGATGGTGTCCATGTATTATTCTATTATTATACACATGGTTTTTAACCATGTATAAATTTCCTTAGATTAAAATGTAAGGGTCCAAAAATGGAGGGCCAACTGAGGACCTCACCTCAAGAACATGGGGACTCGGGGGTCTACCATGCTTGAGGGAAGCCCTCAAGGCCATCCCCACCTGAGTCAGGGTTTGCAGGTCATGTATAAGCCCACAGTTGTGTGTACGGTGGTGAACCCGTGCGACTCATGCATAGTATGTGCCAATAGGACACCCAAAGAGAAAATTATATTCTAAGAGCATGCCTGCAGGGTAAAAATGTGATGGGGAGGTACTCTGGAGGGAGAGATGAGAATTCTGACCTCTTACCGTTGCGGCTTGTTATTTAATGATGCCGAAAACATTGCAGTGTTTTGATGTGGGACAATATTTTAAAAAAAACTAATTCGATCGGCGCCATCAATCTAATCCCTCGCCTGATCATAGCCGCATTCTCCATCCAACATCCAACGTTATAATCAATATTTTCCATCTGATATCCACTGTTTAGGTTTGAACTAGTGTCTTCTGATCTCTCCACTGAGGTTTTGTTCAACCTACAGACACCTGAGGTCCTCCCACAAACTAGTACTGGAGCCAAATGAATATCTCATCACACAATGAATCATTAGAATTCATTTGAATCACATCATGATAGTTAGGATATAAAGAAAACATGCATGATATTTAATTTTCTATCATGCTCAAAAATAAAGAGATATTATGTGGCTAAATCAAAACGAGTTGTGAGGCCATGTCATGAAGCTTGATGCATTCGGGAGATGATTTTCACGCATTCAAAAATGAATGCATGTGTGGATAATAATCACCATGATAGAATGATCCCATGGTTGAAAAGTAAATAGGCAAGAATTGTCCATTTCTATATCCAGCATTTGATAATATTTAAAGCTTAATATCTATAATATTGAATGTTTTTAATCTCGTGGAATCTCATTCAGATTTGTCTGATGATCATTGCCTATAAATACAAACCACCCTCTGTAATGTCTCAGATTTTTCCATGTTTTATTTTAAAATTATTTTTGAATTATTTCAAGACTAGGCTTCAAGACAGCATGCAGTTTTGAGTCCAGGTGAGTCCGGAACAAATGTTTGAAATAAATTAAATAATTTATTTTATGTGTGCATGTGATTTTCCAGAGAGAGTGAAATAACTCTTGAACGGTGCTCGGATCGGAAATCTAAGGGCATCATTGCGTCCAGAGTTGTAGGTTTACCCTAGAGGAGACCTAACATTGGTTGGCGCAGACTGGTGGTGAAATATGGTTTTTTGGATGTAACTGTACTAAAATATTTATTAAAGATATTTTATTAACATTCTCTATTGTAGCGTAATCTTTATTGTTTTTCATTTTAAATAATGGTTTACGAAGGGGTCTATGTCACGAACCTCATAACCCTGAAACCCTTGGAGGCTCTTGAGGCTCTGGAAAAAACCTCCCGATGCAGTGATGACGATGCGGAGACCGAATCTTCACCAACGAACGCCGTGAATCCAAGTAGGGAATTTGATCTCTTTGTGATTTCTTTTCCCCGTTCATGTTTACTATGATGAACACAAACTAATCAATGAATAGATTAGCCTGTGGATCAATCATAAATTCGGGATGGGATTTTGTGGGATTTTTTTGGGAAATTGATCCATGTTGATTTATTATTGTCGATTTCTGCTCCATTTAAGACTATTAACGGGAGCAGATCAACACCGTGAAGAACGAAGATTGAGGTTTGTTACTCAAATTTGATTAATTGGTTTCTCTTCCATTTTTTTCGCACGTTCTTCGCATTCTTCACGGGGTGATGAACAACAGATCGTTGTGCTTTCGTTCTGCCATGCAACGATCCCAAATTGGAGAATCGACAAAGCCGTGATCTTGCGGAGGTGCGATGATGGTTTCAGAGGATGGATCATAGCGGATCAGAAGATATCGTTCTTCAAACAATTTCTGCATGGGTGGACAGAAACAGATTTCGGATTTGATCGAAGCACTGAAACCCACATATTCAGCATCACAAAGACAAGGCGACCTGAGATCTTGAGTTTCGCATCAAAAAGACAAGGGAAACAAAAACTGGGAGATCAGCTAAGGCGTGAGGAGGAAGAGAAATTTTTTGGACATTTCATCACTACACGGCGTGTAGTATGGGATACATGGATTGTGTTCATCAGCTAGCCACCTGAAATGTACTCCAGGAGTACACGGACATGGGTTGGTTACACGACCGAGGACACGACATGTATTCCATTCCCCACCCAGACCTATCCAGATACACTGGATACCCCTTGTACTGGTACATGGGTAGGAAACTTGGATGGACACCACATACAGGCATACAGCCAGGGTACACGGGTGTTTCCCAGTTGATAGGACAATGTGTGTGCTTTGCCCTAAAAACCGTGTATATGCTTTCCTACACGACATTGATTTCCGACACGGGCCATTTACACGGGCAGTACATGGGGTCAAAGAACACTATGTTTAACCCTACGACATGTCGTGTATTTAGGTTTTGCATAGCCTGTATGGATGACACGGGCCATTACATGGGCAGTACCCGGGGTCAAGTAACAAGCCGTGTAACCATACCACAATCGGTGTAACCTGTATTACATTACTTGAGCCCGTTTCCATTTGTGACTTGGACTACTTTCCTTAGGGTTCATCCCCTTGGTCTTTCTCCTGAAGGTTTCCGGTATCATTTCATACATACAGGGGTATTATCCCCTCAGCATGACATCCCGAATAGATTTTCGGAATCCCCCTCTGTGAGACCAGGAACCGGATCCTCTATTCCTTCCTGGAACCCTATTTAATGTTCTTGGTATCAACATAACCAAATTTACTCGGGCTTCCATCCTCTGCTTAGTAGATTAGTTCAAACTGTGTTGTTATAATCACCCCATGTCTATTGGTTGTGATCCTCATCTGAGAATAATGTTCTCAAGTACATTTGGAGTGTGTTCTCTCAGAACGAGTACTTCGTATCTCTCTCTTAAGACCTAGGAGTGTGTTCTCCTTGCTTTGTGATTAGTTGAATCTTCGAGTTGGATCATAGTGGTAGTTTTTTGGGAGTCATTTGTGCATGAGTATATCCGAATATTCGTGATTATATATTTTATATACATATACTTTGTAGAGATGACTATATTATTTCATTATGGTACTTTCCCTTATTGAATTCCTTTGTGGTTTTTAGGGTGTCCTAATGGGCATTGTTATACTCACCCATGAACGGGTTTTTCCTGCATGTGTGGTGTCATGTTTAGATGAGTGAGCCTTTGATATGATTCTAGGTGGACCAGGACTGGACGGTGCTCAGAGAGTTTAGGTGGGCCGAGGTGTGTACCTATGGCTACAAATTTGAGTCCCTGTACCTTTCCTTACTGGTTGGACTTTGTTCCAGACACTCTTTTGGTGGGCACGTAATTTTGGCCTAGGGTTTTACATTATTGTACTTTACTTTCCTGTTATACTCTGTTGTTTGGGTTTTTATTATATTCATGAATTTCCGTTTTTAGTAGTTTTTACTTTTCATCTTTGTGGGCTTGGAGATGTGTGTGTGTGTATATACAGGTTTATATACAATGCCTCCCATGTTAGTGACATCATTACCCGTTGCTAGTCACCAGCCCCTGGCCTATTAGAGGGGGGCTTGGGGTGTTGCATCACGGGCCCCACTTGGACGGGTCATGATATAGTGGTATCAAAGGTGGTCAGTTCAACCATAAGACCAAGAATTTGTGAGTAGTTTCAGGGAAACAGTGTTAAGTGTTTCGAGTTCGGCTTTCAGGCCAGGGACCCCAGTGTTGGTGCGAGCGGCCGATGTATCCATACACCAGGACTCTGATAGCTTTCTTTTCAACTCAGAACATGATAACACTAGTTGCATGGGAAAAATAATGGTACATTTATCATATTGGAATTCGTTGTGGTTTCCTTGTCCTTCTTGAGTAAGCTATCAAGATATACTCACTGACTAAGATATAACATGTTTCATTACATGTTTCCTCCACAACGCGCTTTAGCTAGGATCTAGGAACTTGATCATGAGGATGACCCCCTCAGTGATGATGCTTTGATATAGGCACCAAATCCCACATTTTTACCTTTTGGTGGTGTGATAGTTATTCCACCACCATTGGAGCATTGTTTAGTGCATGTTGTACCAGTAGAGGAGGAGTGAAGGCTGAGCGCACTCCATGAGTTTCAGAGACAAGGACCCCTCAGGTTTCGAGGTGAGCCTGACCCTCATGATGTAGTGGACTATCTTGAGGCAGTAGCTAGAGTCATCTATTTGGTCAGGACACCAGCAGTCCAGATGCTGATCCTAGCAGCGAGCCTTCTGTTGGGCTCGGCAGGGCGATGGTAGTGTTTGGTTATCCAGACCCACGATGAGATGACTTATGCATGGTAAGAGTTTGAGCGTCTCTTCAGAGGTTAGTTTTCACCGGTAACCCAGAGAGAAGTACGTATACAGAAGCTTCTTCAGCTCTAGAAGGGAACCATGATGGTGGTAGACTATTCATCACGGTTTACCGACCTCTCATGGTACCAAATGGATTTGGACAGGGGATCATCTGTACAGAGTTCTCAAGTCGCATCCATCCATCCTCGAGAAAGACGATGCTACTCTTGTGATGGTAGGGGACATATCGCTCAATATTGTCTGACCCACAGTACTACTGACATAGGAGAAGTGGATGGATGACCGAGGAAGAGGCAACATGCGGATCAGATAGATCCGCGGGGTGACAGACGTGGAGGAGGAGCTGGGAGTGTAGGTGGAGATGGTCGACATTTTGACCTTTTACCAATACCCCCATGAGGTCCACCCTTATCTCAGGGAGCTGGTGGATAGAGGCAGGGACAGCTTCAGGAATTAGATGATTATAACCCAGGTGCTCCTGGAATGATTAGAGGTACAATATGTGTCTTTTATAAATTGGATGTTGTACTGATAGTCATGGGTTCTAGTCATTATTTTCTGACTACTTGTATTTTTTGAGACCTTGAGATTCTAGTTGAGCTATTGACTCGACCCTTACCCTTAGAAACACTGAATGGGGAAGCTTCATAGATCACACACCGTTGCAGACAGTGTGACATGACCCTTGGAGGTGAGAGTTTCAGTTGGAACATCTTGGTGGTAGTGTCGAGGCCTTACGATGTCATTCTTGGTATAGATTGGCTGTCCACAGTTCTTGCCCAGATTGACTATTTTAGTTGAATGGTTTGGTGTGTCCACAGTGATGTAATGAGGTTCTCCTTCGTTGGTGTAAAGGAGACCCAGGCAGTGCAGGACGGACTCGTGCGTAGGAAGGTACAACTGATTTCACATCAGTTGGCTAGCCTAGCCCTTGACGTAGAAGATGTTAAGAGTTTCTAGTTTCCAGTATTAGTTGATGAGTATGAGGAAGTCTTTCTAGAGGATTTCCATGGAATACCTCATCGTCGGGAGATAGATTTCTGCATCGAGTTGCAACCCTAGACGACACTGATATCTGCATCAGCATACCGGATGGCTCCTGCAGTGCTTCGTGAGCTAATGGTGTAGCTCAATGAAATGCAGAGGAAGGGAATTGTGAGACCCAGTGTTTCACCCTAGACGGCCCTAGTGTTGTTTGCCAAAAAGGAAGACAGGGAACATGAGGCATTGTGTGGATTATCGGTGCATGAATCAGGTGACCGTGAAGAACTGGTATCCACTACCAATGATCGATGACCTCTCCAAACAGTTAAGAGGGGCACGATGGTTCATGAAGGTTGATCTATGATCAAGCTATCACCAGTTTCCAGTACAAGATGAGGATATACCCAAGATAAATTTCAGATGTCGCTATGGTCACTATGAGTACTTGGTGATGCCCTTCGGCATGACGAACGCCCCTACAGTGTTTATGGGACTCATGAACTTGATCTTTCAGCCCTATCTAGATTTGTTCGTGGTGGACTTCGTTGATGATATCCTTGTGTACTCTGCGTCCAAGTAGGATCATGCAAAGAACCTATGGATGGTTATGGACACGCTCTGAGAGCACCAGTTGTACGAGAATCTCTCAAAGTGTTAGTTCTGGATACTGGAGGTCCACATTCTAGTACATGTTATCTCAATAGATGGTGTAGTAGTGGACCCAGCCAAGGTAGAGGCAGTGCTTGCATGTGACCCACCGTAGAATGTGATAGAGGTACAAATTTTCCTTGTATTGGAAGGTTAATATCAGTGATTCATTCATGATTTCTCCATGATTTCAGCACTCATGACATCTTTGACCTGAAAGGGGAAGCCTTTCGTGTTGACCGAGAGATGCCAGTAGGCTTTTCAGTAGTTCAGAAAGAGTCTGACGAGCGTCCCCATCTTGAGATTACCGGATAAGGGTGTTGAGTACGTAGTGTTCTATAATGCATCAGGATATGGGCTTGGTTTCATCATGATGTAGAGGCAAGCAGTGATTGCCTGTGGCTCACATCAGCTGAGGCCACATGAGCAGAACTACGAGACCCATGATCTTGAGTTGGTAGTGGTAGTCTTCGTGTTAAAGATGTGGCGGCACTACCTGATGGATGAGCAATTTATCATCTACTCTGATCACAAGAGTCTTAGATATATCTTTTTGCTGAAGGATCTGAATTTAAGACAGATACATTGGCATGAGTTCCTACAGGATTACAACTTTGAGATCGTTTATACTCCTGCGAAGGGGACGTTTTGGCAGACGCTCTCAGCAGGAAATCTAGTTCGTAGTTGTTGGATGAGGCAATGGCACATTTTGCCTCTTTAATGTTATCCTTCATGGATAGAGATGAGGGATATGACCTTTAGTTGATGGTGGTCAAACCTCCACTCTTAGGGCGAGGCATGGAAGCACAACTTGAGGATGTTGGCTCTGAGACTTTATGTGCTCAAATATCTGCAGGCGATGCTACTGATGGATATTCAATAGGTAGGGAAAATGTCGTTCTTTTCATAGTTCACATTGTAGTTACAGTGATATTTCGGGAGGATGTTCTGAGGGAGTTCCATACATCTCCTTTGGCGGTGCATCCAGGCATAACAAAGATGTGCCAGGACCTCCGACGTCAGTTCTAGTGGCCAGTAATGAAGAAGAGTGTGGCATAGTTTGTTTCTTGGTGCCTTACTTGTCAGCAAGTAAAGGCTGAGCACTAGGTTCTAGCAGGTTTGACTCAGCCCCTTGAGGTTCAAAAGTGGATGTGGGATGGGATATCCATGGAATTATTCAAGGGTTTACCACGTACGTCTAGGGGACATGATGACATATGGGTGATCGTTGATAGACCCACTAAGTCAGCCCACTTCCTAGCCATACGAGAGAAGAGTTCAGTAGAGAGATTGGGATGCCCCTATGTATAGGAGATAGTTCGACTTCATGGAGTGACATCCACGATCGTCTTAGATCGTGATTCTCTTTCACATCCTGGTTGTGGAAGGGATTGCAGGAAGATTTTGGGACATAGTTATGCTTGAGCACAACGTTTCATCCTCAGATTGATGTTCAGACGGAGCGTACCATCCAGGTTCTGGAAAATATTCTACGAGCCATCATATATGACTTCAGTCGTAGATGAGTGGTTCACCTACCATTGGTGCAATTTTCTTATAACAATAGTTATCATTCCACTATTAGTATGGAACCATTCGAGGTCTTGTACAGGAAAACTTTTAGGTCACCACTTTTCTGGACTCATCAAGGAGAGTCAGCACTCATGGGCCCTGAGATGGTGTGAGCTATAATAGAGATGGTGCAAGTCATCCAGGAGCGGATGAATTATTTACAGAGTTTGTAGAAGTTTTATTCCGATAGGATACCGAGGTCCTTGGAGTTCGAGGAGGGAGACCATGTGTTCTTTTGGGTCTCACCTCAACAGGGATTGCAGAGATTTAGCCGAGGTGGCAAGCTATCTCCAAGGATCATCGGCCCTTTTCAGATTCTGAGTAGAGTTGGAGAGGTGGTATACCGCTTGGCACTAACTCCTCATATTGACCGGGTACAAAACGTCTTCCATGTGTCGCAGCTGTAGAAGTACGTGCATGATCCATCGCATGTTATCGACTGGGGTGAGATGGAAATCAATGATGGAGCGACCTTTAATGAGTACCCAGTGGAGATCGTGGATTGGTAGGAGAAGATCTTTCATGGGTGAGTTATTCCCTTGTTGCATGTCCGGTGGAAGCACGAGAATCTCTAGGGGGCCACGTGAGAGGCGGAGGCTTAGATTTTTGTGCAGTACCCACATCTTTTTTAGTAGCCTTTGTTTTGGATTTTTAGGGATGTAAAATCCCTAAGTTGTGTGTGTTGTTATCTCTCGGATGTTTCCATGTTTCATTTTAAAATTTTTTGGGAATTATATTGAGACTAAGATTCAAGACGATGTGTAGTTCTGAGGCCCGGTGAGCCTGGAACAAATATTTGAATAAAATTAAATAATTTAATTTACGCGTGCATGGGGTTTTCCTGAGAAAGTGGAATAACTACTGAACAGGTGCTCAGATAGGAAATATGAGGGAACCATTTCGTCCAGTGTATCGGGTTTACCCTAGAAGATTCCTAACATCGGCTGGAGCAGACCGGTGGTGAAATCTGGTTTTTTGGATGTAACCTTAATAAAATATTTATTAAAGATATTTTATTAAAATTCATTGCTGCAGTGAAATCATTATATTTTGTCATTTTATATAAAAATTTATGCAGGGGTCTAGGGTTACAAACCTCATAACCTTGAATCCCTTGGAGGGTCTGGAGGTTCTATAGAAAACCTCTCGACGCAGCGACAACGACGTGACGACCAGATCTTCGCAAACGAACGCCATGAATCCAAGTAGGGCATTTGATCTCTTTGTGATTTCTTTTCCCCGATCGTGATTCCTACAACAAACTTATACTAATCCATGAACAGATTAGCCCATAGATCGATTGTAATTATGGGATGGGGTTTTGCGGGAATTTTTTGGGAAATCGATCCTTGTTGATTTATTATTGTTGATTTCTGTTCCGTTTAAGCCTATTAACGAAAACATATAAATTCCTTGATGAATGAAGGCAGAGGTTTGTTCCTCAAATTTGTTTCATGGGATTATCTTCCCTTTTTCTTTCGTGCATTCTTTTTATTCTTCACATGGTGATGAAAAATTGATTGTTGCAAAACCATTATTTGATGTAATGATCCCAAATTGAAGAATCGACACCACAATGTTCTTGCGGAGGTGCGATGACGGTTTCGGTAGACGGATCGAAGTGGATCGGAAGATATCATTCTTCGAACAAATTTTTCACGGGTGGCAAGAATCGGATTTCAGAGCCGATAGAAGGCCCAAAAACCACGGATTCGGCATCACGATGATAAGGGGATATGAGATCTTGATTTTCACAGCAAACGGACAACATAAAAGAAAATCGGGAGATTGGCTGAGGCACAAGGAGGAAGACGATGTTTCTGGATATTTCCCGATACACAACATGTAGTATGGGATACAGGGATTGTGTTTGTTGGTGGGCCACATGACATGTATTTTGGGAGTACTCGGACACGGGATGGGTTCACGGCCAAGGACACAATGTGTATACCCTTCCCCGGCTAGACCTGGCCAGATACACGAGATACCTCGTGTAATGGTACACGGGCAAGAAACACGGACTTACACTATGTACGGGCATATGGCCAGGGTACACGGGTGTTTCCCAGTTTACAGAACACAACATGTGCTTTGGCTGACACACTGTATATATTCTTTCCTACCCAACATCGATTTCTAACACAGGTAGTACCTGGAGTCCAGGAATATGGCGTGTAACCCTACTACACGTCGTGTAGTTCAGTTTTATACATCTTGGATGGATGACACGGGCCATAACACGATCAGTATCAGAGGTTATGTAACACAGCATGTAACCATACTACATGTCGTGTATCCTTTTGTACATGGCATGAGTCAGTTACCTTCTGTGACTTGGACTAGTTTCCTTAGGGTTCGTCCCCATGGTCTTTCTTCTGATGTTTTCTAGTATCATTTCCTACATACATGAGTATGATCCCTTTTGTGGGATTTCCTAGATAGATTTGTTGGAATCCCCGTCTGTGAGACTTGGAGCTGTATTCTCTATTCCTTCCTCAGACCCTACGAATAATTAATGGTATCGATGTGACTAACTTTACCCGGTTGCTGATCCTCTACTTATCGAATTAGTTTAGAATGGTTTGTTGGAATCACCCCATGGATATTGGTTGTGATCCACATCTGAGCATCATGTTCTCAAGTACCTTTGGAGTGTGTTCTCCTGGATTGAGTACTTCATATCTCTCTCTTCATAACAAGGAGTGTGTTCTCATTATTATGTGCTTAGTGGAATCTTCGAGCTGGATCTTAGTGGCGGTTTCGCAGGAGTCATTTGTGTATGAGTATATCTGGATATTCTTGATTATATGTTCTATAGACATATACTGTGTAGAGATGACTATATCATTTATTTGTTGAATCTTCCATTATTGCATTCCTTTTTGGTTGTTGGGGTGTCCTACTAGGTATTGTTATACTCACCCATGCACGGGCTTTAACCACATGTGTCATGTCTTGTGAAGATGAGCGAGTCTATGACATAATTCTAGGTGGTCTAGGACCGGACGGTGCTCAATGAGTTCAGGCAGGCCGAGGTGTGTTCCTACGGCTACAGATTGCAGTCCCAGTACCTTTCATTACAAAATGGGCTTTATTGTGGAGTTTCTTTTTGTGGGCTCGTACTTCTAGCCCAGGTTTTTATATTATTCTACTTTACTTTCCTGTCGTACTCTGTTGGTTTGGTTTTTAGTATATGCAACCATTTCCATTTTTAGTACTTTTTTCTTTTCAGCTTTGTGGGCTTGGAGATGTGTGTGTGTGTGTGTGTACAGGTTTATATGCAATGACTCTCATGTTAGTGACATACATACTCGGTTCTAGTCCTCAGCCCATGGCCTATTGAAGGCGGGATTCGGGAGTTGAGGAATGAGCCCCACTGGGACGGGTCGTGACACCGTCAATCAAAGTTCAAATTTTGAAAACAGTGATAGGAAGAACTCATTTCTTTGAGAAGTATAGCACCGCACAAAGGAGTTATGTACAGCCTTTCTACAGATGGAATATTTATGCAAAACCCTGTTATAAGAAGAATAAGAACCACAGACATTCGACAAGTGCTACGCACTCTCGAAGTTGTGTTTCTATGAAGAACCACACTCATGTGTGATGAATCCCATGATCACAAGATAGTTTCTTTCAACCCCTCTCTGTGCATTTGTTAGGAGAATCCCATGTGTAAATAGTTGGTGCACTCACACCCTTGTTGTACTCCACGAAGAAGGAACCCACGAAACATCTCGTTTCTGTGAAGTATGTACACATGCACTCTTTGTGCGAAGAAGAAGGCCGCTTGTGCCCTCATATTTCCACAATGAAGAACACACATCAATATATATATGTATATATATACAAATCTTCAATGGTTATTATTTGAAGAAGAAGGGTTGTTTCATGAAGGCTGAAGCTTGTTTGTATTCTATTTGAAGAAAGTGAAACCTGAGCCCCCATGTATTCACAATGGAGGATGGAGATTGCATGAAAGATGCGCATGCATGAATATGCATGAATTGAGACCCCAATGTGTTTAAGAACATGACATTCATTGAACTAAATCCATTCATGTTTGTATAACCATACACATTTATGGAACCTAAACTAAATAAAAATCATGTGTATGCAACGAACCAAAGACAATAAACTGTATGTGTGATATTATGTGAGGAAAAGAAAGAGTAAGTGTGTATGCTCAAAAGGATTTACCCATTGGGGATATGACACAAAGAAGAAAATATTTTTCAGCATGTATGCAGACACATGCAAACGTGAAGCTCATAAAATAAAGAATAAAGATTTTTAGTGCACATGTGTAAACAGTTAGATAATGCACATGAAATATATTTAGACACATGCATGAAATCATGCATGAACAAATGCATGTGTTAAAGGAACTGAGATACTCAAAATCAAGAATTTTGGTTTCCATGAAATCCATGTATGAAGTGAATGAGAACTGAGACTGAAGCCAGATTGAATTAAAGAAGATCTTATATCTGAGAAAATGGTATTTGAGAGTCCAAGATGGAAGACAGAGATAATATTTTGATAAATAACTCTTACATTTTTTAAGAGGTTGTGTGCACCAGTTTCACATATAATAGTGAATCTAGGACTTTGTGCGAAGAATAAATAATTGCATGAGCATTTTTGATACTGAGAACTAATCACCAGAAGAAATCAGAGTTATTAAGAAAGGAAAACAGACCATACCAAAGGTTGTTGAAGATTCTTAAATAAATACATATCCATGCTTGATTGAGAAAGACTGTGTGTAGAGAGAAGAATATCATCTAAAAATAATCAATTTGGAACTCAAATAATAAATTTTCTTGTGTGACTCGAGAGCTAGAAGAACGCAGTGAGATTCAGGGAGGATAAGAAGTCTTTAGTGGGACTCTGATGTTGGGCAGTGGGACCCGGGTAACACTATGAGAAGCAATATAAAGAACTTCCTATAAGACTCTGAAGAGATACCATGGGACATGGTATCAGCCATTGTAATTACTATCCATATTATATTGGAGAATCTGTGTTGGGTTTAATTACCAACACAACAAGGAGTAGGCTTTGAACCGAACCTTGTAAATCCCTATGTTTAGTGACTTTTTATTTATAGCATCATTCAGGGTAAGGCTGAGAGACACAAGAAGAGTGGATCGAGGCATTAACTATAAATATAGGTGTAATTGAAAAGAATAAATTAGTTAAAATATTTAAAGGGGTCACTGATGCACCCCCTCCCCCACTTTGTTATTCACACTGATCTGTGCACTTCAATTGTATTAGAGGACGGTTACCTCTAAAAGATCCATGTGAGTCTTTATGGAGTTCATATTTTAGGAGATGACTGAACAACCTCAAATGGAGATATCTTCCAAGAATCGGAAAAATAGAAAGAAGAAACCCGTAAGGAAGATGAATAAAAATATTACTACTATTAGAGAGACGAATTCTACTAAAGGTAATCTGAATAGTAAAACTTGTGATAATACATAATATTCTTTTGATGAAGCTTGTTCATGTTGTGATTATGATATATCATTTATTGATCTTCAATATATACTCAATGTTCATCTGAGGAAATTTTCTAGAGAAGTTTCAAAACATATTTCGACAAGCATCCGTTCTCTTCAAGTTGAAAAATTACAACAAGTAGAAGAAGCTGATGCCAGGGAAGAGTAATTGGCTAAAAAGATTGTCAAATCCAAAAATATCACAAAACATGGGAAAGAAAAGGAAGAAAGATTAATCTTTTAAATTAATGAACTAATGATGTTTTTGAAAAAATACAATGAAGTAATTCTGAGAATAAATTCATTGAGATTTAGTTTATTGATGCTTTCCATAAATTTGAAAAGATGCACAAAGTTTCTATGGTTTTCAATGCTACTTAAATAGAATACCAAGATAAAACTTTATATGAGCATGAAATCCCTTTACAATATTTAAGAAATGTTACTCAAGAACATATGATAAAGATGAAGAATAATTGGGAAATAAGGATGAGATTAGTTAAGGTTGAGAAGAACTCCCTCAACATGATGTGTTTAGAGCTGGTGATGAAATTGGAGAATCATCAACAACTCCATGTTAGAACTTCACAAACAGCTAAAAGAATATATGTTTCCACTCATGTTTTCATTGAGGAATATGACTCTAAAAGGAATATCAGATCATCCTCTAATCCAATGTAAGTATCTTCCAAGAAGATGGTATCCCCTAACCCAATTATTTTTGTTTCTACTAATAGAGTTTCAACTACAACTACTGGTTCAAAGAAAAAATCATGGATGATGTGGATTGATAAAAATGTAAATAAATGTATCAAAACATCATGGGATGATACTGAAATTATTAAGAAGATAATGTCACAAAAGTATAATCCAAATAAATAATGGAAATTCTAGAAAAAATGCACTAAATCTATCTAGACTGATACTACAAGTAAAAGAATTAGATTTTTTGGGTATTTTTAGTGTTGTTGGATGTCTGGGAATTAGGTAAATGATTACTGGAATAATATGTTAGCATATGAAACTTATGGAATGCCTATATTTTGGGAGAATATATGGAAATACATAAAGCAACTTTCAATGAAAAGGATGAAATCATAGATAAAGATTAATCTATCTATCAAGAACTGATTTAATATCTTGAAGATTTCAATTGTAATTTCAATAGAAGTTGTCACAGTTACGATAGGTGCTACTTTATTCCTACCTAGCCTCGGGTATATGTTGATAAGAATCATATACCACAATAAAGGATAGAGAAATAAAAAGCAGTTGAAATGTCTAAAATTGGGAATATGCAATATAATGTGGTCAACAAAATAGTGAAAGAAATTATTCCAAATAAGAAGTTAAATCCTGATTTTAAGAATGTCATCTCAACAAATAAATGATGCTTATAATATGGAAATAAATTTCAAACATTTGATCAATGCATACAATACATGGAAATGAATGGAAGAAATTTTAAATTAAATGGAAAATCAATCCAAAAGAGGACAATATTGATTGAGGATATTCTGAAAGATAACTTTGATATGTTACCTAAGAAAGGAACCCTTAATGAATTGAATAATCCATGTGGAATCTATATACTAGAAAACTCCAACAAGGAGTGTATAGTCATCTAGCATAATCGATTGAATATTTCTAGAGAACTGATAAGCGTTGAAGATAAAACGCTATCTAATTCCAAGGAAAAGGGAAAACATATCATTCCACGTGAAGGAAAACTCTAATATCTTAAGATGATGTCAGCACATGATAACCCAAGTGTCACACCACTACTGTGAGGAAGGCTCAAGTAGGATGGTCATCATGAAGGAAAATGTGTAACTATTTTACCAGGACAAATGAAAAAGTTGGAAATTAAAAATCATTCACCAAGGGAAGCTATATCACAACTAGCAGAATAAAAGGCAAACAATACACACAAGTTGAAGGTGAATGAATGAATAGGGTCCATGATGAAAAAAGAATGATCAAAATGTCAAATGGGGAGGAAAAACCAGCATGATGAGTACCTGAAACTTTGTAGCTACAAGGAAAATAGTTCTTGGGTTGAAAGAAAATCTAGAGACCCATTGCATCTATTAAGAATCTCACAATTGTTCCATCTTATTACCTTATATTTTTGTTGTATATGTGTAGTTACAATGCTGGGAATTGAAGGTGAAGGTCATTTTCAAGATGGTAGTTGAATGAAAAAATTGGATAACAACAAGTTGGACTCATTGTTCATGATTTGATAATATTGTGAAATGCTTCTACAATGGAATATTATCAACATGAATATCCTGACGAATATGTGATGATATTTTCCACCATGATGAATCAAAGGTATTTCACCCCTTGAGGGGGAGAAAATATTAAGGTGATGATATCAAGGTTCATGTCATGATAAATCATGAAAATCATTTCATCTCAAGAAGCTGAAACTGAGGTATTCCAATCACACTTTCATCCATTGTTCTTAAGTGTATTTATAATGTTAATTAGTGGTGGGTTCTTTATTTTAGACATTCTGGGACAAATGGGGGAGCATTATCATTGCACTTGATCATTTTAAAATGTTTGTTGAAGTATGTGCATGATTTATCATTTCATATATAAATCTGATTATCTCAAATCCCCTGGTCAATAATTGAATCATTCTGAGAATGATATCACATGTATGGTTGTTTATGGATAACACTGAAAACCTAGGTCATATCTATCTTATTTTCTACACTGGATTATCCCAAGTAAACTCAGAGTTGATTAACTAAATGCTCTTTTCTATGTGAAATAGATGTCATCATCTCTCTCTCAGAAATATTCCAAAAGAAATTATTCAAAGGGAGGAAGACATTTGTTTAAAGAGAACCCACTGTCACCATTGAATTTGTTTTCCAATAAGGTGGAGGAAGTATTGGCCCACATATCAACCCATTAAATGTGTTCTTAAGTGATATTGACAATAAAAAAAGGGGGAGATTTTTAAGTATTGTGTTGAATTTTTTTTCAATAAGTAGTCAATGAGAAGTCAAAATGCTATTGAAAGGTATTGATGAGGAAGAACATGAAGCCTTGGAGACATTTCGTAGATTCAATGAATTGAATGCTACACATGATCAATTCACCAAGAGGATATATATATATAATGGTTCTAGAAATGGTTTTAAGTTCCAAGACTATTTTCAAGGTGATACACTCATACAATCCTTCAACAAGTCCATACAATACTCCATTGCATGAGGAATGAAGTTAATATCCATCCATTGTCACGATGTAGATGAAATGTTGATGATCCATCCATCAAATATAATCAAATATAGTTTAGATATCATATGATTGTTTGATCTAGTCCACAAAGTCCATGCTATGTGTTAATGGGGAACACATCCCTCGTAATAAATAGATTCCATGCATTATGTTTTAATATTGGTGGCATAAGGAAATGATCCCTAATTCATCCATGGTTGGATCAAAGGAATATTAAAGATCCTTGGGATTAATGATCTTATAAATAGAGTAATGTATCTTTGGATAAGATATTTGGAGTTATCATTCCAAAACAATAAAAATAAGAAGAGAAGAAGGATGGTGGTTTGGAATTATTGAGATAATGAAGAAGGTGGCCATGAATTATTCAAGAAGTATACACCTGGTTTTTAACCCAGTATATATGGGCTAATATAAAAAAGTAATTGGAAAACACTGGAGATCCAACCTATGTCCTCACCTCAATCACATTCTGGACTCGATGGTCAATTGTACCTAAGGGAAGCCCTCTAGGCTCCCCCCACATGAGGTAGGGTGTGTGGTCCGTGTATAAGCCTACAAGGCTGGAAACGATGGTGAAACCACATGGGGCAAGCATAGTAGGTTCCAGTAGCACTCTCGGGGAGAAAAATGGGTTCCAAGAACACTCTTGTAGGGTTAACATGGTAGAGGGTGGTACAGTGGAGAGATAGAGGAGAGTTCTGAGCATCCTTCGTCAAAACATGTTATTTAAAGTAGCTGAAAACATCGTGGTATTTCGATGTTAGAAGGAAATTTAAAAACACGGATGCGATCGACACTATCTATATGATCTAGTGCCTGATCTCAGCTACACACTACATCCTATTTCCGGTATTCTAATCAAAGTCATCCATCAGATCTCTATGGTTCAATTTTGAACTGGAACCCTCTTATCCCTCCACCGTGGTTGTCTACATCCTCCGAACAACCGAGCATCACCTGCAGACCAGTACTCAAGCAGAAAAAATATCTCATCACTCCATGCATCATTTGAGACCATTTCGAGACCATAGTGATCATTAGGATTTATTGAACACATGCATGAAATTTTATTTTCATGCATGCACTAAAATAAGGAGACAATACATGGCCGAAAAAAATGGAGTTATAAGGAAACGTTATGAATCTCGATGCATTCAGGATGTGATTTTCATGCGTTATAAAATGCATGAATGTGAGGATAATAATAACCAAGAAATAAGGATCTCGTAGCTGAAATGGAAACAACCATGATTTTTTCATATCTCTATCTCGGATTTGAAAATATTCTATGCTAAAGATCTCAACTATTGAATGTTTTAAATCCCACAACATCTGAGGAATATTTTTACGATGATCATTTCTTATAAATACATATCCCTCTGAAAAAAATCATATTTTGAAAATATTTAGAAAAATATCTTGTTTCTCAGAGAAACAGAGCACTTCATGAAGGATTTCGACGCAACATTTCTATGTGAGTAAAGATTATGTGCATCCATGCTACATGGAGAAGACGAACTACAGACCTTCGACAGGTGATACACACTCTCAATGTTGTCCTGTGAAGAAGAAAAACACCACTATGCGAAGAGACCCATGAGCACATGACATGTTCTTCCGAACACTCACATTTTCTTTGTTAGAAGAATATGTTGTGTACAAAATATGTTCACTTTCACCCTTATTGTAATCCCCAAAAACAGAACCCCTGAACCTTATCTTTTTGGTGAAGGAGATATATGTTCACTCTATATGTGACATAGAAGACCCCTCATGCCCTCCTGTTTTCAAAAAAAGAACACCCTTATGTCCATATATATATATATATATACTATTTTGTAGGGGTTGTTATTTGAATAAGAAGGTGGTTTCATGAAGGTTGAATCTTGTGTGTGTTCTATTTATAGAAAAGGAAACTCGAGCCCTCATGTATTCACAAAGGAAGACGTAGAGTGCATGTATGATGCACATTAATTCATATGAATGAATTGAGACACCCAAGTGTTAAAGAACAAGGAATTCATTGAACTAAAACTATCTAAGTTTCACTTATCATAAACATGAATTGAACCAAAACTAAATAATAATTGTGTTTGTGCTGAGAACCAAATACAAGAAAGTGTGTGTCTGATATTAAGTGTGGAAGAGGAATATGATGTTTTTGTGCTCAAAAGGATATACCCATTTGGGTTTTCACACAAAGGAGAAAATATATTGTGAATTCATCAATTTACATGCACATGTGAAGACACATAAAAGGAATAATCAAGATTGATAGTTCACATGTGTAAACTAGAAGATAGTGAATGTGAAAAATCTTAAGACACATGAATTTAATCATGCATGAACAAATTCACATGTGAAATGAACTAAGATATCCAAAAACAAGATTTTTAGATGACATGAAATCCATGCAGGATGTGAATTAGAATTGAGAATGAATCCAAACAGAATTAAAGAATATCTTATTTCTGAGTAAACAACATTTGAGAGACAATGAAGGAAGACTGAGCTGATATTGTAAAGAATCACTATTTCATTCTTGATGAGGTTGTTTGAAAAACATTCACACATATTAGTGAAGCCGATAATTCATCAGAAGAAGAATGAATTGAATGATCATTGTAGAGACTAAGAACTGATCACCAAAAGTAATCATAGTTTTTGAGCAAGGAAAACAGACCAAAGAAAAGGTTTTTCAATAATTATTAAGAGAAACATAGGCTGGTGTGATTCAGAAAGCATGTGGGGAGAGTGAATACGATCATATATTGTGAATCAAGAAATAACTCAAAGAAAGAAGACGCTCGTGTGACTCGAGAGTTAGAAATACCCTATGATATTCAAGGAGGAGAAATAGTCTTCAGTGGGACTATGGCAACACTATGGAAAGCAGTATACTGAACCTCTTATGGGACTTAGGAGAGATACAATGGAACTCTGTGTCGACCATTGTAATTACTAACTGATTAATAGTGTAGAATCTGTTATATGGTGAATAACCAACACAACAAGAAGTAGGTATTTGAACCGAACCTTGTAAATTAATTTGTTTAGTGCCATTACATTTATAGCATTATACGAGGTATGGTTGAGAGACACAAGAAGATTGGATCAAGGCTTTAAATTTCCAAAGAGTTTTAATTTAAAATAATCAATTATTAAAATGATTTAATGGGATCATTGATTCACTCCCTCCCCCACTCAGTGATTTACATTGATATGGGAACATCACTGACATGTTGTGATCAAAATTAGGTTTTAATGACATTTGTTGTTAGTTATTCACCTTGCCGCACGTTTTATGTTTATTTATGATAGCTTATGTCATATGTTTATCCTTAACGTGCATCTGAAATCACCTCCTTTTTTGGTTTTATTGTTCCAAGAATTTCATGAATTTTATTATGATTGATGTGAAGCATTACACTAGTTGAATATTGATTTTATCAAATGATTGAGTGTGTTTCATTTTATTGTTTCAATTGTAATGAATGTATCATGTATGTAATTTGGATTCCAAAATTTTTAAACTCATTGTTCTTTTTGGATTGGAATCTTATATGTATGACAATATATTGAAGTAAGGCACCAACATTGGGCCACTAGGTATGGGGTCATTACACAACCCACCACCAATGTGTTGTACATCCCAACCTAAATTTGATTGTGGCTAGAGTTGAACCTACACGAGTTCCATTTCTAGTGAGTGTCCCCTTATATGAAAACAATTTAGTGGATAATGACATATAGGTTTCTACCACACCACGCATATGAAGGCCCCGACCAACTAGAAAATGTTTTGTTGGGTAACAATATATTGGTGGGTGCCACAGCATGCCTGTACCAGGAATGATTTAAACCCCTTAACTCTTGAATATTTTGCAAAGAGTAAACAATTTTAGTATTCTCTCAATGTGCTAAGAAAAAATTATTTCATATACATATATAAACAAGTAAGAAAATATTGATATTAAGTGATAACATATAATGAATATTTACAAGTAATAAATAATTAATATAATACATCATGGTTAATAGAAAAATAATAAAAAAATAATAAAAAATAATATATTACATAAATAATAAATAAGTTGTATAAAAATAAAAAAAAATATTAATTAAATATATAATACAAATTCAATAAATTATTAATAAGTAATAAATAATTAAAAATGAATAAATATTAATAAATATTTACTATTAAATAACGAATATATTAATAATAAATTAATAATTATTAATTACTAATAAATGAATTATAACAAATTAAATAAACAACAACAAAATAATTTAAAAGTAATAAAACTAATAACATTTAAAAAATTCTAATAAATATTAATAAATTAATATTATTAATAAATAACTTATAACTAATATATAACTATTAATTTAATAATAATTTACAAATCATAAATAATCAATGTTAAGTAATCTATAAATAGTAATTAATAAATTAATTAATTAAATAATTAAGTAATTAAAAAAAATTTCTCAGTAAATAAAGAATATGTGATAAATAAATAATTAAGAAGTAATATATAAATTATAAAATAGCTAATTAATAATCAATAATCAATAAATATAAATATAAATAAATTATAAATCCTAATAAATGATAATAATGAAAATAAACAATAAATAAATAAATAATATATATATAAATAATAATAAATAAATGATAAATATATATTTATTAATAATTAAAAATTAATGATCAATAGGAAATTCTATACAAATAATAAATAATAAATATCTAATAAATAATACATAAATAATGATTATATAATATAAAAGGAATTAATAAAAAATATTATGCAAATAATAAGTTATTAATAAAATAATTATAAACATATAAATAATTAAAAATTTAATAATAAATAATAAAAATATATTAATAATAAAAAATAAATAAATGTAAAATAGAAAACTTGTAAATAAATTGTAAATAAATATATATTGAATAATCAATAAGTAAAAAATAAAAAATAGATAAATAATAAAAAATTGAAAAGTATATAATATAAGATAATATATGTATAAATAAATAATACATTAACAATAAATTAATAACAAATAATATTTAAAAAATAAATTAATAACTAAAATAAATATCTATTAAATAAAAATTTAATAATAAAGTAATAATAAATAATAGATATTAAATCAACAGATAATATACAAGGAATAAATGAATAACTAATAAATGAATAAATATTAAATACTGAATAAAAAATAAAAAAAGAAAAAAACTATATAATAAATAATAAATGAAAATAAATTTATACAAATAAACATTTATACAACATAATTAACATAATTTTATATAAACGGACATTTATATTACATAAATATTAATAAAAACACACACACATAGATACATATATATACATAAATATGTATAAATATTTACAAATGAAAATAAATATTGACATGTATTCATAGATACCTATATATATTCATGATTAGATACAATTATATTTAACATTTTACAAATAGTGATAAATAATTAAATAAATATATATATATATATTATAAACATATAAACATATATGTATTGAAGTACATAAAAATATATAGGCATACCAAAATGATGTGGACCATTGGTTATAACCCAGGATCCCAAAATTTATTGAAAATAAAAAAAAAGTACAGAGAATTGGAGAAGATGGAATGTAAGGACCAGTGACAAACCACTGCCAAAAGAAGAAAAGAGAACATCTACATAAGAAAAAATGAGAATGTTTTACATTTAATGCAACGAGATCAGCCATATCCCCATTTTCCCAAATGATGACCTCTCCTCCAGGTCCAGGGCTTTCTCCATGCCTTTTCATCATCAGCTTGAGGCTCAATGTTTTAATCCAGTGGGGTGGGATTCTCATGTGGTGGAGGATCTTGTTCTCCAACTGGACCCATTCCCTCGGATAGTATTTTCATATCATAAATGATCATTTTTAGATAGTATTATGTGATTTGGATCATCCATCAACATAGATTCTTCCATGAATGTTGAGAAATTTCTCATGAAAAACCTCCCTGCTACTAGATCTAACAAATATGCAAGTCAGGGTGAGGGATTTCTTCCTTTCCATTTTTTTCAACTAGATTAGAGGATCATAGGGAGATCTATCCGCATGCATGGACTCATCATCCTTTGGCAATTTCTCATGCATGCTCTGTTCAAATGATACATCTTCTGTATTATGGGCCTGACCAGGAACAAATCCATGACTCTCCACACTTCATTGAAACGTGTCCGAGTCACATTCCATGTCATGGTCCATTCCATGCCCACCATTGTTAGACACTTACTGAATCAATTATATTTTCTAATAAGGATTGTACACTAACTCTGATAAAGGATCATATACACTGAATTTTTGAGGGATGGAAAATTAGATGACATTTTCGTCCACTAAATTTTTCTTACATTTGGTAAGGGACAGTTTATTATTTTCTTCAATGTATGATGTTTCAACATGTGTTCATGTCAATAAAGATGCGTTCTCAAAAAGAGAATTTTGAAAATCTTTCCATAGGTTAATATTCTAATTATTAAGATTAGTCACACTGTCTACATGTGGATCAATATCGCCCAATTCTTTTATAAACATCATGCACTAGATGTCCATGTGATTCCCCTAAAGAAATTAATAATTTTCTAGTAGAAGAATATGGAAAATAATTTCTCCACTGTGAGAACTTTTTTATGATATAGTTACGGTCCTATACATTATTGTTCTCACCGTTGTGAAGGATTGATTAATTATGGGAGTTGTGGATGGTAGTATATCGGGCTTCTTTAGAAGTTAGTGACTACAGCTAATTGGGATTGAACATCACCAACTTATTGGTCATCATCGCATCTCATTTATGCCCCTTTCTCATTACAAACATTTTCTTTAATGACGATAGTGCATTCAGGCCATTGGGTTTTATAGAGTAAGCTTCAGACATGAAAAAATTGTTCAACCCCTAGTTTAGTTTCCGTATCCAATTTGTTAGTTCCATCAATGGGTTAATATAAGGAGACTTTTCCTTGATGTATATTAGTGATGCCTACCCCCCACCACAAAACCTTCTTTTATCATTAGCTGAAGGACCACCTCGAGCCCTAATCTATTCCTTATACCCCTTCCACATTGACTGATATTAAAGAGCACTGACAGCATTCACCATTTCTAGCATTACCTTGTAGTGTTTATCTAGTTAGCCATGTTTTTTACAACTGGAACACTTCAACCCTATGTGAAAAACATCCTTAACATGACCAATGTGGGATCAATGTAAACAAAAGTCAAGTACATTCTTTCACTCAATATAGAGTTCAAATTTGAATTAATTTGAGATAATAAAAACGGTATCAATCATAGGATTGTATAGAACAAATTCAATAAGAATTAGAGAGAACATTTCAAATATGGAAATCTTTACCTTTTTCAAGTTAAATAAATCATAAATAAGTATCTAATATTTAAATTTTTTCTTGATTCTATAAGTAGTAGTTTTTATAGAAAAAACAATTATATTTTGTAGTGTTTTTTTGTAAACCTCCACTAAAAAAAAATTCTAAATTTTAAAAAATTAAAATATAAAAATTAGAATTGTTTTTAGATTAATCAAAATAAAAAAAATATTTTTAGGACGATTTAAGAACAATTGGTAAAAAACACATTAATTTTTTTTTTCAGAAATATTTACTTGAATATTCAAAATGACTGTTAAAAACCTCTATGAAACAAATTTTTTCTTATAATAATGTTGGAGAACCCCATATTACCTTTTGGGATTTCTCAGAAATGCCTGGTGATTCTTAATGTAAGATTTCTCCCACATTGAGTATTCTTTAAAGTAGGACCAAAATCTATGAAGGGATTCCATGCCCTTTTACATTTTTCACCCAGTCCAAAGGCATGGATTCCCTTTTGGACTTTTCAATAAATATATGAAAAAATAATTGACATCCATAACTGGTTTTTTTAATATAATAATGAATAAAATCCATTAATCAAATTAAAAATATATATATTTGAATATTTAAATTATATCTATAAACAAATATAATTGTTTTGTTTCTTTGAATTACACAAAAATACATATATATATATATATAAATTATCTAAAAATAAATTTTTTATATCCCTAAATGAACTAATTTAAAAATTATATTTTAAACTAATTTATAAGTTAAGTTGATAATTATGTTATTTTCAACGTTATTATTATTATTATTTTATTATTGTAAATATATTATAATTTAATTAATAGTTATTAAAAATGTAATAACTAAAAGTTAATTATAATAACATAATTAATAATACTCCATCGTAATGTAATTAATAATATAATACATAATAGAAAATATGTATACATGTATTTAAATGTTAAAATTGTATGTATTTTAAGTAATAATGTTTAATACATTTATTTTAGATTTTGTATGTTATATTTCTGATTTATTTGAATTATGTTTCATATGTTGACTCAATTTTACAAATTATTTTTATATTTTATTTTTATATTATAATTTAATCAATTTCAAAATCACCTATATGAATAATAATTACATTTCTAGTAGGTGATTTTGAATGTCTATAAATAATATAGTCGAAATAAAATCTAAAACAAATTTGATATGGTTACTGATCATTTTAAAATTAACCTAAAACAATAATAATTTCAAAATAAATATATAAAAATTTATTTTTAATGGAAAAATATTTTACGTTTCGATTATTTTATATATTTTAGGTCAAATTTATAAATTAAATTTCGATTTCCAATATAATGTACTTTATGTGCCAAAATTTTGTAATGTGTAAAATTTATGTTCTTAATAAATAGTGTTTGTTCCATTTAAATGAATTATTGTATATTATATTTATGAACTTATTTTTATTTTCAAGAAATTTTTTCAAATTTAAGATATGTTTTTTGTTTTAATAATTTATTTATTTTTTATATATTATATGTGATTATTTTTACCTACTTGAAATATATTCTCCTTTCCTATGATTCATGTTTTCGACATTGAGATCCTATAAAATTTAAATTATATGTAAAATATTAATTAAAATTGAAATGGTCTTTAAATATGTAAAAATTGGTTGATGGTAAAAAAAATTCTAAATCCATAGAATAATATATAGGATATAATACATAGTTGTTTGAAATTATTTAAGTCAATATAAAACACTTAAATGAATGATTATAGTAATTGTCTTTGATAAAGACCCTTTCCCAATATCTGTTTAGTGAATGGGAAACCTATATCAAGATTACTGATCTCTATGTTTGGGTGACATATGATGAGTTGGAGAGGGATATTCATCGGGTGATGGAACCTTGAATATATACTGCTCTATATGTGACTCATCCAGAGGTACTATCATAGAACATGCTTTTCTAAGAACTGGATTTTATCATTACTAAATAGGAGCACTGATAAATTGTTAGCCATTATAAGTGCTAGTTAAAAGCACGGATAAAGGAAAACTTATCAGTGCTAAAAAAGTACTGCAAAAAGTGTAACCATTATCAGCACATTATTTATCACAAATCTCAATATGAATTTGTCAAATTTCCTGTAGACACTACTATGAATGTCGAAATATGTAGAGATATCATTTTTCAACACTAAATAAAATCCACAATAAAGCATTCATTTTAACAATATTTATTAAGGGCAGATAAAGGCCCCCAATTATTTGGGCTTTTTAAATAAGCACTCATAATGTATGGTCATTATCATGGATTTTATCAGGCACTCATAAAGGGTCTTCCCACGTATCATCCCCACAACATACTTTTTGTTCTTCAGTGTCATGCTTTATAAGTGTGGGTGCCCCACTATCATAATGTGTCATGGTAGTAGGGGATCAACACCAGCACACACATCCACAAACATGGGTGACACGGGTGGGGTCATACCACCCCACCCTTGAGGGACAATACATGACACAACTAACATGCTCCCTCATCCGAGCCTAAACATGGCCTCAACAACCTTCCATGTTGTCCACAACGAAATGTTATTATATGTACAAATAAAAATAAACCAATAAAAAATAAAAATAATAAAAAAATATTTATACAGTTTACATAATAATACAAATAAAAATAAAAATAAATAAAATGACTAAATATTAAAAATATTTTAATTAAAAAATATTAATTGATTTAATATATATCTATATATTACAAAAACTAATAAATTACATATATTAAATATTGATAAATAAATTGAATAATTTTATATAATTTTTAAAATTAAAAAATGAAAATCAGTCAATTAAAAAATGTTAAAGTTTATATTAAATAAATAATTATGAATAAAAATGAATAAATATAATATACACACACATATATATGTATTAAAAATATTAATAAATAGAATATAATGAATATAGTCTTGTAAAATGAATAAATTGTAATAATAAAAAAACAAAAAATGAATAAATTACAAAATTATTAAAACAATTATTAACGACATAATTTTTAATAGAAATATATAAATTATATATATATATATATATATTAATTATAAATTTTATTGAAATCTATTTACTAAATTAAAATTTATAAAATCCATAAAATGTAATAATTAAAAAAATATTAATGTCTTAATCAATTTTAATCATTATTATACATAATTATTCTTGAATATATTAAATATTTTTAATTTCTAAGTATATTTATATACATTTATATATATTTATGTATATATATCAATATATATAATATTTATGAAAAATGGTTTATATAATACAATGTGTATATGCTTACATTAAAATAAATCCTATATTTAGTGATGCAGGTTTATAATTAAAAATTAATATAAATTTTAAAATATTGATAAATGATATTGAGTTATGGAAATTTAAATGAATATTGTTTTATTTTGAAATTTAACATTTATCAAATATGTTATTCATTGATTTCACACATACATATATGTAATTAATGCATTTTAATATATGAAAAAGGGACAAACCAAGGGTTGTAGCCCCTAGACTCAAAATTTATTGAAAATAAAGTTAATAGAAAGTACAAGAGGAGATGAAAAAATTATGCATTAAAAAACACAATCATAAAAAATGAAAAATGGATAGTTTCCTAGAAGAAATAGAAATAAATCATCTAAGAGATCAACCACAACACATAACTCTTGGATGACAGACCATGCTTAATGTTTTGGGTTGTTTCCATATCTCATCATCCTCTTAGGGATCACAATTTACATCTTGTGGGGTTGGATCCTCAAAGGTATGAGGATCCTACTCTCTAGTTGGACCCGAGCCCTCCAATAAAACAATACCTTTATCTCAAATGCCTCTATGCTTGGTTAAAATATATTCATGGAAAATATACGTACTATTATATATCTTTATGATGTCATGGAGAAAAAATATTTTTATTATCAGAGTCTGGTGGAGTCATAATAGTGTTAACCCTGTCTTGAGAATTATACAAACTACCAGCTTCAGCTACTATAGATTGTTTCTCCATGATCAACACCATCACCTCATTTGGGTGTTAAAAAGTTGAAATATTAATGGGGAAAACTATTTTTTTACCTTATTTCTATATACCACCAATCAATTAATCCTCCTACAATAGATATTGATGAATTTTATTTTGAACATCAAATTACTAGGAAACATGCTCCTCATCTTCATCATGAGTTGAGAAATCCACTACATCGCCCCACTTATGCTGGTCCCTTTCGGGATATTATTAAATGGACCAATGCACCACAAGTGAAACATGATTTGAAACCTCCTAATGATAATTTCTTGATGCACAAGCCTTTGGTCCATGTTCCACTAGGCACTAAGTCCAACAGCCTCCTCACATCTTGTGACATGTATATCCTAAAAAGAAATCATACTAGAATAGGATTGCATTCCCTTTAAAGGATCAACCTCACTAAAATCCTTCATATTATAAACCCCAATATCTTTATGAGATGATACTAAACATACAATATATTAAACTTCATTATCTAAATTATCCTTGTAGGAACGAAAAAAACCCTATTGGCCATATTCTGCCACATCAATGCCCTTAAGAAAATTTCCATTGCCTGGCTGTGGAAACATCACTTCAGCAACCACATTGAGATGAAATTCATGGCGGATAATATTCTTACTAGTAAAGTACACTGTCCTCTTTTAGTACATTCATTCATCAAGTTCATAAAAAATATTAAAAACATAACACATCACCCTTGTAGCTCAGCATGTCATGCCCAATATCCCAAGATGAAACAAGTGGTTTTATCCTTTTTAATCCTTAGCTATAATTCATAATTATTAGTTAATAGATAGAAATTATCAACTAAAGGATCAATAAAATAAACCTCAATTAAAAAGTGAGAGTAATATCCATTACTGGATAATCTTGTTTTCTTGTCCATCTCAATGGGAATTTCGATGGATTGAGAAATCTCATGAAGAATCACGGGGTTCCATAGAATAAATTTTAGTCCAAATAAATTCACACATAATTTCACTATGGAATTAGAAGTCTCAATTAGATTGAATTTATATTCCCATTCAATAATGTGGAGGAACCCTAATTTGAGAGAGACTGTACCAAAACTCCATGCCATCATTTTCATTACATTATAAGTGAAAATTAGATGCATGAAACCTCATCCCATTGAAACACATTTTTAATTTTAGAAACCCGAAATATTGGGAGATGATCGACTAAATCCCCAACCATCAAAGATATTGAACCACTCAAAAAGAAGCAAAGAGAAATGTTCAAATACATTCCATGTTTCATGCATTCTGAAAAAACATCCTTATCTACCATCACATGAACAATGATTCCATTACATTGAAGGACTCTATATAAAAATCTATGGATCTGATGAAATGAGAGTCCATTTTAAATATCTATTTATACATTTATTTTTATTAACATTTACTTTTTTAAATATGTTTTAAATATTTATATTTAATATGTATTCATTTCTATTTTAACATATATATAATATTAATTTTTTTAAATTATCTCAATAATTAATAATAGTTATTCATTTTATAAATCTATTATTTCTTATTATTTTGTATTTCATTAATAGAATCTATATATTATATAATTTCAATTTTCAACATAACATATATCAAACTTATATGTATATACACAGTAATTTTAGAGAAACATATATTTACATAATTAGTTAAATCTTTTATAGAATCATATACACCTAATATTTTTTGTAATTTATTCGAATTATAATATTAATTTTATAATTTAATTTATTAACATAATATATTTATTATATTATATTTTTAATTGTTATAATTTATTAATATATTTTTAACATAATTTTAGTAAGTATTATTTTTTCATTTTCAATATTTTTAAATTCTTACTAATTTTTCAAATCAGTCATTTTCTAATATTTCATTATATATATTTATATAATATGTTTTAATATATCCAATATGTATTCATCTTCATTTCAATATATATCCATATATTTTTTATATAATTTTTATAATAAAAAAACATTTCATTTTTTCAATATTTGTAATGTTAACCCATTATTATTTATTCAATTTCACCCATTATTAGCATTCATTAATTAAAAAATATATATAAATTAATAATGTTAAATTTAATTTTGTAAATAAAAATTTATCAATAAACATATTTATAAATGAATATTTACTGTATTTATAAATTTATGTATTTATAATTGTAAATAAAGAAATAGTTTTTTGTTAAAATTATTTATATAATTTTAAATAAATATCTATATATTTAAATAATTATAAATTTATAAAAAATATATTTAAGTAATGAATATATTTACTATATTTATTTTTATTTTTATATTTATTTATTATATATATAATTATATAATATATATAATGATATGAATATATTGATATTTACTAATATATAATTATAAATAAATTTAAAAATATATATATTTATAAATATATTTACAAATTTATTAATTTATAAATATATTTATTAATTTATATTTTTTATATTTGTAAAATTATATATTTATTTTTATAAATAAACAGTTATAATGTTTTAAAAAAGTATATATATAATTATAAAAAAATTTATAATAAAATAATTATAAACATGCAAAAAATATATTTAAAAAGTGAATATATTTAATATTTTTTATTTTAATTTACTATATATCTACATATAATTATATTAATATCCATATTTATATAAATATATTTAAAACTTTATTCAAATATTATAAAATATATTTACAAATATATTTATTTATAATTTAAATTATAAATATTTTTTAGTGTGAAAAAATTGATGATAAAGAAGTCATTTATTAGCACTTATTATTATAGCACTCAAGAATCTCCACTTTATACATGCATTTTTTGGAAACATCGATAAATTCTTCCCCAGTCTCTAAAAAAGAACTATAACTGAACTAATTTTAATCGTGTCGTTCAAGCTCCCATGGAAGTTCATATTTGCTGTCGGCCCCCTCGATCTATCTCAAACAAATCAACTCTAAAATATATTGTATGTTATTTTTTTCTCCTCCACTGTAGTTTTTTGATTAAAAAGTATGAAATATCATCCTAGAAGAGTTCTCAAATAGGAATATTTTTTGTATTCTCTCATTTTCTACTTCACAGTATGGTGGAAGATATGATAGCACTATATCTTCTCAAATTTTTCACATTATTATTACATAGGGGCTACAATGTTTGTTTTTATAAGACTAGATATAATGGATTGTTTTTCTTACATGTCACTTATCCCACATCAAATTACCACATAATAAACCACTCTTTACAAAATAAATTGAAATTATATATAGTTCTTAAATATGGTGTTTCCCGCCACAATATGTCTCAGACTCTTCACCCCTCTACCTTAGGGGACTGTTTTCATAAATGATCTTTTTAATGAGTTTTGCGACATATTTATATCTCTTTCCAGCTTTTATTATTGTTATATCCTATTAGTTTTATGTTTTATTTCCTTATTTTCATTTCTCTATAAAATATTGTAGAATAATGGATTAGGACATAACAAAATAGATCATTCTCATTATATAATATTTTCAAATGTGGAATTTGTGTGGCTTGAATGTTATTATTTCATTATGGTTTCTTCTACGTTAATTATACGTGACTCCAACTGAAATCCATCATGTTGTGGTATATATTGATAAAATGTTATTTTTTGAATATTTCCTCCAGTGTCTCCAATGCTCATTCTCAATACTAATTCTATAATAAATTGGAGAATCCACATTATGCTCACTGAGTCATATGGGATAATCTATATTGGATAGTATGAGTGGGCAGTGTTAGCCATGTTGATTGAGCCACACTGGTAGTTCTGAGATAGGTGACTAGCTTATAAATTGGGATGGCTCCCCCATAAATGGAAATTGGATAATCCACATTATTCTCTCTTCAACTTGTCATAGATTTTATTCATGATTATTTTAATTCATTAGATACCCCCTGCTTTTATTTTCTATTTTCCATAATGGTAATTAATGATAGTCTAATTGATTAAAATATTTATTGATGTATTTTGATATGTTTCCATTATTAATTCGATGATATGTGTAATAATTTTTTAGTTTTTTTAATTATTCAATATAATAATTTATTTAGATTTAATGATTTAGTGACATATAGCGTAATAATATTTTTAAAAATTTAGACATTTAAACCTCAAAATGAATGTGTTTTTCCAACAAAATTAAATAATGATATTATCATGATATAAAGTAAAACAAAAAATTTAAATGATTCATTTTATAATTTGTCATATAAATGAAATTAATTTTAACTATATTATGATTTCTTTATGATATTTATAACATTTAAAAATATTACTTCAAATTAAATAATTATGTGTTTTGATTTAATTTTTTTAAATGCGATAAAAATGAATTAAATTTGTATCATTAAAAGTTATTTTGGAAGCATTAGTCGGTAAATAGAATAAATTGAAACTTATTTCATTATATATTTTTTTTGATATTAATGAAGGATTATTATATTATATGAATTGATAAGATTATATTCATTAATATTTTGTACATGACATATGTCGAATTAAATATCATTGAATTCAACAAAAACATTGACTAAATCGTAAATATAGTGGCAGCCTATGTAGTGAGGTTTTGATAATTCATTTTTTAGAGTGTGTGTATTTTTTATAATTATATTTCATATAATTAGTTTTAATGTATTTTTTTCAGAGGTAATTAGTATAGACTTTATGGGTTATGTCTAATTTTATTGTCTTTATGATACTTTCTATAATTTTGTTTAATGTATCTTTTACAAGATAAGAACTTATATCATTTAAAAAATATTTTTTGAACTTATTTGATTTGATTTAATGTAATATGGATTTTAGTTATCTATGAATTTAAAGTACTTATTTTTAATAAATGTTTTTAGTTTTAATAAACAGGTATTGTAATAAAATCTCAATAATTTAGTATGTATGTTTTGTAATTTTTTTAAAAAATATTAACTGTAATTTAATTGGAATTAGTTGGAGTTTGTATGGATGAAGGTTTTCATTTGGTCTGTGTTTGAGAATATGGGATTTTTCATCAAGAAATATATCATGAAAAATATTAGGAAAAGTGAGTTGGGTATACTTTAAAGTGTTCATTATGTATGAGAATTACTTTAAGAATGATTCATTCTTAATATTTCTATTAATGTGTTTAGAACCAATTATAATTGAAATGATTATGTGAGTCTCATGTTTTTTTCTTTTAAATATTTTTAAATATCTTATTAATTTTAATTAACATGTTTCATGTATATATATAAATTTTATTATTTCCATGTATAATTATTTTGAAAACTATTTAATTTTTTTATAAAAGATAAATAAATTATTTATTAATTGATTCTTATTATGAAAAAAAATGTTTTAATGAAAGAGTTGATGTATTTTATCTCTTGAGTTAAATTATATATTGTATTTTAAAGTGAGTCAATGCAATTATTACTTAATAAAGTAAAATTTTCATATTTTAAACTGATTATTATATTCATATATGCATATATTTTAATCTAATAATATTTTTAATGAGTTTTAACATGCTTATATAATTAATTTATAGATCTGTTTCTTATTTGGGATGTTTTATTTTTAATAATAATTATAAAAGAATTTTGATGATAAGAATTTATTTATTTCATTGGTATCATCGTATTTTATAGAAATAAATGATATTCGTCATATTTTATGAAACAAATGTGATTTTTCTTGACCAATTTTAGGTGTAATTTATGGTTTGGGTGAGTATATTTTTAAAAGAAAATGATTTTTTGATACTCAAAATTCAGACTCCTTTTATTTTTTGGTTAATTTAATTGGGGTGAGATTTTTTGGTAATATGATAATGGTTTTGGTTATGATTTCATTCATTATAAAATTATGTTTTTACTATTAGTTATTATTATGCTTTGAGTTAGAATGTTTTTAGAATACTTAATTTAGCATGGATATGCTTGTATTAAAATATTTACATGATGTTTATGGTGTATAAATTGGTTCAATGGTTATATGGATTTATAACTAATATTTTAGATTTTGACCATGTGAAATATTCTTAGGTGGTAATATTGGGTATGAGTTTGATTTATTTTTCTTATGAAATATGAAAATTTAATATTTATTTGTGATATTTCCATAAAATTTAAGGTGTTTTATAAATAAAAAACTGATATAATGAGTAAAACTAAATAAAATTTGTATTTAGAAGCTAACTAGAACATATAATAAGTGGATTTCATAGTTTAATATATTTTTGTAATGTTTAAATGTAAAATTGTGAAATATAGGAATCAAATGGGTAATTATAGTATATTCATGGTCTTCTAGAAAAAATACATGCTTAGATTAAATTATTTATTTCTATTAACAATGGTACAAAATATTATTATTATTTTGATCTATTTAGTATCGTTATGAATGGTTTTAGTGCCACCGATAAAAAATTATAATTTAAAACAAATTTATCTCAAACACATTGAAGATTAAAATATATGGGAACAATTTTATAATGTTTCTTATAATCTCCCCTAGCCATAAATTTCGAATGGATTCTATTATGATTGAAAATACTCTATTTGATACAACTATAAAGGTTTATACAGCTATTTGTGGTAGATATCTTATAGGGATCTGTGTGATTTATATAAGAGGAATTAGAATGTTTTAGATCTCAATAATACAAAATCCATGCTTACCAAATTTTATGGAATCTTTATTAATAGAATGTATTTGAGGTGTTTTTTTGTAAATAAAATAATGGTTTTGGATATATTATAATATTTGAAATATAGGTGAGGCTATTGTCTCTACTATTTGGAAAATAAGGGTTTATTGTGTGTTATAGTATAAGTGTTTTTTGGAAGAGGTGAATGCCCAAAATGATGAACCATCCCACAAAGGTAAAAATGTTGACTTGTAGAAACTCTCGGCTTCTTGGACAAGTGACGGTGAATTGATAGTTAAGTTAGGAAATGAGGAAGAAATTCAAAAGGTGGTTGATCAAAAACTCTCACTTGAAAACATTACTGTCTTTAGGAAGGGTATGCAAATTTTAGTATTTGACTCTACAGTCATTTCTAAATCTTGTCCTAATCTAGTTATGGATAATGAATTCTTTTAGATTATATCATACCAGAAGGTGGATTCTTTGATTGTACCCTCAATGAAATCTACAGAGGGTAATCTCATCTCTCAATTTCATACTTGTTCCATGGAGAAACAGGATACTACATTGGGCTATTCTTCAACTGAACCACTAAAGCGGGAGGGGATGAAGACTCTATCGACAAGAGATACATCTCACAAAAAAGGTGAGGAGTAACAAGAGGATAAATCTGACTCTGGTAGTACTAATGCTAAGAAACTAATTGAGCGACTTAAATTCCTTCCTCTAAGTAGGGAGAGATCGCATGGAAGGGGACATGCATCAGGTCATGGCATAGTTGGCTGGCATGATGTTTGTGATGTGGAAAGGTAGCTAAAAGAATTATTTAAGAAAAGTCATGGTATTTAGATTCTGCTTTGGTGTTTTTGCTATGTTTTCCTGTTCCCTCATAGACTTCTTTCTTTTTATTTCATTTAATAAAAGTTTCACCACCTCCACCTTTCTAAAAAAATTATATTCTCCTTGACCATGTGTCAAAATCTTGTTAAAACATGACCATTTATATTATAAGGAAATATATCTATGCACAAAATTATAAATCCATGTCACAATTAAATGACAAGAAAAAACAAGAATTTCCAATTGAATTATAAGGAAAAATAATAAATATATTCTATTTACCAACATATATATTACAATAATTTTGTTCGATAAAACACAAATCAAGAAGCTAGACCAAAATCCACATGATTACCACATGTATTTTCATTTCATGTCACCATTTTATAAAATGATAACTTATTAAGAAAGAAAACTAATAACATTCAAATGTTGTGTTCCCTTATTATAATTATCTATTTCATTATACTTTGATTATGAATATATTTTTTGTATTTATTTATTTTTTATACAAAATTAATATTTCATTAACAAAATATGATTAATATGAATTAATAATGGATTCTAGATAATTGTATGACAAAATATTTCGATGATCTGGATAAAGAGTTCATCATGTTTTCAACCGAGAATGCATATGATGTTTCTCAAATCATTCTTCATGGTTTAAAATGTTGTTATTTATGAAATATTATCCTAAAAGAGTTGGACAAACATGTTATTTTCCATAGAATAGAACTGATCTGTAAATGATGGACAAAACATGTGTAAAAACTGAATGTACACACTCATTGGGATGATACTATGGTTTATGGATCATTTGATATTAATAAAATTGTAAATTATGATTGAGATCATATAAAAGAAATGACAATGAAAATTTAATGTAAATTTTTTGATTGTACAATGTTTTTTGTGATGTTAAATCATAATTATAAGAGATGATTGAAATCAAATGGTACTAAAATACAAAAAATTGGCAGCTATATTGATGTTATAGAATTCAACTACTGGTAGAGGATAGACAAAACATTAACTATATAAATACATGTTTTATGTAATATATATTTTACCATAATAAAATATCATACGTCATTAAAAATATTATGCAAAATTAATTCACTGATCAATGGGAATGATCTTTAAAAAATGCATGTCAAAATCGTTCCATTTTATTTCACAAGGACTTTGAATCATTCATAAAATTCCCTAAGTGTGTAAAAATATATATATATAAGAAATTTTAGTCAATTTTTTTGAAAATAGTATCTCATATTCCTATAATTACATAGTTTGATTGAGTATATGGATTTTAAGGTGAGTAAATTGGCATACCATAATGATACAATAATTAATTATTGGATGTTATGTCATCCAATAGACCATCCTTGATGGAATAAAATTAAATATAAGTATCCTAAATTTGTAAATGATCTAAGAAACATCCGTCTTGAATTATCTATACATGGAATAAAAAATATGGGTGTACATAGTATTAAAAACATTACATGTCATGATTTGAGTGGATAATTATAACATTCCACCATGGTTTTGGCTAATGTGAAAATGCATTATGATTTCCCTACATATATCATAAATACAACCATGTAATGATAATGGTTTTTTATTTTTCTCAGCTAATCAAGTATCTGAAATTGTTGTGGGATGTTGGTGTTACAATGTATGATGCTCATATAAGTGAAAAAGTCTCATTGATTGATATGTGGTACGGTATATTAGAAGACATTCCTATTAATCGAAATAGTTCTAGATATAAGATATAGCTAATATTGGGTTGTACCATTTGTGAATAATAAACACAGTCAGTTCGATTGAAACATTCCTACTCTATTTTTAGGACATCATAAATTATAACATTGATGGCATAAATACTGATGTTTGATGAAAAACATTTGATTGTAATATTGGACAAGGTACAACACCATCTGTACTAACAGGTGTTCAACTGGTCGATAATGTAAAAGATATCGACATTGATTTTGGTAAACCATTATCAAAAAACAAGCAAAATGATTTTGAAAAAAGTTAAATATTTTATTGGGATTACAATACTATAATTTATTTTATGATATTCATTTTCATGATTTGATTCATGTAGAAAAATATAGATTTGAAAGTGTTATTGGATTTTTACAAAATGAACTTATAAAAACATAATATGTAATCAAGGATAGGTTGAGAATCATTGACATGGGGATAAGAGATTACTTAATTTTGGTGAAGGGTAAATGTTGTATTTATCTTCCTCTAGTATCTTACACCTTCTTGAGATAAGAAAAAATGAAACTTTTCATTTTCTTTAATGGTGCTGATGCATAAATGGGGTATTCAAAAATAATATCAATAATTTTATATCAGTGACTATTTTTCATTTACAGAGATAGAAAACACATGAAATCCATTTTTTGATTAAATATTTGATTCTTGTAACTTTAAATTCAATTCTACCGAATTATTATTGATGTTTCCATTAATACTCAAAGTGTGTATTTTCAATTTAAAATGATGGTTTTGAAAAAAATAGTGTCATACTAAACAAATGAGGAAACACATTTGGATTGTTTTTTATTTAATGGAAATGATCTATAATCCATTTGTGACATGTATGAATCAATTACACCACAATCTGATGAACGATGTTATTGGTATTACTCAAATTGTGAGATTCTAGTTTCAAAATTAAATTTTAGTAAAGTATTGTTTAATATTTATGTTTAATATATTTAATTATAGTTTTACTAATATAATATTTGTATTCATGTGGATCCGATTTCTCATTTGGGGTTCTTTTTTCAGTAATTGATACCATGATCATGCGTTTTTTAGAGGGGGTTGAGAGTGAAACATAATAAAAAATTGATGTTCTTTATTGATATTATTAAATTGTACTTGCAAATTTAATTGTAAAAAAATGTATGGAATTCCTATAATATTTTCTGTTTTTATATTTATGATTTATTTTTTATTTAAATAAAATTAGTACTATTCAATATCTTTTATATTTACTTATTTTTATTATAGTAGTGTGATCTAATTTTAACAACACACTATAGCTGCAAAGAATTTATCAATACTACTTCTGGAAAGGATATAGGTGTAGATTTATCAGTGCTATATGTAGTGAAGATAAAGGCTTACCTTTATCAGTTATATTTTTAGCACTGATGAAAGTCTCCCTTAATCAGTACTTCTCAAACACTAACAAAATGGGCCCTCTTTTAACCGTTCTTTGATCAACAATGCATTCTTAGTGTTTTTAGTTGTATTAAAATCTTATTACACAGTGGTTCCTTGGGATTACAATTTGTTTGAGGAGGATGCGGTCTCTATTAGGGTTTAATTAGGGGAATGGTTGAATAAGAAAAATAATATTTTAACTTTCTTAGTAATAAACATGGCATACCTAATAGTGTTCTAACTGTATTCCCCTCAGTATACTCATTTGGACTCCCACACATTTGTGGAAATTTTTCATCAGTCCAAGGAAACATGTCTATAAAAAATTACAGGACTTCACATGGTACACTGCATTATAATTTTTAATTGTCCACAAAATTTGTGTATGTGCTGTAATTTCAGAAGAAATAAATTTTCAAAATTGGTTCATTCCAAAACTCGTGAAAAAGATCAAAAATCTTTAAAAAAATAATATTGGAAAAGTTGATAGGTTTATGATATGATATATAAGGATCATCCCAGATGTATCAAATTTTCCCAAATTTACATCAACTAAAAAACTACATCCAAACTTATTCCCAAAATAAGTATTATTCTTTCAATTCCAACATACATTCCCAAAAACTACATTCATATAAAGAAATATCTCTCAGTTCCTAAGATTGACTCAACTCGTGAGATGCAATAACTTACCTCAAGGACCACTCCCAACACCTCTATCTAGTCATAATATAGTTAAACTATTAAAAATCAGAATCGAATCACCATTCGCTAACACCCCCTATGTTATAACAACCAAAATACAGTAGAATATATTAATTTCAGAAAAACATTAAACTCATTTTGTTTTTTGGGGGAAAAATAAAACAAGTTCATACCTTGATTAGATTAGGATGTTACACCATAATAAGTATTTTTAGGTAACATTTAAATAAATTTAATGATTAAAATATATTAATAATTTTTTTTCAGAATATATACACTTAATAAGTTAAAGTAATGAAATTATACCGAAAACGTTCTAGTAAAAATCCATAGTTCCTAACCATATAAAAAATATTAAATGAAAAGTGAACAGACTTGAAAGATAATAGATGGGGTCAAACATTGAGCTATGAACTCATCTAAGAAAAAATCTACCAGTTAAGGAATGTTGGATCATTCCCATAATCATAGTCATAATCATTATCATCATCATCTCTAGTCTCCCTTTTTGACTGTGATCATAATTGATTTATAATCTCAAGGATCCTCATGTTGGAATTATCTTAATTTGGGGAGAGATGAATATTTGATTCCATAGAAGATGACCTGGTAGTAATATTCAATGGAATACTGGATTAATTGGTCTATGGACCTCTTTTTGGAGGAACCAGAGAGCCTCCAATATTTCCTATGTTTACATTACCACCATAAATAAAATAATTAATGGAAACTCGAATACCATTTCTATATGATCAAAAATGAGTTTGATCCAGCAAAACCATTTGAATTGCACTATCACTCTCAATATTTGAGATATTAACCATTCTCCAGAAATTCTCAAGGAGTTATTTTGAATTTCTTCAAGAAAATTTACACTCTAATTGTCATCAGCTTTCTAAATTCAATCACCCTACATAGTATTCCATGAAAAACAATCTTTTAACAGTCGTACAAAGAAACCTAGCTCATCAATTGGAGAAATAGAACTATTGGACAGTACACTAACACCATCATCTGCAGACTATCTGACAACAAATACAGATAGAGTGCCATGCTCAGCCACATACCTGGAGACATCATCACTGCTCCTGAAATCTAGTTCATTACCTGCAGCAGGAACCCTAATAACGTTGAAAACATGATTTAACTCTTCTCCAATACCCACACATCGAATTTTAACATGTATAATTTAACATTTTTCTTCAAAACCCCTCTTGAGTGGGGATTTGATTTTCCCCCTTCCTCTACTCAGGAATACGATCTTTTATTTGTTGTGATGGTGTTCTTCAGATTCATTCACTCTTAATGGCTACCTATATTTGTTCCTTCCTTACCTTCCACTAATAACATCACCATGAAGCTATTCTTATGAGGTCGATGATCATTTATACAATATAAGGTTGAAGTAGCTCAACCTTCATGCGAGACATGTGAATGATATTTCCGGTTGACGTAAGGCGGTGGGGTTAGCATAATATTTCAAAAATATTGAGTTAGCTCATCCTAGTGAAAGAAGGATTTCACTAGTGTGAAAATATTGGGAATTAATATATCTGATAACTACAAAAAAGGTTCTTCGCAGCTGGTTTTTTTGCGATTAACATTAGTTTAAAACTCAGATAAATGATGCACAAAACATTCTAAAAGCGTTGCTTATAAGCATGGTAGAAATCAATTTGTGGGGTTTTTTATTTAGATGTGTTTCATTTTGTGGTTGGGTTTTTCGTATTTTGGTGTTTGTATTTTTCTTATTTTTTATTTTAATAATAAATTAATTTATTTTTATTAATATATTATTTATTTATTTATTTATTATTATTTTTTACTATTTTTATTATATTTTAATAACTATTTTTTATTATTTATTTAGATAAATAAATAAATAAATTTTATTTTTTATGGTAATTTAAATTTAATTTATTTTTTATTTTTTATTATTTAATTATTACTTATTTATTATTTCATTACTCTAAATTTCTATCATATGTCATGCATAAATCTATCATATATATTTGTTGGGAGATATTTAAACCCCTTACCTCTTGGATATTCTAAAAAGGCTTTAACATTTTAGAAACCTCTTCTCGTGGTCAATAAACATAATGTAATATACTTATATATATAATAACAACGATATTAAGAGATAATAAACAATAAATATATAACATAAAAGAAAAAAATAATTATAATTTAATACATAATATATAATAAGAAAGTACTAAATAAATAAAGAATTAATATGCATTATATAAATAATAAATATGTAATAAATAAAAAACTATTAAATATTAATTAAATATGTAATCCATAATAATTAAAATAGTAAATGAATAATAATAATAAATAATAAATAATATATAACTAATAAATAAAAGAAAACATAATAATAAATTATAAATGAATAATAAATAAAAAACATTTTAATAATAAAAATAAATACATAGTAAAAAATAGTTAATAAAAAATAATAAATGATAATAAATAATAAATAAATAAATTATAAATAAAAAATAATTTTTTAATAAATAAATAATTGAAAAATAATTATTCAATAAATAAAAAATATTAAAAAATATAAAAGAAAAAAAATATTACATAATCCATAAATAATATAAATAAATTAATCAAAATCATAATAGATGATAATAATAATAAAACTGTAATAAATAAAAATTAAATACTCGACAAACAAATAATAAGTATATATGAAATGAATAATTATTATTTAATTAATAATTAATAATTAATAATTAATAATCACTAATTACTAATTACTAATTACTAATTACTAATTTCTAATTACTAATAAATAATTAATAGTAACTTCTAAAAAATATTAAATAATAAATAAATATTTACTTTATAATATATAATTAAAAAATTAAAAATTAATACATATCTTTTAAAAATTAATTTTTTAATAAAATAATAACAAATTAATTGTTATAATATATAGATATATATATATATATTTATATATATTTAACAAATAAAATATATATAATGATAATAATATATTTATAAAGACAAATAAATATATTTAATATATATAAGTAATAAATAAATTATAAACAAAAAAATTATAAATAATAATTAAGTAAAAAATAAAAAAGAGATAAATATAAAATAATAAATATTTAAATATATAACATATAAATGAATAATAATTCATTAATAACACTTTAACAAAAAATCAATAATAAAATAATTAATGATAAAAATAAATAAATAAGTAATAAGTAATAATAAATAATAAATATTATGTAATAATATATAATTTATAGTAAATAAATATTAAATAATAATTTAAGAGTGAATTAATAATAAATCATTGATAATTTTAATGTATAATTAATAAATCACAATGGAATAACTAATAAATGATCAAATAAAAAAAAATAAAAAATGAACAATAAAAAATTCTTTGATAATAAATATTAAATGAAAATAAATATCTATAAATAAATATACATTGACATGTATTTATTTAAATATATATAATCAAAAATTTATGTTACATAACTATATATAAACACAGACACACATATAGTTGTATATAAATATATATATATATATATAATCACTGGAAAAATATATATATATAGACATTAAATATATAAATATATAAATATATTTATAAGTATTTAAAATTGTATGTAAATATAGACAAATAATCATAAATACATAAAAATATCCATCTATATATACAATTATATATAATTTTTATCAAATAATAAAAATTGTATAAAAATTATAAATAAATGTACATAAATATATAAATGTATATACGAATATATATACATGCCAAAATGATGCGGACCACCGGGTATAACCCATGATCCTAAAATTTATTGAAAATAAAATAATGTACAGAGAATGGGAGAAGATACATTGTGGAGACACCAAAACATGCAGAATTCCTACAAGTAGGTATGTTATCTTAATCTCCTATCTTAGAGATTACCAAGTGCGAACATCATTAGAGGAAGTCTCATATGCTTAAGAGTAATCTCACCTAACGGTATGCATGATATGTGTCCCATCATATCATGTCATCCAACCGCTGAACTATATTTAAGAATATCGTTATATAATTTCAAGGTTCTCGTCATATCGGGGAACTTCCATTACCTTATAAATTCAACAAATACACCAGGACATTATTACATCATAGTCATGAGGAATAATAAAAAATATGTAATAAAACATTAAATATCCATGTAATCCAAGTAAAACCATCTGGTTCTAGGACACCAACTCTAACAAACTCCCACTAGAACTGGAGGCAACTGCCTATGGCTTTCTTTTCTCTAGACCTCAGATGATGATCTTGTTTATGTTGAATAAAGGGTTTAATCAAGGGGTCCTCCATGTTGACTTCCCGTGAAATACTACTCCCTACAACATCACTTCTCTGAGAAAAATTCTTAAAGAGATTATACTTACAAACTATGTGTTTCATATATTGATTTGACCTTGGCTCTTTTGCGTGTTCCACCATTGCAGTATTATCACAATATAGTGTGGTGGGTTCTTTAATACTATATATCACATCTAGCTTCTAGATGAAGCTTCACATCCAAATAGCTTCCTTATCCTCTGTAGAAGCTGTGATATACTCAGACTCTATTGTAGAATCTCTATCCACACTCTACTTTGAGTTCTTCCAGCTCACTACACCTCCATTCAAAGTGAAGATGTATCCCATTTGTGACTTCATGTCATATTCATCAGTCTGTAAACTAAATTATACATATCCTTTGATTATGAGTTTTTCATCTCCTCCATAATCCAAGAACATATCCATAGTATGCCTCAGATATGTTAGGATGGTCTTCACTACCATCCAATGTCGTTCACCTGGGTCAGTTTGATATCTACATACAACACTCAATGCGTAGGCGACATCTATCCTAGTACATAGTATGGAATACTGACTGAACGAATATCTAATGTATATGGATTCTTTGCCATTATCATTTTTTCCTCTTGAGTCTGAGGACACGTTTTCGTGGGATGATGAATGCCATGTGATTCGGGAAACTATCCCCTCTTGGATAGTTCCATACTAAAACAATTCAATATCTTATCAATGTATATACTTCGACGTAGGCACAGAAATATCTTGGATCTATCATGATGTTTCTTGATCCCAAGAATACATGCTTCCTCTCAAAATTCATTCATGTATAAGCATTGATTCAGCCATTCTTTAATAGACTGATAGAATTGAATCTTTTTTTCAATGAGTAATATGCCATCAATGTATACTATTAGGAGAACGATTGAACTCCCACTAAACCGTTTTTAGACACAAAGCTTGCATTCATTTTTGATAAATCCAAATTCTATTATGGCATCATCAAAATGAATGTTCCATGACTAGAATGCTTTCATTAATCCATAAATTGATTTCTGTAACATTAATTACTTATTTGAATTTTTTGGAGTCACAAACCCATCTGGTAGTGTCATGAAGACATATTCTTGAAGGTTCCCACTAAGGAATGTGGTTTTGACATCCATTTTCTAAATCTCATTGTCATGGTAAGCCATAATTGCATGTAGAATTATGATGGATTTCATCATTGCATGTAGTGAGATGATTTCATCGTAGACAATTCCTTGATGCAGTTTAAAACCGTTTTCAACCAATCATGCCTTATAGGTACTGACTTGTACTTCCATGTCCGGTTTCTTCATGAATACTCATTTGAAACCAATAGGCTTTACATCGGCTGGAGGATCTACCAAAATCCAGGCATGGTTTTGGGACAAGGAATTCATTTTAAAATTCATGGCTTCCTGCCACATGGCAACGTCTCTGCCAATTATTACTTCCTTGTAGTTTAAAGGATCATTATTATCAACTAATAACGAGTCACCATCCTTGGTAACTATAATACTCTACCATTCTGATTCTCTAACCACTCTTGTACTTCAACGTAGAAATTTTGTCTCTGGAATATATTCTTCTTCCACTGGTCTTTGTGGAATCTACTTGTGTACCAACTCTTGTGTACATTGAGCCACAACATCATCGAAGTTTATCTCCCTCCCACTATCTCATTAGCGGATGTGATCCCTATAATGGAATATGGAATGTCTTGAAACTATAACCTTTTTGTCTAAGGGTTGTATAGGTAATATCTCCTTGTTTTTTAAGGTATCCTATATAGGTACACATTGTTCCTCAGGGTGCGAGTTTGTTACCTAAAGAGGCCTTAACAGACGTTTCACTACCCAACACATGTAAATTTGGCTAATTAGATTTTCTTCCACTCCAGAACTCTTATGAAATACCATTTAATGATTTACTTGGTACTTGGTTTTTCATGTGTGCTACTACTTGTAACGCATATTCCCAAAAGGATAATGTAAGACTCGCATGAATCGTAATTGATCTCACCATGTCTAATAGGGTTTGGTTCCTCCATTTTCACAAACCATTCCACCAGGGGATGTTTGGAGGAGTGAGTTCGGATAGGATCACAAACTTTCGTAAGTAATCAATGATGTCTTGATTAAGATATTCTCTACCTCATTCAGAGTGTAATTTCATAATCTTCTTACCATGCTGGTTCTCAACATTATTATTTTATTCCCTAAACTTATAAAGAGAATCCGAATTATAAATCATTAAGTAGATATATCCATATCTACTAAAATAATTAGAAAATGTTATGATGTATGAGTACCCTCCACTTCCTTCAACTATAAATGGTCCACACACATCAGTATTAACCTATTAAAGAAGTTTTTTCCCTTTCACCTTTCCAACAAAATGGGGATTTGGTCATTTTTCCTTGTAAATATTCATGAAATACAAAAGGAGGTTTTTGTTTGAATGAATTTAAATATCAATCTTTATGTAACATTGTAAAGCATTTCTCATTCACATGACCTAGCCGGTGATGCCGATTTTAGGTGTGGTGTGAGCCATGAAAAGTATCATTATTATTGATTTCCATTACATAGTTTGTATAATCCAACCTGTGATGTCCGTTGTATAATTGTGACCTACCATAAAAATGCTATATTTGTAAAAGAAGAATCATTCATTTCCAAAAATGAAAACAAATCCATTTGTATATAATATAGATACAGAAATAATGTTTTTAGTAACAGAAGTCATGGAATAATGACCATTTAATTACATGATCATCCCAATTGAAAACATAAGGATGTAGTCCCTGAAAGCTGCAATAGCAAGTCTTTCACTATTGGATTCTCTTAGATCTATCTCCCCTAAATCAATCTTTCTGAAACTACCTAATTCTTATATTTTGATACATAAGTGAGCACCACAAGCTGTATCTAATACCCCATTTGTAGAAACAAATAGATCACCTTCGATAACTAAGATACATGAATTTTCCCATTTCTTCTTTGGGTGGGTGTAGTTCTTATTTCAGTGTCCTTTCTTGCTACTTGCGAAATAAATAGCATCTTGTTCCCTTATCTCCCCTTTGATGATCCTTTTCATATGAGGACATGGAGAATATTTGGGATTAAACATCTTCGCCTTCCATTTCCCCTGATTCACCATAAGGACAAAAGGCTTTTCACACTACATATATTTTTCCACATGGAGAATGAGGAATAGAAGATCAGATAGAGACATCTCAATATCATTAATTTTTAAATTGAAAAAAAAGTTAGAGAATCTCTGAGGGAGTAATGTGAGAATGAGATCGGTGCCCAGTTCTTTGAATATTTTAAACCCTAGAACCTCCAGGCGCTCAATGTTTCCAATGAGCTTGACTACATGAGTCCTAGATGGGGCACCTTCTATAAGATTACTATGAAAGAGTGCTTATGAGATCTCAAAGCTTTCCTATCATGCTCTCTCTTGATAAAGACCACAGAGGTTCTCGAGCATTCTATAAGCACCCATGATTCATGAGACATCATGATCTTACTAGACATTGATGATTGTATCAAACATTGAATGTCGACCACGTCGTTCATAGGTTTCTCTTAGACCATGAAATTTTCATCATACGCCTCTTTGGTAGGCATCTCATGAAATGATGACTCCAACATGTAAGACATCCGTTCACGGTGTAAGATATCCTGAGGGTGTCAAAACCATTCCTAGATGTTACTGTCAGTGATGATGATGTCTTTATGAAAAATTGATCGTTGGGATAGTGTGGTTGATGTTTTTTTCATTTTTATTCTACAATTAATAGAGAATATCATTAGTACTTTGTTGATAACATTTTATAATAAATAATATATTTTATCAAGTCTCAGTCTATTTCATCATGTTCCAATGGCCCTCACCCTTGAACTCGGAATGTCCAATTTCCATGAAATTCTAGTGGAAAGGATCCATATTCCCCATCACATAACCCTAATAAGGGTTGGTAAAGCAATTACAAGGTATTTAGGTAGGCATGTATTTTCTAACTACGTGCATGCCACTCCTTGGTCTGCTGAGTAGAGTCCCCAATCATGAAGTCATGACATTGGATTTCCTCAATTATCACTTTCAATATTACACCATGTATAGCATGGGATACTCCTATTGATGTAATATGGTTAAGACATATCGATAAATTTCTTAAGGGCTTCCTTTATAAAAGTACGTGTCCTAACAAGGGTTGGTCAAACACATAGTTTTATTGAATTTTTCCCTTAATCAAGAAACAGAAGGATTTTTTGGACATAATATTATATTATAGGGATTTTTACCTCTTATACATTAATTTATTATTATCATTATCACACACTTTTAAATATTAAGTGGAATTTACATAAGTGATGAACCATGTCTTGATAATATTTACACATAAGTCAGGTTTATTTTATTTCCATCTTCATGCTTGTTTAATTCATTAATTATGTGATCGGGACACCACATCCATAATGATAAAACATGCAACTGATAGAAATAAATAATTTAAATGGAATTATCATGAGATTTTATAATGGATATTTTATCTTCCAGTTTATTAACTATCCCTAGCCTATAGGAGAAACAACTTCATCCTTTTCGTTTCGTGTTTACAACTTCCACATGTCCACCTCTGTATATCATATGATTGGTTTTGTCTTGGAACTAGCTTGAACCTCCTCCACTATCTTGGGAGTTCCATCCATTACATATTCCCTTTTAAAATCACATGTTAGTGAGGGGTAAAATAGGGTTTTACATAATAGAAACGTTGGTAATGCAGGCCTAACAAATTAATGAGGATATTGTTCACAGGAAAACAAATTTAATTTAAATTAATTAATTAAAAAACCATCAACAAACAAAGGTCTTGGTCTTTCTCATGATCATCCATATATGCAATGATGTTTATGTATAAATAATGCTAGAATTCAATTATTTAACCATTATCATTTCTGATAAATCAAGATTGAATTAATTAATTACCATCTTTAATTAATCAATCCATTTATCATAAATATTTTTCTGAATATCCTTGAGATTCTCATCCATCATAAATTTTAATCAAATAAATTCATTTAAAATTATCCTTGTATGTAACTTGTATCTTAGAGGCAAACCGGTGAATTCATATTCATAACTATCAAATCAGTAGAAATTAAAATTATGCAGATGTTAAATTAAACACATATATATAAAACACATATCACGTGTTATGTCTCATATTTGGCCCGCTCTATGGTACACATCTCAAGGGATTCTATAAATTAATAATAAATTTAAATAAATCTGAGAAATTTGAATGAGTACAGGATGTGTAGTTCCAACTACAATATGTGTACTGTTTTTCACCATCTATCCTAAGTATACACCTGGAGAAATGGCATGTCAGTGTACTTCGAAAATCATCAGAGTACACAGCGGGTCCAGTGGGCCACATGCCATATATTTCTTTATTAGGCAGTCTCCATCTGGGCAAGTTATGTATGGGGTACACGGTCATACCATAACCCAAAGGGTCTAGACATCGTGTCCATTGGGACACACAGCATGTAATCCGAAAACCGCGTGCCACCAATTCTAGGTCAATACAAAGAGTCATTGAATAGTTAGAAAGATTCCATCATGTGGCATGGTTTGGAGGACCGGTCTGATTCATTGAGTATTGACTGCACGACATGTACTGCTGAATACACGTCCTGTGTTTTGTTGTTGTACGTCTAGGATGATTTTGCACCTCTGTATGAGATCCACTATTTTATTTTAATCAAAATTAAAAGAAAATATCGTTTTTATAAGGTGAACAAAAAACCAAAGAGGAGGAATAGATCTCGAGATTCAGATTTACAGAATGATTAACTTTATTTTAAACAACTAAATTATTAAATGCGAAATTCATCAGTGAAATATTTAAGTAATTATAAACTATGATGTCACTACTCTAATACCACTGGATGGTTATGGGAACAGCGGAATCATGGTTGGCATTGTAGCTAACACTAATTTTTACCCTGATCAATGATTATTTTGGGATCAATATGACGATGAACGCCAGTCTCCACCGAATATAGTCAAATATTTATATAAAGGAGAAAAAGGCCTCAAACCATAGAGATGATATACCATATCATGTTAATAATAAATTTAATTAATTTCATAAAGAAAAATAATACATGTATCATTGGTATTTTTCTTTGTTGATGAGGATGATAATTTGCAATGACTTTTACGGATTATCTCGTTGCGCTTGTATGAATCCAAACGAGAATCCCTCTTGTGGTGACCACACCTGCTCTGATGGCCTACGATTGACATCACTCCTTCCCTAGGAGCTAGCGCGGTGAAGTGAGTTTCTTATGTCAGTCATTCATAATATCATGTTCTTCAGCCTTGAATAACGTCTCTCGTTCATTAGAGGAGAGAGAAGAGGATTCAAGAGAGAAATTTTGTGGCTCAACAAACGTCATTTCATGAGGCCTGGGTCTGGTGTATGGAAAAATAGAGGTACTTTTTTATTTGTATACATTGAATTTTAGTTACAGTATTTAATTGCATATCAATAATTAAATACATTCATGAACATAGTGAAAAGTCATTCATTTAATAATATTTCCGTGTTATTATTTATATTGTGTCAACTAGTGCAAAACAGAATTATAAAGAAAATTCCATGTCACAAAATAATAGGAGAATTATTTTAATTTTCAACAATTAGTTAAATAATTATTTACCATCTTGTAAATAGATATTTTACTACTGGACTGACATCGGTCCGATCAAACTCCATTTCCATTTACTGCACACCCAAATAAATAAATATGTAATTTATTCTCTAAAATAAATATTATATTTACAAACTAGTATGTAAATATTTATTAAATGTTCAATAAAGTAAATAAATATATTTGATTTAATTTCTGCGATCATTTTTACATGAATAAAATTATTCCAATGTCTTCTGAATAATTTTTATTTCATTAATTAAATTCAAATAGAATTTAAATAAGGCCAAAAATAAACACATTGTGTGTGACCCTCTAGGATTCCCCTTATTTGGCATTAGGTGGGATTTCCTAAAACCAAATATTACTATCTAGTAATAGGCCAAGGAACCCAAGAGAATTTATGTAAATTCACAACAATGACATCCACATACGAACACTCACTGTGTAATATATTCCTATTTTCAATATATCTCATAAAAAAAGTTTCATGATCATGTCATCAACTTTTATGATTTATACATCATTCTTTGACTACCTGAAATAAAATCATCATTACCCCATGGACATGAAATTTCACATGAATGTTTTCCTTCAATCAAAGGCCTAGATATCAACTTACAAAAATTGAATGGAAAAATCCTACCTCGAATTATATATTAATAACATGCCACTCTTGACACACCCAACGTGACCTATATCCCACCAACTGTCTGTGTGACGTTTTTCATCAGTAAATCAAAGTGTGTATTTTTTGAGAAATATTAATGATAATCTTGATGTCTAGTGATCATTACACACACTCTCAGATCAATATATCTGATGACAGCAAAATAGGCGGAATTTCTACTAGTTGGTCTGTTATCTAAATCTCATATCTTGGAGATTACCAAGTGTGAAATTCAATGGAGGAAGTCTCTTCTACCTATGAGTACTCACACCTAACGGTCTACATGATATGTGTCCCATCATAGCAATTCATCTAACCAGAAAAATTTATTTAAGGATATTGTTATATCATTTCAATGTTCTCACCATAGCGGGGAACTTCCATGACCTTATCAATGAAACAAATACAGAAGGACATTATTACATCATAGTCTGGCATAATAATAAACAATATGTAATAATACATTAAATATCCATGTAATCAATGTAAAACTAGTTTGTTTTATGACACAAACTCTTACAGAACCACGACATGATTGCTCACACATGATTGGCATGTATCCTGGTCACTTGCCACCTCTAGGTTTTTTCCATGCACACCGTATTGAGACACTTCAAGAATCTGATTAATTTTCTAATATAGAGTCTTCACCAACTCAGATGATTATTCATATATAGTGAAATTTTGAGGGATGCCTAATTGGAATCTATTTTCATCCACTAAATTTTTTCTACCATTGGTAAGAGATAATTTCTTATCTCCTTCCATGTATGATGTTTCATCACATAATGATTCCACTAGAGATCCCTTCTCTTTAAGGACATTTTGACACACATTCCATTTTTCAACAGGATGATTATCATGATTATTCTTAGTGCATGTACATTGATCAATATCCCCAAATGATTTTGTAAACTCTTGGAACACGATGTCCTTGTGATTCTTCTATAGATTTGACTCTTGTGCTAGAAGATTAATTTTTATATGAACATCCCCAATGTGAGGCCTGATCTTGGACAAGGGGATGGTCCAAAACTCTATATGATTAAGCACAATGGATGATTTATTTCATCTGAGACCATTGGAGGGAAGAAAATTAGGAATATCTTATAAGATAGAAACAATATCCAATTGGGCCTCAAATTCACCCTCTGATTGGTCATCATAAATGATCCATGTATAACCCTCACTCATCTCATGATTTTCCTAATACAATGATTATGCATTCATGTAATTGGGTTGTAATGAACTAGCTTCTTGTACAAATTTTTTTTCAACACTGAGCAGAGTATCACCAATTAATTTGAATGTTCTATTATAGGGTTTCTCAAATGAGACTTGGTCTTGATGTCAATCGGCAAAACCTACCCCCCTTAACTAAACCTCCATTGTCTTTGGCTGAAGGACCACCTCGATCCTAAATTCAGTACATAGGCCCCTTCACCATTTGATGATAATCTATAGCACTACCAACCTATATCATATGAATCATTAAAATGTAGTGTTCAGTTATTTGGAATCTTTTTTAACAATGGGAGGACTTCAACACATTACAGAATAAATACATAACCATCCCAATATAGAAAAAAATTATACTGAAGTTGTGTACATGATCATACTCAAAAGAGAGTTCAAATTTTAATTCATAACTGATAAAAAATATTTTTAATCATAGTATTATAGAGATAAAATTTGATAAGAATTATGTAAAGTGACAAAATCATGCATGCTTCATCATTTTGTCATGTTTAATACAACATAATTACGATTCTAGTATCTAATTTGTTTCCCGTTTAATTATATGTTTCTTTTATAATAAATATATCTATTTTCAAGTGGTCTTTATATATCTCCACTAAAAAAATTAAAAAATTAAAAAATTACATATTTAAATATATTAAATTAACATCATTTCTAAATCCTCCAAATAAATAAAAAAAATCAAATTTAGGTTTGGTTTTATGAACCAATGCTAAAAAACATCAATTTTTCATAATATTTAACATTGGTTTTTAAAACTGCTGGTAAAAAAAGCTATGAAACCCCATTTTTCTTATAGTGGAGGTGGAGATCGCCCACTAACCATTCAAGCTTAATCGGGTGTGCATGGGGTTTTATCTATTATGGGTTCTCCCACATGTTGTTTTTTAATGTATGACATAAATGTGTGAATAGATTTCATGAATTTTGGCCATTTCTCACTCGATTCAAAGGCATGAATGTCCTTCCCATGTTTGTGGAAATAATTTAATAAAGCCTTTAACGACCATACCACAATATTGGAAATTATAAACAAGAAATAAAATAATTTCTTTAATTATATATATGCATATTCAAAATATATCTATAAATAATTTCTTTTTATTTATTTAGATATATATATATATTGTTTACAAAACCACAATTATTAACAAATTATTTTTTTATTTCTAATTTAATTAAGATATATTTAAAAATTATATTGTTAAAGAATTTATTAGTTTTGTTAATAATTATATTATTTACCAGGAATGTTGTTATACATGAATAAAAAATCCATGATCCCCAAAAATTTAATAAAAATAAAGAGTGTGGACCAGTACATGAGAAAGATGGAAACTACGAGTCATACAAATGTTACCACTATAAAGTAAAGAAACATGCATAGTAATTTATTTTATCCTCCACCCTTTCCATGTGATCCACTAAATACATTTTTTTTCTTCATATTTTCGATTAATATGGAGATTTCCATATATTTCCTTTTCCATTCGCATCTGATGGGTCATCCCATTCACGTTGAGAGACATAACCTAGAACCTTATCAAATACATCATCCCAAAAAAAATATAAATACTCTTTATTGTTAGTAGACATATCATGTTCAATTTCATCACCTTTAGACATTGTTTCATTAAGATCCATTTTCAAAAATAGTCCTTGAGAATGAATAATATCTCCTAAAAATTGAATCTCAATATTGTAGGATCCCACCAGAAATCTACATTTATAAAATGCACATTCATCAATGAATGAGAATAAATACCTTAAATGTTTGATGAATGTGGAAAATATTTTATGCTCTACCTTTTTTTGAAACCCTTATTATCAAGTCTCTCATGGTAGAAATATTCACTGTTCTTATTACGAATAAAATAATTCATTGTAAATAAATAGTTGCAACAACACCCTTAGTCCCACATTCTCCAACATGAATAGAACCCTGGAGCAGAATAATATCCTTTTCAATTGACTATCTATATACCAATTGTTCACCAATAGAGGTTACGACACCCAATGTGGCTAAATGTTGGCCATAAATTTCATACTCATCCCTTAAAATCAGATCAACATCCATACTACTCACATTGGACATCATAGTGGGATTCTTTTGTGTTTTGGCATGTAGCTTCACTTGGACAGGATGAAAAAATTATCCCTTTCTAGTAACTTTAAAAAAAGGGTCACAAACCACCATATCATCAATAGATGATCCACCAAAGGACCCATATTTGATTTATTAATGATCATCTACTTGATGGGCCTACTCCGCAAAATTTCATTCACCACACTACCTAATAATTATATTATTTACCACAGTATTAAAAATTATTATTTTTTTATTTTATATATTTTATAAAATGATAAATATATAATAATAATTAATTTACTGTAATTCCATTATAATAATATCATTAATAATAGTTTATTGTAATGTAATTAATAATATAATACTTTATATGAATTATGAAAATTAATTTATAAAAGTTTAAATGTTATTTTTTCAAGAAATAATGTATGTAAAATTTAAATAATATTTTGTTTAATATATTTATGGTTTTTTGAATTAGTTTTTATATGTGGATTTATCTTTTCAAGTTTTATTTAGATCATATTTAAAAATTATAATTTATATGCATTAAAAGTCACCTATATGAATCAGTAAACTTTTTCAAGTATGTAACTTTCAATGTCTATAACTAATATATTTTAAATACAATCTAAATGAAATTATACAAAAATACTAAACATATACAAATTTATTGTAAATAAAAATAATTTCATAAAAAATAATGAAAATAAATTTAATTGGAAAAATATATTTTTGTTTTAATTATTTTTTATATGATTTTTCTAATATCTAAATTACATTGAGATTTTAATTATATTATATTTTATGTTCATATATGTTTTAATGTGTAAATTTTATGTTATTTATATATAATGCTTGTTCCATGTAAATTAAATTTGGATTATTATATTAGTGAAATTATTTTTATTTAAAACATATTTTCAGATTATTTGGTTACGTTGTTTGTTTTTATTAAATTTCTTTTATAGTTTATATTTTATAATTACAATTTCAATGTCACATACTTGAAAATTAACAAGTTTCTATTCTTTTTAAGTAGTCAACATTGAAAACTAATAAAAATAAAACATTATGTAATATATAAATGAAAATTGAAATAGTGTGTAAATACATAAAAATGGTTGACAGTAAAAATAATATCATCAATTTTTACAATAATATGAATGATATAATAAATTGTAGTTTCCAATATTTTTTCATTTTAAAATATATAAATAAATGAGTAAAATAACTATCTATGATAAAGTTTCATCCTAGTATCTGGTGTGTGATTGAGACACTCTGTAACACCCCGAGCTTCCACGATACGCTTCACATTCAATAATGCAATAGCTTGCATTGTACGCAACTTCGAGTTCTAAAACACCGCGACTAATCAAAGTAGCCTTTATGAATAGTAATAACCACTTTTTAAAATTATATAAATTTTATATTTCAAAATGGACTTCATTTTTAGATTCGGAATATCGAAATTAGCCTATGTTGAATTTTTGGTATTTTTCTGAGAACTTCTAATTTTTATGAATAGTGAAAAATACTTAAAAACAACTTTTTTAATCAAAATAATTTATAGTTATAAATTATACTATTTAGTGGTTTTAAGGTATAATTAGAATATATGTTTACCATTTTATCCAATGGTGGTCATTAGAATTAATTTAACATTGAAATTGGACATAAACAATTGCCAATCTTTTGATATAAATTATTTCTTAAAAACACGCTATTTGTCGTAACAGCGGGAATTAATTATAAAATTAATTAATGCAACTTATAAGTTTGGAATTTTGTAAAATAGACATCATTTTTAAATTCGGAATATCAATTATAGCTTAGGGTGAAATTTTGGCCTTGTTCTGAAAAACTTCAATTTTTGATGAATAGTGAAACCACTAAGTGGTAGTTAAATAACTGATTTTTCGTTTAAATGAAATATTACCATTTCTGTGATTTGATTTTCAAAAATCTGACATACATGGTTGTCATTAAGAAGTAAAATGTGGTTCAATGAGATTAAAATAATTTTTTGGTGAATAGTAACTTTTAAGTTCTTAATCGCGATTAGAGGTAATTAGTGTAGTTTAAGGTACAAATAATGTTTTAATAATATGAGATGAGAAAGACACTTGTACTACTCATATTGGATGAGTCATGGCCGACCAAGACAACCCATGGGTCATCTTGGGGACCCCATGGAGCCACTTTAGTAGGAAAATGACATTAATATATATATATTTAATGTTAAAATTAAATTGACACAAACATGAGTTGTTTTACTAAACCAGTTTTTAAGTGGGGTTACACAAGTCACAATTTTGATTATAAATATTCATTGGAAAGATAAAAAGATTTCCTACATCATAGTATTTTTTTTATAATTATTAGACATTATATAAATTAAATTATTTATGACATCATGATGATGCAGCGATGACATCATTATTTAACGATTTAAATAAAATGAGAAGATAATGTAATATACAAGGCTTAAACTTGTCAAAAGCCTATTGTATGGGTATATTTCGAACCCGTATCACCTTATCCACGAATTATATAAGTGTGGGACCTTTAGAATCCGAAAAGCATTGTGTAATAATGTAACATTTCAATCATTCCAAAAGAGCCCCTCCTCTCCACTTATAAAAGGCCCCCACCTCTCCCACCTCATTTACACCTTCAAGCCATTTGGCTCGTCCAACCTCTACCCAAATACTCTCCCAACTTCCCTCTCTTACTTCTAGAAGCCTCACTTTGGGCAGAACTCTTTCCAAGGAAGCCTTTGGCTCAAATCAAAAAGAGTTACCCGATTTTGAGGTAATGTCTTCTCTAATGTTGTTTTGTTTTATTTTTAGTCTCCAACCCCATAAACTCTTTTCATTCATTTATTTTGTAACAACACCAGTATCCTAAATATACTAGGATTTTGTTATAAGATTTATTCGAGCTACACTTACACACACCTACATCTAATGGTTAAAGAACATACGGTTTCTGTGGATGGCAAATTTCTGCCTCACGAAACGATGATTGTTCAACACTCATATAACACCTTCAAAGGTGGCCATTAAGATGTCACTATTTTTATATATGATATATAATATGTTTATGTTTTACTTATGCTTCTGTATTTCTCATTTATGGCATACTTTATGATTTCCATTATGGGTAAAATGCGATAATTTCCTTTTAGGAAGTGCGGACTACTGCCCCTCAAAGTGATTTGAATCATTAATGCCATATGTGGGATGTATAAAGGATGGAGTAAATGGTATTATACACTATATCATACTGGAATTATATTATACATTTATATCATTATGATTTCACTCCATTAAATATGAAATTGAAATGAAAGTAGTGTTCATGCGTACGTACGGCTTACCGTCTCCATGAACGGTGCATTTCATTTCTTACCTCTAAATGATACGTAATATTATAAATGAATGTATATACTGGATATATAAGATATATATTACATATAAATCATGAATATAATTCTGGAGACAATGGATATTCTACCACATAAACAACTTGTAATTATAAGAAGTTTACTGTTGACTCAAGTACCAAAGATCGACAAAACAACCGTTATTAACTTAAATAATTACATAATGTTCATATCATTGTAATAAGTGATATAATAAGGATAATGAAGTTGAAAATGGTTCTTAATAAGGTATATATTAACTCTATTTTATTATTCAGGAGGTTAAAGAATGGTTGAGTCAAGTCAGACACGAGGTAAGGGAACTTCTTAACCAAATTTCCATTCTTTGGGTTAATCTCCTACTTTCAAATTATGTCATGATATTATTATGTCCTATATTGTATTTGTACATTATTTATGTGTACTTATAGTGAATACACATTATAGATGTACTTTATTTAAAAAAATTATCTTTTTAAGGACTTCATCTCAATCCCCTTTCATTGAGGCATATTTGGTTTTATACAAAACTTTCTTTTATACGGTGTATAAACCCCTTTGACTTTTACGTTTATTCAAAAGGAATCTTTTTATACTAAGCATTTTTCTAAATGACTAAAGGGAATGTTTTTTTTTCCGTACTTATGCGGCGACAACGACTTTTCCGCCGCCGTGACCATTATTTGAGTTTCGGCTTCCTCTACAAGCCATCATTTTTTTTAATAAAAATAAATACAAAGATTTAACTTTCTTTTATTTTGGTATTGAAAATGGTTTTGAAAGAATTTTTATTATATCAATGTGTTGTATTGATATCTTGTGATTGAAATGTGGAAATGTTATGTTTCCTTTATGCATGTTTTATGTGATACGATTATGTTATGGTTTATGATATGTTTAAACCTATTCATATGAGGAATGCATTGGACCTAATAAGTGACGGGTGGAGCCCGCTATAGCTCCTCGATGCATCGGCAGGTCTCATGAGACAAACTAGTGTCTTGGCACGAGGCCTTGAAAAAATCTTATTTGTGGTCTTGGCACGAGGCCTTGACAACGTGGTTATGATATTCTGGCATTATGCATTCCATCATTATGAAAGTGGTTATTGATATTGCATGTGATTATTCGACCAGTAGAATATCCATGTGAAGAAGTAAATGGAATTATCTCATTTTACTTTTGCCATATTATGTTGAAGGTCAAGTTTAAAAGGCTTTTGTTTTAGTTATACATTTCCTTAAATGTTAATGTTTATTTATGAAAGCTTCCGCTATATTGTTAACCTTACTGAGCATCTGAGCTCACCCCTTTCAATGTTTTAATATTTTTCCAGGATGTGAAGAAGTATTTTATGAATGACCTACAGGGGTAGTCAGAAAGGGATATGATTGTGGACTATGAAGACCATGTTATTGTAGTTTCTTTACTTTTTGATGTAATGAAAGACTTATGAATGTATCTAGTGTTTCCAAGTCTACTAAACTAATCGGTCTTTCGAGACTTGATCTTTTGTGATCATGCCAATGTTACGAAGTAATGCACCGACTCTGGGTAGATGGGGTCGGGGCGTTACAGTTGGTATCAGAGGCAGTTTAGTACTAACCTTGGAAGCTAGATTTAGATAAACTCTGATTAGATCACGAAGTCCTAAGATGAACTTTGAGGATTAGTATAGAAGAACTTCCTAGAATTATGGTATTGTAGAGATTTTGTGAGTTTTTCGAGCAATACATCCCTGTCTGGATAGGAGCAGGTAGAGGAGGCTCTGGCACAGATGTACCTAGGGGTAAAACCCGAAAACACCGCTTTGAGCTAGACTCGAACTGGAACTGGTGCACGACAACGGGCCTTGCTGCACTCTTGGTTACGACACTCCCGGTGGATATTCTTAGGATAATTCTCATTTTATTTACAAACCACTATGAAGGGTTATGAGTACACTCTACCTCAAAGAAAACATTTCTTTTTATGATTATGGATTATATCCATAAATAGTTCAATTTATTTTAAGTGTTTTATAAGTATGGGATTATGTATTTTGATTCATAAACTAACCTAGTTTATGCCATTGTATAGAAATGGTGCCCAGTAGAAGGAATGTGAACTCCAGCAATATGTATGATCCAAAGAGTAAGAAGGATCGTATCTTTCATGGTATTAAGCCAACATTTCGAAGGGAAATAGTCTCCCATGTGTTCTCAACATATGAAGAAATAGTATCATGTGTTAATAAGATAAGTAAAGAATTCTCTGAGTCCTATGGCTTTGAAGCGAAGCAAGAGACGAAAGGGATGGAAGAGAGAATGATGGATAAAGGGATGAGGGGAAAGAAGAATTTTCCAATATGTGGTAATTGTGGGAAGAAACATCATGGAACTTGCCTAAAGGGAATGGGAGTTTGTTATAAGTGTAGAGAAAAAGGACACAAAGTGCGTGACTGCAAGGGTAAGAAAATGGTTTCAAATGTACAATGCTTCTTCTGCATGGATTGGGGACACTACGCAAACCAATGTCCAAATCATCATAGTATGCCCCAAATGATGTTATTGGATAATAATCAAGTTGTGATACTACCACAGATGAGGAGTAATGATTAGAGTTATTATGTTGTTATTAATGAATTTTGTAATTTGAGTGTTGTATCAATGATGTACTGGTTATAATAATTATGAAGTATATAAGGATTGTATTGCAGTACTATTTCATCAAGGACTTGAGATTGTGTGGAACCAAGAAAAGTGACTCCACAGTAGGTTAAATTTTTGGAAAATATATGGTTGAGAGAAAGATAAACCATAATATGGTTCTGATACCGAGATAGTGATTTTGGAATAAGACGTGATTGATTTGGATAAATTATATTGGATATTCTTAACTTCCTTGAAACTGATTAATGATTTGTATACATTTTTTTTGATAGGAGGAGTATATCTAGTATTCTATAAGGAATAAGGGATCATGGTAATTCAGTATGTTTAAAAAGAATACATGATGAAGGTGTTCACATGTTGTTACATGGAAAAAAGGATCTTCATTATGTTTACATTCCTTATAAAATTTGGACTGTGAGCTGGACAGAAGTATTTTGGATAACTATAAAGGTTGGAATGGATTAAGTTAACCTTTGGATAATATTGTTTAAGGTTAAAAAAAATTATGAAGATTATTTTTGGAATATTATAATACTATAGTTTTAGGAAAAGGACAACCTGCAGGATGGGGCATAACCTGACGCGTCGGACAAAGCTGCAGGAATTGAACCCACAACCATAGTGCGACATGCCTTTATTTCCTACCACTAGCCTACAAGAAGTCCCTAGTTATTACAAAATAATTTTACTAATCTAAATGGTATGTGTTAACATTTGGAACCTTATAAAATTAGGATAAGTATAATATTTTTGGGTTCTATTATCTTTTGAGTGAAAGGTGAGTTGAAGGTTGAAACTCTAATTGTCAAGCATAAATATATATATATACCTATCTGTTATTCAATGAATAAATTAATTCTTAAACTTTAGTAAAGGGATATTAAAACAAAAAAATGTGTTACCCTAATACCTTATGTCTTGTTGAACTGATGATATTTTAAATCAACATAGATTGAAGGCTTTGAGGCCCTCAATTTGACAGTTGATTGTGATTGATAACCTCAATCACTCCCTACAAATATTTACGTTTTTCCTCCAATTATATGTTTCTAATTTCCACCAATGTTCTCATTATCGAGATCATAATTTGGTGGTGACTTTCTTATTTCCATTTCCCTCTTATTAAGGATAAATTTTATTAACATTATTTCCGATGTGGGTTTTCCACAAAGGTATTTTATCTTTTCAACCTTTTATTTTCAAAGAAATATTTCAAATTGCGAGGACGCAATTTATTGAAGGAGGGGAGAATGTAACACCCCGAGCTTCCACGATACGCTTCTCATTCAATAATGCAATAGCTTGCATTGTACGCAACTTCGAGTTCTAAAACACCTCGACTAATCAAAGTAGTCGTTATGAATAGTAATAAACACTTTTTAAAATTATAGAAATTTTATATTTCAAAATGGACTTCATTTTTAGATTCGGAATATCGAAATTAGCCTATGTTGAATTTTTGGTATTTTTCTGAGATCATCTAATTTTTATGAATAATGAAAAATACTTAAAAACAACTTTTTTAATCAAAATAATTTATAGTGATAAATTATACTATTTAGTGGTTTTAAGGTATAATTACAATATATTTTTACCATTTTATCCAATGGTGGTAATTAGACTTAATTTAACATTGAAATTGGACATAAACAATTGCCAATCTTTTGATATAAATTGTTTCTTAAAAACACGCTATTTATCGTAACAGCGGGAATTAATTATAAAATTAATTAATGAAACTTATATGTTTTGAATTTTGTAAAATAGACATCATTTTTAAATTCGGAATATCAATTATAGCTTAGGGTGAAATTTTGGCCTTGTTCTGAAAAACTTCAATTTTTGATGAATAGTGAAACCACTAAGTGGTAGTTAAATAACTGATTTTTCGTTTAAATGAAATATTACCACTTCTGTGATTTGATTTTCAAAAATCTGACATACATGGTTGTCATTAAGAAGTAAATTGTGGTTCAATGAGATTAAAATAATTTTTTGGTGAATAGTAACTTTTAAGTTCTTAATCGCGATTAGAGGTAATTAGTGTAGTTTAAGGTACAAATAATGTTTTAATAATATGAGATTAGCATGAAACTTGTACTACTCCTATTGGATGAGTCATGGACGACCAAGAAAACCCATGGGTCAACTTGGGGACCCCATGGAGCCACTTTAGTTGGAAAATGACATTAATATATATATATTTAATGTTAAAATTAAATTGACACAAACATGAGTTGTTTTACTAAAACAGTTTTTAAGTGGGGTTAAACAAGTCCACATTTTGATTATAAATATTAATTGGAAAGGTAAAAAGATTTCCTACATCATAGTAGTTTTGTTATAATTTTTAGACATTATATAAATTAAATTATTTATGATATCATGATGATGCAGCGATGACATCATTATTTAACTATTTAAATAAAATGATAAGATAATTTAAAATCCAAGGCTTAAACTTGTCAAAAGCCGATTGGATGGGTAGATTTCGAACCCTTATCACCTTATCCACGAATTATATAAGTGTGGGACCTTTCGAATCCGAAAAGCATTGTGTAATAATGTAACATTTCAATCTTTCCAAAAGAGCCCCTCCTCTCCACTTATAAAAGGCCCCCACCTCTCCCACCTCATTTACACCTACAAGCCATTTGGCTCGTCCAACCTGTACCCAAATACTCTCCCAACATCCCTCTCTTACTCCTAGAAGCCTCACTTTGGGCAGAACTCTTTCCAAGGAAGCCTTTGGCTCAAATAAAAAAGAGTTACCCGATTTTGAGGTAATGTCTTCTCTAATGTTGTTTTGTTTTATTTTTCTTCTCCAACCCCATAAAATCTTTTTATTCATTTATTTTGTAACAACACCAGTATCCTCAATATACTAGGATGTTTTTATAAGATGTATTCGAGCTAAACTTACACACACCTACATCTAATGGTTAAAGAACATACGGTTTCTGTGGATGGCGAATTTCTGCCTCACGAAACGATGATTGTTGAACACTCATATAACACCTTCAAAGGTGGCCATTAAGATGTCACTATTTTTATATATGATATATAATATGTTTATGTTTTACTTATTCTTCTGTATTTCTCATTTATGGCATACTTTATGATTTTCATTATGGGTAAAACACGGTAATTTCATTTTAGGAAGTGCGGACTAACGCCCCCTCAAAGTGATTTGAATCGTTAATGCCATATGTGGGATGTATAAAGGATGGAGTAAATGGTATTATACACTATATCATACTGGAATTATATTATACATTTATATCATTATGATTTCATTCCATTAAATATGAAATTGAAATGAAAGTAGCATTCATGCGTACGTACGGCTTACCGTCTCTATGAACGGTGCATTTCATTTCTTACCTCTAAATGTTACGTAATATTATAAATGAATGTATATACTGGATATATAAGATATATATTACATCTAAATCATGAATATAATTCTGGAGACAATGGATATTCTACCACATAAACAACTTGTAATTATAAGAAGTTTATTGTTGACTCAAGTACCAAAGATCGACAAAACGACCGTTATTACCTTAAATAATTACATAATGTTCATATCATTGTAATAAGTGATATAATAAGGATAATGAAATTGAAAATGGTTCTTAATAAGGTATATATTAACTCTAGTTTATTATTCAGGAGGTTAAAGAACGGTTGAGTCAATTCAGACACGAGGTAAGGGAACTTCTTAACCCAATTTCCATTCTTTGGGTTAATCTCCTACTTTCAAATTATGTCATGATATTATTATGTCCTATATTGTATTTGTACATTATTTATGTGTACTTATAGTGAATACACATTATAGATGTACTTTATTTAAAAAAATGATCTTTTTAAGGACTTCATCTCAATCCCCTTTCATTGAGGCATATTTGGTTTTATACAAAACTTTCTTTTATACGGTGTATAAACCCCTTTGACTTTTACGTTTATTCAAAATGAATATTTTTAAACGAAGCATTTTTCTAAATGAAAAAAGGGAATGTTTTTCATTCCGTACTTATGCGGCGACAACGACTTCTCCGCCACTGTGACCATTATTTGAGTTTCGGCTTCCTCTACAAGCCATCATTTTTTTAATGAAAAATAAAAACAAAGTTTTAACTTTCTTTTATTTTGGTATTGAAAATGGTTTTGAAAGCATTTTTATTATATCAATGTGTTGTATTGATATCTTGTGATTGAAATGTGGAAATGTTATGTTTCCTTTATGCATGTTTTATGTGATACGATTATGTTATGGTTTATGATATGTTTAAACCTATTCATATGAGGAATGCATTGCACTTAATAAGTGACGGGTGGAGCCTGCTATAGCTCCTTGATGCATCGGCAGGTCTCATGAGACAAACTAGTGTCTTGGCACGAGGCCTTGACAAAATCTTATTTGTGGTCTTGGCACGAGGCCTTGACTACGTGGTTATGATAGTCTGGCATTATGCATTCCATCATTATGAAAGTGGTTATTGATATTGCATGTGATTATTCGACCAGTAGAATATCCATGTGAAGAAGTAAATGGCATTATCTCATTTTACTTTTGCCATATTATGTTGAAGTTCAAGTTTAAAAGGCGTTTGTTTTAGTTATACATTTCCTTAAATGTTAATGTTTATTTATGAAAGCTTCCGCTATATTGTTAACCTTACTGAGCACCTGATCTCACCCCTTTCAATGTTTTAATATTTTTCCAGGATGTGAAAACGTATTTTATGAATGACCCACAGGGGTAGTCAGAAAGGGATATGATTGTGGACTATGAAGACCATGTTATTGTAGTTTGTTTACTTTTTGATGTAATGAAAGACTTATGAATGTATCTAGTGTTTCCAAGGCTACTAAACTAATCGGTCTTTCGAGACTTGATCTTTTGTGATCATGCCAATGTTACGAAGTAATGCACCGACTCTGGGTAGCTGGGGTCGGGGCGTTACACACTCGTATTGATATCATTGACATATTTGATGGGGTGGATTATGATGAGCTGGAGAGGGATCTTCCTCAGGTGTTAGAACCTCGAATGTGTAAAAAATTTCCTATGACTCGTCATTAGACACTATCAAAGATCGCGATTTATTCATATCCATATTTATTCTACTCTAAATATAAATCACTGATAAATGGGTGACCATTATCAATGCTAGTTAAAATCACTACTAAATGTAACTTTAGACATTGCTGAGAAAGTGCTGATAAATGTGTACCTTCTATATATACATTTTCATCAATAATAAACATGCATCTTTATCATCCTTTCATTATACACTTCAACAAATCCTACAGTAAGTAATTGTATCATTTATCGGTGCTAAATAAAACCACTAATAAAGTGTAATATTTATTAGCATTTTTGTTATGTGTGGATAATCGGATCCCTTTATGAGTTCTTTTTAATTAGTGCTGATAAAGGTTGGTCTTTATCAGAGCTTTTATCTAATGCTCATATAGGGTTGTCCAACATAGTCTTCCCATTATATTCTTCTTGTTATTTAGTATCGTGTTGTATAATCCTAGGTGACCCACTATCATAATGTTACATGGTAGCAGGGGATCGACACACAGATAGACTTCTTGCACAAACAGGTCAGGTTGTACATAGACCCCCCCATATGAGCCAACACAAGACTTAACCACCCTGCCCCCCATCAGAGCTTGTACATGACCTGACCAACATGGCCCTATTGAAACCTATACACGGTTGGACCCACCATTCCATGTGGTCCATGACCACTGATTTTTTAAATATACCTATAAATAATTACAGTATTATAAAAACATTAATTATTGAAATAATTTAAAAAATCCATATATTAAAAAAATTAATTTTTATAAATATTTAAAAAATAAAATAGTTATAAAAATAAAATTAAAAAAATGAAAAAATATTAAAAATATTAAAAAAATTATGATATTAATAAATATTAATATATATTTATATATATATAATAACAATTAATAAATAATAAAATTACACATAAATATATAAAATGAATAAATTAAAATAATTAGGAAGTAAAAATTGTAAATGTGTAAATTAAATAATATATATGTTTTTATTTATTAAATAATTATTAGAAAAATTGAATAAATTCAACATATATATATATAAATTATAAATTTTAATAAATAGTATACACTAAATATAAAAATAAAAATTTATTAAATTGTATTAGAAAATTAAATTAGAGTAAATTATAAATTTAATGAAAAACTATTAATTTTAAAATTAATAAAAAAAAAGTAAATTTAATATATATATACATATATAATTACCCATATTAATAAATAAATTATATTTAATATAAAAATTTTAAATAAATAAAATTTCATATTTAAAAACATATTAATGTATTTTTAATTTATAATTGGTTTGTACATAATTAATCATTAATATTTTTAATATTTTTAATATTGAAATATATTAATATATATATGTGTGTGTGTGTGTGTGTGTATAATATTTCCTAAAATATGGTTCTTTTGATAAAAATATATATTCTTAAATTAAATAAGTCATATATTTATTTAAAAATGGTTTATAATTAAAAATTAATTTTAACTAAAAAAATATTGAATAATTATATCATGTAGTTGTAATTTAATTGAACGTTCTTTGAGTTTTCAATTTAACATATATCAAATATGTGATACATTTATTTCAAACTTACATATTGTAATTAATGAATTTTAATATTCCAAGAATTCAAAAACCATGGGAGGTAACCCATGATCCTGAGATTTATTGAATATAAAGAAAACACATAGTATAAGTGGAGATGAAAAATGAATGCAGTGACAAACACTTCCAGAAAAAGGAAAAATGGATATCTTCCTAGAAAGAAGAAAAATAAATCATCTATTGGATCAGCCACCACCCCCAACACCTTGATGACGGACCCTCCTCCATGTTACGAGTTATTTTTGTATCTCATCATCCTCTTAAGGATCACAATTTTCATTTGGTGTGGTGGGATCCTTAAATGAATGAAAATCCTACTCTCAAGAAGAAAAAATATAGTTTTTACTGAAGTCTAGTTGATTCCAAATAGTGTTCACCATATCATGGGAATAGTAAAAACTATTAGCTTTAGATACTAAAGAGGGTTGATCCATGCTTTGTACCGTGCCTTCTTTTGGGGGATAATAAAACTGAGAACATTCTTGAAAAAAAATAAAACTCATTTTTTATTAACCATTGTGCCCTCTAGCTGCAACGTCCTTGTCCACTTATAATAGATACTAATCAATATCATCTTAAACTTATAATTCCAATGTACGTAGATCCTCGTTTTTATCATGGGTAGAGTAGTATACTATATTATCCCACATATCGTGATCCATTAAAAAAAATCATTAAAGGACCTATAAAACACCAAGGAAAATTGACTTAAAACCTCTTCATGCACATTTATTCAAGCACGACACTTTGGATCCTACTACAACAAACAACCATGTCAAAAATCCTCATCATGTCTATTGAAAAGTGTATCCTGAAGAAAAAATCTAGGAGAATGGGATTCCTTTCCCATAAATTGACCAACCCCACTCACATCCTTCATATTAGTATCCCTAATAACCTTATGAGACGAGACTATGATTAAATTAGATTGAAAATACATAGCCAAATGATCCTTATTGAAATTACAAGATCCTCGGGGGCTATATTCTTTTTCCTCCAAGGCCTTATGAAAATTTACATTACCTAATTGATGACACCACACCTATGGAACAACATTGGGAAAACATCAATGGGTTTGAAGTCATAATACTAAAGGATTAAGACATTTTTTAAGTACATTATTTCATCATGTTCATGAACAAAATAATAAGAACATAGGACATCTCTCTTATATCAAATCATTATATGCCCTATAACATTACAATCTATGTAGAATTGAGGGGTTCTCTGATGTTGAATCCTCAACTCACATTCATCATTATTATTTTATATAAAAAAATTATCAATTAAATTATAACTCAAATAAAATTCAATTAAAAATAGATTTTAATTCCCATAACTGAATAGATTTTCTTCCTTGTCTATCTTTATGGAAATTTTGATGGATAAAACAATGTCCTGAAGAATCTTGTGGTGTCAAAAAATCTAGTTTATTCCAAATACCTTCACCCACAATTGAATCAATGATTTAGAACCCTCAATTAGATTCAATTTATAGTACCATTCAAGAATGTCATTCTACCTCTGATTGAGTGAAACAATACCAAAACCCCAAACCATCATTTTTATTACACAATAGGAGAAAATTAGATAGAAGAAACCTTTTTCCCATTGTGACAAATCTCCAACTAGAGACACCCTAAATAATAGAGAGATGATAAACTAAATCCCCAACCATCCCAGGCATTGAACCTCTCATAAAAAAGATATAAAAATTATCAAATACTTTCCTAGGTTCAACAGTTCTGAAATCACATCCTTATCTACCATCACATGAAAGATATTTCTTTTTTATTGACAGACTCTAAATTTGAAACCCTTGATATGATGAAAGGAATTTCCTATATCAATATCTATTTATACATGTTTATTCATTAAAATTTTAATTTTTTAATAAGGTATTAATTTATATAATAAATAAGGATTCATTTTCATTTTAACATATATTAATATCCATTTTTAATATTTTAAATTATACCAAAAAATTTTAATTGTTAGTCATTTTTTTAAATTTATATATTTTTATTAATATTTACATCATTTGTAGAAAAAACATTGGATATTATTTTAGTGATTAATTTAAAATATAGAAAACTTGTATATATTTACATTAATTTCATAAACAAAACTATTTACATAATATATGAAATACTATATAGAATCATATACCCATAATATTTATGTAACTTATTTAAATTATAATATTCTTTTTATAATTTTAATTTTTAACATAACATAATTTTTATATTACATTTATAAGTGGTAATTATTATTTATTTATCTTCAATATTATTTTAGTTAATTTTTCATACTCATTATAAATGCATTTTATTTTTTATTTTTTTCAGAAAATAATCATTTTCTAATATTTTATTTTACATATTGATTCAGTACGTTTTAATATTTAAAATATTTATTAATAAATATTTAAATATATTTCCATATTATTTTTAATAATCTTTATAATTAAAAAAGTTATCATTTTTTCAAAAATTTTAATATCAATACATTTTTAGTCATTTAATTTCACTCAATTTTAACAGTCATGAATTTAACATTATATATTCATTAATGATGTCAAAATTACATATGAAAATTAATATTTACAAAAAAAATCTATTTATTTATAGATATTTAATATATTTAGAAAATTATATATTTATATTTTAAAATAAATAATATCTTTTTAAGGAAATTGTTTATATATATATTTTGTGTCTTTCGATACAGTTACATTAAACACACCAACAACTCACACATAGGCTATAAAGGTACTCCATAGCCTTCTTAGGGATACCCCACCCATCAAGCCTTATTTATTCAGTACATGGAATGAAGTCTTAGTGGGCATGAAACCAATTATATAGCTTAAAGGACCACTAACTATACTGAGGCCACAATGCATCATCTTGCCTACATCATAATTCCTAAGTCACCAGGTCGTCTTCATCTCTTTGTCACCACCTAAATGTGTCTTGCATCATGTTTGTGTCATAGCCTACCTAAGGAAATTCACTCACAACAAGATTTAAATCGGGTTCTGATGTAGGATTACATGGTGTCTTTACCACTATGGTATGCCCCCAACTACAAGATAAGTGTTTATATAATAATAAAATAAATAAATATTTCTTTAAATAACTATAAATTTATAAAAAATATACTAAAATAATGAATATATTTATAATTATTTTATTAATTTTATTATTAGTTATAATATATATAATTATATAAATATATATAATGACATAAATTTATGTATAATTACAAATAAATAACTATAAATTTATTTTCAAATATATTTCTATATAAATTCATATTTACTGTATTTATAAAATTATAAAATTATATTCATAAATAAATAAGTAAATTTTTAAAAAAAATATTCTTATAATTATAAAAAAATTACAATATACAAAAATAATATTTATTTTAAATCAAATATATTAAAATAATGAAAATAATGAAAATATTTATATTTATATTTAATTATTAAATATATATATGTATATAATTATATAAATATATTTATAATTATATAAAAATATTTATACAAATATTTATTTAAAATTATAAATGAAAATATTTATCATCACTAAAAATAGATGTTAAAGATTCCATTGATTAAGGCTTATTATTTTAGTGCTGATGAATCCCCTCATTATCAGCACTTTTTTGGAGGCACCGATAAACCCTTCCGAATATTTTAAAAAGAACTCTAACTGACCAAATATCTATCATGTTGTTCATGCCCCTGCAAAAGCTAAACTCTAGTATCACTACTTAATCTTTATATAGATGAATCAACTCTCAAATCTAATGGTTGTTATTTTTTTATCCTCCTCCTAGGTTTATTTATTTCATAGATGGAAATATCAATCTAGTAGGGTTCCTAAATTACCAAATTTTTATAATTCTCACATTTTCTGCTTAATGGTATGATGGAAGAAATTATAGCACAATATCTTCTCAAATCCTCTGCACTATTATTATATAGGGGTGATGTAGTTTATTTCTCTATGGCATGATATAAGGTATTATTTCTCCTATATCTTGTGTGTCCCACATCAATCATCCACATCATCAACAAATCTTTACAAAATAGGTGGAACATATACCTAGTTCAGGTTCATGGGGTTCCCCTATACTATAGTACTCTGGCTCTTCACTACTCTACCTATGGGGAATGATTTCATAATTGATCTTTTTTATTGATATGTGCCACACCTTTGTATCCTTGGAATTATTCAAGGATTATTATATCCTATTATTTATAGGTTTTGTTTATCTATTTTCTTCATGCTAGAAAATATTTCAGTATAATGGTTTTGGACACATCGCAATAGAACATTTTAAATCTCTATGATATATATATGTGGAACCCTTGTGGAATCAAATCTATCAGTTCACTTTGGTTTCTTCGTGGTTAATTATACATGACTATAGCTAAACTACTTCTGGTAATGGTATATATATCTAAAATTTAATTTATTCTACTTTTACATGAGTTTATCCATAATTCATTCTCAGGAAACATTCAAGAATAAAATTAATAATCCACATTTTTATCATTGATGTGTTAGGGTTTATTATTGTTGGCTAGTATGAGTGGGCCACGTTGTCCATATTGAGACAGCCGCACTAATAGGTCTGAGCAATGTGTCTATCTTATAGATTGTGGTGGTTCCCCTATCAAAGGAAATGAAATAATCCACATTATTTTCTCTTTAACTTGTTGCAGGTGTTATGCTTGATTATTTTAATTCATTAGATATATATTATAATTATTTTATGTTTTCCATAACGGTTATCATTGATAATCTAATTGATTGATACCTTTATTAATAAATTGTGATATCTTTTATTTATTTATTCGATGATATGCATTGTGATTGACTGAATAATTAATTAGTATAAGGAATTATTTATCTAAATTCATATGTTTAATAAATTATCTCATAATAATTATTTTTAAGATTTTTAAATTTTAATATCTACATGAAAGTGCTTTTACAAAAACTTTATACAATGAGATTGTGAATATTTAAAAGGTAAGGAGAATTTTTAATCATTCATGTCAAATTATGTGATATCAATGAATTTAATTTGGACTTTATTATTAATGTTATATGATAGAATTAATATTTATAAAATTTATTTAAAATAGAAAATTTTTGTTTTGGTGACTTAGTATTTTTAAATGTGATAATGATTAGTTAAATTGGTATCTATAAAAGAGATTTTGGAATCAAAAATTTTAAAATAGAATAAATTGAATCTTATTTCATTATTTTCACTATATGATATTCCAAAAAGGACACTATATTCTTTAAATTGACTATATTTTTTTCATTCATATTTAGAACGGGACATATTTAAATTTAAATAACATTTTTATGGTAATAACAATGATTAGATGTTTTATTAAATTGAAATCCTAATTAGAGGTGTTAAGATTCTAAATTTTACTATTTGTGTGTATGTTTTATAATTATTTCTGACCTAAATAGTTTTAATGGGTTTTTAATGGCTAATTAATAAGGAATATATAGGTTCCTTATACGCATATGTGTTTCATGTTATTTTTTACCTTTATTTAATGTATCTTTATCAAGATAATAATTTCTATCATTTAAAAAAATTATTAGATTTTTTTTATTTCACTTCCTTTGTTTTTTCGAAATCTAAACACCAAAATTATTTATTTTGAATAATTTTTTTCAGTTAAAAAAATAGTAATTAGAATAAAAAATCAATAATTTAGTAATTTTTATTATTATTATTATTAGAAAAAATTGAGTGGTGTTTAGTTTTAATGAGTTTTGGTTTGTATGTATGATGGTTTTCTTTAGGGATGTTATATATAGTAATGGATTTGTTATCAAGAAGTATATCATATAAAATATAATTAAAAGGGTTTGGCGTATACTCTGATGTGTACATTATGTATGTGAATTACATTACCAATGTTTAATTCTTAATTATTATATAAATTTGTTCTGAATCTATTATAATTGAAACGTTTAAGTGAGTCTAACTTTTTTTAAAAAAATAACTATGTGTTAGATTAATGTATATTTAAAATTTTAGTGTATATATTGGAATTTTATTATTTTAATGTATATTTATTTAAATAAAATTCATTTTAATATAAATGATAAATAAATTTTTTATGAAAAAATTCGTTTTATGAAATGAAACATTTTAATGAATTAGTTAAAGTTTGTTCTTTCATGAGTTAAATTATAGATTATATTTTAATGTGAGGTAATGTAATTGTTTTTTAAAAAAGTATCGTTTTTGTAAATAAAATTTATTACTAATTTCATATATAAATAAATTTTCCTGTATTAGAAAATTTTAATGAGATTTAATGTACTTATAAAATAAATAAATGGATATATTTCTTGTTTGGGGAGTTTTAATTAAAAAAAAAGTTTTTTAGGTTTCTAAAGATGGATTTTTCTTTAGTCTATTGGTTTTAGAGGTTTTTATGGAAATAAATGAGTTTTTTTATTTTTTAAGAATCAATTGTTATTGTTCTTGACCCATTTATGGATTAATTTCAGTTTTGGGCTAGTGATATTTTTTAAATCATTTTGCAATATTCTTATTTTTAACACCTTTTATCTATGTTTTATATAATTAGGTTCTTGTTTTTTTGGTAATATGAGATTGGTTATGGTTATGATTTCATTAATTATAAAAGATAATGGTTTTCATAATGATTTTTTTCATTTGATTAAACAGGAGTTATAATTTTTATGAATATGGAATTTAGTATGTAATTTCTCTTATTAAATTAGTTATATGATTTTTAGGGGTATAGATTCATTCAAGTGTCATATGGATTCATAAATGATAATTTAGATTTGACCCATTTGTAATATGATTAAATGGGCATATTTGGTATGAGTTTGAATCATTTTTCCTATGAATTATAAAAATTAAATATTTTGTAGTTGAATTTACATGGAATATAAGATATTTTATAATGGAACAAGTGATATAAATAGTTAAAATCGTTAATTTTTTTCAAGAAGCTAAATTTAACCTTTAATATGTGGGTTTTACTGTACAAATTATATTAGTAATGTTTAATGTTATAATTATGAAATACAAGAATCAACTGGGTATTTAAAGTATATGCGTATACTTGTGAAAAAAATGTTTGGATAGTTTAAATTATTTATTTTGATTAACTCATATAAAAAATATTATTATTACATTGATTTATAGTATATCAATAAAAATGTTTTTAGTGTCACCCAATAAAATTTAAAATTTTAAACTCATTTATCTTAGAGACATTAAATATTAGAATATTATATAATAATTTTGTAATGTTTATTATAATATCCCCCAACCATACATGTTGTATGGATTTTATTAACAATCATTATACTCTTTGGGGTATAACTATGAAGTTTTTGACTGCTACATATTGTTGATATATTATAGTGATCATTTTCATAATTAGAGGTGGAATCAAAATGATTTATATCTTAATGATGGTAAATCCATTCTAACAATATTTTTTAGAATTTATATTTATGGAATGCATTTGTGGTTTTTTTTTAGAAAATTGAATTGAGGTTTTGAATATTGTATGATATGTGAAATATACTCGGGGTTGATAACTATACTATTTTTTTAAATTGTGGTTTATTAGTGGGTTATAGTATAAATATATTTTTTATTATTCCTATAATTCATGGTTTAAAATAATCAGTAGAGAAATTCAGTAATATGTAATCCAACATGAATTATATCCCTAATAACAGTTTCATCCTTTCGTCTTTTGAAATTCCAAGCCCATTTAGCATGTGTCAAAATCTAGTTATTACATGAACTTGTATATTCTATGGAATTATATTTTTACACAAATTTAATAATCCATGTCATAATTAAATGACAGGAAAAACAAGAATTTACAATGGAATTCAACCATCAAAAAGTAAATAATTTTTTCACCAACATATTTATTACCACCTTCTCAACCAAAAAACATCAAATCAAGAAACTAGACTAACAATAATGTGTTTACCACATGATGTTTCATTTAATGTCACCCTTTTAAGAAATTATTACTTATGAATATTCGTAACTGATAATATTCAAATGTTGAGTTACCCTTATTATAATTCTCAATAACATTATACTTTTATTGTGAATATATTTTCTGTATTTTTCTTTATAAAATAAATATTTAATTAACCCAACAGGATGAATACGAATAACAAATGTATGAAATCTAATCATATGAAAAAATTGTATATAGATGTAGTTAATGTATTCATCATGTTTCTAAAAGATCATGTATATGAACCATCTCAAAACGTTTTTATTTTTTTATATAATTGATATTCAAGAAAAGTTAGTCTATAAGAGTTATATGAACATTTTATTTTTCATGAAGTAGACAATATCTATAAATCATGGACTAAACATGGGGAAAAAGAATATGTACATAGATTGTAATGCTAAAATGGTTTATCTATCATTTGATATGAATACCATTTTAAATGATTTTGGGGATCATATGAAAGATATGAAAAAGGAAATTTAATACGGCCATTGTGATTTCAAAATGATGTTTGAGAAGTTAAATAAATATGCTAAGAGATGATTTTATACGAGTTGTACAAAAATATAAAAAAATTTCAATTGTATCGACGTTATATAATTTGTATAATGGTAACAGATAAAGAAAAACTTACTTTACATAATTACTTGGTTTTTTAATTATCTCTACAAAATACATGATTTTACCAATAATATCATATTATTTATCAAGGACCATGAATCACTCATAAATTGACCGTAGTGTGGCACAAATTGATACAAGAATGATGAATGAAGTCGACTAAATTTTTTATTGTACTTTCATGTCATTTTATAGTCTAAAATACTATATGGATTTTAGAAAACCATGATATAATAAACATGGCATGGGGATATAAGAAATTATGAATGGAATTTATTATAACTATAAGACTCTGCTTAGTTGAAGAAAATTGATTATGAATATCTTGAATATGGTAATGAGATGGGAAAGTTTTTCATTAAATTATCTATAGATATAATAAATCCTTTGGGTGTATAAAGGAGTACAAATAATACATGACCTTCTATTTTGGTAAATTAAAAAACTTCACAAATGGATATACATGTCGTACGAATATGTTATATAGTCATTGGTTATATATAGATGAAAACAACCTAGTAGTGATATTGATTTATATTTGTCTCCATTTATCAAAGATATGAAATTGGCATGGGATACTAGATTTACAATTTATAGTCATCATATAAGTGAAAAATTCACATTAAAGACATCCTGTACATAATGATAAATGAATTTCCAACTTGTAGACTTTTTTTAAGATATAATTGTAAAGGAATATTGGGGTGTACCATTTGTAAAGAATTCACATGATCTATCTAGATAAAACATTCTATTTGTGTTTTTAGTATATCAGAAAATATTATATAGATGACATAAATACTGATATTTGATAAAATAATTTGATGGGAATAACGAACAAGGAATAATTCCATCTCTAATAGTGGTTGATCATCTGTTCATTAATGTAAAATATATTTACATAATTTTTAGTAAACAATTTAAAAATCATATGAAATTGGGATAGAACAATTGGTCACTTTTATTTGGATTTTCATAATATAATTGTATTTATCTATGAAATATTATTGATTTCATGCATATAGAAAAATATTAAATTGATATATATTTTTTGTATCTTTACTAAATTATATTGTAAAAACATAATAATGGATCTAGGATTGGTTTAACATGATTGATATGGGGTTATAGGATTTGTATATATCAGGGAAGGCTAGAAGTCAGATTTTTTCTTCTTGTAGCTTATACAATATCATGAAATGAAAATTTGTATGTTTCAAAGGGGTATTAATCTAATATCAAAAATTTAATTTCAATAAATAATTTGATGTTATAGAGACAAAAATCACAGGACATCTATGTTTTGATGGTTGATTTAATTCCCATCACTTTACATTTTATTCATCATAAAAATTTACTACATGCATTAAACATACTCTCCTTATTTACAAATACACGTATAGTAATGTTATAGACAGAGTAAAGTTTTCAATCAAGATTAATGTGGTTGGAACAATATAATGTGAATTAGATATATAATTCCCATGATCATTCAGTCATATAATGGTCCACCAGATGATTCACATTGTTAAATATGTTCATCAATGTGGTCTTATCCATTATTGATGGATGTACCCCAATGAATGAAATAAGAACATTAGGAAAGCGTACATCAGGACTATAAATAAAATAAAAGTTTATATTGAAAGAATAAATATTTTTGAAGAATCTATCAAATTATCTATTGAATACCTATCAGAAACTTAAAGAATTGGTATCCCAAAGTCTTATCATAGCTGATTCTATATGGGAGAAGGGATTTATAGAAGATATATTGATACAATTACCATTACGGAGAGATAGAAATATCACCTTTACATTTTAAATATAGTAATGTTCTTTATCCCAATGTTGATTCCCACAAAGCTATTCATAGAAATATGATTCAATCAAGTAATGAATGATGGATATCAAAGATATATAATCAATAGTTTATAGGTTAGTTTTAATATCATATTTATAATGAGTAATTTGAATATTCAAATTAAACTATCAAAAAACCTTGATGGATAACCATGGGACAAAATTAAGGTGTTTTTTCTTAAATTTGTTTTTTAATTAATGGTTATATGTTCTATAAAAATACTGATGACCTATATATGATGGAAAATAATAGAGTTATACGTGAAGATTAAGATATGTACTTATCTAGATCCATGGATAAAAATACAATTTATCTGAATAAGTCCTAATTCTTCATCATTATACAAATATATGATTTAAATTATATAACAATTAAATTGAAAATTTTCAATGGGAAATGGGTTAAAAACTTTAGTGTAGTGAAATTCGATTAAATAGGATTCATGAATTTGAATTTAAATGCGTAAGGGTATAAAGTGAATCCATTAATTATGGAATCACAAGTATTTTAGGAATTTTACATATCTTATCCATGAAGAAAAAATTAGTCTTTTGTTATGCTGGTGTCTAAAAAAATCATTGGGTCAGATGAAATTTCTAGTAAGGTTGGACCTTTCATTGATAAATCGCAATATTATCATTGTGTTAATATTGTATATCATTTAATGTCTGTTAAAAGGAACAGAAAATTATGAATTTGTAACCATGATAGAGGTTATAAATTATTTCATCCTTTAATAAAAGGAATGATGGTTTATGGAGAATCTTAAATTCTTTTTAATATAATATAAATTGCCACATAATATTTTTTAATCCCAACTTTATTAAAAAAATATAAATTGAAAGTTTTATTATTGTAGTAGACAATGAGTTTTAAAAATGATAATGTTACCAATATTAATGAATAATAGATAGTTCATGATGAAAATGTAAAATTATTAGGGGAACAATAACATGTTGATTAAAAAATTGAAACAACATCACTCTATTGATGAAAATTTTCATGGAAAGAATCAAGGGTATAAAATTTGAGGTTTCCTAGAATCAACGTGTCCAACCTATTAAACACGACAAGTTAATGTCCATTAGTTACGTAGAGGTAATAATGTGAATGAATGTTCAAATTGATATAGATATATGGTTCCATGTCTAGCATCTAGTGAAGGAAACCCTTTGGGATGATATTAAGGTCGTGTTATGATAATTATTTTTCAATTTTAGGAAAAAATTAAATAATAAAATTTTGATTTAATTTTAATTATCCTTTACAGAGTTCATTTAATTTAGATGATTTCCCTAAGAAATATATCTTAATGAAAATTTTAAAATCCAATATAAAATTCCAGACTATTCTTACCATGTTTCATCTTCTGGATATTGAGGGTAAATGAAATCCCCACCCACTAGTTACTCAGGAAGCCATTAAAAATAAAGAATATTGGAATGATTTCATTAGTCGTCATGGTGATAAATCATTTCAGGTTAATTGTATTCTATAATATTTTATTTGAAATTATTAATTTTTCCAAATTTGATTTAAAATTTAAAATTTATTAATTAATATAGGAGTACTAAAAATAAAAAACAGGCATCAAAACCAATGTACCCCTATAACAAATAAATGATTGGGTACACTTAACTAGAATATAAATGGTATATATTTAAAATAAATAATAAAAGTTTTACGTGATATGAAAAAACATATGTTCCACTGTTTATACGTATATTGATTAATATAAATCCAAATCCATATCTATCTGAAGTCATGTTATATGGAAGGAGGATTGTGTAAATAATAAAGGTAAACTAGTTCATTGAAACACACATATATTATGGTAAACATGTTTATGTATGACATAATAGTTATTAATTGTGATTTATAATAGTATAACATTAAAATATATATTTATGTTAAAATATTTTTTTATAAGTTTTAGATAAAAGAATTATCCATGAATATTTTAAAAGAAAAACTAATTTCTGTAGCCTTGATGTGGTTAGAACAATATGGTCAGATTAGGGTTTTAGGTTTTGGAGTGTCTCCAAAAACCTATTTTGAAATGAAAAAACTATAAGAAGATATATATCAAATGAACAAATTATTAGTAGAATAAATATATGCTTTGAAATATATTAATTTCTGGTCAGGTTTGGTAGACTAATACATGCTAAAGGGTCAAACTAAACCTACAGTGGAACAATGATCATCACATTAATAACCAAATTTCCCTACTAGCTTTGGGGATAGTAATTCCAATCAAACAGTTACTATACCCTAGGTAATTTACCTTTTCATTACTCATCCTTCTAAATGTGAATCAAATGACTGAAAATAAATTTATATTACTAAAATTGTTCATGGTAAGATTTTATGTGATTTCTATCTATCATTTCCCACACACTGACTTATATTGATGTGTGCATTGTAAAATATCACTAGAGAACATAAAAAACTAATAACAACAAAAATAACACATGAGTGTGTGTATAGAAGTATCTCATGTGTTGAGTGATGTGATGCCTATTCCACTTGATTATTCAGATATAGAAATTTTCAAAGAATTAATTGAAACATATCTAGAATGGATATATAATCATAAAATAACACTTGAGGTATGTCGTCAACTATGTTTTTCAAATTAACAATTTCTATTAGTTGATGAAAAAATGTCTGAAGTGATGTATGTTGTTATAGATGTTTAATATCATGTAGAATAAAATTTAATATAAAGATATGTAGTTAATCAACCAATATAATAAAAAGAAATTCTAGGAGTAACTCTTCCCCACTAGTTCCCCTCAACCATATATTATCATTATAAATTAATGGAGACATCATATTCAAAGATTGGCATGGTTCCTATATTTCATAAAAAGAATAAATATTTGGAACTATGATTATATAAATGGTTCCTATCATGATTATATTGTTTTTTCTCATGTTTGAATGCATAAGAGTCTCAGTTATGATTACATAAATAAGGTAAATTTTCATAATACTTTGGTCTAAAAAACCATCAAATATTTCCATTAAAGTTTATAACTATTCAAAATTTCAAGAAATGTTTATATTACTACTATATAAATGGAAACCCCAATAAATCAGGATTCAAAATCCAGAATCCATTTATTCAATATATGTGAAAAATTTTACTAGAGTTCAAATAAATATATAATAAAATAGATGAGCTAAATTTGGAATTTGAGATTTCAAAAATATAAGATAGATTGTTTTTTATTCCTATAATAAATGGGAAAAACACTATAACCAATTCATATAAAATATATTATTTTATTTATAATTTATTATTTTTTTTGGGATGCACTTTATGCTTATCACATTAAATTTGGATGACCTAAATATTTATTTTCTGGATATAATTCATGGATTTCCAACAAACTAGTCACACGTGAAGTGTATTGTGAATTTCTAATTCACTAAAATAAACATTTTGTAGATGAAATTGAAATTATATGTTTTATTTTCAATTTATCAAGAATTATATTACGATAGATAAATTTTTGAAAATATTATAAATCATGGTATGAGGTCGGAGACTAAAAATAAGAATCTTGTGAATTACTTCAAAATGAACCATAGTAAGGTATATGTAGAAATATTTAATAATTAGAACATATTTTAGAAAAAGTTTCATATTTTAGTCAATGTTGATTTCATGTTTGAAGAAATGTAACAGTACCAATTTTATATATTATATTTGAAAATTTATGAATGATATTATATACCATCAAAATACTTTCCTCTATAAATAGTTAGTTGCTGACGGTAATAAAAATTTGATTAACAATATTTCATAATTCTATTTTGTCTAAATGTTTTCATTATTATCCTTATTTGCTATAATTATTTTACTAAAATGAAGAAGTAAATTTATATAGTGATTATTAGGGAATGTAAATGGTGTTACATTGATTTTTGACATAAAATTTAGGTTATTACATAAAATTTATTGAACTATTTTGGGCTGTGATGTTATAAATATATTTGGTGTGTAATACATTTCTTCCAGACTGCTTATATATTCTTTTATGTTTTTTTCTCAAGGAGAAGTATAATAAAGGAAATAAATTTATTTATAAATGAATGATCATGATACATGGTATCAAATTGAATATAGATATAATAAATTGTTAAACTCTTTATAATTATTTAGTTAATTTTCTATTCATGTTATTTAATTTCCTTAAAATATTTATCTAATACTAAATTTTTTAAAATTTACATATTAGTTTAAAACTCATGTCTTGTGCTAAGAAAAAGTAAAAATTTATATTGTTTTTATAGTTTTAGATAGTGGTGGATAATTAATATTTTATATATTTCATTTTACTACATATCAATCCCGCACAAGATGTAGTGGGTATGACTCGATGTGTATGTTTTCAATATAATTAGTTAATTTTAGTTTTTTAAACATTTCACATAGCAAAAACTAAGATATTGAGATTGCATTATTTTCAATCTTTTGTATGAATATACATAATTATATTTTTATAGGGTTGAATTTACCTCACACCAATCGAACACACAATATTGGCAGTGTGACCTGATATATGTGTTTTTAATATAAATGTGTCATTGTTAGTTTAAAATAATCATCACCTATCCACAACCAGGAAAATAAGTTCTAATTGATATCAAACTGCAGAATAAAAATCCATATTTCATTTTTCATATGTTGGATTTGAAAACACCTCAAAATGACACCTGATTTAGATCATAAGACTCTATATACGCGTTTTTAATAAAAAAAGTGTCATTTTTGTTTTAAATTAGAATCATAAATAAAAAATTGAGAAAAAAAATATTTTTTATTATGAAAAAATTCGAAGAAGGTCCCTCATTCATTTGTGATATTTATGAATCAACCAAACATTAATCAGAGACATGATGTGATTAGTTTAACCCAATGTGTGTGTTATTAATAAAAATGGCCTTTTTTGTATAAAATTCATGTCTCATTTCCCAAACCAAGAAAAAAAGATCATATTATTTGAAAATATAAAAAAATATCCATAAATAATTTTTCAAATGTAGTAATTGTCCACAAACTAATATGACTCACACTGTGGGTGATATGACTCAAAATATGTGTTCTCAATATAAAATATTAATTTTATATTAAAACTAATCAAATAGGGAAATATAAGAAATTGAATTTGGATTTATTTAAAACATTATATCACTAATCCGTAATACATTTGTGACCAATATGAATCTACCAAACATTAATCGGACACCTGATGTGTTTGGAATGACTCAATGTATTGTTTTTTATATAAATGTTTCTTTTGAGTTTATATCACATATCAAAAGAAAAAAATAAGAAACGAAACATTTTAAAACTATATTAAAATGGTTAATAATTCATTTTTTACGTGTATAAATTAAACACACATCAATTAATGTCATTATGGGACCAAATATGATCCAAATTGCATGTTTTTAATAAAAATGTTCCATTTTAGTTTAAAATGATTGTCACATCCTCAAAATTGAACAAATGATCTTAAATGGTTTTTAAAAAATATGGTAATGATCTATAATTCATTTGTATTGTCTTTAAATTAAATGCATACAACTCTAGTAGATAGTGTGGTTGATATAAATCAAAGTATGTTATTTTAATATAGAAGTGACATTTTTATTAAAATGTTTTACAAAGTTAAAACACAATAAATAAGATTGTATTTTTTTTTCAAAAATTAGGAAAAAGGTCCATAATTAATTTTTGGTAAGTATGAAATCACCACAAAATAATTTGACACATGATTTGGTCAGTATGACATGAAATTTTTGCTTTCTATAAAAAAATTTCATTTTAGTTTAAAACATACATAAAATAGAAAAAACAATGTAAACAAACATGAATTATTTTTAAAATTTATGAAAATGGTTTAGAATTAATATGAGGTATGTAATAATTGACTTCATGTCAGTTCAACACATGATGTGACTGATATGTCTCAATGTTTCTGTTTTTTATAGAATGGTCCCTTTATTTATAAAACATGAATCATATAAATAAAAGTCAAAAAATAATCAATAATTGTATTAAATAATATAGAAAAAAATAAATAAATAATTTGTTATGTTTTGTAATTGACCCTATTTTAATATAGTACAAGATGTGGTCAATATGATTCGAATTGCATATTTTCAATTTAAAATTTACATTTTAGATTAAAAATCATAACATATCCAAAACAAAGAAAATAGGCTTAGAAAATTTTAAAACATTATAAAAATTTTCCATAATCCAATTTAAATTTTAGGAATTGGAAAAATCTCAATATGTCCCCCGATGTTGTTGTTATGACCTGAAAAACATGTTCTCAATAAAAAATTAATTTTTTTTAAAACATGAATCATATAGAAAAAATTAGAAAATGAAATAAGATTTTTTAAAACATATTAAAATGGTCCATGATTCATTTTGATCTGTAAAAATAAAACAAACACCATTCCAACATTGAATGTGAATGCTATGACTCATAGTGCATGTTTTGAACCGAAAGGTTCTATTTTGATTTAAAAAGAATGTATCATAGCCAAAACTAAGATAAAATGATCGTATTGTATTCAATCATTTAAAAAAATATCCATAATTAAATTTTCATGAATATGAATAATGTTTAAATAAATCGATCACATGATATGGTCCATACAACTAGAAGTTCAGGTTTCTAATAAAAAAGTGTCATTTCACTTTTAAACACACATTAAATAGACAAACCTAGAAAAATAACTATTACTATTTTTAAACATTTGTAAAAAATCCATAATTCATTTTTCATAAGTAGGAACTGACCACACATCATCCTGGAACATGATGTGGTCGATATGACTCAAAATTAATATTTTTAATATAATGCCCCATTTTAGGTAAAACCACACATTAAATAGAGAGAAGAGATAAAATGGGTTATAATATTTTAGAAAAAATTAGGGAAATGATCTAAAATTAATTTTTCAGTTTTATGAATTGACCATAGATAAATCTCACACATGATGTGTTCTATATGACATTAAGTGCATGTTTTAAATAAAAAAGTTCCATTTTAGTTTTAAACACACCTCAAATTTCCAAAAATAAGAAAATGAGCTCGTATTATTTTCAAACATTAAGAAAATGGTTGATAATTCATTTTTTCATTTGTTTAAATTGACCAAACATCAATCTAATTCATAATCCAGTCGATGTGACTAAATATTCCAATTCTCAAAAAAATGTACCATTTTGTTTAAAACATATTTCATATTTCCAAAACCAAGAGAACGAGATTGTATTGATTTAAAAATTTAGTTAAATAGTTCATAATTCGTTTTCCATATATATTAATTGACCACACATTAATCTGACACATAATGAAATTGATATGGTTCAAAGTATCAATTTTTAATATAATGGTTTCATTTTTTGTATAAAACTATCATCACTAGGAAAACTCTAGAAATCAAAGTCTGAATATTTTCAAATTCTAGGGAAATGATCCATAATTTATTTTTGACATATAGAAATTGATCTAACTTCAATCCAGTACATGATGTGTTCAATATCACTCAAAGTGTGTGTTTTCAATATATTGATAAAATTTACTTTAAATCACACATCACTTCACCAAATCTCAGAAAACAACCTTATATTATTTTTACTTCATTTTTATGATATTAATTAATTTACTTTCATTATCATTTTTATCTTCTACTTTTTTAGTTTACTATCCCCTAGAAAATTCTATAAGAAAAATAATAAATGACGTAAGAGTTGAATGCTTATTCTCAAAAAGAAAATCCTCTTCAACTTGATCCCTTACATATTAAATTCATTATCACAATAGATGACATAAAATTAAATAGAAAATTATTTTATAATAACAATAAATGGTGTGATGTTTAAGAATCATCTGCAAAAAAATATGATACATAGTGCCCATGGTATTACTCAAATTATAAATTTTAAATGTAAAATTGACACTTTGTGTTTAATTTATTTCATTATAGGATTAAAAATATAACAATTGTTTTGTTATACGTGTTAATTAATTCGACCGATATAGGGTGGTCTTTTTAATAATCTAATAGTATGAATAGAGTCTGAGGGGCCAAAGAAAGAGGAACATTGACATTTTTTTACCATTGTAATAATTAATACATACTCATGTAGTTGTAAAAACCAATTTTTTAGAAGATTATAATAATTTTTTTTATTGTTTTTATTTTATAAATTTTATTTCAATTTAATTCAGAATTTTTTATTGTATTTTCAACTGTATTTTCAATTTTATCTTCTACAGTGCGTGCTAATTTTAACAGCACATGGAGAAAGTATGTACAATCATTTGCCTTAGTAATAGTGCTGATGAACTGTCACTATATTATTTTTATAAAAATCCCTTATAAGGGATCCTTGACCAATTCTACAAAATGCACAAAAAATGGGATACATTATCAGTGTTATACTTTTGTCGATAAAGGACCATCTATATTTGTGTTATTTTTAGCACTAATAAAATCCTATGGATTTTAATCAAGATAAAATGTTTGTGTTTTCTTAACTAATAAAGGCTAACTTCAGCGAAATTAAATGTCTTATTTTTAATAGTGAGAAATGATAATAACATTTAATTATTTTTTTATTAATATATATAAAATTATCATACTCAAAATAAAAAATTGATTTTTATTTACATACATTAATTTCAATTTTCATGTATTTAATTAATATAAATATGACACAATCATATATATATATATATATATTAGTAATATATGTAATTATATAAATATAATTGATCTATTTCTCATATGTGATGTATTAACATATATACTTATATCAATGTCTATGTGCGTATATGTGTATGCATTATGTTTTGTATGTGTGTGTGTTTTGTGTATTTGTATATATAGATGTTCTGTATGTACCAATGTATGTATGTGTACATATAGGTTCACATGTATGTAGTATGTACCCACACACACAAACAAACAAATATATATATATATATGTATATATATATAACATTTTTACATGTGTATGTATTACATGTAATTATATAACTTTTGATGTATATTTTTTTTCAATTTTGATATAATATTTCTTTTATTCATTTTTAGAAATATTTCTTTACAAAGCCTTTTTTTAAATATATTTTTAATTAATAGGATTAGTATTTATTCAATTTTATTTATTAAGTTGTAATATTTTTAATTTTTTAGAAATTAATATAATTTATTTATTTAAATGAACTTTTCAATATTTCCATAATTTCTGTACATATTTTCAATTCTAATATCTTATATTATATGAATTATATTTTAAAATAGTGTGTCTATGGAATTTTATTTATCCTTTTTTAATATTTCAATTATTGAGTATTTTTTCAAATTTTAATATTTACTTATTCATATATTGTTTGAATTTAATCATTTTTAATATTTATTTATACATATATTTATTTAATATACATAAATTTATCGACAACCGACGTAGTGAGGTTACCTCCTTTTTTGGCCGTTAATGTTGGGTCTCGGTGTCATGATTTGTAGTCCTCTATGAACAAAGGGTCTCATTTGAAAACAAGGTGAGGACTTGGTGTGAATTGAGATGAACACCGGAATACCTCATGGCATGGAGAGGGCAGACCTTGGGTTTTTGGGTGGATGTCAGCTTTGACCAACAAATGCATTTATGGGGGATATTGGATAAAGGCTAGAATGCATGTGCTGTAATTTTCTTTTAGGGATGCGAATAAAGAGAGATAGGGTGGTGGTGAGGTGGTCCATCTCTGACTAAGTTTTTATTATGTTATGGTCCTTTGTCCATTTTTTGGACAATTTTTTGATGCGATGATTGGAACAAGTGGTTTCGGGAAAACCGATGGTGGTATGGGACCCAGCCGGGTGCGATGTCTGCAGGTAAATATTACAGTTGATGGAATGATATGCCTATGGTGAGTATATCCCATTGAGGGCGTTCTAACTAAGATCTCTAATGACAGACATTATGGGAGACTATGGATGCATGAGTGATAATGTTGAAGGTCACAATGGTATCCTCGGATGAACGTTGAGATTCGTCTATGATGAAGTTCTTGGGTGGATATTTTTTGGCCAACGTCATCACCATAGTCCAGCGTGTGAGGACTTCATGGTTTGAAACTTTCAGCCAACCTCATGGAGGCGTCAGCTAGTGCATGTCTTTCTAAGGCTATGGGCCTTTTTGATGTGGGATTTTGGGCCTATTAAAAGTTGGGTCTATGGGCCATGATGTATGGATCTTCATGTCAAAATGTTTTTCTCTTGGGTGTGGTTATTTTTTTCATATTCTATGTTTTTTGGTGATTCTTGTCTTACACACTTGCTGGGTTACTATATTTTCATTTTGTTATCATTAATAATATTTTAGTCTGAGTGTGCTCAATACATGGACATTCTAGGGTATATTATTATATAAAAATATATAATTGTATAAACATATAAAATTATAAAAATATATAAATATATTTAAAATCATATACAGTAATTTATTAATATATTTATTTAAAATTATAAATGAAAATAATTATATATATTTACATTAATATAAAATTATAATAAATATATATAAACAATAAATCTATGGATTATATTCGTAATAATAAATATTAATATATTAAAAAATATATATAAATATTGAAACATGTATAATTATATAAAAATAATTTTATTTATATAAAAATAATTTTAAATATAATTATTTATAATTATAATTATATATACATAACTAATTATTAAATTATAATAAATATATTAGTTATATTTTTAATTATATATATATATATATTATTAGATAATTAAATATTATTATATTTATAATTTTATTAATATATTTATAAATGTATACAAATTATTTGATATATATTTATTTATATGAATAATTATTAATATATATCAATAATTATATTTATAAATACATATTTTCAATTATTTTAATATATTTTTAATTAAATAAATATATATTTTTTATAATTATATATACTCATATATATATATATATATATATATTTATCTATAATTATATTTTTAAATACATATTTTAAATAATTTATAATTTATTTATTATTATATAAATTTATATTTATTTATAATATATAGATTTCTATAGTAATATAAATTATTTTATTTATATTAGGTCTTAATTAGGGATTTATTATCCCTGATAAAGAATTATCTTAATCAGCGCTAAAAAAGAGATGATAAAATATTTCATTATATGTGATATAGTTTTAATGCTTATACTGGTATATTTAATCCATTCTAAAAAATCACAAATAATGATCAGTTTTATAAGTGCTTATTATTTTAGTGGTGATAAAATAACTCTATCAACACTTTTTTAAAAGAACATATAAAACCCTTCTCGATCATTTAAATAGTATTCTAATTGAGTTATACTCATGCACACTATTCAATAATTCACATAATCGAATGTCTTTCATTTATCTCACTCGATACTCTTGGAAGAATTGAAACCTTCAAAAGGCAAGGTATGTGATAACTTGTGATCCTTCCCTCCCCATTGAACATCATTTTATGTTTTAATTTTTCTGAAATGGTCTGAATGGAATGTGCGAGTGGTTGTATTTGTGATCGATCTACCTCACTGATTCTCCCCCAATTATCCCTTATCTTGAGCCAAGTATGGTTCACCCTCTCCCTCACCATTACATTCATTTCACTCATTCATCTTTATATCTCACTTTGATTTCATGGATCTCCTAGACGTACACCTCAAATACCATGTTGAATTTTCATTTAAGGCGGTGACTGTAAATGATAATTATGAATAGTTTTTTTATACAAAGATGGTAATCGGCCCTTAGTTCCAAGTGTCCCTCCTACTCCCATGTATAAAAATAAAAAAATTATTCCCATTTTCATCAACTACCAGGTATGGTAACCCCAATCATTTCAATACCTCTTGATTCATTTATAATATTATATAAATTAGGAAATTGGTTTAGTTTAGTTTATATGAATTTTTTATTTTTTCTATATTTATAGTTCATGAATAAAAATATTTCACAACACTATTGATACATATACTCATTCTCTTTCTTTACTTGAATGATTTTTTTCTTTATGATTGTTCTTAAAAAAATTTTCTTGTTATGGAATTCTTTTTTTCATATATTTTTTATATTCATTAATATTTATTAAAATTAATTTATATATATATATATTGGATTCCAATTCTTTATATATTTTATACATGATATATTTATGAAACACATGGGTTATGCACATGGATTATGGATGCAAAATGAACTATCATGTATGAAAGAACATGATGTTGTGATATAACCAAAACATTGGTGGAATCAAATGATTGCTAGTTGTGAGATGATTGTTTTACCATACAACCAAACTCATCATACATTACCAAAAATATAGTATGACAATGTAAATATTAGATACATCATTGATCCAATTCCAAAATAACTAATAAAATCAATCCAACACAATGAGCATTAAGACACTCAACTCCTTTCCTATTTTTCAAATCCAACCTGCTAGAATACGTGACAAGTATTTAACAACAGTTTATCTTCATGATACTGTTTCTAATTCTATGAAAATTAATGGTACATAAAGTTATATAAATGTGCTTTATGTGTTAACATAGTATTTTTAGTTCATGAAGGAGATTGTTGATTAATATACTACTTTACCATTCCAAAGAAGAAATGATTTGTTTTCATTGCTTGTTAATGATATAATTAAATAAAGACTACATGGATAAAAATATAGATAAATTATTTCATATATTCACATGATGATTTGTGAGAGTATTCAATTTGATGAGTGATATAAATATTTATAAATTCATACTTTCATAAGTAAGAAGTTTGGTTCATGAACTCAAATTATATATCATGAACATGTTTTTTAAATGTTGTTTATAAAAATGGGATTCACCAAAGTTATTTCCAAAAGATGACAGTCCTTCCAAATTACAATTCCCTGGTTGGGGTTTTTCACATTCATGCCATGTTTTATAAAAGGTGATTTAGTTGGTCAAATCCATTTTATGATGATAGTTATGGACGTTTTGTCCAGATTGGGTAGTTTAAATTTTTATTTTTTATTTAAGAAATGTAGTGTTTTAAAAGGCCTTTTTGTTTTTAATGAACTTAATATCTTGGAACTCATTGTTGAAAGGACCCTTTGATAAAATTTTAAAAGAACATGGGAACCCCAGCATGGGAATTCTTCTTCATTTGATTTAAATTCAAGAGGTTCTTTAGTTATTGGGTTCTCAAAACCATGTGATTATGCCCTATCAATGTTTTCATCCAATGAAAAAATATCAAGTTTCGATCCTAAGACTAGTTTCACTAAAACAACACCTGGACCACCACATACCGAATAAAGAAATGAATAAACACCAAATCCTCCCTTAAATTGATTTCAATTACTAAATGTATTTTTATATCTTTTATATATATTTAATAATATGAGATGTCATCGAAATAATCGTATACGAGGTTTCTATTATTTGAAATATATTAAAATTTAATTAGATTATTTTAAAAAATATATATATCAAACATTCCTTTTCATTAATGATTTCTACCACTATAAAACAGCCTAAATACCCATCATTTGATTCTTGTTTTCATATTATAATGAATTTTGTAGAATAAATTTTTCTTTAATAAAAACATTTTTAGGGTTCCAATCTCAAAAATTCTAGGAATTTATTTAATTTTCTAAATATTTATATTTCTAAATAAAAAAATATGGATATAAATAAAAATGGATGGATATCATTAATATGACTAAAGTGTATGAGTATTGGGGTGGAATATTTCATCAATTTTGGACAATACCATGTATATGAACAATATAAAATTCTTTTTCATGTTTACCATGTTGTTATTCAAGACTAATTAGTCTAAAGAATTTGGAAGAACACTTTAAAATCACAGAATATAATGAACTTATAAATTTTGGACATAACAAGGTAAAAAATTAATGTAGCTATTGACTGGGATATGACTACATTTTTTGGATCATTTAATATGATTAAAAGTGTGAACAATGATGAAAATTATATTAACGATGTGATTATAGGTGTGAATGATGATGAAGATAGTATCGAGGATAATAAAATGAAATTTGGTGATGAACTACATGATTTTACAAAACATTTTTATATGATAAAGTTTTTTTAAAATACATCATTTTATTCTATTTGTAAAAAATATATAGTATTGTCATCCATATTGAATCTATAAAATTTAAAACATGGAAATCATTAAGTGATGTTGGGTTTATTAAACTATGTTCTCTATTGAATTATATTCTCCATATATATAATGACCTTCCTTAAAAAACATATAATTCTAAAAAAATTCTATGTTTAATGAGTAAGATCTATTAAAGAATAAAAGGGTATCCAAATGGATGTGTACTATTTTTAAATGACAAAGAAATCACTAAAAAATGCATAATGTTTTGTTCAATATGGTTCATTCCAAACATTCCGAAGATAATTTTCCTATATAAAATAGAGTAAACTTTATGAAAATTTATGTCGAATGGAGACACATGAAATAAACACGGAAAAAATGACCACCCGATGTACTATCCTAAATTGAGGGGAATTGATCAAATGTATCCATAATTTGAAAAGGATTTGAGAAACATTTTTCTTTATCTATCTAAAGATAGAGTTAATCCTTTTATTTTTCAATGTAGTAGCCACAATACATAGATAGTTATATTGTTAAGTTATAATGTTTCACCTTGGTAATTCAGTAAATAAAAGTAGGTTATAATATCTATACTAGTATCAGTACCAAAAAATAGGGAAATGATATTGATGTATATTTGGATCCATTGATCAACGCTTTAAAATTATTATAGGAATTATGTGTTACATTTTACGAATCTCAAAAAAAATTATTATTCATGTTGAGATTTATATTGTAAGGGGTGATAAAAAAATTTCATTATATGAAAAAAAAAATTAGGATATATCATTAGATGAACTCATGGGTGTCCTAATTGTAAATATGATACAAAATCAATTAGGTTGAAACATTCATCGATGACTTTGTTTCTAGGACATAAAATATTTCTTCCCCAATGAAAAAAGTACCGTAATTGGAAGACATATATTATGGGAGTTTAAGTCAACATAAATCACCAAATCCACTAACAGATGATCAAATAATTAAAAAAAATATACATTCACTGGTTTTGGAAATGAATTTTTAAAATAACATATAAAAATTAATTATAAAAGAATATATGTTTTTTGGAATTACTATACTGGAATTGTTTGTACGTCATGAATTTTCTTGATGTAATGAATGTTGAAAAAATATGTATATGATAATATATTTTCCACATTAGTCAATACACCAAATAAAATAAATCATGTAATTAAGTATATGGGGGATGTGTTTAACATGAGAATAAAATAATTGTTCACACCAATTATGAGTCAAAAATGAACATTTATTCTATGAACTCCTTATACTATTTCCAAGAAAAAGATATATCAGTTTTGAAACTTCTTAAATGATGTAGTGGTTGTAGATGGGTATTCATAAAATATATAGAATATCATATCAATGAATTATTTATTGTTAAAGGGCTTAAATTACATGGCTATCATTTTTTGATGCATGACCAATTGACTATAGCCTTATGTGACATTTTTCTCTAAGAATTATCATCATTCATTATCCATGTTCTAATTTTTTTCAATGATATATCCTGTAATGAAATAGGCCCAATGAAATTAACAACTGTGGAAAATGAAATTAATGACCTATTATGTGAATTAAATTTTTTTTTCTTTCTACTATTCTTTAATATGATGGTTAACTTAATGGTTCACTCGATAAGTGATATTTATCAATTTTTCTCTTAAATTATATATATATTTAACACATTGATTATTATTTTAATAGTATTAAATGGTATATCAATAATTGATGTCATCTAGATAGTTATATTGTGGAGTTATTTTTTGTTGATGAATATGTTGACTTCTATACTAACTACCTATCCAATGTGGAAAGCATCGATCTTTCAAAATCTCATAACACTGGGTATGTTTTTTCAGAAAGAATTTTCATAATAGATATTGTAACAATTAATATTATAGATAATAAGGAGGCTCACATTTATGTTTTTCATAATAGTTTAGAGGTTGAGACATTTTTTGAATCCAAATATATAATTATTAATCATTTGAATCCCTCAAGGATAGAAAAATTGATATCAATTAGAAACAATCAATAGTTAATATGAATTTTTTAGACCATATTTTTAAGAAGTCAAATGAATACTTGGATTCAAATTATAAGTGAATTTCAGGGAAAGCTAGAGTACTAATTTTTTATGTATTATCATATAATTGTTATGTAATTAACGGCTCTACATTATATATAAATGAACATGATGAATTTAGTATCAGTAAAAATATTGTAGTTTCAATTGTGACTAAAGCAATATATATATATATCTAATACCAAGGATGGAAATCCCATTTATGTAAATATTTCATACTTAATAATGATAAAAAAATGGGATGCAGATTATAAAACATTCCACGTTCTTATTTTTCAATGCTAGTGGGTTGATAATTAGATTTCAGTTAAAATATAAGAATTAGAATCTGGGAAGGTAAATATCATATTAGATGGGTATAAATATGAACCATTTACAATGGTATTATAGGTAGTATAAGTTTTTTATATTATAGATCCTAAATAAAAAAATTGGAAAATAGTTCTATTACCAACTAAATCTTCTAAAAGGTCAAATGTCTATTCAATTGAGGATGAGGCTTTCATTTGGATGCCACAATCATTTCAAGTGCTCTAAATGTATATGGGGACATTAATGTTAGTGGAGATCACAATAAATGATTTGGATAATTGTTTGAGGGTTCAAATTCCTTCAACCATAAAAAACTAGATTTCAATAATTGGTATATATTATTTCTTGTAATATAATTTTATTTACCTCATATTATTTTCTATTGAAAACTGCATTTACGTAATCTAAATTAAATATTCATCCACTTCTATAGATAATTTCTTCTACAGATGTTGATGCTACTAATCCTGAGGAGAAATAGTTTTCTCAACATATTGATGCTCTCAATGCATAGGATAAACTACCTTATGTAGATGAAGATGATATCAATCTATATAAACAACATGTTTAGGATATTGATTATGAGAAAATGGTAGATGGTGAACATCTTGTGACCCAGAAAAAATAGAAGTTTTGGTGTGTGATAGTGTTAGAATATATTATTAAGATAAAAAAGGCATTAGATTTTATGTTGGATGGAATTCACACTACCATCATATTATCCCCAACAGTGACATGTTAAATAGATATATTGGTCTCACAAATTGAATTCTCATTCCAATTGATGTACATTCCTGGAATAATGATGGTATATGATTAATACATTATTTTGATAATATATTAGAGAAAAAAATATGATATAATATATATATTATTTAAAAATTCATAAAAATGATACATTGATTTACTCTTAATTATCCCTTGTAGATTCCATTAATAGTAGATAAATCATGAATGTAATTTGGTATTAATTCTTACAAGAAAGGCTTATTGAGTATTTCAACAAATTATTATGAAATAACTTCTCGATTTTGATTAACGGAAAATAAACCCTCACCAACCATAGATGTATACGCACCTGATAAAATAACAAGTGTGGTATGTGGTTATTGGTCATCATTAGGGGTAATCCTTTGCGGTACATTGTGACTGGTAATGCATTTCATGGAAATATGTGTATTAATCACATTGATTAGGAATTTTAATTTATAAAAATAAAACAAGTGATGAAAATATGAATTTTATAGAAGAACCAATTTACCACTATTATAAAGAAACGATGGACTAAACTTCACTAGAGAAAAATTGAATTTATTTTATATCTACAATAATGATATTATGTGACCAGAAAAAACAATATACTTTTGTTTCGTTGTTTATATGCAGACTGATGATTCAAAATCCATAGCCACTTCCCTCACACATCATGTTCTATATATTGAGTCCGACAATAAAATAAAGATGGATTGTAATATATTAAAACACAAAAAAATTATGGTAATCATGAGAATGTATGAAAAAATATATTTTTTCATTTTATTGGTTTAAAAGAATAATTTCCTATTTTTTATTAATTTTTGTCTACTTTATGTAGAAGAATCATGATCAGTTGTACACAATGAATAACCGCTATTAGTGTCCTTGAAGCTGCTAAAATAGTATAGTCATGTCATAAGTGTAGGTTTCAGTGTTGTAGCCAAATAAATTTTTAGAAATGATATTAATATGTGGATAAAGACAATAAAATAAAAGAGTTTTAGGAATGGTTAGATGCTCTATAATGAAAAAAATAACTGGAATCATGTTTTTGAAAATTTTATGGTGTGTAATGAATGAAATGAAACAACAAAAGAACAAAAAGTATGTGGAGATCCCCTAAACCCCACCAAATTTTGGGTGAGTCATTCTCATTAACGAGCCATCTTAGAAGAGGTAATAAATATTCTAATAATTGTTTTTGTGAAATGTGAATGTGGAAAACACTGATAACTTTCTTATATGGATATTCTGCATGGTGAAAATGATTGCAATTTACATATATCAAAATCCAACAATCACCTTGTTGCGAGGTGAACTTGGTACCATATCCAAGGAGATATTCTAAAAAAACAAACAACCTCAAATATGTCATTGTAGAGTTGCAATTAAAATAGATCATGAGTTGACCATCGATATATCTATTCAACTTGATGATGTAGATGATATACATATGGATGATCATGCTGTGGTAAATCTCACACCATGGTTTTTTATCATGTAAAAGGAATTTAGAAAAAAATATATTCATTTAAAATTTATTATTCATGGGAAACCGTTAACAATTAATGAAACATGTATGAACTGGTGAATTTTATTACAGACGAACAAAGGGAAGGGGTGAATCATAAAGTCAAATCAGTATAAGCTTAACGATAAACTAATCAATCAAAATGATCTTCACAATAGGTTATTATCCATCCCATTCATTATACGTAATAACTAAAAATAATTGTTCATGTGGATACTACATTAGAAAGTGTTTATACAACCAAAATTTATTTTAATGAAAAGATGTTAGGAGTGTCCAGTACATAATATATTCGTCTTGAGAAAGTAAATTAAAACCACTAGAATTAATGGCTATGAGTCATTGTTGTAACAATATACGTGAGGTATTTTTCATGATTTTTTTGTATAATAGGTGATATACTATGTTAATTATGGATAAATATTATTACTATTTTTCTTAGGATTATATATCAATGCAATTTTAAGGGAAACCCCTATAAATATAAAGTTGGACTCATTAGTCCTCACATCACATATAAAAAACTATTCTCATTGGTAGAAAATAAATATATATAAATATAAAAAAACTAGCCATAATGGTATAATGAAATCTTACAGAAGACACACACTTCATAATACATTTGATACGTGGGAAGGTCAATAAAATTAAATCATATAAAATATATTTTCATTAATTTCCTTACATATTCCTTTTTAGGGAAGTATTGGTTACTCATTATAGTAAATTTACATACTCCAATGATTTATTTTCATTATTCAATTCATCGATACCCAAAAAACAAACCATAAATTAACATGGTTAACAAGTTTTAATAAACTACCTGAAACATTTTACATTTAAAATTCATGTTATACATTTTATATTATGTTTTAATTCAAATTATGTCAGGATTCATATTTTTTCAAATACAATCAATATATATTCATTTGGATAGTACATAAGCACAAAAATTCTAATGACTTTTATAAATTGATAATTGTTAGTGTGTATATTATAAAATTCAACTATAAATACATTTATCAAAAAAATTATTAATTTTTTTAAATGTTTTTATAGTTCTCAAAATAAACTAATAAAAATTATTGTGGTGATTATATTTGAGAATTCATGAAATATATAATATTATATATAAACAAGAATTAATAAAAAAATTATTTCTAATTATATATACAGTTTAATTTAAATTATTTACTAATCCATTATTTATTATATTCATCCTGCACTACCAAGACTGTCAATAGTCTTAATTTTTATAAAAATAAATAGATTTTTTTAGAAACAAATGGGTAGAAAATGGGGTCTGATTGTATACAGACATAATGAAGAAGCTAATTAATACTACTTATTTATGGATTTTTTCTCATAATTTTATCTATTATTTATTTAATTTTGATATCATTTTCATTAGATACTTAAATTGTAAATTTTAGTAGTGATAATGAAGAAGGATGATACGCTCACTATGAACTCATGTATTATTGTTATAAAATCAATAAGTATGATTCACTCATAATAAAGAACCTCTTTTTTTATTCTACAATGCATTCAACACTCTAGGTTAGCAAACAAATATATTGTTTGATAACACCTACTATTGAATGCATTGGTGAATAAAAAAATGGTCTGATGTGTAGGGATCAACCAAAACTCAATTTGATACATGGTATTCCGAGTATGACTCAATGTTTTTGTATGTACATTAAAATTTATATGTTATTCTAAAACACGTGTTACATTCTCAAAAATAAATCAAACACATTCATATTGTTTCGATACATTAGAGATATTATTCATAAGTCATTTGTGAAGTATAGAAATTGTACATAAAACAATCCAGTACATGGTGTGCCTAGTATAATAGATATTGTTACATGTTCAATACTTCACATTCTTCTGCAACAAACATCCACACCTCAATAATTTGAAACTCAATATGATACACATTGAGATTGATATGTATCGATGTTAATGTTTTTGTTTATAACATACATTTTAGATTAAAACACACATCACACAATCAAATACAATAAATAACATTCAAAAAATTTAGTAATTTAGTAGAATAATCCATAAATTATTTGTGACATGTAGGAATCAACCACACATGAAATTTAAACACAAGTTATCTGATAGGACTCAAAGACCGTGTTATCAATTTAAAAATGGAATTGTAGTTAATAAAAAAAATTTATACTAAAAAATAAAAGTATTAATTTTTATTGTATGGATACATTAGTAAAATTACCTATAATTTTTTTTGGAAATTATGGAATTAGTTTCACCTCAGTCCAACACATGGTATTCTAGGTATTACTCATTAGTGTCCATTATTAGTTCAAAAATACCAATTTTGTTCAAAATGTTTTTGACACATTGAATATGAAGAAAAAACACTCAGATTGACTTGATATTTTTGGAAGATGATTCATATTTCATTTGTTACATATAGTAATAAATCTCACATAAACTAAATGATGATGTGATTGGTATTATTTAAAGAGTTCATTTTTATTTTAAATACATTTTTTATTAAAAAAGACACATGACATACTAAAAAACAAGATAAATCATTCATATTATTTTGATAAAATATAAAAATGATCCACAAGTCGTATTTTAGGTGTAGTAATCATATATACATCAATCACATGATTGATGTAACTTTTCTAAATCTAAGTGTGTCTCTTTATTTAAAATGTAAATTTTAGTTCATAACACACATCACATAATGAAAATATATAATACATAGTTAGACTATATTTATATGTTAGTAGAATGATTCATAATTATATTTTTACATTTAGTAATTATCCACTCCTTAATACGATTAATGGTGTACCTAGTATGCCTTAAAGTGTCAATTATCAGTTTAAATTTGACAATTTATTTCAAAAAGCATGACACTCAATAAAAACCCTGAAAAAATGCTTGAATTTTCATAAAACATGAGGAAAACGATTCAGATGACATTTTTTATTTGTAATAACTAGTCTCATGTTTAAATTACACATTATATGATCGGTATCAATAATGTTTAATGTTTTCAATTTAAATTCTCATTTTATTAATATAGGCATGTGACATACTCAAAATTGAGGAAACACATATAGATTTATGTAATGCTTCAAAAAAATGATCCTTATATAATTTTTTATGTGTAGGAATAATCCGCACATAAATATGATTCATAGTGTGACCAATAAGACTCTAAGTGATCCTTTGTATTTTAAATAGACATTTATGTTCAGAAAACACATAACATACTCAAAACTGAGAGAACACATTTGGATTATTTAAATACATTTGTAAATCCATAAATAATTTTTTTGTGACATATAGAAATTTTCCTCACATAAATATGATACATGGTGTTCCTGTTATGACATAGATTTTGTGTTATAAGTTTAAAATTGAAAATTTCATTAAATACTTGTTTCACTCTCTAAGAATCAAGAAAAACACTTGCATTGTTTCGATAATTTTGGAAAACAATTCATAAGATATATTTGTCCTGTATGAATTAGTCTCATAGACCCCAAATAAACAATGGGTCTAGTTTTTCTCAAAGTTTGTGTTTTTAGTTTAAATTGGAATTTTAATAAAAAAAATAGCATGTCAAATAATCAAAAATGAGAAAAAAAATGTATTTTATTAACAATTTTGGAAAATGATAATTGTTTAATTTTTTGTGTTTTTGAATCATCCACATAGCAATCTGATCCCTGTTGTGACCGTTTTGGCTCTATGTGTGTTTATTTATTTAAAATTCACATTTTTTTTAAAACATGCATCACAAACTCTAAATTTCGAAAAATCATTTGAATTGGTTTGATACATTAGTTAAATGATCCATCTATAATTTTTGACATGTAGTACTCATACTCACTGTAATGTGATTCATGGTGTGCCTAGTATATCTCAATGTGTTTGTTATAAGTCAAAAATTGGCAATTTGGTTCAAAACGAGTGTCACTCACTAAAAAACAATAAAAAACACTCTTACAGTTTTGATACTTTGTAAAAATTATTCATAAGTCATTTTTGATGCATAGATTTTACTGTCACATAAAACCAACATATGATATTACAGGTAAGACTCTATGTTGGTGTTTTTATTTTATATCGACATTTTAGAATGAAAGACGTGTGACATTATCAAAACAAAGAAAACACATAAATATTTTCTTAATAATGTAGGAGGATGATCCTTATATCATTTATGATGTCTAGGAATCATCCTCACATAAATCCAATGCAGAATCTGATGATTATGACTCCAATTGTGAATTTTTATTTAAAATTGAAATTTTATTAATGTGTTATCTCAAATATATGACTAATTCATTTCTTTATACAAGTGGGTTCATTTTCTTGAGATGGGGTGGTTTGTTTGGAAACAGATACCATATCCTGATTTTCTGAGAGGGGGTCGGATGCCAAAGATAATGAAACTATTGATGTGTATTTATGTTTGTTATATAACATACTAATGTTTTTTTACAAAAAAAATGTTTCATATTTCTATAATATAGAGTTCTTATTATGTATCTGTTGTATTTTTTCAATTAAAATACAAAATTTCTATATATAGGTGAATTTTCCATTATAGTGTGCTACAATTTTAATAGAAAACATCATCGGTATAACAATTATCAGCATTTATTTTATCATGGATGAAGGGATACTATTATGCGAACTAAACTAGTTCTTACAAAGGATAACATTTACCAATTCTTTCTTGAAACAGATAAATGTCACTTATTATCATCACTTTTCTAGCGCTGATAAATTGTCTACACTTTTAACAGAACTGAGATCAACAACGCTTTTTGTAGAGACCCAAATCCTGACGTACATGGAAATTACAATACTTTTGAGGGATTCTTAATACATAACAAAAACAGACACCAAAGGACCGTAATAGATTAGTTTCTTTGGAAACTCGGAAAATAATCTTCTAATCGTGGTGAAAGATCTTCAACATCTCCCATAAAGATCTTCCCCGTTTATTTTCTTACCAAAAACCATTATTTAAATCCTAGGGAAAAGAAAACATATAAAGGGTGATCTCAAATGCTCAGTAAGGGTAAGCATGGAAAAAATAAAACAAACCATATACATTTGAACATAAAAACCTGAACATAATGATTAAACATAGAAATCTTGAGCAATGACATAAAACATGGTTGTACATAAGGCATAGGTCATAATAGAACATCAATCATGATAAAATAGCTTGGGAATAAAACATGTAATTGTTGAAAAACATTAATCACATGGTATGATTTCCATGGTTGCCAAGGCATTTCTTCCAAGACCATCTTAGTGGACAAAGTCCCTTTCTGACTCGAGTTCACTCCTCCTTTCAGTCCTGTAACACTGATCCGGATTAAATTACCATTCCATCCATGTCTATCTCATGAGATTGATATCTTTACCCAATGCATTGGAGGTATATATAGGTCCCACCAATCTCATAATTAAACCATTCTTACTTGTGCCACAAAATAAACATACATCATTCATAATAACCCAACGAATAAAATGGGTTTCTTAAAAAACATCATGTCATCACATAATCCATTGAAAGGAAATGGATATCATTATATAATAAGAAAAGTGAAACTATGTAAATCATGGAGATATTATACTTGAAAAATACACATATGAAATAATGTCATCTTAGCTGGAAATGGTTTTGAAAAAACATTTCAAATGAATTCTTGAGGAAAATATCCTTTCTTCTTCAAAATCAGTATCTTTTCACAAAATTCCATACACATTTTAAAATAAAATAATTTTGTTTAAAATAGTAATAAAATATTTTGAATGGAGCTTCATGATAATATTGCTTTATAAAACCATAAAAATTCATTTATTCCATATAAGTTAAAAAAAATTTCCTCGTACTTCTGTCGGTGTAACACCCGAGACTTTTTTGTTATATAAATCATCAAAGGAATCTTTTTCTACACAACACTTGCTTGGCTTGCTTTACACGCAATCGCGACCTTCCTCGATAGCTTGCGTCGTACGCAATACCGAGTTTCACTAAACAACAATATGTTATTAAAACTAGCCGTTATGAATAGTAATAACCACTTTTTGAAATTTTATAAATTTTATTTTTCAAAATGGACTTCATTTTTGGACTCAGAATATCGAAATTATCCTAGGGTGAAATTTTGGTATTTTTCTGAAAACTTTCAATTTTTGATGAATAGTGAAACCACTAAGTGGTAGGTTAAAAACTGAATTTTGCATAAAACTTAATTTTACCGCTTCTGTGAATGGAATTTCAAAAATCCGAGAGACACGGTTAATATCAAGGACTAAAATGTGGTTCAATGAGATGAAAATAATTTTTTGGTGAATAGTAACTTTTTACTATTTTTACCGCGGTTAATAGTAAATAGGGTAACTAAGGGTAAATATGATATTAATATTACCCTAACACATGTCCTAACTCTATTGGACAAGTGTAATTCGACCAAAAACAAACTTAGGAATAAAATATGACCATTTAGGCCCACTTGGATTAGATTAGGACATTTATTATTAATTTATTTAAAGAAGGGTTAAAATAGTTAAAATCAAAGTTTAATAAGTAAATCATTTTTAATATAGGGTTATACATAAGATAAATTCGATTGTAAATATTCATTAGAAAGCTAAAAAGATTTCCTACATGATGGTATTTTATTTGTAATTTTTAGACATCAAATAATTTAATTTATATATGACACAAAGATGATGCAGTAATTATCTTATTAATGAAATATTGACAAAATTGATAATATAAATATCCAAATAAATGTAATTTGAGACTTTTTATGAATTCCACTAATTTTCTAGGTTACTATGATATATTAGTATTGATTTAATCAACTTGGTTCGAACATATAATTCTGTTATGACTTTGACAAAAATCATATATCAAATAGTGTCAAAATTGACACAAAATAGTTTTTAAATCAAATATTATATTATTAATTGTTATTTTATTCCTAAAAATCTAATGTTCGGCCAAATGACTTAGATAAGGATATATATTTTAATAATAAACAATTTGGGGTTCGTTTGGCATGTTATAGTATGTGTATTAACCATATAGTGAAAGAAAACAAAAAGTCATTGTAAAAGTTAAATTATTTAACTTAGAGTTAAATCTAATTGATAAGGTTAAAATAATACCCTAAACTTGTCTAAATTCTATTTGTTGATAGGATTTCGACCCATCCCCACTTTAGCTTCGAAATAAGACCCTTTGGAACCATTATAAACCGATTTTGACTTTAATATAAAATAATATTTTGAGATATTCCTAAGGTGCCCCTCTCCTCCCTTATAAAAGGGCACCTCCTCCCCCTCCTCCTCACACCAATTTGAGCACTCAAGCTCGGCCAACCCCTGCCATTTTCCCTTCTCCACTTCCCTAGAATAATCCTAGAGGTCCTGGTCTTCTCCAAAGACCAATCTTAGTTCCTTAAGTGGAGGATTCAAAGAGGCGTTCCAAAGAAGAGGTAATATCCATTACCGATCTTTTCAATTTCATTCTTCTTCAACTTCTTCTTCTTTAGTTGTTTCATGATAAAGTAATAACATCAGTATTAATTACATACTGATATGTTATTATAAATATGAAACAACCCTAATTCACCTTCTATCCATCCTACGGAAAAATGAAATCACCGCGCGTGCGTACGTACGGAATACCGTCTCCACGCCGTGGTGTAATCTATTTTCCACCATCACCTTACAAGGATGGGTATAATGGTGTAATCAGTAACTATATATGATTATTATTAAGTAATATTGATACTGAAATAATATATATATATACTCCAATACAATTCCACGATCATAGGAACGATATCATCACTCGTGCGTACGTACGGAATACCGTCTCCACGATGTGATGCGACTCGTTCTACATGATCTTCATTTCATAATGATTATATAAATGAATTGAATGAATGAATATGGTATATAATACACTAATACCATTCTGGAAATGAATTATCTATAACCTAAAGATAAGAATAAGAATTTATTCGACAAAACACGCATAAGAACAAAAAGTTATAAAGACCCGAGTAACAAGTAACAATGAAATATTACTAACAAGAAGCTAATAATATGACCATATATGATCCCATATCAATATGTATGATTCTGGAATAAGTCAATAACATTATTTAAACCATTATACAGGAGCTTCGGACACGAACAAAGCAAATCGGACCTAAGGTAAGGGAAATATCACAATCTCATTTTTATCCGAGATTGTTTATTCGTAAGTATTTACTGGGGTGTATTTTATCATCCACATCCATGTTCCCTCAATATGTAATATTGTTTCCATCCACTTGAAATAGTTTAAATCCAATTTTACCCTTAGGTGAGTTTTTAGTAAAGAATAAGAAAGTAATCTTTTGTCGTTTTTCCGTACGAGGTACTTTTTGACTTTTCCGACAAAAGTACGAAGAATGTTTTTTTTAACTTATACGGCATGAATGGATTTTTAAAACATTACTTAAAAGAAGCTTCCTTTACAAGTTTTCAAGTTTATTTTTAATCAACTTCTTTTATTTTAAAGTTGTATGACATGTTATGAAAGGAAAAATGTTTTTGAAGAAGAAAGGATATTTTCCTCAAGAATTCAATTCAAGTGTTTTATCAAAATTATTTTCCATCTAAGATAATAAAGGGTTCTGTTTCTATCCATATTTTTACATTGGTTTGACTATGTTGTGATGGAATTATGTTTATGAAATCCTTTATCATATATGAATTGATTTATGATGTCATGATGTTTCAAGAATCCCATTTTTGTTATATGTGTTATGCGATGATGTATGTTTTATGATTATGTGGCACACATAAGAAAGGATTCATTATAAGATGGGTGGGACCTATATCTCCCTCCAATTCATTGGGTAATGATTTTATATCTCATGAGATAGACATGGCTGGAACGGAAGGTTATTTCGGTTCAGTGATACAGGACTGAAACGAGGAGTGAACTCGGTTCAGAAAGGGACTTTGTCCACTAAGATAGTCTTGGCAATGAGTCATGACTAACAAGAAATGATTTTCCATGATTATGTGTGCATGCCACAAAGTTTCAAGTTTTATGTTATGATTATGGGGATCTCATTTTCACTTCTATGATTTATTCCATGTTAAGATATTATGATCTCTTTTGCAGGTTTTGATCTTCATAAAGATATGATATGATTTTTATTTCCTTTATTTGCCCTTGCTGAGCATTTGAGCTCACCCTTTTATGTTTTCTTTTCCCCAGGTCAGGAAGATGGATATTAAATTGAATATGCTAAAATGGACCCTATATATGATGAAATAAACGGGAGATACTGTAGAAGATTTATGAACCAGTTGTTTATGTTTCCCAGTTTCTAAAGACACTATACCTATACGGTCCTTTGTGGTTTTGTCATATGTTGTAATAAGTGTGCTTCAATTTTGAAGTATTAACAATGTATGTAAAGTATGGGTCGTTACAGTTGGTATCAGAGGAAAGGTATAGTCAACCTTTGGAAACTAGGATGTGAAAGCCTTAGTAAGAACCCTAAGGATAAGTCTAAGCATATAACACAATATTAGTGTTTTAGAAATGGCCTTGAATAACCTAGGATAAGACCTTAAGCATGAAAATTTTATTCTTGAATTATGTGGTTTCCTATTATAATTAGTGTTGCTCACACTATTCTTCTTGGTTTTAGTCAATGGCTGGAACCCGAAGGAACCGTGTTAATGCGGAATGCGATGGGCAATGCAATGATTGTCCCCTTGAGCAACCAAACGATATGGGACCTGGAATGCAAAATCTTGTAGACATGCTCACACAACTTTCTCAAGCTATGAATCATGCAGGATTTCCAAACGAACAAAGAAGGGAGCAACATTCTGTTGAATCCTTCATGAGGCAGCGTCCACCATCTTTCAGCGGGTCTACTGATCCATTAGTTGCTGAACAATGGATTAGTACTACTGAAAAGATATTTTCAGTTCTTCAATGTTCTGAGCATGATAAAGTCATCCTAGCAGTGTATCGTTTGGAAGGAGATGCGGATCAATGGTGGAATCTTGTTAAGAATACGAGGCAAAGGGATGAAATTGAGTCTATGGAATGGGACGAGTTCAAGAACTTATTTTTCAATAAGTACTTCCCTCGTATTCTCCGAACAAAGATGGAGAAAGAGTTCCTTGAACTGAAGCAAAGGGATGATGAATCTGTTAGTACCTATGAAGCAAATTTTACAAGACTTGCAAGGTACGCTTCTGGTATTATTATCCAACCTGAGAGTAAGATCGATCGATTCTTTAGTGGCTTAAAACCAAGTCTTCGAAGGGCGTTATCCATAAGGGACTTCAATAGCTACGAAGAAATCGTTCGATTTGCTCTCAAAGTCGAGATGGAGATTGGAGTAACCCATCAGTCACATGGGTTTGATAAGAAGAGGAAGATGGAATTCAAAGAAAAATCTAAAGAGCACACGGAAAAGAAGATGAACTTTCCCTTATGCTCAAAGTGTGGAAAGAAACATGGAGGGAGTTGTCTTAAAGGGACAAGTAAATGTTTTAAATGTGGAAAGGAAGGTCATCGGGCATTTGAATGCCGTGATAATGGGAAGAAGATGTCTAATGATGCAAACAAAGGAAGGGATACACAGAATGAACCTGCTACACTTCAATGTTTCAAGTGCAAGGAGATGGGGCATTATGCCAATCAATGCCCAAATCCAAGGGTTGATGATGATGGTCGACGTCAACAAACTCTTAAGGCTAAAGACAAAGGAAAGTCACATGCAATTTCTATCAGCGATGTGGAGTACGATAACGATGTGGTGAAAGGTACACTTACCATCCACTCTAAAGTAGCAAATGTTTTATTTGATTCTGGATCCACCCACTCTTTTATTTCTGAAGACTTTTCTAAGGGTATCACCGTACTACCTCAACAATTAGATGTTGAGTTAGCTGTGACAACACCTAATGGCACATCAATCGCATCAAAAGTTTATAATTCTTCTCCGATCGAAGTTTGTGGGAAAGTGCTTCCTGCAAATCTTGTGATCCTTCCTTTAGTGGAATTTGATGTGATTCTTGGCATGGATTGGCTTTCTCTACATGGAGCTCATATCAATTTCCAAAGAAGGGAAGTCACATTTCATATTCCAGATCAACCTACGATCGTCTATCAATGCAAGGATGAACATAACCTTCCAGTGGAAATTTCTTCCATCTTATGGGTATTGATTCCACTAAATGAAGGTTATTTATCTCAAATGGTTGGTGAGAAACTCATGATTAAGAATATGCCCATTGTACGGGAGTTTGATGATGTCTTTCCGGAGGAATTACCGGGTCTTCCACCAAATCGTGAAGTTGAGTTTTCAATAGAACTCGTATCGGGTGCTTTGCCTATTTCATAGACACCTTATAGAATGGCCCCAATTGAGTTGCAGGAATTGAAGAAGCAACTCCAAGAGAATCTTGATAAGGGATTCATACGCCCTAGTGCGTCACCTTGGGGAGCACCTGTTCTATTTGTTAAGAAGAAAGATGGATCAATGAGACTCTGCATTGATTATCGAGAACTTAACAAGATCACTATCAAGAACAAATATCCTCCCCCACGCATTGATGACTTATTTGACCAACTACGCGGAGCTCAATACTTTTCCAAGATTGATCTTCGTTCAGGGTATCATCAATTAAGGGTCAAAAGGGAGGATATACCAAAGACGGCTTTCCGTACAAGGTATGGACACTATGAATTTATAGTGATGCCATTTGGTCTTACTAATGCCCCTGCTATCTTCATGGATCTAATGAATAGAGTCTTTAGAGACTATCTTGATCAATTTGTGGTAGTCTTTGTAGACGATATTCTTGTCTATTCAAAGAGCAAGGAAGAGCATGAAGATCACTTGAGAATTATATTGAAGACCCTGAGAAAAGAGAAGCTTTATTCCAAATTTACCAAGTGTGAATTTTGGCTTCAAAAAGTTGCATTTTTGGGTCATATAATCTCAAAAGAGGGGATATCTGTGGATCCAGCAAAAACATAGGTTATCGAAAGATGGTCAAGACCAACAACAGTAACTGAGATCCGAAGTTTTCTTGGTTTGGCTGGATATTATCGACGTTTTGTAAAAGATTTTTCACGATTATCTAATCCACTCACCAAGTTCACTCGGAAAGGAGTTAAGTTTGTCTGGACAGAGGAATGTGAAGAGAATTTCAAGGAGTTGAAAAGAAGGTTATCCAGTGCACCTGTGCTCACACTGCCTTGTAGTGGAGAAAGGTTTGTGATCTACAGTGATGCATCCAAGAAGGGATTGGGGTGTGTTCTTATGCAAAATGATATGGTGATAGCTTATGCCTCACAAAAGTTGAAAATCCATGAGCAAAATTACCCAACACATGATTTGGAGTTGGCTGCGGTAATCTTTGCATTAAAGATTTGGAGGCATTACCTTTATGGTGAAAGGTGTGATATTTATACTGATCATAAAAGTTTAAAGTATATTTTCACACAAAAGGAGTTGAATATGCGTCAAAGAAGATAGTTGGAGCTGATTAAGGATTATGACTGCTCAATCCATTACCACCCTGGGAAAGCAATCAAGGTGGAAGATGCATTAAGTCGACAAGACCATGCTAGTTTATCCATGATGAGGATCACAAAAGATCCAATATTTATGGATTTACAAAGGATGGATCTTGGAATTATAATGGAAAGGGAAAAATCTTATCTTTCCCAAATGAATGTTCAACCATCTATACATGTGAAGATTAAAGAGGCACAGAAAGAAGATGTCGAGTTACAAAAGAAGGTGAGAAATGTTCCTGAATTCAACCTTGATTGTGATGGGATAATAAAGTTCAGGAATCGGGTTTGCGTTCCTCCCATCCCCGAATTAAAGAATGAGCTGCTGGATGAGGCCCATAGTTCTTCATTCTCTATTCATCCTGGAAGCACGAAGATGTATAGGGACCTGAAAGAGTACTTCTGGTGGGATGGCATGAAAAGAGATGTTGCTGAATATGTCTCTCGATGCTTGGTTTGTCAACAAGTTAAAGCTGAGAGACAGAAGTCTAAGGGGATGTTACAACCATTACCCATACCCGAATGGAAATGGGAAAACATCACTATGGACTTTGTCACAGGACTTCCTAAAACATCCAAAGGCAATAATACTATCTGGGTCATAGTTGATCGTCTTACAAAGTCTGCACACTTCATTGCTATTAGAGAGGATTTCTCTCTAGATCAGCTTGCCAGGATATATGTAAAGGAAGTGGTAAGATTGCATGGAGTACCACTTTCTATTATATCTGATCGAGATCCGAGATTTACCTCGAAGTTCTGGCGAAGTGTTCAGCATACTCTGGATACAGAGTTGAGTTTTAGCACTGCTTATCATCCCCAGACAGACGGTCAGTCTGAGAGAACAATTCAAACCCTAGAAGATATGTTGAGAGCTTGCTCTATGGATTTCAAAGGAGGTTGGGATCAACACCTACCTTTGGTGGAATTTTCTTATAATAATAGCTTTCACTCCAGTATTCAGATGGCTCCTTATGAAGCTCTCTATGGAAAGAAATGCAGGACTCCAACTTGCTGGGATGAAGTTGGGGAAAGAAAGCTATTAGGACCTGATCTCGTTGATGAAATGGCAGAAAAGGTCAGATCTATTCAACAACACATAAGAGCAGCTCAGAGTCGACAGAAAAGTTATGCCGACAACCGAAGAAAAGACCTAGAGTTTGAAGTGGGTGATAAAGTGTTCTTACGAATATCTCCCTGGAAGAGGGTTATGAGATTTGGAAAGAAGGGGAAGTTGAGCCCTAGATATATCGGTCCTTTCGAAATACTGGATCGTGTTGGGAAGGTAGCTTACCGATTGGTGCTTCCACCGAATCTCTCTCAAGTTCACGATGTGTTCCATGTATCTCTCCTGAGAAAGTACATACCAGATCCTTCACATGTACTCAGCTCAGAAGTTGTACCGCTGGAGCAAAATCTTTCTTATGAAGAACAACCGATAGAGATTCTGGATCGTAGTGAAAAAGTCCTACGAAACAAGACCACTCGCTTGGTGAAAGTTTTATGGAGAAACCACCAACTTGAAGAAGCTACATGGGAGCTTGAGGATATGATGAGGGAGAAGTATCCTCATTTGTTTGTTGCAAAGTGACGAATTTCGAGGGCGAAATTCTTTTTAAGGGGGGTAGAATGTAACACCCGAGACTTTTATGTTATATAAATCATCAAAGGAATCTTTTTCTACACAACACTTGCTTGGCTTGCTTTACACGCAATCGCGACCTTCCTCGATAGCTTGCGTCGTACGCAATACCGAGTTTCACTAAACAACAATATGCTATTAAAACTAGCCGTTATGAATAGTAATAACCACTTTTTGAAATTTTATAAATTTTATTTTTCAAAATGAACTTCATTTTTGGACTCAGAATATCGAAATTATCCTAGGGTGAAATTTTGGTATTTTTCTGAAAACTTTCAATTTTTGATGAATAGTGAAACCACTAAGTGGTAGGTTAAAAACTGAATTTTGCATAAAACTTAATTTTACCACTTCTGTGAATGGAATTTCAAAAATCCGAGAGACACGGTTAATATCAAGGACTAAAATGTGGTTCAATGAGATGAAAATAATTTTTTGGTGAATAGTAACTTTTTACTATTTTTACCGCGGTTAATAGTAAATAGGGTAACTAAGGGTAAATATGATATTAATATTACCCTAACACATGTCCTAACTCTATTGGACAAGTGTAATTCGACCAAAAACAAACTTAGGAATAAAATATGACCATTTAGGCCCACTTGGATTAGATTAGGACATTTATTATTAATTTATTTAAAGAAGGGTTAAAATAGTTAAAATCAAAGTTTAATAAGTAAATCATTTTTAATATAGGGTTATACATAAGATAAATTCGATTTTAAATATTCATTAGAAAGCTAAAAAGATTTCCTACATTATGGTATTTTATTTGTAATTTTTAGACATCAAATAATTTAATTTATATATGACACAAAGATGATGCAGTAATTATCTTATTAATGAAATATTGACAAAATTGATAATATAAATATCAAAATAAATGTAATATGAGACTTTTTATGAATTCCACTAATTTTATATGTTACTATGATATATTAGTATTGATTTAATCAACTTGGTTCGAACATATAATTCTGTTATGACTTTGACAAAAATCATATATCAAATAGTGTCAAAATTGACACAAAATAGTTTTTAAATCAAATATTATATTATTAATTGTTATTTTATTCCTAAAAATCTAAGGTTCGGCCAAATGACTTAGATAAGGATATATATTTTAATAATAAACAATTTGGGGTTCGTTTGGCATGTTATAGTAAGTGTATTAACTATATAGTGAAAGAAAACAAAAAGTCATGGTAAAAGTTAAATTATTTAACTTAGAGTTAAATCTAATTGATAAGGTTAAAATAATACCCTAAACTTGTCTAAATTCTATTGGTTGATAGGATTTCGACCCATCCCCACTTTAGCTTCGAAATAAGACCCTTTGGAACCATTATAAACCGATTTTGACTTTAATATAAAATAATATTTTGAGATATTCCTAAGGTGCCCCTCTCCTCCCTTATAAAAGGGAACCTCCTCCCCCTCCTCCTCACACCAATTTGAGCACTCAAGCTCGGCCAACCCCTGCCATTTTCCCTTCTCCACTTCCCTAGAATAATCCTAGAGGTCCTGGTCTTCTCCAAAGACCAATCTTAGTTCCTTAAGTGGAGGATTCAAAGAGGCGTTCCAAAGAAGAGGTAATATCCATTACCGATCTTTTCAATTTCATTCTTCTTCAACTTCTTCTTCTTTAGTTGTTTCATGATAAAGTAATAACATCAGTATTAATTACATACTGATATGTTATTATAAATATGAAACAACCCTAATTCACCTTCTATCCATCCTACGGAAAAATGAAATCACCGCGCGTGCGTACGTACGGAATACCGTCTCCACGCCGTGGTGTAATCTATTTTCCACCATCACCTTACAAGGATGGGTATAATGGTGTAATCAGTAACTATATATGATTATTATTAAGTAATATTGATACTGAAATAATATATATATATACTCCAATACAATTCCACGATCATAGGAACGATATCATCACTCGTGCGTACGTACGGAATACCGTCTCCACGATGTGATGCGACTCGTTCTACATGATCTTCATTTCATAATGATTATATAAATGAATTGAATGAATGAATATGGTATATAATACACTAATACCATTCTGGAAATGAATTATCTATAACCTAAAGATAAGAATAAGAATTTATTCGACAAAACACACATAAGAACAAAAAGTTATAAAGACCCGAGTAACAAGTAACAATGAAATATTACTAACAAGAAGCTAATAATATGACCATATATGATCCCATATCAATATGTATGATTCTGGAATAAGTCAATAACATTATTTAAACCATTATACAGGAGCTTCGGACACGAACAAAGCAAATCGGACCTAAGGTAAGGGAAATATCACAATCTCATTTTTATCCGAGATTGTTTATTCGTAAGTATTTACTGGGGTGTATTTTATCATCCACATCCATGTTCCCTCAATATGTAATATTGTTTCCATCCACTTGAAATAGTTTAAATCCAATTTTACCCTTAGGTGAGTTTTTAGTAAAGAATAAGAAAGGAATCTTTTGTCGTTTTTCCGTACGAGGTACTTTTTGACTTTTCCGACAAAAGTACGAAGAATGTTTTTTTTAACTTATACGGCATGAATGGATTTTTAAAACATTACTTAAAAGAAGCTTCCTTTACAAGTTTTCAAGTTTATTTTTAATCAACTTCTTTTATTTTAATGTTGTATGACATGTTATGAAAGGAAAAGTGTTTTTGAAGAAGAAAGGATATTTTCCTCAAGAATTCAATTCAAGTGTTTTATCAAAATTATTTTCCATCTAAGATAATAAAGGGTTCTGTTTCTATACATATTTTTACATTGGTTTGACTATGTTGTGATGGAATTATGTTTATGAAATCCTTTATCATATATGAATTGATTTATGATGTCATGATGTTTCAAGAATCCCATTTTTGTTATATGTGTTATGCGATGATGTATGTTTTATGATTATGTGGCACACATAAGAAAGGATTCATTATAAGATGGGTGGGACCTATATCTCCCTCCAATGCATTGGGTAATGATTTTATATCTCATGAGATAGACATGGCTGGAACGGAAGGTTATTTCGGTTCAGTGATACAGGACTGAAACGAGGAGTGAACTCGGTTCAGAAAGGGACTTTGTCCACTAAGATAGTCTTGGCAATGAGTCATGACTAACAAGAAATGATTTTCCATGATTATGTGTGCATGCCACAAAGTTTCAAGTTTTATGTTATGATTATGGGGATCTCATTTTCACTTCTATGATTTATTCCATGTTAAGATATTATGATCTCTTTTGTAGGTTTTGATCTTCATAAAGATATGATATGATTTTTATTTCCTTTATTTGCCCTTGCTGAGCATTTGAGCTCACCCTTTTATGTTTTCTTTTCCCCAGGCCAGGAAGATGGATATTAAATTGAATATGCTAAAAGGGACCCTAGATATGATGAAATAAACGGGAGATACTGTAGAAGATTTATGAACCAGTTGTTTATGTTTCCCAGTTTCTAAAGACACTATACCTATACGGTCCTTTGTGGTTTTTTCATATGTTGTAATAAGTGTGCTTCAATTTTGAAGTATTAACAATGTATGTAAAGTATGGGTCGTTACAGTCGGAAAAGTTAAAAATCACCTCGTAACTTATAAAAAGGAAAGATTCCTTAAATACAATGTAGTAAAGGTCAAAATGGGTAAAAATAATTAAACATACATAAAAAAACTTTTATAAAACATGTACATGGATGAAAACAATAACCACAGTAAATACATACATATAAGCAATCTCAGATAAAAATTAGATTTGCAAAATTATCCCTTACCATAGGTCTTATATGCTTCATACCTATCCGAACCTCCTGTATAATGATTTAAATAATGTAATTTAATTATTAAAGAATCATATTTATTATTATTATATCAGATATGGTCCACTAATGTCTTTATATTACCCGTTATTTTGTAAATTTCATGTCAAAGCAGCGTTTTGGGTAAACGTTTTATTTATCGTACATGTTTGGACTTGTTGTTCTTGATATTATTACTACTTATATCATGATTTAATTACTTCCAGAATGTAAATAATGATATATATATCATATATTCCTTATACATAAATATATATAATATATAGATAAATGAAATGAAATACACCGTTCATGGAGATGGTAGGCCATACGTACGCATGAACGCTGTTTTCTTTTCCTTATTGACTTGAATGGAAGTAAGTAGATGAAATATATATATATATATGTATATATATATATGTATACATAAATCCAATAGCTTAATTATGTCTTATATTTCATTATTATTCATTATAATACTTTATAATCATTCTTGAATGGATAATCATGGAAAATTAATCTCTTCGCGTTCGTGGAGACGGTATTCTGTACGTACGCACGAGCGATAATATCAGTCGCATGATCGTGGAATTCTATTGAAGTGTATGTATAATATTAAAGAATCAATATCACTTTAAAATAACCATATATAGTTATTTATTTACACCATTATACCCATCCATGTAAGGTGGTGGTCGAAAACAGATTACACCACGGCGTGGAGACGGTATTCCGTACGTACGCACGCGCGGTGATTTCATTTTCCGTAGGACGGATAGAAGGTGAAATAGGATTGTTTCAAATTTATAATAACATATCATTATATTAGAGATAATTATGTTATTACTTTATAATGAATCAACTAAAGAAGAAGAAGTAGAAGAAGAAATAAATTTGAATGAATCGGTAAGGGAAATTGCCTCTTCTTCGACATGCCACTTTTAAACCTCCTCTTAGGGCACTAAAATTGGTCTTTGAAGAAGACCAGGACCTCTATAATATTAATATGGAAGTGGAGAATATAAATTGTTAGGGGTGGGTCGAGCGTGAAAATCAATGTGGTGTGAGGAGAAGAGGGAGGAGGTGCCCTTTTATAAGGGATGAGAGGGGAACCTTTGGAAAAACTAAAAATATTATTTTATAATAAAGTCATATTCTGTTTTTAATAGCTCCAAATTGATTTATTTCGAATCCTAGGTGTGTATGGGTCTAAATAATCTCATACAATAGAATTTGGACAAGTTTTGGTTACTATTTTATCCTTATCATTTGGATCTAACTCTAAGTTAAATAATTTACCTTTTACCGTGTCTTTTTTGTTTTTACACTATATGGTTAATAAATGTACTATAACAAGCCAAACAAACCAGAAGTGGTTCATTATTAATATATATATCCTTATCTAAGTCATTTGGCTGAACCTTATATTTTTAGGAATAAAATAAAAATTAATAATAAAATATTTGTTTTAAAAACTATTTTATGTCAATTTTGACACGATTTGCTACTTGAGTTTGGTAAAAATTCTAACAGAATGATTAGTTCGAATAATGTTAATTAAATCAATACTAACATGTCAAATTAACCTATAAAATTAGTGGAATTCATAAAAAGTCTAAAATTACATTTATTTGGGTATATATAACATCAATTATGTCAATATTTCATTAATAAGATAATTACTGCATTATCATTGTGTCATAAATAAATTAAATCATTTAAAGTCTAAAAATTATAAATAAAATAAAATTATGTAGGAAACATTTTAGAATTCTAATTAATATTTATATTTTAATTTATATTATGTATAACCCTATATTAAAAATGTTTTAGTTATTAAACTTTGATTCTAACTATTTTAACTATTCTTTAAATAAAATAATATTAAATGTCCTAATCTAATCCAAGTGGGCCGAAATGGTCATATTTTATTCCTAACGTTGTTTTTGGTCGAATTAAACTTATACAAGATAATTAAGACATGTTTTAGGGTAATAATAATATCATTTTACCCTTAATTACCCTATTTACTTTTGACCGTGTTAAAAAAAAGTAAAAAGTTACTATTCACAAAAAATTATTTTCATCTCATTTAACCACATTTTAGTCCTTGATATTAACCGTGTCTCTCTGATTTTCTAAATTAAACTCACAGAAGCGGTAAAATTAAGTTTTATATGAATTGCCAAATTCTACTAGGAGGCGGGTAAAAGACGGTGAAAAGTTCAATAAAATTTTTATATATCTAAAATTATTATAAAATGACTATAATTAATTACTTTGAACTTATATAGGTACTATGTATCAATTTTGACCTAAAATAAATTTAAATAAAATAAATAATTATTTAAATAAAAAGTCAGTTTTTAAATAGTAACCTAGTGTTTTCAATATTCATCAAAAATTGAAAGTTTTCAGAAAAATACAAAAAATTCACCCTAGGCTAATTTATATATTCATAATCCATAAATTAAGTCCATTTTGAATGATAAAATTTATAAAATTCCAAAAAATGGTTATTACTATTCGTAACGGCTAGTTAATAATAATATTATAATAATATCTCGTTTAGTAAAACTCGGTATTGTGTACTACACATGCTATCGAAGAAGGTCTTGATTATGTGTAAGGCAAGACAAGTCAGGGAAGCGTGTAGTGCAAGCTCCTTTTGGTGTAGTGTAAAACACAAAACTTCAATGAAATTAAAAAGAATATTTTTCAAAAATTCTCGGGGTGTTACATTCTACCGCCCTTAAAATGAATTTTGCCCTCGAAATTCGTCGGGGTTATAAATGGATTACTATTCGAAAGTTTCTTTAATAAAAAACCACATCCTAAAATGGAATACCAAAACTTATCTTTAAAAACTAATGTATGAAACATAATAGTTATCCAAATTAACTAATCATTGGGTTTCCACGTAGGAGAACATAGGCGAAAATATGGATATGGAAGACAAATCTAACTGTCATGTTTTGATGGAGAGTGGTAGAGAACATGGATATAAAAAACCCAACAATCACAAAGCCATAGATTTGTGATAATCTATGCTACCATCTGATTCATCGGATATAAGGGAACTAGGAAAACATTTTTGGTTTTCAGGATCATTTCCTTAAAGTTGAAGAAATCGGAATTATAAGAAATTCTTTCGTGATTTTGGTACAGTCTCACCATTGGTCGTATCTTGGACAATTTCCTCTTCATATCATAATGAAATGAAGTTGAATTTGTCATTCGTGAAGTGTTAGCAGATCATGTGGTAGAATGATGTTTCATTCCATCTGTCTCAAACAAAAGGTTAGACAAAGTTATAAAAAATACATAAGTCCATCTATAATGAGATTAATCATATATGGTTCCTAAAATGGACTTATAATTCATATATCATACTGTTTAATATAATAAAACTAGTTTCTATAAAATAGGGTCTTCTTGTAGGCCAGTTGTAACCGATAAAGGCCTATCACACTTCAGTTGTGGGTTCGATTCCCACAGCCTTGTCCGACGCGACAGGTTGTCGCTCGTCCTACAGATTATCCTTTTTATAAAACTACATTATTATAACAATTCATAATATCAAAAAATTCAAGCCTTAAACAATTATATCTGATGTCCAACTTAATACATTCCAACCTTTAAGCTTATCGAAAATACTTCTGTCCAATCTCATGGTGTAATGAAAATTATTACTTGAGAGGTCACATAACAAGTACACGAATACCATCATTTATCCCCCATATAAGATATATCTTATTGGTCACGTTCCAAACATGTGAATACCTTAATCATGTATTCTCTTGAAAAATGAATACCCATTTAATCCTAGTGAAAACATGAATGCGGTCAAAAGTTAATTCATTCCACATACAAAAATACAAAAATTCTATATAATCAAACCATTATACAACTTAGTCCTTATATGAATCATGAGCTCATGAATACTATCAAATGTATTATTTTCTCATTATCTGCATATCATCTTCCTTCCAAAAATATCTGAATAACCTTTCATGGTTACCGGTACCATTCAACATATACATTCAAATACTTTAGGAAAAACAATAGTGTAACAATCCTTAAATGATTCTATATTCCATAGTACCATTATCTATACAAGATAGCTCTTGATAAATATACAATTATTACACCGCCTTCTTAAACAACTGACTGAGCTTCAACACTTCTTTCATCTCATGTATCATTTCTATTCTCCTCATCATTATCCACATAAATACTACCCATATGACCATTCTGAGTCTCTTCATGAGATTTTACCTTAGGGCATTGGTTTACATTGCAACGCCCCGACCCCAGTTACACAGAGTCGGTGCATTATTATGTAACATTGGCATGATCACAGGAAAGATCAAATCTCGAAAGACCGATTAGTTTAGTAGCCTTGAAAACACTAGATATATTCATAAGTCTTACATTACATCATAAAAATGAAAACTACAACAACATAATTTCTTCATATTCTACACTCAAATCCCCACATACTATCCCTACAGGTCATTCATAAATTACTTCTTCACATCATGGGAAAAATAAAACAATGAAAGGGGTGAGCTCAAATGCCCAGTAAGGATAACAATATAGCGGAAACATTCATAAATAAGAATAACCATTTAAGGCAATGTATAACTAAAATAAAAGCCTTTTAAACTTGAACTTGAACATAGTATTGCAAAAATAAAATGAAATAATTCCATTTACTTATTCACATGGATATTCAACTAATCGAATAATCACATTCAATATCAATAACAACTTTCTTAATGATGGAATGCATAATGGCAGACTATCATAACCACATAGCCAAGGCCTCGTGCCAAGACTACATTTAATATTTTGTCAAGGCCTTGTGCCAAGACAGTAGTTTGTCTCATGAGACGTACTGATGCATCGAGGAGCTATAGCGGGTTCCACCCGTCACATATTAAGTCCAATGCATTTCCATATGAAAAGGTTTAAACATAACATAAACATTCGTATTAAAACTAGCATATGAAACGTAAATAATTCATCTATAAACCATGAATGGTATAAATATAACACAACCAGAGTCAAACATATCACAAACCCTTAAATACAATATAGAAGTTTTGTATCATAATAAATCAACTCCAAATACGTGTAAAATCCATCAAAGGATGTTGACATAGATGAAATCAAACTCTTTTTAGAGAAATATATCTTTTTATTTTGAAATAATATATTTATAAAATAAAACATTTTCATTGAAAATATTCTTATAAGATAATAAGGGAAGCTTCAATGATTTTATAACAGTGGAAAATAGCTGCACCCGCCGTATAAGTTAAAAAACATTCTTACCTTAATTCTGCCGAAAAGGATAAAAAGCACCTTGTTTGGAAAACGACGGAAAGATTCAATTATAAACCTATTATAAAAAGTCAAACAAGGGTATAAATTTCTTTAACCCATATTCTTGTAAATTTTAATAATGTTTTGAAATACATTTTTAAGAAATATGGATGTGAATGATAAAAAGATCCCAGTAGATTATAACGTATATACAACCTTGGATAATGAAGAGATTGCGAAATAAACCATTACCTTGTACTTTTTCTTGGTTGGGTAGGTTAACCTATCGTATCATGATGAAATAATTGTTATTAAATTATACAAGAATCATATACATTAATATAATATCATATATGATCTTTTAACATTGATTTGTTAATAATATCTTAGTATTATCGTTGTTTCGGGTGTTAACTGACACGTTTTATTTTATATATTTTGATACATAAGTTGTGTTTGTCATGGATAGGTTGTATCTTAATCATATCCAGAATGATATCAAGTCCTTAGATTATATTATTAATCATCAAATGAGAATTATTATTGAATGGATACGATGGAGAATGAATCTCATTGCGTTCATGGAGACGGTATTCTGTACGTACGCACGAGCGACAATATCATTCTTTTGACATTAAAATAATATATAATTAGATGGTATATCATATATATACAGAATCATTATCAAGTTATATTTTTTATTTACATGAGTTACACATCATTATTATACCCATCTAAATAATAATTTATTGAATAACAATTACACCACGACGTGGAGACGGTAAGCCGTACGTACACACGTTTGGTTACATGTTATTCAAAGGATGGATAGAATACTGAATATGGTTTTACCATATTTATAACAACATCATAGTACATATATGATACTGGATTTATTATTTTATAATGGTAATAACAAAGAAGGAAGAAGTGGAAGAAGAAAGGAACCTGAAAAAGGGTGGTGTAATTATTACCTCTTCTTCGGGTTCTTCCTTTTGATTTGATCAAAAGGGATCCGTAGACTGACTTTATGACTAAATTAATGCCTCTATGATGAAGTGAGTGAAGATTAGAGAGTATTTGGGTAGAGTTTTGCGGATCCAAAAGGCTTTGAAGGTGTGAATTAATGAGAGGGAAGAGTGCCCTTTTATAAGAGGGGTGAGGGGCACCTTTGGAAATTCTAGAAATATTATTTTATAATAAATTTGAATTCGGTTTCTAATGGCTCAAAAGTGGATTATTTAAAGATTAAGGTGGGAATGGGTCGAAAACTACTAAACCAATAGAACTTATACAGGTTCGGGTTACTATATTAACCTTATCTTTAAGTATTAACTCTTAGTTAATTAGTTTCACTTTTACAATGTCCCTTTGTATTTTTATATTATATGGTTAATAAACATACTATATAAATCCAAGACACCCCCCAAGTGGTCCGTTAATAATACACCTATCTTGATATAAGTCTCTTGTACGATCCTTAGATTTTTAGGATTTTAATATCAATTAATAATATAATATTTTTTTTGAAAACTCTTTTAGGCCAATTTTGACACTATTCAATAATTGATTATTTTGAAAATCGTAACAGAATTATTACTTCTAAACAAGTTGAATAAGTCAATTCTAACATGTCATATTATTCTAGAAAATTAGTGTAATTCATTAAAAGTCTCAAATTATATTTATTTGGGTATTTATAATATCAATTATTATAATTTTTCACTATTATTGTAATGACTACATCATCATTGTGTCATAAATAAATTAAATTATTTAATGTATAAAAATTATAAATAAAATATCATTATGTAGGAAAGATTTTTATATTTCTAATGAATATTTACAATCGAATTTATCTTATGTATAACCCTATATTAAAAATGTTTTAGTAAATAAACATTGATTTTAACTCTTTTAACTCTTCTTTGAATTAAATAATAATAAATGTCCCAATCTAATCCAAGTGGACCTAAATGATAATATTTAATTCCTAAGGTTGTTTTTGGTCGAGATAAACTTGTCCAATAGAATTAGAACATGTGTTAGGGTAATATTAATATCATTTTTACCCTTAATTACCCTATTTATATTTAACCGTGGTAAATAAAAGTAAAAAGTTACTATTCACCAAATATTATTTTCATCTCATTGAACCACATTTTACTACATGATATCAACTGTGTCTCTCGGAATTTCGAAATTCCAATCACAGAAGCGGTAAAATTATGTTTTATGAAAAAATTAGTTTTTTAACTACCACTTAGTGGTTTCACTATTCATCAAAAATTGAAGTTTTTCTGAATAATGCCTAAATTTTACCCTAAGCTATAATTGATATTCCGAATTCAAAAATGATGTCTATTTTAAAAAATTCCAAACCTATAAGTTGCATTAATTAATTTTATAATTAATTCCTGTTGTTACAACAAATAGCTTGTTTTTAAGAAATAATATATATCAAAAGATAGACAATTGTTTATGTCCAATTTCAAAGTAAAATTAATTCTAATAAACACCATTGGATAAAATGTTAAAAATATATTATAATTATATTTTAAAACCACTATATAATATAATTTATCACTATAATTTATTTTTATTAAAAAAGTTGTTTTTAAGTATTTTTCACTATTCATAAAAATTGGAAGTTCTCAGAAAAATACCAAAAATTCAACTTAGGATAATTTCGATATTATGAATCCAAAAATGAAGTCCATTTTGAAATATAAAGTATATATAATTTCAAAAAGTAGTTATTACTATTCATAACGGCTAGTTTGATTGGTTGTGGTATGTTAGAACTCGATTATGCGTACAACACACGCTATCACATTATTCAAAGTGAAGCGTACCGTAGAAGCTTGGGTGTTACATTCTCCACTCCATCAAATAATTTTGTCCTCAAAATTTCTAGAATATTACCACATGAAAAGACTTGGGTGGTTCTTCATCATAAGTTCCTTGGGTTCCCATGTTGCCTCTTTCATCTTATGGTTTCTCCACAAAACATTTACCAGACGCGTCGTCCGATTTCTCAACACTTGTTCTCTGGTATCAAGAATCTTGAGGGGTGATTCACAATAATACAGATCGGGTTCCAGTTCTAATTCCTTGTAGGAGAGTACATGCGTTGGGTCAGGCATGTATTTCTTCAATAGAGATACGTGGAACTCATCGTGAACATTGGAGAGACTTGGCGGCATTGCCAATCGGTAAGCTACAAGCCCAATTCGTTCTAGAATTTTGAAAGGTCCGATGTACCTGGGACTCAATTTACCTTTCTTACCAAAACGTATGACTTCCTTCCATGGAGATACCATCAGGAAAACATGATCACCGACTTGAAATTAGAAACCCTTCTTTCGATTATCGACATAGCTCTTCTGCCTACTTTGAGCTCCTTTGATGTGATTTTAGATTACCTTCACCTTTTCCATCGTTTCCTCCACCAGTTCTGGGCCTACATGTTTTCTTTCACCAAAGTCATCCCAACAGGATGGTGTATGACATCTATTTCCGTAAAACGCTTTATATGGTGCCATCTGAATACTCGAATGGAAGATATTATTATAGGAAAATTCTACCAGAGGTAAATATTGATCCCACATGCCCTGAAAGTCAAGTGATCAGGATCTCAACAAATATCTTCTATAGTTTGAATAGTTCATTCTGATTTCCCATCTGTTTGAGGGTGGTAGGGAGTGCTCAAATGAATTTCAGTATCCAAGGCTTTCGGAAGACATTTCCAGAATGTTGAAGTAAAACGGGAATCACGATCAGAAACAATCGATATGGGTACTCCATGAAGTCTCACAACTTCATTAATATATAGTTTTTCTAGTCGTTCATGTGTTAAATCTTCCCTTATAGCAAGAAAATGTGCTGACTTGGTAAGACGATCAACAATGACCCATATTGCATCGTTCCTTCTAGGAGTCTTTGGTAGCCCCATGACAAATTCCATCGTAATATTGTCCCATTTACACTTCGGTATGGGAAGAGGTTGCAATACTCTACCAGGTTGTTGCCTTCAAGCTTTCACTTGTTGACAAACCATACATCTTGACACAAAATCCGCAATCTCCCTATTCATGTTGTCCAACCAAAAATGTTCCTTCAAATCTCTATACATTTTGGTAATCCCATGGTGTATTGAAAAATTGGAACTATGAGCATCATCCAGCAATTACCTTTTTAGATTAGGTATATTGGTAACACAATGTCTCTTCCAGAATTTCAAAATTACAACTTCATACACAAAGTCTCTCAATCTCCCATCATTTACAAATTTAATCTTCTTTTGAAATTCTTCATCATCGGTCTAAGAACTCTTAATCCAATCTAGTAAAGATGGTTTGGAAACCATTTGAAAAAGAATTTATGTTTAACCTTCCCTGGTTATTCCCATTTCCATCTTCACTAGATCCATGAAAATTGGATCTCTTTCAATTCTCATATTGTTCAAAACACCATGATATTTTCTGCTCAAAGCATCTTCCACCTTGTTTGCTTTCCCCAGGTGGTAGTGTATCGTGCAATCATAATCCTTGAGTAATTCAAGCCATATCCTTTGCCTCATGTTGAACTATTTATGTATATAATTCATAATCATAAAAAATTTCTTTGAGGAAGTATATACTCATAAACCCTTCATAATCATTTGTAATGAAAATGAGAGTTATCCTAAGTATATCCCCCGGGAATGTCGTAACCAAGAGTGCAGGAAGGCCCATTGTCATGCACCAGTTCCCGTTCAAGTCTAGCTCAAAGCGGTGTTTTCAGGTTTTACCCATAGGTACATCTGGGCCAGAGCCGCCTCTACCTTCTCGTATCCAGACAAAGATTTATTTCTCGTAAAACTCACAAAATCTCTACAATACAAAATATTATAGGAATTTCTGCTATACTAATCCGCAAAGTTCATCTTAGATCTATGTGATCTAATCAGAGTTTATCTAAATATAGCTTCCAAGGTTTGTAATAGACTTCCTCTGATACCAACTGTAAAACCCCGACCCCAGTTACCCAGATTCGGTGCATTATTACATAACATTAGCATGATCACAAAAAAGATCAAATATCGAAAGACCGATTAGTTTAGTAGCCTTGGAAACATTAGATATATTCATAAGTCGTACATTACATCATAAAAATGAAAACTACAAAAACATTTTTTCTTCATAGTCCACACTCATATCCCCACATACTATCCCTACAGGTCATTTATAAATTACTTCTTCACATCCTGGGAAAAATAAAACATTGAAAGGGGTGAGCTCAAATGCCCAGTAAGGATAACAATATAGCGGAAACATTCATAAATAAGAATAAACATTTAAGGCAATGTATAACTAAAACAAAAGCCTTTTAAACTTGAACTTCAATATAGTATGGAAAAAATAAAATGAAATAATTCCATTTACATATTCACATAGATATTCAACTAATCTACTAATCACATGCAATATCAATATCCACTTTCATAATGATGGAATGCACAATGCCACACTATCATAACTACATAGCCAAGGCCTCGTGCCAAGACTACAAATAATATTTTTTCAAGGCCTTTTGCGAAGACACTAGTTTGTCTCATGAGACCTACCGATGCATCGAGGAGCTATAGTAGGCTCTACCCGTCACATATTAAGTCCAATGCATTCCCATATGAAACGGTTTAAACATAACATAAATATTCATATTAAAACTAGCATACGAAATGTAAATAATTCATCCATAAACCATGAATGGGATAAAAATAACACATCCATAGTCTAACATATCAAAAAACCTTCAATACAATATAGAAGTTTGGTATCATAAAAAATCAACTTCAAATAAGCGTAAAATCCATCAAAGGATGTTGACATAGATGAAATCAAACTCTTTTTAGTGAAATATATGTTTTTATTTTGAAATAATATATTTATAAAATAAAACATTTTCTTTGAAAATATTATTATAAGCTTGTAAGGGAAGCTTCAAAGATTTTATAACAGTGAAAAATTTCCGCACCCGCCGTATAAATTAAAAAAACATTCTTACCTTAATTCTACCGAAAAGGATAAAAGCACCTTGTTTGAAAAACAACGGAAAGATTCCTTTATAAACCTCTTATAAAAAGTCAAACAAGAGTATAAATGTCTTTAAACCATATTTTTTTAAATAGTAAAAATGTTTTGAAATACATTTTTACGAAATATACATGTGGATGATAAAGAGATCCCAGTAGATTATTACGTATATACAACCTCAGATAATGAAGAGATTGCGAAACAAACCCTTACCTTGTAATTTTCCTTGGTTGGGGTAGGTTAACCTGCTATATAATGGTGAAGTAATTGTAATTAAATTATACAAGAATCATATAAATTAATATTATATCATATATGATCTTATAACATTGATTTATTAATAATATTTTACTATTATCATTGTTTCGGGTGTTAACTTACTCGTTTTCTTTTATATGTTCAGTTACGTAAGCTATGTTTGTCATTGATAGGTTGTATCTTAATCCTATCCAGAATGATATCAAGTCCTTATATACAATTATTAATCATCAAATGATAATTATACTTGAATGGATACGATGGAGAATGAATCTCATCGCGTTCGTGGAGACGGTAGTCCGTACGTACGCACGAGCGACAATATCATTCTTTTGAATATTATAATAACATATAATTCGATGGTATATCATATATAAAGAATCATTATCATGTTATATTTAATATTTAAATGAGTTACACATCATTATTATACCCATCCAAATATTAATTTATTGAATTACAATTACACCACGATGTGGAGACGGTAAGCCGTACGTACGCACGTATGGTGACATGTTATTCAAAGGATGGATAGAATACTGAATATGGTTGTACCATATTTATAATAACATCACAGTATATATAATATACTGGAGTATTATTTTAGAATTGTAATAACCAAGAAGGAAGAAGTGGAAGAAGAAAGGAACTTGAAAAAGTGTGGTGAAATTATTACCTCTTCTTCGGGTTCTTTCATTTGATTTATCAAAAGGGCTCTTTAGGTTGGCTTTCTGACTAAATTAAGGCCTATAGGATGAATTTAGGGAAGTTGAGAGAGTATTTCGGAAGAGGTTGGCCGAACCAAAAGGCATTGATGGTCTGAATTAATGAGATGTAGGAGTGCCCTTTTATAAGAGGGGTGAGGGGCACCTTTGGAAAAGCTAGAAATATTATTTTATAATAAATTCATATTCAGTTTATAATGGCTCCAAAGTAGATTATTTAAAGTTTAAGGTGGGTATGGGTCCAAAAACACTAAACCAATAGAATTTAGACATGTTTGCATTACTATATTAACCTTATCTTTATGTATTAAATCTTAGATAATTAGTTTCACTTTTACAATGCCTCTTTGCATTTTTATGTTATATGGTTAATAAACATACTATATACGTCCAAGAGACCCTCAAGTGGTCCATTAATGATACAAATATCATGATATAAGTCTCTTGGACGATGTTTAGATTTTTATTAATTTAATATCAATTAATAATATAATATTTGTTTTAAAAACTGTTTTATGTCAATTTTGACACCATTCAATAATATATTTTTGTGAAAATTATAACAGAATTATTACTTCGAAAAAAGTTACTTAAGTCAATCCAAACATGTCATATTATCCATGAAAATTATTTTAATTCATTAGAAGTCTCAAATTCTATTTATTTGGGTATTTATAATATCAATTATTTTAATTTTTCACTATTATAGTAATTATTGCATCATCATTGTGTCATAAATAAAATAAATTATATAATTTCTAAAAATTATAAATAAAATATAATTATGTAGGAAATCGTTTTATCTTTCTTATAAATATTTACAATTGAATTGATCTTATGTATAACCCTATATTACAAATGTTTTAGTAAATAAACATTGATTTTAACTCTTTTAACTCTTCTTTGAATTAAATAATAATAAATGTCTTAATATAATCCAAGTGGACCTAAATGATAATATTTTATTCCTAAGGTTGTTTTTGGTCTAGATAAACTTGTCCTATAGAATTATGACATGTTTTAGTGTAATATTAATATCATTTTTACCCTTAATTACCCTATTTACTTTTAAACATGGTAAATAAAAGTAAAAAGTTATTATTCATCAAAAAATTATGTTCATCTCATTGAACGACATTTTACTACTTGATATTAACTGTGTCTCTCTGATTTTCGAAATTCCATTCACAGAAGCAGAAAAACTAAGTTTTATGAAAAATTCTGTTTTTTAACTACCACTTAGTTGATTCACTATTAATAAAAAATTGAAGTTTTTCTGAATAATGCCAAACTTTAACCCTAAGATATAATTGATATTCCGAATTCAAAAATGATTTCTATTTTACTAAATTCAAGACATATATGTTGCATTAATTAATTTTATAATTAATTCCCGCTGTTACAACAAATAGCGTGTTTTTAAGAAACAATATATATCAAAATATTGACAATTGTTTATGTCCAATTTCAAAGTGAAATTAATTCTAATAAAAACCATTGGATAAAATGGTAAAAATATATTCTAATTATATATTAAAACTACTAAATAGTATAATTATCATTATAAATTATTTTGATTAAAAAATTTGTTTTAAAGTATTTTTCACTATTCATAAAAATTGGAAGTTCTCGGAAAAATACAAAAAATTCAACATAGGATAATTTCGATATTCTGAATCGAAAAATGAAGTCCATTTTGAAATATAATATATATATAATTTCAAAAAGTATGTATTACTATTCATAACAGCTAGTTTGATTGGTTGTGGTGTGTTAGAACTTGATGTTGCGTACAACACACACTATCACATTATTCAAAGAGAAGTGTACCGTAGAAGCTTGGGGTGTTACATCCATAATGCCCATACATTCCACATTTAAAACATCTAATAATTGTTGATGTCGTAGATATACCATTATCCTCCTCCATGGTGTTAACTGAACCTTTTCCATTGCACTTATTGGATTTGTGTCCTTATTTTCCGCACCCAAAGCATCTTCCAGTTCCATGGAACCATTCTCCTTGATACCTCTTCTGACATGATTTACATGAGGGTAATTAAACTTTCTTTCCTCTATGATCACCATGAAACTACATCTTTCTCTTATTAGCTGAGTCGGGATACTTACAAAAGAGGAGATTAGTGATCATATTATGAGATTGCTGATTCGGAAAAATAATGATGTTTGGGCATCCAGATCAAATTTCATTAGGTTGCTCATAAAGAATATCATTGCATTGTCCATCATATCCTCCATTATCGTGAATCTTCCTGTTTCCAGCCATTTTCTATAACCCAACAAGAATAGTGTGAGAGGCCAAAATCCTAAACAATGGGGATAACCTTAAATATCTAACATCTTAGGTTAAATTCTAAGATCGGTACCATAATTCTAAGAATATAACATATATTTATACTTAACCTTTGGGACATCCCTAGACATACCTTAGAAATATCTCTAGGGATTTCACTAAAGTTTTCGCATCCTAGTTTCCAAAGGTTAACAAAACCTTTCCTCTGATAGCAACTCTAGAGACCCAAAGCCTGATGTACATAGACATTATAATACTTTTGTGTAATGCTTAATACATAACAAAAACTGACACCAAATGACCGTAATAGTTTAGTGTCTTTGGAAACTCAAAAAATAATCTTCTAATCATGGTGAAAGATCTTGAACATCTCCCATAATGATCTTCGCCTTTTTTTCATACCTAAATCCTTTCTTTAAATCTTGGGGAAAAGAAAACCTATAAAGGGTGAGCTCAAATGCTCAGTATGGGTAAGCATGGAGAAAATAAAACAAACCATATACATTTGAACATAAAAACATGAACATGATGTTTAAACATCGAAATCTATAGCAATGAAATAAAATATGGCAGTACGTAAGGCATAGATCATAATAGAACACCAATCATGATAAAATAGCTTGGTAATAAAACTTGTAATGGTGGAAAAACATTAAGAACATGGTATGATTTCCATGGTATACAAGGCATTGCTGCCAACACAATCTTAGTGGAAAAAGTCCATTTCTGAATTGAGTTCACTCCTTGTTTCTGTCCTGTAACACTGAACCGGATTAACTTACCATTCCATCCATGTCTATATCATGATATATAAATCTTTACCCAATGTATTGGAGGGAGATATAGGTCCCACCCATCTCATAATGAAATCATTCTTACTTGTGCCAGAAAATAAAAATACATCATTGATAATAACCCAATGAATAAAATGGGTTTCATAAACATCATCCCATCATCACATAATCCATATAAAAGAAATGGATATAATTTCATAATAAGAATAGTGAAACCATGTAAATCATATAGACATTATAATTGAAACATACACATATGAAATAATGTCATCTTAGATGGAAAAGGGTTTTGATAAAACATTTGAAATGAATTCTTGGGTAAAATATCATGTCTTCTTCAAAATCATTTTCATTTCACAAAATTCCATACCCTTTTTAAATTAAAAGTATTTTCTTGAAAATAGTCATAAAATCTTTTGGAGTAAGCTTCATGATAATATGTCTTTATAAAACTGTAAAAATTATTTCATACCATATTAGTTAAAAAATCATTCTCCTCGTACTTTTGTCGAAAAAGTAAAAAGGTACCTCGTAACGTAAAAAAAGAATGATTCCTTACATACCATGTAGTAAAAGTCAAAATGGGTAAAAATTACATTAAACATACATAAAAAACTTTTATAAAACATGTACATGGAAGATAACAATAACCCTAGTAAATACTTACGTATAAGAAATCTCAGATAAAAATGAGATTTGAAAACTTATCCATTACCTTAGGTTTGATATGCTTCGTACGTATCCAAACCTCCTGTATGATTATTTAAATAATGTCATTGACATAGTAAATAATCATATTCATTGTTATGATATCATATATGGTCCACTTAGGACTTTATATTAACCTTTATTTTGTAAATTTCATGTCAAAGCAACGTTTTGGGTAAAATGTTTTATTTATCGTACGTGTTTGGACATGTTGTAATTGATATTATTAATACTTATATCATGATTTAATTACTTCCAGAATGTAAATCATGATATATATATATATACATATCATATATTAAGTATATATAAATATATATAGTATATAGATAAATGAAATGAAATACACCATTCATGGAGACGGTAGGTCGTACATACGCATGAATGTTGTTTTCTTTTCCTTATTGACTTGAATGGAAGTAAGTAGATAATATATATATATATATATATGTATACATAAATCCATTAGCTTAATTATTTCATATATTTCATTATTATTCATTATATATACTTTATAATCATTCTTTAATGGTTAATCATGGAAAATGAATCTCATCGCGTTCGTGGAGACAGTATTCTGTACGTACACACGAGTGATGATATCATTCTCATGATCGTGGAATTGTATTGAACTGTATGTATTATGTTACAGAATCAATATCACTCTACAGTAACAATATATAGTTATTTATTTACACAATTATACCCATCCATGTAAGGTGGTGGTCGGAAACGGATTACACCACGGCGTGGAGACGATATTCCATACGTACGCACGCGCGGTGATTTCGTTTTCCGTAGGATGGATAGAAGGTGAAATAGGGTTGTTTCATGTTTATAATAACATAACATTATATGAGTGATTCTGATGTTATTACTTCATAATTAAACAACTAAATAAGGGAAAGTAGAAGAAGAAATAAATTTGAAAGAATCGGTAAGGGATATTACCTCTTCTTCGACACTCCTCTTTGAAACCTCCTCTTAGGGAACTAAAATTGGACTTTGAAGAATAACAGGACCTCTATAATATTACTAGGGAAGTGGAGAAGAAAAATTGGCAGCGTTTTGTGGAGCTTGAAGGCTCAAAGTGGTGTGAGGAGAAGAGGGAGGAGGAGCCCTTTTATAAGGAAGGAGAGGGGCACCTTTGGAAAAACAAAAAATATTATTTTATTATAAAGTCATATTCGGTTTTAAATAGCTCCAAATTGATTTATTTGGATGATAAGGTGGTTATGGGACGAAATCTTCTCATCCAATATAATTTGGACAAGTTTTGGTTACTATTTTAACCTTATCATTTAGATTTAACTCTAAGTTAAATAATTTAACTTTTACCGTGTCTTTTTTGTTTTCTTACACTATATGGTTAACAAACATACTATAACAAGACAAACGAACCCCAAGTGGTTAATTATTAATATATATATCCTTATCTATGTTATTTGGACGAACTTTATATTTTTAGGAATAAAGTAACATTTAATAATATAATATTTGTTTTAAAAACTATTTTATGTGAATTTTGACACTATTTGGTACATGTTTTTTGTAAAAATCATAACAGAATGATTAGTTAGAAAGAAGTTTATTAAATAAATACTAACATGTCATATTAACCTATAAAATTAGTGGAATTCATAAAAAGTCTCAAATTACATTTATTTGGGTATTTATAACATCAATTGTATCAATATTTCATTAATAATATAATTACTACAACATCATTGTGTCATAAATAAATTAAATCATTTACAGTCTAAAAATTATAAATAAAATACCATTATGTAGGAAATGATATTATCTCTCTAATGAATATTTATAGTCGAATTTATGTTATGTATTACCCTATATTAAAAATGTTTTAGTTATTAAACATTGATTTTAACTATTTTAACTATTCTTTAAATAAAATAATATCAAATGTCCTAATCTAATCCAAATGGGAAAAATTGTCATATTTTATTCCTAAGGTTGTATTTGGTCGAATTACACTTATCCAATAGAATTAGGAAAAGTGTTAGGGAAATAATAATGTCATTTTACCCTTAATTATCTTATTTACTTTTAACCGTGGTAAAAAAAAGTAAAAAGTTACTATTCACCAAAAATTATTTTCATCTCATTGAACAACATTTTAGTCCTTCATATTAACCGTGTCTCTCGGATTTTCGAAATTCCATTCACAGAAGCGGTAATGTTACGTTTTATCTGAATTTGCAAATTCTCCTAGGAGGTGGGTAAAAGACGGTGAAAAGTTAAATAAAATTTTTATATATCTAAAATTATTATAAACTGACTCCAATGAATTACTTTGAACTTATATAAGTATTATGTATCAATTTTAACCAAAAATAAATTTAAATAAAATAAATAATTATTTAAATAAAAACTCAATTTTTAAATTGTAACCTAGTGTTTTCACTATTCATCAAAAATTGAATGTTTTCAGAAAAATACCAAAAATTCACCCTAGGCTATTTTCGATATTACGAATCCAAAAATGAAGTCAATTTTGGAAGATAAAATTTATAAAATTCCAAATAGTGGGTATTTCTATTCATAGTGGCTAGTTCATAGTAAGATTATAATAATATCTCGTTTAGTGAAACTCGTTATTGCATACTACACATGCTATCGAAAAAAGGTCTTCATTGCGTGTAATGCAAGACAAGTCAAGGATGTGTGCAGTGAAATCTCCTTTTGGTGTAGCGTACAACACATGACTTCAATGAAAATAAAAAGAATATTTTTCATAAAATTTTTGGGTGTTACACTTGTGTTTCTTTGATATGAAATTTTAATACTTCTTTTAAAATCAACATATGTAGTAGTGAGGAGGTGGAATATAGATTTTTTCATGTGCACCTGATGATTCAACAACTATATAAGTAAATGGACCTTCCATCTTCTACTAGAGGAGCCGAAAGGCATGTGAAGGATCAATAATGATCATAGGAAAATGGGAAATAACCCCTAATAAGTTATAAGATAAGTTATTCAAAGGCAAAATTGTGGTTGTAATGATTATATAAATGTATCCCATGCCGCCTGGTTCTCATCCAAATTTGGATGAGGATGGATTGCTAGATTTGAAACCTCTGACTACAGAATATGTTAGACTACACCTACATCATGAAGTGTTTTATGTCATTGTCTTCACAGATTCTCATAATCAGCAACTATTAGAAGAGGTTATGGAGAAGGAACCATCTTTCTATGGGTATGATCATAATCTCCCCAAGGTGGATGATCAAATATTGTAACATGTAGAACATTATATAGGGGTATAACCTCCTATGATGTAGCATGGTATGCTACCAATCTTAAAACCTAACCATCAACTAGATATGACATGAAGATAATATTATATAGTTTATTTTTTTATTAATAGATTCAAAATAAGTTTAAAAAATAAAAAAAACATATGTAATGATAGAGAATTAGTAGGTACAGAATCCCTCTTCTGGGTGGAGTAAGATACAGTATAGACTTTATTCTATATCATGGATCATACATGATTTTTTGTGATAAATTCAATTACATTTTATAAATTTTCTCGACAAAAAAGGACACACATCTATCCCATAGATTGAGATACTTTTAATTTAATTTTTTCAAGTTGACATCCTACCTCCCCACTACCTTTATAAAATTATGTATTGTTTAATATCTTGGTGGAATTCAAATACATATTATAAATATAAACAGAAACATGAATCTATCCTTCTGGTGAAACTCAACATTATGAATGTGAATGAAATGCACTAAAACAATGGAATCCTGAATCCTATTTGTGTATTATATGGGATATATGTAAAATATATCCTTGAATGGTAACTATAATATATAAAATGACATGTAAAATTTGTTACTATATTTTGTTAATAATTTTATAAAATGATAATATTATGAAATTTATTATTATAAAAAATAATGTTTAAACATACATCAGTTGGTAGAAGACTATCTATAATTTGGAAATATAGACCCAAAATGTGTTTTTGAATCTTGGTAAATTGGGATTCCTTTATTCACCTGTAGCATGAAACATTGAAAGTAACAAATAATAAATAATAGAGTAAAAATAATAATATTATCATTAAAGAAAAATAAAGATGAGTGATCATACCAGGGTCCACATGGAGAATCATGATATACATCCATACTAGGCTTCAAAAAAACAATAATATGGGGTAGTGGAGGAATGTTCTCCCATTCCCACATCAGAATGATCATGACACATCCCACAATATCACTACAATCTATTTTTCATACTATGTATAATGCCTTATATTTTTATTCTAATCATGAAGAAGCCAATAAATATCTTCCAACCTAATAAAATTCTATATTAGACACAAATATATCATTAGGACATGAACACTATAGTGATCGACACACAATTTACCTCCAATGAGCCAAAATATATAAACAAAAGCTTGATGCATGACAGTCTGCTAATGAGCGACAACATGTGAATGTGAAATGGGAAATGTGTAGCAAGATCATATAAAAACGAACCACCTTCCATAGGACAAACAATACAAATAATGTAGAAATCTATAAATATATGTACATGATTATTCCAGCCTCCGTGGGCGGGTCCTATAACTTCATCACCCTAGATAGGATGATTAACAAAAAATGACACATCGTCATTGGTGATGGTAATCTATCCCTTAGGAAAGTGAAATGTGTGAGTCTCATGCAACCATATCTTAGTGAGGGAAGAAAGTAAGTGATGTTCAACCAATGTATAATCATATTCAATGATTCTATATATGCCATCACTACCTAGGCATGGTATAATAGTATCTGATGGTGGATTGTGATTATAAGGGTGTTCTTTAAGCACCATCATCCATCGAATCACCCAACAAGCTAAAACCTCATCTGAACCATTCCCATACTACTTATTGAGAAGAGAAGTATATTAAATCAATATGTATAATAATTAAATATATCATAATTATGTTTAAATTAAAAATATAATTTTATGGTTAGCATAATGTTATGGTCGGTGGAATGTAATATATGACAATCCTATTCCAATGTTTATGATATTTTTATTAGAAAAAAGAGAAATTCATCATATTTTTAAAAACATATTTCTAATTAATTTAGAATAACATTTTTAATCTACAACATTTTATGACATCCATCTTTCACGAGGGATATGATCCAATTATATGATCTTCCTTCATTAAATGGTTGAATTATAATGATGTTTTATGGAAATTTTCATAAAAACCATTTATGATTCATGGGGTAATTAGGATAAGAAGGAATGATGGATGATATAATACTATTTTTGAATATATATGTACATTTTATAATTACGGTGTGGGTTTGGTCTTATAAATCCATCCAATAAATTGGTTAATGTTTATATATCATATATACAATTTAATTTTAATATTGGGTAGTGCATGTTAGTTCAAAGGTGTTTGATAGATAATTGATGTTATTTATTATGGATATAGGATTATGAGGACCTAATCTAGACTTTCCTAATTATCATTTTCGAAGAAGACTATTATTTCTCCAAATGTGTTTGTAGATATTTAAGTTTTTAAATGTGGATTACATTAAAATACATTTATAAACACATATGGAATACTGGTTGGATCCAGCATATGGATTGATGTGTTCATTCATGTCTATAATGTATTCAAATAATTTAGGGACCAAATTGTGTTATTTTCAATTATATGTGAATTATCACAATTGTGTATGTTTCATGGTTATTTTCACACAAGCTTTATTTATGGTGTATCGATGGATAGTTTGATTATGATTTCATTTCATATCACATGTACTTATCTTATTCCATGTAATTATAAATTGAAAGGATAATTATGATAAAAAAAGGATGATTAGAAATATAATTTTATCATAAGAAAATTATTTGTAATCATAATAGAATTTTATAGAAGAAATCTTGATTTATAGAAATGATGTAACATGTAGTCATGTTAATATTGTGTATAATTTAGATAAATTCTTGTATAATTTATGATATATTTATTATTTTTTAGTAAAATTAATAAAAAAATGTCATATAATTCTAAACAATAAATGATATAATACTAAAAACATGTAATTGATAATATAAAATGTTAAAAATAGAGGCAATACATAATCATGGATGAGTGATTGAACAAAATCTAGTAATGATAGGGTATATTTTCTTATTATGACTAAACATTGAAATTTTTTACATTTCTAGCATTTCAATTATTCTTGAGGATAAACTATCTCATTCCATATCCTTCGGGTCTGCAGTCACCCACACTGACTTAACTTTTTTATGTTAGGTATAAATATTGGTTAATATTCACGAATTCTGAAATGTTGAAATCTCTATATAGATTTATATTGTGTACCATAATAGTTTTCAATGGTTTTATGATAGTAAACTGGATCAATATATTCCTCCCATGATATTTCCAATGAGTTACATGCTACAATAGTGTGTGTTCATAGAAACCATAATTCTGGGAAGTGTCAACAATAATAATTCACTCTTCAAGTAATAACACTATGAATTAACCGCTACTAACTATGATGATATCATTACACTCTTTAACTTAAAATATATTGTATTAAGAAGTGAAATGGTAGACTCAATAAGATGAATCTTATTTAATGTTCTTTTTAATATCTCATTGAATGTTTCATCCGTACCTTAGCCCCAGATGGTTCCTTTCAACAGTCTATTTTATTATTTGAAATAAGTACTTGATAAAATGATAAATAGAATCTTAAACTTGGATAGATGTAGTAAATGTCTAAATCACATTAATTATTCCATTAAATAAATCCTAAATGTTTTTGGTTATTTGTTCATACCTTTTACCCCCATCATAAGACAATGTCCTTTTTTTGGAATCCACAACATAAATTCATATACAACAACAATATCACTGCATATTAATTCTAATATTTTCTCAAACCTTCATTAATATGGATCATATACAATATGAATTTGATAATATTTAAAATATTTTAATTAAATAATTATGTTAAAATATAAAAAAATAAGAAAGAGATTGTAAACCAAGCTTCATGATGGCCTTTATCAAAGGTTAATTGTGAAATTTATTTTTCACTTTTCGAGAAATGTGTCTGATGTAGTAATGATTATGTGAATTTTTGGGTTTCCATGTAACATGATATTAATTTATTTCTCATATTAATACCTGATAATTATAATATATCTAACATACACCCTGAATGCGGGTTAAATAGTTGCTAATACATACAAATTACAAACATCGTTATTCATAATTTTTATTCCCTATAATGAAAAATTCATGCTCTAGAGGTGAATTATTTCTATATAAGGTTTCCTAAATCAATAATTAACCAATGAAATTTTCATATAGAAACATCCTCTCACATTTTATAAACTATTTTGAAAAATAGAATTTGGGAATACATAGAAGGAATAGTCATAACAACTGATGAAATTTTTCATGAGATAGTTCAACTTTGATATCTTTAAGCACATGATAATTCATATCAAGAAGTAAGAAAACATGGGATTTGTGTCGCAGTATGGAAAAAATAGGAAACAACATATATGTGTCATCCCAATCCCTTAATAGATGAAAAAAATTCAGCATCCAATGTTGTATGATATTATGTCACATTTAGATGTTTTCTAGTATGTGATACCTTGATCTCATAAATTAACTAACTCAAAAATGAAATATTTGGACTCTCACATGACAATGATAAAAAATCATCACCTAATTTATTAAAATACATGACGTATTTTGTATAAATTGAATTCTGGAATAACTATCTATAGTTTTTCTTAGTATCAAATGTGATTTGTATGTTTTTCATGGAATATTTCATTGTAAAATATCTTTCAACATATAATTTCAAATCATGTTAATAAATATATCATCTAAAACACTTAGAAACTTTTTTACAAGTGTGACAATATTCCAGTTGAACTTAGGAAAGAATGTCATTTCTTCCATCCAATATGTGTGTAAGGCTGGATGATTTATTATGCATTGAGACTACTATAAAAATACAACATTTCTACCAACATGCCGGCAAACATATGGAGACTCCTCTCATAATATTTGTTTTATTTATCCATTAAATCATTAAATATATCTTCAACATCAAATTTGTATTCCTATATACATAGATCATCATTTTTGTTTTCTTGTTCTATATTATATAGAATAGGTCCATTTTATTATGATGGAACTTCTTCAAATTATCTTATAAATCTATGTTATCATATAATTGGATGTACTAGTGGTAAAATAGAATTCATAATATATATCTCCATTAATGAATTATTCATATTTTGGTAAAATATATTTGTTTCTTGGACCTCGTCCACATTAAATTCCAATGGATGATCTAGTTTCCAAATAATATCCTAGATTCAAAAATTTCTATATTTAATAGGATGGATCTCCTATTCAATTACGACATATGAATGGAATAAAATTCTTTATTAATTATATTTTTGTGTAACAAAATTAGATCCCCTAACAATTTTTTCCAGTTGTGTAGTACAAAATATCTTTTCTCAATTTTAATAACCTCCTCATAGTGGAGGACATAGGAAAATATAATATTCTATGAGAAAAATTCTTTTTGATATGTATTCTAACAGTGTTAATAATATTGAAAATTAGGAATAATATTGTAACATTGACCTTCTAATCTTTACATTACATACATTTTTGAGTTTTTTATTATATATTAAATGATTAAATTAATGTTTTTTTGAAAAATTTGGAATCTTTATAATGGTTTGTTCAGTAAATTATAGAGAGTATAAGATTCATCTAATGAAATAACATGGGTGAGTAAAACCTTTTGTACAATAATTCCTATTTTAATACCATGGTTCATCATCGAGTCTAGATCAATATGGTGTTTTATTTGTTTTTACCCCAAGGTACATCTATGCTAGATACATGTCTACCTGTAATATACAAATTGGGACTTCATTACCCAGATAACCACACTATCATTACTCTTCTGAAATTTTTTAATATTTTTTATTTCCTGAATGTGGACACTAATATTTCGTATTATAATTTTAAATATTACAATAGGAAGGTTTAGTAGTTTTAAACAGATTGTGAATCATTTAAATCATATCCCACATGAGTATCAAGCCCGGTGTGCAGCAAGGATCCTTTTGCGATCTTTTTCATGACAGAGACTATCTTAATATAGTGGTTTTAGGGTTGTAACCCCTAGGTATATTTGTGTTATAGAACCATCTAATATTAGTATACCAAATGTTATTTCATTTCACAAATATCCACATATTCGCTACTTTACTAATCTTTTATAATTTTTTCATACATCATCAGCAATTACATTAATATTTTTTAGTATAATTTTCAATCTTTCTAATGGAATGGTAAATAGTTTATAAAGATAATATGAATGATCTAAAACATATCCAGTGGGAGCATAAAATTATGTATGTAACAACATATGAATCATTAATTTCATAGGTGTGGAAAATCATATTTACATATAAGTCTCATTATCATGTATCTATATTTCATGGATCATTTGTAGAATCTATGTTAATATGAAGTTGAACAGTATCTAATAATTATTTAATCCTAATTTAATCCTTAGTTTATCATTACTTAGTCAGTAGTTAGAAATTCATTAATAAATAGTTATTAAGTAGTTATTTTAATGTTAATTAATAATTAATAATTAATTATTCCAAAGTTAAGAATTACTAAGTTTTAATTTATTAATTGATTATTAATAAGATAATAATATTTTAATAATTCATTAATGAATTGTTAATCACTTGATAATAATTTATTACGAATTCAATAATTAATAGTCAATAATTTGTTTGTTTATATTTAATTAATTTTATTCATTATCTATTTCTTATTTAACATTTACTTATTTATTAGTTATTACTATGTTAATAATTCCATAATCATTGATAAATTATTAGTTAATATTTAGTTTATCATTATTTAATCTTTCACTAGTCTTCGATTAATCATTATTTAACCATTACATAATCATTTATTAAGAATTATTTAATCCTCTATCAATTTTTCCTTAATAATTCGTTAATCACTCGTTAGTCATTCCTTTACTAATAAATATTAAGTAGTTACATTAATGTTACTTATTATTTAATTAAAATTTATTCATTTTTAAGTTGTGTGTTTATATGTAAGTAGTAGTTAATCATTATTTTATTATTAATTAATTTTATATTAATCACTCGTTAATCATTACTTAATTAATAGTTTTAGGTACATACTTTATAGTTAATTATGGGTTAATTAATATGTTATCATTATTTAATTATTATTTAAACAGTATTTAACTATTAGGTAATTATTATTTAATCTTCAATTAATATTTCATTATGCATTAGTTTATCTTATAAAAATTTCACATTAACAATTCGTTAATCACCCATTAATCATTACTTAATTAACTCTCAATAATTCATTCCTTTAAATCTAATTTTTTGTTAATTATTATTTAATAATCATTTAAGTAGTCTGTTTATATTATGTTAATAATAAATAATTAATTGACTATATTTTCATCATTAATTCTTTATTATTTAGCCCTCTGTTTATCATCCCTAAATAATTGATTAAAACCCACTAGTAATTATTTTTCCAATCATTAACCATTCACTAATCCTCAGTTATTCATTATGTAATCATTCATTAAATATTAGTTAGTACTGAATTTATTATGCCTTAATTATCTATGAATCAATCATTATTCATTACCTAACTAGTAGATATGTATTAGTTAATTTATATTTAATAATTAATTAATTAATAGTCAATCAGTAAGTAAATAATTTTTTATCATGATTTCATCAGTAGATAATAATTTTTTATTAATTAGTTAATTATAATTATATTATTAGATAAACATTAGTTAATTATTGTAATAGCCTAGACCCTGTAGGTCTATCCCTTTACCAAATTTTTGGTGTCCGGCGCACCCTGGACCTGTAACACCCCGAGATTTTATAAAAAATATTCTTTTTAATTTCATTAATGTCTTATGTTGTACACTACATCAAAATATGCTTTCACAACTTGCATCCTTGACTTTCCTTGAATTACACGCAATCGCGACTTTCCTCGATAGTGTGTGTAGAACGCAATACTGAGTTTCACTAAACAACGATATGCTATTAAAATATTATTAAAACTAGACGTTATGAATAGTATTAACCACTTTTTGAAATTTTTTAAGTTTTATTATTCAAAAAGGACTTCATTTTTGGATTCGGAATATCAAAATTAGCTAAGGGTGAAATTTTGGTACTTTTCTGATAACTTTCATTTTTTGATAAATAGTGAAAATTACTAAATTTTAATTAAAAACAACCTTTTTAATTGAAATAATTAACAGTGATAAATTATTAATTTGAGTGGTTTTAAAGTATATTTATAATATATTTTTACAATTTAATACAATTTTTTTCATTGGATGTAATTTCACATTTAAAGCAGACATAAACAAGTGTCAATCTTTTGATAGTTATTATCTCTTAAGAACATGCTATTTGTTGTGACGATGGAAATTAATTTTTAAATTAATTAATTCGACGGATATGTTTTTAAATTGGTAAAATAAACATAATTTTTGAGTTTATAATATCAAATATAGCATAGGCCTAATTTTTGGTATTTGTTTGGAAATTATCATGTTTTTATGAATAGTGAAACCACTAAGTGGTAGTTAAAAAATGAATTTTTCATAAAACATAATTTTACAGCTTCTGTGAGTGGAATTTAAAAAATCCGAGAGACACGGTTGATGTCAGTAAGTAAAATGTGGTTCTATGAGATGAAAATAATTTTTGGTGAATAGTAACTTTTTACTTTTTTACCACGGTTAAAAGTAAATTGGTCAATTAAGGGTAAAAATGATATTATTATTACCCTAACACATGTCCTAATTCTATTGGATAAGTTTAATTCGACCAAAAACAACCTTGGGAATAAAATATGACAATTTAGGCCCACTTGGATTAGATTAAGACATTTATTATTAATTTATTTAAAGAAGGGTTAAAATAGTTGAAATCAAAGTTTAATAAGTATATAATTTTTAATATAGGGTTATACATAAGATAAATTCTACTATAAATATTCAATAGAAAGATAAAAATATTTCCTAAATAATCGTGTTTAATTTGTAATTTTTAGACATTATATAATTTATTTTATTTATGACACAACGATTATGCAGTAATTATCTTATTAATGTTATATTGACATAATAGATGTTATAAATACCCAAATAAATGTAATTTGAGACTTTATATGAATTCCACTAATTTTCCAGGTTAATATGACATAATATTATTGATTTAAGTAAATTTTTTAGAACTAATCATTCTGTTATGATTTTCACAAAAATCAATTACTAAATAGTGTCAAAATTGACATAAAATGGGTTTTAAAACAAATATTATGTTATTAATTGTTATTTTATTCATAAAAATATAAGGTTCGGCCAAATGACTCAGATAAGGTTATATATATTAATAATAAACAACTTGGGTTTCTTTTGGCTTGTTATTGTAAGTTTATTAATCTTATAGTGTAAGAACACAAAAAGCCACGGTAAAAGTAAAATTATCTAACTTAAAGTTAAAACTAAATGATAAGGTTAAAATAGTAAACTAAACTTGTCAAATTTATATTTGATGAGAGTATTTCGACCCATCCCCACCTTAGCTTCTAAATAACTTAATTTGGAGCTATTAAAAACCGTATATGACTTTATAATAAAAAAAATGTTTAGTTATTCCAATGGTGCCCCTCTCCTCCTTTATAAAAGGGCACCTCCTCCCTCTCTTCCTCACACCACTTTGAGCCTTAAAGCTCGCCCAACCCCTGCCAAATTATCTTCTCAACTTCCCTAGAAACATCATAGAGTTCCTGGTCTTCTTCAAAGACCAATTTTTTATGCCCTAAGAGGAGGACTCAAAGAGGCACTTCAAAGAAGAGGTAATGTTCGTTACCGATTATTTCAACTTCATTTCTTCTTCCACTTCTTCTTCTTAGGTTTTTTCATTATGATGTAATAACATAAGTATCACTCATATAATGATATGTTATTATAAGTATGAAACAACCCTATTTCACCATCTATCCATCCTACGAAAAACGAAATCACCGCGCGTGCATACGTACGAAATACCATCTCCACGCTGTGGTGTAATATATTTTCCACCACAACCTTACTTGGATGGGTATAATGGTTTACATAATAACTATATATTATTATTGTAATGTGATATTTATTCTGGAATAGTATACATACACTCTAATACAATTCGACGATCATGAGAATGATATCATCGCTCGTGCGTACGTACGGACTACCGTCTCCACGACGCGATGAGATTCATTCCCCACGTTAACCATTCATGAATTATTGTAAATTATATATAATAAGTAATCATGAAATATCTGACATAATAATGATTCTGGATTTATGTGTATATATATGAATTTCATCTACTTAATTCCATTCAACTCAATAAGGAAACGAAAACAGCGTTCATGTGTACGTACGGCCTACCCTCTCCATGAACGGTGTATTTCTTTCCATTTACTGATTTATTATATATATGTATATTCTGAATATATATATAAATCATGTTTTATATTCTGGAATTAATTAATCATGATCTCAGTAATCATATAAATAATTATAAGTCAAAACACAGACAACAAATGAAACGATTTTACCCAAAACGCTCTTTAACATGGAATTTACAAAAGAACTGGTAAAATAAAGTCATAAGTGAACCATATATGATATCATAACAATGAGTATGATTCTGGAATAATTCAATGACATTATTTAAATCATTATACATGAGGTTCGGACACTTTCGATGAAAATTGGACCTAAGGTAAGGGAAATATCACAATCTCATTTTTATCCGAGATTGTTTATACTTTGGAATTTACTGGGGTGTATTTTATCATCCACGTCCATGATTCCTCAATATGTAATATTATTTCCATCGACCTAATATTTTTTAAATCCAATTTTACCCTTATTTGAGTTTTTAGTAAATGATATGAAAGGAATCTTTTGTCGTTTTTCGTTCGAGGTACTTTTTGACTTTTCTGAAAAAAGTACGAGAAGAATGTTTTTTAACTTATACTGCATGAATGGATTTTTAATACATTATTTCCAAGAATCTTCCTTTACAATTTTTCAATTCTATTTTTAATCAAATTATTTTATTTTAGAATTGTATGAAATGTTAAGAAAGGAAATGTGTTTTTGAAGTAGAAAGGATATTTTCCTCAAGAAAGGTGTTCAAGTGTTTAATCAAAATTATTATCTATCTAAGAGAATAAAGGGTTATTTTTTTATCCCTATTATTACATTGATTTGATTTTTTTTTGATAGAATTATTTTTATGTATTCCTTTATCTTATATTAATTGTTTTATTATGTCACGATGTTTAAGAATCCCATTTTTATTACATGGGTTATTCCACGATGTATGGTTTATTATTTTGTGGCACACATAAGAATGGTATCATTATGAGATGGGTGGGACCTATATCTCCCTACAATGCATTGGGTAAAGATTTTATATCTCATGAGATAGACATGGCCAGAACGGTAGGTTAAACCGGTTTAGTGAAACAGGACTGAAACGAGGAGTGAACTCGGTTCAGAAATGGTCTTTGTCCACTAAGATAGTCTTAAAAATGAATCTTCAATAATAAGAAATGATTATCTATGATTATGTGTGTATTCCACGATGTTTCATGTTTTATGTTATGATTATTGGGATTACATTTCACTAATATGATTTATCTCATTTTATAATATTATGATTTCTTTTGCAGGTTACGATTTCCAAAATATTATGTTCTTATGAATATGATGTGATTGATATTTCTTTTGATTACCCATACTAAGCATTTGAGGTCACCCTTTTATGTTTTCTTTTCCCCAGGATATAAAGAAAGGTTTTAGGTAAAAAAAGGAAGATCTTTTTGGGAGATGTTGAAGATCTTTCACCACAATTTGAAGATTATAATCCGAGTTTCCAAAGACACTAAACTAGTACGTTCCTTATGTGTGTGTTTTTGTTATGTACTAAGCATTCTGAAAAAGTAATGTAATGTCCATGTACGTTATGCTTCAGGTCTCTAAAGTTGGTATCAGAGGAAAGGTTTAGTCAACCATTGGAAACTAGGATGCGAGAACTTTAGTGAGATCCCTAGAGATATTTCTAAGGTATGTCTTGGGATTTTCCTAAGGTTATGTATAAGTATAGGTTATAGTACTAGAATTACGGTAACCCAAGATGTTAGATATTGAAGGTACTCGCCCTTTATTATATTGTTTTCCCTAGCGTGATTTTTTCCTCTCAGACTATTCTTTTTGGGTTTTAGATGATGGCTGGAACCCGAAGGAATCGTGTTGATCAATGTAATGGACAATACATTGATTGTCCTCCTGAACAAACAAATGTTATGGGAGATGATGTGAAAAATCTTATTGCTATACTTTCACAAGCTATTGATCATTCGAGACTTCCAAATGAGAAGAGAAGGGAACAATATTCTATTGATTCCTTCATGAGGCAACGTCTACCTTCTTTCAGTGGGTCTTCTGATCCACTTGTTGCTGAACAATGGATCAGTACTACTGAAAATATATTTTCATTTCTTCAATGTTCTGAACATGATAAAGTCATCTTAGTAGTGTATCGTTTGGAAGGTGATGCTGATCAATGGTGGAATCTTATCAATAATATGAGGCCAAGAGATGAAATTGAGTCCATGGTATGGGATGAGTTCAAGAAGTTATTTTTCAATAAGTACTTCCCTCGTATTCTTCGAACAAAGATGGAGAAGGAGTTTCTGGAACTAAAGAAAAAGGATGACGAATCTGTTGGTATATACGAAGCGAATTTTACAAGGCCTCCAAGGTATGCATCTGGATTTATCATCCAACCTAAAAGTAAAGTTGATCGATTCTTCAGTGGCATAAAACCAAATATTCGAAGGGCATTAGCTATAAGAGACTTCAGTAGCTATGAAGAAATTGTGCGTTGTGCGATCAAGGTAGAAATGAAAGTTGGTGTTATTTATCCATCTCATAGTTTTGACAAGAAACGAAATATGGAGTTCAAGGAGAAATCTCAAAATAATGGTGAAAAGAATATGAATGTTTCCTTATGCTCAAAGTGTGGAAAGAAGCATGGTGGAGATTGTATTAAAGGGACTAGAAAATGTTTTAAGTGTGGAAAAGAAGGTCATCGAGTAGTTGATTGTCGAAGTAATGGAAAAAGGGTTTCTAACGATGTGAATAAGGAAAAGACTACAGAGAACACACCACCAACACTTCAATGATTCATGTGCAAGGAAATGGGGCATTATGCTAATAAATTTTCTAATCCAAGGGTTAGTGATGATAGACATGAGCAACCACTTAAGGAAGATGAAAAAGGTAAGTCACATGCGATCACTACTTGTGATGTTGAATATGACAACGTTGTGGTGGATTGATTAAGTGATTATGTAATGGGATTCCAAAATAATGTAGTATATAGTATCATGGAATATTGGAATATTTATGTGTTGGTCTATTGTGGTTTTCAATGGTACCTATAACCATGGAAAGTGATTGAGATATTTTTGGAAAAAAAGATGATATGCGCATAATGAAGGGAAAACAAGAAAATGAAATTTTTAACAGTATTAATGAGCTCATGATTGATATAAGGACTAAGTGATATCAAGGTTTGAGTATATATAATTTTTAGGATTTTGGTATGTGGAAAGAGTTAACTTTTAACAGCATTCATGTTTTCAATAAGGATCAATGGGTATTCATTTTTTTCAAGATAATACATGATTAAGGCCTTAGAATGTTTGGAATGTGACCAATAAGACATATTTCATGATATATGGGGATCAACAATGGTATTAACATGCTCGTTGTATGAACGCTTTGGTAATCGTTTTCACTATAATATGATATTATACAGCATTATTTTGGATAAGCCTAAAGATTGGAATGGATTATGTTGGAAATAAGTTTGTATTGTTTATGGATAGATGTTTTTTTGATATTATTTATGGGATGTTATAGTAATGTAGTTTTTGAAATAGGAAAACCTGCAGGATGGGTGACAGCCCATCGCGTCAGACAAGGTTGTGGGAATCGAACCCACAACTGAAGTGAGAGTAGCCTTTATCGCCTACCACTAGCCTACTAGAAGTCCCTGGTTAGTAGGAAATAGTTTTATTATATTAAGCAGTATGATATAAGAATTATAAGTCCATTTTAGGAACCATGTATGATTAATCTCACAATAGATGGAATTATGTATTTTTTGATAACTTTTCTAACCTTTTGTTTTAGACATATGGAATGACCCATCATTCTATCACATGATCTGCTAACACATCACGATTCACAAATTCAAATTCATTTCATTAAGAGATGAAGTAGAAATTGTCCAAAGAATGACCAACTGTGATACTATACCAAAATCACGAAAGTATTTCTTCTAATTCCAATTTCATCAACTTTAGGGAAATGATCTTGAAAACCAAAAATGTTGTCCTAGTGCACTTATATCTGATGAATCAGATGGTACCATAGATTGTAACATATTTATGGCTTTGTGATTGTTGTATTTTCCATAGCAATGTTTTCTACCACTCTCCATCAGAACATAATGGTTAGATTTCTCTTACATATCCATATTTTCACCTATGTAGAAACCCAATGATTAGTTTATTTGGGTAACCGTTATGTTTCATACATTTGTTTTTTAAATATTGGTTTTGGTATTCCTTTTTATGATGTGGGTTTCTATTAAAGAAACTTTCGAGTAGTAAACCATTTATAACCCTGACAAATTTCGAGGGCGAAACTCATTTTAAGGGTGGAAGAATGTAACACCCCGATATTTTATGAAAAATATTCGTTTTAATTTAATTAATGTCTTGTGTTGTACGCTACAACAAAAGGAGATTGCATAACACACATCCTTGAATTTCCTTGAATTACACGCAATTAATAGTGATAAATTATTAATTTGAGTGGTTTTAAAGAATATTTAGAATATTTTTTACAATTTAATACAATTTTGGTCATTGGATGTAATTTCACATTTAAACCAAACACAAACAAGTGTCAATCTTTTGATAGTTATTATCTCTTAAGAACACGCTATTTGTTTTGATGACGGGAATTAATTTTTAAATTAATTAATGCAACTGATATGTTTTGAATTTGGTAATATAAACATAATTTTTGAGTTGATAATATCAAATATAGCTTAGGCCTAATTTTTGGTATTTTTCTGGAAACATTCATTTTTTGATGAATAGTGAAACCACTAAGTGGTAGTTAAAAAAATGAATTTTTCATAAAACATAATTTTACCGCTTCTGTGAGTGGAATTTCAAAAATCCGAGAGACACGGTTGATGTCAGTAAGTAAAATGTGGTTCAATGAGATGAAAATAATTTTTGGTGAATAGTAACTTTTTACTTTTTTACCACGGTTAAAAGTAAATAGGGTAATTAAGGGTAAAAATGATATTATTATTATCCTAACACATGTCCTAATTCTATTAGATTAGTGTAATTTGACAAAAAACTACATTAGGAATAAAATATGACCATTTAGGCCCACTTGGATGAGATTAGGACATTTATTATTAATTTATTTAAAGAAGGGTTAAAATAGATAAAATCAAATTTTAATAAGTAGATAATTTTTAATATAGGGTTATACATAAGATAAATTCGACTATAAATATTCATTAGAAAGATAAAGAGCTTTCATACATAATGGTGTTTTATTTGTAATTTTTAGACATTAAATAATTTAATTTATTTATTACACAATGATGATGCAGTAATTATCTTATTAATGAAATATAGACATAATTGATGTTATAAATACCCAAATAAATGTAATTTGATACTTTTAATGAATTCAACTAATTTTCTAGGTTAATATGATATGTTATTATTTATTTAAGTAAATATTTTAGAACTAATCATTCTGTTATGAGTTTCACAAATATCAATTACAAAATTGTATGAAAATTGACATAAAGTAGTTTTTAAAAAAATATTATATAATTAATTGTTATTTTATTCCTAAAAATATAAGGTTCTTCCAAATGACTTATATAAGGTTATATATATTAATAATAAACAACGTGGGGTTCGTTTGGCTTTTTATAGTACGTTTATTAACCTTATAGTGTAAGAACACAAAAAGACACGGTAAAAGTAAAATTATCTAACTTAATGTTAAAACTAAATGATAATGTTAAAATAGTAAATTAAACTAGTCCAAATTATATTGGATGAGAGTATTTCGACCCATCCCCACCTTAGCTTCGAAATAACTCAATTTTGAGCTATTAAAAACCGAATATGACTTTAGAATAAAATAATATTTTTTGTTATTCCAAAGGTACCCCTCTCCTCCCTTATAAAAGGGAACCTCCTCCCTCTCTTCCTCACACCACATTGAGCCTTAAAGCTCGGAAAACCCCTGCAAAATTCTCTTCTAAACTTCCCTAGAAACATCCTAGAGTTCTTGGTCTTCTTCAAAGGCCAATTTTAGTGCCCTGAGAGGTGGAATCAAAGAGGCGATCCAAAGAAGAGGTAATGTCCGTTACCGATTCTTTCAACATTATTTCTTCTTCCAATTCTTCTTATTAGGTTGTTTAATTATTAAGTAATATCATCAGTATCACTCATATACTGATATATTATTATAAGTGTGCAACAACCCTATTTCCCCATCTATCCATCCTACGGAAAATGAAATCACCGCGTGTGCGTACGTACGGAATATCGTCTCCACGCCGTGGTGTAATCTATTTTCCACCACCACCTTACTTGGATTGGTATAATGGTGTACATAATAACTATATATGATAATTTTCAGGTGATATTGATTCTGAAATAGTATACATACACTCCAATACAATTCCACGATCATGAGAATGATATCATCACTCATGCATACGTACGGACTACCATCTCCACGACGCGATGAGATTCATTCTCCACGTTAACCATTCATGAATGATTATAAAGTATATATAATAAGTAATCATGAAATATATGACATAATAATGATACTGGATTTATGTTTATATATATGAATTTCATCTACTTAATTCCATTCAACTCAATAAGGAAACAGAAACAGCGTTCATGCGTATGTACGGCCTACCGTCTCCATGAACGGTGTATTTCTTTCCATTTTCTGATTTATTATATATATTTATATTCGGAATATATATATAAATCATGTTTTATATTCTGGAATTAATTAATCATGATCTAAGTAATCATATAAATAATTAAAAGTCAAAACACGGACGACAAATGAAACGATTTTCCAAAAACCCTCTTTAACATTGAATTTACTAAAGAACGGGTAAAATAAAGTCATAAGTGAACCATATATGATATCATAACAATTATTATGATTCTGTAATAAGTCAATGACATTATTTGAATCATTATACAGGACGTTCGGACACTTACGAAGCAAATCAGACCTAAGGTATGGGAAATATCACAATCTCATTTTTATCCGAGATTATTTATTCTTTGGAATTTACTGGGGTGTATTTTATCATCCACATACATGTTTCCTAAATATTTAATATTATTTCCATCCACCTAAAATTTTTTAAATCCAATTTTACCCTTCGGTGATTTTTTAGTAATAGATATGAAAGGAATCTTTTGTCGTTTTTTGTATGAGGTACTTTTTAACTTTTCCGAAAAAAGTACGAGAAGAATGTTTTTTAACTTATACAGCATGAATGGATTTTTAAAAAATTATTTCCAATAATCTTACATTACATGTTTTCAATTGTATTTTTAATCAACTTCTTTTATTTTAGAACATTATGAGATGTTAAGAAAGGAAAAGTGTTTTTGAAGTAGAAAGGATATTTTCCTCAAGAATGAAGTTCGTGTGTTTTATCAAAATTATTTTCCATCTAAGATAATAAAGGGTTATGTTTTTATCTCTATTATTACATTGATTTGATTATGTTGTGATGGAATTATTTTTATGAATTCCTTTATCTTATATGAATTTTTTAATGATGTCACGATTTTAAAGAATCCCATTTTTATTACATGGGTTATGCTACGATGTATGGTTTATGATTTTGTGGCACACATAAGAATGGTATCATTATGAGATGGGTGGGACCTATATCTTCCTCTAATTGATTGGGTAGAGATTTTATATCTCATGAGATAGACATGGCTGGAACGGTAGGTTAAACTGGTTCAGTGAAACAGGACTGAAACGAGGAGTGAACTCGGTTCAAAAATGGACTTTGTCAACTAAGATAGTCTTGACAACAAGTCTTGACAAATAAGAAATGATTCTCTATGATTATGTGTGTATTAGATGATGTTTCATGTTTTACGTTATTATTATTGGGATTACATTTCACTACTATGATTTATCCCATGTTATGATATTATGATCTCTTTTTCAGGTTAAGATTTCCAAAATGTTAGGTTATTAAAAATATGATGTGATTGATATTTCTTTTGTTTGCCCTTACTGAGCATTTGATATCACCCTTTTATGTTTTCTTTCCCCCAGGATATAAAGACATGTTTTAGGTAAAAAAAGGGAAGATATTTATGGGAGATGTTGATGATCTTTCACCACGATTAGAAGATTATATTCTGAGTTTCCAAAGACACTAAACTATTACGGTTCTTGTGTGTGTGTTTTTGTTTTATACTAAGTATTACACAAAATTAATGTAATGTCCATGTACGTTAAGCTTCGGGTCTCTACAGGACCCATCAGGTCCAGATCCTAAGGGTAGAGTTCCAGTGGCAGTATGTCAACGCGGTGTCAAGCATCGGTGACACCGATCGGTGGGAAGTTATCGGTGAGTCACCGATAGTTTCTACATAGGGGGAGGGGGAGTTCTTGGGTTTTTCTTCCCCGGGTTTTCCTGTAACACCACTTTTATGTATTTTATCCTTTTTAATGAGGTTCAAGGCCATTTGTAATTTTATAAACAACATTTTAAATTCTTTATGAGTGGGGAGACCCTTAACAGACCATCTTACCCTCTTTAAAGAAAATCCATAAATGCATAGCTATTTTGGCCACCACTCTAATGAAAATTATTAAATAAAAATAAATTACATTGTGTGTAACCGTCCAACCCACATGTTTAAACCACGATTCACCATTAATGCCACTCAAGATCTTGATATCCTATAACTCCAAGATCTCTCTTTTTTTATCGCATGGTATTTCCCAATTCCTTCTTCTTGTCTAGTTTCTTCCTTTCCTTGGTGCGTTTGGAGTCTATTTTCCCGAGGCTAGTGGTGCGCCCGTGCGGGATCTTTTCTTTCTCATTCTTGGAGTCATTAGAGTTCCTCCCCTATAAGTCACACATCCCCGGTTGTTGGCGTCCTAGGAGATAAACATCGATCGTTGATCATCCACGTATGGTTTTTCCTTCGTCTTTTTTATTGTGCATCATGCGGGGTGTTTATGAATAATTTTCTTATGGGGATGGATGAAACCAAACCTTAAAAAAGATAATAAATGGATTAAATAATTAATGGGTGTGTTTCATAATGATTTTGTACTCTTTAGACTTTTCTTATATGTTGTGAATTGAATGGGTTTATGTCCACTAAAAATCGTGGTTTTTGGCGGTCCATTCATGCACAATAAAGAACCTATGTTTTCGATTGATTGGCTATAAAATGGTATTTGGTTAATCAGTTAAAATCTGTTTATTAACTGGATTCCCAATGAATAATAATATTTTTGTGGATAACATGGTTAAAAAAATGAAAAGAAGAAAGTAAATGAATGGAATATTTTCAAATTTAAAGACTCCCTTGCTCTGTTCTTGTGATGTTTACGGTTGATGCCTGGGATGTGACGTGAATGGGAATGGAATCGTATGTTTTAGTACAGTTGTTCTCTTTTAGATCTGAGGTCGTGAGGGGCATGGATTGGTAGGTTATAGTAGTTTTAGGGATCACATTGATCCCTTTTGATGTTACGACTTTACAAGAGAACCTTGTATGAATGATTAAATTGTTGATTGGATGTTTTTAATTTCCTTATATTCTATCTATGCCTATAAATTTCCTATTAGTGAAGTATTAATTAAAATAGAATCACTTTAATATGAAAACTATAATGGGTTAAATGGGGAATTGTGTTCTAGGAATGAGTTGTGACATTGTTGTAAGTGTGTTTCTTCTTATGAATGAATATTAATGAGGGTGTTTGTGGTTGGGTGGGTTTAGTAACCTCAAGGCTGGGATGTGTTCTTCATTACCTATATGTATAATTTAGTGCTTATGTTTAATATTCTCACCCCACCCAAGTCGAGCACTTTGTGCAGAACACCCCCATTTCATTGGGGTGGGTGTTTCTCCCAAAAATCATATGAGAGGATGGTTATTTGATCATTTTATCCTCCAATTCCCGAGTTTCCCAAGATCATTCGGGTAGGCTATGACATCCTGATATCCATTATAGACAAAAAATATTTAGTACTGGTAGTTGTGGTGGTTGGCATAGGTGTGTCCGGGTAGGTTGTTTCCCAAGTGTCTTAGGGATGAGGGCCATGTGTATTCGGACATCACGGTAGTTGTTTCGGACCAGGTGTTTGAAGGCGTGGTTACATGTTGTTGTTGTGGACCATGTGTTTACTAGCGGGATGTGTGGTTCTGGCCCATGTGTGTTCGAGCGGGATGTGTAGTTCTAACCCAGGTGTGTGTAGATGGGTTATGGCAGTGGGACTATTGTGAGAATGGCTGGAGAGGTCTAATTCATAGGATGACGTCAATAACCAGTGGCAAAAAGGATCGGGGTACCTAAACATCGATGTGATGTTACTATTACATTACATGACTATCATTATTTTGGGAGTATTCCTTGGTGAGGTTGGGGTGGATTGTTTCCTTTCTATGTTCTCGAGTTACCTCCTTTTATAACGGAGAATTATAATTTCTCCCCACATATGCATGAGAGATTCTGGTTTTCCCTACTAAGTATACCTATATACTCGCCCTACGTATATAAACTATTTTCTAGTTCCAAGGAGGATTTCAATGATCATGATGGACCATAATATTTCATACCTTGGGACATTAGTTTTTGGATGTTTTTCTTTTCATTGGTACTTTTATTTGGGGGGTCTTCTGTACTTTTGTATCATTTACCTTTGGACATGCATATAGAAATGGTTTTCTTTTGCATTTACTTTTACCTCTAGTTTTTTGTGTTGTTTGTATTTGCTATATTTTCTCCCGATCCTACAAAATATAAAGGGTAATGCCTTCCATTTTGTGTGAGATTGTATACCCTTGTTCCTTGTTTCCACTATGGGACCTATTGAAGGTTGGTCATGGGGGTCATTATCTCTCTTCCAACATAAAGAAGAAAGGGTTTGGAAATTTTTTGTCCCTTCTCTCATATTTTTGAAGGTGGTTCATGACAGAATGGCATTAGAGAAGGATGAGAGATAGGATAGAGCTCAGCGTTAGGCACGGATAAGGATTGTATTGGATGGCAGGGAGACAATGTTAGGAAATCTTGGAGCATGAAATAGGATATGGAAGACCAGTCCGGACACAAGATTTTAGTGCCCCCACTTATCCATTGCAAGGACTCAGGACCAACCTAACAACTAAGTGAGGCTGCATTGATTGATGGGTAGAGACCCTAGGAATGGTACATGCATAATAATACTTGTGTTCTTTTTTTTTCAGGGTGTTATGAAATTTTAATGAATAATAAGACTATGAAAACATAAAATCAATCTTCTAAGAACTTGGGATTAGGCATTCTTTTTTTACCTCAAAGCTATGGAACCCTGACAATGACCACGGGTTGTGCGGGCGATTGAGGCCCATGAGGTTGACATGGCTAATCAGTAGTGGAATGATCGATAGGGGGAGGATGTCTAGTGGCAGAATATGGTTCATGCCTTTCAACGAAGGTCCCATGAGAAGTATGAGGGAAACATCTTGGACATAGAGATAGAGTGATTATACGATGTGATGGTTATATCTTTATGATTTATCTAGGCTCCGACACAGTATTGGGTTCCTCAAGGAGTAAGACAAATGTAGGGAGGGGCATGTCAATGGAGGATTCTCTATCTTTGTGATAAGAGGAAGGATAAGGATTCATGGACTGCCTTCGAGATGGTGTTCTGGGCGGAATTGCTCTCTTCTACGATGAAGGCTAAGAAGAATCAAGAACTAAACTCCCTTCACCAGGGGAGCATGTCAGTAAGGGAGCTGGATATCAAGTTCAAGGATCTCCTTCATTTTTCTCTGGACATTTTTCTAGATGAGGAGTCTTGGGCCAGACATTTAGAGGAGGCACGCCGACCTTCTCTTTAGTATGTTGTTACTGCCTTCAACCTATCGACATACATGGAGGTCTAAAAGAAGGCCGAATTGGTGGAGAGGACGCACATGATGGGAGGTATGTCACAAGAGAGAAGCCAGTTGGGATTGTCAAAATGTAAGGCAGTTCGCAGCATGCCTCCGGTTTTAGGGACTTCTTTTTTTTGGTATGTGGGGAGTAGGCCATAGTAGTTCCAGTTTCGATCTCTTGGTCCTTACCCTTTCCTTTTGGGATTAGGACCGAGGTGCTTAATCCGTGGTAGCCGTGGGCACCTTCATAATCAGTGACCGGACCATGTGCAGTATAGTGGGGGTGGGTAGGTTCAGTTCTCACCTCAGCAGCAGCAGTTTCCATCCAGGCTATTTTAGCTGAATCATCAGGGGTAGCAAGCTCCCGCTCCTCTAAGAGCAGACATGGCAGGAGGAGGCGGAGCTCAGTGCATTCCTCCTGAACCTCCAACAGGGCATGGTCAGGGAGGCGGCTGACCGTATAGGGGAAGTGGAGTTGGGCGTGGGATAGTTTCACACCATAGAGTTAGTAGTTTTAGTAGGGTCGGAAGACGTTCGAGGTAATATTAGCCTATTTAGTACTCTTGTATATTCTTGGATTGAAACGGTATCTTCACACTCATATGTTGCACCCAGTCTAGCCCACGCTCTGGTTTTATAACCTGGGAGACTTCTAGTGCCCCCGGTGTTGAGTACGCCAATCGAAGGTTAGACCGACATGTTTTATTTTTTCCGAGGGTGTGGACTGATGATAGGGCCACATATGTCTATTAGGGATCTTCTACAGTCATAGATATAGACATATGATGTCATCTTAGTCATCGACTGCCTATTTCCTCTGCATGCTGTTATCTATTGTTTCCAAAGATGAGTCAGGTTCTCAGATGAGTACGGCCAGCGTGTGGCTTTTGTGCGAGAACGAAGCTATAAGATGGGAAGACGGTGTGTGGAACCTCCTCTTTATATGCTGGGTGATAATTCATAAGAATTAGTGGATGCTGAGATGATGGATGTTTTGAGGGTTGTTAGAGTGTTCCTGTATGTTTCTTCCAATGAGGTAGTGATTCACCCCCTCGACATGACGTAGAGCTTGGGAGGGACTTACAACCTAGTGCCCGTCCGATTTCCATGGATCCTTTTTAGATGGAAGATTCTGAGTTACAAGAGTTGCGTATTTAGATTGAAGATCTGATGAAGAAGGGTTTTGTACAACCGAGCGTGTCATCATGGGGTACTCTAGTCTTGTTCGCAAAGAAGTCAGATGGCGGTATCAGGCTGTGCATAGACTACCAGAGACTAAACCAGGTAACAGTCAAGAACAGTTAACCTTTCTCAAGGACAGATTATCTAATTGAACATCTCAGGGGAGTATCTTGGTTCTCTAAGATTGATCTGTGTTCCTGATATCACTAGTAAAGGGTGAGGGACAATGATATTTTTAAAATCACTTTCAGTTGTAGGTATGAGAAATTTGAGTTCATATTCATGTTGTTCGGTGTTATGAACACACCTGTTCTGTTCATGGGTCTCATTAACTCTGTTTTCCACAAGATCCTAGATCAGTTCATCATTATATTCATTGATGGCATTTTGATCTACTATAGATCAGAGGAGGAGAATCCTCACCACCTTAGGAAGGCCTTGGAAATCCATTGACACCACCAGCTCTATGGGAAATTGACCAAGTGTAAGTTCATGACATGATGAGTGAATTTCATTAGCCACATGGTGTCTCAGTAAGGGGTATCAGTCGATCCGTCAATGGATGAAGCAGTTGTTTCTTGGGAAGCACCAAAGAATGTGATAAAGGTCCGTAGTTTTCTGGGTCTCGCAAGCTATTAATAGAGGTTCATACCCGACTCTTCTCGAGTTACAACTCCTTTGATAGCTTAGAACAGAAATGACTAGGCCAATGTTTGGAGTGAGCATAGACATGCAACATTCAACTATCTGAAGGAATGTTTGTTTAGAACTCTAGTGATCACTTTAAAAAAAGGAGGGCTATTGTTTGAGGTGTTTTGTGACACTTCTTGACTTACACTGGGGTGTGTTCCGATGCAGCAATGGGGAGTGAAATCTTATGGGTCTAGGAAGTTATGTTCTTATGAGCTTAACTACACCACCCATGACCTAGAGCTTACAGTGGTATTATTCTCGTTAAAGTTGTGGAAGTATTACAACATCTGGGAGCACATTGTGGTATTCACGGATCACAAGAATTTGAGGCATATCTTTACCCAGTGGGGAATTATCTTATGACGATGAAGGTGGTGGATATTCTTCAGGACCACCACATCAAATTCTATTACACTGAAGGAAAGTGGAACATTGTGGCTAATGCATTTATAAGGAAGTCGTGGAGGGAAGCTATTCAAGAATATATGGATTCATTGAAGGCAATTGAGGTGTATGTTTCCCTACACCTGGATGCATGGGTGGATGGTGGTAGAATTTGTCTATTCCAGATGATAGTGCAATCCTCTCTATTGTGGAATGTGGAGGATTCTCAGGGGGAGACATTGAGATTATATGGATGCGGGATCAGGTTAACAAAGGAAATGCTTCAGAAGGGTTTTTAGAGGATGGTCATAATCTGATGAATTTATGAGGGATGTTGTTTTTCCCAGTGAAGACGTAGCAATAAGTTCTCTGAGTGTTCCATAGATCACTTTAAGTGATACACCAAAGAGTTTCCAAGATGCACAAAGGACTGAGAGAATAGTTCTTGTTGCCCCGGGTGAAATGGGAAGTGGCAGAGTTCATGGCAAGGAGCCTGGTGTGTCAGAAAGTGAAGGCTAAACACCATGTCCCAGGAGGTTTGTTTAAATCTTTAGATGTCCTTGAGTGGAAGTGGGATAACATCTTGTTGGATTCCATCACAGAACAACCCAGGGTTCAAAGTGGTTGTGATTCTACCTTGGTAGTGGTAGACCGGTTGATGAAATCAGCTCACTTCTTACCGATAAAAGAGTCAAGTGTGATGGATGCCTTAGCACAGATATATGTGGATATGGTGGTGCAGTTTCATAGAGTTCAAGGTTCCATAGACTTGGCTATGGATTCAATGTTTACCTCATGAGACTGGAAGGGATTGCAACATGATTTTGGAACCCAGATATGCCTTAGAACTGCTTTCCACCCTTAGACAGATGGGTAGATAGAGGGAACTATCCTTACATTTTAGGATATGATACGAGGATGTGTTTTGAAAATTGGTGGTTCATGGAAATTAAATTTCCCCTTGTTTTTGTTTTAATACAACAATATCTACCGCTCTACTATTGACATGGAACCGTTTGAAGCCTTGTATAGAATATAGTGTCATTCTCCTGTCAGTTGGACCGAGCTTGGGGATGTATGTGTTCAGGACCAAAAGGTAGTGCATAGCATAACAAAGAAGGTTTAGCTTGTGCGTGAGAGGATGATGGAATCCCGGGATGGACAGAAGTCATATGCCAATTGTAGGAGGAGGCCCTTGGGGTTGAGGTTGCAGACCATGTGTTCTTGAAGGATTCCCCTCGACATGGGTAGCAAAGGATCGGCAAGGGGATCTAGCACTCTCCTAGGTTCATTGGGAATTTAGAATTTTTGGGGAATGTCTGAGAGGTGGTATATCAGTTGGAATTTCCACCTCAATTGGAAACGATCCATGATGTTTTCCACATCTCCCATATTCTTCGATATCTACAATATTAATCCCATGTTATTGAATGGGGACAATTGGATATATGGTATGATGCTACATTTTTAAAGCAACTCATGAGGATCGAAGATTGGAAGGATAATTTTATTTGTGGATGAACCATCCCATTGGATCGTCTATTGTGGAGGCATAGTGGCCTTGAAGAGAGTACCTGGGAATGGGAGGCCTAGATTCGTGCTCAGTACCCAAAGCAGTTTTGAGTTACTATTCCAAACCTTCCTTATTGTTCTTGTTTTATGACATGTTGTGATGTAATGCGGGCCTTGTTGGTTTATGAGATGTTTTGATTCCTTACCTTTTGAATGTTTTTAAAGAGTCCTAATATGTGGGGATGGGAGAAGCTGATTCCTAATCATGACACATTAGTGAAGATGTGATTAAACCCATGAAGGCGATTCAGTGCCGCCCAAAGCAGATAGTATCATGAAATGTAGAAAAAAATCTCTGATCTGTGTGTTAGGAAAATTTGATCTGTGTGTTTCGTATGGCTGTTTGGGGTGGTTTTTTCCTGAGAGGTATCCTATGAGGTGGTTGTTCAGACACCTCTCTTATCATCAAGTCTAGATTTGATTCTCAAGGATGAGAATAGTTTGAGAGTTATTTAAGGTAATGTCTGTCACCCTACTGGTCCATCCCTTTACCAAATTTTGGGTTTTTGGCATGCCCATGACCCATTAGGTCTGGATACTAAGGGCGGAATTCCAGTGGTAGGATTTCATCACGGTGTCAACCATCAGTGACATCGATCGTCGTGTCACAGATCGGTGAGTCACCGATCGTTGTGACACCCATCGGTGAGTCAGTGATCAGTGATTTATTGATCTAGGTGACACTAATCTGTGTGTTACAAATTATTGTGTCACCGATAGGTGCCACCGGGGGTGGGAGGGGTGTCCTATCGGGTTTTTCATCCACAATTTTCCCAATAATGCCACTTTTATGTCATTTAAACTTTTTATACTAGTTCAAGGCCATTTTTAATTCCATAAACAATGTTTTAAACCCCTTAGGAGTGGAGTGTCCCTCAAAAGACTATTTTTATTTCTTTAAATGAAATCCTTTGGTGCATTGCTATTTTGGCAACCCCTTTGATGATAATTATTAAATAACAATTAATTACACTGTGTTTAACCATCCAACCACATGGTGAAACCACAATCCTCCTTTAAAGCCTCTCAAGATCTTGATATCACGTAACTCTAGGATCTCGCTCTTTTTATCACACCCGATTTTTCTCTTTATTTTTCTTTGATTGTTTCTTCCATTCCTCGGTGCGTTTGGAGTCTCCTATACTGTGGCTAGTGGTGCACCCCTACGGGAGATTATTATACCCATTCACGGTGTCCTCCAAGTTCCTCCATTTCATGTCACGCATCCCCAGTTATTGGTGTGCTAGGAGAATAATGACGATCGTTGATCATCCGAGTAGGGTTTTCCTTCTTCTCTCTTTATTGTGCATAATGCAGAGAGGGTATGAAAATATTTTCTATGTGGATAGATGAAACCAAACCTTAATGAAGAAAATAAATGGATTAAATAATGGAGGGGTGTTTTTTATAAATATTTTGTACTATTTTATCTTTTTCTATATGTTGTGAATTGAATGGGATTATGTCCACTAAATATTGTGGTCGTTGGCAGTTCTTTATTGCTCACTAACAATCCTTTGTTTTTTGGATAATTATTTGATTAAATGGTTGTACCATTTTATCTCAATAATCATGCAATCTTGGGTGATTATATGGATTCCCAATGAAAAATAATCCTGGTGTGGACACCCCTGTTGACCAAACAAAACTATGAATCTAAATGAATGGAATATTTTCACAATTGAAAACTCTATTTCTCTTTTCTGGTGATGTTTACGGTTAATGTGTGGGAAGTGGCCGTGATGGGGATGGTATCTTCTATTGTGGTGATGTTTTTGTCTTTTAGATATGAGGCCATGTGGGGCAGGGCTTTGTTGGTTCCAGTATATAGATGGATATCCCAAATCCATTTTGTTGTTGGGACTGTACAAGAGAATTGGGTGTCAATGCTTAAATTGTTGTTAGGTTGTTTTCCCTTTCCTTACCTTGTGGCTATGCCTATTAACATCCCATTAGTGAAGTATTAACTTAAATGGAATCACATGAATATGTAAACAAGAATGGGTTCAACGTGGAATTGTTTTTCGGGAATGAGTTGTGACATGGTTGTGAGTGTGCTGCTTGTTATGAATGAATAGTAATGAGCATGTTTGTCATTGGGCTGATTTTGGAACATCTAGGTTCGGATGAGTTCGTTTTTACCATTATGTATAATTCAATTCTTATGTTTTATATTCTCACCCACCCTAGTATAGCACTTTGTTCCAAACACCATCATTTCATGGGAAAGATGTCTTCCCAAATCTTCTATGAGTGACTGGTTATTAGATCCATTTCTTCTCCCTTTTCGGAGTATCCCAATATCATTCAGGTAGGATATGATGGATTGAGGTGTATTATAGTACATGATTCTTTATGTGGGGTAGTTGTGGTGGTTGGCCCATGTGTGTGCGGGCAGGTTCATTCCCAAGTGTCTTTGAGATGAGGCCCATGTATCTTCCGGCGTAGCGGAAGTTGTTCTGGCCCAGGTGTTTGTGGCTTGGTTATGTGTGGCTGTTGTGGACGAGGTGTTTGTGGGTAGGATGTGTGGTTGTGGCCCAGGTGTTAGTGGGTGGGATGTGTCGTTATAGACCAGGATTGTGTGAGCAGGGTATGGCAGTGGGAATGCTATGATAATGGCGAGAGAGGTCTGATGCGTATGATGTCTTCAATAACCAGTGTGAAAGTGGCATGGGGAACCCAAAAATCGATTTGTTAATACTATTACAGTACTTGACTGTCATTATTTGGGTAGTGTTCCATGGTGAGGTTAGGGTGTATAGATTCCTTGCTAGGTGGTCTGGTTACCTACTTCTCTCACAGGGCATTAGAATGCGTCCCCAGTTGTGCACGAGAGCCTTTGGTTATCTCTATTGAGTATATCTGTATACTCATCCTATGTATAATTTTTATTTCATGTTTCAAGGTGGAAATTAAGGATTGTGTTGGACCATACTAGTTCGGACCTTGGGACACTAGCTACTGCTATTTTCTTTTCGTTGGTACTTTCCCTTAGATGTTTCTTGAACTTTTGTAGAATTTACCTTCAGACATACAAATGGAAATTGTTTTCTTGTAGATGTACATTTATTTCAAGATTTTGATGTTGTTAGGATTTACTATCTTATCTCCAGATCCTATTAAATTTAAATGTTAATTACTTCAATTTTGAGTGTGATTCTATATCTTTGGTTCTAGTCACCACTCCGGGACATGTTGACGTCGGGTCTTGGGCGTCATTATCTCTCCTTCAACTTGAAGAAAGAAGGGTCTAGAAATCTTTTGTCCCTTATCTCATCTTGGTGAAGGCGGGTCGTGATAAAAAGATATTAATTATGTCTCAATCATTATTAATCACACTTTAATCATAATTTAATTCATAATTATTATGTACTTACATTAAATTTATTAATAGGTTAATTAAAATTTCATCATTTTTTTAATTTGTTAAAAATTAGTTAATCATTAATTATTCATAATTTTATGAAAATTTATTACAAAGTTAACCCTTCATTATTTATTATCTAATCATTAATTAATCAGATGTTATTCCTTTGTTATTCATTAGTTAATCAATACATAATCATTATTTAGGATTAATTAATCATTAATTAGTAAATAGTTATTTATTAGTAAATCATTATTTAACTAATATTTATTCATCTCATAGATAATATTAATTTCTAATTATATATCTAATAATTAAAAACTACTATGTTATACTAAATAAATATAATATTATAATAATGAAGCATTCACTAAGACATATTATAAATTATTTACCCGAAATTCATAATTATGTAATGAAAAATTACTAACTCATATTACTGTTGTTTTTAATTTATATCTAACAAACTGAAAATATAACTAAATAACATATTTAAAACTATCTAAAAATATTAAAATTAATTAAATAATTAAATTTTTCACTAATAATAATAAAATATATTAAATAATGCTTTTCAAATTCTGCAATTTTTAAATTATGAACACGTTTTAGGTGACCAATTAATATGCACACAAGATAGAAAACACTAGGAATATATTTGAAAGAGAGGGAATGAAATTTTGATATAGGTGGGATGAATTTACTGAAAAGAAGGGGGAGGGACCGGTTAATTATTATATGGGGTTCAGGAAAATGCAATTTAATGGAAAATCCTTACACAATAATTTAGGTTAAATCTGTTAACACGCAAAACACATTTCAAGAAATTTAAGGTGAAATGTTATTTCACGTTAACAACTTTCACCTCCTTTTCCTTGTGATCGATTCAGGTCGGTCAACGGAAAAATGAACCATTAACATAAATACATTTAATATCAAATTAGAAGGAATTAAGGTCAATGAAAAAATTTGGTCAAATTATTAAAATATATCCTATTATAAATTTAATATATATATTTTAAAAACTATGTGTTAAATATAAGCTCTTTTCCATCAAATATAAATTATTGGTGATACAGTTTACCTCACAACCATTGTCAAAAAATTGATACTCCTGAAGGTTCTTCCTCAACCAAATTAAAAATGAGTTATTTGAAAGTTATAAAAATTGCATTTTTTCAACCAAAATATAATAATCCAATATTACTATCTGTGATAAATCAATAAATCTATATTTTATATAGTGATAGGGCTAAAATATGAATACATAAGATGGTCTTATGTACTAATATCAATTAAATTGTATTATTTGGATAAAAAATCACTTTATGTTATATTCAATTGATACATGATATGACATACTACCACTTACATTATTTTATAGAATGTAATCATATATTTTACCATTACATGATTTTATATAATAAAATAAAATATTTTGTGTTTAAAATGCTTAAATATGGAACATTTAAATGATAGTTTTGATTAGTATAAATCTTAAATATTAAATATGAAGTTTCATAATATTTAGAAAGATATTTTCTAAATTATATGAAATTATTTGACACTAGGATAATCAAAGTGATCCTAGATTTTGAATTCCAAGACAAATGTAAAAAAAACTGAATTGTGGTATGAAATTCTGAAAAATAATAATACTATCTTTATTTTATCGATCATTTTTTGGGAGGGGGAAATAATATATCAAATTATAAAGGAAAATAATCTAAAAGAGTTTCGAGATTCAAATTATCTATTTATATCGATGAACAAATGGTTTATTCATATTTTATATAGAGTTTTCTATCAAACAAATTATCAATGATGGTTTACTAACACATCAAGGTGAGTTCTTTATTATTTATTATTTTTCTAAATGAATAATAGTAAAAACAAAAAAAATTAGTGAATTATATTTTATTTCACTAATTTTGAGGATGGATATGTCATTAAAAATCAATAATGTAAACATTAATATACATAAAATATCCTATATCAAACCCAAATCATCTCTATAAATTGTAATATAATTCTAACTAGTATAATAATCAATCTATAAAAACTACTTCCATCCAAATAATATCCATGTACAATTCCCTACCTCTATCCTAGAAAAACTCTACATGATGTGGATAATTTATAACAATTATCCATCCATGTAGTCCACAATCTTACTTGAATATTAGTTCACATGAATCATAGGTGGTGATTTTGGCTCCCACATAACATCCCCCTGTGAATTAATCAAATAAAATGTAAATAATTCAAATATATAAAACCTAATAGTAAATTTATCTCCCTATATCTAAAATATATAAATAAATCATCACAACAAACACAATTCACAATATATTCTCTAATATAATATTATCCCAAAACCAACAAAATGATTCCAAACATCAACTCTCATAATTATGTCCATAGAAGATGGACAATTTATTATGAACAAATTACTCTCTAGATATATTTAACAAATATGAAAATTTAATATTTATAATTTCTAGTAGTTTAATTAATCATAATCCACCCTACCAGGATTATTAAAAATATATCAATTTTCTCTTCGGCTTAATTAATATTAAAATTCAATATATCAATAATAATTTTTAACTATTCATCATACTAAAGTCACTATATTTAAATTAGACCGCAATAAATATTAACTTCTTTTATACAAATCTCCTTATCCCTCCCTTAAGTTAAGGATTGGACACTAAAAATATAATTCCCTGATTTATTCCATTAAATATTGAATTTATATAGAATTAAAGTTAATTGAATTAAAATAACCATGCCATGTTGATTATATCATGATTTTGATTGGTACATTTCACCAAACCATATGTAGTATATATCCTCCAAAAATCACATTTCATCAAGATTCTCTACACTATATATTCATTTCCTGTTTTGTAGGCAGACAATTTATACTAGATTCTCCCTATTACATGTTTCACAGAAACCATTATTTGTAAAAAATCAATTTGATACATAAATAAAATGGTTCCTGTAATGATTAAAAAAATAATCTTAATAAATTTTAATAAAATTAAATGAAACAATAATCTTGTAAAATTCAAACAATAAGTTATTGGAATATTAAATGAAATAAAAAATTATTAGATACTCAACTTTAGAATATTCTAAACATAAATTTGTACAACTGAATTAAAAAATATGTTTCATTGAAAAAGAAATAGTTGAAGGAAATTAAAATTTTACTATCAATATTCTCATTGATGGATCATTATAATTCACTAAATTTTATTACCACACACCTGAGAACTAAGTTGATCTTAATTGAATACTAATGGAATAAATAAATATTATTTTCTGAGTCGAATTTTCTATAACCAATATTAATGTTCAATCATTACAAGATCATAAAATTTCATATCCTCTCCTCAATCACCCCAATATAATATATATAAAATAGTCATGTATAATTATCTTATCCATGAAAATATCCCCTAAATTTTACTCTTCCATACATATCATATTATAAAAAAATTTATAAAAAAATTTCTAATTAATAAAATTCTTTAATATATTTAATTATATTAAATTCTATTTGTAACATATAATAAACTATAATTTTTATATGATACATTATATTTACATATTATGAGTCTGATATAAATATACATATAAACATATTCCATATTAATTATTACATAATTTAAAATATATTTAATAAAAAATTCAAAAAACATAAAATAATTTATTTATAATATTTTTTATAATGTTTAATTTTTTTTATCTCATATAAATATCATTTACAATTTATTTAATAATAGTTATCAACAAAACTATGTAAATGGTAAAATTTTAATAATATTAATTACTAAACAAACCAAATTCTATTATAAAATTGTTTAAAAATATATATTAATGTTGGAAATAATATATTATTATTCTATTAAATCATTTTTTTAAAATTACATGTCATGTACTACCACTAATTACCCATATATCATTTCTCTTAATTTCATATCACAAAACGTTATATTTATTGTTATCCAAAAAAATATCTTGACTATCAATAACCATAATGTTAAAAATATTACATCAAAATAATATTATTATTTTTATTGTCACATAATCTATCATGAGTCCCTAAAAGTAGTAAAAATAATTTTTCTTTTAAATTCACTTAATTTTCCTATATAATAAAATAGTAATTATAAATAAAATACTACCAAATCCACAAAAAACATTTTATTAATTATATAAATAAAATATTATTTTTAAATTTATTACAAAAAAATTTGTTGAAAATTCAATTATTATTAACTTAATTGAAAATAATTTTTTAATTTTTATTAAAAGACCTAATTTTTTATGAAAAACTAAAAAATATTATTTTTAGATCATTATATTTACCCTATATCAAAAAAATCATCTTTGAAAAAATTAACCATAGTGATATAGAAGAAATAATATTGGTAGAATGTAGATCCCTATGAAATTTTGTATAGATTTTATTTTTTTTTCATTTTAATGAAAGGTGTTTTATATAAATAATACATATACCATATTTAATAATGTTTTAAAATATCAATATTTAATATTATATTTGGATTTCATAATGAAAATTTCTTATTATACAAGATTTATATAATAATGCATATCAATAGAATATTTAAATATAATATATAACCCCAATAATCACTATCAAATATATGGTATATGATAAAGGAATAATGTATTCAAGGTTATGATTTAGTGAAAATAGATATAGGGAACTTCTATATCCACTCACTTAGATTATATAAATGAGTAAATGAAGGATTTAGAATAACTATGGTCTCAACATTTTCGTTACACGGCTATGTATTTTTATTTTAACCAATATAATGATTATTGTATTTATTGACAATAAATTATGAAAATAATATTGATTAATATTTTGATATTAAGTGATGGTATAATTCAGCACATTGAATATTTTTTGATGTATGAATGAAGATAAACAATCAATGATATTTAAGAACATATCGATATATTTTCAAAATGAGCATAGAATATTTAGAGTGGATGTTTTGAAGTCATCATAATTATAACATAGAAGAAGTTATAGACTAACACCTTAAAATCCATATATAACGATTTTATGAAATGGTATTTATGAATATAGGTGGTTTTTTTATCATTAATATGATATAATTATGTAATCATCTCATTTTTATTCTTATTTTAATTTGTGGTTGGAGTATGAGTACACAAATTAATTTGTAGTTGAATAGTTAATGTTTGGTGAAAGGGGATGCACCTTGCTAGGGTGGTGAATTGGACCATACATAGGTAATGATAAATGGAGATCATGTGATAGTTGAATCCATTTTATATCAAATGGTATGGAATATAATTGCAGTGTAATTCATATTTAATATGACGAGACATTTTATGTTTTAGTGTAAGGTATTATATAGAGTAAAAACTATATGTTATGTTTTTAAATGGGGTTTAAGATTTTTTTCATAAAATACTAATGTAAAATTGATTTTTAGTGATACCATTCCATAGTGTACATCAGTACACCATAAATCAATGGTAGTGGTTGGAACACGATGTAAACGATGGTTTTAGTTAAAATATATTTTTTCCCCTCAAAAATGATCTACATTTGGATGTTTATTATAGAAGTAATCACAATGGAAGATATTGTAGTTTAGAAAATACTTGTATTCCATTCAAATTATGGAAATGTTTTTTATTGATCTTTTTGAAGTGCCCAATTATGGAAGGAAAAATGGGGCCCAATAGGAAGGTATGGTATATTTTATGTCATTTCAAATATTAGGTTTCTAAAAAATGAATATTAAATTCAAAATATTCTACATTATGAGACACTATGGATGATAGTTTTTATATTGGAACGTTAATTACTGTTAAAAATATAATTATGAAATGTTTGGTGATAATACGAAAATTTTTGAAATTCAAAATAGTTATAGTTTGTTGGATATGGTGTAACTCCTTCAGTTTTTAGAATGTATCTCTCATAAATTAATTTGATTGGTTTAATAACATGTAATGCATGGAATAATGGATTTAAGTAAATACTGATATATATCAACAATAAATGTATTAAGAAAAAATTAAATGAAACATAAATATTAATATTACTTATTTAATTAGAAGATGTAATACTATAATAATTTATGGCCAAAAATTTTTTTTAAAATTTATTTTTTAATATATTATATATTTTAGATGAAGTATATATTAGTAAAAATTAAAATTTTTATTTAAAAAAATGAAACTTATTTTTTAATTCCTCAGAATTGTTTTATCTTGGGATGAATTTTTCGGATTTTGTTTTAAATATTCATTTATTAAAAAATAGTTACAAATATCGTTGAAATAAATACCATGGATTTTATTGAATAATTACGATATAACCATGAATGAATAATTTAAAAAAATTACAAATAAAATATGTATTTAATAAGACAAATTATTAATTTACTAATATTATTTTAAATTTAGAAACCTATATTTGACATTTTAGAACCCGAAGTTATATTTTTATAAAATTAATATGTAATGCAAAAAAAAATTATTACATTTGATATTTTTATTATTTGAAATAATTTATTATTAAATTATTTTAATATGTAGAATACAAATTTAAAAAGTTTATATAAATTATTTTTATCTTTTTTTTAAATCAGTTACAAATGTTTAAAATATTGAGTTACTGAGGTAAATGTTAATTTTTCTAAAATGATAAAAGTATAGAGAAAAGTCTAAAATCATAGAAACCATATATTAAACTGAATGGAAAAGTTTTTTATAAACCTATACACCACTCTACTCCATTATTTCCATATTGTGGGCGCACATGACTATTTAAATGTTACTTTTCCTTTTATGTAATTATAATAATTCCACTCACATTATTTACAAAATGAGACTTCCACCAAATAACATATTTAATAGAGTACAAATTTCAAATGGAAATCAATCATTTTTCATTCCTTAGATCCAAAACACACTTTGTATAGAACCTTGATCCATGAATAATATCTATTTTATTCATTTATACGGAATCTTTCAACAGATGATTCAAACTCTCTACATGAGTAACACCCACTCTCTAACAATCTAATTTATATATCTCTCATAAAAACTCTATAAATACTGTTCAAAACATATTTACGTAATTAAATTAGTATCAATATTACACTGAATATTATTATATTTTTGGATTTATCATTATATAACTTCTTCTAGTCTCATAAAAATAATAAAAATTTCATCAATGCATACGTGCGAACTACTACCTTAATGAATGATGTAAATCATTTTTTCATAATCTGCATACATGGATGGTTCAAAATGTATATTTAGTGAAAATTTATATGATATTTTAAACATTTTTAATCTTTCTATAGGTTAAATTAATATCCACCATCGTAACATTCCATAAAAATTGAAATCATCACTCGTGTTATGTGGGTACTATTGCCTCCATGGATGATGTGTTCCAGTATTCATCACCCCATTTCATAGATAGTTATAATATATATTTTATGAATATATATGTTTTTAATCAGTAATTAGTGTCATGAATATTTTGTATTGCATTATCCCTAAGATAATTATAATGATAATATAATCCATTAATATTGGTAAATTACTATAAACAAGTTCATCATGCATCTTATTCACACCAAATATACCCATAGTTACAATCAAATGAACATGGGAAATAAAAATTAATTTAATGAATTCTTTAAATATGTTTTATAATATATAAAATATTAAATTTTTATCTATGAATTTACCTTGACACTCCTATTATGAAACATGTGCGGAAAAATAAGATTTACTAGCATCTAATGATAAAAATCATCATTAAGTGACAGTAAATGTGTACTGAATTATTATATTTGAGGAATATGAGATGTAATACTTAGGAAAAATTTTATATCATAATTAATTATGATGGTTTTGTTTATTATATATAATTTTAAGTACATTAATTAATTTTAAGATAAAAATACAAGGGTTTCCTTCCAATCTCATTTTTAAATTGATATTGTTTTACTCGAGTTTCTATATGGAGAAATATTATGGAATATTTATCACCAAAAATTACATATTTTCTTTATATGGTAATTATTATGGTTTTACGTAATATATTTCAGCTTTATTTCCCTTGTTAAATAATTTTATTGATGTTTCACTCATAATTGAAACTAACCCACCTCATTTTTTTGATCGAGATGTGTAATCTGCTATGTACATATTCCTTTTAGGAAATTATTTTTCCAATGATTTAATAATTTATTCTAGTATTTTTATACTATTTTTAATTTCAATGTAGAATGTATTAAAAATGTTTTATCAATTCCCACATGTGCGGTTTAGAAAAAGTTATTTTTTTAATATTTTCACTATGAACACATTCTTTCTCGATTATGAGCATTACTCTTTAAGGGGATTCATTTCCATGTTTCAAAATTATTTATACATATTTTTAATTAATAATGGTTTTTTAAAATGAAATGGTAATTTTTTCATATTTTTTAAAGTGATATATCCGTTGTTTTTATTTTTTTTCATTTATACCAATACATTTTGGTGTTCCTTGAGTTACACAAGGTATACAAACTTATGATACCACCCACCTTCAATATAGGGATGAATTATAAGATTTTATATGAAATATTCAATGACACAATCTCTTTTCCATGAATTTCATTATGTTATGATGAAATAAAAATGTTATCATGTTATCATGTCACACATATATATGGTTTTTATTATTTGAATGGTGGGTCTAGAATTATATATCACTCATGTGCATTGGGTAAGAAATATTATATATTGATAAAATTTAAAATAAAATGGGGGGTAAATTAAAACCACTATGGAAATATATTTATTATGTTTATCTGTACGAGTTGTAATCACAATCCAATATTGGGATCGATCTACTATGATAGTCATGAAAAAATTACTGGATTATGGAAATGATTTTCCATAGATAATTATATGCCACTAACAAAAGTATCATGAATATGATATTCTCTCACGAACCATAATTTATTATTTATCATTCTAAACTCTTTTGACTCATAAATTTCGTAACAAAAAGTCATTATGGGGTGACTCATTATTTTGGATATATGAATTTTTCTCTATGAATTCCATAATTCATGATCTTGTAATCATACAACTATGATTATCGTATTATCAATTATGATCTTAAATTATTATCTATCAGGTTTACCCTTACTGAGAATCTGAGCTCACCCTTATTATATTTCATTTTATAGGGTTTTAAAGAATCGTATCAGGTTTGCTAAGTCCATAAGTGTACCATGTGAAAAAAATATTTTCATGGATATTTTGAATATAGGTATTAAATATTTTGATTTTCTATTGAGTCTCTAAATAAAAAACATTATGGTTTTACTATGTGTATTATTATTATATGTATTTGAAAGCCATCTTAAATGATGTAATAATTATGTAAGTTCTTCTTGGGTTACCTTAGTTTGTATCGGACTAGGATTTAGTTATTTTTGGGATTAGTGTTAGAAAACACTGGTGAACACCAATGTATTATTGAATCTATATGATGGCCTCCATATAGGGAATATTGTGTAAAATTTATCTCTAAAACCAAAAATATTTATTTCTTCTATAATTATTATTTAAGTTTTCAATTTTATATATATATTGGATACACATTGGTAAATAATTAATCATAGGTGATTCTAATAAGTTAAACTGACCCCACCTCTTATTTTCATCTATGACTCTTCTTCCTCTTATACAAATTCTTTTTATGGATGCACTTTTCTATTCCTGAATAATTGATGAGGGTAATTTTCAGTAATTTTGTATTTCTATAAAATCTATTTGAGAGAATTCATATATATTTTTCAATATGTTTATTTTGAAAAAATGAACTCTATTTAATATCGTATATGTGAAGTAATTAATTCAATATTTTAAGAATTATAATTTAGGAAGAATCAAACATATGTTTTGAAATTTTATTTTCAATGTTTTTTAATTATTCACTATTTTATAAAGAAAATGGAAATTTCTACTTATTATTTAAATTTATTGATCTAATAATAATAAATCATGGGTTTTCATCTAAATCCACAATATTTTTCATTCCTTATAATACACATGAGAGATTTTATTATTATATCAGCCACATTTTTTATTTAAATGTAATAAATTTTTTTCATATGCATGTTTTACTAAACCACAAATCATTTTCCTAGGATAATTAAGTAATGATGAATTATGATATTTTTCATGTTATCATAGAACAAAAATGTATGGTTTTCATTAAATTATGAGTGGGTCCATGTTTATATTTTTCTTCAATTGAATTTGTTAATGTATGATATCTGATTAAATAATTTGAAAGGAAATGGTGAGTAAAACCAATACCCAATGGGAATTTGTCTACTATTTTAATGGTATTAGATAGAAATACCATTAAATATTGGGAAATTGTTGAATATTATGGTATTTATAGTTATTCGTATAACATCCAACCCCTCCTCATTAGATTGGGTCAGAGAGGAATTGCTTCTTGTCCTTAAGAGACATCCCCAGGATGCTAAAGGCTTAAAATAAATGAAAAAATTTTCATTAACAGATGGGGGATGATATTCCCTTCGAAAATAAAACAAAAAAACAAAAAAATTCATAACCAAACAACGAATACATTTTTCATGATAAAAATTCCAAACAACTCAATTCAATACAATTGATATCAAAACCAACTACAGTAATGTACCCTGACAGACGACTACCAACATTAAAGTACATAGTGGAAATCAAAACCCAACTAAACATAGAGTCTCTAAGACATAACTACAAAGATCTATATAGTATATATGATCTACATTATGGACCAAGTATCACTAAGAACCACTGAATTATTGTGTTTCATTACCATTACCTATATCCAGAAAAATAATATCTGCCAATCAACCAACATGCCAAATTAGGGGTGACTACTGAATCTCAGTAGGCATTTCCAAAGTGACATCCCTAATCACACCAATATGATATAAAATGATACATTATTTATAATATATATATATAACAATTAGAAATACTTTATATCAAATCCAATTTTTTTTTTGAGAAAATAGTTTACATAATAAAATATTTCTACTAATTTAATGTCATTTCTAATGAAAGCAACCAATCAAGTCATTATACTAATAATCAATAATAAAATGGCATAACTCATTAAATATAACATAACCACACTCTCTCTCTCTATCTCATCCACACAAGCTTGGTGTAACCATTCATGGTGGAACTTCACGTCTATGCTCCATCCCTTTGATGGTAGTACTTCATGACCATTATCAATCCCTTTAAACTCACATTTTACTATTTAATCCAAACCCATTACAAAACATTTATTTCAAAAAAAATTCATCACAAATATCATTTTATTGAATATAGTTTTCCGTGCATCAAAACCAACCAACCATTTTGTAGTCATCTTTTTTAAGTCATATTTTAATTATTACATTCCATTAAAACACCTAATTTTCATAATTTCATAAATGGTCACCAATGAACATTTCCAAAAAGCATTGAAAAATAATATAATAAAAAATTTAAGTTAAAAAATAACTATTAAATTATTCGTGAAAATATAAAAAGAGGATTTTAGATTGAGTCCCCTTACCTAGGAAATTGTGATGCAAAAAAATAACTATACAAAAATAGCACAATATATTTGTTGAATCTCAAAAAAACCTCGCTATATATCATTCCCTAACATAAATGAAGAATAATATAACCAATATTGGAATAAAAAACATTATATCTATTCTCAATAGTGTATATCTAAGAAACTGTGAGAGGGAAGAAAGTAGATCTACGAAAAACCACAAAAATACTACCACAAATGAGGACCTTCAAAGGGAACCGGTATTCAATGCACCAAAGAATAGCTCTATATATAATTTTATTTGATTGGTAAATATAAAATAGACATTTGGAGGAATAAATATTGAATTAGATCCTAATTGGAGTAAAAATAGGGGTTTAATTCTAATCATGACGTTTATCCACCTTTTTAGTGTCTACTTTTTATATCATGCATGGTTAGTTGTACGGTCAGGAAAACTGTGCTCCAGCCTCTACATTAAAGAGAATTTAACAAAATTGATCTTTATAGTTAGAGATAAATTCACCAACTATAAAAAATCCCATTTTCCCAATTTTTATGGTTTTTCCTGCGGTTTCACACGGTTTGGAAAAACATTGCGCTTAATTGTGTGCCTTCCCATTTGCCCATGTTTCATTGTGCACTATTTCTTATTAGAGTTTAGTAGTTTCCACAAAATATTATCATGACATAAAAAATTATTAAATATTTAAAAAACATTGCAAATTATTTTGAAACCCTCCCAAACATAACCAAAAAACATTATATACTTAAAAATACATAAATGAAGGGTTACTAACCTAGAATCAGTGGTTCTGCAATCCTCGATGAAGTAACATATTTTCTATGATTTTTTTCATTCCATAAAATAGTATATTATCCTTATGATATTTTATCGTTGATAATAATTTATTAATTACGATTCCATTATATTATACAAATTTTTTATAAAAAATACTTATTCCATGACTTATGATTTATGATCAATTACATTTTGGGTATGGGTTTTTATGTTATGATTATGTTTTCATAACCCTATTATTAACTTATTCTCACTTATGATATTAGAATTTTATCACCCATATATACCCATAAAAATAATCCAAGATCACCGTTATTATGTTTCAATTTCTATAGTTTATAATGATAAGAATAAATTATGAAAAGGAAATAAGTGTATTATGTGAGAAGAAATTTTTAGGAAATGATGATTATTTTTCTTAAATAATTTAATTATGAATATAGTATCCAAACACATTAAACAATTGTGGTTCTAGGGTTTGTATTATTGGGATATGTATTTAATATATATATATAATTATATTATATTTACTTAAGTGATCCTCAAGTTTCATATTATAGTTTTGAACTTAATATGGATCATCGAGGTCAAGGATGGGTTAAATGAAAACACTAAATTGTTATGTATTTCCAATTTCCAAGAATATATTCACCTAATGAAATAAAATATGTATTTTGATATAATATTTTGAATAAAAGGATCATATCTAACAAATTAACTCAAAATGATGGGAGTGTTAGAAAAAAATTAATAATGGAGTATACTTGACAAAATCACATATAATTAAGGGACTATGAATTGACCCCAAAAATTATTTGAAGAGTTAGAATATTTGATGTATTTTTGTATACTAATGTAGAAGTTTTAGAGATGATATAACTATATAGATGCTTCTAAATTTAATTTGATTATACAGAGTAAAAATTAAATAAAATTAATCCCAAATCATATTGATTGGAAGAAAGATCAATATGTGTATTACATTATTGATTATATATGCTCTAATTGAGAAAATTATGGAGTATAAAACAATTTTATTTATCCATACAATGATGATTATGCAGAACAAATGTAACCAACTGTCACTATAATAATTTTATTATATAGTATTTTGGAATCGGACCAGAGTGATGTGTATTTCAATGATGCATAAAACAGTCATATTATATATATATATTAATTTATTTTCATAAAATTATCTTCAATATACCAAATATCCTATAAAATAATACATTCCATGTAGTAGTGAATAAAGAGGAAGTGAAAGGTAGAAACCCATGGGAGGTAATTCATTATGCATAAATATTATAAATGAAATTATCCATGGGTGGAGTGAACAACAGAAAAATTTATATCCATTGTATAATTCATATGGTAATTTTTATATCATAACATTCCCATGATGGGACTCTTTGGATGTATCCATATGTGGGTGAAAAAAAAACCTATTTATATTATTCATGTGCATTATATTTATTATATTTTATATTTAAAATCATTAAAAATTGAGGGAGAGATAGATGTAACATGTTTCTTCCATTGAGGTTCCATGATCCATTAATAGATGTCGAGTTTGTAATGAAAACTTTATAGTATTTTATTTCCTAATTCATCCCTCTCAGGGTTCCTAATGGTATTCACGAAAACCCTCATTTTTGAATAAGTGGTATCAGAAATAATAATCGGAAATTCTAGTTTTATTTACCAATATTTCACCCTTATGAACTCTCACATGTTATTTTAAGGAAAAACATGTCTCTCTATAAAAGGAATTTATATAATATAAATTATATATGATAATAAATCCCAATAGGATTGTAAAATGGGTAATAATAAGTGGTCCTAAACAATAGTGTAATGCCAAGAGATTTTGAAAAATATTTTATTCAAATAAATTTAACGTTTTTTGTATTTTTATTTACATATAAAATTATTTTATCTTTCATTTCACTCAGCAGAGATGTTAGTTTCTGTTACATTGAACACCGAGTTTTTCTTACATTACACAAAATACTATGTTTACACAATACAAGGAATTATATTAAAATATTAGTCTTAAATATGATAGTTATCAACTATATATTGGAATGGAATGTATGAATATGATTAAATAATTTATTAAAATAAATGGTATACAAATATATAATGAATTATTTGGTGACCAATTAACTATATATTAAAATGAAATATATTCAAGAATAAATGAAATAATTTTTCCATTACTATTATTATATCAGGACCCGTCCCCCAGGGTCCGTATCGTGACTACCCCAAACCCACTTTCCTTAGTCCAGGGGCTGGCGACTAGCACCATAGGTGTAAATCCCTAAAAACTGGGAAGGCAATTCCATTATAAAACGTAAACACACAAAACTAGAGTCCAAGGGGAAGAAAACAGTAATTAATGTAGTATAACAAGAATACAGAAAGTATAAAGGAGCTAAAAATACAAGTCCAACAGAAAGGTAAAACTACAACTGAAAGAATGTACAACTAAAAAGACAAATAGCTGAATGGTGAAGTAGCTCCTAGATTGTCCTCCAGGTTCCTACCTGATGGGTAAGTACATATTTCCTCCTCATCACTCCGCATATATCAGTCTGCTCCGTGTGACATCACACTGAGTGTCATCCTCCGAATAACATCCAGTCCTCGTACACTCTTCCATGGTCAGCGTTGTCTGTCATCTGCATCCACCACAACGAGGTGTGGGTATAGCCCGTGCAGGGTGAGTATAATGATAGTCAGTAGGTACCCTGAGACCCTCAAGGTCTCACTAAATCCAACAAGGATAAACAACAAATAAATACCTCAACAGATAACCTTTACTTAGGTATATGCCCATACATATACCTAAGTTATCAAGTAACCCATCTCAATCATGAGGAAAACACAAAGGTCATGACTCAACTCAAACTATGATTTTCATTGTCGAAAACACAACTGATGGAGAACTCCTCCTCTGTTGAGTATAGTGGCCCTATCGTGACTATGAGGTGCTACTCACTAACCGTAGACTGATGAGGTACTCCTCCGGTCGAGCACCGCAGTTCTGCTGCCAAATCGGGCACTCCTCCGCTGTGGGTCTATCGCCAAACTGGGTGCTCCCCCTAATAGTCGTTAGAGGTACTCCTTATTTCATGTACCATGGGTCTTTTTCCAAACTAGGCATTCCATCCACCGTGGGTCTGCCACCAAACTGGGCACTCCGTCCACTAGGCTAGTCGAATAACTCCTAGTCAAATCGGTCAAGCAGTCATCAGGTCTACAGCTACTAGGTCTTTACACTCTGTCTACTAGTCTCTGGGAGGATCCACACCATGAGATACTGGTCGATACTCCAAGTTTCATGAAGTCTCACATAAAAGTATCACAAAGGACCACCTTGTCATAGGGGTCTCAATGCAACAGACGGTACGTCAATCAGACTCCCGGTCTGTGAGTTATTAGCCTTTTTCTCCTGGGGCCCGGTTGTTTTTGTGTACAAACCAACCTGAACATATCTCAAAATATACCCTGAACTCCCATGTGATATACTCAAAGGGAACATTTCTCAATGTGATTACCAAAGACGCTGATGGTTCGTCAAACAAACGTCCAGTCTGAGAGTTATTAACTTTTCTGTTCTTGGGGAACAATTGGTTTTTAAGATAAAACCAACCCAACTGCACTCCAACAGTGTCCAACCCACAATTGGGGTATGCCAAATTTTCTATCTCATCAAAAGGAAACCAACGTAGTTGATGACACATCAATCGAACATTTGATCCTTAAGTTATAAGCATTTTTGTTCCGAGGTCCCGGTTGGTTTCGGATTTGAACCAACCCAGTCGTAACCAAACCTCGCTAAACCCTTTAGCGAAATATACTAAAACGATCTTATCGATCCAAGGTATCCTACACAACTGACAGTGTGTCGATCGGAGGTCCGTATCTCAAATTATGGGAAATTAACCGAAAACGTTCCTAAAAGGGGGGGTATGGGCCCGGTCAGACCCATACCAACCCACCCTTAGTCGGCCCGAAGCGGGTCGACCTGACCCGCGTTCGGGTCTGGACAGACTGGACGCAGCCCTGCCCGGCCTGGCCCTCAGCCGGCAGCGGCACGGCCAGGCCGGCCGAGCGGGGGGGGGGGGGGGGGGGGCTTGTTCAGATGGTGTTGCATTAATCCACACCTATTTAATTCCGAAACAACACTACCATTCTGGTTCCACCCCGCCGTCGCGTCAAGGCCGCAACGGCCTATTCCGTTGACGTGCCTCCGCCGCCATGCCAGTGTCGCACACACTGCCACCTTCCGAGGACTACCTGACATGCTTTGGTGGTCCGTTTCACCCATTTTCTATGCCTATGATCATCTTGGGACCCAAACTCCACAACAAAATCTCCAAATCGCTGCTCCAGTCATGTTTTGTCGTTACCTGTCAATCCGCACATAGGCGAACAACCAACGGATGGTTTGGGGTTGTTCGTCAGCCTGAGCCCTTCGCGTTAGATGTTTTCAAACATGATTAAATTATTCAAACTAAAATAATACACGAGCATAACCCCACAAAAGAATTGAATCCTAACCCGCATGAACGAGCGATCCGCGGATCAACAAGGTTGCGGTTGGTCCGCGCTCATCATTCTTTCCTCAAAAAGGAAATGATAAATTCAATAAAATTTCCTTACCACAAAAAGACGTCGCACGTTGTTGAACCATAGAATACTAACATCATGGTTGTCGGGCATTGCGGAGGTAGGTGAGGTTTTCGGTGTTCGTTGTATGCTTCCTCTTCCGATATGGTGTGTCAGTCCATTGACGAAGAAGAAGAAGATAGAAGAGTCATCGGAGAAGTCCCACGTCGGAAGGGGGTTTCGAGGAAGAAACCGAAGAAGAAGAATTTTCAGAGACATTTTGTTTTTTGAATCGTAGACAATTATTCGTCAAGGAAGAATGTCGTTCTTCGTCAGAGGTGTTCTTCATTGAGGACAAGAACTCTTTTCTCAAAATCTCTCCCTAGAATCTCGAAACACAACATGTTCCCAAAATAAAATAATAGCTAAGTCTATTATTTTATTAACACATGTATTTCAAAATTTAAACCACTTTAATTAATTAATTGTATTTCAATTAATTAATTAAAAGTGTTGTCATAAAATTTAAGTGTGAGGGTAAAGTAGAATGATCACAATAAATTTGGGGGAGTTGTCAATGAATTGAATAAGGGGGAATTTATGGGGAGTTGAGGGAATGTGAAAGGTTTAGGGCTCATGTGTGCCCCACCTCACAAATATCCTGTCATGGGAGGTTTTGTGGGTGTGGGCCCCAACCCTAACATTCCATTATAGGAATTAACCAAAATAGATAAATAAAATTTCTGTTCTATAATTAACTCTCAAACTGCATAAAACGAAACTGCAGTAATGTCCTCTTATGAAATTACTGGTGCTTTGAGTTCATATGTGCCCTCGGTTTTCAATTCCTAGAAACACTTTAAAAGATATAAAAACTCGCACGTTCGTTTACTTAATGTACCTGAAAAAACAATATAAATTGATTCTGGGCATGCCGTGCCTCGGAATTAGTTGTCGTCAGAAACTACAGATTCATAAAACTCCAAAGAATTATTAAAAAATTCCCATGAAACTTCCATGTCATTATATTACTTCCACCTCAGGGATTTATGTCCCTGTAAGGCTATAACATACACTAGGGAAACAAAAGAGGGTACTGAGCATTTATCTGTGCCTCCTGCTCCCATTTTCTCTCCTGGAGTTTTCGGTGCTGCCTTCGAGTGCGCACAAGAGGAATCGATCGTCCACATAGGACCCACTCCTGTCGATCCTCAATCTCCATTGGAACCTCCATGAATGTTTCTCCATCATCGATATCCAACTCCCTCGAGTCGATGATGTGGAAAAGGTCATGCATGTATCTCCTCTGCTGAGATGCGTCGAAGACTTCATGCACCCGGTGCATCTTGCTGGAAAGGCCAGGGAGTAAGCCACCTCACCTACTCTGCTGAAGAAGTGGAGGAGTGAATATAGATTGGTTGCACCATCCTTGTCCACAAAGAATATCAACAACGTGGCCAGCTACTTCGTCACCTCCCCTAGAAGATGAATACCAGTCCTCCTGCTGAGCGAATTAGAAAAAATGTTCCCCTTCCCAAGAGTATAGACTTTCTCGGAGTCATATTCCTGGAGGAACTAAAAACTCAATACTATTGCTCCCATGAGGGAAAGGCTGGTAGACTCAAGAGTGATTGACTGCACCCTCCTAAGCATGTGTTTATCCAGTATTTCCAGGAATTCCCTTCTTGCCGACCAAAGAAAAAACCCCATCCCAACATTGTATATAAACCACAACCTTTTTTTCTAATACAGTCAATCTGTGTATAAACATTGTTTTTCCATTCCGTAGCCAAAATAACGTCATAAAGCCTCAATGTTTCCACCAAGACGTTCCAGCCAAAACACTCGCCTCAAGGGTCAGATCACACTGTTGGTGTAAGTGTGATTATTGAGTCTCCTCCCAAAAGTCCCTCTAGATGTGAGGGTCAAGTCAACTATTTCAACCGGAAACACTAGGTCTGGGAAAATATTCATGGAAGGAAGTTATGATTGGTACCTATGTCTATTGATATGGAAACTCGTATTAGACACAGACCATACCTCAATTCATACCTAGATTCCCTGGGTCACACTTCTTGACCGCATGCAACTATTCTCTTCCCCTGCCCTCTAGATCCCTAAGCCTCACAAGGACAAAAAGGGTGGGTGGTTGTAACATGTCGAAATGTACACCTCCTCATGATGCTCTCCTAGATCTGCTTCAACAACTACTACTCTGTAGATTCATCTATCCTTAACACTTCCTCTTCTTGAAACATTTTACATGACCAAGTCTCTGAGACTAATTCTAGTTCCCTTCCTTCCCACTAATAGAATTCTATAGATGTATCCATTCATCCAAAGAACATTCAGTCACAAAGATTCTATGTAGCACCTTAGTATTTGTAGGAATGCATAGAGGAAAAGAGATGGCTTAGATGTCCTTTAAACACACCTCACTCTGAGGTCTAAGATCTAAAGCATTTATCGTATCGTAGTCATCAAGTACCAGGAATGATCTATATTCCTCGATGAATACTCAACTACCGACATGTCATCCTGTCTAAGCTATATAAGCTCTAGAAAATTCTCAGCCACCACCTCAAGCCAGTCCTCTTTCTCCTGTGAGTCGAGCTCACCACAAAACATGAGGGGTATCTGATGCTGAAAACATGTAAAACTCTAAGCCTACATGCGTCATCTACCGGTACTTCCAGTTGAAACAACTGACCAACAGGTAGTGATATAGCTGGAACACTACCCGAAGGTACTATCTCAGGAATCGGTCCACATACCGTAGCCTCATCACTATGCGGACCAATGTCATGGTCACTCACTTGGATACACTAGTAGCTAAGATCACCAACTGCTCAACTAGTGTCTAAACTAGGTGTAGAAATCTAGAAATCACATCCATCCAGTCGACTGCTACCTGGAAATCTATCTCACCTCGTAACCTCAAAGGCCTCTGCTGCTGGAACTCATGCAATGCAATCAGGCGACATACACTCTCCGCTTCTAGAGATGGGGGTATTGGTGGCCCAGTAGGTAGTTGTACCATTGGTGCCTCCAATGTGACGGGTCCCTACACTGATGCCTCATTTATCAGTGGGCCGTCATCGAGTACACTCTCGGAACTCCAACTGACTGTCAGCGTGGAGGCATCCTGGAAAGACGCGACACAGTCAAACGATTTAAACCTTTTCAGCTGACCTGTTTGAGCTGACATAATAAAAATTATTGAAAACAGAAATGCAATAAGTGTTTTCGTGCACTGAGTCTGAAATCAGTAGTCAGGATTCGGGTGTATGGATACGTCGGTCACCGCACCAACACTGGACTCGCTAAACTGAAAACCACACTCAGTACCCTTATCACTAATTCATAATAGAACAAATGATCAAAGTCCTGAGTTATACGGTAGATCTGAATCCTATGGTACCAATTTTGTCGCGAACCATCCCCCGGGGCCCGTATCATGACTACCCCAAGCCCGTCTTCCATAGGTCAGGGGCTAGCGACTAGCACCAAAGGCGTAACTCCCTAAAAACTGGGAAGGCATTTCCATTATTAAACATAAACACACACAACTCGAGTACAAGAGGAAGAAAACACTAATTGAAGTAGTATAACAATAGAGATTAATGTACAGATGGGCCGGAAATACAAGCCCAAAAGAAGGTATAGCTACAACTAAAAGAAAGTACAACTAAAAAGACAAACAGATGAATGGTGAAGTAGCTCCTGGATCGTCATCCAAGTTTCTACCTGAAGGGTAGGTACCGATGTCGTCATCTGCACTCTGCGTCTATCTGGTCGCTCTGTGTGACGTCACACTGAGTGCCCTACTCTGAATATCGTCCAGTCCTCATACACTCTAACTCGTTCAGCGATGTCTATCGTCTGCATCCAACACAATGAGGTGCAGGCAAATCCCGTGTATGGGTGAGTATAACAATACTCACTAGGGACCCCGAGACCCTCAAGGTCTCATTAAATCAAATAAGGATAAACCACCAAGAAATCCCTCAACAGACAACCTTTACTTAGATATATTCCCTTACATATACCTAAGTTATCATGTAACCCATCTCAATCATGAGGAAAACACAAAGGTCACGACACAACTCAAACTAGGATTTTAATTATCAATACCTCAAATTCTAGAGAACTCCCTCTATATTGAGTACATTGGCCATGTCGCAACTCCAAGGTGCTACTCACTAACCTTAGACTGCTGAGGTACTCCTCCTGTCGAGTACCGTGGGTCTGCTGCCAAACCGGGCGCTCCTCCGTTTTGGGTCTGCCGCCGAACCGGGCGCTCCCCCTAACAGCCATCAGCGGTACTCCTTCTGTCGAGTAATGTGGGTCTTCATCCAAACTAAGCACTCCCTCCACCATGGTTCTACCTCCAAACTGGTCACTCCGTCCACTGGGATAGTCGAATCACTCCGAGTCGAATCGGTCAAGCAGTCATCAGGTCTACAGCTACTAGGTCTCCGCACTCTGTCTGCTCGTCTCTGGGAGTATCTGCTCCATGATCTATTGTTCGATACTCAAAGTGTCACGAAGTCTCATGTTGAAGTATGAAAAAGGACCGCCTTGTCATAGGGGTCTCAACTCAATAGACAGCGCGTCAATCAGATGCCCGGTCTGTGAGTTATTAGCCTTTTTATCCAGGGGGCCCGGTTGGATTCTTGTACGAACCAACCCAACCGTATCTCAACTATACCCCAAACTCCATTGGGTTATACTAAAAGGGACCTTTTTCAACAATATTACAAATGCTGCGGATGGTTCATCAAACGGAAGTCCGGTCTGAGAGTTGATGGCTTTTTCGTTCAAGGGTCCCGGTTTGTTTTTAAGAAAAAACCAACCCAACCATACTCCAACTACGTCCAAACCTCAAGTGGAGTATTCCAAAAGAACTATATAATCAATAGGAATCCAACGTAGTTGACGGCACATCAATCGGACGTCCGGTCCATAAGTTATAAGCGTTTTTTGATCTGAGGGCCCGGTTGGTTTTGGGTTCAATCCAACCCGGCCATACCCAAAATTCACCAAAACCTTGAGTGTAAAATACTGAAACGATCTTCTCAATACGTGGAATCCTACTCAACTGATTGTGCGTTGATCGGAGGTACTTAGCTCAGGTTATGGACAATCAACTGAAATAATTCCAAAATGGGGGGTCAGGGCCCGATTTGACCCGACCCGGGTTTGGGTCCGGCCTGGCTGGGCGCGCCCCAGCCTGGTGGGGCGTGACCCAACCCGCGGCTCGGCTTGGATGGTTGAGTGGGGGGGCTCCATTAGCTGGAATAGTATCATGCCATGCCTCTTTAATTCCTTAACGGCTCTGGCATTCAGGTTCCACCCGCCGATGTGGCTCAGCCGCAGGGGCCTGTTCCGGAAGAGCACCGCTGTGTCGGCTTGCTGTGCCCCAGTTGCCTTCAGCGGACCACTGGACATGCTCCGGTGGTCCCCATATCCCACCGTCTACGCCATTGATCTTATTGGGACCCAAACTCCACTGCAAAAGTTCCAAATCACCATTGCGGTCTCGTTTCTTCATCGCCCGTCTATCCGTGCACAGACGAACAACCAGCGGAGGGTTTGGGCTTGTTCTTCGGCCTCATCCCTTTGCGTTATATGTTTTCAACCAAGATTATTGTATTCAAACTAAAACCAAACCCGAACATAACAACGAATCAGATTTGAATACCATCCCGCATGAACGAGCGATCCGCAGATCAACTGGGCAGAGGTTGGTCCACGCTCGTCGTTCATTCCTCAAAAAGAAAAGTAAAAAATCAATACAATTCCCCTACCTTGAAATGATGTCACACATTATCGAACCACGGAAGACAAACGTCGTGGTGGTCAAGCCTCGTGGGGACGATGAGGTTTTCATCGTTCTTCGTATGCTTCCTCTTCCAAGATCATGTGTCGGTCTGTTGACGACGAATAGGAAGATAAAAGAGTCATCAGAGAAGTCCCAGGTCAGAAGGGGGTTCCGAGAACGAAGATGAGGAAGAAGATTCGTCATCGACTTTACATTCTCCAAATCGTAGAGTGTTTTTTGTTGAGGAAGAATTTCGCTATTCGTCGGAGGCGTTCTTCGTTGAAGAGAGGAACACTTTTCCCAAAATCTCTTCTAAAAATCTCTCAACACAACCAGTGCATGTGACAAAATAATAGTTAAGGATATTATTTTATTAACACATGTAATTCAAAATTCCAAAAACTTCAAATAATTTATTATTGTTCAGTTAATTAATTAAATGTGTTGTCATATAATTAAAGGGAGAGGGGAAAGTGTATTGATCACAATAAATTAGGGGGAGTTGTGAAAGAATTAAATAAGGGGAATTAATGGGTAGTTGAGGGAAGGAGAAAGGATTAGGGCTTCTGTGGATCCCATCTCACAAATATCCTCTCATGGGAGGTTATGTGGGTGTGGGACCCACCGCTATCTTCAATTGTAGGAATTAACAACCACATACAAAGAAAATTTATGTTCAACAATTTTATTTAACTAATCTGATTTCGCAAAAAATTAACACTCAACCCGCATAAAACACAACTGCAGTAAAGGTCCCCTAAAGTAATTACCGGTGTTGTGAGTTCATTGGTGCCCTTGGTTTTCATTTCCGAGCACCAGTTCAAAAGATAGAAAAACCTGCACATATGTTTGCTGAATGTACCTGAACAAAACTTTAGAAATTGATTCCAGGCACACCGGGCCTCGAAATCAGGTGGTGCCAGAAACTATGGACTCGTAAAATTCCAATGAATTAAGAAAAAATAAATTTACTTGAAATTTCTGTGTCTCTAAATTTTATGCAACGAAATGTGTTTTAAAGCAATAAATTACGAAAAAATAATTTGTTGAATGGTTTTCATAAAATTTATATTTTATATATTTAGAAAAAAATTATTATTTTACTAATGTATTTTCAATATAAAATATAAGAATAAATCAAATTTTAATCCAAAATTTCTATTTTTTATAACAGTATTGTCTCTTTTTTTAAAAACATAATTTTAAAACATAGTGAAGGTAAATATCAGAAAAATTCTTTGAAAATATTATCTTTATATTTTAATTCACAATTTAAAAAAAATAATGATCAATTATTTATCATTTTTAAAAAACAATAATTTTATTATGAATACTGAAAAAATGATCATTAATTAATAACTGCCACTTAATTTAAATTTTTTATAACATTAGATTATATTTAAAAAAAATTAATGTAAAAACAGTTCAATTATTTATTTATTAATACAATTTAGGTCATTGGAATCATTTTAATGATTATTTTGCATATAATAACATTATAAACATTTGAATATTTTCTCTTAAAAGATTAGTCTTCTATTCCCATATACGATATTAATTTTAAAATAAAATTTAATCTTATATAATGTCAACTTAATGTTTCAATAAAATGAATATTCAAAATCGTAATAATTAATTATCACGATTACTGCATTAAGGTGTTCATCTGGGGTAAAACTAAAACCATTACTCTTAAAATGACATAACGGCTTGTATATAATACATTGTATGGAAATATAATGACCCTATAAATTCTATATCTCTAGAAAACTATATTTTGGATCCATTGGGAATGAGGCAATCATGGGTACACCATTATGTTTTCATAAATTACAAGTGTTCCAATCACCTAACATATAAAATGTCACCACCTATTGCCTATTATTAATATCATAAACCCTATTGTTTCTCCCAATACCTACCCAATCAATTCGAAATTTACTTCCACTCATCCCATAGTTTTTATTTTTGGATTATTGCCAAACTATGGAGGCTTTTGGTGAAAACCTAAGGGGGTTACCTGAAAAGAGGTAAAGTTCTTCAATGAGACTTTTTATTTTATTTATTGATTAGAATCCATATATTGATGACAAAAAATGATGATATAAAAACCACATTATGTTACATAAAACAAAATTTTGTTTTTTTAACATAATTACAAAAACAATCTCATATTATATCAAAAGAGTTATCAAATATTTCTTAATGTGTACGACAGTCTGCCGCCTCGCAAAGCGATGTTGGTTTTCACTAACACATTACATGGATGATAATAAGTATATAATTAATTAATATTTCTAATATAAATGAAATAATTATGATATTAATAAAATATAATTATAATTCTTAAAATATAAAAAATAATTTTTCTTCTTACATTTTCCCTCATTCAATGTTGAAAACATCATTCGTGTACTTGTGCACTACGACCTTCACAAAGAAATATGACACTCTATTTTTACCACCACTCCACTTGGATTATATTTAAAAGTATATTTGAATAAATAATATGGTACATAAGATTTTATTATCATTATTTTATGATATAATATTACTTACTTATTTTTTATAATGATATTTGAGAAATTGAATCTTTTCTCTTGTGTTTGTATGACCTACTATCCCCATGGTCATAATGTACTTCACTTCTAAAAACCATATTATATTATTTATCATAAAACAATAATTAATTTATAAATATGGTAATTAATTAATTAATTAAAATTTATGATATAACCATGATTGATGTCAGATGATTAAAAAATAAAAAAAACAAACCATATATGAAAAATAAAGCGGTTGTTACCCAAAACATGATTTTTAAAAGGAATTTGTAATAATATATAGTATGATATATATATATATATATGTGTGTGTGTGTGTGGTTTTATAATATATTAATAATAGAATTAAATTCATTATAAAAGAGGATCGAACATGTATGAAGGATGTAAAGGCCTTTTGAAAGGGATTCCTAGTCTCCCATTTATTTCTAGGATACATATGGAAATTCAAGACTTGATTATTTTATGTTTCTGTTATACTACACATTGAAATTTCATATCATGAATCCAATTATTTTCAAGAAATTTAATTTTTCAATTAATGCTATTATTTATTGGGTATTATGATTAAAAAGATACCCAAGGGGTAAGGTATTTTCTTATCAATTTTTTCTTCTATGAGGAACATTCCATATTCACCACCTATTTATTTTATGTTATGTGTATAAATACTATGATTTTATATTATTATTTTTATCATGAATGTTATTTTTTTATAAATAAAATTTAGTACTTCTCTTTATAGAGGTTTACATTTCAAAAGATAGCATTGTGGTAATGGATTTTTGTCTCAATTATCCTTATTTGATATATATGTTATATACTTCACTAGAATTATTTTATGAAAAATATATAAATAGCCTTCTAAATTTAATATATTAAATTTTTTTATTTTCAGAATACCATTTGTTTAATTTAATTTTATCCTTGAATGGGTCTTACAATTCAATTTTCCAGAAAGTGGTAATATTTTTATGATAAAATTTCGTAATTTATTTGTATTGCATGTGATTACGAATTCAGAGAAGAAATATTATAAAATTTCTTTCAATAATCTCATTAATTTTATTCCCCTATTCTTATGTCATGAGAATACATGTTATCTCACCATTTTCCACTATCTATGTAATAAATAATTAAAGATATTTTTTTAATAAAAAAACATTATTTCTCAGTTTTGTGGAAAACACTTTTTATTCCAAAACCATTTTGAACATAAATTATTTCCAAATTCATTAAAGATTATTAAAATTATTTAAATAATAAATTTTACTCATTTTCTAAATTTTATAAAAAATTAAAAATAATTTACATCTTGTTTTCTAAACAATGTCCCTTTAGATTTTACCAAATAGTAAAAGGAATATCCTTTTTAATTTTATGGAAATATGAGAATTTCACACCATAATAAAAATTATTTTCAATGAATATTATATTATATTTTTTCTAGATTATTTTCAATTAGTAGTATTTTGAAAATGCTTTCTGTTTTAAAATACATTTTTAGGAGAAAATAATATTTTCCTCATGAAATGTTTGGTATTATTTTAAAATATTATTTTATATTTTAAATGTTTATTTTTGAATAAAATTGTTTTGAAAATGAATTATGAATATTTTTATTGTTATTTTCAAATAATGGATATTTTCCTCTATAAATATTCCATGTTATTTTTATTTCTAAATTATTTCTCATCTAATATAACATTTTTGAGGTAAATTTAAATTTATTAGGGGATATTATATTGGGATACCAACATTATTATTTCTATGATAGAATATGTTTACGATGAAAATATTTTTATGAAAACCATTTCTCTTACATGGGTTAAAATATGAAGAAATTATTAGTAAAAATGATTTCTTTTATGTGTTATTTTATGATAATATGATTAAATTATTATAAAAGATGTTTTCTATCATATATTGATATACTGATATTTTTATGAAATCCATTTCATTTAATGGGTTATGATATGATTAATTTTTATGCTCTACTATCTCATATATGTATTAGTATCCTTATTTGATAGGTGGTACCTAAATCTCCCTCAAATTCATCAGGTAATTGAGGATAATTCATTAGTAAATATGTTATATTTGAACCTTATTTCATGTTCACAATGTTAAATGTGAACATGAAATCCTATTAAAAATCATATGCATGACCATTATTACATGTTCATAATGGTATGCATAAACCTAATTAAATGTTCAAAATGTTATTCGGGGAGCTATATTTCCTGAACATAATGTTATATGTGGACCTGGATGAATGCCCATGTGGTTAAGTAAGGAATTTATTTCATTTCCATAATATAATCCGTGAACATAGATCTATTAATACATTTTCACAGAGTTATGAGATAATGTGTATGAAATTTTTTTGGCTTATGTCATTAATATGTTCTCATTAGTCATGATCATTGATTCCATTATGATTCATGTCTTACAAACTAGTAAAATTAATTACATACATAATGTTTTTGATCAATGATATAAATGGTGTGGTTTTGAAATTTTATTCTCATGTTCTCCTACCATTGTTCTCATGTTATAATTACATACAACTCATTTTTATCCTTTCTGAGAATTTAATTGGTAATACCCCATGTTTTTATTGACCTCTTTTTAAAATAAATTAAATTATCAGTTCTCTCTTACAATGAATTAAGTAAATCATTCCTTTCACATTGAACAAAATTTCCATATTTTACAAGAAAAACTAACATGTAATATGTTACAAGTTACACCAACTTGGTATATGATACACACAACACTGAATCGGCGTACAACACAACCAACACAGAGTTTCTACGAAACCTCATTTTAATCATTTAATTATTTATATGAAATAATTATAACAAATATTTTTTAAATATTAATATTAAAAGTAATAAATAATATCCAATTATTTTTTATAATTGTTTTATATAAATACTAAATATTAATAATGAATGATATGATTTTCTCTTAAAGTCCTTTTATGTTCAAAGATATATTTTTCTCAAATAAACTGCTTTTATTCTCACAATGTTAAAACAATAAAATAAATTTTAGAACATTTTAAATATTAATTTGATAAAAAACATTATTTTTTAATATATAATGTTCAAATTTTCTTAGTGTAAATTTAATGTATTTTTGTAAGGAACTTCACTGGTTGATGAATAGTTAAAAATACAACTTTTTAAAAAATACATTTAGTTTAAATAATTATTAATGTAAAATTATATTTTAAATTGATTTTAAGTTAACATTAGATCAAGTATGAATCTATTTATAATTTTTAGGTCATTAAAATCAATTTCAGTGGGATATTTAATAACAAAACAAAACAAACATTTTAACTTCTTTCTACTTTCAAAAAACCATAATTTCATCCTCTCTGCGGGATAACCATTAAACATCAATTTTATGTATCTATTAATTGAATTTCAAAAAACAATAATAAATTTTTGTAATTATGATAACATATACATTCTATTTATATCATTTTTATTTTTGACATAAATTATTAGTAAAAGTTATTAATATTTATCACAGCGATTAAAGGCTATTTGACATTAAATAGGGACTAAACCTCAATCATATGGGAAAAAATGTCCTCGAAACATGTAAAAACACTAATTATGTAACGCCCCGACCCTAGTTACCCAGAGTCGGTGCATTATTACATAACATCGGCATGATCACAAGAAAGATCAAATCTCGAAACACCGATTGGTTTAGTAGCCTTGGAAACACTAGATATATTCATAATTTTTACATTACATCATAAAATGAAAAACTACTAAAACAACATATTGTATCCATAATCCACACTAATATCCCCACATAATATCCCTGCAGGTCATTCATAACTTACTTCTTCACATCCTGGGAAAAATAAAACATAGAAAAGGGGTGAGCTCAAATTGCCAGTAAGGATAACAATATAGCGGAAACATTCATAAATAAGAATAAACATTTAAGGCAATGTATAACTAAAACAAAAGCCATTCAAACTTGAACATTCAACATGGTATGGCATAAATAAAATGAAATAATGCCATTTACATATTCACATGGATATTCTACTAATCGAATAATCACATGCAAAATCAATAACCACTTTCATAATGTTGGAATGCATAATGCCAGACTATCATAACCACATAGCCAAGGCCTCGTGCGAAGGCTACAAATAAGATTTTACCAAGGCCTTGTTCCAAGACATTAGTTTGTCTCATGAGACCTACCGATGCATCGAGGAGCTATTGCAGGCTCCACCCGTCACATATTAAGTCCAATGCATTCCCATATGAAAAGTATTAAACAAAACATAAACATTCGTATTAAAACTAACATACGAAATGTCAATAATTTCACCATAAAATATGAATGGTATAAAAATAGAACATCCACAGTCAAACATATCACAAAAACTTCAATACAATATAGAAGTTTTTTATCATAATAAATAAACTTCAAATAAGCGGAAAATCAATCAAAGGATGTTGACATAGATGAAATCAAAACACTTTTTAGAGAAATATCTCTTTCTATTTTTGAAATAATTTAAGAGCCAAATAAAATAAAACATTTTCTTTGAAAATATTCTTATAAGCTTGTAAGGAAATCTTTGAAGATTTTATAACGGCAGAAAATAACCGCACCCGCAGTATAAGTTAAAAAAACATTCTTACCTTATTTCTGTCGAAAAGGTTAAAAAGGACCTTGTTTTGAAAACGAAGGAAGGATTCCTCTTATAAAAAGTCAAACAATGGTATAAATGACTTTAAACCATATTCTTGTAAATGATAAAAATGTTTTGAAATACATTTTGAAGAAACATGGATGTGGATGATAAAGAGATCCCAGTAGATTTTTACGTATAAACAACCTCGGAAAATGAAGAGATTGTGAAATAACCATTACCTTGTACTTTTCCTTGGTTGGGGTAGGTTAACCTCCTGTATAATGGTGAAATAATTGTTATTAAATTATACAAGAATCATATACATTAATATGATATCATATATGATCTTTTAATATTGATTTGATAATAATATCTTAGTATTATCGTTGTTTCGGGTGTTAACTTACTTGTTTTCTTTTATATGTTTTGTTACGTAAGACAAGTTTTTAAAGGATTGGTTGTATATTTTTCATATACAGAATGATATCAAGTTCTTAAAAATTATTTTTAAATCATCAAATGATAACTATAATTGAATGGATACGATGGAGAATGAATGTCATCGTGTTCGTGGAGACGGTAGTCCGTACGTACGCACGAGCGTCAATATAATTATTTTGATATTAAAATAATATATAAATGGATGGTATAACATATAAAAAGAATCATTAACATGTTATATTTATTATTTACTTGAGTTACAAATCATTATTATACCCATACAAATAATAATATATTGAATAACAATTACACCACGACGTGGAGACGGTAAGCCGTACGTACGCACGTATGGTGACATGTTATTCAAAGGCTGGATAGAATACTGAATATGGTTGTACCATATTTATAATAACATAACAGTATATATATGATACTGGAGTTATTATTTTAGAATGGTAACAACAAAGGAAGAAGAAGTGGAAGAAGAAAGGAACATGGAAAAGGGTGGTGAAATCATTACCTCTTCTTCGGTTTCTTCCTTTTGATTTGATCAAAAGGGCTCCTTAGGTTGGCTTTCTGATCAATATAAGGAATCTATGTTGTAGTGAGAGATGTTGGAAGAGTATTTGGGCCGAGTATGGCCGAACCAAAAGGCTTTAAAGGTGTGGCGAAATGAGAAGGAGGAGTGCCCTTTTATAAGAGGGGTGAGGGGCACCTTTGGAAGAGCTAGAAATATTAATTTATAATAAATTCATATCCGGTTTCTAATGGCTCCAAAGTTGAATGTTTAACTTTTAAGGTGGGGATAGGTCGAAAACCACTCATACAATAGAATTTAGAGAGTTTTGGGTACTTATATTAACCTTATCTTTTAGTTTTAACTCTTAGTTAATTAGTTTGACATTTACCATGTCACTTTGTATTTTTATAATATATAGTTAATAAACATACTATATAAATCCAAGATACCCCCAAGTGGTCCATTAATGAATAAAATATTATGATATATGTCTCTTGTCCGATCCTTAGATTTTTAGGAATTTAATATCAATTAATAATATAATATTTGTTTTAAGAACTCTTTTATGTCAATTTTGACACTATTCAATAGTTGATTTTTGTGAAACTCATAACAGATTGATTACAAAGAAAAAAGTCAATTAAATCAATAATTATATATCATAGTATCCTAGAAAATTATTTTAATTCATTAAAAGGTTCATATTATATTTATTTGTGTATTTATAATATCAATTAGTTTAATTTTTCACTATTATAGTATATACATCATCATCATTGTGTCATAAATAAATTAAATTAGTTAATGTCTATAAATTATAAATAAAATATCCTTATGTAGGAAATCTTTTTATCTTTCTAATGAATATTTATAATCTAATATCCAACATATATAACCCTATGTAAAAAATGTTTTTCTAAAGGATATATGCTTGTGTCATATTTGTATTCATTTTAACTTCATTAAAAAAAGTGTCTCTATCACCTACAAGTGGCACCATGGGGTCCCAAAATAGACCCAAAGATGCCTATGGTCGAACATGTATCAACCAATAAGGTTAGGACACGTTTTAGGGTAATTTAGTATTATTATAATATTATTTTTTAACCCTTATTTACCAGATTTACCCTTAACCATGGTAAATAAAATATTTACCACAGTAATTATTCAAAATGTCTAAAAATAAAAGTTACCAATTTAAACAATTTGTACATCCTGATTCCAAATATGGAATCCATTTTTCTAAATTCAAAACATATAAGTGGTGGAAATTAATTTAAAATTAATTCCCGCTGTCAAAACAAAAAGTGTGTTTTTAAGAGATAATAACTATCAAAAGATTGACATTTGTTTATGTTCGGTTTAATTGTAAAATTATGTCCAATGACCAAGATTATATTAAATGGTAAAAATATATTCTAAATATATTTTAAAACCACTCAAATTCATAATTTATCACTATTAATTATTTTGATTAAAAAAGTTGTTTTTAATTAAAATTTAGTAATTTTCACTATTCATCAAAATATGAAAGTTATCCGAAAAGTACCAAAATTTCACCTTAGGATATATTTGATATTATGAATCCAGAAATGAAGTCCATTTTAAAATATAGAATATATATAATTCAAAAAGTAGGTATTACTATTCATAACGGCTAGTTTGATTGGTTATGGTGTGTTAGAACTCGGTGTTGCGTACAACACACGCTATCACATTATTCAAAGAGAAGCGTACCGTAGAAGCTTGGGGTGTTACATTCTCCCCTCCTTCAAATAATTTCGTCCTCGAAATTTCAAAAATACTTATCACATGAAAAGACTCCGGTGGTTTTTCATCATAAGTTCCTCGGGTTTCCACGTTGCCTCTTCCATCTTATGGTTTCTCCACAAAACTTTTACCAGACGCGTCGTACGGTTTCTCAGTACTTGTTCTCTCGTATCAAGAATCCTGACGGGCTCTTCACAATGGGAAATATCGGGTTCCAGTTCTAATTCCTCATAGGTGAGTACATGCATTGGGTCAGGCATGTATTTCCTCAACAGAGATACGTGGAACACATCGTGAACTTTAGAGATACTTGGCGGCATTGCCAATCGGTAAGCCACAACCCCAATTCGTTCTAGAATTTCGAAAGGTCCGATGTACCTGGGACTCAATTTACCTTTTTACCAAAACGTATGACTCCCTTCCATGGTGATACCTTCAGGAAAACATGATCACCGACTTGAAATTCCAAATCCTTCCTTCGATTATCGTCATAGCTCTTCTGCCTAATTTGAGCTTCTTTGATGTGATTTTGGATTACCTTCACCTTTTCCACCGTTTCCTCCACCAGTTCTGGGCCTACAAGTTTTCTTTCACCAAAGTCATCCCAACAGGTTGGTGTACGACATCTCTTTCCGTATAACGCTTCATATAGTACCATCTGAATACTCGAATGGAAGCTATTGTTATAGAAAAATTCTACCAGTGGTAAATATTGATCCCACATACCCTAAAAGTCAAGTGAGCAAGATCTCAACATGTCTTCTAAGGTCTGAATAGTCCGTTCTGATTGTCCGTATCTCTGAAGGTGGTATGAAGTGCTCAAATGATGTTCAATATCCAGGGATTTATGAAGACTTTTCCAAAATATTGATGTAAAATGGGGATCACGATCAGAAACAATCGATAGGGGTACTCCATGAAGTCTCACAACTTCATTAATATATAGTCTTGCTAGACGTTCCAGGGGTAGATCTTCCCTTATAGCATGAAAATGTGCTGACTTGGTAAGACGATCAACAATAACCCATATTACATCATTCCTTCTAGGAGTCTTTGGTAGCCCCATGACAAAGTCCATCGTAATATTGTCCCATTTCCACTCCGGTATGGGAAGAGGTTGCATGACTCCTCCAAACTGTTGCCTTCCAGCTTTCACTTGTTCACAAACCATACATCTTGAAACAAAATCAGCAATCTCCCTCTTCATGTTGTCCCACCAAAAATGTTCCTTCAAATCTCTATACATTTTGGTGCTCCTAGGGTTTATAGAGAAATTGGAACTATGAGAATCATCCAACAATTACCTTTTTAGATCAGGTATATCGGGAACACAAAGTCTCTTCCCAAATTTCAAAATTTCATCTTCATACAAAAAGTGTCTCAATATTCCATCATTCACAGCTTTAATCTTCTTTTGAAATTGTTCATCATCGGTGTGAGAACTCTTAATCCTTTCATGAAAGATGGTTTGGCAACCATTTGAAAAAGCATTGATGTTTCACCTTCCCTGGTTATTCCCATGTCCATCTTCACTAGATCCATGAAAATTGGATCCCTTTCAATTCTCATCATGTTCAAAACTGCATGGTCTTTTCTGCTCAAAGAATCTTCCACCTTGTTTGCTTTCCCCGGGTGGTAGTCTATCGTGCAATCATAATCCTTGAGTAATTCAAGCCATCTCCTTTTCCTCATGTTGAGTTCTTTTTGTGAGAAAATATACTTCAAACTTTTGTGATCACTATAAATCTAACATTTTTCACCATAGAGGAAGTGCCTCCATATCTTCAAAGTAAAGATCACAGCTGCTAACTCGAGATCATGAGAAGGATAGTTTTGTTCATGAATTTTCAACTGTCGTGATGCATAGGCAATAACTCTATCATTCTGCATAAGGACAGAACCAAGTCCTTTCTTTGATGCATCACTATAAATAACGAAACCATCATTCCCCGATGGTAGAGTCAATATAGGAGCATTGACTAATATTCTCTTCAGTTCTTCGAAACATTCTTAACACTCTTTTTTCCAAACAAATTTAACCCCTTTATGTGTGAGCTTCGTTAATGGGTTAGCCAATCGGGCAAAATTCTGGACGAAACTTCGATAATAACCTGCCAAACCAATAAAACTACGTACCTCAGTTATACTCGTAGGTGCTGGACATTCTTGGATTGCCTTGGTCTTAGAAGGATCAACATAGATTCCATCTTTAGAGACAATATGGCCAAGAAAAGAAATCTCCAGAAGCCAGAATTCACACTTGCTAAACTTCCCATATAATTCATGCCTCCTCAGAGTCTTCAAGATAATGCGCAAGTGATTTTCATAATCATCATATACTTTAGAGTATACTAAGATATCATCAATAAATACCACAAAAAATTCATCGAGATACTCCTTGAAAACTCTATTCATCAGATCCATGAATACAGAGGGTGCATTAGTCAATCCAAAAGGCATTACAGTAAACTCATAATGCTCGTACCTGGTTCGAAATGCTGTCTTTGGAATGTCTTCCTTCATTACACACAACTGATGGTATCCAGATCGAAGGTCAATCTTTGAAAAGTATTGAGCTCCATGTAGTCGGTCAAATAAATCATCAATATGAGGTAGGGGATACTTTTTCATTATCGTTATAGCATTGATCTCCCTATAGTCGATACATAACCTCATAGATCCATCTTTCCTTTTAACAAAATGAACAGGGGCTCCACATGGAGAAACACTAGGGTGAATAAATCCCTTATTAATCAATTCTTCTAGTTGTTTCTTTAGTTCAACTAATTCTACAGTGGCCATTCTATAAGGGGTCTGCGATATAGGCCTTGATCCAGGAATCAAATCAATGGAAAACACAACTTCTCGTTCTGGAGGATGTCCAGGTAAATCTTCCGGAAATACATCTACAAATTCTTTCACAACAGGTACATCCTCTATTTGAACATTCCTTTCCTCACCGATAGTTATTTCATTCTCATCCTACCCAATAATTGAATTAAGTTGAGCTACTAGGGGTGGATCTAAATAAGAATTAGGTGGTGACGATTCTGCTCTAAAGATAAGGTGTTCCTTATCATTATCATCACGAATCGTAACCTCTTTCTTCATACAATAAATCTTCACATCATAGTCCAAAAGCTAGTCCATACCAAGGATTATATCAAACTCAATCATTGGTATGATGATGAGATCAGCTGATAAAGAACATTTATGTGCTCTAATGGGGACTGATTCACAAAACTTTGTTGCAATGATACTTCCCTTAGGAGTTTTAACCGACAACTCCCTTATTAAATATAATTGGAAATATCTACTTTTCTTAGCAAACTGGGAAGATATGAAACAATGCGATGATCCAGAATCAAATAATGCATTTTCTAAACTTGAGGAAACCATTAAATTACCTGCCACCACGTCTTTCGGAGCTTCTACCTCGGCAGTAGTGATAGCATAAGCATGGCCTTGATCCCTTGGCCATTTCTGAGGTAAGTTCTCCTGACGCTTAGGACATTCATTTGCATAATGCCCCATCTCCCTGCAATTGTAGCACTGAACGTTGGTATCTTCCTTCTTCCCCTTTCAATCACGAGCTTGGTGGCCTTTTTCACCACACTTGTAACAAACTCACATTCCCTTCAATCAAGTACTAGGATGTTTCTTCCTGCATTTACCACAAGATGGATATTCAACCTTTCCCTTATTCCCCTTATTCCCATTCCCAGATTGATCAGCAGGTCTCTTCTTCTCTTGCTTTGCTTTAAAGTCATAAGACTTAGAGAATTCCTTTTCGGTCTTGATAGCACATGAGACAATGTCTTCGTACGAAGAAAAGGATTGTGAGACTAATGCTCGATGAAGAAATGGTTTTAACCCATCAAAGAAATGATCAATCTTACTTCTTGGGTTACGTATATAATCTCCAGCATACCTTGCTAACCTTGTAAAGTTATCCTCATACTTTGTGACATTCTCATCCTCCTTTTGCCTTAGACTCAGAAATTGCCTTTCCATATCTTCTCGATGGTCGCGAGGAAAGTATTTTTCTAAAAACAGATCTTTGAACTCCCTTCATTCCATATTTTATACTTCATCATCTTCCTTCGTATTTTGAATCAATGACCACCATTGATCAACATCTTTAGTGAGGCGGTAAACTGCCATGATAACTTTTTCCCTTTAACTACTCCCCAAAGCCTGAAATATTTTCTCTAGGTAATTTATCCATTGCTCAGCTACTAAGGGATTTGTACTCCAATTGAACATTGGTGGTTGTTGCCTCATGAATCGATCTAACATTGACCCTCCACGTTGTGGATTAGGGTGATCCATACGGGTAAGGTTATTATTCATAACCTGAGTAAGTTGTCCCAGTATGGTGATTAGCTGATCGGCACCAGTTGCATCACTAGCCCCACTATAATTATCTTGAGCAGGAGGAAAATCCCTACATGGAGTGCGTGCATTGATACGACTTCCATTTCTTCCACTAGGTGCCATTTCTAAACAATGGCATAAACTAGATCAGTTTATGAATCAAAATACATAATCCCATACTTATAAATCAATTAACATAAATTGAACTATTAATAGATATAATCCATAATCATAAAAATGTTTTCTTTGAGGATGTATATACTCATAAACCCTTCATAATGATTTGTAAAGAAAATGAGAGTTATCCTAAGCATATCCCTCGGGAGTGTCGTGACCAAGAGTGCAGCAAGGCCCGTTGTCGTGCACCAGTTCCCGTTCGAGTCTGGCTCAAAGCGGTGTTTTTGGGTTTTACCTCTAGGTACATCTATGCCAGAGCCGCCTCTACCTTCTCGTATCCAGACAGGGATTTATTGTTCGGAAAATTCACAAAATCTCTACAATACCAAAATTTTAGGAAGTTCTTCTATACTAATCGTCAATGTTCATCTTAGGTCTACGTGCTCTAATCAGAGTTTATCTAAATCTAGCTTCAAAGGTTTGTACTAAACATCCACTGATACCAATTATAATTCCCACACCCTAGTTACCCAGAGTCGGTGCATTATTACATAACATCGGCATGATCACAAGAAAGATCAAATCTCGAAAGACCGATTGGTTTAGTAGCCTTGGAAACACTAGATATATTCATAAGTTTTATATTACATAATAAAATGAAAAACTACTACAACAACATATTGTCTCCATAATCCACACTCATATCCCCATATAATATCCCTGCAGGTCATTCATAACTTACTTCTTCACATCATGGGAAAAATAAAACATAGAAAAGGGGTGAGCTCAAATGCCCAGTAAGGATAACAATATAGCAGAAACTTTCATAAATAAGAATAAACATTTAAGGCAATGTATAACTAAAACAAAAGCCTTTCAAACTTGAACATTCAACATGGTATGGCATAAATAAAATGAAATAATTCCATTTACTTATTCACATGGATATTCTACTAATCGAATAATCAAATGCAAAATCAATAACCACTTTCATAATGTTGGAATGCATAATTCCAGACTATCATAACCACATAGCCAAGGGCTCATGCCAAGACTACAAATAAGATTTTGCCAAGGCCTTGTGCCAAGACACTAGTTTGTCTCATGAGACCTACCGATGAATCAAGGAGCTATAGCGGGCTCCACCCATCACATATTAAGTCCCATGCATTCCCACAAGAAAAGGTTTAAACATAACATAAACATTCGTATTATAACTAAAATATGGAATGTCAATAATTTCACCATAAACTATGAATTGTATAAAAATAGCACATCCACAGTCAAACATATCACAAAACCTTCAATACAATATAGATGTTTTGTATCATAATAAATCAAATTCAAATAAGCGTAAAATCCATCAAAGGATGTTGACATAGATGAAATCAAAACACATTTTAGAGAAATATATCATTCTATTTTTGAAATAATTTAAGAGCCATATAGAATAAAACATTTTCTTTGAAAATTTTCTTATATTCTTATAAGGAAAGCTTTGAAGATTTTATAACGGTGGAAAATAACCGCACCCGCCGTATAAGTTAAAAAAAATTCGTACCTTAATTCTGTCGAAAAGGTTAAAAAGGACCTTGTTTTGAAAATGATGGAAAGATTCCTCTTATAAAAAGTCAAACAAGGGTATAAATGACTTTAACCCATATTCTTGTAAATGATAAAAATGTTTTGAAATACATTTTGAAGAAACATGGATGTGGATGATAAATAGATCCTAGTAGATTATTACGTATAAACAACCTCGGATAATGAAGTGATTGTGAAATAACCCTTACCTTGTACTTTTCCTTGGTTTGGGTAGGTTAACCTCCTGTATAATGGTGAAATAATTTTTATTAAATTATACAATAATCATATACATTAATATGATATCATATATGATCTTTTAATATTGATTTGATAATAATATCTTAGTGTTATCGTTGTTTCGGGTGTTAAATTACTTGTTTTCTTATATATGTTTTGTTACGTAAGACATGTTTGTAAATGATAGGTTGTATATTTTTCGTATACATAATGATATCAAGTCCTTAAACATCATTTTTAAATCATCAAATGATAATTATACTTGAATGGATACGATGGAGAATGGATCTCATCGCGTTCGTGGAGACAGTAGTCTGTACGTACGCACGAGCGACAATATCATTCTTTTGATATTAAAATAATATATAAATGGATGTTATATAATATATAAAGAATCATTAACATGTTATATTTATTATTTACATGAGTTACAAATCATTATTATACCCATCCAAATAATAATATATTGAATAACAATTACACCACGACGTGGAGACGGTAAGTCGTACGTACGCACGTATGGTGACATGTTATTCAAAGGGTGGATAGAATACTGAATATGGTTGTACCATATTTATAATAACATCACAGTATATATATGATACTGGATTTATTATTTTAGAATGGTAATAACAAAGGAAGAAGAAGTGGAAGAAGAAAGGAACTTGGAAAAGGGTGGTGAAATCATTACCTCTTCTTTGGTTTCTTCCTTTTGATTTGATCAAAAGGGATCCTTAGGTTGGATTTATGATCAAACTAAGGCCTCTATGTTGTATTGAGGGAAGTTTGGAGAGTATTTGGGCAGAGTTTGGACGAACCAAAAGGCTTTGAAGGTGTTAAGAAATGAGAAGGAGGAGTGCCCTTTTATAAGAGGGGTGAGGGGCACCTTTGGAAAAGCTAGAAATATTAATTTATAATAAATTCATATTTGGTTTATAATGGATCCAAAGTTGATTATTTAAATGTTAAGGTGGGGATAGGTCGAAAACCACTCAATAAATATAATTTAGAGAGGTTTGAGTACTTATATTAACCTTATCTTTTAGTTATAACTCTTAGTTAATTAGTTTTACATTTACCATGTCACTTTGTATTTTTATAATATATAGTTAATAAACTTACTATATAAATCCAAGAGACCCCCAAGTGGTCCATTAATGATGCACCTATCATGATATAAGTCTCTTGGCCTAACCTTAGATTTTTAGGAATTTAATATCAATTAATAATATAATTGTTTTTTAATAACTCTTTTATGTCAATTTTGACACTATTCAATAGTTGATTTTTGTGAAACTTATAACAGATTGATTACTTCGAAAAAAGTCAATTACATCAATACTAATATATCATATTATCCTATAAAATTAGTTTAATTTATTAAAAGTTTCATATTATATTTATTTGGGTATTTATAATATCAATTATTTTAATTGTTCACTATTATAGTAATTACTTCATCATCATTGTGTCATAAATAAATTAAATTATTTAATGTCTAAAAATTATAAATAAAATATCCTTATGTAGTAAATCTTTTTATATTTCTAATGAATATTTATTATCTAAAATAAAACATATATAACCCTATGTAAAAATTGATTTTCTAAAAGATATATGCTTGTGTCATTTTTCTATTCTTTTTAACTTAATTAAAAAAAAGTGTCCCTATCACCTACAAGTGGCACCATGGGGTCCCAATATCGACCCTACGATGCCTATGGTCGAACATGTATCAACCAATAAGGCTAGGACACGTTTTAGGGTAATTTGGTATTATTATAATATTATTTTTTAACCCTTATTTACCAGATTTACCCTTAACCATGGTAAATAAAATATTTACCACAGTAATTATTCAAAATGTCTAAAAATAAAAGTTACCTATTTACACAATTTGGACATCCTGATTCCAAATATGGAATCCATTTTTATAAATTCAAAACATAGAAGTGGCAGAAATTAATTTAAAATTAATTCTCGTTGTCAAAACAAAAAGCGTGTTTTTAAGAGATAATAACTATCAAAAGATTGACACTTGTTTATGTTCGGTTTAATTGTAAAATTATGTCCAATGACCAACATTATATTAAATGGTAAAAATATATTCTAAATATATTTTAAAACCACTCAAATTCATAATTTATCACTATTAATTATTTTGATTAAAAAAGTTGTTTTTAATTAAAATTTAGTAATTTTCACTATTCATCAAAATATGAAAGTTATCCGAAAAGTACCAAAATTTCACCTTAGGATAAATTCGATATTATGAATCCAGAAATGAAGTCCATTTTAAAATATAAAATATATATAATTTCAAAAACTAGGTATTACTATTCATAACGGCTAGTTTGATTGGTTATGGTGTGTTAGAACTCGGTGTTGCGTACAACACACACTATCACATTATTCAAAGAGAAGCATACCATAGAAGCTTGGGGTGTTACAAATTATATGGTTATTATTCTTCTATAAACCTTCAATTATTTAAATAAGTTTTTTAGTTAGGAATTTTGTTTAGGTAATAACTTTTTTACACCTACCTTTTTTTCAAATATTACAAGTGAGTCATTTTTCATCTTTATAAAAGGTCACCACCTCCCACACTCTTTCACAATAGTAAAACATATTAAATTATCCCAATACCTACAAAATCCACATCCCAGAAATCCTAGATTCCTCTTATAAGACTTCAGTTATGAAAAAGGAAATACATGGTATCATTTTGTCGCAAACTAAAATTAGATACCCAATTAAGAGCTATCATCTTCCCACAAGTCCTTTATTTTATTTTCTTTTTTTACCCATAGACACTATTTCGTCCATTATTGTATAACAGCACGCGTATCCTCAATATATTAATAATTTTTTTATATTTCATCAACCAACTCTTATAGACAACTTAATCGATTAGTTAAGAAACATATTGTTTATGTGTATGGAGAAATACTACATCTATAAATGATGATTGTTCAATTTTATTACCACATATCATGGTTGAAATCATGATGGAAACTATGTTTATATATGTTATATATTATATGTATTATTTATTTACAATTCTGTATCACCTTTACAATACAAATATTTTTTATATTCCATTTGGTGTTAATATGAAAATTTCTTTTGAGGTAGTCGGTTCTACCACCCTTTCAACGTAATATGATTCATTCATACACTACATTGATTGTATTAAGGATGGTTTTAGAGAATATATAAGACATATATGATAGAATAAATATACTATAATAATGATTCATATACATATATATATAATTTTATAGGTATATACAAATATATATGTAACAACCCGATATTTTATGATAAGTATTTTTTTTAATTTATTTGATGTCATGTGTTTTATGCTACAACAATATTATCTTGTGCTATATGCCACACTTTATTAGCTTGATGTATACACAACACTATTCTTAGATTGTGTTACACACAATTTCAAGTTCGTTTTATAATAGTCATTCTACGAAACATTGAGTGTATATATATATATTCAATGTATAAATTAAATATGGTTGGATTCTGTTATATGAAATAATAAAGGATTCTTGCACAACACGCAACTTTGACTTGGCTTGCAATACACACAATCGCGACCTTACTCGATAGCGTGTGTTGTACGCAATACCGGGTTTTACTAAACAATGATATATTATTATAATATTATTATGAACTATCCATTATGAATTGTATTTACTGAATTTTGAATTTTATAGCATTATAATCCATCTTACACATTTTCTAGAACACGGTATAAGAACAAAATAATTTTTTTGGGTAAAATAAGTATTTTTAAAAAAATGCAGTTTTGCCGCCCTTTGATGGCGTACCCAATTTAAATCTAGTTTTTCACATGTTTATAAGATAAATTTTACAAAATAAAATTATTATTTAGAATTAGGATATAATGTTTTACATTGGAAAATTTTTCATATTATTCTGATAACTTTCATATATTAATGAATAGTAAAAACACGCTATATTTTAATTAAAAACAAATTTTTTCATCATAATAACTTATGTGATTAAATTATAATATTCAATGGTTTGAAATTATAAATAGAATATATTTTTACCATTTAATATAATGAATGTCATTAGCCTTGATTTTACATTGAATTCGTAGGTTAAATAAATTCAATCTTTTGCAATGTTTTAAACAAAAACCCGTTTTCTGTCGACAACATGATTAATTTTAATTTAATTTCTGCAACTTTTGTGTATTTAATTTGGAAAAATGGATTCCTTATTAGGAATTAGTGGGTCCAAATTATATTAATAGAATATTTTTTATTTTTGGGCTTTATGAATAGTAACAACGGTAAATTTTATTTACCATAGTAAAAGATAAATTGGGTAATTAAGGGTAAATATGATATTAAAAAATTATCTTAATACTTGTATTAATACAATTGGATGATTATAATTTGTCCTAAGTCATATTTGGGTCGAAATGGAATCCATTAGAATCCACATGGAGGTTATTAAGACCTTTAGTTTATTTTATTTAAAGGAAAGATAAATATATCTCTCGAAAACTATAATAATTAAAGTATTTTTAATATAAGTTTATACAGAATATAAATTCGTTTATAAATACTAATTGGAAATATAAAATGTTTTTCTTTTTCATGGTAATATATTTGTATTTTTTTAGAGTTATTTAATTACATTATTATCTTATACATTAATGATGCAGAAATTATTTATCTAGTGAAAAATCAATAATATATTTTTTATTGAAATATTAATACATCTCAAAAGGCCCAAAAATATGCACAAAACTTATTATTATTGTATATAGAAACCCTAATCATCCAATGGACGAGTTTAGGACCATTTGGATCCTTATTAAGGTGATTATGACACTTATATTATTTTATTTTAAATGATGCCAAAGTTGTCACCTTCAAAATTTAATAAATATAATAATTTAAATATTGTGATTTTAAGATGATAAATTCTAGTAAATTTATTATTATTAAATTTAATAGATTTATATTTATCATAAGATTTTATTTTTAATTTTTATGCAAAAAATACGTATATTAAATAATTATACAAAAATGTTGTAGTAATTATTTTATTAAGAGATAAAACAAATAAATGGTTTTAAAAATAATAAAATAAATATTATATGATCTATTTAATGTGGTCTACTAATTTTTTAGATACATATTACCTTTTATTAATCTTTTAATGCTTATAGTTCGAACATATCTTTTTTATATATTTTATTTAAATTCAAATAAATCAATAGTGTCAAAATTGACACTATTGTTATTTTATAAAAATAACATATTATAAAAATTTTTAAAAATTTCAAAAATATTTAAAAATTATAAATTTAAATTTATACGGTCTAAAATGTTATAAAGTATACAATTATTTACAATTCACAAAAAATAAGTAATTATTTGTTATAATTTAAAATTTAGAAGGTTATTACCAAAAATAAAATAAAATTGATTAAATAAGGATAAATCAAGTTGATAATGTTTAAAATAAATGTCTAACATGTCTAAATTTTATTGGTTAATTATATTACAACCCTATATCATCTAATATTCGGATATGAGTGATTTTGGAAGTTTTTATGTGGGGTTTGGATTTAATATAAACTAATATTTCTTATATTTCCAACGGTGCCCCTATCCTCCCTTATAAAAGGGCACCTCCTCCCTCTCCTCATCACACTAATTAGAGCCTTCAAGATCGGCTAAATACTGCCCATTTAACTTCCCCACTTCCCTAGAAACATCATAGAGGTCTTGGTCTTCTTCAAAGACCAATTTCAGTGCCCTAAGAGGAGGTCTCAAAGAGGCGCTTCAAAGAAGATGTAATGTCTGTTACCGATTCTTTCAACCTTATTTCTTCTTATACTTCTTCTTCTTTAGTTGTTTCATTATGAAGTAATAACATCAGTATCACTCATATAATGATATTTTATTATAAGTATGATCCAACCCTATTTCACCATCTATCCATCCTACGAAAAACAAAGTCACCGCGCGTGCGTACGTACGGAATACCATCTCCACGCCGTGGTGTAATCTATTTTCCACCACCAGCTTACTTGGATGGGTATAATGGTGTAAATAATGACTATATATGATTATTGTAAAGTGATATTAATTCTGAAATAGTATACATACACTCCAATACTATTCCATGGGAATGATATCATTGGTCGTGCGTACGTATGGATTACCGTCTCCACGACGCGATGAGATTCATTTTCCATGTTAAAAATTCAAGAATGATTATAAAGTATATATAATAAGTAATAATGAAATATATGACATAATAATGCTACTGGATTTATGTACATATATATGTATTTTATATACTTAATTCCATTCAATTCAATAAGGAAACGAAAACAGCGTCCATGTGTACGTACGGCTTACCGTCTACATGACCGGTGTATTTCTTTCCATTTATCGTTATATTATATATATATGTATATTATGATTATAAATTATATATAAAACATGTTTTACATTCTGGATGTAAGTAATCATGATCTAATTTATCATATGAATAATTAGAAGTTAAAACACGAATGAAAAATGAAACGATTTTACTCAAAACGCTACTTTAACATGGAATTTACAAAATAACGGGTAATATAAAGTCATAAGTGAACATATATGATATCATAACACTGAATATTATTCTTTAATAATTCAATGACATTATTTAAATCATTATATAGGAGGTTCGGATACGTACAAATCATATCAGACTTAAGGTAAGGGATAATTTTGCAAATCTCATTTTTATCCGAGATTGCTTATTCGTAAGTATTAACTGGGGTTATTGCTATCATCCATGTCCATGTTTTATAAAAATGTATTCGTGTATGGTTAAATTAATTTTTACCCATTTTGACTTTTACCCCTTGGTATGGAAGGAAACATCTTTTATTTACCCTATAAGGTAATTATTTGACTTTTCTGACAAAAGTACGAGAAGAATGTTTTTTTAACATATACGGCATGAATAAATTTTTACAGTTTTATAAAGCCATATTTTCATGAAGATTCCTCCAAAATATTTAATGACTATTTTAAACAAAATCATTATCTTTTAAAAATTTCATGACATTTTTTGAAAAGAAAGTGATTTTGAAGAAGAAATGATATTTTCCTCAAGAATTCATTTCAAGTGTTTTATCAAAACCATTTTTCATCTAAGATGAAATTATTTCATATGTATATGTTTCAAGTATAATGTCCCTATGATTTACTTTCCTTATTATGAAATTATATCCATTTATTTTATATGGATTATGTGATGATGGGATGATGTTTATGAAACCCATTTTATTTATTGGGTTATTATGAATGATGTATGTTTATTTTGTGGCACAAGCAAGAATGATTTCATTATGGGATGGGAGGGACCTATATCTCCCTCTAATTCATTGGGTAAAGATTTATATCTCATGAGATAGACATGGCTGGAACGGTATGTTAAACTGGTTCAGTAATACAGGACTCGAACGAGGAGTGAACTCGATTCAGAAAGGGACTTTGTCCACTAAGATGGCCTTGGCTGCAATCCCTTGGCTACTATGGAAATCATATCATGTACATAATGGTTGCCACAATTACATGTTTTATTCCCATTATATTTTATCATGATTGATGTTCCCGTATGATATATTCCTTACGTACTTCCAAGATTCATGTCTTTGCTCAAGATTTTGATGTTTAGATTTTATGTTCAAGTTTTTGTATTGAAATGTTTATAGATTGTTTTATGTTCTCTATGTTCACCCTTACTGGGCATTTGAGCTCACCCCTTTTATGTTTTCTTTTCCCTAGGATATAACGAAAGTTTTTAGGTAAGAAAAAAAGGGGAAGATCTTTATTGGGTGATGTTGAAGATCTTTCACTGTGATTAGAAGATTTTATTCCGAGTTTCCAAAGACACTAAACTATTATGATTATTGTGTGTCTGTTTTTGTTATGTATTAAGTATTCCAAAAAATTAATGTATTTTCCATGTACGTCAATCTTCAGGGCATCTACATTTGGTATCAGAGGAAAGGTTTAGTTAACCTTTGGAAACCAGGATGTGAAAACATTAGTGAGATCCCTATAGATATTTCTAAGGTATGTCTAGGGATGTCCCTAAGGTTAAGTATATGTATAGGTTATAGTCCTAGAATTACGCTAACTATCTTAGAATTAAACCTCAGATGTTAGATATTGAAGGTACTCCCCCTTTATTATGTTGTTTTCCCTAGCATGGTATTTGCCTCTCACACTATTATTTTTGCGTTTTAGACGATGGCTAGTACCCGATGGAACCGTGTTGATCAATGTAATGGGAAATGCAATGATTGTCCTCCTGACTAAACCAATGTCATGAGAGATGGAGTACACAATCTTATTTCTATACTTAAAAAGCTATGAATCATTCTGGATTTCAAAATGAGCAGAGAAAGGAGAAACATTCTGTTGAATCCTTCATGAGGCAGTGTCCAACATCATTCAGCAGGTCTTCTGATCCCTCAGTGAATGAACAATGGATCAGAACTACTGAAATGATATTTTCAGTTCTACAATTTTATGATCATGATAATGTCATCTTAGTAGTATATCGTTTGGAAGTTGATGCTTATCAGTGGTGGAATCTTATCAAGAATACGAGGTAAAGAGATGAAATTGAGTCCATGGAATGGGACGAGTTCAAGAACTTGTTTTTCATTAAGTACTTCCCTCGTATTCTTCGAACAATGTTGGAAAATGATTTTATTGAGCATAAGCAGAAGGATGATGAATCTGTTGGTATATATAAAGTGAATTTTACAAGACATGAAAGGTATGCATCTAGCTTTATCATCCAACCCGAATGTAAAGTTTATCGATTTTTCAGTGGCTTAAAACCAAGTCTTCGAAGCGCATTAGTTATAAGAGACTTCAGTAGATATGAAGAAATTGTGCATTGTGCTATCAAGGTAGATCTGGAAGTTGGTGTAACAAATCCCTCTAATGGTTTTGACAAAAAAACTAAAGATGGAGTTCAAGGAGAAATCTCAGAACAATGGTGAAAAGAAGATGAATGTTTCATTATGCTCAAAGTGTGGAAATAAGCATGGTGGAGATTGCCTAAAAGGTACTATAAAATGTTTTACGTGTGGAAAATAAGGTCATAGAGAAGTTGATTGTCGATGCATTGGGAAAAAGGTTGCTAATTATGTGAGTAGAGAAAAGACTACAGAGAAATCTCCACCAACACTTCAATGCTTCAAGTGCAAGGAAATGGGGCATTATGTAAATAAATTCCCTAATCCACAGGTTAATGATGATCAACGTGAGCAACCTCTTAAGGAAAAGGATAAAGGGAAGTCTCATGCGATCACTATTTGTGATGTTGGGTATAAAAATGATGTAGAGTAGTGATTAAGTGTTTATGTAATGAGATTTCAAAATAGTATCATGGAATCTCATGTATGGTATTGTGGAATTTTAGAATATATATGTATTGGTTTTCAATAATTTTATGTTATTGGTAACCATGAAAATGTTATTGAAATATTTTTGGATGTAAATGATATGTGCATAATGAAGGGATATGAATATAATGAGATGTTTGATTTTATTCATGAGATCATGACTGATATAAGGACAAAGTGATATTATGGTTTGATTATATAAATTTTTTGGGATTTTGGTATGTGGAAAGAGTTACCTTTTGACAGTATTCATGTTTTCACTAAGCTTATATGGTAATTTATGTTTCAAGATAATATATGACTAAGGTATTCACATGTTTGTAATTTGTCCAACAAGATATATCTTATAATATATGAACGATAAATGATGGCATTCATGTGATGGTTATGTGACGTTTCAAGTAATCATTTTCTTTATACTATGAGCTTAGACCGATGTATTTTAGATAAGCATAAATATTGGAATGGATTATGTTGGACATAAGTTATAATTGTTTAAGGATTGAACTTTTTTCGATATTATTGTTGGGATGTTATAGTAATGTAGTTTTACAAAAAGAAAAACCTGCAGGACGGGCGACAGCCCATCGCGTCGGACAAAGCGGTGGGAATCGAACCCACAACTGAAGTGCGACTGGCCTATATCGAATACCAATGGCCTACAAGAAGACCCTAGTTAGTAAAAACTAGTTTTATTTTATGAAGCGGTATGATATATGAAGTATAAGTTCATTTTTGGAATCGTATATGATTAACCTCACCATAGATGGACTTATGTATATTTGATAACTTTTGTAATACTTTTGTTTGAAACAGATGGAATGACCCATCATTCTATCACATGACATGTTAACACTTCATGAATAACAAATTCAACTTCATTTCTTTAAGAGATGATGTGGAAATTGTTCAAAGCACGAACAATAGTGAGATTGTACCAAAATCAAGGAATTATTTCTTCTAATTCAAAATTTTCAACTTTAGATAAATGATCTTGAAAACCAAAAATGTTTTCATAGTGCCCTTATATATGATGAATCAGATGCTACCTTAGATCATCAAAATTTATGGCTTTGTGATTGTTGGTGTTTTCATAGCCATGTTCTCTACAACACTCCATCAAGAACTTGATGGTCAGATTTTTCTTCCATATCCATATTTTCACCTCTGTCCCCCTACGTGGAAACCTAATGATGAGTTAATTTGGGTAACCGTTACGTTTCATGCTTTAGTTTTTAAAGCCATGTTTTGGTATTCCCTTTTACGATGTGGGTTTCTATTAAAGAATCTTTCGAGTAGTAAACCATTTATAACCTCGACGAATTTTGAGGGCGAAATTCATTTTAAGGGGGGTAGAATGTAACAACCCGATATTTTATGATAATTATTCTTTTTAATTTATTTGATGTCATGTGTTTTATGCTACAACAAGTTATCTTGTGCTATACGCCAAACTTTATTAGCTTGAAATATACACATCACTATTCTTAGATTGTGTTACACACAATTTCATGTTCGTTTTATAATAATCATTCTACGCAACATTGAATGTGTGTATATATATATATATATTCAATGTATAAATAAAATATTGTTGGATTCTGTTATATGAAATAATAAAGGATTATTTCACAACAAGCAACCCTGACTTGTCTTTCATTACACTCAATCGCAACCTTTCTCGATAGTGTGTGTTGTACGCAATACCAAGTTTTACTAAACAACGATATATTATTATAATATTATTATGAACTAGATGTTATGAATAGTATTAACGAAATTTTGAATTTTATAACATTATTATTCATCTTAGACATTTTCTAGAACATGGTATAAGAACAAAATACATTTTTTGGGTAAAATAAGTATTTCTCAAAAAATGCAGTTTTACCGCCTTTTGATGGCGCACCCAATTTAAATCTAGTTTTTGACATTTTTATAATTTCAATTTTACAAAAAAAAAATTATTATTTCGAATCATGATATAAAATTATACCTTGGATAAATTTTTCATATTATTCTGATAACTTTCATATTTTAATGAATAGTAAAAACACGCTATATTTTAATTAAAAACAAATTCTTTCATCATTATAACTTATGTTATTAAATTATAATATTGAATGGTTTAAAATTATAAATAGAATATATTTTTACCATTTAATATAATTAATTTCATTAGCCTTGATTTTACATTGAATTCGTAGGTTAAATAAATTCAATCTTTTGCAATGTTTTAAACAAAAACCTATTTTCTTTCGACAACATGATTAATTTTAATTTAATTTATGAAACTTATATGTATTGAATTTGGAAAAATGGATTCCATATTTGGAATTAGTGGGTCCAAATTATATTTATAGAATACTTTTTATTTTTGGGCTTTATGAATAGTAACAATGGTAAATTTTATTTACCATAGTAAAAGGTAAATCGGGTAATTAAGGGTAAATATAATATTATAAAATTATTCTAATAATTGTATTAATACAATTGGATGATTATAATTTGTCCTAAGTCATATTTGGGTCGAAATGGAATCCATTAGAACCCACTTGGAGGTGATTAAGACCTTTAATTTATTTTATTTAAAGGAAAGTGAAATATGTCTCACTGAACATTAATAATTAAAGTATTTTTAATAAAATTTTATACAGAATATATATTCGGTTATAAATACACATTTTTAATATTTTTTTTTTATTTTTCATGGTAATATAATTTTAAATTTTTTAGAGTTATATAATTACCTTATTATCTTATACATTAATGATGCAGAAATTATTTATTTAGTGGAAAATCAATAATATAGTTTTTATTCAAATAGTAATACATATCAAAAGGCCCACAAATCTGCAAGAAACTTTTTATTAGTGTATATATAAACCATAATCATCCACCAGCTGAATTTTTGACCATTTGGATCCTCATTAAGGCGGTTATGACACTTATATGATTTTATTTTAAAAGATGCCAAAGTTGTCACCTTCATAATTTAATAAATATAATAATTTAAATATATTTATTTTATGATTATAAACTCTAGTAAAAGTATTATTGTTAAATTTAATATATTTATATTCATCATAGGATTTTATTTTTAATTTTTATGCAACAAATAAGTATATTAAAAAATTATAAAAAAATGTTGTTGTAATTAATTTATTAAGAGATAAACCAAATAAATTGTTTTAAAAATAATAAAATAAATATTATATGAACTATTTAATGTGGTCCACAAATTTTCTAGATACATATGACCTTTTATTAATCTATTAATGCTTTTATTTAGAACATTTCTTCTGTATATATTTTATTTAAATTCAAATAAATGAATAGTGTCAAAATTGACACTATTGTTATTTTATAAAAATAATATATTATAAAATTGATTAAAATTCTAAAAAAATATTTAAAAATTATGAATTTAAATTTATATGGTCAAAAATGTTATGAAGTATGAAATTATAGACAATTCACAACAAATAAGTAATTATTTTTTCTAATTTAAAATTTAGAAGGTTATTACCACGAATAAAATTAAATTGATTAAATAAAAATAAATCAAGTTGATAATGTTTACAATAAATCCCTAACATTTCACAATTTTATTGGTTGTTGATATAACAACCCTATATCATCTAATATTTGGATACGAGTCATGTTATAAATTTTTATGTGGGGTTTTGATTTAATATAAACTAATATTTCTTATATTTTCAAAGGTGCCCCTCTCCTCCCTTATAAAAGGGCACCTCCTCTCTCTCCTCATCACACCAATTTGAGCATTCAAGTTCGACCAACCCCTGCCCATTTTACATCCCCAATTCCCTAGAAACATCCTAGAGGTCCTGGCCTTCTTCAAAGACCAATTTTAGTACCCTAAGAGGAGGTCTCAAAGAGGCGCTTCAAAGAATAGGTAATGTCTGTTACCGATTCTTTCGACATTATTTCTTCTTATACATCTTCTTATTTAGTTTTTTCATTATGAAATAATAAAATCAGTATCACCCATATACCTATATGTTATTATAAGTATTAAACAACCCTATTTCACCATCTATCCATCCTACGAAAAATGAAATTACCGCGCGTGCGTACGTACAGAATACCGTCTCCACGCCGTGGTGTAATCTATTTTCCACCACCACCTTACTTGGATGGGTATAATGGTGTAAATAATGACTATATATTATTATTTCAAAGTGGTATTTATTATTAAATAGTATACATACACTCCAATACAATTCCGTTGGAATGATATCATCGCTCGTGTGTACGTACGGATTACCGTCTCCATGAGGCGATGAGATTCATTTTCCATGTTAAAAATTCAAGAATGATTATAAAGTATATATAATAAGTAATAATAAAATACATGAAATAATAATTATACTGGATTTATGTACATATATATGTATTCCATATACTCAATTCCATTCAATTCAATAAGGAAACGAAAATAGCGTCCATGCGTATGTACGACCAACCGTCTCCATGAACGGTGTATTTCTTTCCATTTATCGATCTATTATATATATATATATATATATTATGAATATATATTATATATAAATCATGTATTACATTATGGATGTAATTAATCATGATCTAAGTAATCATATGAATAATTACAAGTTAAAACATGAATGACAAATGAAACAATTTTACCCAAAATGCTACTTTAACATGGAATTTACAAAAGAACGGGTAATATAAAGTCATAAGTGAAACATATATGATATCATAACAGTTAATATGATTCTGTAATAAGTCAATGACATTATTTATATCTTTATACAGGAGGTTCGGATACGTACGAAGCATATCAGACCTAAGGTAACAGATAATTTTGCAAATCTCATTTTTTTCCGAGGATGCTTATTCGTAAGTATTTACATGGGTTATTGATATCATCCATGTCCATGTTTTATAAAAATGTATTCATGTATGTTTAAATTCATTTTTACCCATTTTTACTTTTACCCCTTGGTATGGAAGGAAATTTCTTTTATTTACCCTATAAGTTACTTTTTTGACTTTTCCGATAAAAGTACGAGAAGAATGTTTTTTAACGTATACAGCATGAAAGGATTTTTACGGTTTTATGAAGCCTTATTTTAATGAAGATTACTCTAAAACATTTCATGACTATTTTCAACAAAATAATTATCTTTTAAAAATTGCATGAAATTTTTTGAAAAGAAAATGATTTTGAAGAACAAAGGATATTTCCTTCATGAATTCATTTCAACTGTTTTATAAAAACCATTTTTCATCTAAGATGAAATTATTTCATATGTCTATGTTTCAAGTGTAATGACTCTATGATTTACTTTACTTATTATGAAATTATATCCATTTCTTTTATATGGATTATGTAATGATGGGATGATGTTTATGAAACCCATTTTATTTATTGGGTTATTATGAATGATGTATGTTTATTTTGTGGCACAAGTAAGAATGATTGCATTATGAGATGGGTGGGACCTATATCTACCTCCAATGCATTGGGTAAAGATTTATATCTCATGAGATAGACATGGATGCAAAGGCAAGTTAATCTGGTTCAACAATACAGGACTGGAACGAGGAGTGAACTCGATTCAAAAAGGGACTTTGTCCACTAAGATGGTCTTGGCAGCATTGCCTTGGCTTCTATGGAAATCATATCATGTGCTTAATGTTTTCCACAATTACATGTTTTATTCCCATTCTATTTTATCATGGTTGATGTTCCCTTATGATATATTCCTTACGTACTTCCAAGATTCACGCCTTTGCTCAAGATTTTGATGTTTATATTTTATGTTCATGTTTTTGTATTCAAATTTTTTTGGATTGTTTTATGTTCTCTATGTTTACTCTTACTAGGAATTTGAGCTCACCCCTTTTATTTTTTCTTTTCCCCAGTATATAAATAAGGGTTTTAGGTAAGAAAAAAAGTGTAAGATCTTTATTGGGAGATGTTGAAGATCATTCACCACGATTAGAAGATTTTATTCCATGTTTCCAAAGACACTAAACTATTACGATCCATGTGTGTCTATTTTTGTTATGTATTAAGTTTCCACAAAATTAATGTACTGTCCATGTACGTCAAGTTTCGGGCCTCTAAAATATATAAGCAAATATGACTTTTACATTCATTCTATCAACAGGGAAATTAATCAGAAATATCATTAATGCATACATACAATCTACCATCTACATGAATGGTGTATTCCATTTCATAATTATATATTCTAAAGATTATCATAATACACATATACAGTATATAAATTATTTCATATATGGGATTAAAATTTTTAAATAGTGATTTGAATATAATTAACAATGATAAAACAAATCCCGACACGTGAGAAGAATAAAGAGAATATTTCAAAATGTGAAAACTTCATAGAGGATTATTGAAAAGAGGGTATTATAAGGTCAAAATAAAACCATATATTTTATTACATACAACAACATGGTTTTCTATAACATGTATAGTAAATTTATGTATATTATATAGGTCTCTTTAATGAGTATGACGATAGGCATGACACAATGTAAGTTGATTTAATCTCACTTTTTATTTATGTGAGATACATTCTTTGTTCCCCTCTATTTCATTTGGTGTGATGTGGGTAATACCAAATATTTTATTCTATTTATCTTATACATAAATTGATGGTTATTCACATATCCTTTTTATGATATATTTTATTGGGTTTTATATTTCAAAAGATACCAATTCTGTAAAATAGTTTTGTCTCAGTTTTTTTTTTAGACTCATTTTTAAATACAACTAAATTATCATTATAGCTGTATATACCTAAACTATACAGGTTTTATAATGAATTTAAATCCTATAATTATATTTTATGATGTATTTAATTTATTTTTCTTACATGGAGAGTATAATCCCATTTTTCCTTGTTATAATATTTTATTGATTCAATCTCATTGTTTTTCATGATTGTTTATGTTTATTATTCTATTGATGAAATATTATGACCCATCTTTAAAATAAATTCATGAATTTTATTCTACTCTCATTATTAATGGTTTATTCATATACTGGTACCATTTACACCACTATTTGGTACATAAAAGAGTTAGGAATATATTTTTATCAAAGCCTATCTTCACACTCTCTTTGGTCGGAAATATGTGTTCCATAATTTTTTATTAAAAAATGGTTCCAAGAATTATATAATAAAATCTTATGATAATAAAAATAACTTTGTTCCATTTTTACTTTTACCACTTTTCAAATAAATATTCTTGTCCCTTTCTGGTGAAGTAATTTTTTCAAATCTTTTTACCTTGAAAAAGGAATATTTGTTTTACCTCATATGTCCTATATGGTTTTAACTAACACTATTTCTATGAAACATTATTTTCACGATTAAATGGTTAATTTTAAAGAATGTTTTTTTCTATATGTATTTTCAAAAAATTGTTTTCAAAATTTTTTCAAGATCCTTTTTTATGTTTTCTAGAAAAATAGTTTTCAAAACATTTTCAGGATTCATTAATATGATTTCCGGAAAAATGTTTTTAAAAACGTTTTCTAGCATCTTTTATATCTATTCAAGGAAGAAGGTTTTCAAAAAAAATCATCATTATTTATTTGTTCTCAAATTGTTTTCAATGAAATGGTTTTAAAACGTTTTTAATAGTTATTTTTATGATTTCAAACAATTTTCAATGAAAGGATTTTCAAAAAATTTCATGATTTATTTATATGATTTTAATATGTGTTCATATAAAAAAAATTAAAATGTTTTGAAGATAATTTTATATGTTTTATGTAAAAAGGTTTTCAAATGATTTCATGTCTTCTTTATAAGTTTTAAATTAATTTTCTGTGAAAATTGGTTTAAAATGGTTTTATATATCAAAAATTATTTTTGAAATAATAAAGGATATTTTCAAAGAATCTTTTTTGAAAGATATTTCAAAATTATTTTCCATCTAAGATGGCATCAGTTGATGTTAATCATTCAATTTTATGAAATTATCAAAAGGATCCTTTAATATTCTTTTGATGAATGGTTTATGATTAATGTCATGACCTTTATAAAACATGTTTCTATTTCATGGGTTATATACTTTTTAATCATACTTCTTTTCATGGGTTATGTTAATGATGAAATGGATACATGTTTACAATAAAATTTTATTTTTTGGGTTATTATATGATTATTTATAATCTTCAGGAACATGTATGAAAGATTTAATTATGATATGTTTGAGAACCTATATCTCCCACCAATTCATTTGGTAATGATTTATATCTCATGTGATTGACTAATTTGGTCTTTGGAATGACCCTCTGAATCATAGATGACCATAGGAGTGAACTGTTAGTTCCAATATGATATGAAGAGTAAACTCAAGCTACTATGATGGACATGGGAGTGATCCATGGCTACTAATATGGTATGAGGAGTGATATAATTTCACTACAATATCCATGGTAGTGAACCATGAATATAAGTATGGTATGGGAAGTGAACCAATACAACTATGGTGTTCTTGGAAATAATGCCTTAGTTAATATAGAAATCATATTATATGCTTATGTCTCACCATAATTCAATGTTTTATTCCTATGTTATGCTTTCATGAAATTTTTTTATTTCATTATGATACATATCTTATGAATTTACAATCATTGTTATGATCTCTGATATATAGGTTATTCTCTTCATATGTTTGGCTTATGTTTTATACCCTTTTGTTCATGTTTGGATTATGAATTTCCTTTATTTACCCTAACTAAGAATCTAAGAACACACCTTTATTATGTTTTGTTTCCCCAAGTTACGATAAATCATATTAGGTAGAATTACTAATAATCAAGATCATTATGATAAATATTGAAAATATTTAACCATGATAGAATATTTTGTTTCCATGTTTCCAAAGACACTAAAATGTCATGGTCCCTCGGTATGTATTTTTGTAATATAGTGAAAATTCATCTAAAATTATGTAACACCCATGTATGTTAATATTGTGTCACTATAGTTGGTATCAAAGGAAATGATTAGTTTTTTATAGGAAACTATGATGAGATATACTTATTGTGAATCCTAAGGTCATGTCTAAGGATAATTTTAAGGATTGGAAAATGTATTGGAAAATGTCATGGAATTCTGGGGAAGGATAGAGTGAGTGGTTTCCATTATGTACATACATGATTGGATACTTTATGTGGATTTAGCTCTATAATAGATATATATAGGGGTAACAACTATAAAAATATGTCCCAGGCATTACTCAGTGTAATCTAGTACATGATAACGGGCCTTTCTACACAGTTGGTATGACACTCCCGAATGATTTTCTTTGGGAATTCATAAAATATTCACAGACCATCATGAAGTATTTAAATATAATAATTCTATGAATAAACTAGGATAATATTAATTTGTCATAGATTAAAGAATTTTATCATAATATAGACTTCCAATAAGATTAATTTCATTATTATGTGGTTCCTCAATATTATAACTATTTCTAACTCTATGATTTTTGGTTTTAGTCAACAGTTGGGACATAAAGAAACCATGTTAATGGTAAATACTATGGAAAATAATATGATTTTATTCTTGTGAAAAACAATGATATGGGAGATGGAATGAAAACACTCATTTCTATGCAAACATAGCCATCAAAAGAAATGAATCATGGTGGTCTTCCAAATTATAAATGGAAGGAATAATATTCTGTTGAGCCTTTCATGAGGTAACATCCACGTTATTTCAGAGGCTCTTCTAATCCACATGTTTCTGATTAATGGATCAATACTAAAGAGATGATATTCTAAATTATCTAGTGTTTGGAGCATGAAAAAGTCCTTCTAGATATCTATCTGTTTAAAGGTGATGTAGACCAGTGGTTGAATCTAATAAAGAATACGAAGTATAAATGCAAGATTAAATACATAAAATGGGATGAGTTCAAAAATATATTTTTCAATAATTACAATCCATATATTATTCATAAAAATATATATAAATGGAACCATGATTTGAACCAATGGGATGATGAATCTATCGGTGTCAATGGGGCTAATTTCATAGGACTTGTAATGAACACTTCACAAATTATCATCCAACCAGAAAGTCATGTTGATAGCTTCTTCAGTGGCTTAAAACAATGTCTTATAATGGAATCAGATATAAGATACAATAGTATTTATGAAGATAATTTCTTTTAATCAAGGATGAAATGAATGTTATCAATCTAATGGTTTAGACAAGAAGAGGATGATGAAGTATAAAGGAAAATATAAAAACCATGAATAGTTGAAGATGATCTTCCGTTTATTCTCTATAAATGTGAATAATCATTGATTAATTTTTTTGAAGGGGCACAATAAATGATTTAATTGTGGATGGTAAGGTAATCATGTAATTTTATTATCAAAGTGATTAGAAGAAGTTAGATAACAATGAAAATTGGGAAAACATGGCACAAAATTCACCTCCCATGATTTAGTACTACAAGTGTAAGGAGAATGGTAATTATACAAACAATTCCCAAACCTAAGGTTTGGTGATGATGATCAACATCACAAACCTATTAAGCTTAGATACATGGGTAAATCTCATCTAGTTGATATTTCTGATGATGGGTTTGATAACGACATGATGAAAGGTACACTTACCGTACACTCTTGAACTATAAATATAGTATTTGACTCTATATCTATCCACACATTCATATCATAAAAAATTAATATTGGGGTTATGATTCCACTAAAATAATTAAATGTTGAATTATAATTCCAAACAGCTAATGGTAAGATGATTTCATCTCAATTCTTTTATTCTTACCCGGTTGAAGTTTGTTGGAATGTTCTTCCTATGAATCCTGTCATTCACCCTTTGGTTGAGTTTTATACCATGATAGTCATGGATTTTCTTTCTCTACATAAATACCACATAAATAATTAGGAATAGAATTTATTTTGGATATTTCAAACCCTTATATGATCATCCATCAATGTGATGATATGTATGAACATCCTGTGGAGACTAAATCTTGTGTATGAGTCTTAACTCCCATTCAAAGTGGTTATTTATCTAAAATGGGTAGGAAGAGAAACAAAATACATGATTTTCGTATTGTCCAATAATTCTTGGATTTCTTTCTACAAAATTTCCTTAGTCTTCCACAAAAGTATGATGTTGATTTCCCAATAGAACTCATAACGGTTTTGACACAAATTTTAAATACTTCTTATATCTTGGCCTATATTGAGTTGTAGTAATGGAATAAGTAACTACCATAAAACCTTGATAAGGTATTCATTCAGTGATGTGTGTCACTACGGGGTGCACTAGTTATTTATTAGAAAAAATAATAATGTATCAATGTGACTATACCTTGATTATCAGGATTTGAACAAGATCACAATCAAGAACACGTTTAATCGTCACAATATTGATGACTTTTCTGATCAACTGTATGGAGCTCAATACATTTCCAAGACTTACCTTCTTCCTGGATATAATCAATTGAGAGTCAAGATGGATGATATACCAAAGATGACATTCCATACAATGTATGGAAACATTGAATATATAGTGACGAGTTTTGGTCTTACTAATTCCCCTAGTGTTTTCATGTATTCGATTTATAGGGTCTTTATAGATCACCTAGATATATTTGTAGTAGTATATACAGAAGATATTCTTATCAATTCAATGAGTATGGAAGAGTATGAACCTACATGAAGATCAAATTATAATTTTACTAAATACCATATGGAAGGTGAAACTGAATGAAAATTTTTCAAAATTTGAATTTTGGATGCAAGAAGTTTCATTTTCTTGGTTACATAAAATAATGAGATGAAATTCTAGTAGATCCATCAACGACGTAAGCTACTGAATGCAGGCCAAGTCTAACCATGGTGACTGAGGTCCATAGATTTATTGTCCTAGCTAGATATTATCAATGTTTTGTGGAGAATATATCATGAATATCTAATCCTTTGACCATGTTAACATAAAAGGGTGTCTAGTTCTTCTAAATAGATTCATGTGAGGAAGATTTCATGGAAATTAAGAGAAGGGTAGTCAATGAACCTGTTCAAACATTACCCTACAGTATTGAAGGGTTTATAATATATAGTTATGCAATAAATAAACATTGGTATTTGTTCATTTGTAAAATAGCATTGATATAGCATATTCATCACAAGAGTTTAATATTCAAGAGAAAAACTAACCAACACATTAGTTAGAGTTTGAATTAGTAATTTTTTAATTAATGATATAGAGGCATTATCATTATGGTGAAAATTGTGTTAGAGATACTGATCATAAAATTCTAAAATATATATTCACATAGAAGGAGTTGAACATTCACCAATGAAGATGGTTAGAGTTGATAAAGTATTATAAATCCTCAATACACCCCCTAGGAAAGCGTACATGGTAGATGATGCTTTAATTTAAAAGGATCGTGTGATGTTATCTATGATGGGGATCAAAAAAGATAAAATATTTCTATATTTACAAATGATATATTTACAAATTCTAATGGAAGGGGTAAAATATTATATTTCATAAATTAATTCTCAACCCTCTATCAAAGTTATGATAATGGGGGCATAGAAGGAAGATATATAGCTGAAAAAGAATTTCAGAAATATTTTTGAGTATAACATTGATCAGGATGGAATGATAAGGTTTAGAAACCATTTATGTGTTCCTTCCTTTCCATATTTAATGAAGAATCTATTTGAGGATTTTTTTTAATTCATCATTCACTATTATTTATAAAGTGTGAATATGTATAGGGATTTGATAAACTATATATGGTGGGATGACATGAAGAGAGATATGGTAATGTTTGTATCTCAGTGCTTGTTATGATAGAAAGTTATGTCTCAATGAAAAACGTCTAAAGGCATGTTGTATCTTATATAAATAGCAGTATAGAAATGGGAGAACATCACTATGGATTTTTTCTTTTGTCTAACCAAAACCTCTAATGGGTTTAATGTTACATGAGTGGTACTGAATCTACTTACCAGGTTAGCACACTTCATATCTATAAGATAAGAATTCTCTCTGGATCATATTTCCTAGATATATATTAAGAAAGTGGTAAGGTTGTATAGAGTACCACATTACATTATGTTAGATCATGATGTGAGTTTTACCTGAATGTTCTGGTGAGGTCTCTAGTAAGGAATTGATACACAATTGGTCTTCAGTACTTCTTACCATTCTAAGAATTTTTTTTATATTAAAGAAAAATTCAAAGACTAGAGGTTGTGTTGAGATCATTTTCTATAGATTCCAATATTGGTTGGAATCGATACATTCCTCTAGTAGTTATTTCTTACAAAAATAGATTTCACTCAGGAATTTAGATCAATCCTTATGAATACCTCATTGGGAATAAATGTAGATCCCCAACATGTTTAGATGATTTTGGAAAAAGAATTCTATTTGGTCCTTAGATTACAAAATAAATGGTGTAGATTCTTTGAACCTTTTAGCAGCATATAATGGTAGCTCAAATTTAGAAGAAAAGATACACTGATTACCGTATGTGTGATATAGAATTTAGTGTTGGTGAAACAATGATTCTATGACACTCACGTAGGAAAAAGGTTAAGATATTTAGAAATAAAAGAAATCAAAGCTCTTGGTTTATCTGTACCATTTCAATTCTTGATCACATTGGGATCGTAGACTATCCCTTGGCACTTCCTCTATATAACTGTCAAGTCCTCAATGTGTTCCTTGTATCTCTCTTAAATAATTACATACAAAACCATTTCTAGGAAACAAACTTAGAGGTCATACCACTTGGGAATGATCTTTCTTTTGAAGAGCAACCTGTTGAAATTCTAGATCAATTAGAGAAAGTTCTATATGAAAACAACCACCACTAGGTCAATGTTTTGTGGTGATATCACCATTTATAGAAAGATATCTGGAAACATGAGGATATGACAAATTATAATTATCCTCATTTTTTAACCTGAGTGAATAATTTAGAGGGTGAAATTCATTTTAGTGGTGGTAGAATATGACAGCCCAAGTTGTTTATGGACCTTTTTTTGAATAAATTAAATTTTAATTTATTTCTTAAAATTAATTAAGTCACAAATTCCATTAGCATGACACCAAATCATCTTATGTTAAATGAAAAAATGAATTGTAATATGTTACAGGAAACACTTACTTGGCATATGATACATGGGAAACCGACTTAGTATACATCACATGAATCACATTGTTTCTACAACACATCAATTTAATGACATAATTATTTAATTGAGATAACATTAAACAAGCAGTTAAACATAGTAATTTTAATAGTAATAAATACAATTCAAATATTTTCTATAAGATATTTTATAAATATAAAATATTGATAATTAAACATATGATATTTGGAAAAGTCCTTTTATATACATTGATTATGTTTTCTCGAATAAACTACTTTTAATTCCCTAAAGTGAAAAATAATAAAAATAAATTAAAAAACATTTAAAAATTTATTTTTTTAATAAAAAATTAATTTCTTATTTTATAATATATAAAATAAATTATGGTCACTATTAGGTATTTTTCTAAGAAACATCAATTTTTAATGAATAGTGAAAACTAATTTTTTTTAGTTGAAAATGCATTTTCGTTTAAATTATTATTAATTTTAAATTATATTTTAAATTTTTTTATTGTCTCATTAGATCAATTAAAAAAATATAAATAAAATCTTTTTCATTATAATAAATTTCATTTTTAAATTGAAAATAAAAACTTCATAAATATTTGATCATCTTTCTAATTTAAAAACTGTAATTTAGTCTCTTCTGCGGGAGTGAAATTAATATTAAATCTGTCACTTATCTAAATTGAATTTGAAATACCAATTTTTTTTTCTATTAAGTATATATTTTAGTTTTTAATTTGAAAAATTTATATTTTACCTAAGTAAATATTAAAAATGATGAAAATTAATCACAATGATTAAGGACAAATTGAAGATTAATTAGGGACTAACCGTTAATCTTAGGGGCACAAATTACCAATCCACTTGTCCAAAACCCATTTCATGGAAATTATTCATACATAAAACTTCCATTATTTATTTATGTTTTATTTTAGGTCTTTATTTGGGAAATAACATATCTACACCAAACTTGATTTTAAAAATTATAAGTGAGTACATTTCCCTCCCTATAAAATCCCACCACCACTCCCACTTCTTCACACCAGTAAAACCTTTTATGTTATTCCAATACCAGCCTAATATTATTCCTAAAAAATAAGAAATACTTCCTAAAATAATTCCATTTGGAATAATCCAATCCATGGAGTACTTTTTTTCACCATCAAAAAAGGAGTTACCTGATTATGAGGTAACATCTTCTCTGGAATCCTTTATTTTATTTTAATTATCCACCCCTCCACATTATTTTTTCATTGATTTTATAACATAACCCTAATACTCAATATAGTCGGATTTTTTTATAAATTGTTTTCATCCTAGATATTCACACACCTCTATCTAAGGGATAACGAACATATTGTTTATGAGTACATCAAACTATTTCCTCGCTAAACGATGATTGTTCTTTTTTTCTTACCAACATTCAAGGTGGAAATTATAATAGACATATGTTTATGTATTTTATATATTTTATGTATAAATTCTTTAATCTTATGTGTTCCATTTACAACAAATATATTTTTACATTCCATTTGGTGTTAATACAATATTTTTATTTGAGGAAGTGTGGACTACCACCCATTGAAGAGATATGATTCGTCCATACAGCACATATTTTTATAAAGGATGGTTTTAGTGAATATATATTACATAAATGTTATCATAAATATAATGTAATAATTATATATATGTTCATATATATACATATATAAATTTTAATTTCATTCTTTAAACACGACAATGAAACAGAAATTATATTAATGGGTATATATGGACAACTATCTCCATGAATATTGTATTCTATTTCATTATTAAATATACTATAGATTACATTAATACAAATATATTGTATATAAATGATATTTATATCATGGATTAAATACTATAAATAATTATATAAATTTTAAATACTAATGATATATCAAATTAAGACACATGCGAAGAATAAAGTAAATATTACCCTAAGGAAATCCTTAACATAAGATTATTAACAAGTGGGTAATTTAAGGTTGTAATAACACTATATATGGTATTATATATAATAATATGGTATTGAAAATTATGTATAAAAAATCAAATAAATAATACAGGTGTTTTGAATGATTATGATGTGAGTCAGGAAATAAGTTAGGGGGATATCATCTCACGTTTTATTTCCATGAAATATATGATATGTTCTGTACAATTTTATATTGTGTGGTGTAAGTAATATGCAAGATTTCAATATATAAATATTAGAAATAAGTTTTTTGATATTCACATATCTATTTTATTATTTTTCATTCATGGGGTTTATGTATTAAAAGTTACATAGTCATTGAAATAGATTTGTCTCAATTTCCCTTCTTTGAGAGTCATGTTTCGTTATGCACCTAAATTCTAATTCAAGAAGAATATAGTTTCATTTTTCATATTATAACATGAAGTTACTTCATTTAATGAAATTTAAATCTCCATTTAATTTTATTTTCATACATGGAGGGTATGATCTTAAGATACCATGTTATAAGTGTTTATTCAATCAATCTCATCACTTTTTGGGATTGTTTATGTCTATGCTTCGTTTGATGAATTCATATGATCCATATCTCAAAATAACTATGAAAATATATTTTCCTATATTTATTAATGATTTATTCATATATTGGTACCATTTATTCAACTCATTGGTACATAATATAGTTAAGAATATGTTTTCATGAAATCCCAACTTCTCCCTCTCTTCGATCGTAAATTTATGTTCCCTGGAAACATTTTTTTTCTAGAAATGGATTCCCAGAATATTCTGCACACCTTAATTAATCACGATAATATATTTTCACAATATTTTCTTTTACAATTTTTCAATTAAATATTCTTGTAACATTCTGATCAATCCATTTTTTCTAAACTTTTTCCCTTGAAAAAGGGATATTCATTTTACCTTGAACGTCATGTAAGGATATACCCATCATCATTTCAGTGAAGTGTTACTTGCATGTTTAAAGTGATAGTTTTTATGAATTTTTTTAAATGTATTTTCAAAAAATGGTTTTCAATATTTATAAATATACTGTTATATTATTTTATGAAAAATGGTTTTCACATTTTTTTTCAAGGTTATTTTATATATTTTCAAGAAAAATAGTTTTCAAAACGTTTTCATGATTCTTTTTTATGTTTTCAATGAAAATTTTTTAAAATACATTTTCAATATTTAATAATATGTTTCCATATTATTTTTAATAAAATAATTTTTGAAATTTCTTCTATCTTACTTTTTATTTTCTAAAATTATTTTCTGTGAAAAGGTTTTGAAAACGTTTTTTAGATTTATTTATAATATTTCATTGTGTTTTCAAGGGAAAATGAATTTAATTTTTTTTGAATATTACTTATCAGTTTTTGAGGAAAAATGATTTTAAAAGATATCAAGTATAAATTATATGATTTAAAGGGATTTTATAAGAAAATGATTTTAAAATGTATTTATGTATTAGAAATAAATTTTCAAAGTAAAAAATGATATTTTACTCAAGAATCCTTCTTTGAAATATATTTAAAAATTATTTTCCCTCTCAGAATAAATTTTTTTGATGTTACTGAAGCCCTTTTAAGAAATAATTTAATGTTTCATTTCATATTAATTCTATGAATGAGTTAGGCTTAATGTCATGGTAATTATTAAACATGGTTATCTTTCATGGGTTATATTCTTTTGCAACCCACATTTTTTCATCAGTAATTTTTATAGTGAAATGATAATAAAACCTATCTGTTTCTATTGGTTATGATATGATTCCATGATTACCCTAAAAATATAAATTTGTGGGTTAGGATATGAATATGTATGATGTTGTGTCACATGTATGTATGATACAATAATGAGATGGGTGGGACCAATAACTAACTCCACTGCATTGTATAATGATTTATATCTCATGATATATGAGAACATGGTCATGGGAATGAATCTTGATTACTATGATAGTCAGGGAAGAGAACTATGACAACCAAGATGGTATGAGGAGTATACTCAGGATACAAAGATGGACATGGGAATGAACCATGACAACCATGATGGTATGAAGATTTAACTCATACTGCTAGGAAGGTCGTGTGAGTGAACCATGACTACCAAGTTGGTATGGGGAGTAAACCTATACTACCAGGATTATCCTAGAAGTAATGCATTTGATATAATGTAAATAATATTATATTCTTATGTGTCTTCCACAATTCCATGATTTATTCCAATGATAAGCTTCCAGTTCTAATGATCATTTTTATCTATTATATATATCTTATGAACTTCCAATCATTATTATGATATCTAATATTACAGGAATGATCTTCAAATGTTATGCTCATGTAACATACCCTTTTTTCATGTTATTCTTAGACATTTCCTTTATTAAACCTTACTTAGAATATGACCTCACCACTTTCTTATGTTTACTTTCCATATGTTATGAAGAAATGTTTTAGGATTAATCACTAAAGTTGCAAATATTTATAGGATATATTGATGATCATTTACCATGAGAGAATATTTTTTCCATGTTTCCAAAGACATTAAACTATTATGGTCATCTAGAATGTATTTTTATAATCTTTTGGATATTCATTTGAAATGATCTAATAACCTTGTATGATTAGCCTGGGTTACTATATTGTCTCAATATTTCTTTATTTTTTCATTACAAAAGTTATAAAGAAACATTTTATAAAGAGTATGTTTATGATGAGTACTAAAGCGGATAGACTTAATGGGATATATTGAATATGTTTCTTCAAATTAGAAGATTGTGTAACCATTATCCAAAACCACTAAACTATTACAATCTTCAGACATGTGTTTGTGTAATATAATGAAGATTTATGTAAAAATTATATAATATATATGAATGTAAAGCCTGGGTATATATATTTCCTGTGATAATAAATGATTAATTAAACATTATAACTAGGATGAGAAAAATTTTGAGAAATCCTTATGTATATTTTTTATGATATGTCTAGGGATTTCTCTAAAGATAAGTATAAGGATGAGTTAATGTAATGGAACATTTATTGAATTTTTGTAAAGGATATAGAAAGTGGTTTCTAAGAAATTACATCATTGTATAGACACTACAAGTGGATGTGCATATGATCTGGGGGTTCCTAGGAGTAATAACATCAAAAAAGGATATTTATGTGTACTTGATCATCACAAGGTGCATGAAAATGGGACTTGATGCACACATGGATTTAAACCCCCAAAGGATACGATTTTAAAATTCAAATAATCTATATGAACCATCAAGAAATATTTTAATAGATGAAGACTATTGATAACCAAGGTTAAATATTAGGTGTCATAGATTTAAAAAGGTGTCTAGTTTTAAACACACTACAAGTGATTTTAATGATTATTTGGTTTCCGATTATGATTATCATTTATCTCAAATTTAATTTTTGTTTTATTCAATTTTGGAAACCATAATTGCTAGGATAACATTGAATGTGATAAAAAAATTCTGATGGGAAACAAAAGGAGATAATGATAGGGGTGAAGGATATTATGATAATTCATAATTAGTTGTAAAGGAATATTATTAACAACATGAACCATAGAAAACATTTGGAATCACCAAATAAAATATTGATATAGTTTTCTGAGAGTTTTGGTTGTGGATACCTTGGAATAAAGAATATTTATTTTCCTATATATATGGAATATGTATAGAACCAATCAAGGTAAGGCCGCAAAGGGATGACAAGATGTGTTCGGAATGGAAAATAAAAACATAAATCAAGTAGACTCAAAGAAAAAATGAAAATTTTGGTCAATTTTGTGGAACAGATTAATGTTCTCCCAACGGTATTATTGTCAACTGAATGTCTTAAATATTGAAATTATGGAAATTATTAAAATTTATTCCCTAGGGGAATTCATGTTAAGTGATTCACCCTATTGGTATGAGTAATCATTATATTGTTGATGATGAAGAGACCACAAATTTGATATGAATGTTTTTAGTTTTTCTAACATTTTTTTGTTAAACATAATAATCATGATAATATTGATGTTGATGAAATATAAGATTCATATTTGATGTTAAATGAAATAGGTATTCAGAATAAGTTTCCTAATACTAAATTGTGTCTTAAGAATAATGTAGGATGATTGAAGTGATTATGTATTGTAATTGATGAATTATTTAATATGAATCATGAAATTTATATGGATTGTATAATATATTTTTTTATTAAGGATAATAATGAATATTATTAATAGTCTAAATGACCTTGAAAATTGATAATATGATTTTATATATACATATTTGATAAATTTAAAAAGAGATTATTCTTGTTTTATATGATAATGCATGGAATTCTAGTTTTCATTCAGAGGAATAATGAATTCTAGTATTAAAGGTGGATATGATGAAAAATTACCATAAATTGGATTTACATGTCCTGTACCACATACACGACATGTATAACTCATTCCCATCATGCATCCAAGGCCACTGAGTGTCCTATAAATAAAATTCTTTACACAAATCTATTACATGATATGTAAAAATCCTTACACAACTTGTGGATTTCATTTTTCAGATAATAACCTAAATATGATCATATACATGACATGTAGTGATTGAATGACATGAAATTTTAAAAGGCCATTTGAGTAAATGATAGGAGTTTACTCAAAAGTGGAAATGTATATATAAATTACATGATTTGAAGTCGACATAGAAGACATTCAAATTTTGGGAAATAGTTCACCTAAGCATGTACACAATGTAAATTACATAAATATCATAAATATATCAAGACTATTAATATTCTCATTTCTCCATCATTTATGTAAGAGACAAACACATTTCCTTGCATTCATGTTCATTATTAATTTCTTTTATTTTCCATTAGTTGTCATTCCAAACCTATTTCAATTCATTACATTAATAGTACTAGAAAATTATTTTTATTTTTTATCCATTTGACACTCTGTATACATATGTAGTAATACTATTTCCATTATCGACATTTGTTTAAACACAATTCCCTAATATTCATTATCACTTTCATAATTCCTCAAATTATATTCATTCATAATGAGTTTTTGATTGCTTGTTACTTTTTTTGATTCTGGTTTTTTCTCTCATTCATTGATTCTTCATTTAGAATTTGTATTTGACTAGTTTTGTGTTTTTATTATTTATTTAACATTGATTATTTCTTATTTGAATCATACATGGCTTCTTTATGAACTGTTTCTTCACTATGTGTATCATGTTTTTTATTTCCTTACTTTTGATCCTCACTTCCATGCATGGATAATCCACTAAATCTTAGGGTATCAGAGTCGGGGTGTTTCTAAAAATAATTCATATATATATTGAACCCATTTAACCCTATGGATAATAATTTGGTTAATAATAATTGTTACTCACACTATTTTACACAACCACGACTATGGGATGTGTAATTGAATGAACGTAACCTAATTAGAGTTGACCAAGACTCTAATAATTAGCTTATGATTATTTTATCATAGAAACCAATTATTATTCAACTTAGTTGTCAAAAATACCTTGAAAATGGGATAATTGTTGCATAGATAGTTCCAACGGGTTTAACTAAAAAATAGTGGTGTCATTTTCAAAAATTTACAACATATGTTATTGAACTATCCAATGCTAAATCTTGGATTGTCTTCAGTTATTATCCCTAAAATTGACCCCATTAGATTACTCTACTAATATAACTAAACACTAAAATACATAGATTTTTTTATGAAAACATGAATAGAAAATATGAGGAATCATTCTAAAAGGTTTTATTTGATTGGATACCGAGTTTCTATTATATCTCATGGGTTTGACCTGCCATCACCAATATTCTATTCCCTTTTTGTAATTATAGTTTCAGACTATAAATTCAAATATTATTTCCTACGAAAAAAATCAATAATTGATGGTGGAACCTCATTTTTTTCATCATTTCAGGGGATTGATATTTGTCATGAAAAATGAAATTTAGATTGTCACTAAATTACCTCTCCCACGCCACCTTTCTTCTTTTTCATATATATTTTCCATTTTAAATTTTCATCCATGAAGAAATGGTGTGCTATATCTCTCTTTATCTCTCTCTCTATTCTTAATAGATATTTCATGTTCCAATTAACCTTGTCCCGCTAAAGAGTCAGGGATTCACAAGAATAAAATCTCTTTGATCACGAGATAGATTTATTACATTCTATATTACCCCAATTTTAAATGGTTTCTCATAGAGATATGGCGCCACCACTCCATGAAAACCTAAAAAATATGAAATAAACATCACATGGATATCAAGGGGAGTGACTAAAATTATAGGGGTTCATTATATTGGATTTCAAATTACTATCTATTAGTGGTGTTGTTCTCAACATTGTGCGCCCGCTGATTTAGGAATACAGTTTTGATATTATTCTGAGACTCATTCACATGATCCAAAACTTCGGTACGTTTAGTATAATTCAAAGTAAAGACTCCAATGAACATATCTAGAATTTATGAGAGGTTCTCAGTGCATTTCACAACTATGTTGTATCATCAGAATCCATTCGATTATGATTTTCCAAATCTCCATGCATAATATTTCCATGTATTGGCTTCAAAATCATGATCTCGACTTATTCACGTATTGAAATGAATTTTAAAATATATTCCAAGAAAAATTATTCCCACGAATATGGACTACAAATTTCTGCAACAACATTCATAGCATCATTTTGGAGAATTGAGAATTGATGTGGAATGTATTGGAGATATTCAGGGATCTAACTCATATATACCTATATCATGAACTAGATATGTGGCTATAATTATGTAAATTTTACCTAGAACCTCATATTATTATATATACAATGGTATATATTTATTTTGTGTATTAATAAAGCCCAAAATGCCATAAGATGCCCAAGAGATTCTGGATAATGTATCCCACAATATTAGTTTGTGATAATGTGATAGTAGACTACCCCAATAGAGAATTCATCAAGTGGGGGTAGACATCTTTCGTGGTGTCTCGAGTAGAGGCTTTGACAATGATTCTAGATTCCTTCTAATTAAATGTTGTGTAACCTCCCCATCCTACTTAAGAAATGCAAATTTAATTTTTTGAAATGTGTGGGGCCTAGAATTCTTACCAACACTACAACGAATGGGTAGAAGAACCACAATATCAAGATTAAACTTATAATAATTATAATAAATAAGGCAAAAAGTAACAAAAATCCTAGAAGTATCAACACAAAACTATCATTAATGACTATATCATCTACCAAAGTATAAAAATAAAGGTTACTTTCTACAGATGAGTGGATAGATTCCCGCATGAAATTTAGTATCACCCCGGTACCCACCCCATGTAGTAGATCCTCAACCAAAACATCAATTCAAAAAACCATTTCCTAGAGCTTAATAGTTTCCAATTTATTTGAAATAGAAATTCTAACATGATCCACCAATTCCACAACATCACAAACAAATTTTCCTTATGAGTATTGAAAACTTACTCACTATAGTCATTCAGAAAGTGGATTGAAGGATGAAATCTCAATAAACTGATATGAAAAACCACAATGTTGTACTGTGAATCATGGGCAATAAAATGGGGAATATATATATTAATTTATCTAATCAACTAAAGAATATTACTCATGGTAGTACTGAATCTCATCCAAGAGAAGGGGCTAATTCTATAGTTTATAGAAGTGAAAATGTGTGGGATTTTCATGAAATAGGATGAGTTGTTAATAATCCGCTAAATAAATATGATAAATATGTTCAAGAGAAAAACTCAAGATTGAACTATTTGAGAAAGATCCTATTGAAAAATATCTGGAAAATGATGATTCCTACAAATAACCTCCACCAAATAAGACTCGTATCTTTTTTTCATAATGGTTGCAATAATGAAAAAAGGAGGTGCAATATAAATAATTATAAGAGATGTCAAAACAATGGATTATCAATTGTCTATTTGAAGAGGAAATTTATCATGTACCCTATATGTATGACTCTTTAAATACATTATTTTGATATGAAAAGAAAAAGGAAGACAATTAAGTTATCTCTCTAAATTAAGATTCTTCCACTGTTGATCAATGGATGTTTCCTGAAAAAATGTGAGAACCTAGGAAGTTTCTCAATTCCATATACCATAGGGAGTTATAATTTTGAAAAATAATAGTTAAATCTAGTAAAAAGTATCAATCTATTTCCCATGAGTGTTTATAATAATTTGGGTCCTGGAGAAATAAAACCTAAATATTTGGAACTCCAGATTTTTGAAATATCAGTCAATTATCCTCATTGATTTCCCAAGGAAATGTAAGAAAAAGTAAAAAAATTATTTTATGTTCTGATTCCCTCATCATGGACATGGAAGGGGAAGGTGGTGATGCATTAATTTTAGGAAGACTATTTCATAACACTGGAAGGGAGATTATTGATGTGAACCAAGGAAGAATTATTTTTAGAGAAGCTAAATATCAGGTTGTGTTCAATTTGGTTAAATTTACTAATAATACGGATGTATTGCTGAATTTTCAAGCTAACTCACTCACAATTAAGGTAAATGATCATGTGACTAGTGAAGATGAAAATAATAAACTACTTCATATTGTAAAATGACCTTGGAATTACAAGAATTAAAATTTCAATGCAATTATGATAAGGGATTCCATCCCACCTTTTATCTCATCATTTTTCAGGAATCATTCAAAATGGGGTATCAAATCAAAGTTAGATTTTTCTAATTCATGAAATTTCTAACTCTAGACAATATATAATGTGCTAAAAGGGAATAAAAATATATTTATTTTGATTTCAGAATTTTAAATCATGTTTTTATAATATTTATTTTATTTTTTGTTTCATTCTTTTTTATATATTGTACTTGAAAATCAGTATACTCACCATTCATCATTAATATGAGATTTTTTATTTACTATTCACTTTTTTAAACTTCACATTTAACTTATTTCATCTTATTTAAACCTTGTGGACTATTTTTTTATCATATTTATATTTTTCTCATTCTAATAATGAAAGTAGGTAGCTAAATTTAAAATCACCAGCTCTCAGGTTTCCCCTAGAAATGAACCTAATCATTAAAATCATTCAATTATCTAAATTAAATTTCTTGAACCCATTTCAATTTTATCTTCTATATATGGGATATCTCTCCCATGGTATTTTCCAAGATAGTTCAGACACTATCTCCTTTTATGTGTTAGAGAATATTTACAAAGCATTATTTTCAAAACACGTTAATTATTTCATATTTCCATTTATCTAGGATTAAATTTTCACTAAAATAATTGATGAAACACGAAAAATTATTACACCCAATTAAATAAATGACAACATTGAATAGAAAATTGTAGAAATGAATGTTTAACTTATATTTAGTTTTTTAGCATGATTACTAAGGTTAGTAATATAATTCAAATTCTAAATTTTTTAAATTTACTTTGAATAAATTATTAAATAATTATATACCATGATTTATTTCTAGTTATTTTGGTATACTTCCATTCTCGAGAGGATTTGGGGACCATGATTTCATATATTGTTTCTATGAATATTTCATCCGAGATACATAGGGAATGTAAACATGTTATAACTATCATGGAGGTATTATTGAGTCTATGGTTGAACAAGTAAACTATTGTCATTACTTAGGAATACATTATTGATCCATGTTTTCCAAATATCATTATTAAATTTTGGCTTATTTAGTCTATATTATCAATTAATAACATTATTCAGATGGCTCTGTTTTATACCAATTTTCCCTTCATACCTATCTCTTCTTATTATGCATGATTATAGTCAAAACATGTGTGGTATAATTTTCACTACTTATGGCCATGAGATATTGTCACCAATGGGATGAAATATAGAAAAATAACTAGACTAATATGATGTGTTCTATGATTACATTGGGAATTTTCTGTACCAATTATGTTCATTTAAAAAAATATAGAATGAAAAGAAAAAATGATTTTCATTTCTATATAAGATGGTCAAAAATCACTATTTCCAATCAAATGAATCACCTTATTTATCATATGTGTTTAGGGTACGAATGTGATATCTGTTCAGAAAATGACTTTTGAAAATTAATGAAAAAAAAAAATAGAATAACGTGGTAAAGTTCTGATACATACTTGATATGTTAATAGATACACATTGAGTTATTTAGAGAATTGACACCATTTGAACATTGAATAATTACTTAATTTCACTATTTATGTTTATAATTAATTATAATATATATATTATCATCCTAGTGAAATTTTATTTTCAATTAATACCCACAAGCCTCCAACCTCAGAGTCATTATAACCATTTATATTTAAGCCTGCATGATAGATTTTGTTTTTATCATTATGAAGTGGATATTATATATATAATGAATTCCTATATTAAGGGTCTTGTATTTAGGGTATGAGAATTAATCTACTAACATTTTTCCTAGAATTATGAGAGATAATTAATTTGATATTTATTGAAAAATCAATACAGGATTTCTAGAATAGTTGTGAAATTGTAATATAAAGAGATAAATAATATGTATAAATTATTAAACTATTTTTCATGACTGGTTTTCTCTACATGTTTGATTATGGAGGACTGAATTTTTGTTCGTAGACATAGTTTTAGTTTTCTAATTGTAATAAATGTTTCTTTTAGAAAATTTCTTTTGGAATCCGTATTCAGATTTTTTTTCTTGTGGACAAGAAATTGTTCATATGTGAGATAATTTGATAAGAGGAATTTATATATACATATTACATAAATTAAATAAGAAATTACTCATTATTTATTTGATTATATTCTAGGTTTTGGATTGTATTCTCATGAATTAGGAAATATGGACTTAAATGAATAAATTATGAAAATGTGACAAAAGAAGTATTTACTGGTCATGTACAACATACCAGATGTGTAAACATCATTCAAATCATTCATGCAAGTCCACCGACAAGCCCATGATTCCCGACCATGACATTAATCTAGTTCATGATGTGTAAACTCATTACTGAATTTATGGATGTCAATGATCATAATCCCTCCAAATGTTGATCAGAAGCACAAAGTGTATATAATACATGATGGGAAAAGATATAACGCTCGCATAGCCATAGACATGAGACTATTATTTGGTGTGAAATTTCAATCTCAATTAAATGAAGTGTAACCAAATTACATGAATTTCATATGTCCGAATAGTGGTCACATTATATATTACATGAAATTAATGACTTACAAGTCATCTACTTCATAGGAATATTAATATTTTGAGTTCTCCTCTATGTATATAAGGGAGAAATACTTTTCATTTATCTCATTTTCTTATATAGTTTTCTCTCCTTTTCATTTTATTTCATTTGAGACCCATTTAAATTCATTACATTAATTATTTTAGAAAATATTTTTTTGTTTTCTAATTATTCCATGATATTTCTACATATGATTCAACCATGATTCAATTCTTAATGACGGTTTCAACATAGTTCTCTATTATTCATCAATGCTTATTTCATTCATTAAATGTTTCTTTATATTAATTGAGTTTATTGATTGATTATTACTTGGTTTGATTCTATTTTTTTCATTTTTTCATTTTTTTATTAATTATGAAGAGGTATTTGATTTGGGTTGTGTTGTTATTAATATTTTTTTATTACATGTTTTAATCTTGGATTTCTTCTATATAAACTATTTCTAAATTACACATAGCATGTTTTTTATTTCTATTCTTTTTATCATCACCACCATGTGCATCTAATCCAAACAAGGTTAGGGGTCTAAATTAGGGTTGTTTCTGAGCCTAACGAATTTATAGATTATTCCTTGGTTACCTTATATCTCGTAATTAGTATACGAAAAATTTTCATTAAATTATTTTTCACAACCATGGCTATGGGAAGTGAAATAAAACATACCTAACAAATTGTATTTGATAAGGGCTATGGCCATTATCCTATGAGACATTCTACAATGAATTCAATAATAAATCAACTCAGTTCTGAGCTCTACCCTTAACATGGGATGCATTCCATAGATGTAGATACAATTGGTTTGACCAATACATGTTTCATTGTTTTTTCACCTCTTCACATCCTATGACGTAGGACTATACCTAGGTAAATCTAGGATTATCATCTATCAAGAGCCCTAAAATTTACCCCAATCACTTCATTTATTAAATAAATTAAAATCCAAACTACATATATGTAGTTAAAAACAAAAACAAAGAGTGAAAGTGAGGAATATATCAAAGGAGTATTTTTCAATTTTTATGTTGACCTTCCAGAAGTCCTAATGGGTTTAACCATTCAATGAGACATTATTACACAATATTAGTAAGTGTAGTTTGAGATTATTGTTTTCTAATTTAATATCTCTCTATGAGACTTCAATGATGCATGTGGTAACATAAAAATTTGATTTAGTGGTAATGTAATTTTTTATGGAAAATATCTTATTAATGGAAGATAACGCATATTAATTTTGTAAGGTAATGTAAAAGGTATTAAGATTGGATAAAAAGAAGATTAAAATGGTAAATTGGATAATATTTATTTCCTTAGATCTAATTAATTATTTGTTGATGTAGTGGTTTATGTAATAATTTATAGAGATTAAAACATTACTGGATCAATAGATTATGTTTAATAATATATGGGTTTATTCAGTGATAGATGAATCAAGTTTTTTTTCCTTGATTTATTATGGTAATTCTGTATATTACCATGATATAAGAGAAAATATTACCAAAGTATTAATATATTTGGTATGTGACCATTAAAATATACTTAATAATTTTTTGAGGATTAATTTTTAGTTTAGTTTGGAAAATTTTGTGACCTTCATTATATGTATTTAATTTTGGAGGGTTAACAGGGCTAATTTTTTTTGGAATGATTACAACTAAACATTTCAAGAGTTTTTAGAGGTTAATATATGAGAAATAGACAATTATTTGAGGAAGAAAAACCTTTAATTTATCTTCGATTAATTAATTCCATTTATTCTAGGGTCCCTAGTGGGCTCTTAGAGGAAACAAGTGTGTCTGAAGATTGTATGAATCTTGATGATATTGAATTTGGAAATACAAAATTCAAGCCACATTGTTAGTATAAACTGAGCCACCCAAGCAACACTTTTTTATTAATCCATATAGACTTTTTCATTATGCATCATAGGGATCAATGTTTTTTACTCACTGTTTGACCCTATACTAAAGAATGTTAAACTTTTCTCGCTTATGAGACAATGGGGTTTTACATGGGATTCTCATTGTTAGTCAAACAATGTGGAAACCCATTTTATGAGTCACCTGAGATAGTGATTGGTGCATGGTTGGAACCTTGTTTGGCTAATCGTGAGGCCAAACCGTGCGACTCCCCGAATGGTGGGTTAATAAAACTTTCACCCTTCAATGAATTAAATTTTTAATCCTTCTCCATTTTGTTTATTACCTTTAACTTCTATCCATTATACCTCATATTGATAGCTCTAATGGAATCCTATCCTAGTAATTTTTTTATCTCTCCAATCTAGTCTTCGATTCCATCTTTATCAGCCTCATTGGATATCCTTCTATGAGTTTTTAATTATTTATTCTTCTTTCTTAATTTTTAATTAATTTCACGAAGGACTTGTTTATTTATTTATTTTTGATAATCCCCCTTTTAAGGGATATGGGGGAACTCTTTCAAGGACCATATTCATAGAGATTATATGACCTTAATGTCTTGGACATTACATGACCTGTAGGTCAGAGATTATACAAAATATAACTACTTGTAACTACACCTACCCATTTTCTACATTGTGATTTCAACTCCCCAACTTTGCATGGTTGATCAGCTAGGATTCCCGTTCAAGCATAGGTTTGTCCCAATGGAAATTTTTTGTTGTCTCTTTCTTACAAATACATTATCTTTCTATTTGATGAATTTTATTTCCCTGAATCATTATCTAGACTCTGGTCCTTTTAGATATTTCCTAGTCCATTATGAAAATTTTGATATGTCTCGCAACCCATGAGGTGGCCTGAAAGCCTTACTAGGCCAAAGGCCATAGGTGGCCTGAATGGCTTGAAGGACTCTAGCACCAAACTGGTATCCCAAAAGCCTAAACAGATAAAAAGTTATAGCTACTATAATGATGAACAATAACTTCTACCGTACCTACTAAAATAGTTATACATGAACCTCAAAATTATATTTCTACCCAAATTTGAACTTATGTTCTTTGGATGCACATGTCGAGTCCTCACCATTAATGATTAGGCTATTGTACATTTCATCATTTTCCTTTATATGGATGAGGGTATTGTTGTGCCAGATTTATGATCTATTTTCATGGAATTCATTTATTCATCCATTTTCATTTTATCTGGATTGAATCATTGGATGAGACTAGATGAGTACTATTCATTGAGAATAAGGTATGTGGTCTATAAATTTTCATTTAATTTTTTGTTGTTTATAGTTTTATTCCATTGTTTTACACATCGGGCCTTCCATGAGTTGATTCAAAATTTAATAATCCTTGAGTTAGATGTTGAATTCTTGTTTAGAACTATAGTTTTACCCTTATATAATGTTGCATATTGTTGAAATCAACCAGAATCTTCTAGGGGTGGTTTCTATCCAATGAATGAAAAAAATACACCCTAGGGATAAGTTGAGATTTCTATTTCTTTTAGGGAAATTTAATATGTTAGTAAAAATAATTGTGAAATTATGTGATAACCATAAAAAACCATGCAATTTTTAGATGAATGAAACGAAATGCTTAATACCATGGCCTGTAAATAATTATGAATGGATTAGTGAAATTAAAAAAATAACTAGTATATGAAATTTTTAATGACTTGGTTATGTTTATAATTGAGGGTAATCAGTATGGTAGTGAAGACCATCATAGATTCCAAAGACATTTCAACTCCATGTTTCTAGCTTACATATTTGCCTTATATATTTCATACTTTAAGGATCCAATATATTTGGATTCATTAGACGTTTATACTATATATATCTAATGTAATTATCTTACTAGGATTCCTTGTACATTTATAATCCTTTGATATGAAAAAATATTTGGATTCTTTTGAAATTCCTACTTATTTGATCTAAAGACCTAACTAGGATGCCTAAGATATTTATACTACAAGGATTTAGATATTATGTTATGATTCCATAGACATTTATTCTCTTAGGATCTGATGACCATAGTAGCTATCATTGGATATTTATACTCTTTGGATACAATGATAATTTTAGGATGCCAATTAAATTTATTCACCATAGATAAGATTTAGTTTGTTTAATTGACTCACAAGTATGCCTTTTCCATTTCTAATCTTGGGATCTAGTTTACCTAATTAAATAAGCATACATATGTGCATTTTAATTTTCTGTTGATTGGATCCTAACCTATGTACACTTGATACATGATTACTCATTATATTCCATTGTTGACGATTCATCGACATGTTTTATACATAATGAATATGATTTAATTTTATACTAATTGGATCCTGACCCACGTAAGCTGGATACATGATTACTCAGTATAACCCATTGTCAATGATTCATTGACATGTTTTACAGATAATGAATATGATTAAATTTTCTACTGATTGGATCCAGACCCATGTATGTATGATACAGGATTACCCAACATATTCCATTGTCAATGATTCATAGACATGTTTTAAAGATAATGAATATGTTTTAATTTTCTACTGATTGGATCTTGACCAATGTACGCTTGATACATGATTACTCCCCATATTCCATTATCGATGATTCATTGACATGTTTTTTATATAATTAAAATGATTTAGTTTTATACTGATTGAATCCTAACCCATCTATGCTTGATACATGATTATTCAATATATTCTATTGTCGATGATTCATTTACATGTTTTAAATATCATGAATAAAATTTATTTTCATGATCACTATAAGACTATATTTAATGAAAAATATCAGTTCTATTATTATTAAATGTACTCATGTTATATCAGCACACTACTTCAGCTTATATGAACCAAATGGACATGTTATAGAATGTGTTGGTTTTGGCCTACATAGTTTAATCTCACACCCTATTTGGGATGTCGTTATGTACATGGATAGTCTTCTTGGATTCAATTAGGGATAGGGGATAACTATTGGTTATTGATTCTTGAATGATTGTTGCATAGGATTAAGGGAGAAAAACACCAGGATATGGATCTTGAAGCTATATAATGATTCCCCATTTCACTTTTTTTTTTCTTTTTATACATGTATTGCGTTGAATGAATGTTCCCATGTATCACTTGTCTTTGTTATACAATTCCATGATCATCATTTTCATTTCAATTTGATGAAATAGATTTCATGGTTAGTTATATAATGTATGTTTATTTTTACGATATCCAATTATCTCATATTATTCCACTATTGATTAATATGATTATACCATTTTGCTACACTCAAACTAAGAGGGTAAATTCTCCCAACAATTTTACCATGGACCCTCATAGCAAGTTGGGAGACTCATGAAAATGGGGAGGTGCACGTGAGGAATTGTGGGAAACCAGATTCAGTTTCTATTTATTGTACCACGTATGGGACATAAAAGAGTGGTTTTATAGAGAATTTTTTTTCTTATCATTTACAAATATTAGGTTGTAGATTCGGAATTTTTCATATTTTGGTAATGAATTGTGTAGGGGAGTATCTATCCCATGTAATGGAAAATTCCAATTTTTTCTAGATAAGATATGTTGTTCACAAATTTTTGTATTCTAGTTTTATTGACTTAACCATTGGACGATGCACATGATGTTTTAGGATTATTATGATTAGATATTTTTACCGTTATTATTTTATGGAATGGAAGTGTTACCTCATGAATAATCAAAGGAACTTTATAATTTAAAATTTAATTCATTATTCCATACCATGTTTGAATTACTATATAGACAGATAATGACATGTTTTCAGTGTATTTATTGTTATGTACATTAGATTTTGAAGATGTCTCATGCTGTTAAATGAGAAATAAATTGTTTGTATTAACATTATTTCAAAATTAAATTTAGAAAGTTGACGGACCCTTGTAAATTGGATGTGTTTATCCATACAGTTTAAACATTTGAAAGGCAACCGTTATATAAATTGAAATGATCATAAACAAATATGAATTATTTAATCAATAGTTTCCATTTAATAGGTATTTCAATTTATATATATAGGTTTGTTTATCTATAAATTATAATTGACACTCTATTTAGTAGAACCATGAATTATAGTAGAGGAATCGACCCTGAATTGACCTCCATGGTGGAAAGTATATGGTTTCCCTGGATTTCCATTACGATTTCTATATCACTAAGGCATAGTCTTATGAGTATAATGAGGGGTGTGACTTGTATATAAGAAGCCTTGTACCAATAATATTGTTATACCCATTATCATATTTTTACCATATATCTTCTTAGTCATGTGCTGTGAATTTTTAGATATATGCCACCATGATGGCCTCTAGTTGTGCACCAGGAGGGTGACAATGACCATGATCCAAAGGTGGCAGGCCTTGGGATCATGTAGAACCTCAAGTAATTCTAGTTTTGAAACGTCCTCTTATGATTGATTTGGGTATTTATTCCTAGTTTAGATAAGGTTTCTTATGTTTTATGATGACTTTTCATGGAGCCCTGAGAAATGCCCTAACTATGGCAGAGTTTATGTGTGTGTTTTAGTATAATAAACCACCCACATTTTCAAGGGATGGTTGTACAATGTATTTTAGATTCATTGATAGTGTATATATAATCAATTGTTGAGTATATTGAGACCCCCTTGAGAGAAGAGTACTGATCGTTACATATATTCTATGTGATTATTACAAGAGATGGTTGGATTTTATTACTCAAATTGATCATCTTCACAATATGTAATTTAGAGCTTTTCATATGGACTTCTATGATTATTTTTATCTTGATATGTTAATGTTTGACAAATACAAATATTTTATGCATCTTGATTAGTGTATATAATCATCCACGGACAATTATATCCAATTTATGGAGATCCAACATTTAACACATATTCTGTTAAGTTGCGAGTTTTCAAAATTTAGGAAATTTAAGGATGGTATAAGGTATGACATTTGATCACTGGTGAAGGTCATTTGACCTGCATTCCAATCTGAAAGATTAAATCTGTTGTTTACTACTAAATGTATCCAAACGGAAGTTAGTGGAGAGGATAATGGTATATTAGCTTATCATCCTAATAGTGTGGTTTTAGAGGTTGAATAAGCCGTTTTGATACATATCATGATGAGAATTCCATCTAGATCAAGGGTGATGGTATTTTGGTTTTCATTCACCATTGTGGTAGGTATGGACACAAGAGGAGACAATGTGATTGATACCCAATTATTAAACAGGACTACATTAGGATAATCCATCAATAGTGGTATTGGATATCCATTCCACTACCATCCTATGAGAGAGGGTCTACACTGAATCCACATTCAAGAGAAGGATCAAAAGCTTTTCATTAGGCATAGAGGTGGAGTGTGACCATTTGGTCAAGGTGACGTGGTAGTTGTGGCCTGCGTTTCCAGAAACCATATTGTAATCTATAGTAGAGAAAACATCCAATGTGTAGTTAGGTGATATATCTGGGTCGTGGATCTGGCCATATGTATAGAGTAATACCATTACATGAGGAGTAGAGTTCCAGAAATTCTACACAAAGAGGTACTTTTCTGATAGCCACTATGTTAGTATATTCTCTTTTTTATACATGTGCATCTCATTCATTTATATTTGTTCATATTAGGGAGAGTATAGGGATGAAAGTTCATTAATTTTTTGGAATGATGGAAATCAATTATTCATTGGGGATTTAGTCGGAGAGATTATGCCAATGAATGGAGTTCTCCTTGAGTTAGGTGGGTGCAACTTCTTATGAGACCTATTTTTCCTCGAGATTATAGTGTATGACATCATTCTTGACATGGAATGATCAGTTACCAATCATGCTTCTATTTACTTATATTGCCTAAGGGTGAACTCAACATCACAAAAGGGATGATATTTTATTCTATTGGATTAATGGAATATCTATGTGAGCTGAGCTATACCTGAGGTTCATGGACTGGGAGAGATAACAACCCATATTGGTATCTTATATTTTCAACATCAAGGTCATAATCATGAAGATTTCCATCTAGTAGTTGATCATTTCATTGATGTTTTCCCAACTGACATATTAAGAATAACATATGAGGGATAGGTAGAGTTTCTAATCAAGTTAGTTCCTTGTGTAGGATCGGTATCCATTCCTCCACTCATGATGACTACTACTATGATTAAATATCATAATCAGAAGCTCGAGGAGAAGGAAGTGATGTGTTTTATTTAACCGAGTGCTTATTTATTGGTCTTTTCAATACATTGCACCAAGATGGAAGATGGAGCACTTCATTTATCTATGGATTAAAAGAAATTGAACTGGTATATGATTTTGAACCGGTATCCTTTTCCTCAAATAGATAATTTCTTCAACATGATTTGAGGAGATAGATTATTATCATGATTGATCATAGATTAGGCCACTATTAGGTGTATGTTAGACCAATAGTAAAACCTTGTAAAAGATTTCATAGAATATTTGGATTGTCTGAGTATTTTTTTTATCCATTTAGTCATAAGAAAGTACAAAAAGTTTTCATGGTACTAATTACCTAGGTTGTACATCCTTATATAGATTCATTTCTAGTGGTATTCATGGAAGATATCTTTGTGCATTCTCACACAATATAAGACCATGACAAACATCTTATATCATATTAGATAAGTGAGAGTTCTTTAATTATATGCTAATCTCACAACGTTACACTTTTGGATGGATAAAATTACCTTCCTCGGTCATATTATCTCATAGATATGTGTATCAACTAACATAGAGAAGGATAAGGTTTTAGATCCCTAGGAGCATACCGATGACATCGTTGGTATATTGTGTTTATTTTTGGATGTTGAATATTACATGTATTTCATTCAAGACATATTATGTTAGAAGCACCTATTACGAGGTTGACTAAGAAGGTTGTGAAGTTCACATGTTATGTAGCCTACAAAATCCTTTCTGAAGCTCAAAGATAAAATAACATTAGAATAGATCATGATTATTCAATATTTTAGAATTATCTACATATTATATTGTGATGAATTATGTTTCAGGCTAGGAGATGATCTTATGTAGAGGTTGTGAGTTGTGTTGTACATGTCTTTTCAATTGAGGCCACATGAGAGGATATTCATGATGCATGATCCCAAATTGTCCACTATTTTTCAGTCCTATCACCGTTATTGGAATTATTTACTAGGGGATCCTTTTTTGTTGTATTCAAACAAAAAAAATACACAGGTTCATTATTAAATTGTGTGAGTTGAATCTTAGGAAACATAGGTCGGTTGAATACCTAAATTATATTATTCTAAAGCATTGATATATTATTGGAATGAGAAATGTAGTTTCTGATTCCCAAGGTTTGAGAAATCAGAATCTGGTGATTCAGGAGGCCAATAGAGATTGTTATCATATTGAATTGTTTTTATAGATTCATTTGATGGATTTGGACTATAATGGAATATATATACTTGCAACATTATCAATGTCCTCTTCAATTCTGGATAGAGTGAACATGAGGAAGCTATCATATTCTAAGGTCTTGGCCTATGGAAGAGTATTGTAACTGATGACTCACCTTCGTGTTGGGTTGATGATTATAATTACAAATTATATATTCATGAATTCATTTTGATATATACAGATGTTTGGGATAAGTTTTTGTGAGAGTCGCATGCCACTATATGGGAAGTGCATCCCAGTCTTAACAAGATGTATCATGACTTACACAATCAAATACTCATGGTTGGTTATGAAAAATGAGATATCTAGGTGTGTTAATCAGTGTTACACATGTTTATACAAAATGGCAGAGCCCAAGATATTATTGGGGATTTTATAGATTTTTCAAATTTCTATGAAGAAATGGGATGACGTCACAATGCAATTCATGATGATATTTCATAGATCACCTTGGGGAAATTACCCCATATGTGTGATAAAAGAATATTTCTCGAGTATAAGTTCTATGGAACAATGATCTTGTATAGGATGATACTTGGGACCTAGAATCCAGTTCTCATGCCTATTGGTTGGAGATATTATTACATGATGATCTTCCACCCTTTGAATACAAATTCATGGAATAATTACATTAAGGGGGAAATATTTTTATTAAACTGAATCTTCTTTGATGTAAAAAAAATTTAATGTTCTACTAAATTATTTAATTTATTCATGATGGGATTACCAATTTATTCAAAATGTAAATAAAGGTGTATGGGTCCTATATAGATCATGATCCATGATATTTAGGAAAAACAATTAGATCACATGGTTTGTAAAAATCATGATACCTAGACCACATTGATTGATTACACAATGACCGGTTTTTTAGTGTGTAATTGAGGGATGAATGATTTTCACTAATCGTGATACAATCAACTCATTGATATGTGAATTTTATTAGTCATGAGACTGAGGGGATTCATAAGGACTATGTACATTTAGTCAAACATTGTGTCCAGTCCATGTGAGGGGTCTCTTAAGACATAGTTGGGCACAAGGTTGGAACCTAGTTTGGCCAACATTGTAGAAAATACATGAGTACCTTTAAATAATGTGTAAATGTAAATTTTACCTTGAACCATTTCAATGATTAACCCCCCCTCCATTTTTCCTTATTTAATATTGTGTATAACCCTTCTCCCTCACATCGACAACCCCCATGGAAGAGTAACCTTAGATTTATCATATCTCTCTAATATGGTCTTTGATTCATTAATTATTTGTCTCGTTGGGTAACTACTAGTTATTTATTCGTTCCTTAGGATTATTAATTATTTATATTTACATCAATGGTTCTATATTTTTGTGATATCATATTCCCTATTTCATGGGTGTTCATCAATTATTCCATTTTCTTATGATATGGACTAAATTAGTGCCTAAGATTTGATGAGTGTGTGGTCTATAAAATTTCACTAAAAATATAATTTTTATAGATATTTTTGGATTTTTGTTTTCTAGAACATATTATAATTTCTCCCTAAATTAAAAATCATTGAGTTAGATGTTATATTCATTCATTAGACATTTCTTGGAACCCTTATATTAGGTTGTTTGTTATTGAAAACATAGTGAACCACCCATGGCCTAGGTTCCATCATTTGAATATAAATAATCCACCAAAGGGTTGAGTTTTGTTTTCTATTTATTTATGGGAAATTGAATGTGGTAATAAAGCTAACTGTTAATGGTTTTGAGAACCTTATAGAACCTTGTCATTTGTATGTGAGAGGTATGAAATAGCTCCTCCATTACCATGCGTATGATTTTTATGTGATTAGTGAAATAAATAAATAAATGGTTTAGGAAATGGTGAAAAAATGGTTATGATAATAATGGGGAGTCTTTTGAATGGAATTGATGACCCACATAGATGTCAGAGACATTTATATTCCATGGATCATGCTTCCTTTGATTCTATGAAAAATTTTAATCAAATGATTCAGAATATTAGGATGCCTAATACATTTATACTCCTTGGGAAGTATTTCATTTGCTTGTTATGATGAATTGTACATTTCAAATCCCTGTATTTGATGACAATATTAGGATGCCTTGTATATTACTACTCCTTTGATCTGACAAATGTTCTAGAATTTAATGAACATTTATACTCCTTGGATCTAATGACCATAATAGTACACTATGGAAATTTCTACTCCATGGATGAGATGACCATATTAGGATGAGTTGGAATTTTATACTCCTTTGATATATCAATCATATTAGGATTATTTGGACATTTCATATCCTTGGATCCAATATATATGATATAATTGACTCACCAGGGTGGATTGGAAATTTCAACTCCGTAGATCAAGTTTTCTAGATTTACTTAGAATACATGGATTACATGGACAATTTTAATCCTTGGGATCCTGTCCTATGTATGATTGATACAATATTACATGGAGAAGGCCATTACCGATGATGCTTTTCCCTACATTACATGTAGTTATAATGATTTAGTTTCATGATCATAATTGTACTTAATAGACTACACAATATCACATATAATATTATTAATTATTTTCCAACTATATTTGTACAACTATTCAGAATATAGACCGGACTTGTTATAGACACCATTGGTGGTGGCCTACTTAATGTTATCTCGTAGCCTTTAGGGCTATAATTGGGTACCCAGACATAATTAATCGATGCAGGTAGGGATATGTGAAATCACATGCTTTATGATTCTTGATTTATTATTTCATATGAGCATGGAAGCACATGATTGTTCTATTTCTTTAGATGCAATCTGAAGATAGTTCATTTTTTGATATTTTGTAATTTGGAGACATATATTATACTAGATGCCTATTTCGATGTATCAAATATCTTTTTTATATTATGCCATGATCATCATTTGTATATGACACTGTTGGATGGGATTACATTTCTATTAATACGAAAAATATATGTTTTCTAGTTGTTCTATCTCCTCATATTCTTTATCTATCGATTGATATGATTATACCATTTTTCAACACTCTTATTATGTGGTTATATCTTCCCATCATTCCACCATAGACCTACGCTACTAGTCATAATCTTCTATCATACGAGGAGGCGCACATGGGGCCATATAGACAACTTGGTTCAGTTACAATTGAGTATAATAGGTCAGGAACATCGCATAATGTATTAAATTTCATTATGAATATTTATCAGCAATGGATAACAATTTTTAACCTTTATTTGAGTGCATATAGATATAAGTACTAATCAATATGTTATTTGGATTTTATTTAGTTATTAAGATATGAAATAAATTTAATTCTTAAGAGAATGATGATGTTTACATTTGTCATGGAACAACTAAAGGATGAATATATGCCTATGAAATAAAAACGAAACCCACTAGATACATTTACAAATGTTCTAAAACAAAATGGAAATGGAATTCTCCAATATCGTGAAAAGGAGCATAAAGAAAATATAGTTCTAGTATCATAATCTATGATGATATCATTGATCTTTTTCATGCCACATTGGTTAATATATTTGTTGTCTTTAACTTTCTTATAACCATGTTCTCTATCACTTTCCATGTTTTTTTGAATGATCGTTTCTTAAACTATGCCTTTTTCACCTCCCACTTATGTTCTCATGTTTGGAAACCTAGTATGTTTTATTCCAGATGACATTCAAGAATCCTTATTTCATTTTCATGAGAGAATATTATTAACCCTTTTTACAATGTGGTATTCAATGAAAGATTTTTTAAATGATAAACCATTGATTATTGGACAATTTTGGGGGGAAAATAATTTTATGGAGGGTAGAATGTGACACCTTGAGATTTTGGGGAATGCATTTTTCAAATAATATTAATGTTTTTGAAATATTTATTTACATTATACCACAAACCAGATCTGGTCACCATAAAAATTGGCATTTGGCCTGACCCATGGAAAGGCCTGAAGAGTATTCTCTATCCAGATAGGCTGTAACCAGTTCATGGTATCATAAAAAATGGTTTGGGAAAAATTTACATGTGTTATCACACATATAACAACAAATAATGAAGAATAAACCCAATCTGAAAATTCATACCAAACAAGCCTTAATTAAAATTCAAAACTAAATTCAAGGTTTTAAACATGACTAAATATGTCAAAAACTACTTAATGTATTGGAAAATACATCCCAATGTCCACCACATGACAAGGGGTCATCACCAATGATTCGTCTCCACAACACTCCACCACGGACGGAACTAACCACCCAAACCACCATATCTAAAGGCCTTTAGCTTACCTATGATAAAAATAATCAAGAATAATTACAAATAAAGGTGTAATTAAGGTGTGTGCCTAAGGCCAATAAGATACCACCCAATTATATTACATGTGAAAAACATCATAAGATAAAAAACTTGAAATTTTTTATAACAGGAAACAGTAGAAATGATTTATAAAGAATGTATCCTTTAAATGAAAACAATTATGAAAATGTAACATATAAGAATGAATAATTTTAAATAAAAGAAGAATCATATTGAGTTTTTTATCGTAATAAAACAGAGTCTAAATGGATATACCAAGTATTCAATAAGAACTAAACTTAGGAACAACCCTTGGAACTAGATAGTTATGATCCCCAAGTACCTCATATCTCAGTCTGAAAGTAACCATATATATATATATATATATTCTCATGAATGAGACACTAGTAAGGAACATAACCAAAAACTATTGGTCCCCAATCATAAACATTAGAGTTTTGTTAGTGTTGTCAATTTCAAACATATTTATGAAATAGGGCCAAAACCACTCAAGATCACTAGCATTCTAGTACATGCCTTCCCACCTACATACCTAGGATTCTATTTTCTTCCACAAACAAGTTACAAATGATATAAAATAACATTTTCACAAAATACACCCGTAATGGTAATACACACCCAAAATAGTATCTAAACATGTTTTTCACCCTTTGTGAAATTCAATAAACCATATAGAATTTGCATTTAATAGTTTCATGACGTACAACAATGCTTTGCACATAAAATCCATATAAAACACCTCTTTTGAAACCTATTCATACCAAAATCACACCAAACCATAATTTTAAGATCTAAACCATTTAATAATAAAATTTCATGAAGTATAAAACAATCCAAAATGATACTACATGGAACAAACAAGAAAAACAATCATTTCTGCACCAAATTGAAATTTTAAAATCAACCACTTAACCAATGCCAACAAAAATGGGTTTCTAACTAAATAAATGGAATATTTATATTCATAAAACATAAATCAAGAAAATATAACACATTCAGGTATGCTTACAAAAAATTAACCTAGCATAAATATCAGAATCCTCGAATCCTTGTACGAATCATCAACTACAATACTGCCACAAAAAATGGAGATAAAACAAACGTAAAACAATAATATTTGGCCCAAAAAATCAAAATAGAACCCTATATATGAAACCCAATTTTCTGGACATTCGAAACTTCATGGAGGGGGTGAGAGACCTGATTCAAAATGAAGGAACATTATAGAAATTCAAATACTTCAGAAACATTGAATAAATATACCGTAATACACCAATATTTGAATCTCTAAGAAATCAAAATTTAAAGGGAGGTTTGAATAAAGATTAGGACGTAGATTGGGGATTGAAATGGGGTGAAAGAGTAAAAATTTAATGATTCATGAAATAATCAAATTCCCATTACAAATCTAGTTTATTTGAGAAATATTGATGAAATTATCCCTAATCTAGGATGATGATGATCTCCAAATTAGAAAAATGGAACATGGAGGTGCACCTAGGGTTTTTGGGATCGACTAAGTTATGTAATTACTATGAAATGTCATAAATTTCATGTGACATAAAATAAATAAATTAATTCTTTAATGTTGGAAATTAGACCATGGGTTGTCCCGATGCCTGAATAAATAAAAAAATTCCACCTTGATTAGGAGTTTATAAGGGGTACATATAGACATGGTGTTTGGAATATGTTAGGGGTAGCCATGTCGTATTTGGAATGGGTGAATAATGCTAAAAAAATAAGGATTTATAATGAAATAAATTATGTTTTTAAATCAGGAAATGGACTCATGGTTTCTCCCATATCTTGAATAAACCACCATTTTACCATAACATGCCTCAGAAACCACCACGCATAAATCAATATTAGAAATAAAATGAAAATACCACTAAAATATTTCATTCATGAGACAATTATTTCCACAATAATAACATTCCACCCTTGTAAAGTCATCTTGAAGCCTGATAATATAAGTGAAACGGAAACTGCTCGTCGACATAAGACTTCTACTTCCATGTCTCAGGCTCATCAGTCCCATGCAGCCAGAGGACTTGAACTAGAGGAATAGTCATGCCTCAAAGCACTTTTCCATAGGAGTCCACAATATATAGTTGTCTCTCAACCACTGATAGATCTGGTTCCAACTCCAACTCTTCTTAACTCAAAACATGGGATGGGTCCATATTTTATTTTTTTAGTGGAGAGACAAGGAAAACAACATGGATTAATGGAGGTAAAAGAAAATTATTATGCCACCTTATCAATCCTATAAAATATTTGAATAGTTCCCACATGGCATGGTGTTATCTTTCCTTTGTTACCTTGGTGATGATGACCCAAGCGAGGTGCCACTTTCAAGAATACCCGATCACCAACAAAAAACACCAAAGATTGACACCTCAGATTGGAATAAGACTTGTGTCGAATCTAGGCTATCAACAACTATTGTCTAATCAAATGAACCATCTATTATGTCTCCTTAATAATAATCAGACAAAGCTATGGGGTCTCACACACCCCCACCTAATATAAAAGTGATCGACATGGATGACCATAAAGCACCTTGAACGGTGCCATATTGATTGTGGATTGGTAGCTATTTTTTTAAAAAAAACTCTACTAATCACAAATGGGAATCCCATGAACCTTCAAAATACAACACACATGCCTGAATCATGTCTTCCTGAATCTGATTAGCCTGCTCCATTTGACCATATTTTTTAGGGTGGTATGTCATACTCAACATAATCTGTGACCTCAATGCCTTCTGGATGCCTCTATAAAACCGAGGAAAAAATGAGGGTACCTTTCTAAAATGATAGATGATGTCACACCATGGAACCTCACAACTTATTAAATGTACAACTATCCCAATTCCTCCACTTTCTCTGAATCATTGATCGAGATGAAATGTGCAGATTTTTCCAGATGACAAATCACTACCCAAATATCATTCTTCCCCAATGTGTACGAGAAAAGAATACTATGAAATCCAATAAAACCTAATCCCACATCCATATAGGACTGGGTAATGGTTGCGAAAAACTAAAGGACAATTGGTTCTTTACTTTCACCTACTAAAAAGTACAACATCTTGATAAAATGATAGATATGTCATGCCTCATGCATGGCTACTAGAAATGAGGTTGAATATCATAATACATCTTGGTGGAACCCTGATGGACGTCCCACTAAAACTGGTGGCAATCCTAAATCACCATATATCAGAGAGACAAATGAACCACTAAGATGCCCCTAAAGAAAAAGATACCCTCAAGGGATGACGACCAATCAGAAAATGTCTCCCCACCATGAAGAAAATTTATCGACCACTGACATAGCTCATCACTAGGATTATCCCACTAAATCAACACCACAAGAGAAGGGGTCAACTAAATGATCACCAAGAACACACCTCCACTGTGCTACTTGGTCTCTATATGCATCTGAGAAAAGAGTCCCATTAGAGTCAACACATCACTATACTTCCTCAAATCATTCATTGATACTATTTTGCTCAAGGAACCATCCACCATGTTACCCTTCCCTGAGATGTAAATGATATTGATGTCAAACCCCTACATGTACTCGATCAATCGCCGCTTCTTTAGGTTAATATCCTTCTACAAAAAGATGTAGGCTAAGATCATCCGATCAGAATAGACCAGAAACGTTTCCCCAAATAGGTAGTGGCTCCATGTCTTTAATGCATGCATCACAGATGCTAGCTCTAAGTCATGGGTCAGGTAATTCATTTCATGTGGTCAGAGTTGGAAGGAGAAATGATCCTACACATGGTCATCCTGCATAACCACACACCTGAGACTCATACTAGAAGTGTCAAAATTCATTACATATCCCTTTCCAGATTCTTAAAATATCAACACGGGGGGGGGGGGAATTAGTCAACTGCCTCTTCATCTCCATGAATGATGACTAAAATTCTAGGCCTGAATGAAACTTCACCCCCTTTCTGGTGAATGTTGTCATGGGAAAAGACATCTGAGAGAAATCTGGAACAAAAAGCATGTAGTATCCATCCAAGATGAGGAAACTCCTAATCTCAAAAGTGTTCTTTGGATGCTCCCACGACATTAGTATGCTAATATTCTCTAGATCAACTGAAACTCCCTACATTGAGATCCCATTCCCCAGAACATGGCCTCCTTAATCTAGAAGGTTCAATTGAACAACATTTCATAAAGGCGGCATTCTTACAAAGTGCCCAACACGATCTACAAATTATGCACATGATCCTTCTCAGAAATAGTGTAAATTTGTATTTCATCCATAAATACCATATAAAATGAGTTCTGATACTGGTGGAGCACCCTATTCATGAGTTCCATAAAATATGTTGTCACATTGGTCAATCTGAATGTCATGACCATGTATTCAATGTGGTCCTACCTATTTTGAAAGACTATCATTGGGATATTTTTCTCTTTCACCCCGATTTGGTCGTAACACGAATGAAAGTATATTTTATAAAACACCTTTTACCCCATGAACTAATCGAATAGGACACCTATTCATGGAAAAGGATATTTTATCTTGATGGTTACCTTGTCCAGCTTCTATTAATCAATACACAACCAATGGTATCTGTCATCCTTCTTCTCATACAGAACAAGAAAAGCCCAAGGAGAGATGCTCAAGCAAATAAATAATTTGGATTCTAACTCATACAACTGTATATTTAATTCCCACAACTCGGTATGGGCCACACCATATGAGGGAATAGATATGATATATGATCTCGGTGCAAAATCGATCAAGAACTCCACATCTTGCTCCAAAGGAATGCCTGAAAAATCATATGGTAATACTATTGGAAACATATCCACTACTTGTGGTACCCCACCATCAAGAGTACAACTATCATACTCAATTGAAAGTGAAGACAACTGGATAATAATATTTCCTAACTCTGAAAGTGTAGGTATCGTATGACCCAACTGAGGATCCCATTACCCACAAAAACGTGAGGATTTCCCTTAGGTGTCTTGAAACTCACCCACCGCATATAGTAATGCATGTGCACATATAAGTGTACTAGTTAATCCATTCCAATTATTATGTCAAATATATTCTTATCTATGACTAGGAGGTCCTAATATATCTCAACCCCTGACATGTAAAGCACACATGATGGGAACCAGAGACCGTGTTCCTTCTTCATTACCAAAGCCATCCCCAATAACATCATGAAACAAAAAAATCTCATTTTCAAAATTCAACATGATCTCAATACGGGTAAGGATAAATGATATAGAATCACAAATATCAAAAATAGCAACAGATATGGAAGATTCAATCAAAATCGTACCTCAAATAGTTTCTAGACCTGTATTTCATACAACTAGTGCATGCTCCATGGCATGAAGATGCCTCGTATCTTCATGAGAACAGGTGATCACATGTGGCTCTACCTAGAACTAGATCATCCAAAAATATGATATAGTTCTACTTCCATGGCCCCCAAACTGAGATTCTCCCATCTATGATGGCTCTAACTGGGTTGGAACTCTCCTGGAATCCATTGATGTTACCTCACTCTGAAGTGGATGCACCTTCCTGAAAAAGCACAGAAAGTGCCCCATACCTCCACACTAATAACAGAGCTTATGAGGATATGTTCATGTTGGTTGGATGCGCCATGGATTTAAACACTACTGGGATATGATTGACCTTGCATTAGAATCCACATATGAAAGCTACATAGAAGAAGTCCTTGAATGGTCACCTTTTTTATTCCCTTTCTCCTCTCGCTTCCTTTTTATTCCAATGAAATACCAATTCCCATCACTGATATTGATCTAAAGAAACAGAAAACCCCCTTGTGGTTAATATCTACCATACTTACCTGATCAACCACATTCTCATAGGTTTCCAGCTAAGCAGGAACACTTGTGAATAAATCTCTGGCCAAAAACCACTCTCAAGCTTCTGGGCCTTCATCTATACATTGGAGAATAATTCAGGTGGGTAATAGACAAGCTCATCAAATTAGTTATCATTATCCATCACTGAATAGTCCCCCTGTAGAAGTTACATAAACTATTGGGACCTGGAATAAGCCAATACTTTCAGGTTAGTAATGGTCATAGAATGTGACCTTGACGTCCTCTCAGCTCATTTGGTCATGTTTTCTAGCTTGAAGCACAGATTACCACAACCTTCACTAGTAACCTATAATAGGAAGGAGGTATATTTCACCCTAACATCCTCATCTATATCATGTAATGATAACATGTGGTCAGTCATCACAATACATTACTCTTCTTTCTAAGGTTTGGTGCTACCTTAGAATGTGGGAGGCTTGTTTTTCAGAAACATCTAGGCTTTATCCTTCCTCATACCATACTCATCGTCTCTAGATGGAGTATGAGTAAGAACCACTCCATTTACAAGGGTCTAGACAACCCAAACTACAGATTCTATGTTCCTTTTATCAAGCGGTGATGGAGAACTCTCTCCAGTTTCCACCTGTGGTAGGGTAGGTTTCTTGGGAGTCGTGTTGCTTCAAAAACCAACAGTTAGAAAAGAGAACATTAGTAAAAAAATCCTGAGAAATTTAAATGATAGTATATAATATAAATGAATCAAACTCATCACAAAAATAAAATAAATAACTACTTCACTCCCACCCGATAACTACATATAGTCTGTATCCCACACATCCTACCACGAAGGGAAGTCAAACAAACAATCCCAACATCCCATGGTGACTCGAGGCCTATCACAAGATGTTCAGACCATGCACCATACACACATCCAAAACTCAATGTCTTGATAGTCATATATCCTTTCTAACAAGACACATATGAAAATAATAATATAACCTAAACATATTAATCACATCTGATACCATTTTTCCACGCACCAGATCAAGTCTCAATTGAAACCGACTCCCGACCCAGCCCGTGGCCATGTTTGATGGGTGTTCTTTTTCACCACAGGCTGTCAAACATTCCCAAGTATCACAAACAATGGTATACTAAGTATTTAACTGAGTTTGGATACAAAAAATTACCAATAATGAAGAATAAGACCAATTAATGAATTCATGCGAGAAAATCGACAATTAAAATTCAAAACTAAATATAAGATTTTAAACCAGACACTAGAGGTCCAAAAGAATAAAAAGTAGTAGAAGAAATGTACCATGTACTACCAAATGACAAGGGGTATCACCCATGATCCATCTCCACAACACCACACCACGAAAACAACTAACTACTCGAACTGCTGACTCCAAAGGCTTTTCTCTTACTTGTGTCATGCATAATTTATGCTACTAATACCAAAAGGTGTAAGTAGGGTGTGAGACTAAGCCAAATATGATACCAACCAAATATATTATATGTGATAAACATCATAAGATAAAAATCATTCCATATTTTTTTACCATAAAATGGTATCAATGATTTCTAAAGAATGCTACCTTTAAATGAAAATAGTTTTCAAGAGGTAACATTAATGAACGAACAACTTTAAATATAACATGCATGCAACTGAATTTTTCTTCCAAGCACACCATAGTCCAAATAGAAATACTATGTAGTCAATGAGTACTAAACATGGGAACACCCCTTTGAACTATTTAGTTATGAGCCCTAGGAACCTCATTTCTCGGTGTGAAAATAACCATATCTATATTTTTTATTTTTCAATAGAAACTATTAAAGAACATAACCATAACGAATTGGTTTATAATCATCACCATTATAGTTTTTATAGTGTTTTCAGTGTCAAAAGATTTATGTGAAATAGGGACAAAACAACTTTAGATCAATTGAGTATTTGTACACATCTTACAACTTAGATACCCAAGATCCCCTCATTTTGCTCAAACAAGTTCCACTTGATATAAAATAAATTTTCACATAAAAAACCAATTATGATTATACAAAATCAATATCGTATCTATCCAAACTTTTTACCCTTTTTGAAATTCAATAAACCATTGAAAATTTTCAGAAAACAATTTCAATAAGTAAAACATTGATTTGCACATAAAATCCATCTACAAACCCTCTTTTGAGACCAATTGCATACCAAAATCATAAAAAAAAGAAATGGTAACCCTAAAAACATTTAATAAAAATTTACATGAACCAAAAAATAATCCCAATTGATAAAACATGGAAGAAAAAAGAAAAGAACTTATTTTTTCACAAAAATGTCACTTTAAAATCAAAAACTTAAAAAATTATACCAAAAATGATATTCACACCAAAAACATTGAAAATGAATATTATAAAAAAATAAAACAAGAATGTTTAACTCATCAAGGTAATATTACACATGAAATAACCTACCATATATGTCAAAAAACTCAAATCGTTGTGTAAACCTTCAACCACACCACCAACACACCAGAAGGGAGATAAAAGAAACCTAAAACCACATGATTTGACCAAGAAAATCAAAGTAAAACACTAGGTATGAATCCAAAGTTGATGGAAATTTAGAACTTCAAGAATGAGGGGAGAAAACCTAAATAAATGGAAGGAATAAGAGTGGAATTCAATTTCTTAAAAAACATTTAATAAATCCCCCCAAATACAACAATATTTGGATCTACAAGAATCCAAAATTCAAAGGGACATTCATATAAGGCTGAGGAGGTTGAGTGGTGACTAAAATGGGGGAAAAATTGTAAAAAATAAATAATTTATGAATGAAAAAAAACTCTTTTAAAATTTGGATGATTAGAGAAACCATGAAGGAATTTTCCTTAATCTACGATGAAGATGATCTCTAATGATGGAAAATGGAACATTTGGCTCAAATGGGAATGGTGGTTTGAATAGGTTAGGGGTCACCCTGTGGTATGTGGAATGGAAGGAAAATTTTGGAAAATTAAGAAGTTATAAAAGAAACAAATTTGGTTTTTCAATATGAAAATGGGATAACAGTTTACCCCAAATCTTGAAAAAACCACCATTTTCTCTAAAAATTTCTATGAATCCCTTACGAACATAGAATGAATGGAAAGTACCAAAAAATACCTTTAAATAATTCATGTATTGTACAATGTCAAAATTGAGTTTTTCTAGACATTCATGCAACATTGATTTCAGTTTTTCTTACACGTGACATCGATTTTAGCTTGTGTTACATGCAACACCATGTTTAATAAAATGTAAAATGATATTAAAATATAAATCTTTAAAATGAAAAATATTACCTAGAAATTGAAATTTTATGTATGAATATTTTTAAATAAATAATGATAATACATTGTCTAAAAATTGATAATGAATTCTTTGGTGACCTTTTAATTATAAATTAAAATAAAAAGTATTTCAAAACAAAGGAAATATTTTTCTGAAAAACTATTTTTGTGAAAAAAATGAGTTTTATATCAATAAATTAAAAAAATTCAAGAATTATTTAAATTATATATATATATATATAATAATATTTATAAAATTCATATCAGTTGTTTTCTAGGAATCAGATAAGAATAAATCCAATTTTATTCTTAAAACAATATTTTTCTCAAACATAATGTTGTCATATATTTACGCATTTATTTTTAATAAATAATTTTTGAAATTTTATAAATTTTGTTCTAATAAATAAAATTAATTTTTAAATAATAATATAAAAATCATATTAGGCTCAATTTTTTTGATTTCTTTAAAATGAATATGTTTTTTATTTATAGTTAAAAATCACAGTATTAATTGAAAACAACCTTTTTGATTAAATTATTTATAATCTAATATTATATATTAAATTATTATTAACGTAAAACTATTTATATTATATATATATTAATCTAATTTTATTATTTCAATCAAATTTGGTGTTTAATTTTGATATAAAATCCATAAAACCTTATAGTAATATATCCTCCATAAAATTTATAGGGGTCAATAATACTCTATTTTCATACTTTCTTCATGATAAAAACATGGTTACACCTTTTTGTTTTCAACAATCTCAAGTGTGAAACTCACCTCACTTATAAAAGGCCACCCATCTCCTCTATTCTTCCGACATTAAAATCCATTATTCTCAAAACAAACCTTCCATAATACCTTCCAAAAATGCCTCATATTATCCTTCAATACATATTATTTCAATAAATTCAACCTATGATGGTTTTTGGTGAAATCTAAAAGATGTTACCAGAATTGATGGTATCATTCTTGAATGAACGATTTTATTTAAATTATTCCTCCAAATACAAAATTATTATTAAACAAAGATGATATAATAGACTATGTATCTAAAATATTTTTATTTTTTATTCATATTTTAAATTAATTACCTAACACCATCTACACTTCTGTCAAATGGTTTGAAAAATCAATATTCATATGTATGATGAACTACTTCCTCACAGACCGATGTTATTCGTTTTTGCATTACCGTCTCTAATGTTTGTGTATGATAATAGATATAATTAATATATGATATTTATTATATAGTTATACATATTTATTAATCATATCGTATATATATTTTTTTACTTAATATTTCTTTTGGGATATGATAGTGTCATTCATTAGTATAGTAGACTACTGCCTCACGAAGCAATGTCATTCATTTTGACTAACACATTACATAGAGAATAGTAAGAAAAAAATAAGGAATAAAATTAATAAAAATGAAATATATTTTATATTTATTACATAATTATTATTATTAAAATATAATATATCATTATATTCCATAAATTTTTTCCCACTGAATGATGAAAACATTGTTTGTATACATGTAGACTACCGCCTTCATAGAGCGATGTAAATCTCTCGTTTCATCACCAATGAAAATGGATAATCTGTATAAGTATATATACAAAATAATGTGGTATTTCTGATATTATTAAAATTATATGATGTTAAATTGGTACTAAACTCTATTTTATAACTATCATTGAAAAATGAAAACAATTCTAATGTGTACGTATGAGCGACCATCTCCATGATCATAAATTACATCATTACGAAAACCCATATTTAATTATTGCAATTAAAAGTATAATTGAATTATATATATGATATGTATTTCATTATATTTATTTTTGATAATTAATAACCATGATCAATATAAGAGAAATTAAAATAAAAATTCAAAACATATACGAAAAACAAAGCTATTGTTACCCAAAACGAGATTTTATTGACAAAATCGTATTAAGTAGGTAGAAAATGTTAATAGGTAAATCATATATGGTATAATATATATAATAATTTTTCTATAATATATCTATAATAAATTAATATTTATTATATATTAGGTTATAATGTGTAAAATGGATGTTAAAACGTATGGTAAAGAATTTCTTGTATCTCTATTATTTTGTGGAGAAAAAAAAATTCACCACAACTTTATTTATTGGGATCTATATAAACCCAAATTGATATTTAATATCATGAATATAATTATTTTCATGATATTTATGGTTTTATTTGATGTAATTATTTATAGCAGAATAATATTGAATAGATACCCAAGCAGTAAGAAATTTTCTTCTGAATTTTGACTTCCATGTGACATATGCCACTAATTCATTACTGTGATGTGTGTAATTAATGTTAATTCATATTACTTTTAGTAACATTTTATTTATTTTTATTTACATATCCATTTTAGGACCTATATTTCAATAGTTTTACAATTAAATTGTTTCCATAGTTGTACTTGATTTTGTCTCAAATTTACTTCTTTGAATAATAAGATATGTTACACACATATATTATTTTTTAATTTGTATATACATACCGTATGAAATTTAATACCATAATATTATATATTCTCATAATACTCTATGTTTCATTTAATTTTATCCTTACATGGGTATTACAACTCAAATATTTCATAAGTTGAAATAGTCTTAGGATACAATCGCTTCGTTTATTGTAATTGTTCATGATTATGATTCCAATAATGAAATACTATGTATTATCTCTCATAAAACTCATTAATTTAATTATTTTCTTGTTATTTATTTCGAATAAACTACATCCCTAAAGGTTTACCTCTTAATTTTCATAGGAGATCAAAAGAGTGTCTTTAAAAAATATGTCTTTATTTTATCATCGATTCAAAAAACATTTTCCTCAAAACCCACGTTTTAAAAAAAAGTTATTAAAATTCATAATATTATTTATCAAATTCAATTTTACACATTTTTAGTTTTAAAAACAAACTTGAAAGAAATCATAATGTCATTTTCCAAAAAATGCATATTTAGCTTTTAATGTTAATGTGGATGGAATAATTTTTAATGTACATGGAATGAACAAAATTAATCTCCATCATTATAGTGACCCCGGATTTAAATACATGGGTATTAAATCATATCAAATAAATATTCTATAGATTCCAAAAATATATGTTGGAGGAACATAATAGTTTACTATCTTTGGAAACATGGAAACCAAATCTTCTATCCAGGTGAAATATATTGAACATCTCCCATAAAGATCTCCACCTTTATTAGTTCTATCTAAATCCATTTTTTTTAAAGTAGGGAAGGAAACATAAGAAAGGGGTAATCTGAAATTATCATTAAGGGTAAATAGGGGAGACATATAAGAATAAACATGAGCTTAAAGGGTACAATAACATGATCAAAACATTAAAAGATCACACCATGCATATCAATGAACATAAACATTAATCATGTAAAATGTTTTAATGTCTATAAGACATGAATCAAAGTTATTAAAGGATATAATCCATGAAATCACAAAATATGAGTAATACATGGAATAATGGAAATCACATAGGAATATAATGATTTACCAAGTAGCCATGGAATATCTACCAAGACAATCATAGTAGTTAGGGTTCATTTATATAACTATCATAGTAGCATAATTTCACTCCTTATACCATCATAGTAGACACAGTTCACACCCATTTTCATCATAGTAGTCAGGGATCACTCCTAAGACCATCATAGTATCATGAGTTCATTTCTCATTCCATCATAGTCTTTATCATGAGATATAAAACTTTACCTCATGAATTATAGGGATATATAGGTCCCACCCAACACAAAATTTAATCATAAATACATATTTTATAATATTATATATAAAAATATTATAACCCTTGAAATTAAATGTGTATAAAAATCATTTAAACATGTCCTAATCTAGGGAAAAAAATTCAGGTTTCATAATCACATCATTAAATTCATAATTTGGGTAAGATGAATGGATTTCGTAAACTTATAACCCATGAAGGAGAATTTGGTTTCATAAAGACCTTGACATTATGTATAACCCATTTACATAAAGGATATGAATGGAACATTTAGATAATTGACTAGAAATGTTAGTGTATCATCAATAGATGTCATCATAGATGTATAATAATTTTTAAATATCCTCTAAAATCATTTCTCAAAAAAAAAATATAATTTCTTGTTTGAAAAAGTATTTTTTATACATAAATCCATTTTAAATCATTATATAATAAAATAACATGAAATATTATATAGAATAAAAGAAATCATTTTGAAAACCATTTTCCCTGGAAATAGTTTAAAATAATCGTCTAATCATCTTTTTAAACACTTTTTCTTTGAGAATAATTGATAAATTTTAAATAAATCATGAAATTTATTTTAAAACGATTTATTAGAAAATATTATAAAAACTTATAATGAAATATTGATAATATTGGTAAAAAAATGTTTTCTTCCAAATGTATAAATTAAGGTTAATTTTTTTTCAGAATCGTTTTTCATGAAAACTTATAAAAGTTGATTTGAAAAAAAATTTAAAACCATTTCATTTAAAACTCATTGAAAGAATGTAAATAAGGCATAAATACCTTTTGAAAGTAAATTTCTATGAAAATATACAAAAAAAAATTGAAAAAAATTGAAAACAATTTTCCTATGACATTACATTTAAAAAAATTTTCTTAAATAATTACATTTTAAAAATGAAAAGGAAACTTCAAGGGGAATGGTGGTTGGTAAATATGTACATGTTATATGAGGTAAAAAGAACATTCCTTTTTCATGGTAAAAAGGAGATAATGACTCCTTATTCGGAAAGAGACCTGAATAATCATGTGAAGTGATTGGTTTAATAAAAAAAGGGTAAAAATTAATTTTAGTAATTGTCGGATAATGTTATAATATACTTTGAAACCCTTTTTATAAAACATAGTTTTCTAACCCAAGGGAGGGTCAAGTTGGGTTTCCTAAAAACAATATCTTAACTATATTCCGTTCTAAAGTATAAAAAACGGTACCAAAACAATAGTATATCATGAAATAATATAGGATAATTAAACTCATGAATAATTTTGATATATGTATCATATAACACCCCAAGATTTTATAATAAATTATTTCATAAAAGTAATTCAATAACTCTCACTACATAAAACATCGTGTTCAAGCACACCACGACTTACCAAACAAGTAATTAAAAAGATGTTATGAATAGTATTAACTAAATTTTGAACATTATATAATCATAAAAATTTTAGAATCCTTTTTATGAGTTTATTATACATAATAAGAAAAATAAATTCTTTGTTTCTTATAAAAGAAGTATTTCTTAATGCAATTTTACTGCCTTTTAATGGAGAACTGTTTTTAAATACAATATTTGGAACTTTTATATATTTAATTTGACAAAATGAACTTCTTCTTTAGAATCAAGAAATATGAATTTAGTTTCAATAATTTTTTGGTGTTTTTCTGATAACTTTCATATTTGGGTGAATTGTGAAAAATAGTATATTTAAACTGAAAACATATTATTTATCAAAATAATTTTTAGTATTAAATTATACACTTTAATGGTTTGGATGTATAAATATATTATATTTTTACAATTTAAAAAAATTTCATTCAATTAAAATAATTTCACTTTCAAATTTAACATAAACAAGTATTAATCTTTTTTTAGTTATTATTTATTAAAAATTTATTTTTTGGTTTTGACAACGGAAATTAATTTTAAATTAATAAATGAAACTTCAATGTTTTGAATTTGGTAAAATAGACTTAATTTTTGAATTCTAAATATCAAAATTCACTTTGGGTGAAATTTTGGTTTTTTTAAACATTAAAGTTTTTATGAATAGTGAAAAACACTGAGTTATTGGTTACAACCAAATTTTAATTTAAATAATTATTTATTTTATTTACATTTATTTTATGTTAAAAAAGATATATAATACCAATATATGGTCAATATAATTCATTGGAGTCATTTTATAATATGTTTAGATATATGAAAAATTTTATTGAGCTATTTACTGTCTTATACCCACCTCCTAGGAGAATTTGAAAATTAACATAAAATATAAATTTACCACTTCTGTGAGTTGAATTTTGAAAATCCGAGAGACACGGTTGATATGAGTAAGTAAAATGTTGTTCAATGAGATGAAAATAGGGTAATTAAGTGTAAAAATGATATTATTATTATTACCCTAACACATGTCCTAATTCAATTGGATAAGTGTAATTTGATCAAAAACAACCTCACTAATAAAATATGATCCATTAGATCCACTTTTATTAGATTAGGAAATTTATTATTGTTTTATTCATAGAAAAGTTAAAAGTGTTAAATTCAAAGTTAAAAAATAAACCATTTTTAATATAGGGTAACGCATAAGATAAATTCGACTATAAATATTAATTGGAAAGTCAAAAAAATTTCCTACATAATGGTATATTATTTATATTTTTTAGAGTTTAAATTATTAAATTTTTTTATGACACAATGATGAGACAGTTATTGCCGTATTAATTAATTATTAAAATAATTGATATTATAAATATCCAAATAAATGCAATTTGAGACTTTATATTAATTACACTACTTTTCTAGGATAATATGACAAAATTAGGTTGGTTTGTGTTATTTTTTAAAACTAATAATTCTGTTATGAATTTAGAATAAACAAAATACCAAATAGTGTCAAAATAGGAATAAAAGATTTTTAAAACAAATATTATATTATTAATTGATATTTTATTCCAGAAAATCTAAGGATTGGCCAAAAGACTAATATAATTATAGGCGTATCATTAATGAACCTCTTTTGGTTCTCTTGGAAGTATATAGTTTGTTTATTAACAATATTATTTAAAAATACAAAGAGACATGGTAAATGCCAAACTATTTAACTTAGAGTTAAATCTAAAATAAAAGGTTAATATAGTGGCCCAAATGAGTCTAAAATCTACTGTTTGAGTGGTTTTAGACCCATCACCGCCATATCCTTTAAATAATTACTTTCTGAGAAATTTTAAACCGAAAATGATTTTATTATAAAATAATATCTCTATTTTATTGTAAGGAGCCCCTCACCACTGTTATAAAAGGCCGCTCCCCCTTCTCTCTAATTCACACATTCATATCCATTTGGATGGGCCAAACCATACCCAAATATCCTCTCAACCATCCACCCTTAATCCTATAGGCATTTATTTAGTCATAAAGCCAAACTAAGGATCCATTTTGATCAAATGACAAAGAACCCAATGAAGAGATAAATATTTCATCACCTCTTTCAAGTTCCTTTCTTCTTCCACTTCGTATTTATTTGTTGATTCCATTATAAAATATTAACTCCAGTATATTCTATATAATTTTATTTTTTTATAAATATGGTACAACCATATTCAGTATTTTATCCATCCTTAAAATGATTTGTTACCATACGTTCGTACGTACGACTTATCATCTCCACATCATGGTGTAATTGTTATTCAATAAATTGTTATTCAGATGGTTATAATAATGATGTGTAATTGATTTAAATAATAAATATAACTTGATAATTATTCTGTATATATGGTATAAAATCCAATTATATATTATATTAATATCAAAAGAATGATTTTGTCGCTCGTGTGTATGTACGAAATACTGTCTCCGCGAACACGATGAGATTCATTCCCCATCATAATCCATTGAAGAAAAATTTTCATTAGACTAATAAAAATAATTTTTAAAGACTTAATATAATTCGTATTTTTAATATGATACATCCTATCCATAACAAAAATTACATACGTAACAAATAATATAAAAGAAAATGAATCTGTTAACACCCAAAACGACGATAATACTATGATATTAATAACAAAGCAATGTTAAAAAATCATATATGATATCATATTAATGTATATGAATCTTGTATAATTTAATAACAATTATTTCACCATTATGAAGGAGGTTAACCTACCGGTGACCTAGGAAAAGTACAAGACGAGGGTTAATTTCACAATCTCTTTATTATCTGAGTTTGTTTTTACTTAAGTATCTATGAGGACATATTTATAATCCACATCCATGTTTCTTAAAAATGAATTTCAAAACATTTTTAATATTTACTAGACTATGGGTTATCATCATTTATACCCTTCTTTGACTTTTTATAAAATGTTTGAAAGGAATCATTCCTTCTTTTTCAAAACAAGGTACATCAGGACCTTTTCGACAAAATTAAGGTAAGAATGTTTTTTTAACTTATACAGTGGGTGAGGCTATTTTATGTTGTTATAACAACTTTGAAGCTTCCCCTAAAATCTTATAAAAATATTTTCAAAATAAATGTTTTTTTATGATTATATGAATTTTAAATTATTTCAAAATAGTAAGAGATAACTCTCTAAAAAAAATTTATGATTTCGTCTATGTCAACATCAATTTATGGATTTTATGATTATTTGAAGTTGATTTTTTATGATACAAATCATCCATATTATATTGAAGGTTTTGTGAAATATATGACTTTGGATGTGTTATTTTTATACGATTCATGGTTTCTGGATAATGTATTGACATTACGTATGCTAGTTTTAAAATGAATATTTATGTTATGTTTAGACCTTCTCATATGAAAAATGAATTGGACATAGTATGCGATGAGTGGAGCCCACTATAGCTCCTCGATGCATCAATCAGTCTTGAGAGACAAAGTAATGCCTTGGGAGAATTCCATCACAAAATCTTATTTGTAGTCTTGGAACATGGCCTTAACTATGTGGTTATAAAGGCCTGGCATTATGCATTCCATCATTATGAAAGTGCCTATTGATATTTCTTGTGATTATTTAACAAGTATAATATTCATGTGAATAAGTAATTGGAATTATTTTACCTTATCATTTCCATATTATGCTGAATATCAAGTTTAAAATGCTTTTCTATTAGTGTTATACATGGACTTTAATGTTTATACTTATTTAAAAAAGTTTCCGCTATATTTTTATCCTTACTAAGAATCTAAGCTCACCCCTTTCTATGTTTAATTTTTCCAAGGAATCAAAAAAATATATTATGACTGACCTGCAGGGATAGTCTATGGGATCTCAGTGTTCTCCATGGAAACAATGTTGTTGTAGTTTTCCATTTAATGGTATAATGTGAAAATTATGAATGTATCTAGTACATCCAAGGCTACTAAACTGATCGATCTTTCGAGACATGATCTTTTGTCATCATGCCAATGATACATGATAATGCATCGACTCTGGGCTTCTGGGGTTGGGGAATTACTATTGGTATCAAAGGAAGTTTAGTACATACCTTGGAAACTAGATTTTGATAAACTCTTATTAGATCACATTATCCTAATATAGGTTTTGAGAATTAGTATAGAAGAAATTCCTTAAATATTGATACTTTAGATATTTTTTGAGTTTTACAAGTAATACATCTCTAGCTGGATACAAGCAGGTAATGGTGGCTCTAGAATAGATGTACCTAGGGGTAAAAACCAATAACACCACTTTGATCTAGACTCGAACGGGAACTGGTGCACAACAACGGGCCTTACTGCACTCTTGGTTATGACAGTCTTAGGGGATATGCTCAGTATAATTCACATTTTCATTACAAGCCATTATGAAGGATTTATGAGTAAATAATTCTTAAATGAAATAATTTTTATTATTATGAATTATATACATAAACTGTTAAATTTAAGTTAGTTATTTTACATGTTTGGAATTATTCATTGTGATTCATAAACTGACCTATTGTATGACATTGTTTAGAAATGGCGCCTAGTATAAGTAATGAGAACTCCAGTAATACATATGATCCAATGAGTAAGAAGGATCATATCATTCATGGTATTAATCCATCATTTGGAAGGGAAATCGCCTCCCATGAATTCTCAAAATATGAAGATATAATATCATGTTTTAATAAGATAAGTAATGAATTTTATGATTTATATGGCTTCGAAGGTATGAAAGAGAAGAAATGGATGGAAGAGAGATAGATGTATAAAGGGTTGAGGAGAAAGAAGGATCTTCCAATATGTGAGAAATGTAGAAAGAATAACCTTTGTAAATTTTTGAATGTAATGGGAGTTTTTTATAAGTGTGGAGAAAAAGGACACCACGTACATGATTGAAAAGGTAAGAAAATGTTTCAAATGTAAAATGCTTCATCTACATAGTGTTGGGAAACTATGCAAACCATGACCCAGTCATCATAGTATACCGTAAATGATGATATTGGATAATAATCATGTTATGATATTACCTAAAATTAAGAGGAATGAATAGTGTTCCTTTGTTGATATTATAGAATTATTTCATTTGACTGTTGTATCGACAATATAATGGTTATATGAATTTTGGAGATTAATAAGGATTGTGTTGTAGTACTATTTTATTGGATATTAGAGATTATGTGGTTCTATGAAAGGTTACTAAAGAGTAAGCTATATTTTTTGGAAAATAAATGGTTTAAGGAAATGCAATCCTTAATATGTTCATGATAATGCGGTAGACATTTTGGAATAATATATGGTTGATTTGGATACATTATATTGGATATTCTCGACATCCTTGTAATTGATTAATATTTTTTTTCATCATCGTTGGAATATTCATAAATTTTATATAGAAGGAATATATTTAGTATTATATAAAGGATAAGGGAGCATTAATGTAATAAATATGGTTTTATGGTTATTTAGGGCATTACCATGTTTTAAAATAATCCATCATGAAGGTGTTAACATGTCATTACGTGTGAAAAATGATCTTCATTGTGTTTAACTTTTTATTAATTTGGGACTGTGAGTTTGCATAAAAGTAATTTGGATAAGTTTAAAGGTTGGAATGGATTTAGATTGAAATTTTATACTATTGTTATGGTTATTTTAGGATTCTTATAAAAAGGACAACATGTAGACTGTGTGAAAACCAGTCACGGCAGACAAAGTTGCGGGAATCGAACCCACCACCATAGTGCGATTGGGATTTATCGCCTACCAGTAGACTGCATGATATCCATGGATTGTATAATGTAGTTTCATTTTTTAAAGGTTCTGTTAAGCGAATAATAAATTCATTTTTTGGAACCCTATATGAATAGGATAAAGAGAATATATTTTTTATGTTCTATTATATTTTAGAGTAAATGATGAGTTTATGTTAGAAATTACTTAAAGGATGGAACTCTATTTGTCATGTACATAACAGTTTTCTTCTCTCTTATTCTATGAAGAAATTAAATCTTAAAATTTAGGTAAGAGATCTGAAAACTAAAAATGTGTTTTTATAATACATTATGTTTTTTTGGAACTGATGATATTTTAAATCATCATAGTTTGATGCCTTTGATGCACTCAATTCTACAATTGTTTGTGACTGATGACCTCAATCACTCCATATAAATATTTATGGTTTTCATCCAATTATGTGTGTCTTATTTCCACCAATGTTCTCCTAATTGAGATCTTATTTTGGGGGTGACTTTTTCAATCCCCTAATCCCTCTTATTAAAACTAAATTTTATTAAACCAATTTCGGATGTGGGTTTTTTCACAAAGGTATTTTATATTTTCAATAATTTATTTTCGAAGAATTATTTCAAATTGAGAGGACGCAATTTATTGAAGGAGGGATGAGTGTAACACCCCATGATTTCATATTACGATATTTTTTCAAAGTAATTCAATAACTTTCACTACACACAACACCATGTTCATGCGCACCATGACTTACCAAACTAGCCGTTCAAAAGAGGTTATGAAAAGTATTAATTATATATTGAACATTATAAAAGCCTTATAATTTTAGAATCCATATTATGAGTTTCTTATAAATAATTAATGAAAAAACAAATTCATTTTTTTATGATAAAAGAAGTATTTTAAAAAATGAAATTTTACCGAATTTTAATGGAGAACCATTTTTAAATCAAATATTTGGATCATTAATATATTCAATTTGACAAAATAAACATTTTATTTATAATCGGGACATAATAATTTAGTTTTAATAAAAAAAAAATTTTATCATATAACATTCATATTTGGGTGCATAGTGAAAAATATTATATTGAAACTGATAATAGGTTTTTTAAACAAAATAATTTGTAGTCTTAAATTATAAATATTCTTAGTTTGGAAATATAAATAGATTATCATTTTACCATTTAATACAATTTAATTCATTGGAAATAATTTCAATTGGAAATTTAACATAAACAAGTTTCAATCTTTTGTTAGTTATAGTTTCTTAAAAACATGTTTTTGGGTTTTGAAAACGGGAATGAATTTTAAATTAATAAATGAAACCTCAATGTTTTTAATTTTTTAAAATAGACTTAAATTTTTAATTACAAATATCAAAATTATCTTAGTGTGATATTTTGGTATTTTTCTAAAAACATTCATTTTTAGATGAATAGTGAAAAACACTGAGTTATTGGTTAAAACTGACTTTTTATTTAAATAATTATAAATTTTATTTAAATTTTTTTTAGGTAATAATTGATATATATTACCTATATATGTTCCATACAATTCATTGGAGTCATTTTATAACAAATTTATATATATTAATAAATTTATTCAACATTTTACTGTCTATTACCCACTGAATTGGAGAATTTGCAAGTTTACAGAAAATATAATTTTACCACTTCGATGAGGTGAATTTCCGAAATCTACGACACAATTTTGATATCATTATGTAAAATTTTGTTCAATGAGGTTAAAAATAATTTGTGGTGAATAGTAACTTTTTACTTTTATTTACCACGGTTAAAAGTACATAATGTAATTAAGGTTAAAACGGATATTATTATTACCCTAAAAAATATCCTAATTCTATTGGATAAATGTAATTTGACCAAAACCAACATTATAAATATAATATGCTCCTTTTGGTCCACATGGATTAGATTAGGACAATTATTATTATTTAATTCAAAGAGTACTTAAAAGTGTTAAATTCAATTTATAATAACTAAATCATTTTTAATATAGGGTTACACATAATATGAATTAGACTATAAATATTCATTGGAAATATAAAATTATTTCCTAAATACTGGTATTTTATTTATATTTTTTAGACATTAAATAATTAAATTTATTTCTGACACAATGATGACGCATTAATTACCGTATTAATGAATGATTAAAATAATTGATATTATGAATATCCAAATAAATCTAATTTGAGACTTTTTATGAATTCCATTAATAATATAGGTTATTATGATATATTAGGGTTGGTTATATGAATTTATTTCTATGTAATAATGTATTTATCAATTTAGGAAAAACAAAATACCAATTTCTGTCAGAATTGACATAAAAGAGTTTTTAAAAAAATATTATATTATTAATTGATATTCTATTCCTAAAAATCTAATGATCATCCAAAATAAATATATAATTATATTTGTATCATTAATGAACCACTTGGGGTTCTCTTAGATGTATATTGTATGTTTATTAACCATATAATATAAAAATACAATGAGACTTGGTAAATGTTAAACTATTTAACTAAGAGTTAAATATAGAATAGAAGGTTAATATAGTGACCCAAACCAGTCTAAAAACCATTGGTTGAGTGGTTTAAACCCATACCATCTTTAAAATTTAAATAAATAATTTTCGAGCCATTATAAATCGAAAATACTTTTATTTTAAAATAATATTTCTAGATTTTCCTAAGGTGCCACTCACCCCTCTTATAAACGGGAACTCCCCCTTCTCTCTAATTCACACTTTCAAAGGGATTTGGCTCATCCAGCACCTACCCAAAATACCCTCTCAGCTATCCTACCTTCTTCCTAGAGTCATTTATTTAGTTAGAAAGAAATATTAAGGATCCCTTTTGATCAAATGAAAAGGAAGAACCTGAAAAAGTGGTAAATATTTAATCTCCTATTTCATGTTCTTTTCATATTTCACTTCCTTTTTCATTGTTGTTTCCATTCTAAAATAATAACTCTAGTATATTAAATATATTGTTTTGTTAATATAAATATGGTACAACCATATTCAGTATTCTATCCATTATTTGAATGATATGTCACCATATGTGCATACGTATGGCTTACCGTCTCCAAGTCATGGTGTAATAGTTATTCAATTCATTATTATCTGGATGGGTATAATAATGATGTGTAATTGATGTAAATAATAAATATAACATGATAATTATTATTTATATATTATATACCATCCAATTATATTTTATTTTAATATCAAAATAATGATATGTTTTTTCGTGCGTACGTACAGATTACCATCTCCACGAACATGGTGAGTTTAATTCCCCATTGTAATCTCTTCAAGACAAATTTTCATTAGATGATTAAAAATAATGTTTAAATAATTAATATATTTCTAAATATTAATAAGATACATCATTTCCATAACAAATATGACTTACCTAAAAAGGCATATAAAATAATACAAATCAGTTAACACCCGAAACGACAATAATACTAAGATATTATTAACAAAAAAATTTAAAGATTATATATGATACCATATTAATGTATATGATTATTTTATAATTTAATAACAATTATTTAACCATTAAACATGAGGTTAACATACCATTTTCCAAAGAAACTTACAAGATAAGGGTTAATTTAACAATCTCTTTATTATCCAAGGTTGTTTTTACGTAAGTATCTTCTAGGACATCTTAGTTATCCACATCCATGTATCTAAAAATGTATTTCAAATCATTTTTACTATTTATTATACTATTTTAATAATTAATTTATATCCTTAGTTGACATTTTATAAAATGGTTTGAAAGGAATCATTCCTTCATTTTCCAAACAAGGTACTTTATGACCTTTTCGACATAATTAAGGTTAGAATGTTTTTTTTCTTCTACAAATGCAGATATTTTCCACTGTTATACCAACGTCAAAGCATCCCTTACAATATTATAATAATATTTTCAAAATAAATGTCTTCATTTATAATTATATGACTTTTAAATGATTTCAAAATAGTAAGACATATTTCTCTAAAAAAATGTTTTGATTTCATCTATGTCAACATCTTTTGATGGATTTTAATCTTATTTGAATTTGATTTTTTATGATACAGAACATCAAAATTGTATTGAATGTGTTGTGATATGTTTGACTGTTGATGTGTTATTTTTAAACAATTCATGGTTTATAGATAAAGTATTTACATTTTGTATGCTTGTTTTAATACGAATGTTTATTTTATATTTAAACCTTTTCATATGAGGAATGCATTGGACTTAGTAAGTGACGGGTGGAGCCTAATATAGAACCTCAATGCATTGGTAGGTCTCATGAGACAACCTTGTGTCTTGTCATAAGGCCTTGAAAAAACCTTCTTTGTAGTCTTGACACAAATCCTTGACTATGTGGTTATGAAAGATTGGAATTATGCATTATATCATTATGAAAGTGGCTATGAATGTTGCATGTGATTATTAGAGTAGTAGAATATCAATGTGAATAATTAAATAGAATTATTGGATTTTATCTTTTCCATATTATGATGATGTTCAAGTATAAAAGGATTTTTATTTAGTCTTATAAATTGCCTTAAAATATTATGTTTATTTATGAATGTTTCCGTTATATTGTTATCCTTAGTGAGCATCTGATGTCACACCATTATATGTTTTATTTTCCCCAGGATGTGAAATAGTATATTATGATAGACATGCAAGTATTTTCTATGGGATATTAGTGTTGTCTATGGAAACAATGTTGTTGTAGTTTCCCATTTTATGGTGTTATTTAAACCTTATGAATGTATCAAGTTCTTCCAAGGCTACAAAACTAATTAGTATTTCGAGACTTGAACTTTTCTGATCATTCCAATAATATATAATAATTCACTGACTTAGGGATTCTGGTGTTGGGGCATTAAAAATTAGATGACTTCATTAAAATATTGATCTACATAAACAATTTCGAAAAGAAATGAGATTGTCACAATAAAATCTTGCAACTTGGTATATTGGGATCATGCTATTCATGTAAAGAAATTAATTTAAATAAATCATATAATATCATGAAAATATTTATATTCATGATATGTAATTTAAAATTTAAGTATATTCACATCAAAAAAAGAGTTTAGGTCCATAAAAATGAGTCTCAAGGAATGAATGTTGAGACAAAACATTTTTCCTTATTTCGTAAATTTTGAAAAAAACCCCACATGAATGAAGGATCATTAAATTGACATGTTAATACCCATAAATTTAATTATATAATATATAGGATACAACCATAGTATGTATATACACCAAAAAAATGAAATAGTGGAGAACCTAATATGTATCTCACTGATATTAAAAGTGACATTAAATTCCCCTTACCTTGTGCCTTTACTCTCTCTATACTCATACAATATTCTGGTATAATAAATATTATTTTATTATACATATTTTATAGATTTATATTAATATTAATAAAACCATATATTTTTTATTGTGCCCTTATATTACCTAGCGTGTTAACGATCTTTTGTTAAAGTTCCACTTCAGGTAATATTTACTTTGATATCCGCATGTGTATTAATTTGTCATAGAGTTTTTAATTACACTTGTATAATTATTTAAGAATTCAAATCATGATATAAAAATCATGTGCATACATTATAATAATATTATAATAATTTATAGCATAAATAAATATTAAACAGAATACAACATTCATGGATACGGTACGTCGTACGTACACATGAATGATGCTTCCATCTTTAGTTTTCATATTGAAAGAAAGTATTTAAATGATATATATATATATATATATATATATTTCAAATAATAATTATGTATAATATATATCATATAATTTTATTAAACTCATCCTTAATACATTCCACGTTGTGTGTGAACGAATCACATCGCTTTGTGGAGCGGTTGTCCAAACATCCTCATACAAGATTATCATATCAACACCAAATGGAATGTAATGTGACGTGTGTTGTAAAATTGATATTTAATAATAAATTAATCATAAATATAATATATAATATATATAATATATTTTACGTCATAATGGACACTATGATTTGTGGTAAATGAAAAAGGTACAATTATCATTTCAGGAGACAGTAATTCACCAAACACAAAAATAGAATGTTCGATATACATTAGATGTAGGTGTGCATAAGTTTAAGTCAAAAAATTTTCATCAAAACACCCTATTATATTTAGATAAATAGTTTTACTACATTAATGGAATAAAAAATGTTTAAGGGTGAGGAAAGAAAGTAATGGAAAAGAGCTTGACAGAATATGTTAACTCTTAATCTGGTGACTCATTTTGGTTTGTGCCAGAAGGCTTCCTCAAGATGGTTTCATCCAAAAGGGAAGATTCATGGTCCAGGGGATGATATTTTGGAATTTTATTCGATAGGAATTGGATTAACATAAGAGTCTATAGAGGTGTGAGGAATGTGTAGAGTTGTTGGATTTTTATAGTGAAAGAGGAGTGGCACTCCTGTAAATATATAAAGAGGTAAATCCACCCACAATTTTTAGGTATAAAGTGGATCCAATAATTGTCCAAGTTTGGGTAAAGTGATTTTAGGGTCTATATATGGCCATAAGATGGGTGTTAAACATATTTCTAGGTTGTTCGGGACCTAAATATTAAGGTTTAGTCCATAATTAAGCATAGTTTAGACTTAACCACTGTGATTAATTTCAATCGATTTCACTAATATTTTTGTTAAAAAAAGGTTAAAATATTATAAATTATAAATTTTTATGATTAAAAATATTGAATCAATTATTCCAAATTATAAAAACAAAATTGGAAAATACTATTTGAAAATTATTCCCACTATCAATACGTTGATCTGGTGTTTCTTTGTAAAACTGATTGAATGATTACGCGGTTTTTATGTCCAATTTAATTTTGGAAATGGTTAAATATAAAAAAATTAATTAAAGTAGAAAATATTATCTAATTAAACTACTAAAACATTTAAAAATATAATTTACTCTTATAAATTTATTCTATGAAAAAGCAGTTTTGAAATAAAATATAGTATTTTTAACTATTAATTAAAAGATGAAACCTTTTATAATGATACCAAAAATTTATCCTAACATAATATTTATGACTATATTTAAAATATAAAGGTTATATTTACGTATTAAATCTATGATAATTCCAAAAATTGTATTTAAAATGGGTTCTCCAATAAGAGGTAGAAAAACTCCCATTATTAAAAAAAAGAATTTTATGCATAAAATTGGATACGTTCCTATATTAGTTCTATAGAATATATAGTATGTATATATAAAATTTTTTATTGGATATATAGCATATTTTTTACATTAATATCTCTTACCAATTTTAATTAATAAAATTTTATAGGTGATAATAATATTTTTTCCAATATATTTATTTAGTTTTCATATTCATTCCTAATTAACTTGTAATCTATGAATTCATCTTGTATTTGTGGAAACTATATACCAAGAAATCTCAGCCATAGACAAATCCTCTGAATGTTTAATTAAATAAAGGGAATGTACAATAGATAAGCATTACAATCCAAAACAGACAATTACATGTCATAAAATCCATATCTATCACCATATCTGTCATTATTTCCTAGATCGGTTGCTTCATCTGCAGTAGCCGATTCCCGTGCCATGCATTATTAATACTTCTAATTCATCACATAAATTCTTCTGAGATTTACATTTTCCATGTACAAAAAATCCTAATAAGAATTTATCTTTTTTCCTTAGATGATAGAAGAGATGGTAGGCTTCGGCTTCGGGAGAGAAGAATAATCATTATGCTACCTTATTCTTTGTGGAGTGGTCATACCTCCCTCATTCCCTACCACATCCTTCCATACATGCTAAACAATGACACTAAAAGGGGTTCTAACTCGACCACCAACATTCTCTTTCTCACTATCAAATATATCCCACCATTTCCCTGGAATAATCAACACTTGGAGGAAATTATTCACCCCAATCTTTTTCTTGACATTACTGTTAGTATCAATCAGTGATAAACAATGTGGTTGCTCCACATGCTCATGACCTTCAATCACCCCTTCTGTAAAAAACCTTCTCCAAAAATAGCATCCTGAGAAAACAATCCATTCTACATGTTGAAACCTGCAATCCTTGGGATTTCCTCATCACCATTAGAAAGTATCCCATGATTCAAGTCCTTTTCACAATGGCAGGAGCCCTAACCATGCACCTTCTCAATCTTGCTGCCACTCTGATCACAAATCTATCAAGGACCCAGAACCCCATAGACAATCAATTCTTCATCTTCAACAGACACCCACCTTGGAGACAAATTAGGGGAAAATTGATCCTGACCCACATCCAGTTCCTCATTCACCAAACCAGCAAAGCAGTTACTAACTTCAATAATTGCCACTTGCTGCACAACTTGTTTCTTTAGACTAGGTGTGGCTCTCTCCCAACCTGCCTATGAATTCCTAAAAGATCTACCCAAGGCCTCCTTACCCCCCATGAATACCACTTCATGATTCCCACTGGCTACCCAATAGATTGAATTACCTACTTCACTGAAGTCTCCAAACATCCTGAATGAATCACCCCAAGATCTTGCCGTAGTCTTCTAATCAACTCATCCACCCCCAGATTCATATACTGCTTCACTACCTCCATTCAAACACCCTTCAATATATTGATACAAGAAGGACACATTCATGTCCACATTCCAGTACCCAAATCCTGCTCCCCTTGCTAAGAGTTCAGTTCTACCGCAGCTATAGCTTGTTGTGCTGAAACCACAGCTGCAGCCTATTGAGCTGAAACCACCTAAGGAACCACCATTCTACCAGTGAAATCATCCATCTGATTCATGACATTGAGACACCGAGAGTAGTAGTCATTCCAGGACTCAAAAAACAGATTATTTAAATATAAACACCTCACTAACAATAATAAAGATCGACTAGATCAACGGTTTAGATAAATCAACTTCAATGCTAATTCTTGGTGAAACAGGGTGGCATACAACCCTAGTTCTACTGTCTGAGAATAAATAATTACCCACTAAATACCCAAGCATATAGATGATGGAATGGTTCTAAAATGGAACTGGAAATTCCGAAATTATTAACCAAATTTCCATGGTCGAGGATTCATGGTTCATATCGTAGTCATAATACCATCAAAAGAGAATGAATGGGAGCCATCACTGGTACGTGTGGTAGAGGACTAGGCCTGAATCAAATCTTCATCCGACTCAAAGAGAACCATTATTTTCATCAAAACATGAATACCCCTAGTGGTGTGATCTTGTAGATTCCACAAATCAATGATAATGTGATAAAAATGATCCACATGTGGGTGTCGTTTCTTGATGCAAGCTATCAATGTTATAATCAGCAAGGATGACGGGTCGGTGAACTCTGAGACCATGTCTGAGAGCTGTGGAATCCCATCATGCAACTGAGGAACTTTGGAGGAGAGAAAAAGTTTTGGGAACGAATGCAAGAAGTGAGGGTTTCAAAAAGGAAAAAAGAATCACTCGCTAGGGGGCTACAATAATGCCTCCTCCCCTAGGGGAGGAGGGATCTGCTCAGAGGCCATCACCGCCTACAGCGGCAATCACCATCCTCGAAACCTAGCTTCCATCATCTACCTCCTTATATTGTGTAAATTATATATTTTTATTTTTTAGTTAATATATTTCATATCCATAAACTTATTATATCAGTTATTTCTCATTGTAATAATATTTTTAATAATATATAATAGTTAGGTAACTCATAGTCCTGCGATCTACGTAAGCCTTCATGGAAGGTCAATCTGGCATGTAATATCTGCTAAACTTGTTGTTACATTTATCGTATTCCTTGTTGGGATTGTGTGTCACATATTCCAAGTCAAATATATTGTAAATCAATTGTTGACTTAGTGATAATATATTTTTAGTGTTTTACGAAGTGAAAAATATCAAAAGATTAAATTATTGAAAAAAATGTCAACGAAATTTTGAGGTGTTACAATCATGACCATTTTTTTATTAGAATATTTATTTATATATTGTAAACATAATTTTTAAATAATATTATTTAAAAAAAATTGTTTTAAACGTTTATTTCAATGTAGAGAAGATATTTTTGTGAATAAATGTTTAAAATGGGTTTTAAAGATTCCATAATACAATTCAAATTTTATTTTCAAAAAAACCTATTCCAGAATATATTAGGAAATTTATGTTTTAGATTTTTATTATAAAATAAATGATAATTTCATCAGGAAATGTACCACATTATTTTTCTTTACAAATAATTTTCTATCCTACATTAAATCATTTGATGATACTTATGCTTCACAAGGGAAATGATTCACGAATACCATTCTTATTATTTTTTAGATCATTTATGTTTATAATGATATGATGTTTATGAATCCCATTTATCTTCAACAGGATATACTATAAGGAAATTATTATTAAATTGACTTCTTTTCATAGGTTTTGGTTTGATGAAATGATGAAATGTTTATGAAACCCATATTTTTTCCATAATTTATAATATGATTAAATATTTATTAAAGAAATTTCGTTTCATTTGTAAATATATGATTAATGGTTTTGATCTTGTTGTGAAAATATTTATGAATTTAATTATGGGAAAAGTTGTAACTATATCTCCCTCCAATGCATTGGTAAATGATGGATAAATCAGGAGTAAATATGTTATGAAAGAACCTATTTACATGTACACAATGTTATGCATAAACATTATTTCATGTTCACAATGTTACACCAGAAACTAATTACATGATCACAATGTTACACCTGAAACTAATTACATGTCTTCAAATTTACTCATAAACATAATAAAATGTTCATTTTTTTATTCATTGGCATGTATTTCATTTCCATAATTTTATACATGGAAAAGATTTCAAGTCCATCAGTTTATACATGGGCCAGTTTTTATATCATTCACATTATGAGTGAACCAATCTCTATTTATAAATGTTCATAATTTCATGAGATGATGTGTATACCATAAATCTCTATCTTATTCCAATTTTATGTTGTCATTGGTTTTCTTATTTGATTCTATCATTATTAATTTTTTTATGGACTTCCATGACTTTTTCCATAAATCATGTTTATGATTTATGATATGTGCATTACAGTTTTAAATTTTTATTCTTATGTTCTCATACCCTTATACTCAAGTAATTCTTATGTTTCTACCTTTATTACCCTTATTTAGACTTCGAGCTCACCCCTTCTTATGTTTCAATTCTATATGTTTTGAATAAATCATTTAATTAGGGCATATTTTTGAAGAGTACTAAATATAATGATCTTTATGGGAGGCTTTGAAGATATTTCACCAAATTAGATGATTTCTTTCCTAATATACAATGAAACTGAAAAATTACATTTATCTATAATTTTATTATGTAATTTATTGAATATTGAACTGAAAATATTTAATATATATGTCGGAATAAAATAGGGTTCCATTTGAAGGAAATGATTTTTTTCTATTTATTTATTTGGTATGGTTTAATAAAATTAGAATACAATAAGTTGTATGAGATCCCATAGGTTCAGACATAGATTTAAATATCCCCAATCTAGTTTTTAATTTTTTTTACCACATGGATTTTTGTTTGAAGATTCCAATTATTAATTCTATTGATGCTAAAATTTTAAAAAAATTGTTATTTTATTTTTATAGATGTTTTTGAAATTTAATGAGGAATATATACATCTGATTCTAATTTGAAAATGAATTTTGAATATTTTCATTATTTAGAGATATAAAATTTATTAGTTTGGTTAATTTATAATGTGGTTTATAAAAAATATTTCAGTGTACTAATATATTTTAAATATCAAGAAAATTATTGAATTTCTATTAAAATTACTCTGAATCAATAGATGTTGTGATATATCACATATGATTATAATGATATTTTTATAAAGAAAAAATTATTATAATAAATGTTAGAGAAAATTTCCATATGATAAAATGAAAATATATGTATAGTAAGAAGAAGAAATCTTCAAAGAAGGACACATACTCTGCAGTAAGTTTCAATTATAACGATGCTAATTTTTTAATAATTATGGTATTTAATATTCATGAAAATTTTAATATCCCTAATAAAATTGGACTAAATTTATAATTATATTGTTTAAATGTCTATGATATTGAGACACTAATCCGCATGGGTTTCATTTATTAACAATGGAATGATCCATGATATCCCTATGATGTTGGATCAATTGGGGGTTTTATTTGAAGGTAACTATCTGTTCTTTGATTATTTTTTGGGATAATGACATTTTTAATGGAGAATAGTTTAAATTGAAGTAATCCACTAGATGGTTTGGTATAAATATTAAAAATAAATGTGATCTAATCAATGATATTTCACATTATATATAAGAATAATTAGTTAATGAAAAGTTAATTGAAATGATTTTTATCCCTCTAAAATCCTTGATTTAATAAGGAAGAGAATAGAATATTTAATTTATTTCAAGTATGTAATAAATGTATACTCAATTGAAAGAGAAGAATTCGAAGATCAGAGATCAAGAAAACATCAAATTTAATGTTAGGATTTTCTCCCATGGTGGACTCAATAATTTGATCATTCAAAGGAAGAATTATGGAATAAATGAGTTAGAAGAATATTATACATAATTCAAAAGAGGATGAACTTAAAAGATGGTGGAAACTGTATTCCACTATTATTGAGTTTTCAAAAACACTGATAGTTTTTGTTTACAAACAAAATAACTAAAATATAAAAGGAATTTTCAACACCAATTCAATAGAGATGAGATTACTTGAGGTATGGTTTTATTGGGAAATATATTATATTTAATAATATGTCAATATAAATTGTTTCACGATAATGGATTAATAATATAATAAGAAATACTCCATTTAGTTATAAAGGGTAGGCCTGAACTAAAGGAACAAAAATATATTACAATGACGAAATGATTCATCTCATTAAAATAACATGGTCGTGGAATGAAAAAGAATGTGCATGGGGAATAAAGGGGTTGTTTATTAAATAAAATAATTTTTTAGATTAAATAAGTAAATATAGAGTTGAAAAAAGGAATACATTCAAAATTTATTCGGGGGGTTTAAAATATAATGAAAGTCTCACTAGGTATAAATATGCATGAGGTCATTTTAAATTCTATCACAAACTAAGAGAACATAGCATAGCTATGTATTCTTTTCACCACCATTCAATATTGTTTTAGATGTGTAGATTAATAACCCTCCTACAGTAAATTATTTATATATAAATTTATGTGGATGACGCATCAAATGTAGAAACTTGCATGGGTGGAAATAATTTCACAATGGAGTTTACTATAGGGACTAACAAGGTATATTAGGAATATTAAAACTATTTTCACAAACATAAGAGAAATAGAGGATAGTATTTCTGGATTCGTATATGTATTTAAGGAGGAGTTAATGTTTTTTTAATTAGTGATCTAAAAAATGTACCATATGATAGTTTTTTATAGTACAATAAGATACTAAAAAGAAAATATTGTAATTATTAGTGGTTCAATAGATAAATTAATTAAATGGTGTTTCAAATTAATAGTAAAATATTTAATATTGATATATAGAATAAGGATAGTCCTTATAAATAATATGTTAAGTTGTTTCATGTTGTGTTACAACATGTTTATGTTAATAAGTGTTTTTTATATTAAAAATGTTGTACGATGAACAAAATTTATTCTTAATATATTATTCACTAATGATTTTGGACAAGTTTTGGTAAGATCAAAAAGTTATTGATTATCGACTTAAATAATCATGTTTCATATGAATTTTAATGAGTGTTTATAATTTTGTTTATTATTACCTCAGACACATGTTTTCTATATATGTTTACAATTTTGTTGGCTAAGTGGATTTTTTTTATTAATTTATGAAAATTAATTAATCCTATACTTGAAAATATTTTTTAATGAGTGCATAGTAGGATGATATATTGTGTTTTAATGAAAAAAATATATATTTTTGGAATATTTGATGATAGATCCCTAGGTTTAATAACCTATAATTTTACAGTTTTTTAGTATTTTGGGGCAAAATTGAAATCTGATGTCTAAATTTGGGTTGTTTTTAGAATTAAGACACAGATATGAAAATTAAGAGTTAATAACTATTATAGGATGTATTTTCATCATATCTGGTGTATAGGTTTCCCTAGAGGGATTTATATCTGGGTTGAAGGTGTTGTGTTCTACTTTAATTATAACAGAACATCACTCAATACCCATTTTAGGTCCAATGAGTACTAGTTGGGGTGGAAGCATTCAGGTAACTGAGGTTCCCAAACCATGTGACTAATGTCACCCTGAGAAGGGTTTTTTAATTAAGTTTTAAATTTTAAATTGAATCATCAATCCCTTTTTGTAACCACTATAAACAAGATCTACATCCCATTCCCTTACATTTTCTCCTCTCCCGTAATTCTATTAACTAATCGAAAAAAATGAATCTTCATTGAAGGATGAGTAGTATATAGTAAGAGGTCACATTAGGGAAAAAATTATGTAATCCCAAGGTCCTCTCTAATTTTATTTTTTTATTATTCCTATTTTATAAACAACCTAATTTACGTTTAATTTCTAGATATCATGACATCATGTAAATGACAATGAATTGAGATTTGATATTACATTAATTGGATAATATAATATTGAGGTATGTGGTTACTTTATTATATTTATATATGTTATGTGTCTATATATGATAGGAATTCATGTATCTAGGGTTTTGGGTTTTTGATTTCTAGAAATATTAGGACGATTCCATTTGTGGGAAGTTGAAAAGGGTATGGAATCCTTGGAATGAATTAGTTATGTAGTTCTTGGATTGGTCCTTATAAACTGTCCAAAATGTTATACCTCTAATTTGCACATCCACTTGAAACGTATAATAAAACTCATAGTGATTTTTTGTAGTGTAATTGGCTATTAATGGAAAATGTCAATGCTACATGAGTAGGTTTATGGTCTCCCATGTAACAATAAATGTGGGTAGATATTCCATCAGGTGGATTGCTTTTTTTATTTAATTAAAATATGATCTGGTGTTCTTTAGAAAACCAAAAACCCCTTTATAGAAGATTAGTGAATTTAATACGATTCTATTGGGCTAAATTATCGCTTCTGATATAGGATATACTTGTGTAGAGGATTAGAGATTATGTTGGTTTCCATGTATAGTACATTTAGAATGGGTTTTTTTCTACCTTGTAGGGAATTTCTCTATGGTGATTTTATTATGGGTATATATTTGGAATGCATTATTCTATGGGATGGTGAACGATTTCATTAGATTTAGTAGCCTTTGTGAAGTCGCCCTTACGTTAGTGAGACTATTATAACCCTAAATCCTTCATGGAAGGAATGGGAGGTTTAGGAAGCACATTAAGGGCCTAGTGTGAATTTGAATGGTATTTTGGGAACTTGGGTATGATTGGGAATAATTATGTGAGTTTGAAAGGCCTATGGTTTTGGGTAAATATTTATAGGTATTTTTCACATGAGTTTGCATGTGTTTTACATATTAGTTTTTTTAATTGATTAAGGCCCATGGGGATTGGAAATAATCATGGGATACTATATAGTCTTAGGATAATCCTGAGGTAGAAAAATATGGTGTTATGGGTTTGGGATTTTGATGAGGATCCATGTTTTGGGATTTCTCATTAGTCATCTCTAATGAGTGGTTTAATAAAATATTAGTGTCTAGGAATATGTGTTTTTACTATTTAATTGTATATGTTTATTTTCTATTGTGATCCTTTGGTTTCTCATGATATTTTAGGTGATTTCACACCTTCAGTGAGAGGGTGATGTAATAGACAACCAAAATTACGATGTAATTATTACATGTTTTGTTTATTATGATTCAAACATAGAGAGATAGTGTATTGTCCATGGATAAACTTTTTAAGAGGTTTTTTTAATGATGTCGTTTAGAGACTTCAGTCAATGTGAGATAGTGTAGCTATGTTCCATGTTATGTGATGGGGTAAGATGTATAACTTTTGACACCCACATTAATTTAGAGGGGAGTGTTTGATTTTTTGGTATTATATTAACTTGAGAAACCTATTCCATGTGAGTGGGTAGGGGTAAATTAATTTTCAAACAAATTATAATATTATGTAACGCCCCGACCCTAATTACGTAGAGTCGGTGCATTATTACATAACATTGGCACGATCACGAGAAAGATAAAGTCTCGAAAGACCGATTAGTTTAGTAGCCTTGGAATAACTAGATTCAACCATAATTTTTTTACATTACATCATAAAAAAAACATCTTGTCATCATATCCCCTCATACTATCCCTGTAGGTCATTCATAAATTACTTCTTCATAATCATGGGAAAAATAAAACATTGAAAGGGGTGAGATCAGATGCTCAGTAAGGATATCATTATAGCAGAAGTTTTCATAAATAAGCATAAAAACATAAGGCAGTTTATAACTAAAACAAAAGCCTTTTAAACTTGAACTTCAACATAAAATGGAAAAGATAAAATAAAATAATTCCATTTACATACTCACATGGATATTCTACTAGTCGAACAATCCCATGCATTATCAATAACCACTTTCATAATGATCAAATTCTTAATGCCAGACTATCATAACCACATAGCCAAGGCCTTGTGCCAAGACTATAAATAAGATTTTGCCAAGGCCTTGTGCGAGGACACTAGTTTGACTCAGGGGACCTACTGATGCATCGAGGAGCTATAGAGGGCTCCACCCGTCACTTATTAAGTCCAATTCATTCCTCATATGAACAGGTTTAAAAATAACATAATCATTTTTATTAAAACTAGTATACGAAATGTCAATACATTAACCACAAACCATGAATGGTATAAAAATAGCACATCCACAGTCAAACAGAACTCATTCGATACAATATGGAATATTGTATTGTATCACATTAACCTCAATCAAGAATAATGAAGGATGTTGACATAGATGAAAATAATCATCAAAACTATTTGAGAGAAATACCCCCCTTTTTCTTGAAATCATTTAAAAGTCACGCTATTTGTCAAGAAGCCATTTTAAAATAGATTTTTGAATCAAAGTGTCCCATACCACTTTGAAACTTTTTAAAAGGAGTTTTAATTTCTAAACATTAATTTCCATATAAATAAACCCTTAAAACCATTTTTAAAACATGGACATTAATGAGAAAGATTTAGATGAATAAGTCTTTAAAACATTTAAAAATGGTATTTTAGTTAGAGATTCTAACCAAAAGAGAGACACATGAATAAAAATAATTGGGGTAATAAAAACTTTGTAATATCATGAGAATAAATGGATTCATGATATACTATGTCAAAGTACATTATATACACCACATAAAAGTGATTTGGTGTATATCAAAAAAGAATCCTCAATGGAATGTAAATTGAGATGAAATCTCTCATAAAGGTCATATCATTAGGTTAAAGATAAATAAATGACATAATTATGTGTGACAAAGATAGGTACACTAAATATGATTGGATATTCAGTGTCAATCAATCAATGGATATTCACACATATTCTTGTAAAAACAACACCAACGAATTGGATGTTTAACTCAACAAATGGTGAATTACTCTTATCAAATTCAGATCAATGACTTGAGAATTATCAATGGAGTGATAATGTGTATCAAAAGTATATACACAGGAAGGCGAGTGGAAATTATGACATAATCAAATGAATAGTGATTCCAGACATAATCTTGGAGTAATATAATCAATGAAATATGTGTAATGCCAAATGAGTGGAAAATGAAATTTCAAATTCCTTTATCGATTAGGTAACATATGAAACATACAACCATGAAAGAAGTATCATACCCCGATGATGTAAATACCAATAAATTAAAGTATATTACACGATGAATACATTCATGGGAAGTACACATACCCCACATGCAATAATTAAGTGGTGAATAATGGAAATCTCACGAAATTAAAAGTGAGATAAGAAACCCCTTACCACGTTAATCAACTGAGTCGTATGGAAAAAATTTAATAACCACAAAATTATTTACATAATAACATGAATATAAAAAGAATCATGATAATATATATCAAATGGCAGCACACAATACACCACTTTCAATAATTTAGTGGCGAACAATTGAAATCTCACGGAATTGAAAGTGAGATAAGAGAATCCCTTATTTTGTACTTTTTCCTTGTTCGACTGTAGGTTTACCTCCTATATAATGGTGAAATAATTGTTATTGAATTATAAAAGAATAATTTACTTTAATATGATATCATATAAGTTCCTTTAACATTGATTTTTTAGTAATATCTTAGAATTATCGTCATTTCGTGTGTTAACGGGTTCATTTTACTTTATATTTTTTTTATGTGATCCATATTCGTTATTAATGGGATGTATATTATTCATATCCAGAATGATATCAAGTCCTTAGATACTATTTTTAAATAATCAAATTATAATTATACTTGAATGGATATGATGGAGAATGAATCTCATCGCGTTCGTGGAGACGGTAGTCCGTACATACGCACGAGCGACAATACCATTCTTTTGTTATTAAAATAATATATAATTGGATGTTATATCATATATACAGAATCATTATCATGTTATATTTATTATATACATGAGTTACACATCATTATTATACCCATCCAAATAATAATATATTGATTAACAATTACACCACGACGTGGAGACGGTAAGTCGTACGTACGCACGTATGGTGACATGTTATTCAAAAGATGGATAGAATACTGAATATGGTGGTACCATATTTATAATAACATCACAGTATATATATGATACTAGAGTTATTATTTTATAATGGTAATAACAAAGAAAGAGAAAGTGGAAGAAGAAAGGAACTTGAAAAGGGGTGGTGAAAACATTACCTCTTCTTCGGGTTCTTCCTTTTGATTTGATCAAAAGGGCTCATTAGGTTGTCTTTCTGATCAAAATAATACCTCTATTTTGTAGTGAGGGAAGTTGAGATAGTATTTGGGAAGGTGTTGGACGATCCAAAGGGCTTTGAAGGTGTGATGAAATGAGAAGGAGGAGTGCCCTTTTATAAGAGGGGTGAGGGGCACCTTTGGAAAAGCTAGAAATATTAATTTATAATATATTAATATTCGGTTTATAATGGCTCCAAAGTTTATTATTTAAATTTTAAGGTGGGGATGGGTATAAAAAAACTCAACCAATAGAATTTAGACAGGTTAGGGTCATTATATTAACCTTATCTTTAAGCATTAACTCTTAGTTAATTAGTTTCACTTTTACAATGTCTCTTTGTATTTTTATATTATATGGTTAATAAACATACTATATACATACAAGAGACCCCCAAGTGGTCCATTAATGATGAACCAATCATGATATAAGTCTCTTGGACGAACCTTATATTTTTAAGAATTTAATATCAATTAATAATATAATATTTGTTTTAAGAACTCTTTTATGTCAATTTTGACACTATTCAATAGTTGATTTTTGTGAAACTCATACCAGATTGATTACTTCGAGAAACATCAATTAAATCAATACTAATATATCATATTATCCTAGAAAATTATTTTAATTCATTAAAAGTTTCATATTATATTTATTTGGGTATTTATATTATCAATTAGTTCAATTCTTCAATATTAAAGTAATTAATTCATCATCATTGTGTCATAAATAAATTAAATTATTTAATGTCTAAAAATTATAAATAAAATATCATTATGTAGTAAATCTTTTAGTATTTCTAATGAATATTTATAATCTAAAATTCAACATATATAACCCTCTTTAAAAATTGTTTTCATAAAAGATATATGCTTGTGTCATTTTTGTATTTATTTTAACTTAATTAAAATAAAGTGTCATTATCACTTACAAGTGGATCCATGGGGCCCCAAAATCGACCCAAATATGCCCATGGTCGACCATGTATCAACCAATATGGTTAAGACACGTTTTAGGGTAATTTAGTATTATTATAATATTATTTTTTAACACTTGTTTACCGGATTTACCCTTTAACCATGGTAAATAAAATATTTACCGAAGTAATTATCCAAAATGTTTAAAAATAAAAGTTACCTATTTACACAATTTGAACATACTGATTCCAAATTCAAAACACATAAGTGGCAGAAATTAATTTAAAATTAATTCTCGTTGTTAAAACAAAAAGCGTGTTTTTTAGAGATAATAACTATCATAAGATTGTCACTTGTTTATGTCTTGTTTAAATGTGAAATTATGTTCAATGACCCACATTGTATTACATGGTAAAAATATATTCTAAATATACTTTAAAACCACTCAAATTCATAATTTATCACTATTAATTATTTTTATTAAAAAAGTTGTTTTTAATTAAAATTTAATAATTTTCAAAATTCATCAAAATATAAAAGTTATCCGAAAAGTACCAAAATTTCACCCTAGGATAATTTTGATATTCCGAATCCAAAAATGAAGTCCATTTTGAGAGATAGAATTTATAAAATTTTAAAAAGTAGGTATTACTATTCATAACGGCTAGTTTGATTGGTTATGGTGTGTTAAAATCTCGAAGTTGCGTACAATGCACGCCATTGCATTATTCGAAAGGAAACATACTGAGGAAGCTTGGGGTGTTACATTCTCCCCTCCTTCAATAAATTGCTTACTCGCAATTTTTAAAATTTTGCTTGGGAATATAATGGAAAGTCCCACATCGGAAAAAGAGTCAATAAAACTATCACTTTAAATGAATGAAAGAGAGGTATAAGGGTCATCTAAGATAACCCATACTAGGATTCCATGTAGGAAAACATGGACATGGATGATAAACTAAGTGTCAAGTTCTGATGGAGAGGGATATAAATCGTGATCAGGAGAAGTTTAACAATAAGAAAACCACAAACTTGTGTTGGGACAAACGACCATTAGTCTCCTAGTAGGAAAGTAAACGGACAACATTTTTTTTAAGTTACATTACATAAGGATGAGGAATTCATTTATGATATTGACTAAGAACATTAAGAGATATACTTACATTTTATGTAGAGTTTCATTCTTTAATAAATTTCAACCACTAAATCAATTTTTTTTAAACAATGAGTATTCAAGAAGACTTTGTCACACTGGAAGAGCTAGAATAAACTTCTATAGAATCACATGATCCATGCAGGATAAACTATATATTTACATTGTCTTTGAAGATTAATCAAAACCAAAATGGTTAGTGAATGATCTAATGATCCCCAAAAGGATATTCCATGAGATAAATATTCACTAATCTTAATTTCTAAAATTAAACCAGCAATACCCCAAAGTTAAATAAATACCATTCAACAATAAATTGTCCTAAAAATCCTTCAATATAATCCAAACTAATATTGAAACCCAAAACATAGAAGAATTTGATTATGTAGTCTCCCATGTTAAATTGTATCTCCAAATGACATCAAATACTCTTAAATTCACATACTTAAAAGTAATTAACATCATCACATATTCTATGTTATAGGATAATCATTTCCATAAATAACCCAAATCACTATAAATCCACAATAAAAACGTAGATAAAAATCCACCATTACTCTACAAATGAAACCCCATTGTATTCTATTTTCCTTGGGCATATAGTGTTCCCAACAAAGCGAACATCTTCCAAAATAACATTTATCACTTAATCACCAAATCATTTTCCTATACCAAGGGTATTCATTTGATAAGACATAAGAACCCAAATCATCTTATTATTGATCAATAAAATCATTTAACAAAAAAATAGTCACACTAACCAGGGACTTCCCGTAGTCTAGTGGTAGGAGATAAATCCCAATCGCACTTTGGTTGTGGGTTCAATTCCCACAGCTTTGTCCAACGCGACAGGTTGTCACATGGTCTACGTTTTGTCCTTTTTCAAAAACTATATTTTATAATATTACCAAAATGAGATAAATTCCTCAAAATAACATAATTTAACCACAAATGTTATATCATACCTTGCATTTTCATCCCAAATTATAATAAATTATAATTTTCTCAAACCCCAATGATCACATAAAACCAAATGGTTATTTATACCTATATCCACAAGTGAAGAGACAATTCTTCCTCAAATATCATTCTCACATGGAAAACTGCGGGGTTAGAAATACAAGAGAAAAATATTCCAAAGTAAACCCATCAACAAGGAGTGCTAATACTTTTTAAATTTTTCTCCAACCATTTATTTCCACATAGCTTCTTCTTTGACAATGAAAATATCCTATAGAATAGGACATTTACTTGGGTAATGTCCAGGTCCCCTACATTTACGGAAAATGACTGTAAATGGACTCTTGGGACCATTTTTATCTTCTTCCATAGTACTCTTCATTTTTCTTTGGCAATTCTTCACTTTATGTCCTTCCTTCCCGCACGTAAAACATTTCGTTGTCCCATTGAGACACTTTCCTGGGTGTCTCTTTCCACATTTCCTGCATGATGAAAATTGAGGGTTCTTTTCTCCATGGTCTCCATTGCTGGAGCTCTTATCATTTATCACCATTCTCTTCCTTGTTGAGTCTAGGAGTTGGTTAATATATATGTTGTTGATCATATTTTTGGAAAACTGATTTGGCATAAAGAAGATATCTTTTACGCCTATCAACATTCCATTTTTTTTGCTCATTTCCACCACAGTTCCCACCTTGTACATCATTCTCAAAGTCAGTATGACTTCCTTGGAATCCATCCATTGACTAAAACCAGAAAGCATTGTGTGAGTAACAGTAGTCGTAAAATCAGTTAGAGATTAAAATGTCACAATATTCTCAATTTGAAACATATTAGGATTAACCAAGGTCATTTACTCTCATCTTATATATATATTACTTAAATATGTTTGTAAAGAAAATGTAAATTATCCTAAGCATATCCCCCGGGAGTGTCGTAACCAAGAGTGCAGCAAGGCCCGTTTTCGTGCACCAGTTCCCGTTCGAGTCTAGCTCAATGCGGTGTTTTTGGGTTTTACCCCTAGGCACATCGGTGCCAGAGCCGCCTCTACCTGCTCATATCCAGACAGGGATGTATTGCTCAGAAAACTCACAAAATCTCTACAATACCAAAATTCTAGGAAGTTCTTTTATACTAATCCTCAAAGTTCATCTTAGGTCTACGTGCTCTAATCAGAGTTTATCTAAATCTACCTTCCAAGGTTTGTACAAAACTTCCTCTAATACCAACTGTAACGCCCCGACCCTAATTACCTAGAGTCAGTGCATTATTACATAACATTGGCATGATCACGAGAAAGATCAAGTCTCGAAAGACCGATTTGTTTAGTAGCCTTGGAATAACTAGATACATCCACAATTTTTTTACATTACATCATAAAAAAAACATCTTGTCTTCATATCCCCTCATATTATCCCTACAGGTCATTCATAAATTACTTCTTCATAATCCTGGGAAAAATAAAACATTGAAATGGGTGAGCTCAGATGCTCAATAAGGATATCATTATAGCAGAAGCTTTCATAAATAAGCATAAACACTTAAGGCAGTTTATAACTAAAACAAAAGACTTTTAAACTTGAACTTCAGCATAAAATGGAAAAGATAAAATAAAATAATGCCATTTACTTACTCACATGGATATTCTACTAGTCGAACAATCCCATGCATTATCAATAACCAATTTCATAATGATGGAATGCATAATGCCAGACTATCATAACCACATAGCCAAGGCCTCGTGCCAAGACTACAAATAAGATTTTGCCAAGGCCTTGTTCCAAGACACTAGTTTGTCTCATGAGACCTACCGATGCATCGAAGAGCTATAGCAGGCTCCACCCATCACTTATTAATTCCAATGCATTCCTCATATGAACAGGTTTAAACATAACATAATCATTTTTTTAAAACTAGCATACGAAATGTCAATACTTTAACCACAAACCATGAATTGTATAAAAATAGCACATCCACGGTAAAACATAACTCATTCGATACAATATGGAATATTGTATTGTATCACATTAACCTCAATCAAGAATAACGAAGGATGTTGACATAGATGAAAATAATCATCAAAACTATTTGAGAGAAATATCCCCCTTTTTCTTGAAATCATTTAAAAGTCACGCTATTTGTCAAGAAGCCATTTAAAAATAGATTTTTGAATCAATGTGTCCCATACCACTTTGAAACTTTTTAAAAGGAGTTTAAATTTCTAAACATTAATTTCCATATAAATAAACCCTTAAAACCATTTTTAAAACATGGAAATTTATGAGAATGATTTAGATGAATAAGTCTTTAAAACATTTAAAAATGGTATTTTAGTTAGAGATTCTAACCAAAAGAGAGACACTAGAATAAAAATAATTGGGGTAATCAAAACATTTTAATATCATGAGAATAAAGGGATTCATGATATACTATGTCAAAGTACATTATATACACCACATAAAAGTGATTTGGTGAATATCAAAAAAGAAGTCTCAATGAAATGTAAATTGAGATTAAATCTCTCATAAAGGTCGTATCCTTAGGTTAAGGATAAATCAACGACATAATTATGTGTGAAAAATATAGGTTCACTAAATATTATTGGATATTCAGTGTAAAACAATCAAAGGATATTCACACATATTCTTGTAAAAACAACACCTACGAATTGGATGTTTAACTCAACAAATGGTGAATTACTCTTATCAAATTCAGATCAATGACTTGAGAATTATCAATGGAGTGATTATGTGTATCAAAAGTATATCCACAGGAAGGGGAGTGGAAATTATGACATAATCAAATGAATAGTGATTCCACACATAATCTTGGAGTAATATAATCAATGAAATATGTGTAATGCCCAATGAGTGGAAATTGAAATTTCAAATTCCCTTATCGATTAGGTAACTTACGAAACATACACCCATGAAAGAATAATCATACCCTGATGATGTAAATACCCCTAAATTAAAGTATATTACACATTGAATACAATCATGGGCAGTACACATACCCCACATGCAATAATTAATTGGTGAATAATGGAAATCTCACAAAATTAAAAGTGAGATAAGAAACCCATTACCACGTTAATCAACTGAGTCGTATGGCCAAAAGTTAATAACCACAAAATGACTTACAGAATAACATGAATATAAAGAGAATCATGATAATATATATCAAATGGCAGTACACAATACACCACTTTCAATAATTTAGTGGCGAACAATGGAAATCTCACAGAATTGAAAGTGAAATAAGAAAATCCCTTAATTTGTACTTTTTTCTTGGATGACGGTAGTTTTAACTCCTGTATAATGGTGAAATAATTGTTATTGGATTATAAAAGTGTCATTTACTTTAATATGATATCATATATGATCTTTTAACATTGATTTGTTAATAATATCTTAGAATTATCGTCATTTCGGGTGTTAACGGGTTCATTTCACTTTATATTCTTTGTTATGTGATCCATATTCGTTATTAATGGGAATTATATTATTAATATCAATAATGATATCAAGTCCATAGATACTATTTTTAAATCATCAAATTATATTTATACTTGAAGGGATATGATGGAGAATGAATCTCATCGCGTTCGTGGAGACGGTAGTCCGTACATACGAACGAGCGACAATATCATTCTTTTGATATTAAAATAATATATAATTGGATGTTATATCATATATACAGAATAATTATCATGTTATATTTATTATTTACATGAGTTACACATCATTATTATACTCATCCAAATAATAATATATTGAATAACAATTACACCATGACGTGGAGACGGTAAGTCGTACGTACGCACGTAGGGTGACATGTTATTCAAAGGATGGATAGAATACTGAATATGGTTGTACAATATTTATAATAACATCACAGTATATATATGATACTGGAGTTATTATTTTATAATGGTAATAACAAAGAAAGAGGAAGTGGAAGAAGAAAGGAACTTGAAAAGGGGTGGTGAAAACATTACCTCTTCTTCGGGTTCTTCCTTTTGATTTGATCAAACGGGATCCTTAGGATGGATTTCTGATCAAACTAATGCCTCTAGGTTGTAGCGAGGGAAGTTGATATAGTATTTTGGCAGGGGCTGGCCGAACCAAAGGGCTTTGAAGGTGTGAATAAATGAGAAGGAGGAGTTGCCTTTTATAAGAGGGGTGAGGGGCACCATTGGAAAAGCTAGAAATATTAATTTATAATAAATTCATATTCGGTTTATAATGGCTCAAAAGTTTATAATTTAAATTTTAAGGTGGGGATGGGTCTAAAAAAACTCAACCAATAGAATTTAGATAGGGTTGGGTCATTATATTAGCCTTATCTTTAAGTATTAACTCTTAGTTAAATAGTTTCACTTTTACAATGTCTCTGTATTTTTATATTATAAGGTAAATAATCATACTATATACATCCAAGAGACCCCCATGTGGTCCATTAATGATGAACTTATCATGATATAAGTCTCTTGGCTGAACCTTAGATTTTTAAGAATTTAATATCAATTAATAATATAATATTTGTTTTAAGAACTCTTTTATGTCAATTTTGACACTCTTCAATAGGTGATTTTTGTGAAACTTATAACAGAATGATTACTTCGAACAAAGTCAATTAAATAAATACTAATATATCATATTATACTATAAAATTATTTTAATTCATTAAAAGTTTGATATTATATTTATTTGGGTATTTATAATATCAATTAGTTTAATTAATCACTATTAAAGTAATTAATTCATCATCATTGTGTCATAAATAAATTAAATTATTTAATGTCTAAATATTATTAATAAAATATAATTATGTAGGAAATCTTTTTATATTTCTAATGAATATTTATAATAAAAAATCCAACATATATAACCCTCTGTAACAATTGTTTTTTAAAAGATATATGCTTGTGTCATTTTTGTATTTATTTTAACATAATTAAAATAAAGTGTCATTATCACTTACAAGTGGATCCATGGGGTCCCAAAATCGACCCAAAGATGACCATGGTCGACCATGTATCATCCAATAGGGTTAAGACACGTTTTATGGTAATTTAGTATTATTATAATATTATTCTTTAACCCTTGTTTACCGGATTTACCCTTTAACCATGGTAAATAAAATTTTTACCGAAGTAATTATCCAAAATTTATAAAAATAAAAGTTACCTATTTACACAATTTGAACATCCTGATTCCAAATATGGAATCCATTTTTCTAAATTCAAAACACAGAAGTGGCATAAATAAATTTAAAATTAATTCCCGTTGTTAAAACAAAAAGCGTGTTTTTTATAGATAATAACTATCAAAAGATTGTCACTTGTTTATGTCTTTTTTAAATGTGAAATTATGTTCAATGACCCACATTGTATTACATGGTAAATATATATTCCAAATATAATTTAAAACCACTCAAATTCATAATTTATCACTATTAATTATTTTGATTTAAAAGGTTGTTTTTAATTACAATTTAGTAATTTTCACTATTCATCAAAATATGAACATTATCCGAAAAGTACCAAAATTTCACCCTAGGCTAATTTAGATATTCCAAATCCAAAAATGAAGTCCATTTTGAGAGATAGAATTTATAAAATTTCAAAAAGTAGGTATTACTATTCATAATGGCTAGTTTGATTGGTTATGGTGTGTTAAAATCTCGAAGTTGCGTACAATGCACACCATTGCATTATTCGAAAGGAAACATACTGAGGAAGCTTGGGGTGTTACATATTATATTTCACCTTGATTAATTTTATGGTTGTATGAGTCTAGAAATGATATAATGATTTGGTTTGATACCTTACCTTGGGTCTGGGGGTAGTGGATGAGACACTATTTCCAGATCGATCGCAATGCAGTGGGACCCAATATTGGATTAAATACAAAACTACTTCTTGAATCGATAATATCATGGACAAGGGATGTTGGGAATCATAGTGTCATGGTTATCACATGTTGATTAGAAATGAATGTTTGTGTGTTTTCTTTATTATCAACTAATACACACAATAAATTTTATGGTATATCAATGAAACCCAAATGTTAATAGCCTATTGGAATTTATTTCACATTTCTTATATAGGAACCGTATTTCACATGATGATCATCATGTTTAACATTCATGTATAAGGTTGCATGCGTGATCTGGTTGGTGCATCTTGATGGAGATTTTGGACATATGTCTGAGGAGGGACCAAGGGTCAATCGTTTTTTCTACCTCATAGTTTTTTTTGTTTATTTTTTTTATTGACCTATCTGGTTATCCATTTTTAAATTTATTGGTATGGTTAGTATGGGTGTATTAATGTTATTTAATGAAGATATTAAGATTTTCTAGGCACATATTATTTTTTCTAGTTCTAGAAATAAATAATAAACATAAAATATTTGATACCAATTGAGATAACCAATGTTGACCATTAATTCATTATATTACATATATAATTCATACATTAATCTCACAAATATACTCACAGATTACATATACCAATGCATTAGAGTATTTTAAGAGTGGTTACCTAAAAATTTTATTTCAAAATCTTATAATCATTTTTCTATAATCATATCATACTATATTTCATCCTAGAAAACTCACAATTTATACTAATCTTTGTATCATGAGGATTATAAAATAATTTGAAGAGGTAATTAAATGTTTACCAAAGTAAAAATTAGGTAACAAGTCATTAGGATTTATCATAAAAGTATGTGAGAAAATTAATATTTTTGAAGTATCTAACTAAAATAAAATGGAAGAATAATAATTCAAAACATAATTAATTTAAATGAAATATCATAAACTATAGTATAGTATTTTTAAATAATGAGATACTGATCAAAATCTATAGAGAATATAATACCCATTTAACATGGACATGTGGCATAAGAGTAAGGATTGTATAACTTTAAATTGTGGAAAATAATAATTATGACTATGTCTATTCATACAATTGTGATCATAAAAATAATTCACACACTCATACTATGGGCAAAATAATTATTTATTCACCTCATCAAGTGAACATTATAATATTTTATAATCAACATTCACTGAACATATAAATGATGTAGACATATCATCCTTATATCATTATATATAGAACCATTCAAAATTTATTAGAGGGATATAATGGACCCACCTATATCGAGCCGTTATCAAACCCATCCAGTCTTAAGGAATTAAAAACCATACTCATCTTAGAGAGTTGACAAAAACAATCCATCTCAAAATGAAAAATCATTCAAATGTCTATCTCATGAATTCATTTATACGTCACATAATAATTAACTCATGGAATTCAAATGAGATTCATATAATTTAATATGGAGCACATAAAATGAAATAATGGATTGAATTTTATTATACCATTATTCAATCACCCAATATAGGCATTTAATTAGTGAATTTTGAGGGAGATTATTGAAAAATAACTATAGAGGATCTATATCCATTAGAAATAAATAGACAAAAATAAAGTAAAAAACATTATTTTTAGAATACATATTCTATCATTGTTGAAATGTGATAAAGTTGTGAATAAGTTTTAAAAGGTTATTTTTGAGCAATTGACATGAAGTATATTTAATAAATAATATATAATGAAATCCAGATAATGGATCCTCAAAAAACAACATTAATGTTTTCTAGAAGAAATTTTAATTGGAAGATAAAATGTAAAAACATAGAAGGAAAACCCATGATATTAAACAATACATTTATTAAAACCCACCCAACTAGAAGGATAATAATACATCTTTATGGAAAGTGGTAAAATAATAAATTGTGATCCAATGATCTAATATATATTTCAATTTAAATATATGAATGAAAAATGTTCGTGGAAACAATTAATATCATCATGGAAGGGAAATATCTTACTAGTGTGGATGAGAATTTATCTGAACGATAAGACTTTTTATTAAGGAATAAATACATAAAAATATGATTTAATAAGAAAATTTTGGTCCATAATAATAAATAATTTAGTACAATATATTGAAATAATAAGGAAGGGTTTACCTAAAAAATTTGGGTAATTTTCAAGAAGGATTGTCATTTACTAATGAATGAATATTGATTCACAAAAAAATAATCATTGATGTGGTATCTTTTGAATATATGTGTCATTAAATAAGAGAACTTGAAATTGATTTTTTGAAAACATGAACATCATAAAAGTTATGATAAAATAAATCCCCATGGAGTTATATACACTACACAATATAAAAAAAGTTCTGAAAATGGAATACACCATAAAGAAAAGAAATTGAGATGAGAAAACATTCGCATTTTATACTGACATCAGTGAAAGAACATGAACTGATAGTATAATCATCATAAGAATATTAATATCATATAAAATAAATTATCAATTATACTCATTAATGATAATAATAAATGATTCTGTTCTTATTTACTTATTGGTTATTTTAATCATCATACATTAGTGATTTTTATTATTTTTTATACCTTTTAGTGTCACCGTTGATCCTCGATCTTAGATTACAAGATCATCATTTCTAAAATCATTATTGGATTAGAATATATGTTTCATAATTATTTATAAATATTATAATTTTATTCAATGTGAGTTTTAGTTATGATATATGATGATGAAATTAGTGATGATCTCATTTTGGAAAATTTTAACGAACACAAAGGGATAAAATAATAATGTCTTAGAAAATTATCATTTAATTCACAGCCCTAAATCACTCGGGATGGACCAATGATATACACAACCCCCCACACACTACCGTATAAAATATAGTTTGTCTATAAAAATGAGGGTCTGAATAGTAGAGTGGGGAGACTATACCTCCGGTATCAAAATCTATACATCAGAAAAGTATAATAAATAAATTATAAAAAAGGGGGAAATAAAATAAATAATAAAGGTTTTATAACATATAACATTTTATCTATCTCAATGTTATACAATAGGATAAATCATTGACCCCCAATGTGTCTAGTCAACTAGAGTATAAGATTTAAATACAAAAATAAATAAATAAACAATGACATCATTTTTTTATTTGTCTTAGTTCTACATTGGATCACAAAGATCTATTTCCTTAGCTCCCAATTACATTGTAACACTCCGAGATTTTATGGCATGTCTCTTTTTAAATTTATTTTATTCGATAGCTTGTGTTGCACATGGCAGCCAACATAATCATAGAATGAAATATTGGTAAAAACTAGATGTTAAATTAGAATGTCTTAACCAAATTATAAAATTTATATATATTGAAAAAATTTACATTCATCCAATATATTTGATAAGCATAAGATATAAATAAATACAAATTTAAGAAAAAATAATTATATTTTTCTAATGGCATTTTTGCAATCTTTTAAGGGAGAACATGATTTATAGTTAAATATTAACACTTTTATAAATTCAATTTAAAAATTAAACTTCATATTTTAAATAAAAATATCAAATTTTACTTTAGTTGAAATATTCGTATTTTTTTAGATAATTTTAATTTTTTGATGAATAATGAAAATACTGGATTTTTATTGAAATTGACATTTTCATGTAAATAATTGATAGATTAACATTTTTTTTATCAGATCTAAAATATACTTAGATCAGTATTATATAATTTAGTCCAATTTAGGTAATATGAATAAATTTCACATTTAATATGGATTTAAAAAAATTAAAAACTTAAGAACATTTTCAATTTAATTACCCATTTTTGTGTTCCATCAATGTGATTTATTTTCAATTAATTTTAATAAATTATAGGTAATGAATTTTAAAAAATTTATTCCAAATTTGAAATTATAATTTCCAAATTTATAAAATAGGTCCAATTTTTAGGATAATTTTATTTGTGACATTATATTTTTTAAATTACAATGGTTAAGGGTACACCGGTTAATTAAGAGTAAGGACAATATTTTAAGTAATATAAAATTTCCCGAAATTTTTACATATTTTTATTGGATGAGTTAGGGTCAATCACAATCATCATTGGGCCAATTTTAGGGCCTCTTGGGGCCACATGGATGAATTTAAACCATTTATTGAATGTTATTCTATGGAAAATTAATTTTTTCATAATCATTGTTTTAATAATATGAATTTTGATATATTTTTGGAAGATATAACCTAAATAACAAATTTTAATGATCTATAATATATATTATTGTTTTATAAATCATTAGATTTGAATTTACCCGTTTTCTTGATGTATTTGGAGTCAATTTAAATGAACTGTGTCAAATTACACAATAACATTATTTTATAGAATTATGATTTTTAAAATTATTTAAAATTAAAATCTATATTAAATAATTACAAATGGGATAAAATATGTTCTTCATCATCTTCAATTGTTCTTTTATGGGCCATTTTTATTTATTTGGCTATAGAATACCCTTATATTATGTTAATATTATGATTAATTTCAAAAGTTCCTAAGACATCAATTATAAAAAGGCACTCCTTCCCCCACTATGTCACACCACATTGAACCTTTTAGCTCAACCAAATCCTTATTGTTTCTCCTTACAACATCCATTGAAAAGTTTTGTAGATCCCAATTTTCTAAAAAGGCCAACTCTAGATCCCTTAAGAATATATATAAAGGAATTTTAACCAGTCGGGTTCAAATCCTAATTTTCCATTTATATTAATATAATTTTTGAGATGTTGGATCTATATCCAATGAAAAATAACTGATAAATTCATGATGAAACATGATTTGGAAAATGAATTAGTTTATACATAAAAAGTGTAATAACGAAATATTATCTACAAACATGGTGATAAAATAATAAATAAAGATGATATACGATATCATTAATATGAATAAAGTTGTTATATATATTAATAACATGCTTAAAACTATTATATTAGAGTTTCAATCATGTTTTAATAAAGGATGTATAAGTTAAATCATATTGTCTCAACCTCCTTACATTGAGGAATATTTTGATTTTATACACTTACCTTCTATAATGATGTTTATATACAACAAATTTTACATATCAGATCATTATTTTAATTATTATCATGTTATATAATGTTTAGTTAAATTTTATTCTTTCAAGCGGCATTTTATTTAATTGTTCAATGTGGTATGTGAGAGCTTAAATATTTTATGATTTTATTATCAAAGTTTTTTCTCCATGTTAGTTTCCATGATATTATTTTAAATATTTTTTTACATGAATATAAAATTATTATAAATGAAATTTTATTTTTTTTGTTAATATCATTAAAAAGTTTTAAATTTTAATATTTTTATTTGTTTTTCATGAATCGTTTTGAAAAAATACAAATGGAATTTCATTTTTTTAAACATACACGGTGATAATGAATATCCTTCTACCATGATTATTATCTAATTTTAGATTCCATTTAATGGTTATAATTTTTCATAATTTAAAAACAATATTCCATTATTTTTGGGATATTTGGTTTTGAAATTGTTATTTTTAAAATAAAACATAATTTATATTTGGAACTTTTTTCAGTACATGTTTAATAAAATGTCTTTTATTAATAATTATTATATTATTTTATTTGATAAATTCCATTAATGTCAACAACTTCTGTGAAATATTATGTATAATTGAGGTTGATCCTTTATGATATCAACTACCAGATCTTATTGAATGTGTTTTGATCAATTTGACTATGGATGTGCTATTTTTATTCCATTATTAGTTTATGGTTAATGTATTCACATTTCATATGTCAATTTCTCAATACAAATGTTTGTTATTTTTATGTTTCACCCCATTCATATGTGGAATTAATTGGACTTAGTATGATATGATTGGGGACCTCTAAGACACTCATTTGATTTTTAGGTCTCATAAGACAAACTAGTTATGTATTTTGCTGAGGCCTTACCCATTATTATTCAGATGATAGGGTCAAGTCCTCAACAATATGTTTTAAATGTCTAACATTATACATTCCATCATTGCGAGATTAGTTATTGATTTCTATTTGATTATTTTACTAGTATATCATCAATTGTTAATTTTCCTAGTTCATGTGATTATTTAAATGGAATGTGTTTTAGTTATTTACCTTTCCATATTTTTTTATTTCATATTTTCTCATAGATTCCATTATATTATTACATTCACTTAGAAATTTTTCTCACCCATTTCATATGTATCATTTTCCCAATGATTCTATGATGTTAATTTTAACTGATATGAAGGGATACTCAAATGGGAAATAATGATATAATTAATGAAATATAGTGTGTATTTTATATATTAAAATTTAATATGGATTTCAATTATGTATCTATTTTATAAAGACTACAAAAATATTCGGTCCAATGGGATGTGGTTTCTTTTATATTATTCAAATTCAATAAAGTAACAACCCACTCCAGGAAACTGAGTTTGAGGTATTTATAGTAGGTTTTAGAGAAATTTTATTATAAAATGTTCAACTAGATTCATTAAATCTAATGTTAGGAAATATAAATCTATGTCTAAATTTGAGGATTATTCTAAGTACAAGATATAATCTTATATGATTTTTAATACCAAGGATATCCTAGCTTAAACCTATAGAATCACATATTATAAAAACTATGTCATTATTTGGACAACATATATATAATTCTTCATGACTACATTATTATGACTAGTGTTTCTTTCATTGTGATTTTTTTGTTCAATGATTAAAATAATCAATATAGTACAAGTAATGGTTATATTGCAGGTTTTGAAGATACATCAAAAGAAAGAGGAAATTAAAGAGCTATTAATGAGTAAAATGATGAAGCATAGTTAGTTGTTTAATAATGAAGTATAATTATTATTGTTCATGTTTTTTTGGATTCATGAATTATTTCATCATTGGCTCTCCGGTTAAAAGAATCCTGAGATATATAAAGATTATACTCCAGTACTTCTTCATTAAAGATATAGATGCATTAATTTTTTCATTAAAATTTTATGTTGGTCAGGGTATTAAAATATTTGAAATGACACAATAAGAGTTACATTACGTGGTTTGGAGAAACAATTATTAATATTTATATTAAAATTTAGAGACCTTTTTCAACAGTGAAATTGATAATATGTATTCAAAAATATTCATAAGGTTGGAATAGATTCAATTGGACATTTGTTATTATTAATTGAGGATAAAGACTAAATTATAATATTGTTTAACATGTGCTAATCATTTTGGTTTGAGTAAAAAAATTAGAGGATTATGTATGTACTTGTAGTCCTTACGATTGATCGTTCATAAAAATTGATCTTGAAAATATTTCTTCAGGGGTATGAAATGAAGTGAAATTAAATCTAAGCACAATAAAATGATGAGATTATTCCCATGAAACAGAAATTATTAAAGAAATTTTACTATATCAATTAAGTATCTGAAAAGTAATAGAATCCCTAAACTCTATGGGAAATAATTTTGAAATAAAAAAAGTTATTCATTTACTTTTCTTTTTAATAAAACAATAATCCATTAATTGGTAAAAAATTTATGGTTTTGTGATGATTAAAATTGAAATGTACATGTTCTCTATAAATCGTTATCAAGACATGATTTTTATATTTCTCTTCCATATTTATGATATCACTTCCATCTAATTCTATCCAACTTAAAAGCCTAATATTGTGTTGACCTTCACATTTACCTCACCTTTATATTATATGTATGTTTAATTAACCCTATCTTTATGTGGTTTTTCCATATAATATTTTTCTAGTATAAACATTTCTTTGTTTATTTTCCCTTATAATTTTTATGAGAAGAATTATTAAAGAAGGGTAAAATTTAAAACCCCAAGATTTTATGATATGCCTTTTCTCAAAATTTAATTTCTTTGATAGCTTCTCTTCCGCACAACACCTAGCTTAACCGTACAATGAAAAACTATTATAACCTATATATTAAATTTGAGGGAATAAATTGTATTAAAAAAATTATGAAATTTATATATATAGAAATATTTTTGACATTCATATAACAAATTTGATAGGAAAAATATAAGAATAAATCCAATTTTATGCATCAAGGCTATATTTTTGTAAAGACAGTTCGGTAGAATTTTATCAAATCACATGTCTTATAACTAATTTATGACACCATTTAGATTATATTGGACAAAATAAACATATAATTTAAAATTTTAAAATCAAAATTTATTATGGTTTCATTTTTGGTATTTTGTGATATGTTTCATATTTTCATTAATAGTGAAAAATATCAAATTTTAATTTAAAATATATTTTTCATCCAAAATAATTTGTCTTGAAAAAATATAATTTATTTTAAAATATAATTAATTACTTTTATATATTTTAATATAATTTATCTATTTTTAATAAATTTAACATGGAATGTGGATTTAAAAACATTTCACACATTTGAACATTATCACTTTAATAATAGATTTTATTATTCAATCAACGAGATCAATTTTAAATTAATTTTTTTCCAATTTTGTGTATCCAATTTAAAAAATATATTCCATATTTTGATTTATAATTTATAAATTTATTATATAATTACATTATATTTTTTGAAAAAATAAATAATAACTCTAATATTTTTTTCATTACCATGGATAAGGGTAAACTGAGTAATTAAGTTTTTCAATATTGTTATAAGTAATATAAAATTACCCTAAAAAGTGTCATAATATTATTAGATGATTTAGTGTCAACAAAATTAATAATTGTGACAATTTTATTGTGTCTTGGATCCACTAGGATGACATTAATCCTTTTATAGAATTTTATTCTATGGAAAGTCAAGGATTTAACTCATGTGTTTAATAAGTATTTAATTTATAATATGTGTTCATTGAAAATATTTTTTAGTCAAAAAGGTTTCCTTATAAATTTTCTTTTCCTTCATGTTTGGGAGATTGTTGAGTTAATAAATTTTCTTTATTACTCTACCATTCCTTCTGGTTTTGGAAATAACAAACACCTTATCATAAGGAAAATTTATTTATCTCCTTGTTTTACAAACATAAAGATATTTTCCATCCACTATGAAATTTATCCTTACCATGTTTTTCATTTTTCATATAATGTATAAGTAGAAATCTCGGTTTCGTATCCAAATCCATAGAATCTTATATATACTTATATATAGAACATTTTTTTAGGATCTGAATTCTTGTTCCGAATTATCTGAATTTAGACACTGACCTTTCTGAGTTCAAACTCCGAGTTCTCTGAATTCAGACTCCGAACATTCTAGATCATACTCCAAGTTCCCTAAATTCAAACTTAGAACCTTTTGATGTTCAGACTCCTCATTCTTATAAAATCATACTCCCAACATTGTACTTTCAAACTCCGAATTCTTATGAATTCAGACTCTGAACATTGTAAGTTCAAACTCCGAATTCATATGAATTCAGACTCCAAAATTTCTGAATTTATGACTCCAAATTATTATGAATTTAGACTCCTAACATTGTACGTTCATACTCATAATTCATATAAATTCAAAATTCAAATTTTGTAAGTTCGGAATCTGAATTGTTATAAATTCAAACTCCAAATTTCATTGAAATTTAGACTCCAGAATTCAATAGAAATCAGTTTCCAAATTCCTTTGAAGACATAATCTGAATATTATGCGTTATAGACATTAACTGGGGTTTCAGTTAGACTCCTAACATTCATTTTTCCTTACACTCCTAAAAATGAATTTGGTTAAGCAACCATATTTTTTCTTACTCATGTATTGATTATTAAAAAATGTCATGCATTCAGTTAATAAATAACCATTTTTTGAGTTACATGTATACAGGTCCCTCCGATATTCAAGAAACAATATTATCATTGGAGGAGGGAGATGACCATTTAGAATGTTCCTATAAATAAGAGCTCATATAAACAAGCTCAACACTATTCTACAACTCTAGATATTACATAATGATGAAGTAATTTATAGAGAGAGAATTTCATGTTTTTTGCATACTGAACCCCTTGTTCTGAATTGCCTAATGTGACTCTGAATGCTGCAGAGTATATTCAAGGGATTCTGGGGATAGGAAGACAGTGGTGTCGACTACCCTGAAGTTCAAGGGCTTGCGGGGGTAGCAAGACAAACTTCGATCTTTGTATTGAGTGTTTACCTTGTGTGGGTAAGACATACTTTCTTGCATGTATAAATCAAGGGACCTTTATCCAATGTTGTTGGATAACCTTCTCTTTGGGTAAAATTTGGTATTACTTGTTACTTGTATTGTTTCACGTTTTCCACTACATTTTGGTTGTTGAGGAAAGTATAACTATCTTATACTTTCTTTTACAAATATACTCTTATTTAGTGATAATCTGTATGATTAAAGGTATATTATTTATCTTTTTAATCATTTGTTATGTTTCATTTCCAGAATCACATTTTTCGAATTACATTATCTAAATCTCATTTCTGGAAACAAGATTGATTGTAGAACTAAGTGGACTTGTGAATTTACCATTCCTAACATTGTTAAAAATTACCATCATTAAAAGTTTCCATGAAATTTTTTAAGGTATAAATTTCACCCCCCCCCCCCTATTGATTATTGATTATCTACATCCTCATTTTGATCCATTAGTTGGTATTATATGAGAATATCTTACTCCATACCAACCTAACAATTGGTATCAAAGGATTGTTTCAGTCTGAATTAATTATACGATTAGATTCAGCAGAGAATTCATATTCTTATTCTTATTTTCAAAATCCTAATTTCAGATTCAAAATTATAGACTCTTATTTTTCATAGAGATACTGTTGTTATATTCTTTCCTTGCTTATGATATTTTTTATGTTTACAAAAATTTATTACTGAAAAGTTTGTGTGGAAAGATTTTATTTGAGAAGACATGAATAAATGTTTGTTCTATAGGCAACATAAATCCTACTAGACCAACGATTTTTATGGGGATGATTATGAATATTGGGTAGATCATCTGAAGACATTATTCATCAATACTGGAGTGGAAGACCTTGATATTCATACTGGATATTACAAGATTCCTGATGAAGAAGTCATAAATTTTACTAACCAAGAGAAGTCAGAATATAAACTTAACAATAAGGTACACAATAATTTGTTGTGTTCCATTACCAAGAATATATATGTCCAAATTTCTTCATGTGAAGCCACAAATTTCATCTAGAAGAAGCTTGAAGATAATCAGTTTGGTACTTTGAAAATTATTGAAGACAGAAGAGCTATGTTTAGAGATGAGTACCATGGTTTTTACATTCCTTATGTAGAACCTATTTTCAAGGTACAACAGAGATAAATGAATATGTTTAACAGCTTACAATCCATTGGTTAAAAAGGTTTTTATGATGAGGCTCTTATAGACATGATTATAGACATCATTCCTAATGAGTAGAAATCCTAGAGAACAGCTATATATGATAATGGATAAGTCTCACAGATTACTCTTAATGAGATTTTTGGAACTCTTCTTCAATATTAGAATAGAATGAAAAGAGATGTTGAGAATGTTAAGAAGAAGAATGGGAATGGAGGTGTTTCTTTTATAACTACTTCTAATCATACAAAATTTAATACTCCTGAGAGAGTTACATGATCTAAATCTAAGAAGGTTGTTATACTATCCGAATCTAGTGAAAGTGAACTTTTTTATAACTAAATAGCTTATCTTGTCGAAGGATGAACATAATAGTTGTGAAGAAAGACATTCAGTATAGATACAAGAAGAATGATAGAAAGGATAAGAAATACACAAAAGTCACTTGTTATGAATGAAGAAGAGATGGACATATAAGGACTAATTTTCACATACATAAAGGAAATTAAATAACGGAAAAGCATTCTAAGAGAAATAGAAAGAAGTACTACAAAGATAAAGCTATGAAAGTCGTGAAAGCAAATGACACATGGAGTCCTAGTGGTGGAGACACTTCTGATGAATCCTTAGATAAAAAATCTTCTGGACAGAAGAATCTTGGTTTAATAGTCGACTACCTATTGAAAATCAATACTTAATGGATAAGGATCATACTTTTGAATCTAGGACCAATGTATCCCTGAATTCTAATTATATTGATAGTAAATACTATGAATCCTCAAATGAAGAATCTTCTTCGGATGAAGATAATACTTTACCTACCTATGAAGAGGTGTCTAGGTTTTCTATGATTCATGAGAATGAAAATTCTAATGTAAAAAAAGCATGATAAGGAAAACTCTAGTATTTCAATTCTTACAAAGTAAACATCAGATCAATCTAAAGATCATGATAAGAAACCCCTTCATTTTGAAAATATTTCAAAAAACCTTGTGGAATTTAATTCCGAGAAGAATAAAATTACTAAGGACCTAGAAAAATTATTTTCAATGAAAAATGTTTTCAAGCCTATCTCTAGTGATAAAACTAATGCCTTGGAAGATAAGAAAATAATTATTAGACTAAAGTCAGAAATATTTTCCATGAGGAAGTGTTTGTCAAATTTTACCTTATGGAAGGAAAATATTGATAAAATGTATTCTCAAATTTGACATCCATGAAATAATTATTGTTTTAGTAATACAAGTTCAAACCTCATTTTTAGTAATAATTATTTTGTTCCTTAAAGTGTTTTATTCTACAGTTAGTGTTAGTGTGGTGGGATTTGGGAAAAAATTCTTCCTAAAACAAATCCCAGTCTTTAGGTTTTTATAAAGCTTATTTCTCTAGGAAAATGTGGGTGCCTAAGATTTGGGATCCTAAAATTTCAGATCCCAAAATATTTGGATTCCAAAATTCTAACTCTTATATTTTCAATAAAATATGGAAAGTAGAAATTGTAATACTTAGTACATGGATAGTGGATGTTCTCGTTATATGACTGGTAACAAAAACATCTTTGAAAATATTACCAAGATGAAAGGATTAAAAATAACATTCTGAGATAATGATAAGGGAGAAATTATAGGTATAGATAACATTTTTCTTCTTGGAAAAACATTGATTTCAAATGTTTTATTTGTTACGGGTCTTAAGAACAACCTCATTAGCATAAGTCAGCTATGTGATGATGGTTACCTTGTGAATTTTAGTAATGACAGGTTCTTAGTACACAATTCCAATGAAGAGTTTATTCTTTCTACCAATAGGCAAGAGAATGTTTACACACTAAACATAGAAGACCAAAGGATCCAAGACCTACCTTTTCTTAGTGCAATGGGAGAAAATTCTTGGTTGTGGCATAGAAGGTTAAGACACATTAACCTTAGTAACCTATGAAAAATCTCTATGAAAAGTGTAGTTATGGATCTACCAGTGCTTTGATTTGATTCTTCAAAAGTTTCTGATCCTTGTCAATATTGAAAGAAACATAAATCAAGTTTTAAATCAATCATTTTATTCTCAGCCACTAATGCATTATAGTTAGTGCATATGGATCTCTTCGGTCCAATACAAACTGGACGCATTCGAGATAAATATTATGTTTTTGTCTTAATTGATGATTATAATAGATTTACATGGGAATATGTTCTAGCTAATAAATCTGAAGCCTTTTCTTATTTCAAAAGATTTAGAGCCCAAGTAAAAAAATGAGAAAAACCATCCTTTTATATGTATTCTTAGTGATAATGGAGGAGAATTTCAAAATTCTGATTTTTAAACTTTTTGTTGTAGAAAAGGCATTACTCATTACTTATCAACACCCATAACACCTCAACAAAATGTTGTTTTTGAAATATGAAATTTAATTCTTCAGGAGATAACAAGAACAATATTTATTGAATATTCTATAACTAAACATTTTTGGGCAGAAGCTGTATGTACTAGTTGTTATACTATAAACCTTGTTTTGATTAGTCCTTTTCTAGATAAAACTCCTTATGATTTATGGAATGATAGAAAACCAATACATTCGTAATTTAATGATTTTTGATGCAAGGTATTCATTATTAATGCTTATTATAATCTACAAAAATTCTCACCAAAATATAATGATGGAATTTTCATAAGATACTCCACAACTTCTAAGGGTTATAGTGTTTTCAATAAAAACATTGTACTGTTGAAGAAATAGTGCTTGTAAAATTTGATTAAACTTGTCCTTTTGTTTTTAAACAACCTAAACATACATGTTCTGATGTGTTTTAAAAAAACTAATTATCAACCTATGATTTAAGATCCTTATGACATGGAAAATGATCGTGAAATTATTTCTGAAGCATTTACCCCAAAAGACATCCTAACATATGTTGATGAACACATTTAACAAAACAAAAATAAATTGTTTCTAAAGAATCATCCCGGTGATAATATCATTGGTGATATAAATTGACCTGTATGGTCTGAAAATTCATTAATAAATGATGTATAACACCAAGCATTCCTTTCCCAATTAGAACCAAAAATCAGTAATGATGCTTTAGATGATAATGAATGGATAAAATCTATGAATGATTAGCTAAATGGATTCAAAATGAATAATGTCTGGACCTTGGTTGAACAACGTAAGGAAAAATCTATTATTGTAGTAAAAAGAGTCTTCCGAAATAAATGTGATGAAAATGGAATAACTGTACGAAATAAATCTTGGTTGATTGCTAAAGGCTATAATTAACAAGAAGTAATAGACTTTGATGAAAACTATGATATAGTATCTAGACTTGAATCTATTTATATTCTACTTGACTTTACAGCATTCTTCAATGTCAAACGTTTTCAAATGAATGTTAAATGTTCTTTCCTTAATGGTTATGTTCAAGAGGAAGTTTTTGTTGAACAAAATCCTAGTTTTGAAGATAAAAATCATCCTGAACATGTTTTCAAACATACCAAATCTTTGTATGGACTCAAACAAGCCCCTCAAGCTTGGTATGATATACATACAAGATTTTTTCTTCAAAATAAATATAGTAAGGGAAATGCTGATCCAACCCTTTTTAAAGAGAAAGAAAATAAAAATGTTTTTATTATTCAAATTTCTGATGATGACATTATATTTGGTTCAACTCACCAATCATTAACTGATTCCTTTGCAGATCTAATGAAATCTAAGTTTGAAATAAGTTTGATGGGTGAGTTAACATTTTTCTATTGTTTTCAAATTTCTCAAAAATCAGAAGGAAACTATATATCCCAAAATAAGTATATATATGACCTTCTTAAAAAGTATGGATATGACAACACTAAATGTATAAGTACTCCCATTGGTACCTCAAATTCACTTGACCTTGATGAAGCTGGAAAACCAGTAGATAAAAAATCTTTTAGAGGTTCGATATGAAGTTTACATTATCTGACAGCTAGTCATCCATACATAATGTATTCAGTATGATTATGTGCAAGATATCAATCCAATCCTACGGAATATCATTTAAAAGCAGTGAAAATAATTTTTTCTCTATATAAAGGAAACCATGGATATAGGACCCTTTTATACTTCTAGAAGTGATTTTGTTCTAAAAAGTTTTCCGGATGCTGAATTTGGGGGATGTAGAATTGATAGGAAAAGTACATTCGTAACTTCTCATTTTTTAGAGATTCATTAGTTTCTTGGTCATGAAAAAAGAACCAATCTCTAGCACATTCCACTACTAAAGCTGAATATGCAGCAGCTAGAAATTTTTGTGATCAACTATTGTGGATGAAACACACACTCACAGACTATGGTATGAGTATTACCAAAACATAAATTTTGTGTGATAATACTGGTTCAATTTCTTTAATTAAAAACCCTAAAAATCACTCTCATGAAAAAAAACATACCTATTAGGCATCACTTTCTTAGGGATCTTACACCAAAAGGAGATATCAATCTTTAATTTATCAGAACACAAGATCAACTTGATGATATTTTCAAAAATATTTACCCTCTGATAGATTCAAATACATTAAACAAAAGTTAGGAATGATAACCATAAGGTAATATTCCATGTTAACTTCATGTTTAAACAATCTCTTTACAATATGAAACTCATTTTCATAGAGGGAGTAAATTTGTTTCTTAGATCTAAATTTTTTTGTAGTCTAAAATTTTTCGTTGTCTAAAATTTTCGTTGTCTAAATTTTTTCATAGTCTAAAATGTTTCGTATTCTAAAAAATTTCTCGTATTCAAATTTTTGTAGCCTAATATTTATCCAAAATTTTATTTACTCTTAAAATTTTCCTATTGAAGATTTTGGAACATAAAATTTTTGTAATGAAAATTTTGGTACATAAAATTTTTGTAATGAATATTTTCGTACATATGATTATTGTAATGATGATTTCGGTACTGAAACTTTTTGAAATGAGGACATTCATATTTAAGATTTTTGTAATGACGATTTTGGTACTTAAAATTTTTGTAATGAATATTTTCATACATAGGATTTTCTTAATGATGATTTTGGTACTTAATATTTTCGTAATGAAGATTTTTGTACATAATATTTTCGTAATTTAGATTTTTGTATATTAATTTTTTGAAATGATGTTTTTCATAAAAAAAATTCGAAGTCACAATTTTCGTATTCAAAATACTTAGAATCTAACGTTCTTCAAGATGAAATTTCCCATTAGGAATCAAATTCCTAGAAATCTCAAAGGTATGTTTTTCTTTCTTAAATTTTTGTAATCACTTTCATTTGGTATTTCTCTGTATTTTTAAATATTTTGTATCCACGTTTTCTTAAATCTGAATGTATTTTTTTCTATAAACTTCAAAAGATATGAATCTATCAAAATTTCCTTTTGAATATCATCTCAACAGTCAGATCTGATCACAAGTTTTCTCAACTGTTGGATTGAGCGCGGTGATTGAACGGTCAACCCAATTGCATATATAAAGGACCCCCCGATGCTTGTCCCACATCGATTCCAAATAATTTTCCTGATGAAGACCTTCCCTCAAAAAACGCATGTTATGAACTTCTCCGATCTTGCTCAATTACGAAATTTTGTAGAATAATCTTCCCAGAAATACATGTCAACTGTCAAGACAGTTTCTGAATGGAAGATTTATAGAGAATGGTTGGAACAGCCACATTTCATTGCTAATTATGAGTCTATCATCTCAATGAACTTCAAGTTGAATGGATGGGAGAGTGTTTCTGTATCGAACCCACAAGATCAATTCTAGTTTATCGGGAATTGTTATTTGAATTATATGAGTCTGTAAGTTTTTTCAAGGAAGAAGGAATAGATAAGATCTTTTTCATGAGTTATGAGAAGACATATTCTCCTTCTTACTCCAAGGCTGCTAATTTGATTGGAGTTCCTTATGAAGGAGAAGATAATTTTTGTTCTCAAAAGCTTCCGAATGTTCATGGAAGCATTTTTAAGGTGAAGGCTATTGATTTCCATGGTCATTCAAATGTTATGACTTTGAAAATTGTTCACCTATCTACAAATTTCCGGATTCTAGAATTATGGGTGCAAGGATTTATCATTCCGAGAAATGGGTACAAGGATACTTTGGAGAGGAGTGATATGTATATCATAGATTTCATAGTGAGTATAAGAAAGATTAACTTGGTCAAGCATATTCTGATTAAAATTGACAATATAAAGAATTGAAATCTAAAGGATTAGATTATCATGTATAAATCCATTCACTAAATATTGATGGTTCATGTTTAGAGTCCTTAAAAATACCTTGTAGTTCTATGACATAAAATTGAAAGGTCATGCTAGTAAGTGATCACACTCTGAGAAGGATGAATGATGGATTTTCGAAAGAATACAATGAATTCAATGACTTACATGAGGAATAAGTTGATGAAATTTCAAAGAAACATGAGGTATTTGAGACCTCTAAGAAAGGAGGAAGGATGAGGAAGCTGAAGAAAGTAGAAGAGAATGAAAAATCCTCATAGGACAAGGAAAACCAATCCACACAACCAAATCCTATAAAACAAAAAGCACATACAGATGATGTAGTAGAAAATTAGAGGGAATCCAAGGAGAAAAAGAGATCATGGGAGCCTAGCTTTGGTTTGGATCTGGCTAAAGCAAATGAATTAAAAAAAGAATACCGATGAGCTTGAAAATCAAGCAAAAGAATATCACCAAAAGAAAAATATGACTAAATAAGATATAGTGAAATCTCTTTTGAAGGATGCAGAGAAAGCCTCCGAAAACATTCTGGTACCGCAATCCTTCTTAGTAGAAGCTTTACTAGAGACACCGAGAATGAAATATTTGACTTTGGAAAAAGTCCAAGTAGAAGAAGTAAAAGTTGTGGATGAAGAATAATAAGAAGCTGGTAGTGGTGATACCAAAGATCTAATATGGAATGTTTAGGATTTTCATGTAAAGGAGATCCCTTCATAAAAATTATAAATCCAAACCTCTCAAGCTGAATCATCAATGTTTGCTACTCCTGGATAGAATGAAGATATTGATGAAGTCGAAGCAAATATGTTGTTTGAGAAGAAATCATCAATAGATATTTCATTCATCCAAAAGCTGTTGCGGCAAGAGAAGAGAAGGAGGAAGTAGAGGAAGATAAAATAGTTTAGTTATCTGATAGTGAGCATGAATCACCTGAACAAGGGAACCTATTCTAAGAGCTGATAAAGGAAAACATACCAGAGATATGATTAAGAAGAAGGATGCTGGTGGATCTTCAAAGAGGAAAGAAGCAGAGATAGAGAAAGAATCCTCTCCATGGAATGTTTCTGATTCGAAATCATCCTCTATGGGACATGATTACGTGGTTTAGTCTTTTAAGAAGAATGTTGGTAGTATACCAATATTTCCTAGTATAGACTCCAGATGGTATATGCTTCAATGCTCCATAAATCAGAAATCAGATTCAGTATCCATAGTGATGGATAAATGTATCAATCTTGAGGTAGACATCAAAAATTTATTCATAAATCATAAATCTCAAAGACGATCTTTCAATAATATGGTCATATGGTCTAAGAAAACCATAAAAGATATGATAATTCTTTATGAATTTCAAGAAATATCCAAGGATGCATTTGACACTGATTATGTTAAGATCAAGGATCAGACAAATAGTTTTGAGGAGAATCTATCTCTGGAGAAAAATTCTCGGCTTCAAGAAGTAAAAGACCTGAATGGGATGTTGTATTCAGTTCTTGAAAGCTATAAATGATTAAGGGATCTTAGAATCTAGCTTTATGAAAATGGGTTGAAGAAAGAAGAAGTTCTAAAGGGTAAGGAAAAATCATTCAAGGCTCAAGAGGAAAGAATCAAAGATTTAGTGTAGAAAATCGAGGATCAGGACCAGCTTAATAAAAGAGTAGAGGAAGACCACAGAGAGCTTAATAAGCTCAAAACTATTGTGAATAATTTGTTTTCAAAGGAGATGGAAGGATAAAATTGTTCAATATGATCGATTATTTTATTCCTTCCTTGTAATTTTTTTTCATCATAATGACGTTTTTATGTTTTAAATCATATTTTTTTCCTAGTACTAATATTTAGGGTACCATATTTTCTTTTCCATTCCCTGTATTTCTTTTTTAAAATAACAAAGTGGCAGAAAGGAAAAACTAATACTAAGAAATGAACAAATTTTCTAAGTAAGAGGGAGTTCATCTAAGGGGGAGTTCTTATCCAAGAAAATTTCCGTATGAAATAAAATTCTATGTATCATTCTAGAAATCTATAATATGATCCTTAGTGCTTACAAAGACATAGGAGTGGTTAGTCGTATTTACATTCAATTTTCATCAAAAAAAATATGTAAGTAATTATATATTCTTTTTCATAAGGATATTTGTGCTTTGAAAATATGGGGAGATTGTTGAGTCAATAAGGTTTCTTTATGAATTATCCATTCATTCATGTTTGGTAGACTGTTGAGTTAATAAAGTTTCCTTATTAAACTACCTTTCCTTTTGGTTTTTAATATCACAAACACCTTATCTTATGGAAAATTTCTTTTACTTCATGTTTTATTACATAGGGATATTTTCCTTCCCCATGGATATTTAACCTTACCATGTTTTCATTGTTCATATTATGTCTAAGTAGAAATTTCAGTTTCGTATCAGAAACTACAGAATCTTATATATACATAGATATAGAGCATTCTGTTTTTAGGATCTGAATTCAGGTTTCGAATTATCTGAATTCAGTCTCTGATCTTTCTGAGTTCAGACTCTATGTTCTCTAATTTCAAACCCTGAACATTCTGAGTTCAGACTCAGAGTTCACTGAATTCAAACTCTAAAACTTTTGAAGTACAAACTCAAAATTCTTTTGAATTCAGACTTCGAACATTGTTAGTTCAAACCGTTAATTCCTATGAATTCAAACTCTGAACTTTGTAAGTTCAAAATCTGAATTCTTATGAATTTAGACTCCAAACTTTCTGAATTTCAGACTCATAATTCTTATGAATTCAGACTCTGAAAATTGTATGTTCACACTCTGAATTCTTATAAATTCAGAATCCAAATTTTGTAACATTAGACTCCGAATTCAAGTGAATTTAGACTCTGAATATCATTGAAATTCAGACATTGTAATTCTATAGAATTTAGGTTTCGAATTTCTTTGAAGACAGAATCAAAATATCTATGAGTTATAGACACCAATTGGTTTTTTGGTTAGACTCTAAACGTTCATTTATCATTACAATACTAAAAATGTATTTGTTTAAGCAACCATGTTTTTTCTTACTCATGATTTGGTTATAATACTATGTCATGAATTCAGTTAATAACTATCCATTTTTTGGGTGACACATGTATAGGTCCCTTCGAAATTCAAGGAAAAATACGATCATTAGAGGAGGGATCTGACATTATAGAATGTTCCTATAAATAAGAGATCTTTTGAATGTGCTCAACACTGTTCTAAAAATCTATAGATTACCTGCCACTGATGCGATTTCTAGAAAAAGTCTTTCATGCTTTGTGTATACTGAACACCTTGTTTAGAATTTCCTAATGAAACTCTGAATGTTGCTGAGTACATTTGAGGGCTTCCAGGGATATGAAGTCAGAGGTGCCGACAACTTTAAAGTTTGAGGGCTTTCGGGGATATCAAGACAAACTTCTATCATTGTATTGATGTCTTACCCTAGTTTGGGTAAGATATACTTTCTTGAAATTCTAAATCAAGGAACAATAATCCATGGATGTTGGATACCATTATCTTTGGGATAAAAGATTTACTACTTTTTACTTGTATTGTTTCATATTTTCTCATACATTTTTGTAGTTGAGGAATGTATAACTATCATATACTTTATTATAATTATATACTCTGATATAGTGAGATTCTATTAATTTTAGGGTAGAATCTTTATCATTGTAAACATTTGTTAAGTATCATTTCTAGAATAATTTTTTTGGAATTACATTATAAGAATCACATTTCTGGAATAAAAGCATGTTTGTAGAACTAAGAGGACTTGTGAATTTACCTTGTTTAACTTTGTTAAACATTACCATCTTTAAAATTTCAAAAGAAAATTTTTAATGTATACAATTCACCCCCCTCTTGTATATTGGGTATCTACATCATCATTTTGATTCCTTAGTCGGTATCATAGGAGATTATCATACTCTATTCCAACCTAACAAATATATATTAATATATAAATATTAATTGAAATGAAAAATGGTTATATTATAATTATATTTTTTTTATTTTTAGGGAATAAATAATTAAATTAAAGGCTAATGATGCATAAATTGTTTAATTAATGGACATATCAAATAAATGTTATTAAAAATATTATAATAAAATAAATTGATGTAATAAATGAGATCCAAGTATATTATAGATGACTTAGTCATATATGGGATGTATTAAATGTTTTATTTTAAAGTTATCTTATGTATTGTTATTTTTTAGAAATTCATTTTATTAACAGTGGCAAAATTGAAACTAATGATATTTTAAAACATTTAATATTTTATTAAATGAAATTAAATTCATTACAATATTTAAATTGTTAATTTTTATAAAAAACAATAAAATGTCATATATGACTAATTTATATTTATTTTTTATTTTATTATAATTATATGTACATACAATTAGTAAAAACACATGTTTTCATGATTAGAGTTAAAAGGTATAAATAATGGTTAAAACCAAAATATATAGGTATAACCATGACCTAAACATGCCCAAAAAATTATCAGATGAATATGATTATACCCTTATAACCTTAAAATATACTTTATCTTGTTTAATGCGCATTGTTATATTAATATAATTTATATATTATTTAAACAAAATATAATTACAAAATGCCATAGTATTTGTTTATTGTATCTTTTATGTGACGACATATTGTCGAATGGATGATATGATCAAACCTAAATATATATTTTTTATTAATGAAATTATTTTCATTATATAACTTTATAATTAATTTTAATAAATTATATAATTACACTAAAATATTATTCAATGCTAAAAATATATTTATTTAATTAACAGAAAAAATAATTGATTTTAATAATACTAATTTTGATATATTTTAAAAAAATTAATGCGTATAAAAAATTTAATAGATCAATAAGATATATTAGATATGTTATAAAACAATATATTTGAATATATGTTTGTATTGATATATTTAAAGGAAAATTAAATGAATAGGATCAAATTTTACAATAATGATATTTTATTGAATTAATATATTATTAAATTATTTAAAAATCATATAAATATTAAATAAATAATAAAATGAGATAATATATGGTATAAAATTTCTTCAAATATTACTTTATCATCAATTTCAATGTACTTGGATCTAGAATAGATTTATTATATTTTAATATTTTGGGAAATTCTGAATGTGCCCCTCACCTCACATGTAAAAGGGGACACCTACCCTCAATTTTTAAAACCACATAAAGCCTTATATCTTGACAAAAACCTTCCCATATATCTTATAAACATCATTATACATGTTTCTTATATCCTGATCTTCCAAAAATTCTTTCCCTAGATCCATTAATAAGAGATATAAAGTATGTCTACTAGGAAGAGGTAATCATTTTTACCAACACATGTGAGTTCATTTTTTCATATATTTCCTCTTAATGTGTTGTTTCAATGATAAATTAATTAGTCTAGTATCATATATATATTTTTAGTTTTTATTATGATTATGGGATATCTATATTCCACCTTATATAAATCCTATGAAAATTGGAAAGACCACATGTGCGTATGTACGATTTACCATCTCAACACTATTGTGTAATTTGTTTTCAACACCACATTACTTTTATAGGTATAATATTGAAAATAATGGATATATCTTATAATTATGACATGATATTTATTATGGTTTAATTAATATATATTATAATTTGATACCCTTTCAACATTAAGGGAATGCTATTGTCGCTAGTGAGTACGTACGACCCACCGTCTCCACGACGAGATGTGGTTCATCATTCATGTTAACCATAAAAAAAATAATGAAATGTTTTCAATGATTAAATATTACATTTATAACATAAATAAAATTATGGAAATTTTGTATCTATATCCTATTCAAAATAACCAAGACATTAATGAAAAAACATGAATAGGAAAATAAAGTAGTTAACCCCAGAATAATAGTAATGATGAAATATTCCCAACAAATGGGTGATAAAATAATATAAAAAGATAATATATGATATAATAAATATTAATTTGACTCAAATATTAGTTAATATCATTAATTAGTCAATTATATATGAGGTTACATCACGTTAGACTAAAGGAAGTGTAAGGTAAGGGAATTTGTCTCAATCTCTTTTCAAAAAGGAATATTTTGAGGTAATAATCACACATTCTTTTATGAGGTGTATATAATGAATATTTTACATATAATTTCATTAATTTATATATTATCATGAAATTTTATGATTTTTTAATGATATTACATATGGGGGCTTATTATTTAATTGTTAAAAGTAGTATGGGACACCTTGAATGATTATGAATTTTATTATCAAATCATTTTCATCAGATCCTTATTCATGATATATATTTTACAAATTCATTTATATGAATATAAAAGTAATATTTAGGAAAATTTAAAATGAAAAAATTAATTTTCTATTTTAATACAAAATGGTGACAACAAATTTCTCGCTATCGTGAGTATTTAAAACATCCCAGATAATTAAAGAACAATACATTCTCATATTTATTAATATTTATGAATTAGGTATTATTTTCATCTTTACAAATAGTATATTTTGGATTGTATACTTGACACACAACATTGGGTTCCTCCGAAATCTTGCATTCCACACAAGGCTAAGTAATACCAAAAAATAATAAATTATTAATATTATTATTTTAAATGGTAGTTAACATCTAACTATTGTATTAGAGGGAATGAATAGAACAAACTATATTATCATTAAACAAGTTATTTAAATGATTTTATATTCATCTAATATATTTTCAAGGATTAAAATGACAATTAATCCAATTTTAAGTATAAAATACTCTAATATGTTTAAAAGGTAGTATTACCACCTTTTGATGTATAAATTTTTTAAAATCTAGTTTTTTTTATAATTTTATAAGATCTAATTGATAAAATAAACTTCTTTTTTTAGATTAAGGACATAAAAATTTTACTTTGGTTAAATTTTTGTTATTATTTAGTAAAATTCATATTTTAATAATTACTGAAAATTACGGCATTTTAATTAAAAACATCATTTTCATCTAAATTATTTATATATTTATATTATCATTTTAATTAATTATAATTGTATTTAGATTAATTGTTTACCACTTAATAAAACTTTGATACTTTTAAGTAATATTTCATTTAAATTCGATATAAACGCATGTTTATCTTTGGATGGTTTTTATTTCATAAACAACATGTTTTCTCTATCCTACAATGGGATTTGTAGTAAACCATATTTTTCTGATTCAATGAATCGAATTTTCAAAAACTAACGTGCATGTTATTAATCATTGTGAGTTTTTTTTAATATGATTAATATAATAATTTCATGAATAATAACTTTATTATTTTATTTACCAGGGTTAATGGTAAATAGGGAAACTAAAGGTAACATAAATATTATAATAATATAAAACTACCCGAAAACCAGTCCTAAACTTATTATATGATTCATTGACAACCAAGAAACGCCTAGGTATGGATATTTGGACTTTGGGAGCCACATGGCTGTGATAATGACATTTTAAAACATTTAATTTCATGTAAATGAAAAATATCATAAACATGACTTTTGTTACTAAATTAATATTAATATTGATTTATATAAGTGATGAATTTGAAAAAAAAATAGTAATTTTTACTCTAAAAAATTGAAATTATGGTATTTTATTTATAAATTTTATACATTATATAATTAAATTTATTTTTTACACAAAGATGATGTGATGATTACTTTATTAATAAACAATTTAAAAAATTATTATTATAAATATTAAAATAAATATTATACGACATGATTTTTGCCATAATGTTTTTATATAGGTAAGTATGACTTGTTAGATGACTATTAAATGGTCTGGTTTGATGTTATATGTCTAGTTTGATTTTATTTAAATTCAATAAAATGTATAGTGTAAAAATTGACAAAAATGATGTTTAATAAAAATAGTTATTTATTAAATCATTTAATGTTCCAAAAAAAGTTTTAAAATCATAAATTCATTATAATAAGGTCTAAAATTTCATTAAGTGTCCAATTTTGGGAAATCATACCCATATAATTAATATTAGTATACTCTTAATAATTAAAATGTTGTTACCACTTTTAAATTTAAAAGAAATGAATTAAGGGTAAAATAAAAAGATAATATTTAAAATAAACTCAATACATATCTATAATTTATTTTATGAGGGTATTTATATGTATCCTGGTCATATCATAGACATACATTGTGTTTGATATAGTTGTATTAATAAAATAATTTATATTGATTAAAATTTTAATTCTTTATAAGGGTGCCCCTCCCCTCTCCTATAAAAAGGAACCCATTACTCTCATTTATTTACCTCTCAAATCATTTTGGTTCCACCAATACCTAACTAAAACTCATCCATGAATCCCTGACCTCATCCTATAATCCTCCTATAGGGAATAACCCTCTCAATGGAAAGCCTTTTGGTATAAACCAATGGTGGTTACCCGATTAAGAGGTAAATCTTTCTCATACATTTTTTAATTTCTTTTCTATTCCTCACTCCCTGTACATTTGTTATTCTATGATTAAATAAAAAATCAACATACTAAATATAATATGATTTTTTAATTATATTAATTCTACCAATACTCACACACACCTCCATTTAATGGGTAACAAACATTTTGTTTCTGTGTATGAAAAACTACTGCCTCAAGAAACAATGATTATTCAATTTTCCCCTACAACCTCTCTTGGTGGACATTATTATGAGAACTATATTGATATAAGGTATATATAATATTATTTTGTCTCAATTTTTCTGTATGTATTTATTTATAACGTACCATTATGCTTTTCATGGTGTACGATAATTTCATTTTAGGAAGTGTAGACTACCGCCCCTCAAAGTGATATGACTCTTTCATTCTGTACATGGAATGTATAAAGGGTTGGGTTAATAAAACTAAGTAACATATATAACATAGATATTATAAATAAATTATTATATATATATGTATGATTTATTTTTCATTCTTTTAACATGACAATGAAATGAAAGTAGCGTTTATTCGTACGTAAGGACTACCATCTCCTTGAATGGTGAATTTAAATTCTTATATGCAAATATTATGGACAATTATAAATAATTAAATATATATATATATAATGGATATATATGAAATTTAAATCATTATTATATTTTGGGAGATGATATAGTTATGACAATGTGGATAATTTGCATCAAAACAAGTTTATTTTTTGACTCAAGTACGAACATCGAAAAAAAGTCTGATATAAACTCTAATAATTAACAATTTTTTATAACATTGTAACAATTGATATAAAATGAATAATAATCCTGAACATTGTTTTAAAGAAAGTATAAATTAACTTATGTTACTTATTCAGGATATTAAAGAATGAACGGGAGAAGTCATACTCAAGTTAATGGAATTTGTCTTAGTATCTTTTCAATGAATCATATTTTGATTTATACATGACCTTATTTTAAATAGTATATAAAAAACCCTATGAATTTTAATTTCATTAAATAGTTTTAAAATAAGAAAATTATTTTAAGAAGAATTATACACAACCTAAAAATGAAATGTTTTTTAAATGAATGTGGTGACCCCGACCTTTCTGCCGCTACGACCATTATTTGATATTTGGATTCCTCTAAAAGCTATAATGTTTTTCAAATAAATATAAATACCATATACCATTTTCTTTTACTTTGGTATTGGAAACTATTTTAATAATGGATTGATTATGTCAATATCTTTAAAATATATCATGTGATTGTAATGAGGAAATGTTATTTTTTTTTCTTTTATGCTTTGTTTTATGTGATATGATCATGTTATGGTTCAGGGTAATTTCATATATATACGGGTGGTTTTTGATAAACCTAGGGTCTGTGAGCCCATGATGACTCTCCAATTCATTGGTTTATGAGAGAGAGTTACACATTAAAGTTTCTTCTAAGAGATTTAGGGAATATAATGTCATGGGTATTGCAAACGTAATGATGATGGTTACTCCTGATGTAGTTGTGAATACTACAATGTAAGAATGTTATGAATTCCAAAAGATACCATTATGATTTATTATTTATATGAGTTATTCAAGAATATTATGATTTCATGAGGTATGTTAAGGTGCTTATATTTTATGAGTGAAAAGAATGATTTCATTTGTTTTCATGTATTCAAAGGAAAATGTTTTTATTCCATATTTTATATCCCTTATTGAGATTTTTATTACTATCCAAATTTTTTGAAATATTTTCCTTAGGGTATAATGATGGGTAATAGAAAGGGAGAATTTGTGAATATTTTCATTAGGAAAATAATTCATGATTTATATAAGGAGTTTCACTTTTCAGAAAAAGAATTGATAATGAGTTGAAGAGTCTACTTTGTAAAATATTTATATATTATGTAATAGTTATGACATAATTCTCTAATACTATAAACATGAAAAGATCTTTTATTGAAATATAATATTATTATGTAATTTTTATGGATGGGGCCTTATATTTGGTATCATATGTCAGTTTATATAAATTTAAATGTTATAATATTAATAACAAAACATCCATAAATAATATTTACTTTATGGTTAAATTAAAATTATATAGAAGTTAAGGTATACCATGATTAAATAATGAATATATGTTGGTTTAGAATGGTTTTCTTAAGAGGAAATAGGGAATCTGTGATGTGAATACATATAAGGAAAAACAACCTACCAAAACCGCAACCTATGATTGTCGATATCAGAACTGAATAGTTTTTTTGTAGTGATTGAGCAGTTGGATCAGTCTATAAATTGTAATTTTATCCATGAACAAGATATCCTAGATCAACCTCATAGTAACATATTAGTACTAGAGAATTTTATGATGCAATATCCCCCAACATTCCGAGGAACATATGATCTCATACTAGCTGAAGGGTGGATTGAAGCATAAGAAAATAGTTTTGATATAATGGAATTTTTTGAACGAAAAAATGATAGTATTTTTGTTTACTATTTTAAAGGTAAAGATTATCAATAGTCATCGATGGTTAAAATAATCATCTACAAATAGTATATTGATGCTCTTGATTGGGATGAATTCAATGATATGTTTTTTTTCAGAAATAATTTCTTAAGAATGTTTGACTAATGAAGGAAAAAACACAATAAATTGAGGTATGAGGATAACTAATTGGATTGTTGTGAAGAAAAATTCACTCGACTGGAAAGGGTTTCTCAAAAATTCATCTGGAATCAAGATAGTATAATCAATAATTTTTACATAGGATTAAAGGGAACGTATTGAAGTGAATTATCTTCTCATTAGTTGTAAAGTTATGAAAAGCATGTTCAATGTGCAAAGGTGGAAATGAATTTTTCTAAAAATATGGTGTTATTTTAAAAATATTAGAATAAGAGTAATCGGTGGAAGGTGAAGGGGAAGAAATATTCAAAAAATTATAATGGTATGAAAATTAAGTTTACAGTTTGTGCAAATTTTTGTAAAAAAAAACAAGAGAATGCCTTCAAAATTTTGGTAATTTCATTCTATATGGTTAAATGGTAGATAAAACTCGTAATTACAATGGAAAATATCGATATATTTGGAAAAAAAATTTGTTTACAATCATTAAAATGTATTATGTGTAATGAAATTGGTCATTAAGAAAATTTGTGTCTAACAAAAAACTCAAATTTTGGAAGCAGTCTGACTATATGTAGAAATGTGTGGGAAAATAATTTACAAGTACGTTTGAATAAGTTGGGTAATCAAATAATGTGATTTTTTGTGCATTTATTGTTTTCTCAGATTATTCCAATGTGTTGTTTGACTCATGGTTGACTCATTCTTACATTTCATTGAAATTTTGGGGTAAATTTAGAATTATACCTCAATTAATGAATATATAACATATAGTAAAAACACATAGAGGAAATGTTGAGTTAAAAAGAAATTATAAGAATCTTCATATACTTATATATGGAAATAAGTTTTCTACAGACCTTTCTTTTTTTCCTCAAGTAGAGTTTTATATTATTTTGGGTGTGGATTGATCTTCAGTTTATCAAGCTAAGATTGACATTAGAGATAAAGAAGTTTCATTTAAGAAAGAACTTTTGTTTGGGTACAAGAATATACCCTTACCATTTTTAACATATAAAAAATTTGATAAAATAGTAAATGATGGAAATAAATTTTAGTATTAAAAAATAATTATAAAAAGGAAGTTTTCATAATAATGTGGTGCCAATGGTAAATGAGTCACTTGTTGTTTTTACTGATGAGTTTTCTGGTATCATACCAGATCAGGAAGTAGAATTTATTATTTAATTAGTTCCTCATGGTAAGATGATTTCAAAACCACTATATTGAATGGATAAAATTGAACTTTTAAATTTAAATTTACTATTGAACTTTTCTGGTATCATACCTGGTCAGGAAGTTGAATATACTATTCAATTAGTTCCTGATGATAAAATGATTTTAAAACCCCCTTATTGAATGGATAAAATTGAATTTTGTATTTAATTAGTTACCATGCATGACACCTTAAATGCAGATGCAGACTAGACAACCTATAAGAAACAAGCTCTTGAATTAGGATGTGCAAGGAGATTTCATCATAGCTGATGTAACACCCCGAGATTTTATGAAAAATATTCTTTTTAATTTCATTAATGTCTTGTGTTTTACGCTACACCAATAGGATCTTGCACAACACGCATCCTATACTTGCCTTTCATTACATGCAATCACGACCTTCCTCGATAGCGTGTGCAGTACGCAATACCGAGTTTCACTAAACGAGATATTATTATAATATTATTATGAACTGGCCGTTATGAATAGTAATACCCACTTTTTGAAATTTTATAAATTTTATCTTTTAAAATGGACTTCATTTTTGGATTCGGAATATCGAAATTAGCTTAGGGTAAATTTTTGGTACTTTTCAGATAACTTTCATTTTCTGATGAATAGTGAAAATTACTAAATTTTAATTAAAAACAACCTTTTTAATCGAAATAATTAATAGTGATAAATTACTAATTTGAGTGGTTTTAATGTATATTTAGAATATATTTTTACAATTTAATACAATGTTTATCATTGGATGTAATTTCACACTTAAACCAGACATAAACAAGTGTCAATCTTTTGATAGTTATTATTTCATAAAAACCCGCTATTTGTTTTGATGACGGGAATTAATTTTTAAATTAGTTAATGTAACTGATATGTTTTGAATTTGGTAAAATAAACATCATTTTTGAATTCATAATATCAAATATAGCTTAGGCCGAATTTTTGATATTTTTCTGGAAACATTAATTTTTTTGATGAATAGTGAAACCACGAAGTGGTAGTTAAAAAGCTGAATTTTTTCATAAAACATAATTTTACTGCTTCTCTGAGAGGAATTTAAAAAATCCGAGAGACACGGTTGATGTCAGTAAGTAAAATGTGGTTCAATGAGATGAAAATAATTTTAGGTGAATAGTAACTTTTTACTTTTTTTACCACGGTTAAAAGTACATAGGGTAATTAAGGATAAAAATAATAATATTATTACCCTAACACATGTACTAATTCTATTGGATAAGTTTAATTCGACCAAAAACAACCTTATGAATAAAATATGACCATTTAGGCCCACTTGGATTAGATTAGGACATTTATTATCAATTTATTTAAAGAAGGGTTAAAATAGTTAAAATCAATGTTTAATAACTAAAGAATTTTTAATATAGAGTTATACATAAGATAAATTCGACTATAAATATTCATTAGAAATCTAAAATTATTTCCTACATAATGATATTTTATTTGTAATTTCTAGAATTTAAATAATTTAATTTATTTATGACACAATGATGATGTAGTTATTATCTTATTAATGGAATATTGACATAATTGATGTTATAAATACCCAAATAAATGTAATTTGAGACATTTATGAACTAAAATAATTTTCTATATTAATATGACATGTTAGTGTTAATTTAATTAACTTTGTTCGAACTAATCATTCTGTTATGATTTTCACAAAAATCAATTACCAAATAGTGTCAAAATTGACATAAAATAGTTTTTAAAACAAATATTATATTATTAATTGTTATTATATTCCTAAAAATCTAAGGATAGTCCAAATGATGTAGATAAGGTTATATATATTAATAATAAACAACTTGGGGTTCCTTTGTCTTGTTATAGTATGTTTATTAACCTTATAGTGTAAGAACACAAAAAGACACGGTAAAAGTAAAATTATCTAACATAAAGTTAAATCTAAATGATAAGGTTAAAATTGATACCTAAATATGTCTAAATTCTATTTGATGAGAGGTTTTCGACCCATCCCCACCTTAGCATCGAAATAAATCAATTTGGAGCTATTAAAAACCGAATTTGACTTTACAATAAAATATTATTTTTAGTTATTCCAAAGGTGCCCCTCTCCTCCCTTATAAAAGGGCAACTCCCCCCTCTCTTCCTCACACCTCATTGAGCCTTCAAGATCGGCCAACCCATGCCAATATCTCCTCTCCACTTCCTTAGAAACATCCTAGAGGCCCCGGTCTTATTCAAAGACCAATTTTAGTTCCCTAAGAGGAGGTCTCAAAGATGTGCTTCAAAGAAGAGGAGGTTCGGATACATATGAAGCATATCAGACATAAGGTAAGGGATAATTTTTCCAATCACATTTTTATCTGAGATTGCTTATTCGTTAGTATTTACCTGGGTTATTTATATCATCCATGTCCATGTTTTATAAAAGTGTTTTCATGTATGTTTAATGTCCTTTTACCCATTTTTGACTTTTACTACACGGTATGTAAGGAATCTTTCTTTTATTTACGTTACGAGGTACTTTTTTGACTTTTCCGACAAAAGTACTAGGAGAAGGTTATTTTTAACTTATACGGAGTGAATGGATTTTTACGGTTTTATAAAACTTAATTTTCAAGAATCTTCCTCTAAAATATTGCATGATTATTTTCAACAAAACCGTTTTCTTTTAAAATTTCATGGAATTTTGTGAAAAGAAAATGATTTTAAAGAAGAAAGGATATTTCCCTCAATAATTCATTTCAAGTGTTTTTCCAAAACTATTTTCCATCTAAGATGACATTTTTTCATATATATATATATATGTTTCAAGTAATATGTCTCTATGATTTAAATGGTTTCAATTTTCTTATGATGAAATGATATCAAACATTTATGGATTATGTTATGTTGTCATGATGTTTAAGAATCCCATTTTATTACATGGGTTATGCTATGATGTATGATTTATGATTTTGTGGCACATAAATGAATGATTTCGTTATGAGATGGGTGGGACCTATATCTACCTCAAATTCATTGGGTAATGATTTATATCTCATGAGATAGACATGGCTAGAACGGTAAGTTAATCTGGTTCAGTGTTACAGGACTGAAATGAGGAGTGAACTCAATTCAGAAAGGGACTTTGTCCACTAAGATGGTATTGGCAGCAATGCCTTGGCTACTATGGAAATCATTACATGTGATGAATGGTTGCCACAATTACATGTTTTATTCCCATTTTATCATGGTTGATGTTCTATTATGATATATGCCTTACGTACTTACATGATTTATGCTCAAGATTTTGATGTTTAAATATCATGTTCAACTTTTTGCTTCCAAATGTTTATGGATTGTTATATGTTATCTATGTTTTCCCTTACTAAGCATTTGAGCTCACCCTTTTTATGTTTTTTTTTTCCCAGGAAGTAAAGAAATGTTTTAGGTAAGGAAACAAAAGGGGGAAGATTGTTACGGGAGTTTTTGAAGATCTTTCACCACGATTAGAAGATTTTATTCCGAGTTTCCAAAGACACTAAACTATTACAGTCCTTCTGTGTCTGTTTTTGTTATGTATTAAGTATTCTGCAAAAGTAATGTATTGTCCATGTATGTCAAGCTTAGGGTCTCTACAGTTGGTATCAGAGGAAAGGTTTAGTCAACCTTTGGAAACTAAGATGCGAAAACGTTGGTGTGATCCCTTGAGATATTCTAAGGTATGTCTAGGGATGTCCCTAAGGATAATTATACATATATGATATAGTCCTAGAACTACGGTAACTATCTTAGAATTTAACCTAAGATGTTAGATATTGAAGGTACTCCCCCTTTATTGTGTTGTTTTCCCTATCATGATTTTTTCCTCTCACACTATTCTTTTTGGGTTTTAGACGATGGCTGGAACCCAAATGAACCGTGTTAATCAATGAATTGTAAAATGCAATGATTGTCCTCCTGAACAAAAAAATGTTATGGGAGATGGATTACAAAATCTTATATATATACATACACAAGGTATGAATCATTCTTGACTTCCAAATGGGCAGAGAAGGGAACAATATTATATTGAGTCCTTCATGAGGCAACGTCCACCTTCTTTCAGTGGGTCTTCTGATCCACTTGTTTCTGAAAAATGGATCAGTACCACTGAAAAGATATTTTCAGTTCTTCAATGTTCTAAACATGATAAAGTCATCTTAGCAGTATATCGTTTGGAAGGGGAAGCTGATCAATGGTGGAATCTTATCCAGAATATGAGGCCAAGAGATGAAATTGAGTCCATAGTATGGGACGAGTTCAAGAACTTATTTTTCAATAAGTACTTCCCTCATATTCTTCAAACAAAGATGGAGAAAGAGTTTCATGAACTAAAGCAAAAGGATGATGAATCTGTTGGTATATACGAAGAAAATTTTACAAGGCTTGCAAGGTATGCACATGGCTTTATCATCCGACCTGAAAGTAAAATTGATCGATTCTTTAGTGGCTTAAAACCAAATATTCGAAGGGAATTAGCTATAAGATACTTCAGTAGCTATGAAGAAATGGTGTGTTGTGATATCAAGGTAGAAATGGAAGTTGGTGTTACATATCCATCTCATGGTTTTGACAAGAAACGAAAGATGGAGTTCAAGGAGAAATCTCAGAATAATGGTGAAAGGAAGATGAATGTTTCCTTATGCTCAAAGTGTGGAAGGAATCATGGTGGAGATTGTCTTAAAGGGACTAGAAAATGTTTTAAGAGTGGAAAAGAAGGTCATCGAGCAGCTAAGTGTCGAATTAATGGAAAAAGGGTTGCTAATGGTGTGAATAAAGAAAATACTGCAGAGAACGCACCAACAACACTTCAATGATTCAAGTGCAATGAAATGGGGCATTATCCTAATCAATTCCCTAATGCAAGGGTTAATGATGATCGACATGAGCAACAACTTAAGGAAAAGGAAAATGGGATGTCACATGCGATCACTATTGGCGATGTTGAATATGAAAATAATGTGGTGGAATGATTAAGTGTTTATGTAATGGGATTCCAAAATAATGTTGTATATAGTATCGTGGAATATTGGAATATTTATGTATTGGTCAATTGTGGTTTTCAATAATTTTATGGTATTGGTAACCATGGAAAGTGATTGAGAAATATTGGTAAGTAGATGATATGTGCATACTGACTGGATAAGAAGATAATGATATGTTTAATTGTATTCATGAGCTCATGATTGATATAAGGACTAAGTGATATCATGGTTTGAGTATAATGAATTTTGAATATTCTGGTTGGTGGAAAGTGTTAACTTTTAACTGCATTCATGTTTTCACTAAGGTTCAAGGGGTATTCATTCTTCAAGAGAATACATGATTAAGGTATTCACATATTTGTAAGTTTACCAACAAGATATTTCTTATGATATATGGGGGATAAATGATGGAATTCACGTGATTGTTATGTGACATTTCAAGTAATCATTTTCATTATACTATGAGCTTGGACCGAAGTATTTTCGATAAGCCTAAAGATTGGAATGAATAATGTTGGACATAAGTTAGTATTGTTTAAGGATATAACTTTTTTCGATATTATTCATCGGATGTTATAGTAATATAGTTTTAGAAAAAGGACAACCTACAGGACGGGTGACAGCCCATCGCGTTGGGCAAGGCTTTGGAAATCGAACCTGCAACCGAAGTGTGACTGGCCTTTATCACCTACCACTGGCCTACAGGAAGTCCCTGTTTAGTATAAACTAGTTATATTATGTTAAGAAGTTTTATATATGTAGTATAAGTCCATTTTAGGAACCATATATTATTAATCACACAATAGATGGACTTATGTATTTTTTGATAGCTTTTCTAACCTCTTGTTTGAAACAGATGGAATGACCCATCATTCTATCACATGATCTTCTAAAAATTCACGAATGACAAATTCAAATTCATTTCTTTAAGAGATGAAGTGTAAATTTTCCAAAGAACGACCAATGATGACAGTGTACCAAAATCACGAAAGTATTTCTTCTAATTCCAATTTCATAAACTTTAGGGAAATGATCTTGAAAACCAAAAAAGTTGTCCTCGTGCTCTTATATCCGATGAATCATATGGTACCTTAGATCTTCACAAATTTATGGCTATGTGATTTTTGGATTTTTCATAGCCATGTTCTCTACCACTCTCCATCATAACTTGATGGTTAGATTTTTCTTCCATATCCATATTTTCACATATGATCTCCTACATGGAAAATCAGTGATGAGTTAATTTGGGTAAACGTTATGTTTCATACATAAGTTTTTGAAATCCAAGTTTTGGTATGTGGGTTTCTATTAAAGAAAATTTCGAGTCGTAAACCATTTATAACCTGGACGAATTTCGAGAGAGAAATTCCTTTTAAGGGGGGTAGAATGTAAAACCCCGAGATTTTTTGAAAAATATTCTTTTTAATTTCATTAATGTCTTTTGTTGTATGATACACCAAAAAGAGCTTGCACAACATGCATCCTTGACTTGCCTTTCATTACACGCAATCGCGGCCTTCCTCAATAGTGTGTGTTGTACGCAATACCGAGTTTCACTAAACTAGATATTATTATAATATTATTATGAACTAGCCATTATGAATAGTAATACCCACTTTTTGAAATTTAATAAATTTTATCTTTTAAAAAGTACTTCATTTTTGGATTCAGAATATCGAAATTAGCTTAGTGTGAAATTTTGGTACTTTTCGGATAACTTTCATTTTCTGATGAATAGTGAAAATTACTAAATTTTAATTAAAAACAACCTTTTTAATAGAAATTATTAATAGTGATAATTTATTAATTTGAGTGGTTTTAAAGTATATTTAGAATATATTTTTACAATTTAATACAATGTTGTTCATTGGATGTAATTTCACATTTAAACCAAACATAAACAAGTGTCAATCTTTTGATAGTTATTATCTCTTAAAAACACGCTATTTGTTTTGACGACGGGAATTAATTTTTAAATTAGTTAATGTAACTGATATGTTGTGAATTTTGTAAAATAAACATCATTTTTTAATTCATAATATCAAATATAGCTTAGGCCTAATTTTTGGTATTTTTCTGGAAACTTACATTTTTTGATGAATAGTGAAACCACTAAGTGGTAGTTAAAAAACTGAATTTTTTCATAAAACATAATTTTACCGCTTCTGTGAGTGGAATTTCAAAAATCTGAGAGACACAGTTGATGTCAGTAAGTAAAATGTGGTTCAATGAGATGAAAATAATTTTTGTTGAATAATAACCTTTTACTATTTTAACCACGTTTAAAAGTAAATAGGGTAATTAAGTGTAAAAAATGATATTATTATTACACTAACACATGTCCTAATTCTACTAGATAAGTGTAATTAGACCAAAAACATAATTAGGAATAATATATGACCATTTTGGCCCACTTGTATTAGATTAGGACATTTATTATCAATTTATTTAAAGAAGAGTTAAAATAGTTAAAATCAAAGATTAATAACTAAAGAATTTTTAATATAGGGTTATACATAAGATAAATTCGACTATAAAAATTCATTAGAAAGCTAAAATTATTTCCTACATAATGATATTTTATTTTTAATTTTTAGACATTAAATAATTTAATTTATTTATGACACAATGATGATGCAGTAATTATCTTATTAATGAAATATTGATATAATTGATGTTATAAATAACCAAATATATGTAATTTGAGACTTTTTATGAATTCCAATAATTTTCTATGTTAATATGACATGTTAGAGTTGATATAATTAATTTTTTTAGAACTAATAATTCTGTTATGATTTTCATAACAATCATTTACCAAATAGTGTCAAAATTGAAATAAAATAGTTTTTAAAACAAATATTATATTATTAATTGTTATTATATTCCTAGAAATATAAGGTTAGGCCAAATGACATAGATAAGGTTATATATATTAATAATAAACAAATTGGGGTTCGTTTATCTTGTTATAGTATGTTTATTAACCTTATAGTGTAAGAACACAAAAAGACACGGTAAAAGTAAAATTATCTAACATAAAGTTAAATCTAAATGATAAGGTTAAAATTGATACCTAAACTTGTCTAAATTATATTGGATGAAAGGATTTCAACCCATCCCCACCTTAGCTTTGAAATATATCAATTTAGAGCTATTAAATACCGAATTTGACTTTATAATAAAATAATATTTTTAGTTATTCTAATGGTGCCCCTCTCCTCCCTTATAAAAGGGCACCTCTTCCCTCTCTTCCTCACACCACTTTGAGCTTTCAAACTCGGCCAACCCCTGCCAATATCCCCTCTCCACTTCCCTAGAAACATCCTAGAGGTCCTGGTCTTCTTCAAAGACCAATTTTAGTGCCCTAAGAGGAGGTCTCAAAGAGGCGCTTCAAAGAAGAGGAGGTTTGGATACATACGAAGCATATCGAACATAAGGTAAGGGATAATTTTTCAAATCTCTTTTTTATCAGAGATTCCTTATTCGTAAGTATTTACTGGGGTTATTTATATCATTCAGGTCCATGTTTTATAAAAGTGTTTTCATTTATGTTTAATGTCCTTTTTACCCATTTTTGACTTTTACTACATGGTATGTAAGGAATCTTTCTTTTGTTTACGTTACGAGGTACTTTTTTACTTTTCCAACAAAAGTACGAGGAGAATGTTATTTTTAACTTATACGGCATGAACGGATTTTTACAGTTTCATAACGCCTCATTTTCAAGAAGCTTCCTCTAAAATATTTCATGATTATTTTCAACAAAACCGTTTTCTTTTAAAATTGCATGGAATTTTGTGAAAAGAAAATGATTTTAAAGAAGAATGGATATTTTCCTCAAGAATTCATTTCAAGTTTTTTGACAAAACTATTTTCCATCTAAGATGACATTTTTTCATATGTATATGTTTCAAGTAATATGTCTCTATGATTTTAATGGTTTAAATTTTCTTATGATGAAATGATATCAAACTTTTATGGATTATGTTATAATGGCATGATGTTTAAGAATCCCATTTTATTACATGGGTTATGCTATGACGTATGATTTATGATTTTGTGGCACACGAATGAATGATTTCATTATGAGATGGCTGGGACCTATATCTCCCTCAATTGAATTGGGTAAAGATTTATATCTCATGAGATAGACATGGATGGAATGGTAAGTTAATCTGGTTCAGTGTTAAAGGACTGAAACGAGAAGTGAACTCGATTCAGAAAGGGACTTTTTCCACTAAGATGGTCTTGGCAACAATGCCTTGGCTACTATGGAAATCATGACATGTGCTGAATGGTTTCCAAATTACATGTTTTATTTCCATTTTATCATGGTTGATGTTCTATTATGATATATTCCTTACGTACTTCCATGATTTATGCTCATGATTTTGATGTTTAAATATCATTTTCATGTTTTTGCGTCCAAATGTTTATGGATTGTTTTATGTTATCTTTGTTTTCCCTTACTGAGCATTTGAGCTCACCCTTTATATGTTTTATTTTCCCCAGGAAGTTAAGAAAGGTTTTAGGTAAGGAAATAAAAAGGGGAAGATTGTTATGGGAGTTGTTGAAGATCTTTCACCACGATTAGAAAATTTTATTCCGAGTTTCCAAAGACACTAAACTATTACGGTCCTTGTGTGTCTGTTTTTGTTATGTATTAAGTATTCCGCAAAAGTAATGTATTGTCCATGTATGTCAAGCTTAGAGTCTCTACAGCTCACGCTAAACAGATTGCAAGAATGAGTGGATATGGAACCTGTCATTAGGGAAAGCCTTTGAATGAATATAAAATATTAACTAAATATCCATGTAAAGGTGGATAGATAATATCATGATGAAGATATTGGGGGGAGTAGTTCCAATCATTTAGTCAACATTGTATTTAATGTTTGAAGTCTAAGGGAAATGGATTCCTCTAAGTCCTATAGTCCATGTAGTACTTATTCCTACAAGTCTTATAAGGGGTCCACCTCTCCCCTTGAAAAGTGGAATATCATGTATCAATAAAAATAATGTCCTACGGTCCATTAGAGGTAGGAGTTATTAGATAATGGTTTTATTCTGAATTCTGTGTTTCATTCTAGAAATAGACATTCTGAATTTTTAGTTATGCCTTTTGGGAAAACCAATTAAACCGTTGTATTAATGGATCTTATGAATAGTATATTTCATGAGTTCTGGGATAAGTTTGTGTTTGTTTTTATCAATGAAATTTTGGAATATTATACACGTAATGAAGAGCATGAATGTTAATTAATGGTTTACTTTCAAACCATAAAAGAAAATAAACTATATGGAAAATTCAGAAAATATGAATTTTGATAACAACAAATTTATTTCCCTGTTCACTTTGATTATAATGATGAATTATATATTGATCCTTTTGAAATAAAGTTTACGAAGACAGGCCAAAACCCAAAAATATAGATGAGTTTCATAGATTTCTTGGTTTATCTGACAATTAATGGAGGTTTATTAAAAATATTTCATAGTTATCTAGCCCACTAAATAAGAAAACTTGAAAAGGTTTTATACTCATCTGTAAAAAAGATTGTGATTATTGTTTTAGTAATTAAAAAGAATATTGGTGAATTCTCTAGTTTCGGAATTGCCTTCCAGAAATGGTGAATTTGTTATTTATAGTGATGGTTCGTTGAAAGGACTGGTTTGTGTCCAAATGTATATTTATCAGGTAATCTCTTATGCATCTCATCAGTTGAAAACTGATGAATTAAAATACCGTACACTTGATCTGGAATTAGATAAAGTATGTTTCCTTTAAAAATATAGTGGCATAATTATTATACTGTAAAATTTTAAATATATACTGACCACGAATGATTAATGTATGTATTCACTCGTAAATAATTTAACAATAGATAGAGAATATGGTTTGAAGTAATCAATGATTTTGATTTCATAATTCATTACAATCATGGAATAACAAAATTGAGGTCTATGCTTTGAGTCATAAAATTAATGTTATATTAAACATGATACATTTGGATTGTGACCCTTTGATTAATGATATGATGAAATTCCGCATGGAATATATAGGTGCATAGAATTCAACTATTTTTTATTCAGGTTTCAGTGAAGATAACTCTATCAAATAGAATTATGTAAGCGCAGAAGGTAGACAATGAGTTTCAGAAAAAAAGAATAGAGTTAGTTATGAAGTGAATGTGTCTTGAATTTTACATTCATAAAGATTGTGTTTTGATATTTTGGAAGATATTATTTGTTCATTGTGACTCAAAGTTAATGAAATAGTTGTTATATGTATATCGTAGTTCTTTATTATGAGTTCATCCTAGAATTACTCAGATATACATAGACCATCAAGAGTATTACTACTGGGTTGGAATGAAAAAATATATTACTGACATTAAAAGGAATTATTTGACTTGATGGCTAGTTAAAGAAGAGAAGCTATCACCGAATTCGATGCATCAGCCTTTCGTATAGACATAGTAGAAATGGGAAAATATATCCATGGATTTCGTAATTCTATAACCAAAGACATCTCTAAGAAATGATGTGATTTGGGTTATTGTGGATAGATTGAACAAATCTGATCATTTTCATCCTATTCAACATACACATTCCCTAGATAATCTTTGTCAGTGGTATCATAATGAGATAAGAAGCTTAAATGGAGTTCCTCTCTACATTGTATTTGATTATGATACTAGTTTCACTTCAATATTTTGGAAATTCCTTTAAAATCCATTGGGTTGTGAATTAAATTATAGTATAGATTTTCAACCAAAATCATATGGGAAAATAGAATGACCAATTCATATAATGGAGGATATTCTATGTGCTTGTTCAATGGATTAACCTGGGAATCTAAGAAATACATATATATTTGGTTGAGTATTATTAAAATAACAGTTTCCATTCAAGTATATAGATTGTAGAATAAGAGGAATTAAATGAAATGTTTTGTAGAACTCATGTATTCTGGGATGAAGTAAGTGAAAGGATGTTGATGGGACCAGAATTATTATAAGGGATGGAAGAGAATTTTCAGTCAATTCAGAAGCACATGATGAAAGTTCAGAGAGGACAGAAAATTTATGTAGATAACCTGAGGAAGGATCTTACATTTGATATAGGTGATCATGGATTTATCAATGTTTAACCATGTAAATTATTGTTGCATTTTGGTAGGAAGGGGAAGATGAGTCTGAGGTTTATTGTACCTTATAAAATCCTAGAGAACATTGGATCAGTTTCCTAATGTGTGGCTATACCTCAAATTTTATCCTAGGTACACAGTGTTTTCCATGTTTCAAGGTTATGAATGTATATTCCTGATCCATCTCATGTTTTGAGTACCGATGTAGTTTAGTTGGAAGAGATTTTTTCTTATGAGGAAAACCCAGTCCAAATTCAAGACCACAGAGAGCAAGTGTTGTAGAATAAAGTAATTCATCATTTTATGTTTTTTTAAACTATATGGTTGAAGAGACAACATGAGAATATGAAAAATCTATTAGGGATAAATACCCCCACTTATTTGATAAGTGAATAAAATTTGAAGGACAAAATTTTAAAAAGGGTGGAAGGATTTAACATCCTTTATAATTAAAGAATTATATGTTTTCATGTTTATTAATATTTATGAATAAGTTATCACTTTTATCTTAATAGAGAGACTATGTATGATACCTTACTCAACCTACAACAATAGATTTCTCCAAAATCATACATTACACACAAGACCGAGTTATACAAGAAACCAATACGTTATTAATATTTTTATTTTTAATGGTAGTTATTTCATAGCCAATATATAGTTGGTAATAAACAAAACTAACTATATTATAATTACACATGTTTTTTAAATGTTTTTATATTTGTCCAATAAATTTCAGAGTCTTATAATTAGAATAAAGCCAATTTTAAGCATATAATACTCTAATATTTTTAAAATGCAGTTTTACTACCTTTTGATTGAATACCATTTTAAATATTTTTTTTAAAATTTTTAAAATTTCTATTTGAAAAAATAAACTTCTTCAATGGAAGTGATACATGAAAATTCATATATTAATGAATAGTAAAAACTAATGCATTTTAATTTAAAACTATCATTACTTATAAATTATTAAAATATTCAGATTATCATTTTAATTGGTTTTAAAAATCCATTGGATTGTGTTTTTATTAATTAATAAACTTCTGATCATTGTAAGTGATTTCATAATTAAATTGTATATAAACATATGTCAATATTTTGATGGTTTTTATTTAAAAAAACTCATTTTCTAAATCTGACAAAAGCATTAGAGTTTAATATTTTTTACCACTTATGTTAATTGAGTTTTCGAAGACTAACATACATGGTTGTAATAAGTGTTAAAAATGTGTTTTAATAGGTCCAAAATAATTTTTTTGTTGAATATTAACTTTATTTTTTTATTTACCATAGTTAAAGATAAATGTGTTAATTAAAAGAAAAATTAATATTATAATAATATAAAACTACCCTTAAAATGTCATAAACATATTCAATGAGTAATTTCCAAACAAGGAAACCATTGGGATAAAACATTTTCCTTTGTATTCCACTTGGGAGTGATAATGACATGTTATAACAATTAATTTCAAGTAAAGGAAAAATATCTTTAACTTGACTTTCGTTAATTAATAATCTATAATATGGGTTTATATAAGTGATAAATTCAACTATAAAAAGTAATTATAAATCAAAAAAAATTTCTTATATAATATTTTTTATTGTTATAACATAAATTAATAAATTAATTTATTCTGTGGTGGGGAAAACATGGAGCCCTACAAATCACCCCATGTGCCATCTAGAAGAACCCACTATTAGTGACATCCTACAATGTCATCACCCAATGATGGAAATCAAATTAAATTCCTAGATAATAAAGATGTAATGCTCGACATGAATCAGTATTAAGTAAGTCTCAAAAATGTCTAGCCCAATGAGATAAAGTCATCAAGAAGCTCCTGAACCATGCCACTGAGAACGTCTACAAGGTTTATATACTATTTGATTCTCATCAAAGAGATATTCTCATGTCCATAGAAGAAGGAAATTCACATGTAGACCCATCACCATATCAAATCATGCCCATGTAGGAATTTGAATGATCTAGAAAGTGGTAGTGGAAGAATCAGCCCCCACAATACGGGACCAACCCCATCCTGGAAGGATGGGGACATTTTTAACTCAAAATCCCCCCATAAGACTTGAAAATTAGTGCCATGGAACCACAATAGAAGAATGAGACCAACCCTCCATGTAAGGATGGGGTTATTTTTTCTTCAAATTCCCACATAGAAGGTGACTCTATTCTCCTATCTGGGAATAACGACTAGAAGGGAAGTCGCCCGTTCAATCTTGTTTCATGGTTCATACCCCCGGAATGAAGGTGTAATACAATGTTTGATCGGGGCACCATTTATGTCACTCTTCTCCAAGAAATATGAATAGTACCATAGAATAGAAGGTGAAAGTCCAAAAAAGGATTCAAACAGATCTCCAACCATTTGGCACATGGTAAACCACCCCCAATGCTGTATGCAACAGTGAACATTGTGGATATCAATCCCACAAACCACAAAAGATATAATACAAATGAATAGGATGAAATAGAAGAAGATTCCCTCCCAGAGGATATCCACACCGAAGATGAAGGTGTGTAAACCTAGAACCAAATAGATTCCCTAAATTTGGTCATCCCCTTGCTCAATCCTTCATTACCTCCCTCATGGATCCACAAGTAGGAGAAGAATAAGAAAAATGTATTATACAACCCACCTCCTCCTCCTCTAAATGAAATGGAATCCCTATGCTCAAGGATAAATTCGATCGAAAAGAAAAATAAATTAAAGAGATGAGGTGAATGAATGTAGGATTACTTCGAGAAATCATTCATACTAGGTTTGTCCCCTAGGAGAAGCATCAAAAAATAATTCTTCCAGATGTGCCTCAACCATATGGGATGATCCTGAAAAATGAATTCAGACATGAAATTTCATCCAATATAGCATCAGGACCTCTTTCCTATTTTAATTTGGCCCTAAAAGTATATCAAGACATCCCCCCTTGATGAAGAAACTGAAAAAGATTATAGAAAATTCACCTTGGATACCCATGGATGGGTACCCAATTCAAGTACCAGTAGAGTCATCCCACCCAATCCTCCCCCTACTATGGCATCCTAGGATAAAGTCTATAAAGATATGTTCCATGGGATCATGAATATCATCAACTCAGTAAAAGCTCATTTGGAATCCATGGAAGGAAGCCACACTTTGATAAAACATTAATGAAAGTCATACCTTGATTGGTTTATCCACATTTTGCCACATCCAAATTTTAGGAACCCCTTATTCCAAGTACTCAATGGTTCAAGTGACTTGGATCAAAATCTGATGCACTACACATCTTATTTTGACACCATGATGGGATCTCTTGAAAAACAAGAAGTAGTGAGATCAGATGCATCATGTGAACCCTGCAAGTTTAAACCTTCATATTGTAAACCAGTCTACCATCCAATTCAATTATAGGATGGGTTGACCTCTTTAAATAGTCTCTCTTATAGTTCAGTACCACATTGCAATGATGGCGGTCAGTAACCTTATAAACTGCAAAAAAAATGGGAGAATGAAAGACTTATGGATTTCATTTCCATATCGAATGTTCTACCTTATTCTTTGAACCAGCCACTTCCTAAGGATGAGTTCTTCAGCATGTGTGTCGGAAATCTCTGATATGATTTGCCAAAACCACTCATTTTTGTGAAATACACATGTGGATTCTATGATTTCTCCTCCATTTATCAAAGGATAGAAGTCTCCTTACATCAAACCAACCTCAATTCCTATGAGGTACCATTAGACCAAGGAAAAATTAATATAATAGCTATAGTGTTTTATGTTATGATTATGTAACATCCTCCACTAGCTCAAGCTCCAAGACCCCCACTGAACCATATACAGCCTTCTAGACATCAACAACTACCCTCGACTCAATAAGGTGAGTGAATGGAAATATGATATATCAATTAAATGAACAAATGAACAAATTATAATTGTTTTGAGATGACCACATATTTAGGTACTTTATAGCCTCCATGAATTGAAACTTGATTCAGCTACCAGAGCTGAAGAGAGATAATGAAGAAGGTCTCGATGACCGCCCATATTATTTCCTCTTCCACTATATCATAGATAACAATATACATGAGTTTTTTGTCTTGAAGGACCTTCTATTGAAAATGGTTGATTCTAGAAAAGAAAAGTTGGGACCACCACCAGTGCAAGTGGCGTATATTTCCAATATTCACCTGGATGATGAAGGAAAATTGGAAAAAGTTTCTATAAAGGAAGAGAAAAAGTTTTATTGTTATATGACTCATAAAATAGTCAAATGCAGTCATGGTATACTCCAGGCGTAGTAGAAAATCCCATTGTGACTCCAATGGATTCTTGTGTAGCACAACCCTATTCCTCATCCCCACAATAATCCAAGGGTAAACTGTCCAAAAATTTGTACAATAAAAATTTATAAAGTAGGTGTAATAAGATAATTTTACACCAAAGACAATGATGACATTGATGCTCTCAGATTTCATGCCATCATATTTGATAGTATGGGCACCGCCCCACCAAACAAAACAACATTCATCTCCCCTCCAAATGGGACCATGAAAAGAAAATGAGGGGTGTAGAGATGACATTTGATGAAGAAATACCCATTGGATTCGATGGTTCAATCAATGTTATCAAATTAATGGATCCCTTCACCGATGATGAATGTGGTTATCAACCTGAATTACCCACACCCACTAGAGGAGACCGGGGAAGGGACCACAGAATCCAAGGATATTAAGGGAGATGTGGCTGGGGCCGAAATCAAATTCTTGGCTGCACCTATGCCCAAATGGTGAATATTATGAAACCCATAGAAGAGCACTCCAACGAAGCCAATAGAAGTAGGAAACGTTTTTGGACACTGAGAGAGGCCACATTAGTCCAATCATTTTGAATAACTTGTATGATTGAAAAAAAAAATCTAATCCCTCATAGTATGCTGATAAACCAACAAGGTCAAACCAAGAAAGCATAGAAGCATCATCAGTTATTCTCCCCGAAGTCAGTCCATCTAAATGCAAGAATCAAGCACCTAATGAACTAGTGAAAGATAATCATAAATATGGGAAGAAAATGAATTTGGAATAGAAATAAGATATTTTTAAGTAACTAGATATGGTTCTAGTCAGGATATCAATCCTGGACACCATGAATCAATCAATAGATTTTAGAAATGTTTTTATAGAAGCATTGCTATGTCCTCAGACGTTCAAAGCTAAAGTAGCATCTGTAGAAGTCTATCAGATTGAAACCAACCTTGTAGAATTACATGAGGTTATTTCATACAAAAATAAAGATGAAGAAGTCAACTTCAAATGTGATATCAAACCCAAATATGTGTCTGGGAAGGTAAATGATTTTGATGTCAGAAAGTTCTTCATCGATAATGGATCTGGATTCAGTCTCCTCCCGCTAGGAACACTTCATCAGTTGGGTTGTAGTGAGGAAAATCGGATGACCTACACAAAAAATTGTTGGGATATAACATGAAAAAGAAGAAAAAATAGGTTCAAATCAATTTTTGAGACTTTATTTTGTTATCTTGTATCCCACTCATAATTTTTAGTGGTTTAGCAAAATAAGGCCTTCAACATCTTGTTGGGAAGGCCCCGGTTGCATCAACACACAGTAATTCCTTCCTCTTACCATCAGTGCCTCAAATATAACATTAATGGGGAGAGAAAGACACTGCACGATGATAAGGTTCAATTTTACTTATGTGATTCCCACTATATTGACGATGTTTTCTATGATTCAAAGGGGAAGCGACCCATGGACAGTGATATTGATTAGGTCACTTCCCCAAACGGTTTGGAAATGGCCCAAACTGAGCCCCTCAAACTACTCCGGGAAGAGTACGTATTTCCCATAAATCAAGAGGAATGCATGATTCCAAATTCATATTTTCATTCAGTGGTATTTATGATCTCAGTCATGGAAACTGGTCTCACTAATGCTGATGATCATGTTGGCCCTAAGGATGATGGTGAGTGATCATGTAAACATTCTATTAGCCCATCCTCTAACCTCCAAATAATCCATGCCTTATGAATTGTATCAGAAGATAATGTCCAATCACCAAAAGAATTCAGGTACACTCCTCCTCCCCTCACTCCATCCTCTCCAAAAAAACTTCCCATTGTTCGATGGGACCAAACAAGCTATTTCAATGTCCAAAGGTGAGAATCTGGTTTCCTCTACCAGTTATGAGTAGTTTATCTCCAAAATTGTTTCCCTATAAGAGGAAGAGAAATATGATGAGTAGGGATATGATTAATCAAGGGAAGAGGAGGAAGAACAAGACCTCAATGATTCCCCTCCCAGGTATGAGGAAGGTACCTCAACCAGTGTTGATAAACTCAGGGAAATAAATCAGGGCACTGAAGAAGACACAAAACCCACTCAGATTAGTGTAGCCATGCCTCATGAAGATAAATAGGTATAAAACACCTTCCTATAAATGAATTTATATTCGTTTCTCTTGGAACTAAACAGATATTCCAATCCTTGGTCCTGAAGTGGCCACTCATCATTCTGGTCTGTTGAATGACCAACATGGATACACGAAAGCTGCTAAAAGAACACACCCCACCCATGCTACCAAAATGTAGGATGAGTGTGACAAGATCGTCAGAGCCAAATTCATTCGGGAGGTCCAATATATCATCTGGATAGACAAGATGTTTTCCTAGCCCTGATCACGGAATTACTGATTGATATGAACATTGAATATGAAGCACTTTCATTCAAGGATGGTCACTCGAATTATAATAAAATCTAGGTTTCCCAAGAATATGAAGATTCCACTAATTTTAGATCCCCCTAGGTAGTTTTTTTCTATAGGGTGATTCCCTTCGGATTGATAAATGAAGGTGCCACAAACCAGGGAGCCATGTTTCTCTTTTTTTATCCCATATTGGGGAAATATGTGGAATGCTATGTGAATGATTTTGTGGTCAAATCATGATAGTGTTTGGACCACCTGTCAGATCTTGAAACCATCTTCACCAAACTATAATATAATAGTTTTAAAATTACTCCCTTAAAATATTCTTTCGGTGTTATCTTGGGGAAGAGAGAAAATATGGAGATGGTCAATAAACTTCATGATTTATGACGACACATACCAAAAAATGGTTCTAAACAAATGAGGCTGTGATGTACTCCTCCTTAAGGTTATTGATGGAGTAGAAACTGCTACAATCATGCAATATGTACATGCTGGAACTTGTGGGGAACACCTGTCAGCATCCAAATACTCTCATCAGATTTAAGTGTTTGGATATTATTGGCCCACTATGATGTGGGATTGTACTAAGTGCACCAAGAAGTGTTATTCCTTCCAAGTCCATGCTAATTTAATTTACCAATCCCCAAAGTTACTTCACATAGCCATGTACTCTTGGTCATTTCCCATATGGGGAATGGATATTATGGGACCATATCTACCCACCATTTCCAGAAAATTGATTTTCATTCTCATAGCAACTGAATTCTTTTAAAAATGGGAAGAACACGTACCCCTCAAAGAGATTAGGGCAGGAGGAATTTCCAACTTTGTGAAATCCAACATAATTACCATATATGGTTTCCCTCATACAATATAGGTGGATAATGGCACCAATTTCTTCCCTGTTGAGTTGGAAAAGTTATATGGGGAATATGGAATCAAGTCCAATCATTTATATTGTAACTATATAGTGGTCGGCGGATAGATATAGGCTTTCAAAAAGACCCTATGCAACAGAAAATAGAAATTGGTCAACCAAGACAGGAAATCATGTCTGGAAACGCTCTCCCGTGACATCTGGTCTTATCATACCATGACCCACAGTATGTAACAGCCCGAGATTTTATGAAAAATATTTTTTTTAATTTCATTAATGTCTTGTGTTGTACACTACACCAAAAGGATCTTGCACAACATGCATCCTTGACTTGCCTTACATTACACGCAATCGCGACCTTCCTCGATAGCGTGTGTAGTACGCAATAACAAGTTTCACTAAACAACAATATGCTATTAAAATATTATTAAAACTAGCCATTATGAATAGTAATAACCATTTTTTGAAATTTTGTAAATTTTATTTTTCAAAATGGAATTCATTTTTTAATTCGGAATATCGAAATTAGCTTAGGGTGAAATTTAGGTACTTTTCGGAAAACATTCATATTCTAATGAATAGTAAAAATTACTAAATTATAATTAAAAACAAATTTTTTAATCGAAATAATTAATAGTTATAAATTATTAATTTGAGTGGTTTTAAATTATATTTAGAATATATTTTTTCAATTTAATAAAATGTTGTTCATTGGATGTAATTTCACATTTAAACCAGTTATAAACAAGTGTCAATCTTTTTATAGTTATTATCTCTTAAAAACACGCTATTTGTTTTGACGACGGGAACTAATTTTTAAATTAATTAATGCAACTGATATGTTCTAAATTTTCTAAAATATACATTATTTTTTAATTCTTAATATCAAATATGTCTTAGTCCTAATTTTTGGTATTTTTCTGGAAACTTTCATTTTTTGATGAATAGTGAAACCACTAAGTGGTAGTTAAAAAACTGAATTTTTTATAAAACATAATTTTACCGCTTCTGTGAGTGGAATTTCGAAAATCCAAGAAACACGGTTAATAAAAAGGACTAAAATTTGGTTCAATGAGATGAAAATAATTTTTGGTGAATAGTAATTTTTTACTTTTTTTTACCACGGTTAAAAGTAAATAGGGTAATTAAGGGTAAAAATAATATTATTATTACCCTAAAACATATCCTAATTCTATTGGACAAGTTTAATTCAACCAAAAACAACCTTAGGAATAAATTATGACCATTTAGGCCCAGTTGGATTAGATTAGGACATTTATTATTAATTTGTTTAAAGAACGGTATAAATAGTTAAAATAAAAGTTTAATAAGTAAATCATATTTAATATAGGGTTATAAATGAGATAAATTCGACTATAAATAGTAATTATAAAGCTAAGAAGATTTCCTACATAATGGTATTTTATTTTAATTTTTTGACATTAAATAATTTAATTTATTTATGACACAATGATGATGTAGTAATTATCTTATTAATGAAATATTGACATAATTGATGTTATAAATACCTAAATAAATGTCATTTCAGACTTGTTATGAAATAAACTAATTTTATAGGTTAATATGACATTCTATTATTGATTTAATTTACTTTTTTCGAACTAATCATTCTGTTATGATTTTCACAAAAATCAATTACAAAATAGTGTCAAAATTTACATAAAATAGTTTTTAAAACAAATATTATATTATTAATTGTTATTTTATTCCTAAAAATATAAGGTTCGGAAAAATGACTTAGATAAGGTTATATATATTAATAATAAAAAACTTGGGGTTCATTTGGATGCATATAGTATGTTTATTAACCTTATAGTATAAGAACACAAGAAGACACGGTAAAAGTAAAATTATTTAATTTAATATTAAATCTAAATGATAATGTTAAAATAGGAACCTAAACATGTTTAAATTATATTGGATGAGATAATTTAGACCCATCGCCACCTTATCTTCGAAATAAATCAATTTGGATCTTTTTAAAACCGAATTTGGATTTATAATAAAATAATATTTTTTGTTATTCCAAAGGTGCCCCTCTCCTCCTTTATAAAAATGAACCTCCCCCCCCCTCTTCCTCACACCACATTGAGCCTTCAAGCTCGGACAAACCCTGCAAATTTCTCCTCTCCAATTACCTAGATACATCCTAGAGGTTCTGGTCTTCTTCAAAGACCTATTTTTGTGCCTAAAAGGAGGTCTCAAAGAAGCACTTCAAAGAAGAGGTAATGTCCGTTACCGATTCATTCATCTTTATTTCTTCTTCCACTTCTTCTTCTTTAGTTGTTTCATTATGAAGTAATAACATCAGTATCACTCATATACCGATATGTTATTATAAGTATGAAACATTCCTATTTCACCATCTATCCATCCTATGGAAAAAAGAAATCATCGTGCGTGCGTACGTACGGAATACCGTCTCAACGCCGTGGTGTAATCTATTTTCCACCACCACCTTACATGGATGGGTATAGTGGTGTACATAATAACTATATATGATTATTGTAAAGTGATATTGATTCTGAAATAGTATACATACACTCCAATACAATTCCACGATCATGGGAATGATATCATCGCTCGTGCGTACGTACGGACTACCGTCTCCACGACGCGATGAGATTCATTCTCCACGTTAACCATTCATGAATGATTATAAAGTATATATAATAAGTAATAATGAAATATATGACATAATAATGATTCTGGATTTATGTGTATATATATGAATGTCATTTACTTAATTCCATTCAACTTAATAAGGAAAAGAAAACAACGTTCATGCGTACGAACGGTCTACCATCTCCATGAACGGTGTATTTCTTTCCATTTACTGATCTATTATATATATATATATATTCTGAATATATATAATATATTAATCATGTTTTATATTCTGGAATTAAGTATTCATGATCTAAGTAATCATATTAATAATTACAAGTCAAAACACAGACGACAAATGAAACAATTTTACCCAAAACGCTCTTTAGCATGGAATTTAAAAAAGAACGGGTAATATAAAGCCATAAGTGAACCATATAAGATATCATAACAATGATATGATTCTGGAATAATTCAATGACATTATTTAAATCATTATACAAAAGGTTCGGACACATACAAAGAAAATCGGACCTAAGGTAAGGGAAATATCACAATCTCATTTTTATCTGAGATTGTTTATACTTCAGTATTTACTGGGGTGTATTTTATCATCCAAATCCATGTTTCCTCAATATTTAATATTATTTCCATCCACCTACAATTTTTTAAATCCAATTTTACCCTTCGTTGTGTTATTGTAAAGTATATGAAAGGAATCTTTTGTCATTATTCGTACGAGGTACTTTTTGACTTTTCCGACAAAAGTGCGAAGAATGTTTTTTTACTTATACGTCATGAATGTATTTTTAAAACATTATTTCCAAGAAGATTCCTTTACAAGTTTTAAAGTTTATTTTTAATCAACTACTTTTAGTTATAATTTTATGACATGTTAAGAAATGAAAAGTGTTTTTGAAGTAGAAAAGATATTTTTCTCAAGAATGGAGTTCAAGTGTTTTATCAAAATTATTTTCCATCTAAGATAATAAAGGATTATGTTTCTATCCCTATTATTAAATGGATTTGATTATGTTGTGATGGAAATATTTTTATGAATTCTTTTATCTTATATGAATTGTTTTATGATGTCACGATGTTTATGATTCCCATTTTTATTACATGGGTTATGCTATGATGTATGGTTTCTGATTTTGTGGCACACATAAGAATGGTACCATTATGAGATGGGTGGGACCTATATCTCCCTCCAATGCATTGGGTAAAGATTTTATATCACATGAGATAGACATGGCTGGAACGGTAGGTTATACTGGTTCAGTGAAACAGGACTGAAACGAGGGTGACTCGGTTCAGAAATGGACTTTGTCCACTAAGATAGTCTTGGAAATGAGTCTTCAATAATAAGATATGATTCTCTATGATTATTTGTGTATTCCAAAAAGTTTCATGTTTTATGTTATGATTATTGGTATTTCATTTCACCACTATGATTTATCCCATGTTATGAAATTATGCTCTCTTAAGCCGGTTAAGATTTCCAAAATGTTATGTTCTTATGAAAATGATGTGATTGATATTTCTTTTGTTTACCCTTACTGAGCATTTGAGCTCACCCTTTTATGTTTTCTTTTCCCCAGGACATAAATAAAGGTTTTAGGTAAAAAAAATATCTTTATGAGAGATGTTGAAGATCTTTCACCACGATTAGAAGATTATATTCCGAGTTTCCAAAGACACTAAAATATTATAATCCTTGTGTGTGTGTTTTTGTTATGTACTAAGTATTCCGAAAAAGTAATGTAATGTCCATGTACGTCAAGCTACGGGTCTCTACAGTTGGTATCAGAGGAAAGGTTTAGTCATCCTTTGGAAACTAGGATGCGAAAACGTTTTTGAGATCCCTAGAGATATTCCTATGGTATGTCTAGGTATGTCCCTAAGGATAAGTATACATATAGGATATAGTCCTAGAACTATGGTAACGATATTAGATTAAACCAAATATGTTAGATATTGAAGTTACTCCCCCATTATTATGATTTTTTGCCTCTCACACTATTCTTTTTGGGTTTTAGAAAATGGCTAGAAACAAGATGATTCATGATAATGGAGGATATTATGGACAATGGAATGATATTCTTCATGAGCAACCAAATGAAATGGGATTTGGAAGTCCAAAAATCGTTATTATCCCGAATCAGCAATCTCATTATATGATCAATAAAGTAAAATTTGGTAAGTTTCCTAACTCGGCTAATAAGAGAAAGATGGAGTTTCATGATGATCATAGAGGAACGAAAGTTCAATTTCCCTTATGTAAATCATGTGGGAAGTGGCATCAGGGAGAATGTTTCAAAGGAACTGGAAGATGTATTAGGTGTGGAAAAGAAGGACACAAAGCCAGTAAGTGCAAAGGAAAAGTTTCAGTTAACACCAGGGATGAGGATAATGGTATTGCTACGACATCAACAATGGTTAAATGTTTTAAATGTGGAATGTACAATCATTATGCAAACCAATGCCCTAAGGGAAAGTCTCATGAAGAGAATCAGTATGGTCGTATGGGTAGTATTTATGTGGATAATGATGAAGAGACTACAAATTATATGTGAGATGATAGAATTGTTGAAGCTCAGTCAATGTTTTAATAATTTAGTGGAATGATTACATGTTTATCATGTGTAATGTTGTATAAGTAATCTCATGGTACTATGGAATAAAGAGACATCTAAGGATTGTTATACTGTTGTCTTTCCTTAAGTTTTGAAAATGTATGATTAATGGTACCAGTAATCATGAAAGGTTATTCAGATTTTTTGGGAAAGAAGATGATATGCGCATATTGAAGGGATAAGGAGAAAATAAAATTTTTGACATTATTCAAGAGCTCATGATTGATATAAGGACTAAGTGATATCATGGTTTGAGGATATAGAATTTTGAGGATTTTGGTATGTTGAAAGTGTTAACTTTTAACTGCATTAATGTTTTCTCTAAGGTTCAATGGGTATTCATTTTTCAATAGAATACATGATTAAGGCCTTAGAATGTTTGTAATGTGACCAACAAGACATATCTCATGATATACGGCGATCAACGATGGTATTAAAATACTTGTTATATGAACTCTTTGGTAATCATTTTCACTATAATATGAGAATGGACTGCAGTATTATGGATAACCCTAAAGACTAGAATGGATTATGTTGGACATAAGTTAGTATTGTTTGAGGATAGAAGTATTTTTCGATATTATTGATGGGTTGTTATAGTAATATATATTTAGATAAAGGACAACCTGCAGGACGGGCGACAACCCATCGCATCGGACAAGGTCGTAGGAATCAAACCCACAACCGAAGTGTGACTGGCCTCTATCGCATACCACTGGCCTATAGGAAGTCCCTAGTTAGTAGAAACTAGTTTTATTTTATTAAGCGGTATGATATATGAAGTTTAAGTTCATTTTAGGAACTATATATGATTAATCTCACTATATATGGACTTATGTATTTTTTGATAACTCTTCTAACCTTTTGTTTGAGACAAATGTAGTGACCCATCATTCTATCACATGATCTGCTAACACATCACGAATGAAAAATTCAACTTCATTTATTTAAGAGATGAAGTGTAAATTGTCCAATGAACGACAAATGGTGAGACTATACAAAAATCACAAAAGTATTTCATCTAATTCCAATTTCATCAACATTAGGGAAATGATCTTGAAAACCAAAAATGTTGTCTTAGTGCTCTTATATCTGATGAATCAGATGGTACCTTAAATTGTCACAAATTTATGGCTTTGTGATTGCTGGATTTTCTATAGCCATGTTCTCTACCACTCTCCATCAGAACATGATGGTTAGATTTCTCTTCCACATCCATATTTTTACCTATGTGGAAACCAGTGATTAGTTTATTTGGGTAATCGTTACATTTCATACTTTAGTTTTTAAAGCCAAGTTTTGGTATTCCTTTTTATGATGTGGGTTTCTATTAAAAAAACTTTCGAGTAGTAAACCATTTATAACCCCGACTAATTTTGAGGGCGAAATTCATTTTAAGTGGGGTAGAATGTAACAGCTCGAGATTTTATGAAAAATATTCTTTTTAATATCATTAATGTCTTGTGTTGTACGCTACACCAAAAGGAGCTTTCACGACATGCATCCTTGACATGCCTTTCATTACACGCAATCGCGACCTTCCTTGATAGCATGTGTAGTATGCAATAACGAGTTTCACTAAACAACAATATGCTATTAAAATATTATTAAAACTAGTCGTTATGAATAGTAATAACCACTTTTTGAAATTTTTTAAATTTTATTTTTCAAAATGGAATTCATTTTTGGATTCGGAATATCGAAATTAGCTTAGGGTGAAATTTTGGTACTTTTCGGATAACTTTCATATTCTGATGAATAGTGAAAATTACTAAATTTTAATTAAAAACAAAATTTTTAATAGAAATAATTAATAGGGATAATTTATTAATTTGAGTGGTTTTAAATTATATTTAGAATATATTTTTACAATTTAATACAATTTTGGTCATTGGATGTAATTTCACATTTAAACCAGTTATAAACAAGTGTGATTCTTTTGATAGTTATTATCTCTTAAAAACACGCTATTTGTTTTGACGACGGGAACTAATTTTTAAATTAATTAATGAAACTGATATGTTCTGAATTTGGTAAAATAGACATCATTTTGGAATTCTTAATATCAAATATATCTTAGGCCTAATTTTTGGTATTTTTCTGGAAACATTCATTTTTTGATGAATAGTGAAACCACTAAGTGGTAGTTAAAAAAATGAATTTTTCATAAAACATAATTTTACAGCTTCTGTGAGTGGAATTTCGAAAATCCGAGAGACACGGTTAATATCAAGGACTAAAATGTGGTTCAATGAGAAGAAAATAATTTTTGGTGAATATTAATTTTTTACTTTTTTTTTACCACGGTTAAAATTAAATAGGGTAATTACGGGTAAAAATGATATTATTATTACCCTATCACATGTCCTAATTCTATACGAAAAGTGTAATTCGACCAAAAACAAGCTTAGGAATAAAATATGACCATTTAGGCCCACTTGGATTAGATTAGGAAATTTATTATTAATTTATTTAAAGAAGGGTTAAAATAGTTAAAATCAAAGTTTAATAAGTAAATAATTTTTAATATAGGGTTATACATAAGATAAATTCGACTATAAATAGTAATTATAAAGCTAAAAAGATTTTCTACATAATGGTATTTTATTTGTAATTTTTAGACATTAAATAATTTAATTTATTTATGACACAAAAATGATGCCGTAATTATCTTATTAATGAAATATTGACATAATTGATGTTATAAATACCCAAATAAATGTAATTTCAGACATTTTATGAAATCAACTAATTTTATAGGTTAATATGACATTCTATTATTGATTTAATTTACTTTGTTCGAACTAATCATTCGGTTATGATTTTCACAAAAATCAATTACAAAATAGTGTCAAAATTGACATAAAATAGTTTTTAAAACAAATATTATATTATTAATTGTTATTTTATTCCTATAAATCTAAGGATAGGCCAAATGAATTATATAAGGTTATATATATTAATAATAAACAACATGTGGTTCGTTTGGCTGCTTATAGTAAGTTTATTAACCTTATAGTATAAGAACACAAGAAGACACGATAAAAGTAAAATTATTTAATTTAATGTTAAATCTAAATGATAAGGTTAAAATAGGAACCTAAACATGACTAAATTATATTGGATGAGAGTATTTCGACCCATCCCCACCTTAGCTTCGAAATAAATCAATTTGGAGCTATTTATAACCGAATTTGGATTTATAATAAAATAATATTTTTAGTTATTCCAAAGGTGCCTCTCTCCTCCCTTATAAAAGGGAACCCCCTCCCCCACTTCCTCACACCACATTGAGCCTTCAAGCTCGGCCAACCCCTGAAAGTTTCTCCTCTCCACTTCCCTAGAAACATCCTATAGGTTCTGGTTTTCTTCAAAGACCTATTTTAGTGCCCTAAAAGGAGGTCTCAAAGAAGCACATCAAAGAAGAGGTAATGTCCATTACCGATTCTTTCATCTTTATTTCTTATTCCACTTATTCTTCTATAGTTGTTTCATAATGAAGTAATAACATCAGTATCACTCATATACTGATATGTTATTATACGTATGAAACATCCCTATTTCACCATCTATCCATCCTACGGAAAAAGAAATCACCGCGCGTGCATACGTACGGAATACCGTCTCCACGCCGCGGTGTAATCTATTTTCCACCACCACCTTACTTGGATGGGTATAATGGTGTAAATAATAACTATATATGATTATTGTAAAGTGATATTTATTCTGAAATAGTATACATACACTCCAATACAATTCCACGATCATAAGAACGATATCATCACTTGTACGTTCGTACGGACTACCGTCTCCACAACTCGATGAGATTTATTCTCCATGTTAACCATTCATGAATGATTATAAAGTATATATAATAAGTAATAATGAAATATATTACATAATAATGATTCTGGATTTATGTGTGTATATATGTATGTCATTTACTTAATTCCATTCAACTCAATAATGAAAAGAAAATAGCGTTCATGCGTATGAACAGTCTACCGTCTATATGAACGGTGTATTTCTTTCCATTTACTGATCTATTATATATATATATATATTCTGAATATATATTATATATAAATCATGTTTTATATTCTGGAATTAATTATTCATGATCTAAGTAATCATATGAATAATTACAATCAAAACACGGATGACAAATGAAATGATTTTACCCAAAATGCTCTTTAACATGGAATTTACAATAGAACGGGTAATATAAAGCCATTAGTGAATCATATATGATATCATAACAATGAGTATGATTCTGGAATAATTCAATTACATCATTTAAATCATTATACAGGAGGTTCAGACACATACGAAGCAAATCGGACCTAAGGTAAGGGAAATATCACAGTCTCATCTTTATCCGAGATTGTTTATACTTTAGTATTTACTGGGGTATATTTTATCATCCAAATCTATGTTTCCTCAATATGTAATATTATTTCCATCCACCTACAATTTTTGAAATCCAATTTTACCCTTCGGTGAGTTTTTAGTAAAGGATATGAAAGGAATCTTTTGTCGTTTTTCATACGAGGTACTTTTTGACTTTTCCGACAAAAGTACAAAGATTGTTTTTTTAACGTATACGGAATGAATGGATTTTTAAAACATTATTTACAAGAAGCATACTTTACAAGTTTTCATGTTTATTTTTAATCATCTTCTGTTAGTTATAATTTTATGACATGTTAATAAATGAAAAGTGTTTTTGAAGTAGAAAGGATATTTTTCTCATGAATGGAGTTCAAGTGTTTTATCAAAATTATTTTGCATCTAAGATAATAAAGGGTTATGTTTCTATCCCTATTATTAAATGGATTTGATTATGTTGTGATGGATATATTTTTATGAATTCTTTTATCTTATATTAATTGTTTTATGATGTCACGATGTTTAAAGATTCCCATTTTTATTACATGGGTTATGCTATGATGTATGGTTTATAATTTTGCGGCACACATAAGAATGGTATCATTATGAGATGGGTGGGACCTATATCTCCCTCCAATTAATTGGGTAAAGATTTTATATCTCATGAGATAGACATGGCTGGAACGGTAGGTTATACCGGTTTAGTGAAACAGGACTGAAACGAGGGTGACTCGGTTCAGAAATGGACTTTGTCCACTAAGATAGTCTTGGCAATGAGTCTTGACTAATAAGATATGATTCTCTATGATTATGTGTGTATTCCACAAAGTTTAATGTTTGATGTTATTCTTATTGGGATTTTATTTAACTACTATGATTTATCCCATGTTATGAAATTATGCTCTCTTTTGCAGGTTAAGATTTCCAAAATGTTATGTTCTTATGAAAATGATGTGATTGATATTTATTTTGTTTACCCTTACTGAGCATTTGAGCTCACCCTTTTGTGTTTTCTTTTACCCAGGATATAAAGAAAGGTTTTAGGTATAAAAAAATATCTTTATAGGAGATGTTGAAGATCTTTCACCACAATTAGAAGATTATATTCCGAGTTTCCAAAGACACTAAACTATTACGATCCTTGTGTGTGTGTTTTTGTTATGTACTAAGTATTCTGCAAAAGTAATGTAATGTCCATGTACGTCAAGCTTCGGGTCTCTACACAGTACCACCCAAGCTACCCCACACTAATTAGTGTATGGGATATAGGCATTTTTACACATTTAAATTCAATTGATTCCAATCTTCATCGTAGTTTGTGATCAACTATTCATGGATGAGCTATCCAAAAATCTATTTTATGAACAAGATCGATTGGACAATAAATAGTTGTGGACCATGAACCATTTAGATGTCTACCAGAATCGAATTATGCGACCCTTCAACAAAAATTATTCCTCTGATCTTTCCTCAAAGGTGAAATGGTGGGGATCCTCAGAACCTCAATGATCCTTGGGAAGAAGCCCCTTATGTAAGATCTAAAATGGGAGGGACCATGTGTCTTACATAAGGTCTAATCTAATGGAGCATATGCCTTGATCTCAATGGATTGTGATATCACAACAGATCTCACCATTGAAGGTTTCATGAAGATATATATCATATATTTGAAAGAAAATCATCCTAATTGCATGATGTAAAACTACATGATATAATCATCCTAATCACATGACATAAAACTACATGATAGAATCTTCCTAAATTAATGACGTAAAATTATATTATATAATTTTCTTGATCTCATGATGTAAAAATGTCTGATAGAGTCGTCTTGATCACATGACATAAAAATGCATGATAGAATCATCCTGGTCTCATGAGGTAAAAATGCATGATAGAATCATCCTGATCACATGACGTAAAACTGCATGAGAGAATCCTCCTAATCCCATGACTTAAAACTTCATGATATAATCCTCTTGATCAAATGACGTAAAACTACATGATAGAATCATCCTGATATCATGACGTAAAACTACATGATAGAATCATCCTAAACACATGAGGCAAAACTACATTATATAATCATCCTAATCGAATTATGTAAAGTATCATGATAGATTAATCATGGTCATTTTATGTAAAACAACATGATAAAGTCATCCTGATTGCATGACGTAAAAATACATGATAGAGTCATCATGGTCTCATGTTTTTGAGATGCAAGGCCAAAATTTTTTTTTTCTTCATGATGTTAAACTACATGACCAGAACCATCCCATTCCCGAAAGGTGATATATGCCCTGATAAAATGATGTTAACTACGCGATGAATGAGTCCTCAGTGCATGACATTAAATTGCAAGTCCAATATATCCTGCCTGCAGGACAATAAACTGTGCAGCATGATGGTGTCCTCATCAAATGGTTTTTTATGAAAAGATGATTATTGAACCCACATATATATCATGAGTTATAACATTAAAAAATACCTATGAAACCCATTTCTTTTTTCCATGGGTTATTGTATGATGATATAATGAAATGATTATGAAACCTATCAATATTCAATAGGGTTTCATATAATGAAATTATTATGAAACCCATTTCATTTCATGGTTTATGATATGATTAATGTGTTATAATATTATGGAACACATAAATATGGATTTCATTATGATATGGTTTGAATTTATTTAAACTTATAATTAATTGGGTAAAGATTTATATCTCATGAGATATACGTGACTAGAATGGAGTGTGAGCTCGGTTTAGTAGAGGAATTTTTTCACTATGTAGAATTGGGAGCGAAAATTGACTACAAATATTTTCTGTAATGTTATCCCATTCCAATAGGATATCCTTTGGAGTGATCCTTGACTATAATGGAAATTATTTTATATTCGTATGTGTATACCACAATTCCATGTCTTTTTTTAATGTTATGATCTAGTGGGTAATGTTCTTTTATTTCCTTAAGACTCTTTTATTATGAACTACCAATTATTATTCCATCACTCAAGATTATGATATTTGATATGTAGGAAATTATTTATGATTGTTATGCTCATGTTATCATACCATTATGTTAATGTTATACTTACAATTCTCTATTTCTACCCTTAACGATCATCTAAGATCACTATTTCTTTTGTTTCCTTTCCTGATGTTATGATGTGTAGTTTTTATGTAGGGTATGTTTATGAAGATTAAAAAATTCTAAGATCAGAATATGAGACATTGAAGATCATTCATGAATTAAGATGATTATGTTCCATGTTTCCGAAGGAATATAACTATTACAATACATAGGTGTTTTTTTGTGTCATTTAATGAATATTAATTGAAAATATGTAATATAAATGTTTGAGAATCCTATTTCACAAATAAAATTCTTATAGTATTGGTCCTATAGTTGAAGCATAGTTCATTTTAATGAATAAATAATATACATCATATGTATAATGTTATGAGTTATATATCTCCTAGAGTCCATGTAGTCTCATATTAGAATGTGGAAGACCCATTTAATAATTATTTTTTCAAACTAAAACATGAATTTCATGTGAGAATTTAATTCTAAAATATCATAATGGTTTAATAAAGGTTGTGTAATACTCTATTGGATTTTTTTCCCTAGAACCAATTGATTTTTTAGTTTCATTACAAGAATATTAATTTATACCATGCCACATGTGTGTTTTTTTCAAGGTCACCTAAATTTTATAATATCCTTTGAGTATTACTCAAATAAATAATTTATAATAGTTACCTAAAATGATAAAAAAAAACCGTAATATACTATGATAACATTACAAAAAAAGACATTTATTTTAGAAAAAAAATATTTTTCAAGACACTAATGTTGTTTTACCATTAGGTGCTAGATGCTAAAAGGTACTTAAATGTTTTTTTCAGGATGTTTTTACCTAGTTTTCAATATACAGGGTGTTTATGTGGATAAACCAAAAAAATAATAATTCCAAATTATATATGCTTCAGTTGATATTATAATACACATATTCTTCTGTTGGTCCATAGTTGTGATTCTTATTGATGTATATAATGAATTGTGTTATTTTATGTATGTATGAAAACCATGAGTACATTTCTCATGGGGAGAAAACATATATACGGTTTATCATAAGAGATATTAAATTAATTGAATATGGAATAAATTGATTATTTCATTCCACATTTTAAGAATATTTCTATTTCTCTTTGATTGAAATAAAACATTCTAATTATATCCATGGACATGGTAGTTTATTGAAAGGTTCACTTTATGGAATGAAATTAAGGTAAATAAATAATTTTTTGTCATTATTTAAAAAATAAAAAGTTATCGATGATTTCTAGAGATTGGGGACTATATTATATAAAAACATTCATATGAAGTTTTTTTCAATGCAACAATATCTTCTTTCTATATGAATTCCTTGACATATTACTATATGAGATTCGTAGAGTTTAAGTAAATTCACGTAATGAAACTATGAAAAGTTTCTAGATATATACAATGTAATTGTCTCTACAATCTCAAATAATATATATATATATATTAAACTTTATGTTAAGAATAAATATTTTTCATGGGTTATAAAATAATAATTATTCATTTTTAATTCAATGCATTCACTAAATGGCCTGAAATATTCATTTTCACCACATATGAGTAAATGGATATCTCTTATACTTTGTTAAAAAAAAATTAGTGAATAATAGTTTATTTATTCAATCAGAAGGTAATAAATTAATACAAATTCTAAATTAGTTGAAATAATATTAAAATAAACAATAAATATCAAGGTTATAAAGAAAAAAATAATGTATTTATTTGATGAATAGTATTTATTTTATTATATATTTTATTATTAAAGGATAAATATATTCCATAGATAATTTAAGGGAGCAGAAAAAATGAAATATTAATTCATGAATATAAATCATGTCATGAGAATGTAAAAATTATTATTTATAATATTATTATCATTATTATTATTTTGTGGAGTTTATAGAGATTAAACAATTTTATAAAATACTTTTGTATAATTATCAATTATCAATCCTAAATATAAAATTTTATCTAAATCATTTTTCATGTAAATGGATTGTTATGCATAGTTTATACTCAATAGAACATTCTTAATACCTAAGTAAAATATTCACATCTTCTCTCTTGCATGAGAGAATAAATTCTCCACAATATATCTAAAGTATTATAGAATAAGATATATGAATTTTTATTTTTTATAATGAATGATACAGGGTCCATGGTTTATCCACGCTAGAAGCTAAAATAAAAATAGTGATGTTTGGAGTTTTTTGGATAATGTTTGGATACCACTAGTATAATTTTAGTTTAGATTAATCGATCGTAATAATCATATGATTGAAACAATAATAAGATTAATCCCAAAAATCTCAATTACCTTATTTAAGGTTATTTTAAATTTAAATTTATTACATTTTTAATAGTAAAGATCCCCCTTTTGAATAATATTGGGTCCCATTATCCAATTTCATTGTGTTTACCCATTAAAATGGACAAAAAACATCAATTATGTTCCACCAAATTGAATTTATTTTTTCAAGCCTCATATCATTCATAGGAAGCATATAAGGAGTTATAGATTTTTTTTTGAACAAAAAAGATCAATGAAATCATTGAAGACGTAATGAAATCTGAATCATGGCCTAAATCATAACATTTCATAAATAATATTACTAATATGAACTATCATTGTTTGATTAAAATGGTATTCATACATTGTTTTGAGCACTATTATTTGTGTATGAAAATAGGTTGATGTTTAGGGTATCAATGATGATGAAAAAAGATATTTGTGTTGATCCATCATGACATTTTGAAAGAGCTGACTATATCCATCTAAAGATAAAGGTACTCTATTTCACTCATTGATTATTATTCTATGAGACGTATGGTTTTCTGAATATAGAAGAATGTATAAGTATTTAGAGTCTTTATAATAATAAAATAATGAAAGTATAATGAACATGGAAGTGGTATCAAGTGTTTGGTGGAGGAAAATTAAAGATAACATAAATAAAATGAGTTTCATAATTCTTTATAAAACAAGTATTCTAGAGATATTCATAGTGGTGTACACTCATTTGTAGACTGTAGTTTTATATTTGATGGAAATATAATGACTATGAAAAGGGTAATGGTGAATACTGTATGGGATTATAAGACATAATAATAAGAAATAGTAAAGAGTTGTTTTTATGTAATCAATTAATATTTTGACTAGGAATATGAAAATAATGATGGAGATATTATAACGACCCATACTTTACATACATTGTTAATACTTCAAAATTGAAGTACACTTATTACAAAATATAACAAAACCATTAAAGGACCGTATAGGTATAGTTTCTTTAGAAACTGAGAAACATAAACAACTGGTTCATAAAGCATCTACATTGTCTCCCATTTATTTCATACTATCTAGAGTCCCTTTTGGAATATCCTACTTAATAACCTTCTTCCTGACCTGGGGAAAGAAAACATACAAAAGGGTAAGCTCAAATGCTCATTAAAGGTAAACAAAAGAAATATCAATCACATCATATTCAAAAGAACATAACATTTTGGAAATCTTAACCTGCAAAAGAGATCATAATTTCATAATCATGGGATAAATCATAGTAGTGAAATGTGATCCCATTAATCATAACTTAAAACATGAAACATTGTGTCATACAGACATAATCATAGAGGATCAATTCTTAGTAGTCAAGACTCATTGCCAAGACTATCTTAGCGGACAAAGTCCATTTCTGAACCGAGATCACTTTTCGTTTTAGTCCTGTTTCACTGAACCGGTTTTACCTTTCGTTCCAACCATGTCTATCTCATGAGATATAAATCTTTACACAATGAATTGGAGGGAGATATAGGTCCCAACCATCTCATAATGATACCATTCTTATGTGTGCCACAAAATCATAAACCATACATCATAGCATAACCCATGTAATAAAAATGGGATTCTTAAACATCATGCCATCATAAAATAAATCATATAAGATAAAAAGGACATCATAAAATTAATTCCATATTAACATAATCAAATCAATGTAAAAATAGTGATATAAATATAACCCTATATTATCTTAGATGGAATATAATTTTGATCAAACACTCGAACAACATTCTTGAGGAAAATATCCTTTCTTCTTCAAAAACAGTTTTCCTTTCTTAACATGTCATACAATTTTAAACAAAAATAATTTGATTAAAAATAAACTTGAAAACTATTAAAGTAAGTTTCTTGGAAATAATTTTTTTAAAAATCCATTCATTTCATATAAGTTAAAAAAAACATTCTTCTCGTACTTATGTTGGAAAAGTCAAAAAGTACCTCGTACGTAAAATGACAAAAGATTCCTTTCATATCTTTTAATAAAAACTCAGCGAAGGGTAAATTAGGATTTGAAAAATTTTAGGGGGATATATATAATGTTACATATTGAGGAAACATTGATGTGGATTATAAATATTGCCTAGTAAATTCTGAAGTATAAACAATCTCGGATGAAAAATGAGATTGTGAGATTGTCCCTTACCTTAGGTCCGATTTGCTTTGTAAGTGTCCTAACCTCCTGTATAATGATTTAAATAATTTCATTGACTTATTACAGAATCATACTCAATGTTATGATATCATATATGGCCATATTCTTAGCGTCTTATTAGTAATATTTCATTGCTACTTGTTATTCGTGTGTTTATTAGTTTTTGTTCTTATGCATGTTTTGTCAAATAAATTATTATTCTTATCTTTAGGTTATAGATACCTCATTTCCAGAATGGTATTAGTGTAATATATATCATTTTTATTCGTTCAATTCATTTATATAATCATTATACAATGAAGATCCTGTAGAACGAGTCGCATCACATCATGGAGACGGTATTCCGTACGTACGCACGAGCGATGATATCGTTCCCATTATCATTGAATTGTATTAGAGTGTATGTATACTATTTCATAATCAATATAACTATACAATAATCATATATAGTTATTCTTTACAGCATTATACCCATCCAAGTATGGTGGTGGTGGAAAATAGATTACACCACGGCGTGGAGACGGTATTTCGTACGTACGCAGGCGCGTTGATTTCGTTTCCCGTAGGATGGATAGATGGTGAAATAGGGTTTTTTCATACTTATAATAACATATCAGTATATTATTGATACTGATGTTATTACTTCATAATGAAACAACTAAATAAGAACACCTGGAAGAAGAAATAAATTTGAATGATTTGGTAACGGACATTACCTCTTCTTTAAAGCGCCTCTTTGAGACCTCCTTTTATGTCACTAAAATTGGTCTTTGAAGAACACCAAGACCTATAGTATGTTTCTATGGAAGTTTAGAAGATAATTTCGCAGGGGTTGGCCGATATTGAAGGCTCAATGTGGTGTGAGGAAAAGAGGGAGGAGGTTCCCTTTTATAAGGGAGGACAGGGGCACCTTTGGAAAAACTAAAAATATTATTTTATTATAAAGTCATATTCGGTTTTTAGTAGCTACAAATTGATTTATTTAAAAGATAAGGTGGGTATGGGTCGAAATCCTATCATCCAATAGAATTTAGACAAGTTTAGTTTTCTATTTTAACCTTATCATTTAGATTTAACTTTAAGTTAAATAATTTTACTTTTACCATGTCTTCTTGTTTTCTTACACTATAAGGTTAATAAACTTACTATAACAAGCCAAACTAACCCCAAGTTGTTTATTATTAACATATATAACCTTATCTAAGTCATATGTCTGAACCGTAGATTTTTAGTAATAATATAACAACGAATAATATAATATTTGTTTTAAAAACTATATTATGTCAATTTTGACACTATTTGGTAATTTGATTTTTGTGAAAATCATAACAGAATTATTAGTTCGAAAAAAGTTAATTAAATCAATACTAACATGTCATATTAACCTATAAAATTATTGTAATTCATAAAAAGTCTCAAATTACATTTATTTGGGTATTTATAACTTCAATTATGTCAATATTTCATATATAATATAATTACTGCATCATCTTTGTGGCCTAAATAAATTACATTATATAATGTCTAAAAATTATAAATAAAATACCATTATGTAGGAAATAATTTTATATTTCTAATGAATATTTATAGTCGAATTTATCTTATGCATAACAATATATTAAAAATGATTTAGTTATTAAACTTTGATTTTAACTATTTTAACCCCTCTTTAAATAAATTAATAATAAATGTCCTAATCTAATCCATGTGGGCCTAAATGGTCATAATTTATTCCTAAGGTTTTTTTTGGTCGAATTAAGCTTATACAATAGAATTATAACATGTGTTAGGGTAATAATAATATCATTTTTACCCTTAATTATCCTATTTAATTTTAACCGTGGTAAAAAAAAACGTTACTGTTCACCAAAAATTATTTTCATCTCATTGAACCACATTTTTGTCCTTGATATTTACCATGACTCTCATATTTTATAAAATCCACTCATCGAAGCGGTAAAATTATGTTTTCTGTAAATTTGCAAATTCTCTTAGGAGGTGGGTAAAAGACGGTGAAAAGTTCAATAAAATTATTATATATCTAAAATTATTATAAAATGACTCTAATGAATTACATTGAACTTATATAGGTGTAATGTATCAATTTTGACCTAAGATAAATTAAAATAAAATAAATAATTAATTAAATAAAAAGTCGGTTTTTAAATAGTAACCTCGTGTTTTCACTATTCATCAAAAATTGAATGTTTTCAGAAAAATACAAAATTTCACCCTAGGATAATTTTGATAATCCGAATCCAAAAATGAATACCGTTTAAAAAAATTACAAAATTTCAAAAAGTGGGTATTACTATTCATAACGGCTAGTATAAATAATATTTTAATAGCATATCGTTGTTTAGTGAAACTTGGTATTGCGTACAACGCAAGCTATCAAGGAAGGTCACGATTGCGTCTAAATCAAGACAAGCTAGTGTTGTGTGTAGTTAAATATTCCTTTGATAATTTATATAACATAAAAACAAAATATTTCTCATAAAAGTCTCGGGTGTTACATTCTACCCCCCTTAAAATGAATTTCGCCATTGAAATTCATCACATTATAACAAACAGATGAGGATACCTCTCCCTCATCATATCCTCAAGCTCCCATGTAGCTTCTTCTAATTGGTGGTTCCTCCATAAAACATTCACCAAGTGAGTGGTCTTATTTCATAGGACTTTTTCACTACGATCCAGAATCTCTCTCGGCTGTTCTTCATAAGAAAGATCTTGTTTCAGCTGTACAACTTCTGAGCTGAGTACATGTGAAGGGTAAGGTATGTAATTTCTCAGGAGAGATACAAGGAACACATCGTGAGCTTGAGAGAGATTCGGTGGAAGCGCCAATCGGTAAGCTACCTTCCCAACATGATCCAGTATTTCAAAAAGGACCGATATATCTAGGGCTCAGCTTTCCCTTCTTTCCAAATCCCATTCCTCTCTTCCAATGAGATATTCGTAAGAACAATTTATCACCCACTTCAAACTCAAGGTCTTTTCTTCAGTTGTAGGCATAAATATTTTGACGACTCTGAGTTGCTCTTATGTGTTGTTGAATAGATTGGACCTTTTCTACCATCACATCAACAAGATCAGGTCCTTATAGCTTTCTTTCCCCAAATTAATCCCAGCAAGTTGGAGTCCTGCATTTCTTTCCATAGAGAGCTTCATAAGGAGCCATCTGAATAATGGAGTGAAAGATATTATTATAAGAAAATTCTACCAAAGGTAGGTGTTGATCACAACCACCTTTGAAATCCATAGAGCAAGAACTCAATATATCTTCTAGATTTTGAATTGTCCTCTCAGACTGACCATCTGTCTGAGGATGATAAGTAGTGCTGAAACTCAACTCTGTATCCAGAGTATTCTGAAGTCTTCACCAGAACTTCGAGGTAAATATCGGATCCCAATCAGATATAATGGAAAGTGGTAATCCATGAAATCTTACAACTTCCTTCACATATATCCTGGCAAGCTGATCTAGAGAGAAATCCTCTCTAATAGCAATGAAGTGTGCAGACTTTGTAAGACAATCAACTATGACCCAGATAGCATTATTGCCTTTGGATGTTTTAGGAAGTCCAGTGACAAAGTCCATAGTGATGTTCTCCCATTTCTATTCATGTATGGGTAATGGTTGTAAGATCCCCTTAGACTTTTGTCTCTCAGCTTTAACTTGCTGACAAACCAAGCATCGAGAGACATATTCAGCAACATCTCTTTTCATGCCATCCCACCAGAAGTACTCTTTCAGGTCCTTATACATCATAGTGCTTCCATGATGAATGGAGAATTAAGCACTATGAGCCTCATCCAGCAGCTCCTTCTTTAATTCGGGGATGGGAGGAACACAAACCTGATTCCTAAACTTTTTTATCCCATCAAAATCAAGGTTGAATTTAGGAACATTTCTCACCTCCTTTTGTAACTCTACATCTTTTTTCTGTGCCTCTTTAATCATCACATATATAGATGGTTTAACATTCATTTGAGAATGATAAGATTTTTCCCCTTCCATAATAATTCCAAGATCCATCCCGTGTAAATCCATAAATATTGGATCTTTTGTGATCCTCATCATGGATAATCTAGCACGGTCTTGTCGACTTAATGCATCTGCCACCTTGTTTGCTTTCCCAGGGTGGTAATGAATTGAGCAGTCATAATCCTTAATCAGCTCCAACCATCTTCTTTGGAACATATTCAGCTCCTTTTGTGTGAAAATATACTTTAAACATTTATGATTAGTTTAAATATAACACCTTTCTCCATAAAGATAATGCCTCAAAATCTTTAATGAAAAGATTACCGCAGCGAACTCCAAATCATGATTTGTGTAATTTTTCTCATGGATTCTCAACTGTCGTGTGGCATAAGCTATCACCATATAATTTTTCATAATAACACACCCCAACCCCTTCTTGGATGCATCACTGTAGATCACAAACATTTCTCCACTGCAAAGAAGTCTGAGTACAGGTGCACTGGATAACCTTCTTCTCAACTCTTTGAAATTCTCTTCACATTCCTCCGTCCACATGAACTTAACTCCTTTTTTAGTCAACCTAGTGAGTAGATTAGATAATTGTGAAAAATATTTCACAAAACGTCGATAATATCTAGACACATAAGAAAACATCGGATCATGGTTACTATTGTTGGTCTCGACCATCTTTCGATAACCTCTTTTTTTGCTGGATCCACAGATATCCCCTCTTTTGAGATTATGTGACCCAAAAATGAAACTTTTGGAGCCAATATTCACACTTGGTAAATTTGGCATAAAGCTTCTCCTTTCTCAGGGTCTTCAATATAATTCTCAAGTGATCTTCATGTTATTCCTTTCTCTTTGAATATACTATAATATCTTCTATAAAGACTACCACAAACTGATCAAGATAGTCTCTAAAGACTCTATTCATCAAATCCCTGAATATAGCAGGGGCATTAGTAAGACCGAATGGCATCACTATAAATTCATAGTGTCCATACCTCATACAGAAAGTTGTATTTGGTATATCCTCCCTTTTGACCCTTAATTGATGATACCCTAAACGAAGATCAATCTTGGAAAATTATTGAGCTCCGCATAGTTGGTCAAATAAGTCATCAATGTGCAGGATAGGATACTTGTTCTTGATCGTGATCTTGTTAAGTTCTCGATAATCAATGCAGAGTCTCATTGATCCATCATTCTTCTTAACAAAAAGAACATGTACTCCCTTAGGTGATGCACTAGGGCGTATGAATCCCTTATCAAGATTCTCTTGGAGTTGCTTCTTCAGTTCCTGCAACTCAATTGGGCCCATTATATAAGGTGTCTTTGAAATAGGTAAAACACCCATTATGAGTTCTATTGAAAACTCAACATTAAAATTTGTTGGAAGACCTAGTAATTCCTCCGGAAAGACATCATCAAACTCCCGTACAATGGCAATATTATTAATCGTGACTTTCTCACTAACTATTTGAGATAAATAACCTTCATTTAGTGGAATCAAGACCCATAAGATGGAAGAAATTTCCACTAGAATGTTATGTTCATCCATGCATCGATAGATGATCATAGATTGATCTGGAATATGAAATGTGACTTCCCGCCTTTGGAAATTGATATGAGCTCCATATAGAGAAAGCCAATCCATTCCAAGAATCACATCAAATTCCACTATCGGAAGGATCACATGATTTTCAGGTAGCACTTTTCCACAAACTTCAATCGGAGAATAATTATAAACTTTTTATGTGATTGTTGTGCAATTATGAGTTGTCACAGCTAACTCAACATCTAATTGTTGATGTAATATAGTGATACCCTTAGAAACTTCTTCAAAAATAAAAGACAGGGTGGATCTAGAATCAAATAAAACATTTTCTACTTTATAGTAGATGGTAAGTGTACCTTTCACCACATCGTTATTGTACTCCACATCGCTGATAGAAGTTGCATGTGACGTTCCTTTGTCTCTGTCCTTAAGAGTTTGTTGACGTCGATAATCACCAACAACCCTTGGATTAGGGCATTGATTGGCATAATGCCCCATTTCCTTGCACTTGTATCATTGAATTGTAGGAGGTGCACTCTTTGTAGACTTTTCTTTGTTTGCATCACTAGACATATTCTTCCCATCATTGAGTCATTCAAATGCCCGATGACCATCTTTTCCACATTTGAAGAATTTAATTTCCCCATTAAGAAAACTTCCTCCATGTTTCTTTCCATGCATTGAGCATAAGGGAAATATCATCTTCTTTTCAGTGTGCTATTTAGATTTCCCTTTGAATTCCATTTTCCTCTTCTTATCAAATGCATATGACTGATGGGTTACTCCAATCTCCATCTCAACTGTGAGAGCACATCATACAATTTCCTTGTAGCTGATGAAGTCCCTTATGGCTAACGCCCTTCGAAGACTTGGTTTTAATCCACTAAAGAATCGATTGATCTTACTCTCAGGTTGGATAATAATCCCAGAAGCGTACCTTGCAAGTGTTGTAAAATTTTCTTCATTGGTACCAATAAATTCATCATCCTTTTTCGTTAGTTCAAGAAACTCCTTCTCCATCTTTGTTCGAAGAATATAAGGGAAGTGCTTATTGAAAAATAAGTTCTTGAACTCGTCCCATTCCATGGATTCAATTTCATCCCTTTTCCTTGTATTATTGATAAGATTCCACCATTGATCAGCTTCACCTTCCAAGTGATAAACTGCTAAGATGACATTATCATGTTCAGAACATTGAAGAACTAAAAATATCTTTTCAGTGGAACTAATCCATTGTTCAGCCACTAATGGATCAGTAGACCCGCTGAATGAGGGTGGAGGCTGCCTCATGAAGGATTCAATAGAATTTTGCTCCTTCCTTTGCTCGTTTGGAAGTCCTGCATGATTCATAGCTTGAGAATGTTGTGTGAGCATAGCTACAAGATTTTTCATTCTAGCTCCCATAATGTTTGGTTTCTCAGGGGGACAATCATTGCATTGCCCGTCGCATTCCACATTAAAACGGTTCCTTCGGGATCCATCCATTGACTAAAACCAAGAAGAATAGTGTGAGAAACACTAATTATAATAGGAAAACCACATAATCAAGAATAGGAATTTACACTTAATGTCTTATCATAATTTATTCATGGCCATTTCTAAAACACTATGATTGTGTTCTATGCTTAGAAATATCCTTAGAGTTCTTAGAAAGGCTTCTACATCCTAGTTTCCAAAGGTTGACTATACCTTTCCTTTGACACCAAATATAACAACCCATACTTTACATACATTATTAAAACTTCAAAATTGAAGTACACTTATTAAAACATATAACAAAACCATGAAAGGACCGTATAGGTATAGTGTCTTTAGAAACTGGGAAACATAAACAACTGGTTCATAAAGCATATACATTGTGTCCCATTTATTTCATCATATCTAGAGTCCCTTTTGGAATATCCAACTTAATAACCTTCTTCCTGACCTGGGGAAAGAAAAAATACAAAAGGGTGAGCTCAAATGCTCAGTAATGGTAAACAAAAGAAATATCAATCACATCATATTCATAAGAACATATCATTTTTGAAATATTTACCTACAAAAGAGATCATAATTTCATAATCATGGGATAAATCATAGTAGTGAAATGTAATTCCAATAATCATAATGTAAAACATGAAAATTTGTGGCATACACACATAATCATAGAGAATCATTTCTTAGTAGTCAAGACTCATTTCCGAGACTATCTTAGCGGAAAAAGTCCATTTCTGAACCGAGTTCACTTCTCGTTTCAGTCATGTTTCACTGAACCGATTTAACCTGTCGTTCCATCCATGTCTATCTCATGAGATATAAATCTTTACCCAATGCATTGGAGGGAGATATAGTTCCCACCCATCTCATAATGATGCCATTCTTATGTGTGCCACAAAATCATAAACCATACATCATAGCATAACCCATGTAATAAAAATGGGATTCTTAAACATCATGCCATCATAACATAAATCATATAAGATAAAAAGGACATCGTAAAATTAATTCCATCATAACATAATAAAATCAATGTAAAAATATGGATAGAAACATAACCCTATATTATCTTATATGGAAAATAATTTTGATAAAACACTTGAACTCCATTCTTGAGGAAAATATCCTTTCTTCTTCAAAAACATTTTTCCTTTCTTAAAATGTCATACAATTTTAAACTAAAAGAAGTTGATTAAAAATAAACTTGAAAACATGTAATGGAAGCTTCTTGTAAATAATTTTTTAAAAATCCCTTCATTTCGTATAGGTTAAAAACATTCTTCTCATACTTATGTCGGAAAAGTCAAAAAGTACCTCGTACGAAAAACGACAAAAGATTCCTTACATATCTTTTACTAAAAACACACTAAAGGGTAAAATTGGATTTAAACAATTGTAGGAGGATATAAATAATACTAAATATTTGGGAAACATGGATGTGGATGATAAATATTCCCCAGTAAATTCTGAAGTATAAACAATCTCGGATAAAAATTGAGATTGTGAGATTTCCCCTTACCATAGGTCCGATTTGCTTCGTAAGTGTCCGATCCTCCTTTATAATGACATAAATATGTCATTGACTTATTACAGAATCATACTCATTGTTATGATATCATATATGGCCATATTCTTAGCTTCGTATTAATAATATTTCATTGCTACTTGTTATTCGGGTGTTTATTACTTTTTGTTCTTATGTGTGTTTTGTCTAATAAATTCTTATTCTTATATATAGGATATAGATTCTCCATTTCCCAAATATTATTAGTGTAATATATATCATATTCATTCATTAAATTCATTTATATAATCAATATGAAATTAATATCATGTAGAACGAGTCGTATCACATCGTGGAGACGGTATTCCATACGTACACACGAGTGATGATATCGTTCCCATGATCGTGGAATTGTATTGGAGTGTATGTATACTATTTCAGAATAAATTTAACATCACAATAATCATATATAGTTATTATTTACACCATTATACACATCCATGTAAGGTGGTGGTGGAACATAGATTACACCACGGCGTGGAGATGGTATTCCGTACGTACGCACACGCTGTGATTTCGTTTTCCGTAGGATGGAAAGATGGTGAAATAGGGTTGTTTCATAATTATAATAAAATTTCAGAATATTAGTGATACTGATGTTGTTACTTCATAATGAAACAACTAAATAAGAATAAGTGGAAGAAGAAATAAAGTTTAAAGAATCGGTAAGGGACATTACCTCTTCTTTGAAGCGCCACTTTGAGACCTCCTTTTAGGGAACTAAAACTGGTCATTAAAAAATATCAGTACCTCTAGAATGTTTCTAGGGAAGTGTATAAGAGAATATGGAAAGGTTTTTTCAATCTTGAAGTCTCGAAGTGGTGTGAGGAAAAGAGGGAGGAGGTTCCCTTTTATAAGGGAGGAGAGGGGCACCTTTTGGAAAACTAAAACTATTATTTTCTTATAAAGTCTTATTCAGTTTTTAGTAGATCCAAATTTATTTATTTCTAATATAGTGTGGTGATGTGTCGAAATCCTCTCATCAAATAGAATTTATACAAGTTTAGGTTTCAATTTTAACCATATCATTTAGAGTTAACTTTAAGTTAAATAATTTTACTTTTACCGTGTCTTCTAGTTTTCTTACACTATAAGGTTAATAAACGTACTATAACAAGACAAAAGAACCCCAAGTTGTTTATTATTAATATATATAACTTTATATAAGTCATTTTTCCGATCCATAGATTTTTAGGATTAAAATATCAATTAATAATATAATATTTGTTTTGAAAACTATTTTATTTCAATTTTGACACTATTTGGGAATTGATTTTTGTGAAAATCATAACAGAATTATTAGTTAGAAAAAAGTTAATTAAATCAATACTAACATGTCCTATTAACCTATAACATTAGTGAAATTCATAAAAAGTCTCAAATTACATTTATTTGGGTATTTATAACATCAATTATGTCAATATTTCATTAATAAGATAATTACTGCATCATCATTGTGTCATAAATAAATTAAATTATATAATGTCTAAAAATGATAAATAAACTACATTTATGTAGGAAATATTTCTATATTTATAATGAATAATTATAGTCGAATTTATCTAATGTATTACCCAATATTAAAAATGATTTAGTTATTAAACATTGATTTTAACTATTTTAACCCTTCTTTAAATAAACTAATAATAAATGTCCTAATCTAATACATGTGGGCCTAAATGGTAATATTTTATTTATAAGGTTGTTTTTGGTCGAATAAAACTTATCCAATATAATTTTAACATGTTTTAGGGTAATAATAATACCATTTATACCCTTAATTATCTTATTTACTTTTAACTGTGGTAAAAAAAGTAAGAAGTTTCTATTCATCAAAAATTATTTTCATCACATTGAACCACATTTTAGTCCATGATATTATCTGTTTCTCTCGGATTTTTGAAATTCCACTCACAGAAGCGGTATAATTAAATTTTATGTAAATTTGCAAATTCTCCTAGGAGGTGGGTAAAAGACGATGAATAGTTCAATAAAATTTTTTATATATCTATAATTATTATAAAATGACTCCAATTAATTACATTGAACTTATATAGGTGTTATGTATCAATTTTTACCAAAAATAAAATTTAAATAAATCAATTAATTAATTAAATAAAAAGTCAGTTTTTAAATAATATCCCAGTGTTTTCACTATTCATAAAAAATTGAATGTTTTCAGAAAAATACCAAAATTTCACCCTAGGCTAATTTAGATATTCCAAATCCAAAAATGAAGTCCGTTTTGAAAAATAAAAATTTCAAAATTTCAAAAAGTTGGTATTACTATTCAAAACGGCTATTTTTAATAATATTTTAATAGCATATCGTTGTTTAGTGAAACTCGGTATTGCGTACAACGAAAGCTATCGAGGAAGGTCATGATTGCATGTAAAGAAAACCATGATAGTGTTGTGTGTAGTTAAAGATTCCTTTGATGATATATATAACATAAAAACAAAATATTTCTCATAAAAGTCATGGGTGTTACAGATATGGAATGGTAAAGGTACTAACAATTATTAGTAATATATTTTTGAATGTCTAATAAATGAACTATTTAAAACCCATGAATAATTTTTGGTATTTTTTAAATCCATAATATATATCATTTTAAGAAACAATGAAAATGTAACAATTATCATATATAGGACCCCACATCCCTTAAACATAACAGATATATGGTTTTTATTTTTCAAAATAAAAGGTGATTTTTATATTTGTTGGGGACATGGAGAAAGAGATGATTTGAACTAAAATAATCGAGGGGGAGGAAATATTAATGGATGTTTGTGTTTACATTGAATAATTACTATTAAATTATGTTCAAGAACTGGTTTATTTTGAATTGAAATGGTGTTCTTATGAGAATGTAACACCAATATATTCTTGGACTATGTCACTAAGGGTAATAATGAATAAATTTTATTTGAATATGATTTATATCCATATATTATATTGGAGGTGAGTTAGAGTCAAGACATCTCCTCATAGTTGGTAGATATGTTTGAGGAACTTGAATCCCTATAGATGAAAAAGACGTAGGATATTGTATAATTACCATATAAAAGGATAAATATTAAAAAATAGTAATTTAATAATAAACATAATATAATGGACTATTTCGAATGATTCCATGACATATATTTTGTTAAATGATATACATTGAAATAAGGAATTGAATTAACGGATTTTTTTTTACAATTGCTTGCCTAATTACTATTCACGTAGTTCTAGAAATTTGTGATACAAATAGTTTACATATACAGTAGTTAGATGTTAATATACATTTTTTACTATAAAATATTGATAAAAATATATATATGATCCTACTAGAATTTTTTTAGATTAAGGAAAAACTAATTTTGGTGGGTAGTTTTTTGAGATCGTTGTAAGGAATCGAATAGAAACAATGATGTTGGTACATGAGATTTGTTTCCCATGTCATAATAATTTGATAAAACATAAATTATTCAGATCATTTTTCTTATTTTATGGGTTTATGTGATAATTATTTCAACATTATATAATTTTATCTTGATGAGATGTTATATTCCATACCAAATTGGGATTATAACCCTTAATGAATGGATAAATTGTCTGCAAATTTTAATATGAAGGACTTGGGACAAGAACAAAAAATATTTCTCAGATTCATATTTACTAATAAAAAAGTATGTTGAATATTGTATATCTCATTAACATGATAAATTAATTGAAATAAATCAACATCAATGACTATAAGCCAATTATTACCCTATTCCTATTAATTTTGATTTATCCAATATAATGAGTTCTTTTAGTAATGTAGAGTGGATAGAGATTTCTAACATGATATATACATCAATGGTAAAGTTAAAATCCACATCAAGTTATTATTTTACAATTATAATAGGATATGAGAGTTTTATCTCAATGTTACATTCCCGACTCTCTATTTTATACATAATTTTTAACATAATTCCTTGACAAAATAATATATATATAACATATAAGGATAATTTGAGGTTTAATATCCTAGATACATGGTATATAATATATACTGTATTTAAATAAAAATAACCATAAACACTATTTAATCTTCTTAAAGTACTCCTTTATTGTTTAAGCTTAGGCCACCTTACTGCAAATGATTCCCTAGGGATATACCTCAAGTATGTGACAAACAAAGTAAATGGATCAAGAGAGATCCTCATGGATAATTCATGATTCATAACATGATATCAAAATCATAATTATAAGGGACATAATATGGAAATGTGGTTACAACATAAAAATTATGTATTAATATGAATATAAATAAGGTTCATCACTAAGGTGGTAGAAATCAAATTTTCGTGGTTATTTACCAAGGTATCATAAGAATGTTTTCTATAGATATTAATTATTTACTTAATAAATTTGTGTTCAAAGAGGTAATGACATTCATATGTATAAATTCATATGAAACATATATATGAATTATCATAATAAATCATGTCATCAATAACACATGGTAAATAATTAATGCATTTCATATAAAATTATTTTTTACAAAAGTGTATAAAGAGATAGTGTTTTCATTAAATTTCCCACTGAAAGGGAATGAGAGTTTAATATATATAAATACACAATCAATGATGTATAATTTAATGTACAAATATATAATTAAAGGAAAATTTTATTAGGTAATCAAAACATATAATGCTTTCATAGAAAAGAAAAGAATAATTTCGACAACATAATGAGTATATAAAGTCATTTATTGAATGGGAATAATGAGAGTAAATTAAAATATCTAATTTTTAAGGTATAAAATGTATAGTAATAGAATTATGATAAAAATATGATAAAATATTCAATAAAAAATACTTATTTGAAGGAATTACTTGAATAAAAATATAGATGAAGAGAATCCTTTACCTTGAGATATTACTACTCAAATTATGAGAGAATTTTGTTGGAACCATAAAAACAACAAATTTTTTTATAAAGAGGATAAATTAAGGTAAACATATTATCAATGTATTTTTATTTTAGAGTAATGGATGAATGTGAGATTATTTTTTTAGAATAGATATAATATGATATGACTCTCTAAACATTCATCATAGAGATCAAGTGAGTAAAAATATGAAGAATCAAAATCCTTCCATTGGTTTTCCCCATTATTTTTTCTAGAGGGGGGTTATAATATTTTAATGGATTATGTACCAAAACTCATTAATTTATAATATGTTAGAGTTTAATGATATTCCATTTAATAAATAAATGTTTTTAAATATAATATAATATTTATTATATTTTTTATGATTTATTATTGGTTTCAAAAGTCAATCCTTCAATATTAAAAATATTTTTAATGAATAATATTTTATTTTTCTTGAAAATCATTTGTATATTTTTGGTGCATAACTTTTCATTCTTTATTATTTCATTATACTTACCATATATCTATACCGTATTTATTTTTTACCAAATAATGAAGTTGTATTAAAAAAATATTAAAAAAATGGTTTAATAAGGTTTATATTCTATCTTAAAAATTAAATACTATTATGAAATGAATTTTCAAAATATGATAAATTTATCTTCAAAATAAAAACAACTTATTTATTGAAAAATTACTAGTTTTATTACATATTCATCTTTCTATCCCTTATAAAAATTACTTGGGACTTCATAATATTATAGAAGATCATATATTAAAATATATATCATAATACAAGACCATTTCATGAAAATAACTTTTATTTAAAATTATTTAATTTATCATAAAAGTGTAACTTAATTGCAACCATATATTTTTTATTATACATTTTTTTTCCACTATTTTCAAAAATTATATTTACCATATTCAACTTATATTTTTTGTGAATTTTAAATAATATAAATGGTAATTATGTAAAAAATATTTTATTTGGAAGATTAAAATTTTAAATATAATACTATTATGTATAGGATACAAAACCCTTTATCACACTAGGAAAATCTATTTGTGTGAGGTGGGAACTAAGAGTACTTTATGCGTGGCACAACTATCAATAATTTGTTGGTGATATCAACAAACCTGCTCTTTTCCTATAGTCAATTTGTCTCGAGCCTCAATTGTATAAGCTCTTCAAGGACATAGTCAAGTGTAAACCCTAGTCATGAATCCTTCCTCCAAAGTACTGATAAATGGGATTAAAAAGGAATGATCCTACAGGTCAAGGATACCATTAATCCCACATATATGAATTATTTGTTACCATTACCATTTTTTTACAATAATTAAAATGTTAACATTATTAATAATTGTCATAATTCTCAATATTAATAATTCTTAATGGTTATTATGTCCAAAAATTATAATTCCCAATAGTCATTACACATAACATCCATAATGAACAGTGGTTATGTCCTAACGAACTCATCACCACTTACACACTATATATAATCCACAATTATCATACTTAATTATTCATTATTTCCCTTATGATGAATATTATACTCTCATTTTAGTTTCTATCATATTCTTTCATCTTCTATATATTTTACATACTATTTTAGTAGGACTGATTTTCATTCTATAATTAAATCTAGTAATGTTTACTTTGGTGTGCGCATCAATTTTTTATCACCCAATATTATTAATTATTTTTATAGTAAAAGTTATTTTATGATGTCTACATAATTGTAAAATATCTTTAACTTGATTATATTGTGAAACATAATAAAATATTCACTGTGATATATAAGTTATTTTACTTAAAAGATAATAAAATTCTTACAATTACATCCCCACTTCAAAATATTCCACCACAAAAATCTATATTAGTCTCAATATAAATATTTGTATCTCTATTTTATCCCTTCCTTGGGATCCCATGTCACATATTAAGACATTTTATTTCTCTATAAGACATTAAAATGATGGGTTATCTTGTTCTACTGTACATTTTTGTTAACATCAAGAATCTATACTGATTCTTTAACATATTAAAGGTCCGGTTCCAATTACCCAACATGTATGTTTACTATATGCATTGGTTTTTACATATAAATTCATAAATATGATGTGTAGAAGAAATCATAAACAATGGAATAATTTTGAGGTAGTGTTTATTAATAATAAAATAATCTAATAGGTTCTAAAATCTCAAGTGGTCTATTGTTCCATGGGGTCAACTACTCTTTTTCTAAAAGAAATCATGACTAATTTTCATGGTAATATTTTACGGCCTAAATTATCCTCAACATTAAATTATAATTCCTTCAGGTTATTATCAATAGAACTCTTTTTTGGATTTTATTAGACTTGATATTTTTCTTGATCACTTGTTTATGATCTATAGTGTCTTTCACAATGTATAGTACCAAGAATTTTCCTTCTGTAACTTTATCCCCTCAAGTTGGATTTCTGTAACCTCTTCCATATACTAATTCGTAAAGATTAATTTTAAAATTTATGTGAAGATAATTTTTATGGGAGAATTAGGCATGTAGAAGTTGTTGTTCCCAAATCTCTTAAATATAAATTGATGAATCCCTTTAGATGTATTACATTATTTTAATAGTCCTCCTATTCTTCCCAAATGTTTTTAGATGATAGGATATGTTTTGGTTTACATCATTATTCATGGAATTTTATACTATGCACTGAAATATAGATTCAAATCATTTTTTACGGTCTAAAATAAATTACATGAGTTCTTTATAAACTCTAAATACTTATATAATATATATATTTATATAAGTAATATGATGGAGAAATATACTCATATAATGATAAAATGATAAAATTTTTATAATAGTCAAATAATTTCACATATGGAATTGTTTCTCATTGATTTATTGGGAGGGTATGTAATAAATTTTATAGTGATACTATCTCACATATATATAAGTATGTGTATTGGTTTCGACACTCAATTGGTCATTTTTAACTCAAGATTTACTTACAGACATACCATATAACTTCTATTATAAATAAATAAATCACATTAAATATAATCACACCAATAATGATCTCATAGATCCCTATATAATTTATATCTTTAATTATTTATAGATAATACCTAGATACAATATTTATCCATTAGAAATTTCTTTCTATTTTATATATATGGGATATAAAAACATATAGAAAACATAATTAGTCACTCTTGATCAATATTAAACTCAATAAGTATCATATTTTCCATATCTTATATGTTCTTTATTACCGTATGATCATTTATGTGTGCATTTGTGAACTTATCGAGTAATGACGGTTGGGAAATAATTTTTTAGGACTAACAACGTTCCTTCCCTTATGACTTCCATATCATTCTTTACTAAGTTTGTGATTAATCGATCCACTTCAATCCAAATTTTTAAAATAACTCTATGGTATTTCGTACTCAATAGATTAGTGAAATTTTTTTATTTTCCAATGTGAAAATAAATTGAACAATAATATCCCTTAAGAAGATCTTACTATCTCCTTGGTCTCATATATAGTCTCATTAGTGGGAATGTATGCATCAGAATCCTCTGTTTAGGGTATATATCACACCTATTATAATAAATATGTTGTCCCTATATAAAAAATTTAAAGAAAATTAAATCATGCTAAAAATCATTGTAAGGATATATCTATTCATGTTTCTTAATATGTCAAGATTCAGAGTAAGTCAATTCATAATTTAGTATGAGTACCCATATAATACCTTTCAGTCATGTGTCAATATAAATTAAAAAATACTTCCTTGATAATGGGTAAATATATAATAGGTTCACTAAGAATCCTAATATTTACATCTTGGAAACTATCTCTACACTCTCATATCTAGATAAACATAAATCTTTATTCATTTAACACTTACAAAATAAATGAATATAACAACTGTGGTTTTTCAAGGATTTTAGTTCGTAATCCCTCAAGGATATTTGGAATCACTATTATTCCAAAAAAATTTATAGGTTTTAGGATTGTTATCAATGTGTTCCTAGGAGACATGATTCAAAAAAAAGCCATGTCATATTGGTTGAACAAAGAAGGTGGTCTAGTAAACCTCGGGGCTCTATCATGGGTCAACTGTTTATCAATATTATCATTAGGAAGTAATGAATTGTATTATGAATTTTAAATAGCCCTATTTCAGATTTAATTTTATGGAACTAGTGGAGGAGACATAATAGCAGCATCTAGATGAGTTGAATAAAGAGGATATAAATTATCATCGTGGGATTTAACGTCACTACAATGTGTGAAAAAATTATCTTCAAGAGGATATGATTCATGAAAGAAAACATTTCTTCTAATCATATACCATTGTTAACCAGGGTTTTCAACCCAGAGCTTATATCCCTTGACTCTATCATGATATCCCATGCAAACACACATAAGGGATCTTGGATCAAACATTTTAGTTTTAATGTAGGTGTATGCAGTACTCCCAAAGACTTATAGGTGGTTATAGAAAGGCATTTTACCATTCCATGGTTTATTTGGGAGATAAAACATGTTAATAGTAGATGGAAACTAGTTAATTAGATACATTTTTATAGTGGAGGCTTTTTCCCAAATGGATTTTTGTAGGACTAATCATGTAATTATACTTCTGAATCACCTAAGAATAGTTCCATCTATATGATCAAAAATTACATTCTATTGGGTGTATTCTTAATTTTCCAGTGTCATTTCATACACATGGATTGATAGAAATAGACAATCTTTATAGGAATGAACTAAAAACCATTCTCTATTCTCATTACGTTAATCCCCATTCAAGTATTGTTTTTAAAAAAAGGTTTTCATATTTCAATGTTTTCAAACACAACATAGTTCTTTGAGTATGTAAATCCATATCTGTCTAGAGTAGTCATCTATAAACTTAATAAAATTGAAACCCCCATAATGGGATGTGATTCTGATAGAACTCTATAAATTTGAATTGATTTACTCTAATCTTTGAGTAGCCTTAAAATTGGATATACCAAAACTAACCCTCTTAGACATACCCATGATACAATATTCAAAACAAATATGAGATTTAATGGTGTAACATTTTCTAACACTCCCTGTTTAATCAATCCCTCTTGGAACTTAAATCTTATATTCTCTAATCTCTTATTCCATAGCAATATGTTATCAACTTTACTAACATACCCACTACCTAGTTTCCTTGAATGGTCCTTCCATTCAACAAATAAATTATATTAAAGAATGATTCCTTGATTATAGTTCGAGATACACTTGGGACCTTAAGGAATCCTAATTAAATACTAAAAACATACCCCGTTGGTATCTAAATCTATGGGAAGTCATTTTTCTATGAAGGATATGGACCCACCTCACATCAAGGAGGTTAATGATAGACTTGTCATCTAATTGTATATGAATAGAACCTCTTCCTCAAACCGTACAATTCATGTTATTACATAAGAATACATCTCCCTCTACTCTCTCTACTAACTCAACAAAATATTATATATATGGAAACATGTGAAAGGGCCAGCCTAAGTCTAGAACCCACTCATTTTTCAGTACATGTCTATCTAATTTCATAATTTCAGTAGTTTCATACCATATATAAGGACGGGTTAGTTGGTTCTTCATCCTTATGATTTATTTAGGTTTCCTAAACTCGTTTGATATGTTCCTGGGCATTCCATAATTTTATCACGCAACAATCTTGTACATAGACTTTGATCTAGGTTTTGGTAGGTTATTTTATTCATTTTATATTCACCCATTTATTTATTTTTACCCTTGTTTCATATACTCCCTATGATAAATAAACTCCCAATATTACATTTTATTTTGGGATTGGAATGTAACTCTTTAGAAAGAAAGGATGATTTAAAATCTTCAAGGGTAAAAGAGTCATTGATATACATCATATAATAATGTTCTATAGAAATTTTGAAGAGAAATCAATAGGGTCACTGATCGACCCTCATCATTAATAGTACCATTAACATTTCTCAATTCACTAATTATATTATTAAAATAATCCAAATGATATTTAACAGAGACATGATAAAAATTTCTAATGGTGAACATGCAATGTTTATAATAATGCACACCAACTAAATTTGACGTTATATAATTTTTTTCTATCTTAATCCATATAATAGCATTAGTAGATTAAAAAGAAACTTCCCGAAGGAGCATGTCACTATGGGACCACAATATAGATCTTTGGGCCATAAAAAGAATCTTCGATGGGATATATTGATATATTATAGAGGTTTGGACATCAATAGTCAGGGATACAACAAGTTTTGTTGGTCCATGAACAACATCTATGAGGCCATGTTGAACTAATAGAGACCCCATCTTAATTTACCACAATTTGAAATCATCATCTCCATCATATTTTTTAATTTCATACATAGCAGAGTCCATTAATAATACGAGGTTCTGATACTAGTTTGTTGGGGAAAAATTAATCCTGAAACCCTAATAAATAACAAAGATCATCGTATATGTTATCATTTTCACTTATGTTTATGTACTTAAAATTAATGAAATGATATAATGTTAATTACTCAAGTGTATTTTAGAAAAAATTCATGGATTTTAGATGAGTGTAAAAAATCGGAATTAAAATAGAAACCAAAAATTGGGTTTTATTGATTTTTTTTTGAAAAATACAACCAAACAATGATTTCAACCAGATAAGGATTGAGTTGAACTGAGAAAAAATAAGTAAAAAAAGAATAAACCAATATTTAAAATACCTCAATCCCTTGGGGGATTATATACATCGAAAGAAAACCTACACCTCACATAAATTTTATTATGCTCAACAAAAAAATAGTATATTAGACAAAACATAAATATGAAAAATAATAAAATAGAGGTGAAAAGAAGATCTATTTTCTATAACTAATGAATTAACAAGAAAAATACAGAAAAGATGGAGAGGGTATCTCTCTTGTTGTCCAGATCACTTTGTGATGTTGGAACACCTCTCCATCTATTTGTTTTCTCTTATTCTGGTGCTTCTGCATCAATTGAATGGACCTACTTCTTATACATTAAAGATCTCCATCAATATTATACCATTAATGGTTTATGAGGAGTATTTGAGAAGGATAATAGATCAAAATTTGATCTCAACTAAAGCAAAAATTAATTTACGTGAGACGGGGTTTCACCAGTACAAGTGAAGGTAAAAAACCAAGAGTCAGTAGTATGAAATTTTTGAATACTAACCAATGGGGAATGTGAGAGTTGTCAATTACCCTCACACATTGCATTCCCTCAAAGTGAATAAACAATCTAAGAAGTTCCAAACACGAGGAACATGAATGGATATACAGATCTGGTTCATATACCTTGAGCAGGTGAAGGGATACAATTAAGAGTTTATGAAGGCAATTGATGGCGATGTATGCATGCCATACCGATAAATGAGTTGGTAAGGGAAACATGAATCGATGAAGGAATAAAATGGGGGGTCGGCTGGGGAGACATGAAGCACCATGATCCCCTAACCAAGCCCAAGAAAGATTCCCATGCGGAAAGCCCAACCAAAAGGATATTACCATAGAAACCTGTTGCATCTAATATCATATTTATTCATAATAATAATTCATATTTTTCTTACTTGTAGACATAAATTGAAATAAATATTATAAAAGGGAAATTCGAAATGAAAACTCCTTAAATTCATGAACATTTTATATACACAACATAAATATGTGTATGTGTGTATTTGTGTGTGTGTAAACATGCACACCCACATATATACATTCATAGATACATAAATTCACACAAAAAAGTTAAAAAATAATTTTAATTAACTAAAAATGAATAAATAAAAGATCATTATAAAAAACACACACAAATACATATATATTAATTTATATATAATAATGATACTATTATATATATATTAGAAGTTAAAAAATAATTATAATTCATAATTCAATAATTTATCATTATCTTTAAGCATGGGGTTTCCCAAGGGTTGTAATAGAGGGCTCCTTCCATTACATGTTCTTTGGGTTTCCCTGAGATTGCCTTCGAGGGGGGGTGTTTACCAACTAAAAATATAAAATATTATAGAATGTTTTTACCAATTCTCATTTTTAAATTTGATAATGAATCACATTATTGGTGCTAAAAATCATTGATAAAGGACCACTTTATCTGTGTTAAAATATAGATGACAAAATCCATCAACATTTATCATTTCATGAATTGTGAGTTCTTTTTTAGCACTAATAAAATCAATTTTTAGCACTTTTAGTGCACTGGCATATAGTTCTGTTTCTTATTACTTTTCCAAAATGTTTTCCACTATTAGTTATACTTCAGAAACATTATGGTTCTTTTTCGGAATTAAGTATTATGTATTATGGGACCTAGTGATGTATATGAACTATGGTAGATGAATCCTATTATATGATCCGTCTTTATCATAATAATAGATATGAAAATGATACATATTATAAAAAATGACTTTCCCAAATATAAGACCACATAAGTATGCCTACATCATTTAGTATGATATATCAAAGGTCTGGAAATATTAGATGTAACACCCCAAGCTTCTAATGTATGCTTCTCTTTGAATAATGCAATAGCGTGTGTTGTACGGAACATCGAGTTCTAACACATCACAACCAATCAAACTAGCCGTTATGATAGTAATACCCACTTTTTGAAATTTATAAATTTTCTTTTTCAAAATGGAATTCAATTTTGTATTCGGAATGTCGAAATTAGCCTAGGGTGAATTTTTTGTATTTTTCTGAAAAACTTCAATTTTTTATGAATAGTGAAACCACTAAGTGGTAGTTAAAAAACTGAATTTTTCATAAAATGTAATTTTACCGCTTCTGTGAGTGTAATTTCAAAAATCCGAGAGACATGATTAATATCAAGGAGTAAAATGTGGTTCAATGAGATGAATTTTTTTTGGTGAATAGTAACTTTTTACTTTTATTTACCATGGTTAAAAGTAAATAATGTAATTAAGGGTAAAAATGATATTAATATTACCCTAAAACATGTCCTAATTATATTGGACAAGTGTATCTCGACGAAAAACAACCTTAGGAATAAAATATTATCATTTCGGACTACTTGGACTAGATTAGGACATTTATTATTATTTAATTCAAAGAAGAGTTAAAATAATTTAAATCAAAGTTTATTTACTAAAACATTTTTATTATATGGTTATACATATGAAAAATTCGATTGTAAATAATCATTAGAAATCTAAAACGATTTCATACATAGTGGTATGTTATTTATAATTTTTAGACATTAAATAATGTAAATTATTTATGATATAATGATGATCTAGTAATTACCAAATTAGTAAAAAATGAAAATAATTGATATTATAAATACCCAAATAAATATAATTTGATACTTTTATGAATTAAACTAATTTTATAAGATAATATGACATGTTAGAATTGATTTAATTAACTTTTTTTGATATAATCATTCTGTTATGATTTTTACAAAAATCAATTATTGAATAGTGTCAAAATTGACATAAAAGAGTTTTTAAAACAAATATTATATTATTAATTGATATTCAATTTTTAAAAATCTAAGGCTCGGCCAAGAGACTAATATAATGATAGGTGTATCATTAATCGACCACTTGGGGGGTCTCATGGAGGTATATAGTAAGTTTATTAACTATATAATATAAAAATACAAAGTGACATGGTAAGTGTCAAACTAATTAACTAAGTGTTAAAACTAAAAGATAAGGTTAATATAATGACCAAAACCTGTCTAAATTCTATTTGTTGAGTGGTTTTCGACCTATCCTCACCTTAAAATTTATATAATCCACTTTGGAGCCATTATAAACCGAAACTTATTTTATTATAAAATAATATGTTTAGCTTTTCCAAAGGTGCCCCTCACCCCTCTTATAAAAGGGAACTCCCCCTTCTCATTAATTCACACCTTCAAAGCCATTTGGATCGGCCAAACTCTTCCCAATTACTCTCTCATCTTCCCTCAATTCAACCTACAGGAATTCCTTTAGTCATAAAGCCTACCTGAGGAGCCCTTTTGATCAAATCAAAGGGAAGAACCTGAAGAAGAGATAGTGATTTCACCAGCCCTTTTCAAGTTCCTTTCTTCTTCCACTTATTCGTTCTTTGTTATTCCCATTATAAAATAATTAATCTAGTATCTCCTATATAATTTAATGTTATTATAAATATTGTACAACCATATTCAGTATTCTATCCATCCTTTGAATAACATGTCACCATACGTGCGTACGTACGGCTTACCGTCTCCACGTCGTGGTGTAATTGTTATTCAATAAATTATTATTTGGATTGGTATAATAATGATGTTTAATTCATGTGAATAATAAATATAACATTATAATGAATCTGTATATATGATATACCATCCAATTATATATTATTTTAATATCAAAAGAATGATATTGTCGCTCGTGCGTACGTACGGAATACCGTCTCCACAAACGCGATGAGATTCATTCTCCATCGTATCCATTCAAGTATAATTATAATTTGATGATTTAAAAATAATGTTTAATGACTTGATATAATTCTGGATATGAATAGGATACAACCTAATCATGAAAAACATGTCCTACTTAACAAAACATATAAAAGAAAATGAGTAAGTTAACACCCGAAACAACGATAATACTAAGATATTATTAACAAATCAATGTTAAAAGATCATATATGATATCATATTAATGTATATGATTCTAGTATAAATTAATAACAATTATTTCACCATTATACAGGAGGTTAACCTACCCCAACCAAGGGAAAGTACAAGGTAAGGGTTTATTTCACAATCTCTTCATTATCCGAGATTGTTTATACGTAATAATATACTAGGAATTCTTTATCATCCACATCCATGTTTCTTAAAAATCTATTTCAAAACATTTTTATTATTTACTATAATATGGGTTAAAGTCATTTATACCCTTTTTGACTTTTATAAGTGGTTTCTAAAGGAATATTTCCCATCGTTTTCCAAACAATGTCCTTTTTAACCTTTTCGACAGAATTAAGGTAAGAATGTTTTTTTCAACTTATACGACAGGAGCGACTATTTTCCTCCATTATAAAATTGTTGAAGCTTCCCTTACAAGATTATAAGAATATTTTCAAAGAAAATGTTTTATTTTATAAATATATTACTCTTAAATGATTTCAAAATAGAAAGAGATATTTCTCTAAAAAGAGACCTTATTTCTTCTATGTCAACATCTTTTGATGGATTTTACGCTTATTTGAAGATTATTTATTATGATACAAAACTTCTATATTGTATTGATGGTTTTGTGATATGTTTGACTATGGATGTGTTATTTTTATACCATTCATGGTTTATAGATGAATTATTTACTTTTGTTATGCTAGTTTTAATACGAATGTTTATGTTATGTTTTGACCTTTTCATATGGGAATGCATTGGACTTAATATGTGACGGGTGGAGCCCGCTATAGCTCCTCGATGCGTCAGTAGGTCTCATGAGACAAACTAGTATCTTGGCATGAGGCCACGAAAAAAACTTATTTGTAGTCTTGGCATGAGGCCTTGGCTATGTGGTTATGATAGTCTGGCATGATGCATTCCATCATTATGAACGTGGTTATTGATATTTCATGTGAATATTAGATTTTTAGAATATCCATGTGAATAAGTAAATGGAATTTTTTCATTTTATTTTTTCCACACTATGTTGAAGTTCAAGATTAAAAGGCTTTTTTTAGTTATACATTTCCTTAAATGTTTATTCTTATTTATGAAAGGTTCTTCTATATTTTTATCCTTACTGGGAATTTAATATCACCCCTTTTCTATGTTTTATTTTTCCCAGGATGTCATGAAGTAATTTATGAATGACCTACAGGGATAGTATGAGGGGATAAGAGTGTGGACTATGGAGACTATACTGTTTTATTTTTCATTTTATGATGTGATGTAAACTTTATTAATGTATCTAGTTATTCCTAGGCTACTAAACTAATCGGTCTTTTGAGACTTGATCTTTCTTGTGATCATGCCAATGTTATGTAATAATGCACCAACTTTGGGTTACTGGGGTTGGGGTGTTACAACTGCTAACAAATGAAGATTATTACAAACCTTGAAATCTAGATTTAGATAAACTCTGATTATAGCACATAGATTTAAGATGGACATTGAGGATTAGTATAGAAGAACTTCCTAGAATTTTGGTATTGTAGATATTTTGTGTGTTTTACGAGCAATACATCCCTGCCTGGATATGAGCTGGTAGATACGGCTCTAGAATAGATGTACGTAGGGGTAAAACCCGAAAACACCGCTTTGAGCTAGACTCAAATGGGAACTGGTGCATGACAACGGGACTTGCTGCACTATTGGTTATGAGACTCCTATGGAATTATGCTTAGGATAACTCTCCTTTTCATTAAAAATCATTATGAATGGTTTATGAGTATATACTTCCTCAAAGAAAACATTTTTATGATTATAGATTATATCCATAAATAGTTCAATTTATGATAAGTGTTTTATGAGTATGAAATTATGTATTTTGATTCATAAACTGATCGAGTTTATGCCAATGTTTAGAAATGGCTCCTAGTGGAAGAAAGGTAAATTGTATCAATGCATTCACTCCATGTAGGGATTTCCCTCCTACTCAAGATAATTATAGTGGAGCTGGTGATACAACTAGTGTCGATAAGCTAATCACCATACTGGGACAACTCACTCAGGTTATGAATAATAACCTTACCTGTATGGAGCACCCTGATCCATAGCAGGGAGGATCAATGTTAGATTTCTTCATGTGGCAACAAGCACCAACATTCAATGGGAGTACAAATCCCTTAGTAGCTGAGCTCTGGATAAGTTATGTAGAGAAAATATTTTAGGCTTTGGGGAGTAGTGAATGGGAAAAAGTTGTCATGGCAGTTTATCGCCTCATTAGAGATGATGATCAATGGTGGTAATTTATTCAAAACATGATGGAAGATGAAGAAGTATCAAATATGGAATGGAGGGACTTCAAAGATCTGTTTTTAGAAAAATAATTTCCTCGTGACCATCGAGCAGATATGGGAAGGCAATTTCTGAGTCTTAGACAAAAGGAGGATGAAAATGTCGCAAAGTATGAGGCTAACATTACAAGGGTAGCAAGGTATGATGGAGATTATATACGTAACCCAAGAAGTAAGATTGATCAATTATTTGATGGGTTAAAACCATTTCTCCATCGAGCATTAGTCTCCCAGTCCTTCTCGTCGTATATAGACATTGTCTCATGTGCTATCAAGACAGAGAAAGAATTCTCTAAGTCATATGACATTAATGAAAAGCAAGAGAAGAAGAGATCTGCTGATCAATATAGGAATAAAAATAAAGGGAATAAGGGAAAAAGTTGAATATCCATCCTGCAGTAGGTGTGGGAAGAAACACCATGGTACTTGCTTAAAAGAAACGGGAGTCTGTTACAAGTGTGGTGAAAAGGCCACCAAGCTCGTGATTGCAAGGGGAAGAAGGAAGCTACCGATTTCCAATGCTACAATTGCTGAGAGATGGGACCTTACGAAAATTAATGTCCTGAGCGTCAGGGGAACATACCGGAGAAAAGTCCAAGGGATCAAGGCCATGCTTATGCTATCACTACTGCTGAGGTAGAAGCTCCGAAAGATGTGGTGGTAGGTAATTTAATGGTTTCCTCAAGTTTATCAATTGCATTATTTGATTCTGGATCATCGCATTATTTCATATCTTCCCATTTTGATATGAAAATTAGATATTTCCAATTTGGTTTAACAAGGGAGTTGTCAGTTAAAGCTCATATTGGATGTATCATTGCAACAAAATTTTGTGAATCAGTCCCCATTAGAGCACATAAATGTTCTTTATCTTCTGATCTCATCGTCATACCTATGATTGATTTTGATATAATCCTCAGTATGGACCAAATTTTATACCATGATGCGAATATATATTGTAAGAATAAGGATGTTATGATTTTTGATGATGATGATAAGGAACACCTTATCTTTAGAGTAGAATCGTCGCCACCTAATTCTTATCTAGATCCACTCCCAGTAGCTCAAATAAATTCAATCAATGTGGAGCAAGAGAATGAAATGATTGTGGGTGAGGAAAGGAATGTTCAAATAGAGGATGTACCTGTTTTGAAAGTATATATAGATGTGTTTCTAGAATATTTACCTAGACATCCTCCAAAATGAGAAGTTGAGTTTTCCATTGATTTAATTCCTAGATCAAGGCCTATATCGAAGACCCCTTATAGAATGGCCACTGTAAAATTATTGAACTAAATAAACAACAAAAGGAATTGAGTAATAAGGGATTTATTTTCCCTAGTGTTTCTCCATGGGGAGTCCCTGTTATTTTTTTAAAAAAAGAATGATGGATCTATGAGGTTATGTATCGACTGTAGGGAGATCAGTGTGATAACAATAAATAACAAGTATCCCCTACCTCACATTGATTATTTATTTGACCAACTGCATGGAGCTCAATCTTTTCAATGATTGACCTTCGATCTGGATAACATCAGTTGTGTGTGAAGAAGGAAGACATTACGAAGACAACATTTCGAACAAGGTACGGGCATTATGAGTTTACAGTAATTCCTTTTGGATTGACTAATGCACCCTCTGTATTCATGGATATGATGAATAGAGTTTTCATGTAATATCTCGATGAATTGTTGTTGGTTTTTATTGATGATATCTTGGTATACTCCAAAAGCTACAAAGTTCATGAAAATCACTTGCGCATTATCCTGAAGACTCTCAGAAGACATGAATTATATGGGAAGTTTAGCAATGTGTGAATTTTGGCTTCATGATATTTCTTTCCATGTCCATATTGTCTCTAAATATGGAATCTCTATTGATCCTTCTAAGACCAAGGAAATCCAAGAATGGCCAGCACCGACGAGTATCACTGAGGTATGTATTTTTATTAGTTTAGCAATTTATTATTGACGTTTCATCCAGAATTTTTCCCTGTTGGGTAACCCATTAACAAATATCACACATAAAGAGGTTAAATTTGATTGGACAAAAGAGTGTGAATAATGTTTCGAAGAACTGAAGAGAAGATTTTTCAATGCTCCTATATTGACTCTACCATCAGGGAATTATGGGTTCGATATTTATAGCGATGCATCGAAGAAAGGACTTGGTTGTGTCCTTATGCAGAATTATAGGTTTATTGCCTATGCATCACGACAGTTCAAAATTCATGAACAAAACTATCCTACTCATGATCTCGAGTTAGAATTTGAGAACATTTCTTTGAAGATATGGAGATAGTACCTCTATGGTAAAAAATGTGAGATTTATACTGATCACAAGAGTTTGAAGTATATTTTCTCACAAAAATAACTCAACATGAGGCAATGGAGATGGATTGAATTACTCAAGGATTATGATTGTATGATACACTACCACCCGAGGAAAGCAAACAAGGTGGCAGATGCTTAGAGCAGAAAATATCATGGAGTTTTGAAAAATATGATAATTGAAAGGGTTCCAATTATCATGGATCTAGTGAAGATGGACATGGGAATAACCAGGGAAGGCGAAACATCAATGCTTTTTCAAATGGTTGCCAAACCATATTTACTAGAAAGGATTAAGATTTCTCAGACTGATGATGAAGAATTTCAAAAGAATATTAAATCTCTGAATGATGGGAGATTGAGAGACTTTCTGTATGAAGATGGAATTTTGAAATTTGGGAACAGACATTGTGTTCCCGATATACCTGATCTAAAAAGGGAATAGCTGGATGGTGCTCATAGTCCCAATTTCTCTATAAACCCTGGGAGCACCAAAATGCATAGATATTTGAAGGAGCATTTTTGGTAGGACAACATGGAGAGGGAGATTTTCGATTTTGTGTCAAGATGTATGGTTTGTCAACAAGTGAAAGATGGAAGGAAACAGCCTGGTGGAGTATTGTAACCTCTTCCCATACTTGAGTGGAAATGGGATAATATCACGATGGACTCTGTCATGGGACTACCAAAGACTCCTAGAAGGAATGATGCAATATGGGTTATTATTGATCGTCTTAGCAAGTCAGCACATTTTAATGCTATAAGATAAGATCTACCAATGGAACCTCTAGCAAGACTATATATTGATGAATTTGTGAGACTTCATGGATTACACCTATCGATTTTTTCTAATTGTGATCCTTGTTTTACTTCAAGATTCTGGAAAAGTCTTCAGAAATCCTTGGATACTGAACATCATTTGAGCACTGCCTACCACCCTCAAACAGATGGACAATCAGAACAAACTATTCAAACCTTGAAGACATGTTGAGATCCTGCTCACTTGACTTTCAGGGTATGTGGGATCAATATTTACCTCTGGTAGAATTTTCCTATAACAATAGCTTCAATTCGAGTATTCAGATGGCACTATATGAAGCATTATATGGAATGAGATGTCGCACGCCAACCTGTTGGGATGACGTTGGTGAAAGAAAACTTGTAGTCCCAGAACAGGTGGAGGAAACGATGGAAAAGGTGAATTAAATCCAAAACCATATCAAAATAGCTCAATGTAGGCAGAAGAGCTATGCCGATAATTGAAGGAATGATTTGATATTTCAGGTCAGTGATCATGTTTTCCTAAAGGTATCTCCATGGAATGGAGTCATACGTTTTGGTAAGAAAGGTAAATTGAGTCCTAGGTACATCAGACCTTTCAAAATCCTAGAATAAATTGGGGTTGTAGCTTACCATTTGGAAATGCCGCCAAATCATTCCAAAGTTCACGATGTGTTCCACATATCACTATTGAGGAAATACATGCCTGACCCAATGCATGTACTCACCTATGAGGAATTAGAACTGGAACACGATCTGTCTTATTGCGAAGAGCACTTCAAGATTCTTGATACGAGAGAACAAGTATTGAGAAACCGGACGGCTCGTTCTGTAAAATTCTTGTGGAGAAACCATAAGATGGAAGAGGAAACATGGGAACTCGAGGAACTTATGATGAAGAACCACCTGTGTTTTTCATGCGGTAGTATTATAGAAATTTCGAGGATGAAATTATTTGAAGGAGGGGAGAATGTAACACCCCAAGCTTCTACAGTATGCTTCTCTTTGAATAATGCAATAGAGTGTGTTGTACGCAACATCGAGTTCTAACACACCACAACAAATCAAACTAGCCGTTATGAATAGTAATACCCACTTTTTGAAATTTATAAATTTTATTTTTCAAAATGGACTTCATTTTTGTATTCGGAATATCGAAATTAGCCTAGGGTTATTTTTTGGTATTTTTCTGAAAAACATCATTTTTTGATGAATAGTGAAACCACTAAGTGGTAGTTAAAAAACTGAATTTTTCATAAAACATAATTTTACCGCTTCTGTGAGTGGAATTTTGAAAATCTGAGAGACACGGTTAATATCAAGGAGTAAAATGTAGTTCAATGAGATGAAAATAATTTTTTGTGAATAGTAACTTTTTAGTTTTATTTACCACGGTTAAAAGTAAATTGGGCAATTAAGGGTAAACATAATATTAATATTACCCTAACACATGTCCTAATTCTATTGTACAAGTTTATCTTGACAAATAAAAACCTTAGGAATAAAATATTATCATTTAAGTCCACTTGGATTAGATTCGGACATTTATTATGATTTAATTCAAAGAAGAGTTAAAAGAGTTAAAATCGAGGTTTATTTACTAAAAAAAATTATTATAGTGTTATACATAAGAAAAATTTGATTTTAAATATTCATTAGAAAGATAAAACGATTTACTACATATTGGTATTTTATTTATAATTTTTAGACATTAAATAATTTAATTTATTTATAACACAATGATGATGCAGTAATTACAATAATAGTGAATAATTAAAATAATTGATATTATAAATACCCAAATAAATATAAATTGAGACTTTTTATGAAATAAACTAATTTTATAAGATCATATGACATGTTATGATTTATTTAATTATCTTTTTTTGAAGTAATCATTCTGTTATGATTTTTTAAAAAATCAATTATTGAACAGTGTCAAAAATTGACAAAAAATAGTTTTTAAAACAAATATTATATTATTAAATGATATTCAATTTTTAAAAAACTAAGGATTGGCCAAGAGACTTATATAATGATAGGTGTATCATTAGAGGACCACTTGGGGGGTCACTTGGAGGTATATTGTATGTTCATTAACTATATAATATAAAAATAAAAAGTGACATGGTAAGTTTCAAACTAATTAACTAAGAGTCCAAACTAAACGATAAGGTTAATATAATGACCCAAACCTGTCTAAATTCTATTGGTTGAGTGTTTTTCAACCTATATGCACCTTAACATTTGAATAATCCACATTTTATCCATTATAAACCGAATATGAATTTATTATAAAATAATATTTCTAGCTTTTCCCAAGGTGCCCCTCACCCCTCTTATAAAAGGGCACTCCCCCTTCTCATTAATTTACACCGTCAAAGCCATTTGGCACGGCTAGAATCTACCCAATTACTCTCTAAACATTCCTGACTTCATCCTAGAGGCATTCCTTTAGTCATAAAGCCAACCTAAGGAGCCCTTTTGATCAAATCAAAAGGAAGAACCTGAAGAAGAGGTAATCATTTCACCACCCCTTTTCAAGTTCCTTTCTTCTTCCACTTCTTCTTTATTTGTTATTACCATTCTAAAATAATGAATCTAGTATCCATTATATACTATAATGTTATTATAAAAATTATACAATCATATTCAGTATTCTATCGATCCTTTGAATAACGTATCACCATACGTGTGTACGTACGGCTTACCATCTCCACGTCGTGGTGTAATTGTTATTCAATAAATTATTATTTGGATGGGTATAATAATGATGCGTCATTCAAGTAAATAATAAATATAAAATGATAATTATTCTGTATATATTATATACCATCCAATTATATATTATTTTAAGATCAAAAGAATGATATTGTCGCCCGTACGTACGTACGGACTACCGTCTCCACGAACACGATGAGATTTATTCTCCATCGTATCCATTCAAGTATAATTATCATTTTATGATTTAAAAATAATGTTTAAGGACTTGATATCATTCTAGATATGAATAAGATACAACCTATCCATGAAAAATAGGGTTTATGTAACAAAACATATAAAATAAAATGAGTAAGTTAACATCTGAAACAATGATAATACTAAGATATTATTAACAAATCAATGTTAAAAGATCATATATGATATCATATTAATGTATATGATTCTTGTATAATTTAATAACAATTATTTCACCATTATACATAAGGTTAACCTACCCCAAACCAGGAAAAATACAAGGTGAGGGTTTATTTTGCAATCTCTTCATTATCCGAGATTGTTTATACGTAATAATCTACTAGGACTTCTTTATCATCCATATCCATGTTTCTTAAAAATGTATTTCAAAACATTTTTATTATTTACTAGAATATGGGTTAAAGTCATTTATACCTTTTTTGACTTTTATAAGTGGGTTATAAGGGAATATTTCCATCGTTGTCCAAACAAGGTCGTTTTTAACCTTTTCGACAAAATTAAGGTAAGAATGTTTTTTCAACTTATACGACAGGTGCAGCTATTTTCCTCCGTTATAATGTTTTTGAAGCTTTCCTTACAAGATTATAAGAATATTTTCAAAGAAAATGTTTTATTTTATAAATATATGACTCTTAAATGATTTAAAAATAGAAAGATATATTTCTCTAAAAAGAGTTCCGATTTCATCTAAGTCAACATCCTTTGATGGATTTTACGCTTATTTGAAGTTTATTTATTATGATACAAAACTTCTATATTGTATTGAAGTTTATGTGATATTTTTGACTATGGATGTGTTATTTTTATACCATTCGTGGTTAATGATGAATTATTTACATTTCGTATGCTAGTTTTAATACGAATGTTTATGTTATGTTTAAACCTTTTCATATGGGAATGCATTGGACTTAATATGTGACAGGTGGAGCCTGATATATCTCCTCGATGCATCGCTAGGTCTCATGAGACAAACTAGTGTCTTGGAAAAAGACCTTGATAAAATCATATTTGTAGTCTTGCCACGAGGACTTGGCTATGTGGTTATGATAGTCTGGCATTATGCATTCCATCATTATGAATGTGGTTATTGATATTGCATGTGAATATTCGAGTAGTAGAATATCCATGTGAATAAGTAAATGGAATTATTTCATTTTATTTTTTCCATACTATATTGACGTTAAAGTTTAAAAGGCTTTTCTTTCAGTTATACATTGTCTTAAATGTTTATTCTTATTTATGAAAGTTTCCGCTGTATTTTTATCCTTAATGGGCATTTGATCTCACCCCTTTTCTATGTTTTATTTTTCCCAGGATGTGAAAAATTAATTTATGAATGACCTGCAGGGATAGTATGAGGGGATAAGAGTGTGGACTATGGAGACTATATTGTTGTAGTTTTCATTTTATGATGTAATGTAAACTTTATTAATGTATCTAGTTATTCCAAGGCTACTAAACTAATCAGTCTTTCGAGACTTGATCTTTATTGTGATCATGCTAATGTTATGTAATAATGCACCGACTCTGGGTAACTGGGGTCAGGGAATTACATTAGATATTGGTTTCATGAAACTTCTATACCCTACAAATGGGTTTATCCGCAGTTATGAATCACAAAGAAGATTCATTAATGTATTTCTAAATAATTCATGGTCATTTAAGTGTTAAACTGATCATATATTCAAATAGGTATATGTTATGTAACATATGATTCATGCAATGTGATTTCATAGGATCTTAGATCTCTTAAATTAATTTAGGGAACACTATAATAGGGGGTATGACCTATCATGTTTGTGGATGAGATTTTTTTAATCCAAGAAAATGTTTTATTCTTACCTTTTCATCATTTATCTTCTAGAAGATGGTGATAGAAAACTTTGGGATTTGGACGGGTCATAACATTGCATATGAGTATTTAAGTGATTGGTTTACTACTACTATATGTGATTCATTCGTTGATCCTTATGTGATCCTCATCAAACAGACGGCATAAAGATGGATTTTGTTGGACATGAGGTATACTTGTTTTATATTATGTTATTCATTTAATGTAGATTTGATGATAATAGATCATGTATTAAATTAGGTTTCTTCCCCTTTTATTAACATAAAAGTTTTATAAAAAACCAATCAATGGAATCTGTGTAGTACTCAAGGCCCTACTATAATAGGTAATCACCATATCGTAAACTATCACATAATGCACACACTAAAGTGAATTTATTCATGAGTATATTTAAATTTTTTATTTCTGAATATTAGAATTTTATTCTAAAAATTAAAAAATATATTTAAAATCTTGATAAATAAATTTTCTTAATATGAAAATTTTATATTTTTACAAAATATTTTATCTATATGTGATTAGTGAAAATATTGTTTTTACCAAAACTGTAACATTTATGACATTATTAGTATATAAGAAATACCTAAATGTTTATAAAATCTTTTAAATGGTTAAATAAGTGCTTAAGGAGTAAACCTATTCATTTTTTAAAAAAAATTCATATATTATAAGACCTTTGTTTAACATCATATGAACATATGTAAAAAAATTCAATTAAAGTATTTTTCTGCTTTTTTATTTTAATTAAATATTATTCTTGTCAAATGTAGTTTTTTATTGAATTTTAAAAAAATTATTTTTTTATAATAAACCAATTTAAATTATGAAAATAAAAATCCATGACAATTTTATATGAAACGTAATTTTTATGATAAAAAATACACTTATATTAAACATGGTTTTTACATGCGCTAAATTAAATTTAATTTTCACTACACATATTATTTTTTCTTTATAAAATTGAATTTATATTTAAAATCATTAATTCCACATTATGTAACAATAAAAATATTATTTTTAGGCATTGAAAATAAATTTGTTAGGGTAAGGATTAATTACGATTGTAAAAGTGAATTGGGTGTTTTGAAAGAATTAAATTTTAAGAATTATATGAATTTTAGATTAAAGATTAGATTAATTTTTTTGATATTATGACTCTAATATTATTTTTAAAAATATAAAGTAAAACATAAACCCTCTTTCAATTAATAATTTTTAGGAAATAAAAATAAAAAACACTTAATATATAAAATGACATTTTTCAATAAAAATAGTTTGCCTATGTATTATGTTTTAATTTAAATGTTTATTTTATCACATTTAAAAAATGAATAAGATAATATAAATTCTACATTAATATATTAAATTTTAAAAAAAAATTTAAGGGAGGTCATCATATATTTTTAGTAATGAAATAATTACCTTGGTTAATTTTTAATCATGATTAGTAACGGTGAAAATGGGTAAATAAAATATCTAGAATTTTTAATAATTAAAAGGTCATATAAAGCTTCTAGAATTAATTTTTACGTTGATGGGTCATTCAAACATGTATCACAAAAAATTTATCCCCCAAACTCACTAAAATCCCTTAACCCACCTAACACCAATGTGATTCAATTCATACACCTTACCTATATATAGTTTATATGAAAGATCCCCTCTCTTCACATATAAACAGAGCTCACTCCCACCAATTATCTCATCCCATGCCACCCCAAACGAATTTTTCATTAATTTACCTTCCCTTTTCATCACTAAATTCTTCCAAAAGAGTTTCTATAGTTTTAAGAGTCCTAGAAAGCATTAAAAATATACTTAGCAAAGTAAGGGTTTATAATAATTCCCTTTCCTTTTTAATTGAAATAATATTTTTATTATACCATTTACATATATGAAATTGATTATGATTTCATAGTATTAAAACCCATTTGATATTTTTTTATTAAATACTAATTATCTGATCTCATTATATCCTTTTTTCTATTCCATTTATATATCAAAATAAGGGTTATCATTTCACCCCTTCCATTTTCAATTAACAACCATTATTATAATGTAATAATGATTGTAATTCTATGGAATTATCACCCAGTTCAAATATTTAAAATGAGATTTTACCCCATTAAATCAATTTTCAATGTCATAATAATTCCAAAAAAATCCTAAATTTTAGGAAGTAAAGATTTTTTGGGCTTCCTAATAGTTACATCCCTATCTGGATACTAGTAAGTGGATTGTTGTGGCACAAATGCACTTCAGGATAATCACCTAAAAAAGGTTTGGTTTAATCATTGAATAAACCATCACCATAATTCTTGATGAGTGGGCCTAATAATGATAACTAATCTTGACACTCATGAGGGATATGATTTGGAATATTCATACGGTATTTGGGATGCTTGATAATGGTTTTTCCTACCATTTTCATGGCCTCCTTCCAATGAAAAACATTGAACATGATTACTATTTTTATTAATAACCCATCAGTTTGAATGTTCCATTTTCCAATACCATATATTTATTTCCATAATAAGGGTATTTCCTTTTAAATTGAGATTACCCCATATTTTTTATGTTGATTATATATTTTTAACCATCCTATTTCTTTCTCTTGATGGGTTATCATCATGTTATACATTTTATTAACATGGGAAAATATATTAGCATTCTCTATGTCCTTTTTCCCAAATGGATGACTATTGTAATATTTAATATTTGTTGTTTAACCACCCACATTCTTTCTTTGAATGTGTTATTATCATTTAATCCCTTTTATTAGCATGGGGAAAAGTATTGGTATTATGTATGTTGATATTATAATATGGATGATTATTGTAAAATTTGAATATGAATTTTTTATTCATTTTATCATAAAATTAATTCATTAAAATTAATGAAATGATGGGTTGGACATGGTATTATATATCCCCTCAATGTATAAGTAGGCATCATGAGATAAACATGCTTTAGTATTTTATTATATCCCAATCAAACACAAGATATTTCCTTGATGGTAAGATCATGATGTCTATTATTATGATGTATTTAATTATGGTACAGAATCTATTGTCCCAAATTATTCATTTCAACTATAAGGTAGAAGTTATTTTTATTTTTGTGATATATTTATTTCATTTTTATAAATGGATATATTATTCTCTCAGTTTTAGTGGAATGTGGATTCATGTTGTTGAATTATTACCTGACATATCACTTTTTCCATCATTATGTTTTGATAGATTCCACTATATGCTACCCCTTATTGATAATCTGAGCTCACTGTTATAATTTTATTTTCCAAATAAACATAGAGGATAACTAAATTTAATCTTCAATATTATGATGTAATGGATAATAATACTCTTGATATGTGTTCATAATATATCTTATGTCTTCAAATATAATTTATTTATGTATGTATGTAGTATTCAAATACTACAATGTTTTTAGATATTATGGAAACTCTATTGTTATAAACCAATAATATAATATAACTTTTATATATGAGTATCTCTAGTTCATGTAGTTATATTTTGTATCAGATCATTCTTATAGTAACTTTGGTGACTATATTTGGAGGATCCTAGTAAGATATAACAATTACTATGAAAACCCCTCATTATTATTATAGACCAATATAATATATTTAATAGGGAATGTATTTTTCAATTCAATATAATGATATAATTATTATCATTCAATTATATATTGACTAATAGGAATAATTATAACTATATTAAAACCCATATAAAATTTTGGGTTGTTTAATCATAGAAAGTCAATAAAGTTGATGTTGAGGATAAAAAAATAATAACCATATATTTTTCATTTGAATCAATTTATGACAAATACTTTTTCCTTCATAGTTTTACCTAATGATCTGAAACATGGTGTGACTATGATGGATAGCTTCATATGACAAAAAAACTATTGTATTCAGTGGAACTACTAATGCATTGGTAGATGAACAATGGATCAGGTCCCTAAAGTGGAACCTTTTTTTACATTAGAATTAGTGGAAAGGATAAATTCATTATTTTGGTCTATAGTTTAAAGGGAGATAAAAAATAATGGTGTTAAATAGTTCAAAACACTATAGTGGAATATTAGATTAAGATAATAGAATGGGGAACTTTAAAGAAGATATTCTATGAAAAATGAATTCCTCTTGAGAAAAGAGTCGAAATGGAATGGTAGTTTCTCAATCATATAGAAAAGGAAGAGGAAAATGTTTCCCATTTTTATGATAGCATTACAAGGTTATCAAGACATACTATAAACTATGTTTATAGATTTTAAATCATGATAGATTATTTATTTTATGGGTTAAAGTCGATCCTTCGAAGAGAGTTGGTCTCTCAAACCATTTTACTATTTGAGTATATAGTATCCGGTGATATTAATATAGAGAAAGTGTTCTCTAGGGTATATGTATTCAGGGGAAATCAAGAGATGAGGAGGATGGTTGAGATTAATGGGAATAAAGGAATGATGGGGTTTACCACATGCGATTATCGTGAGAAGAAACACCATGAGGCTAGAAAGAAGGGGACAAGATTTTTTGATAAGTGTGTAAAAAGTGTCATCATGCTCGAAAAATGGGAAAGAAAAGAGAATATATTAATTTTCAATACATTAACAATAATGGTAATGGCCATTAAGTAATCTAACGTCCCAAACATAAAAGTAATTTACCTTAGAAAAGCATAAGGGAAATGAACAAGTTTATAGAACTAACAAAACTAATGTTGAAGTTCTTAATGTTGTGGGGGTTGGTATATTGATCATAGCCTCAAATTTATTTAATGATTAATTGTATTTTTATCATTGTAATAATTTTTATCTTACATGTTTTTCAAAAACAATAAATATTTCCCAAGAACTATAGTAGGAGACTTATCAATCAAGACACTGAGTGGAATTATTATTGACAAAAATAAATGTCAGTCTACTCTAATTATGATGCATTGAAATAACCTATTATCAAAAATGGTCATTAAACATATGGTTAAATTTTATATGATCCTTTTTATGGATTTAATTTCAAAGTATAATGGAAAAAAAGATTTCCAAGAGAATGATATTATGATTCATAAAAGTGATGTGGAATCTTTTTTATTGGAGGGGAGACCTCATCATATTAAACATGTTCAGATCCTCCCTTAGTATCTATCCATAATGAAATTATGGTAATATAGGAAGATTAATTGTGATATATGGATTTTGAATATATCCTATTAATTTATTTTGTGACCGTGAAAAAAAATCATTGATGTTATTCCAAGAAAATTTCATGTTCATCTTCTTGAGTGTGTAATTGAGTTATCTATTAAACTCTTTCATGATATATGTACTATATATAAAACTCCTTACATAATGAAACTAGTATATTTGGTGGAGTTAAATAAATACCTATTGGATTTGAGTGATAAGGGATTTATGAACCCTATTATTTCACCGTGCAGAACCCCTGTTTTTTCATGAAAATGAATGATGGGTCAATGAGATTGAACATCAATTATAGGGAGATAAATTCTATTAATATAATGAATAAGTATCCTTTACCACACATTTATGAATTATTTTATCAACCTCATGGAGACCAATTGTTTTCAAATATCAATCTTCTCTCTAGTTTTCATTAGTAATGGGTGAAGAAGGATTATATATAGAAGATGATATTTTTTAACTAGTTATTGAAATTAAGAGTTTAGTATGTACCATTTGGATTGAATAATTCAACTTATGTGTTAATATAAATAATTAATAGAGTGTTCATGTATAAAAATTTAAACTTTTTAGTGTTATTCCTTTTTGATATACATAAATGAACTAAGATATTTGAAGAGCATGGGAGTCTTTTGTAAATAATTTTGAAAATCCTATAAAATAACTATATAGGATATATAAAAAAGTGTGAATTTTGGTTTGATGAAGTTTATTTTCATTGCCACTTTGTCTACATGGATGTAACATACATTTACACATCAAATAAAAAGTTAATCAATGTATATATAACACTAATAAACATACCTGATATCAGATGTTTCTTGGGTTTAACAGGTTACTATAGATATTTCATTCAGAATTTATCTGGGATGGAAAACCCATTAACCATGTTACCATGTAATGGGGTGTAATTCCCATGTTCAAGGGAATGTGATAATTTATTTAATGATGTGAAAATGGTTTAGATAAATGCATAAATATTAAATTTACCATCATTTGTGGAAGGATTTGTAATATAGAGGGATGCATCAATGAAAAGATTTGATTGTTTCCCTATACAGAGTGATAGGGAGGTTGCCTATGTATCAAGGAAAATAAAAATTCATGAAATGGACTATACTTCTCATGACCTTGAGCTATTAGTTGTAATCACTTCTTTTAAAATTTTGAGACACTATATCTATAGTGAAAGATGTGATATATATAGAGACCACAAGAGTTTGAATTAGGTCTTTTCTCAGAAGTAGATCAACATGAAGCAAAAAATATTATTGGGAATACTCAAGGAATCTAATTTCTAAAGACACTACAACCATGTGAAGTAAAACAAGGTGGAAATTACATTGATTAAGAGGTACTATAGAATTCTAACCATGATGAGGATTAATAAGGATATTATAAATAATGATCCTATGAAGATGGATGTGGTAATTTTTAGTCAAGGGGATGGATAACTAATTTTTGCAAAAATTTATTAACCCTCATTATTTGAAAAGATGGAGAAGTCCCAACACGATAAATAATACATATAAGGGAATATTAAAGAACTTAATGATGGTAAATGGACAGAAATTATCTATAGAGATGGTGTATATAAGTTCAAAAAGTGTTTATGTTTTTCATCCATATAAGGGACTAATAGATAATTGTTAGATAATGAACATAGATCAAATTTATCTATACACACTAGTTGCACAATGATGTATAGGTATTTTAGAGAACAATTATGGTGGGATAATATGAAGTATAACATTAAACACCATGTATCTAGATTCTTAGTATGTTAGTAGGTAAAGGCTAAAATACAACATCTGAAGGGAGTTAAAAACCTATGCTTATACCTATATAGAAGTGGAATAGTAATACAAAATATTTTTTTATTATACATATGATGACTACAAAGAATAATAATGGTGTATATGTTATTATAGATTTCTATAATATGTCTATTGATTTCCTAGAGATAACAGAATATATTCCCCTTGTGTGCCTTTTCAGATTCAATATCAATGAAATTGTAAGGCTTCATGGAGAACCTCTATCAATTGTATATGATCATGACCCACATTTCATGTTGAAATCACAGAGATGTCTTCAAAGTTCTATCAACACTGAATTATACTAAATCACCACCTACCATCACCAAACTGATTAGTATCCTAAGAGGACAATCCAAACATGGAAGACATACTTATATCTTTTATATTGACTTTTTTGGTATGTGATATTAGTACCTACCATTTGAGGAATTTTTATACATGAATATCTCCCATTTAACCATCCAAATTGAACAATATAATGCATTGTATGGGTAGTGGTGTCGTACTACAACCTATTGGAATGAATTATGTGAAATAAATTAGGTTTTCCTAGAGATTATAGAGGGGATGAATGTTAATGAATGAAATATTCATGATTATAATAAAGAATATCAGATCATACAAAAGTGTTATAATAATAATTGAAGGATTTAATTAGAATTTCTTGTGGGGGATCATTTATTCCTGAATTTTTAAGCATGGAACGGAGTTTTATGATTTTGTAAAAATAGGAAGTTTAGACCATGATACAATGGGTCTTTTGAAATAAAAGACATTATTTGTACTATAAATTATCGATTATATTTTTTTCCAAACCTCTCTAAAGTACATGACTTATTATATGACACATTATTAAAGAAATACATGATTTAAAAATTTCAGGGGCTTGGTTATGATGGAATATTTTCTTGATATTGGATTTTATTATAAAGGAAAACCTATCTAGATTCATAACAACATTTAGAAAGTATTGGAGAATTAAAAAACTCAATATGTGAAAGTCCTTTAGAGAAATAAAAAACTAGAATATGCATGCTAGGAGCCTGAATAATCTATAAGTAATGAATATCCATATTTATCAAGCATTTGATATATGCCCTAATTGTTTGGATGCAATTATTTAAAATTTGTGGGGAATGTAATATGAAAGACCCTACTATATTAAGTAAGCACCACATCTAGAACCATCACACAACGTACACTCTAAAGAGGTTTTATTCCTGAGTGTATATAAAAATTTAATTTAAGAATGTTATAATTTGATTTTGAAAAAATAAACATCATATTTAGAATATTCATAAAGATATTATATTAATATGATGTTTTAGGATTTTTTTTAATAGTTTATTTTCATGTGAATAGTGTAAATATAGATTTTACCAAAATGGGAGGGACCATATTTCATACACATGGTCTACTATAATTGAGCATAGGCCTTAATCTCAATGGATGGTAATCTCACCACAGCTCCCACCAATATAAGGTTCTTGAATAAGTATTTCATATATTTGAAATTAAATCATCCTGATCGCATGATGTAAAATTTCAAGATATAATCTTTCATATTGTATGATGTTAAAATGTATGATAGAATCACCCTAATCACAAGACATAAAACTGCATGATAGGGTCCTCTTGATCGTATGACATAAAACAGCATGATATAATCCTCTTGATTTCATGATGTACAACTACATGATAGAATCAACCTAATCACATGATGTAAAACTGCATCATAGAATCATCCTGATTGTATGAAAAAAGACTAAATGAAAATACTCTTATTCACATGACATAAAACAGAATGATAGAATCATCCTGATTGCGTGATGTAAAACTGCATGATAGAATCATCCTAATCAAGTGACATAAAACTACATGATTGAGTCATCTTGATCGCATGATGTAATGATTAATGATATATTCATATAGTTCACATGTTGTAAAATTACATGACAGAGACATCCTGAATGCATGACGTAAAAATGCATGATATAGTCATCCTAATCGCAAGATGTTAAACTGCAAGTCCAAAAAACATCATTTCTTTACAAAGTTTAACAGCACGACCAGAACCATTCCATTCATGACTACTGATAAACATATGGATCAAATGACATTAAATTGTGCGATGAAATCATCCACAATGAATGAAATTAAACAACAAGGCCAGAGTGTCCTACCAGCATAACAATAAACTGCGCAGCATGACAGTGTCTTCATCGGAGAGAACATCACCCCAATAGTGGTCACCTACCATGCCATATTTGAGAACTATGTGTGTCTTGATTACTATAATCAAAATATATGTTCTGATTATTGGGTCCCAAACCCTGGTCTATCCACCATCAATATAAAGAAAAAATCACCCCCTCCTTGTGTATAGACCAAACCTTTATAGGGAGAACATTTCTTTTTCATAACTACGTATCAAATAATTCCCATTCATCAATGTTATATGTAGTGATGCCTAGATCACACATCTCAGCTCATTCATCATTCAAAATGCACCCCCCTCTTTGTATATGGTCATGGCCTATATATAGGGGGATATGTTATGAACTATATGTGGCTTGAATCTTGCCCTTGATGGAAACATAGTGACACCTTGACCCTAGATTTTGACATTTCTACAACAAAAAAATCTCCTTTTCCTTGTGTATAGTTCATACTTGCATAGGGAAATCTATTAATGTTGAATCCGTGTGACGATAAACTGAAAGTATTCTCAAGAATCACATGTGGCAAAATTCTGAGTGTGAAAAGATTTTGGAAATGCCCCTAATCATCCACATGTGGCATATAAAGAGATAATAGAAAATCCATGTCCAAATTTCAACACCTAGAAAGATTCAATGCCCCATCCTTCATCCTCCGTGTGAGTCATATCTGTATAAACGTTTCTATATTTCATAGCTAATTACGGTCTGAATATTTCATACATTCCTAGATTCACATTCTCATTCATTAGACTCTATACTCTAGGAAATATTGGATCCCTCTAATCATCCATTGAAATTGGATATAGATAGACAGTGTCCTAATGAATCCTTCAATTGAATATTCACATAATGATTTTATGAATCTACATATGTTACCTATGAAATTATCTTATCAAACAAATGGAAATTCATGCCCAGGAGAGGATTTTCCAACTTCTATATTCCCAATGTATTCTAGGTCCCATGTAATTCCTCCTGATCTGAGGTCCCCCATAACTATGGTTTACACCTTTTATCATATCTCGTGTATGGGGTATGTAGGAATATCTTATCCTAATTATCCCCCAGTTATGAATGGTCATTGTGAAAAGTTGTCCCTATAACACAATGCTAAACTATGATGTAAATATCTGTTCTTCAAGACTAAAAACTACATGAATCCACAGTACCAATTTCATTTGCATTGTATTGTCATTTTCCTCATTACATGACCTTAAACTACAAGGACAAATTTTATTTCCAACATGAAAATAAATTTTGCAGCATGAAGGTGTCCTTACCTGAGAGAAAATCACCCCATAAAATGGTCACCTACCATGTCGTGTTTCATAACTACGTATTTTTTTATTCCTTTTTATCTATGGATACATAGTTAGGCCTGGATCTTACATCCCAATCAAACTACCATTTAACAAAAACAATGAAGGGGTTGAAAATTCATTCCTTCCCCTTTGTATGGGTTAGACTTATGTTGGAATTGTTCATTAATGCCCCACGTGGCTTGATTCACCTTGTTGTTGGATAAGCTGTGATAATTGAATATTATGATATTGGGCCAGCCCTAGAAACCATTGAAATATACCCTCTTCTACTAACATATTAAATATAATTAAAGAATTCCCAAACAAGCCTTGGATACAAGACTATTTCATGGGTTGTCACATTTCCTTTCTTCCATTCAATAGTACATCACATCCTCTTTACGCAATGATAAAATATATAAAAATTGTTCTCATGATACAAAATTAAACTACACAACATCTTCCCAAGCACCAAATTCTATTTTATACTTATTGTCCCATCTCTAGTGGTGACATAAAATCCTCTGCATTCCCTATTTATCATAACAAGTGTAGCTCAGAAGGGCTTATATACCCCATAAGGGAATTCATCATAGTGACCTGGAAAATCGAATCCACGATTTTGGTCTTAGTTAAACAAACTTAAAATGTATGTTGGATTCATATTCTACATAATGGGAATCCTTAGGTCCTTATCGAACGATGTTAAACTGCAAGGTATCCCAAAAAGTGAAAAAAATGACCCTCCACTGCCTATGGATCAGTCATATGTGGGGTATCTCATATCATAATGTTCAGATCTAGAATCTGGGGTCTATCCTCGATGATGGAATTAGATGACCATCCATCATATGATCCAGATCTATATAGGAGAACCCCCAATTCCATGGGTAAATCATGGCTTGAATGTTTCCAATATATCCAAGAACACTCCTTCCATGTATCAAACTCCATGATTTGAGTGATCTTGGATCGCCATAATCATCCATTGCCTTCGGAAATGGATAGTCAGTGTCATGCAGGCACTTTTGATTGATCATGCACATCATGCCATGGTAGCTCTGTATACATTTCTTACAAAAAATGGCATGTCAACCAAAGAATAATTCATCCCTATGAGTGGGTTTTCCTACTTCTATTTTCCTAGTGGCTTCCAAGCCCCATGTCATTTCTATTGATCCAAGAACACTCAAAACTATGGTTTACACCATCTTTCCAACCCACGTCCCAGAAATGTCAAAACATTCTGACCCGATTACCCTCCTATTACTCGAGGATCTTGGTAAATCGTCCTAATCACATGACATTTAAACAACATGATTCTCTATAATTAATATTCAACATTAATCCAGGTCAATTCAAATGATATTTCCCCTCATGTTCCTACACAAGAAATGATTCCACACAAGGAAATTTGGAACATTCCCCACCTCATAGCTAAATCCATCACCAAAACAAAAATTCCTCATCCATATGCATGAATCAAATCCACACACGGATAAAAATTAAAAATAATAATGTATGTCTAGATTATTCCCCTTACAGGATATGTAGTGACGTCAAAATCTCATACTTTGAGTCCAACCATGAAACAGAGTTTTCACATCCCTACTTGCATAAGGGATAGACCTCCATAAGGAACCAACCGACATAAATGGGATAAAATGAACTCTACATTTTCCAAGTATTCCTGGTAAATATCAACTCAAAGTACCCCCTTTCATGTTTTGGAACTCCCCATTTCACGAGCCATATTTTGTGTTCATAATGTTCCAAATATCCATAATCCTCCATAGACATCAGATATGGATGGCCAGTGTCTTGTAGACACATTCTCTTGAATATGCACATCCTTCCACAATGGCTCTGCATACATTGTTCAAAAAAAATTCATGTCAATCAAAGTAAAATTCATCCCCATGAGATGTTTTTCCTATCTCCGAACAACCTTATGAAATTTATGACCCACCTCAGTCATTGGATTCTGAAACCCCCTAGACTACAGTTTACATATTTACCAATTCCAATGACTATGGGTGAAATACATTCATGGAAAAACTATTATGGATAATGTAGATCATTATCCCTCCTCTATCTAGAGTAATATTATTTCATAAAACAATTATCAAATGTCGTAGCTATACGATGTTAAACATCACCATGCTTCTACCTTCCATTACACAATAAAAATTCATGTGGGTGAAGATTCTCATTTAAATTAGGCACAAATCCCATTATTACTTTCTAATTTAATTCCTTGAACAAGTGACCCATTTTGGTCCTCAACCGAAAAATAAATAAAAAATTTTATAAAACATTACTGGCGATCAGAAATGGAAGGCCAGTGTATGCACAAAACTTTTCTTGGCTATGCACATTATTCCCCAAAGCTCGGCAAATATTTCCATCAATAATTTCATGTAAAACAATGGAAATTATTCCCTAGGAGATGCCTTTCCTACCTCCATACTCCCCATGGCTTCCATGCCCCATATCATGTCCCACAACCAAAAAAATCATTATGTCTGGGTAATGAAAAATCCATTATCCATGTCTGAAAGTTATTAGGACATCGTTATCTGATGAATCCAAAATCAGTGAACTCGCCCCACAATTCAAGGTCAAATATGTATGACCTAAAACATTAGTGATAATATTCTTCTAGGAAATACATTGAACTACCCATGAAAAAGAGACACATCGCCTGCCAGGGTGAAAACCTGCAAAGGGCACCATGTATCAAAAGTATGGTGTAAAATTTCTAAACCCATTTAATTTGTGGATTAAGAAAAAATATTTATCAACTAAATATATAGATAAATAAATAAATTTTGGTCAAAAATCCACAAAGGGGGACCTAGGGAAAATTCAAGTTATACCTGCTATGTTCGCACCACAATGGGATTAGGCAAAAATTAGGGTAATAATGACAGAAAAGGAAATAATATTGTTGAGTTTTCCCCTGAAGCCCTAGAAAGTGTAAAATTATGCACATTGACCACTCAGTTCAGGAAAAAATTTAGAGCATGAGATAATTATGATAATTTACTTGTCCCAGATTCTCATCCAAATTGACATCCGGTTAAAATGACTATTCAAAGGTGATCTATTTTGATTAATTAATGTTTTCGGAAAAGATAAAGGTGAATAATTGAAGAGAAAAAATGGTTTCATTATATTAAAAAGAAATATGAAGGGCACCCACAATCCAGATCCTCTCCTAGAAATAGTAAAGGGGGAAAACAAAATGATACATGACAACCAACAAGTTACAATAAAGACCAATTTTCTCTTTCCAGCAGGTCGGTGATCGCATAACATGAGCCATCCAGGGCTTGATACAAATTAATCCACTTATCGTCTTCAGTTTATACCACTAGAGGTACTCATTTTACAATGACTCAGTGGTCTCTCCCTTTATGTTTGATGGCATCATAATTGGCACTTGACGATTTCATTTGTGCATTCATTATGGCCATGCGTGCCTCGAATTCCGTTAGTTCATTCATTTGAGTGATCACTAGGTCATGGTAATTCATTTACTCAGCCTCCAAATAATGAAATTTTTCATTAATGTACTGTAAGGTCTTCACATGATGATGATAAGGGTCAAATCGCGTGAGTTCATCTTCACCGGCAGTGAGATCATCTCGGTTTTCGACAATCTGATGCACGAGGAGATGTATGTTTTGGGAATCGAAGCCACCCGAACCCAATTTGACTCATAATCATAGGAATTTTTCTTACTCATTGGTGAAATTAGTTAGAGTATTTTCTACAACAAGGGCGCATAGCTGACACTATGCCTGTTTTCACACAGCTAGATGACTCCTCATCGAACCAGTCCCTTGGTCGTCCCCCTCTACAATGGATATATAGTTTGGAAGCATCATCATAGTAGACGGAATCTCACTATGATAGGTTACCTAGGTAGGTGGAATCTCCCTCCCAATATATGGTTCAGCCTCTTGGGTTAAACGTATGGGGACTGATGGTGACCTCCGAAACATTTATTAATACACTTCTTTGGCCAGCTTTGCTTGGACCGTGAACCCTCTCTGCTGATGGAATATAAACTGCCTTGAGAACTGACACGGAACATAGGGTTCAAAAATTGTTTCCATATCTATGTGTGCGAATATGACTACATCCCGGAGTGCGATTACATAATAAAGCTATTCAGGGGAGCCCCTCCTAGTACTTATCACTGGCCCATGCGGCACAACATAAGGCACAATGGAAATGTGAGAAACATAACTTAGCAATTCAACTGCACCTCCCACACAAAAATACCTTTCGCAGATGGAAACGATGTTAAGGAAGGTCAGGTGGAAATTAGAATGTGGAACCATGATGTTGTGCTGATATTAAAAACATGGAAAACGTTACATCATCCAACAATATAAAAATTAAAATGGGCCACTAAGGTGAGGCATTGGAATTCCCTCCAAAATCATCCCCAACAACTCGTAGATATGGGAAAGTGTGCGGATTCCCATGTTGAGAGGCCATATTTCCCCCAATGTAATCGTCATCATCAATGTACAAGCCCTGACACTGTTGTAAGAATTGTGGGAAGGGAAAATCCATTCACTTAATAACATGAAAAACAAACCTGCCAGCCTGAGATGATGTGATATGTCTTGCCAGACCTCATAACCCCAAGAGGTATATTGATCCAACTCAAAGGAAGCATAGTAAGAGCTGAGAATGATATGTTACTATTGGGTTGGGTGAGTTTGGCTACGACAAGATGTCGGTATTGGCTCGTTAACCTTCTAGAATAGAAAAATCAAATACTTGAATAATTAAGTGATCAAGTTTTAAGAGGCTGGCCAAGTATCCCCTCCACCATGTTTAGCAGTTCTCTCTCCAGTGTGGATACTTGTTCAACATTGCTCCAAACGTTTCCCACTGTATAAAATTTTTCATGAATGTCACAATGGTTGAGAATTCCCCCTATCCAGTAGGTTTCATGAAAAATAATCCCCACTTCTTCATGCCATAGGTGAAATGTGTTCATATTGAACACCAGTGGTTGAGAAACTCAAGAAGTATCTCACTCGGCAAAAAATGGGAAATTGGGAGACCCACGTCACTTTATATAGATTGATAGCTTCCTGTGGTGCAGGGGATTCTAAGATACATTGGTAAACAAAAAACACCCTAGACCACTCATTAGAAAATAACCTTCCTAATCAGTGATCCCCTTTTGAGATCCACCCCCCTTTAGAGTAACTTCATGAAAAATAACAATATATGGGTAGTTTTGGACAATGGACTCCAAGGATGCATTACGGGGACATGAGCCACTCAGTTTCTGCATAAAGATAGTCAGGATGAATCTAACCTCATAACTAGAAATAGTCATGATTTATCTTGCTACTAAATTTTCTGCATTATCTTGCTTCTAAGAGGTCTCAGAATGAGTGATAAGGCTTCTACAGTCGACCCATACAAAAGGAACTTCGTCTTGGAGCCCAAAATTATAATGTAGTTGTAGATTAGATAACTGATAATATATTATCTCTTGAAAAAGGATTTCTCGAAGAATACCCCTATGAGGAACAACAATAGAATGAATGTCTTATTCGATGTTCTCGGCCATATCCTCCCTATTTTTGGTCTCATTCACTAATGTAAAGGGAAAAGAAATCTCATCCTGCAGTTGAAAAAAGTCCATACAAAAGGATAATCCAATTAAAATACTTGGATGAAAGGATAAATATGGGAAAAGACTAAAAATTAAACAAGAGGAAGCTCCCGTGTACTTATTCTCAGAAACGGTTTGTGGAATGCATTCCCTGCAAACCACAAGTACACGGAGTGACCCACAGGATGATTTCCCATGAAGCATTGACTAGAAAATCAGCTAGTTTTCGGATAGGGAAAGATCTGTACCTAGCCCCAATATGAGATTATTTAATGTTCATAGTTCATAAAATTAATGTTCGGTTTAGAAATTTCTGTATCAGTCTGTCAGTTTAAATGTTTAGTTCACGGGACATGCAGGCCACGTACCATTTCACTACACAGAAGATCAAAATATTGTTTTAAAAGTCCCACAGTTCGGTTTGCAGTTACTAAACTTGGTTCACAGCCAAAGAAGGCGTAGGAAGACTGCAATTCATTGAGTTCAAATAATGGTTTCAGTACTATCAAAATTGTGAAGGAACTAGTACTCGGAAGCAAAGAAAGTCGACAGTTATTTGCAGAGCACTTTTCACAAGGAACAGTGTCATTGGCGGAATCAAGGCGGAGAAACTAAACCCATGAACTACTACTCATGTAAACCTTGTTGTTAGAAAAAAAATGATGGGAAATTTAACCCCCATATACCATTCCCATGAACCAAGAAGTTCGCAGATGTCGTGAGGATGGAAACATCCCGCAAACTACATTGTTCATGGAATTGAGGTGGTGATTTCCACCAATACATACTGTTACCCCGTAAACTCTAGTTTACTGAGTCATCCCCAGTCTAGATAACTTCTTCATGATCTTACATAAAAGGTGTCATGTTCCCATATATATAGCTTCCCTAGTCATCTATAAAAGTACATCCTACAGAGTGGAAGAGATATATAGAGAGGGAGACAGAGGAAGAGAGACACACAAATGGAGGCATGATATTTAGAGCATTCAGACGAAATTTATCAAAGGACAAAAATTGAAGAATTACTATGAACCACGTTCCAATAGATATAAACCATCCTAGAACCATAAAAAGAGGGAAACATAATAATAATCAACTAGCAGTGAACAAAATTGGTGAATTATGAACCATAGGCCCTTCGTGGGTGCACTTCTCATGAACTGCATCACATTGCCCTTCCTTTAGTTCAGAAAATCATGAAGTGCATCGCTACATGTACATGACCATACACCCCATATAATTATTCTATGAGGATAAAACTCTGGACCGCATACCACTATGGTGTCGTATGATTCCTTCTATGTACAATTTCTTTTTCTAGGGAATAAGGAACCATGTGGTACATACTTATGAAAATATCAAAATAACTAGAATCTACATAGCTTCTCAGTGTACAAGTTTTAGGGAATATTAGGTGGACAGTTCGAACCATTGGTTTTTTAAATGTGATTGGGTGAATGCAATATGGACCTATTTTGGTGATTTTACTACTTTCTCTTTTCAAGAGTTCATCTGTGTCCCTTTTCTGGACCAATGGATTCACAATGTGGGTGTTGTATATGTATAATGATATAGTCTATTTAAAAATATATAAATGAATATATAATTATATAGTCCTTTTAAATAGTTATAAATACGTCTATAATGATATAGTCTATTTGAATTGTTATAAACATATGTATAATGATAGTACCCGTTTAAATCGATATAAGTATGTGTATAATGATAGAGTCTATTTAAATTGTTATAAATAGATTTTTATAATGATAGGCAGAGTTAAAAATATTTATAAATATGTGTATTATTATATAGTCCATTTAAATAGTTAAAAATATGTTTATAACGATAGAGTACATTTAAATAGTGGTAAATATATGTGTATAATGATAAAGTCTATTATAAATAGTTATAGATATGAATATATTATTAGCGTCTATTTAAATATTTATAAATATGTGTATAATGAAATGATCCATTTAAATAGTCATAAATATTTAAATAGTTATAAATATGTGTATAATTATATAATAATATTACATTTATAAATATATAAATAGTTATAAATATATGTATTCATATATATATATATATAATTTAATAAATATATCATCATAAATATATTTATGTGTAATTATAATTATTTAGCTACATTTATGATTGCATAAATATATTCATATATATAAATATATAATTATATAAATATATTTATTTTTTAAATTTATAAATATAAATGTATAAATATATTTAAATATAAATATATCAATAGTTATAATTATAAATATTTTTATCATGATATAATAAAATTAAATCCATAAATTTAAAAATAGATATAATTTCCTAAATAGCTAAAAATATATAAATAGTTTTAAATATGTGTATAATGATATATCACACTTAAATAGTTATAAACATATGTATAATGATAGAGTCTTTGAAATAGTTATAAATATGTGCATAATGATAGTGTTTTTTTTATAGTTATAAATATATGTGTATAATGATAGAGTTCAATATAAATAGTTATATATATGTGTATAATGATATAGTCTGTTTAAATAGTTATAAATATGTGTATAACGATAGGGCCCCACTACTACAAAAAAAGTCCTTTAGCGAGAGGTCTTTAAAGGTCATTAGCCACCACCATTTGGCCACTTTTGGTGGTTATAGTCTCCCCATCACTAATGGGAAATAATTTCCACCAAAATAAGTCGTTGTAGGTGTCCACAACTCATTGTACAGGCAGTTGTTGAGGGTGGTATTTACGACCGCCATAGGCAGACGCTGGACTACTGAATTTTTTAACAAAATCACCCATTTTATTAACCCTTTAATAACTACTCCATCCTACATTCATCAAAACCGAGGCTAGAATTTTACCTATATAAAATCAATCCAATAATTCATCATGAGATGGATTTATTTCTATAAGAAAATATTTTGTATGGGTGAAAGAAATTAGATTCCATTTAATACATGTGTCTATAATAAATTATCACATACCTGTCATGAAGTGACGGTAAGACACCCGACAATGTTTTTGGCCATTCATTCTAACAAAATAATCAAAAACACCACCATCCTCACTCGAAAATTTAATGTTAACCACATATGGTTAAATCCCATAAGGTTAAAGATTCATATAAAAAATACTGAACTTTCTCATTAATTAAAATATGAACCATGTATTCATAGAAGAAGCCAATTCTAAAGGTAGTCATGAATTCCAAATAAATCATAATTAAGGATTCGTGCTTAAGTGGCTTCATGAAAAATAAAATAACTATAATAGTTGGGAAGAAAGGGTTGGCCTAAGAAGACTGATGACACACATCGACTTGAGAATGATTGAGGTACCCCTATCCCCATACATTTAAATGTTTCTAATATATATTTAAATGTATATATGATTGAGGGGGTGATATGACCCATGGGGTTGTATGCGATGAAAATAGAATACATATGATAAAAGGTTTGAATGAAAAAACCCCACTGAATATCCTAATCGGATGTTGATGAGGTCTCAAACCTTCACTTCACCCGTGGATGTTTGTGCAGAGTACATATTCTCTTTATGGGAATTGGTGTCGATGAAGAAGTAAAATCTTGAGATTTCATTCTATATGGATCAAAATTTAATTATTTAAAATCCTATAATATAGATTATTCATGAATAAATATAGAAGTTATATATTCCCTATTAATCACAAACAACAATAAGCATATTCTAGCAAGTTTTTCCTAAATTAACATCATTAAAAATTGCGTTGAAGTTATCAAATTTTAAATTCCATGAATTCGAAGAACCATAGTCAGAGGCCTTTATTATTTCATGTTAATTGGTAGCATTAGTGGGACTAGTGATTTTAGAATAACATATGTGAATGTATACAGTGGGTATGAATATCTAAATAAATGGAGGGATAATGAAATAAATTAAGAACCTCAAGAAGAATAGTGTGTTTTATGACAGCAAGGATCCATTAGTATTTTCAAATCAGAATATAATAAAAAACTAGATTTCCAGAATATAAAATGAACGAGAAATGAATTTTTTATGTTGTGTATACATATAGTGTCCATAAAAATCCACATGATGAAACTAATGGTAACTTAACTTTAAGATAATAATTCATCAAAAAAACAAGAGGTTGGTGTAATCCACTGATGCAGCCACCTAAAGCATGTAAGTTCAGTTTGAAATCACTATAATTAGAAAACAAGTGGAGCATTGAGATGAGTTACATCATTGGAAAATGAGATTTATATACCTCCAAATAATATGATCTATGACGTGTTATGATCATAAGATGGAAGAATAAATGGGAATATTACTTAAAACACGCTAGTTTTATTAAAGGATTTCCATTGATGGATAAGAGTGGGAGAAACAATTCAAGAGCTTTGTGAATGAAGAGAAGGAATTTTTAAAACAAAAAGGGTCTTCATAAGGTTTCACAAATAGTTAAAGTGGCCTTGATGAAGGAAATATCAAAGCATCTCTACTTTTTCCTAGTGTTTGAGCAGCAAGGGGTCTATAAAATTACTATATTTGGAATGAAATTTGTAATCTGAAGAGTCCTAGATAAGGTTGTTTAACATATGATTAGAGAAGAGGGTCCCCTGAAGTGAACGTGACTATAGTGTACAAACATTAATCTTTTAGGGAAGGATGTGGTAAATGAATTTACCCATTTTGAAGCACATCACAACTATTGTTTTGCAATGTTGATGATGAAAAAGATCACCAACATTGATCTATGTGGATAAATCAATCACCAACTGTGAGATGATTCTTTTCCACCATTTTCAGGCATGCCATCAATATTTTTCAAAAATGGTGGGATTGATGGGGATCATCAACACTTATCAAAGTGAAAGAATCAACTAGACACCCCACAATATATTTTTCTATTTTAGGTATTATTTTCTAATATTCAACTAGTGAATAAAACAGACCATGATGTTTTCACCCCCTATGGCATGAGACTATTTTTGTCTACTAACTTCCAAAAAATTATTCATGTTTCACACAGATCAGATCCTTGGGCTAGGGATATTTATAACAAATCTATACTAGATATATAAATATTTATAGTGTCGATGGTGATTCAAATATTCGTCCCTATGGAAAACATGGTACAATGAAAATACATTCCCAATATAAAAATGAAAGCATAAACATGTTTCTTATGTTTTATTTGAAAAACATAGCCCTACTCGATATCTCAGGGAATGGATATATTGGAATTGATACTGAATAAACACGATTGATCAAACCCAAATATAAGAAAAAACTTCGACCAAAATGATAGTTAATTGTGATGGTGTGTTTCTAAAATATGAAGAGAAATATTCATTTCTCCTCTTCCATATAAGTGGAATGATACAAAAAAATATATATTTTTAGGAACATATATTTGATGGAAACAATAAAGCACTAATTGAACAAATTATAAAAAAAGTGGTTGATAATTTTTGTTACCATAAAGAATATGTATGAAAGGAAAAAACACACACACATATATATATATATATATATGGGTGATTGAGTATTAGGAAGATCCAAGCAGATCATAAATATATAACGAACCCATATATGTTGATACTGCAATATAAAAAAACATAATAGAAACTTGAAAAAGAAAGCATAAAGACTGCTATGTAAAAATGAGATGTGCATAGACACAATGAAAAATATATAGAATAAAAAACAAACTAATATTATACACATCTATCCAGTCACAAATTAATGAATTTCTGAAATTTGAAAAAAAAGGATATAGTGAAATCAGAAGAGAATATAACTCTTAGTTTTTCTGTAACTACTTACTATATAGTAGAAAATATTTATCAACATGATACTATATAACCTTCAATGTATATTAATATTAGATAATATAACTATAAATCAATAATGACACCATCAAAATGCATGAAAGATAAAAAATAATGAAAAGGGTATTATATAGAATAAATATAGGTAACAATTCACCACAATGATTCCATTAAAATGGTGACATGCTGAAAAAATCCCATGTCATTATCAATTCATACCCTATTAGGATATTTAGCATTCAAGTGAAATAAAAATATTTCTTGAACCATGAAATTTTTTAATCATATTCCCTTGTGCTTATCATCCAACCCCCATGTCATGAAAGATGGTTTGTTTACATAGAAAAAACACATGATTCAATTATTATATATTTAATATGATATAAATGAATCATCAAAGTATAAACACTAACCTAAATGATTATATATTTGTTTTATTATACGGTTATGAAGATAAAATATTTTAAGTGTAATAATGTTTAAACGTTGAACGAAAAGAATTGTATAAATTTATTGTTTATGAAAAAACATTGTGAACAATAAGTGGCCAGAAAATCATATATAAAATAAGTATTAGAAGAGGGGAAATTTAAAAAATTATATGTATAAAATACAACATTAAGAGAAGTTATTTCTTTATAATGAATATATTTATAAAAAGTAAACTTGAGTTTTTAGGTAGTTAATGCAATATCAAAAGGTAGGTAAATAAAAACATAGATCCATAAGCTTACCAAACTGAAAATATCGAATTTTTTTAAAACATTAGGTATAGAATTGGGCATCATAAAATGATATACATGAAATAAAATGAAATGATAAACATAATAACCTATGATAAAAATAACTTCATTTAAATTATGATATTGAGGAGAGTAATTTGACATTGACTCTTCTGTGAATACATCAGGTAATCCCTCACTCAGTGGCCTTCATAGTCAATAAACATTATATGGGGAGCCAAATTGATCTATACTAACCAAGGAAGTGAAAAATTTTAATTTGAATAATGATACTTGATAATTTAGTGTAGACAGTCAAAAATATATATTAAACATTAAAAATAAAGCATAAGTAAATTTATTATAAAAGTATAAATAGATAAAAACAAAACAATATATTAATAAATTCACCATTAATAAATAATAGTATCTTTCAAAAATTAAATCATACTTTTATAATTTATATCATCAGTTAGAGGGAATGAAATTTTAGTTGTGAAATGTATGGTAATGCATAAATAAAAAATCTAGAAAAGGAAAAATTACCAATCCATAATTCTAATGAAATGTATGAAAATTTTTATATTATCAATGAAAAAATATTATATACAAGAACATTTGATGTTATATATATCCACTTCGAGTGTTTATTGTATATTGGTGAGGTTGAAAAGATACAAAAACCTCAAACACATAAGTCAGTTCTCATGAATATATTGTTTTTAATGAAATGCTAAAAATAATTTGACATACACATTAAAAATATAGAAAAAATTATATATAAACACATATAGGTGGTTGGTTATTTTTACAACAATTATATCCTAACCTATATAAGTGGTGGGTTTTAGACATTTGTATTCTCTATTGTAAACATGATTCCTTACAACTATCTTTTCAATTCATTTATTTTCTGTATAATTTTTTTAGTTATATGATAAGGGTATGAATATATTATTTGTTAATTTTAATAGAGTTTATACATTTAGATAAAAGAAGAGTTGAAATATATTGTTTAAGAAAAAACTTTTTAAAATAAATAATTAGTGTGTAGAAATATATATATATATATTAAATATGGGAGGAGAGAACTCTACATTTATAAAAGATCCACAATTTTATTTTGGTTATGTTCTTTGCGTCCCAATTTATTTCTCAGCACCATCGAAAAAAATTCATGAGGCATGTTCCTTTGGCGCACCTCAAGGAAGGTTGCCTCACCTCAATAGTGGAAAGGCGCTTCGGCTGCACCTCGTTGCACCCCTTTCCAAAGTGCGCACCTCATCATGCTTTTGACAACACTACTTGTCCAATCATAAACACCATGTGAATGGAGCCATTGTGAATTTGTTTTATCATTAATAAAGAATTAGAGACTCAATTTCAATTCCAAAAATAAAAAAGGAAATATACTTGTAATTCGCCAATGCCATCAGAAACTAGATATCCAATGTTTGATTTTAAAACATTTTTTCCTGATGTCCAAAAAAATATAAAACTGAAAAGAATCAAATAATCTGGAATAAAATCAATAAAACATAAATTTAAAAGTAGAAATAATAAACATAGTGATTGGCTATAAATATACAGTACTGGTGTATGAAATTAAAATCATAGTTTTGAGAGGGATATTAGTATGAAATGGATTTGTTTCTAATTTCATGGGTATAGATAAACATTATTTAACTAGGTATGATTAATTTAACATTTAGTATAGATAAATTACATTAAATCCATGATGTGGCAAGTGAAATAATGAGAGATTCATTATTGTTATCATTTTCATAGCTAATTAAAAGATTAATTAAATTTCACTTTTAATGTGCTAGCTATATAGGCAAAGACATCGTAGTTGCATTAATCAAATAATTAATTATACAATACATTAAAAAATATTTAATATTTTCAATGAATGTTAATGAGGTATTTAAAAAATGAAATATACTATAACATAACACATTTCATGAAGATAAATTGAAAATTATGTTTTTTGTAATATAATAAATGACATATATTAGAAAATAAAATTTGAAATTGTTAAATTTGATGAGTTTTCTACCTGTGATGTGATGAAATAAATGAATTAAACATCATATTTATAAAATCCTAAAGAAAATAAAAACCCCGATGATAATATTCATCTCATAATGAGAATCATGTTTTATCATCTATAAAAATTAAATAATAAAATTTCTATGGAATCAAAGAAGGAACTTGGTTGGGAAATGCAATTTAATAATTACTTACATCGACATGTTTGGAATGGTTCATAATCGGTTAGGAATATGGTTGGGAAAATAAAAGGATAATGAAATACATAATAGGATTAACATTGGGACATAGTAGCCTAAAAAACTCAAAGACCCTCTAAATACAGATTCATACAATTCATGAAGGCAAAGAACAATAAATTTTTGAACATGTAAATGATTTCGAGAAATTATTATACATAAGAGATTACCAAATTATATATTAAATAAAAATGAACTCTAATATTAATCTCTTTGGAGTAACCTATGAACTAATCATACCTACGAACATTGGAAGATAATTTTTGAAAAATAAAGTTATCTTCATAAATAATTTAGTTTCCAATGACTCATAGAGGGAAGCTTTTTGGTTCATTGTAGAAGGTAGGTAAACCTCATTGGAGATGAAGGATATGGTTCACAATGGGTGTGTGAACAAGTTCATGATGGTCATCGGTGGATATGGGTGTGGAAGAGATGGATTTGATTAGCTATAAGGAGGACTAGTTTGCGATGGGGAGATTTTATGGTCGTGGTGGATTTGATTCACGATAGAGAGAACTACATTGCGATGGGGATTGTTTGTGATGGTGGTGGGTCTAATTTGTGATGGGGAGGGATGGTTCACAATAGGGAGGGGCAGTAGTGGATTTGATTCATGATGTGGACGGGGCTACAACATCTTTGATTCGCGACGGGGAGGGCGCGGTGGCAGCTCTGATTCACGTTGGGAGGGACGGTTCATGGTGGTAAGGGTTTTCAATTGGGGGGTTGTGCACTTGGGTAGGGGGTTCAATATGACACAATATTGTTATTGACAAGTGACCTCCAATTGTGGTCTCTTCTGTTCATCAATAGTGACCAATTTTAACGGTCTCACATTTCTTGAGGCATCACTACCCTAGTTTCTGGTAGTGTTTCTATGTTATAATTTCTAGTGTCAACATTAGTTTTTAAATTGATGTATTTAGTCATCGATCATCCATGATAATTTATTATGGATTACTCAAAAGGAAATGAGATTTATTTCCATTTTTCATTCACTTTGGTGTTCGCTAGCACGTTTTTCACTTCATGTATTACCCTAGAGTGTCTCACCCCAGTTTTAAGCCTTCCTCTTCCTTTCCTTCCACATCCTTCGTAGTTTACCTGGATCCTTCCGAAAGGAACCTTAAAGGTGGTATCAGTTATAATTTTGGTGGTTCTATTTATAGTGTCATTTGGGGGTGTTACTCCCAAACTAAAAAAAAACAGAAAACCATAAAAAATGAATGTCCCCTTGAATGGAGTTTTATTTTCTTTGATATAAACCATAATATTATACAAAAAAAATCAAAAAAAAGTTTTGTGAATGAAAAAAAATAAATAAAGAAAAATGTATAAAAAAATTGTGGAAAACATTAATGGGAATAGGTAAAAATATATAATGAAATAATATCGTTTTCATGTTGCGAATCTTCTCACAAAAGTTTTTTTTGCAACGGTTTTTTTATCATTTTTTTAAACCACTCCTAAATATTTATCCATTGTTTTTTTTAATTTATTATTTATTATATAATTACAGATAATTATATGTATATATATATCTACATGATATATATTAATGTATATAAATTTTCATAAATAGATATAAATATCTATAAATATATACTAACAAAAATAATTTTTCATAGATAAATAATATGAATATATATATATATATTATTAAATATAACATTATATATATATATATATTTACCAACATAATATATATAAATAAATATAAATAAAAATTGATATTAATATACATAAATACATATAATTATCTATAAATATATAAACACATAAATATATTAACATAAATAAATTAACATAAATATATTTACATAAATATATTTTTATTGATATATAGAATATATTTTGAAAAAATATGATTTGTATAATGATAAATATGTATTTACAGTTAATATATAATATATTTTTTTGAAGAATTTATAAAATAAAAAACAGGTTCACTTCTACTGTGCATCTCCCCACCTCATAGATTTGGGCCTTACCACTACTGCACTCAACACCGCTAGACTGGCTCAAATGATCACTAGATTCCACCATATCCACCAAGAATGGTGTGCTACCATCATGCTCTGCCACCACTGACCTCTAATGTCAACTCAGACCATCATCTCCTACTACCATGTGGTGATGTTCTTGCTATGAACATTTCTTCACTACCATCGTCAGCTATGTCATGTTCCACAATCACATGTGATCATCACTTGCTACCCATTTTGGTGCATCACCACTCCTTAAGACCACTATCCATAGTTGATTAATGAATATAATTTAAACATAACATCATCATCCTTTAAACACAACCCACCCACCATGATGTTACCCATCTATCCACATAGATTTATGAATATCATTTAACCATGAATGTATCTAGCCAGTTTTGTTGATGAACATATTCCACCCCATGGATTATAAATTCCCACATTCATTGACCAAGGATGGAAGAAACATATGATGGTTCTACTAAACCTTTTCCAAGTTATGACATGGATTTTTCACATCATGTTCTAGAAGCTTCATTCTACTTTCCTCACATATCCCATAGAAAATAACATATTAATCACAAATCTCATGTTACACCTCTTAGAAAATCTCCCACACTATTCTCTAAGACATGGATCCCTTCACGCAATCTGTATTTAGTTCCAGTTAGTGTTCTTCACCCTGGGTCTCATGGTGGACCCTCTCACTCATTGGATCCCCCCTGCGGTTCTCCTCACCAAAATCTTCCTAAAAATAGACTCCCACAAAGGCCATAAGACGACAATCAATATTTTAGAAGGCTACTCTTAGGAATAGTTGGGTAAGAAGAACTGTAGGGGGTATGAAGGGAAAGAGGCACGACCTAGAGCCCGATGCAAAGGGGAATCTGAAGGGTGAGAGGCACCACCAAAAGTCCAATGTAGACCTCATGGAATGATATGTGGCACATAGAACAGTTTGGGAGATGTCATACTAGGTGTAATAATAGAGTTATGATCAATACATCAGTTTCTATGGGATGTGTATGGAAATGAGAATCAGGGCACTTGGAATTTGAGGTGCAGAAGCCCTGGGATGACTTGGAGTTGGATCAAAAGATCCATCCTGGGTGTCTTTCATCCCACGATAATTAATGTGGGAATCTAAAATTTGTGGGGTGAAGTTTGTTCATTGGAAACCTTGTATGGGTACTTTCATGGTTAAATGAAATTCAAAAATGTGTGTGGAAGGATGGGTAAAGTCATAGTGGGTGGGTTATGTTTAAATGTTGACGATGTTTTGTTTAAATAATATTCATTAATCGGTTGTGGCTATTGGAATCAAGGAGCGGTGACGGGACCCAAGTGGTTCCATGAGACGGTCACAGGTGATAGTAGTGCATGGTGTAGCTGACAAAAACAACGTAACCATGGATGTAGAAAGACTGATAGTGCACAATAGTAGGATACAATGGTCAGAGGTGACATTGGAGGTTGAAAGTGGAAGAGAATAACACAGATAGAGTGATAGGTATAGCGACCCAATCTTTTCTTACATTATTATAACATTGTTTTAAGATAAAAAACATAATACTATTACGAATAGAGGTTACAAAGGTATAGTGTCTTGGGAAAACTAGGACCATACATAGCGATTACATCATCAAGCATAAACATTTATTTAATTTCTTATTCTCTAGATTTTTATTGGCACTTGGCCACTCCTTAGTACATGAAGCCACCTGAGGATATAAATCCAAAGGGGTGATCTAAAAGCCTAGTAAGTGGATAGATAAGAAAAATATAGCATGGGTTGAGCATATTCATAACATGAGAAAAAGATCATGAACATGAGAGGAAGCATAAATAAAAGACTTGAATTGTGGAAATGCATAAAAATGAAACATCATGTCTTAGTGGTTAACTACCACGCATAATTGTGAACAAATATAGCATCTTGTCCACATATTTTCACATTTACTCCTTAGATTCATCACTTTAACCAATGCATTAGAGTGATGTATAATTTCGGGCGCACCCGTCACATTCAAACATTCATATTGCGCTATATAATTTTGAGCGCACCCATCACATTATAATATTATCATTATCATGCATGCCACATAGAACATATATCAATAATAAAAATATCTAACCCATGTAATGGAATGGGTTTCATATCATAAGAACACATTCATAAACATTGGGTTCCCAAATCAACGAGAGAGTAACATACTTGATATAAGAACTATAAACCTTGAATGAGAAGTAAAAGGTGAGTTTTTAAAAGAAGAGTTCTTTTGGAATACATTTTGTTTGACATAAAATATACTGGTAAACATTTATATCCCAGAAAAGGAAAGACAATGAGGAAAAAAAAATTAGGTGTAACCATATCAAAAATGGAGTGAAAGAGGGAGAACCCGAAGGATGAAATTTGGGTTTGAAAATCTCCTCTTACCTTGTATCTTAATGCTTCCTTCTCTTTAATGTACTATATAATGACATTATATTCATCAATTAGAAACTCTTGAACCTTTTATACATGTATAGGTTTCATTTTGGTTTCATTATGTCATTTTATGGGCATTTAGTTAAGTTATAGGGTTTAAAAACTTTTTTTAGGAATGTTTGTTTTTATGGTCTTCTTGAGTGGTTAACTCGTATTCTTAAATGAATGTTCGGGTCGAACATGGCTAAACATCCATAACTGATATTACATGTTATTAATGAAATTAATGAATTTAAAATTATCTTATAATTAATTATATTACATACCATATGGATAAATCATTAGATAAAAATTAAATGATGATTGTTTGGGTTAATTTGGGAGGTTTTTCGATCACAAAGAACTTGTTTTAATTTATCACATAGTAATATGTACATAAGTTATTAACAAAACATTATATATGAAATAATACATATTAAATATTATTTTTCAAACCTAATAATGGTTTCATGACCAGATCTGAAGGTAGAAGTGGAAGAAGAAGACATGTTGTTCTTGAAGGTGATAAATTAACACCTCACGAACAACGTTCTCATTAATAAAATAAAAAGAAGAGGATAAAAGGTGTTGGATAATATAATATACCATTAGTATCATAACATTCTAATATATTTATTTCACTTGAGTTACCATACCATTTGAACAAACATAGGTGGGGAGAGAATAAGAAAAGAACTTGAAATTGAAGGGGAATTAAAGAAGAAGAGGGAGAGAATTTACCTCTTGAATCCTCCTCTTGAGATCCTCCATAAGAAGACTAAGCATAGTCATTTGATGAGACTAGTAGCTCTTGGACGTGGGGGATGGGATAGGGGAGATGTTTGGGTAGAGTTTAGACAAGACATCAAGCTTGAGAGGTGTGAGAAAATGATGGTGTGAAGGGTAGTATTTATAGTGGATTGGGGAGGAGTTTCCTTAATATAAAATTCATTAGCTTATTAATTTCCCTTAAGACAAGGAATAGTGAGTCTTAAATGACCAAGAATAGTAAATAGGGCATGTGAGTTCGATATTTGGGTTCTTACATCACTTGTGATGTTAGGAATAGTGAGTTTAAATTATAATGTATTCATACTGTAAATTAATGTATGTTACTATTCACCAAAAATTCAAGTATTTCAGAAAAATCCCAAAAATTTACCTCAACCATTTTTTGACATGTAGAATCCAAAAAATTCTGTCCGTTTTTCAAAAATAATTTTCAAAATATGATTAATTTATTATTTAATTAAATTCAAAATTTATTATTAAAAACTAGTTTTAAAACATTCATTTACTTATTCTAAAATATAGGTACATCACACTTTTACTTGAATATTATTTTTATACTATCATAGTTAAGGTTACTATTCATTAGGATGTATCATTATTCATAAAGGTATGTTACTATTCATAAGGTTTGGTTACTATTCACCAAAAATTATTTTTGTTTTATTACACTCAAAAAATCATCTTGAACACAACTGTGTAGGTTAGATTTTCAAACATCCCAATATAGAAGTGACAAACTTATGTTTAAAGGTCACTTAGCACTTATTAGTTCATTATGTTGTGTTTCATGTGATTTTATTACATATTTATAAGAAATGAATTTCCATTGAAAAACATTGGGTTGTTACAATAGGGATAGTCAATGTTAAGCCAAAAAAATTGATAAATCCATGCATGAATATATATACAAGGTAAATAGATTTCTCAACACTGAGGATAAAATCTAAACTACCCTAGATGTATTAGTTCATGAAGAGATGCATTCATTTATTATTGCACAGTGTGCCTTGATATGAGGACATACGACATCGCTAGAATGTCACCTTGTCCCTGATGAACCTGAATGCCATGGCTTTTTTCCCTTTATATTGGCCAAGTATAGTAAATGAATTATAGACTTGGAAATAATAAAATATATCAAGCATGTTTGCATGGAAAATTGCACAAGTCTTTTCATAATACCTTCATATTGATATTGAAAAATATAAATTAATCGGAAGAGATTATCAAGGTTGTGTTATCAAAGGTGTCATACACGAACACATCCTCACAAGACACCAGTATGACATTGGACCCCAAACTCCCCAACATCATAAAAAATGGTTTCGAGTAGTGGTTAGTGAGTTTCTCCTAGTACAAGCCGCCCGCAATTCACTTGATGATGCATCTTTTGTTCTTAAGTGATATATTGTTTTCCACATCACTTATGGTTTTTAAGAATCTTACCACTCTTGTATTTACCTTGATTATGGTTGGGAGGCCTTGGAATCCTTGAGCATGAGTACTGATACACATATTCCCATTAACAGCATAAAAATAGGATTTTAACAATGCTAAAAAAGAATTTTCAATCACAGCAATGTTAAATGTGGTGTCCCATTTATCAGTGCTAAAAAACACTAACAAATTTGATTCCCCTTCGTTTATTCTCTTCTCGAACCCGTATCAGCTCCCATCATTTCCCCAAATTTTTCATGGTCTGAAAGCTGCGGGGTTAATTTATGGGTTTCTAAACGTCCGACTATATTTGGTGGAATTCTCAGAATCCATGAATCATCTGATGCACACATTAATGGATAGGTTTTATCAGTGTCAACATTTTGTGGATTCATTCCATTGACACATCTATGACTCTTGGGATCTAAATGATAGGGAGACTTTGGGGCTATTGGATATTCTCAATATCATGATACTCTTTTCCTCAGAGGAAGATCTCATCAATTCCTGGTCATGTGCCCCTCACCACATCAATGTGTCCAGATTCATCTTTTTCTGATGGTCATTCGAGTGGCACATGAAGCAAGATCCTTAGACAATGACAATATGTGTATGTTTTCTTAATCTCGTCCATACCGTTATAGAATCCATTGAATATGTGTATGCTAGAAAACTTGATTGTTAGGTATATGTGTTCTTATAGACGGACCGAAGCTCTTTGTAACCCCATTAACCCTTGTGTCTGTGTTGAAATGGATGTGTTCAAGATCCCATTAAAGTATTTGTGGATAAATGTGGGAGAAGAGTACCAATGCAAGCATCGGGTGGTGTATTAATGTTGGACTAATTTTTCTTCTGGTTGTAGGTTCCTGGGTCATTCACCAGATTCTTGTTGTACGGGGGGCCGAATTACTGAGAAAAGTGGAAATGGGAGAAGGGAGGAGTCTGTGATGCATGTTGTGGAGGAGGACATAGTGTAGACACACACTGTAGTGGTTGATCAGGTGGAAATAGAGGATCCCTCTAGTTGGAGGCGAGTGGAGGAGAACAACTTTGTCCGGACAGTGGCTAGTAATATTGTACTTGAGGCAGGGTTTCAGCAGGAGGATGCTCGAATGGGAAATCAGGAGGTTGGGTGTAAGAATGAGGTCGTGTAGATGGAGGAAAGATAGGAGAATTTTGATGGTGTGTTTACTAGTTTGGGCAAGGCTATGATGTAGAAGGGGTATTAGGGATTTTATTTGGAGGTGGCTGAAAAAACTAGTGGTGGGAAGGCTGAGGGTTCTGTTTCAAGGCATTGGTCTTCAATGCTACTGAGCAACAAATTTGAAGTGCTTGTAGTGACAGGCTTGAGTTCTAGCCTTGATAAACTTTTAGAGACTAATTAGGGATGTGTGCATTAGGGAAATGGGTACATGCACATCCATTCTACTGGTGAAGCGATAATCTTGAAGATGAACCAGGGAAATAAGAAGAGGAAGGGACGAAAGGATTACTCCTCCTTTCCACCTCCACTTGAGACCCTATCAGCAATGAAGGCTAACTTAGAAAAGGTTCACAATGAGGATGTGAACCATAAAGGTCATACAGTCCAGGGTGGTCAAACCTTGGATTTACTTTTAATCTCGGATGATGAATTTATAGAACGAGTTCTACTTCTTAATGCTTCTAAGGAGGAAGTAGCTAAAATGATGGGGAGGTCATTAAGGGTGACCCGTAATGAGGAGCAATATGCCTGGGTGAAAAAACAGGACCTCACTATTATGGGGGGTTTCAAAAAAGGATAAATTATCATCATGGAGTATATACAGTCATGGGATAATCTTGCCTCTACATTTGAAAATATGGTGGTGGAGACTCCATACACCCAGGTAAAATCTATTGTTTGGAAATTGCTTAAGGAAATAGAGTTTTCTAATATAAAATTACAATTCAATTACTCTGGTTAAATTGGTGAAAATTATTGTTTTGGTTATGATAGATTTTGATTTTTCAACTTGTGGTTTGGTTTTTTGTGTGATTTTCTTTGTTTGGGGTGACACGTCTAGCATGTCTAAGATCTGCTTCAAATGGGATGTAGAGCATGAATCCTTAATGGATGCATGTCATGTGAACATGGAAGTTGAGAGGGTATGGCTATTCCATAGGAACCAGGACCACCTTTTCACAATATAGTTTTACATGTTTTTATGAATTAGTGAGGTTTGTTGTCATGAGTTTGATGCTGGTGTAAGGTAGGTCTGGTCTTCATTTGGTTGTTTTGTTTTGGCATTTGTTGTTTTTTGGACATTGTGGTTCTCACTTTCCCCTTAAAGTGTCTTGATAAAAAAATTAATTCTTAGTCAAAGGGGGACTTTATCTGTGCTAAAAACCCACTGATAAAGGACCCCCTTTATCAGCTCTATTTTCAACACTGTTAAAGGCCACCTATTATCATTGATTTAAATAGCGCTGGTAAAGGGGAACTTTATCATTGCAAAAAAATACTTAAAAAGGCCTAGCCACCATAAATGTGTTGTTTATATAACATCACACCCAAAGAAAAATCCTGAAATTTATAATTATATATACAACTAATATCTTCAAAAAAACTCTATAATTTAAAACAATTCTATATACATTTAACTGACATCGGGAATAAAAAAAATCACATATAGTATATACAAAAAAACACTTATTTTTTACATTTAAATCAAAAAAATTATATAATTACATTTAGAATTATTCAATATAAATTCTGAAACATTAATATTTCATCGTTTTAAACTCTTCATACCCTCTCAAAAATGTCCACCCATGGTATCATCTGCCAAAAAAATCATCTAAACACACAAAAAGATTCTTCTTATATATTAAAACAAATATTATGTCAGTAATACTATAAAAAATAAATTAAACATTAATTTGAAGGAATACATTAATAAGATGTCAATATTTAATAAAAATGACACATTTGGAGTGATATCAGTGAAAATGTTTGTCTAATTGAGGTGGGGTTGATTCCTACACTTCAAAAAAGAGTTGTGGTCCATTTTCAAAAAATATCAAAACAATCTAAATGTTTTTCCTTGGTTTTGAGTATGTAACATATTCTTTTACAAAAATTAATGTCTGTTTTAAACAATGAAACATTTGGAGTTATACCTGTCACACCATGCATTGGATTGAGGTACTACTGATTTCTACCTATTAAAAATTATATATGGATATCTTTCCTAAATTATAAAAACAATACGAATGTGTTTGATCAGATTTTAGTATGTTAGTTTTCATTTTTTTTACTGAAATGTAATTTCAAACTAGGATCAAACATTATGAGTCATACTGGTTAGATCATGATTCAATATGAGGTGATACTGCTTCATACATGTCACAAATGATTTATGAATCATTATAATAAATTATCAGGATAATTGGAGCATGTTTTATTGGTTTTCCGTGAATGAAATTTTTTGAAGTAAAATGTCAATTTTAAACTGATAACATACACTTTTATTCATACCAGTCACACCATGCATCAGATTGTGATTATCATGGCTTATTCACATAAAAAAATACCCATGTATTGATTTCATAATGTATTAAAACAATCCAAATTCATTTTTTTAGATTTTAGTATGAAACTTGTTTTTCTTACTGAAATAAATGTCTATTTTAAATAAAATGAGACACTTTGAGTCATTATATCTACATTATGCATCATATTAATGTGAGGCCAATTCTTATAAATTACAAATGACTAAAAGATCATTTTCCTGAAGTATCAAAACAATCCGAATGTGTTTTCTCAATTTTCATTATGTCACTTGTTGTTTTTACTTAAATCAATGTCAATTTTAAATAAAAAATGTCTTTTGAGTTATATGGGACACACCGTGCGTCATATTTAGGTGTGGATAATTCCTACATGTTAAAAATTATTAATATAACATTTTTATAAAAGAAATACAAATTTGTTTTCTTGGTTTTCCATAGGCTAGTTGTGTTATTTACTAAAATGTCATTTCAAATTAGAAACACACATTTTGAGTCATACCCGTCAGATCGTGCATCATATTGACATGAATCTTCTTTATACACATCAAAAATGACTTACGAATTGTTTTTCTTATATTATCAATTCAATCAGATTGTGTTTTCTTGGTTTTTAGTGAGTGACATATTTTTAACTAAAATGTCAATTTTATACTAATAATAGAAGCATTTATTCATATCCGTCACACCATGCATTAGATTGAGGAGTGGTTGACTCCTACCTCTCAAAAATGACTCCTGGATAATTTTAATAAATTATCAAAAAATTCCCAATGATGTTTCTTGGTTTTTACTATGCCACTTGTTTTTTTACATAAATTATTGTCAAGATTAAATAAAAATAGACACTTTGAGTTATACTCGACACACCATGCATCATATTGTGGTGTGTGTGATTCCTACCTGTCAAAAATTACTAATATATATTTTTCTTAAAGTATAAAAACAATCTGAATGTGTTTTCATGGTTTTCAGTATAGCAATTGTGTTTTTTTAGTAAAATGTTATTTCAAATTGGAATGGAACATTTTGAGAAATACATGTTGCATTGTGCATCAGTTTTACATGAAATAGCTTCATGCACATCAAAAATGACTTATGAATCGCTATCCTAAATTATCAAGACAGTAATAGAAAAAGTTTTCTATGTTTTTAGTGAGTTACACATTTTGAAAAAAAATGTCAATTTTAAATAGATAATAGACACTTTTATTAATACTGGTTAAACCATACATTAGATTAATATACGGTTGACTCATACACATCACAAATAACTCATGAATCATTATACTAAATTATTAAAACATTCAAAATTCTTTTTGTTGGTTTTCAATATGTCCCTTGTTTTTTTCACATAAATTAATGTAAATTTAATATATAAATACACACTTGAAGCTATACCAGACAGACCATGTGTTTTATTGAGGTGATGATGGTTAATAAATATCATAAATGACTAATAGATCAGTTTCCAAAAATATAAAAACATTCCAAATTTGTTGGCTAAGATCTATGTATTCTAATTGTGTTATTTTACTGAAATGTCATTTCAAATTCTGGTAACAAAATTTGGGTCATATTGGCCACATCGTATGTCATTTTGAGGTGAGACTACTTTATACACATCAAAAATGACTTATGAATCACCTTCTTAAATTATCAAGACAATCATAGAGTGTTTTCTTGGTTTTCAATTAGTGACATGTTTTGATCTAAAATGTTAATTTTAAACTGATAACGAATATTGATTGTTATTCTAGTCGCACCGTTTGTCATATTGAGGTGTGATTGATTCCAACTTGTGAAAAATGATTCATTGATGTTTTTTATAATGTATCAAAACAGTCTGAATGTGTTCTCTCATTTTTCACTATGTTTCTTTTTGTTTTTACACAATTTAATGTCAATGTAATATAAAAATACACACTTAAAGTCATATCAGCCACACCATGCATTGTATTAAAGTGAGGATGATACCTGAACATCAAAAATGACCAATGGATCCTTTACCTATAATATCAAAACAATATGAATGTGTCTGATTGTTTTTTTAGTATTTAACTTGTTCTTCTTTCTAAAAGTAATGTCAATTTTAAATAAAAAGACACACTTTGAGTGATACTGGTCACATGTTATTATTGATCAGTTTTGAGTTGGTCGGTTTCTCTGATACCAACTATGATGACCCATATATTTTATTCATAGATATAACATTTAGTATATTAATATTCCTTACATAACATTGTGATTCATCCAAGAATAGTTTAGTTCTAGTCCTTTTGGGAATAAGAAAACATAATGAACTAGTTTATAAGATTCTCTCATTACATTATTCATTACTAGAAACCTTCTTTGACATATCATTTCTAAAACTATTCTATATAAACTAACGATACGAAATATAAGAAAGGGTTATCATTGTAACAGCCCAAGATTTTATAAAAAAATATTCTTTTTAATTTTATTAATGTCTTGTGTTGTACACTACACCAAAAGGAGTTTGCACAACACACATCCTTGACTTGACTTGCATTACACGCAATCGCGACCTTCCTCGATAGTGTGTGTAGTACGCAATACCGAGTTTCACTAAACAACGATATGCTATAAAAATATTATTAAAACTAGCCGTTATGAATAGTAATAACCACTTTTTGAAATCCAGTAAATCTTATTTTTCAAAATGAACATTATTTTTGGATTCGGAGTATCTAATTTAGCCTAAGGTGAAATTTTGGTACTTTTCGGATAACTTTCATATTCTGATGAATAGTGAAAATTACTAAATTATAATTAAAAACAACTTTTTTAATCGAAATAATTAATAGTGATAAATCATTAATTTGAGTGGTTTTAAAGTATATTTAGAATATATTTTTACAATTTAATACAATGTTGGTCATTGGATGTAATTTCACATTTAAACTAGACATAAACAAGTGTCAATCTTTTGATAGATATTGTTTCTTAAAAACACGCTATTTGTTTTAACAGCGGGATTTAATTATAAAATTAATTAATGCAACTTTTATGTTATGAATTTGGTAAAATAGACTTCATTTTTGAATTCGGAATATGAAATATAGCTTGGGATGAAATTTTGGCATTGTTCTGAAAAACATCAATTTTTTATGAATAGTGAAACTACTAAGTGGTAGGTTAAAAACTGAATTTTGCATAAAACTTAATTTTACCGCTTCTGTGAATGGAATTTCGAAAATCCGAGAGACACGGTTAATATCAAGGACTAAAATGTGGTTCAATGAGATGAAAATAATTTTTTGGTGAATAGTAACTTTTTACTTTTTTACCACGGTTAATAGTAAATAAGGTAACTAAGGGTAAATATGATATTAATATTACCCTAAAACATGTCCTAATTCTATTGGACAAGTGTAATTCGACCAAAAACAATCTTAGGAATAAAATATGACCATTTAGGCCCACTTGGATTAGATTAGGACATTTATTATTAATTTATTTAAAGAAGGGTTAAAATAGTTAAAATCAATGTTTAATAAGTAAATCATTTTTAATATGGGGTTATACATAAGATAAATTAGACTATAAATATTCATTAGAAAGCTAAAAAGATTTCCTAAATGATGGTATTTTATTTGTAAATTTTAGACATCAAATAATATAATTAATTTATGACACAAAGATGATGCAGTAATTATCTTATTTATGAAATATTGACATAATTGATGTTATAAACACCAAAATAAATGTAATTTGAGAATTTTTATGAATTCCACTAATTTTATAGGTTACTATGATATATTAATGTTGATTTAATCAACTTGGTTCGAACATTTAATTCTTTTATGACTTTCACAAAAATCATATATCAAATAGTGTGAAAATTGACACAAAATAGTTTTTAAATCAAATATTATATTATTAATTGTTATTTTATTCCTAAAAATCTAAGGTTCGGCCAAATGACTTAGATAAGGATATATATATTAATAATAAACAATTTGGGGTTCGTTTGTCATTTTATAGTAAGTGTATTAACCATATAGTGAAAGAAAACAAAAAGACACGGTAAAAGTCAAATTATTTAACTTAGAGTTAAATCTAATTGATAAGGTTTAAAATAAGATCCAAACATGTCTAAATTTGATTGGTTGATGGTATTACAACCCTATCTCATCTAAGCTTCGAATATGAGTCATTTTTGGAAGTTTTTAAGTGGGGTTAGATTTATTATAAATTAATATTTTTAAGAATTCCTAAGGTGCCCCTCTCCTCCCCTATAAAAGGACACCTCCACCCCCTCCTCCTCACACCAATTTGAGCTCTCAAGCTCGGCCAACCCCTGCCAAAATCTCTTCTCCACTTCCCTAGAAACATCCTAGAGGTTCTGGTCTTCCTCAAAGACCAATTTTAGTGCCCTAAGAGGAGGTCTCAAAGAGGCGCTTCAAAGAAGAGGTAATTACCGTTACCAATTCTTTCATCTTTATTTCTTCTTCCACTTCTTCTTATTATGTTGTTTCATTGTGAAGTAATAACATCAGTATCACTCATATACGGATATGTTATTATAAGTATGAAACATCCTTATTTCACCATCTATCCATCCTACGGAAAAAGAAATCACCGCGCGTGCGTACGTACGGAATACCGTCTCCACGCCGTGGTGTAATCTATTTTCCACCACCACCTTACATGGATGGGTATAATGGTGTAAAGAATAACTATACATAGTTATTACAACATCATATTGATTCTGATATATTGTATAATCCACTCCAATTCAATTCAATATTTATAGAAATGATATCATCGCTCGTGCGTACGTACAGACTACCGTCTCCACGACGCGATGAGATTCATTCTCCATGTTAACCATTTAACAATGATTATAATGTATATATAAGAAATAATAATAAAATATATGACATTATAAAGCTACTGGATTTATGTATATATATACATATGTATGTCATCTACTTACTTCCATTTCAAGACAATAAGGAAAGGAAAATAGCGTTCATGCGTACGTACGGACTACCGTCTCCATGAACGGTGTTTTTCATTTTATTTATCTACCAATTATATATATATATACTGAATATATATGATATATAAATCATATTTTATATTCTGGAAGTAAGTAAATCATGATATAAGTAATAATGATTTCAAGAACAACAAGTCAAAACACCTACGATAAATGAAACGATTTTACCCAAAACGCTTCTTTAACATGGAATTTATAAAAGAACGGGTAATATAATGTCATAAGTGAACCATATATGATATCATAACAATGAATATGATTCTGTAATAAGTCAATAACATTATTTAAATCATTATACAGGAGGTTCAGACACTTACAAAGCAAGTCGGACCTAAGGTAAGGGAAATATCACAATCTCATTTTTATCCGAGATTGTTTATTCGTATGTATTTACTGGGGTGTATTTTATCATCCACATCCATGTTCCCTCAATATGTAATATTATTTCCATCCACCTACAATTGTTTAAATCCAATTTTACCCTTCTATGAGTTTTTAGTAAAGGATATGAAAGGAATCTTTTTTCGTTTTTCGTACGAGGTACTTTTTGACTTTTCCGACAAAAGTACGAAGAATGTTTTTTTTAACTTATACGGCACGAACGGATTTATACTGTTTTATAAAGCCTTATTTTCATGAAGCTTCCTCTAAAAGATTTCATGACTATTTTCAATAAAATCTCTTTCTTTTAAAATTGCATGATGGTTTGTGAAAAGAAATCGATTTTGAAGAAGAAAGGATATTTTCCTCAAGAATTCAATTCAAGTGTTTTATCAAAATTATTTTCCATATAAGATAATAAAGGGTTCTGTTTCTATCCATATTTTTACATTGATTTGACTATGTTGTGATGGAATTATGTTTATGAATTCCTTTATCTTATATGAATGGTTTTATGATGTCATGTTGTTTAAGAATCCCATTTTTATTACATGGGTTATGCAATGATGTATGATTTATGATTTTGTGGAACACATAAGAAAGGATTCATTAAGAGATGGGTGGGACCTATATCTCCCTCCAATGCATTGGGTAAAGATTTCATATCTCATGAGATAGACATGGCTGGAATGGTAGGTTATACCGGTTCAGTGAAACAGGACTGAAACGAGGATTACTCGATTCAGAAAGGGACTTTGTCCACTAAGATAGTCTTGGCAATGAGTCATGACTAACAAGAAATGATTTTCCATGATTATGTGTGTATTCCACAAAGTTTCATGTTTTAAGTTATGATTATTGGGATTTCATTTCACTACTATTATTTATCCCATGTTATGAAATTATGCTCTCTTTTGCAGGTTAAGATTTCCAAAAGTTATGTTCTTATGAATATGATGTAATTGATTTTTATTTTGTTTACCCTTACTGAGCATTTGAGCTCACCCTTTTATGTTTTCTTTTCCCCAGGATATAAAGAAAGGTTTTAGGTAAAAAAAAAGAAGATCTTTATGGGAGATGTTGAAGATCTTTCCCCACGATTAGAAGATTTTATTCCGAGTTTCCAAAGACACTAAACTATTACGATCCTTGTGTGTGTGTTTTTGTTATGTACTAAGTATTCCGCAAATGTAATGTAATGTCCACGTACGTCAAGATACGGGTCTCTACAGTTGGTATCAGAGCAAAGGTTTAGTCAACCTTTGGAAACTAGGATGCGATAACTTTAGTGAAATCCCTAGAGATATTTCTAAGGTATGTCTAGGGATGTCTCTAAGGTTAAGTATACGTATAGGTTATAGTCCTAGAATTGCGCTAACGATCTTCGAATTTAACCTAAGATGATAGATATTGAGGGTACTAACCCTTTATTATGTTGTTTTCCCTAGCATGATTTTTGCCTCTCACACTATTCTTTTGGGGTTTTAGACGATGGCTGGAACCCGAAGGAACCGTGTTAATACAGAATGTGATGGGCAATGCAATGATTGTTCCCCTGAGCAACCAAACGATATAGGAGCTGGAATGAAAAATCTTGTAGCCATGCTCACACAACTTTCTCAAGCTATGAATCATACAGGACTTTCAAACGAGCAAAGGAAGGAGCAACATTCTGTTGAATCCTTCATGAGGCAGCGTCCACCTTCTTTCAGTGGGTCTACTGATCCATTAGTTGCTGAACAATGGATCAGTACTACTGAAAAGATATTTTCAGTTCTTCAATGTTCTGAACATGATAAAGTCATATTAGCAGTATATCGTTTGGAAGGTGAAGCTGATCAATGGTGGAATCTTATCAAGAATACGAGGCCAAGGGATGAAATTGAGTCCATGGAATGGGACGAGTTCAAGAACTTGTTTTTCAGTAAGTACTTCCCTCGTATTCTTCGAACAAAGATGGAAAAGGAGTTTATTGAGCTGAAGCAGAAGGATGATGAATCTGTTGGTATATACGAAGCGAATTTTACAAGACTTGCAAGGTATGCATCTGGCATTATCATCCAACCTGAAAGTAAAGTTGATCGATTTTTCAGTGGCTTAAAACCAAGTCTTCGAAGGGAATTAGCTATAAGAGACTTCAGTAGCTATGAAGAAATTGTGTGTTGTGCTATCAAGGTAGAAATGGAAGTTGGTGTTACATATCCATCTCATGGTTTTGACAAGAAACGAAAGATGGAGTTCAAGGAGAAATCTCATAATAATGGTGAAAAGAAGATGAATGTTTCCTTATGCACAAAGTGTGGAAAGAAGCATGGTGGAGATTGTCTTAAAGGAACTAGAAAATGTTTTAAGTGTGGAAAAGAAGGTCATCGAGCAGCTGAGTGTCGAAGTAATGGAAAAAGGGTTTCTAATGATGTGAATAAAGCAAACACTGCAGAGAACGCACCACCAACACTTCAATGCTTCAAGTGCAAGAAAATGGGGCATTATGCAAATAATTGCCCTAATCCAAGGGTTAGTGATGATCAACATGAGCAACCACTGAAGGCAAAGGACAAAGGGAAGTCACATGCGATCACTATTGGCAATGTTGAATATGACAACGATGTGGTGGAATGATTAAGTGTTTATGTAATGGGATTCCAAAATAATGTTGTATCATTGAGTATTGCAATATTTATTGATGTGGTATTCAAAGTGATTGAGATATTTTTTGGAAATAAGATGATATGCGCATAATGAAGACGAGAAAATGAAATGTTTAATAGTATTCATGAGCTCATGATTGATATAAGGACTAAGTGATATCATGGTTTGAGTATATAGAATTTTGAGGATTTTGGTATGTGGAAAGTGTTAACTTTTAACTGCACTCATGTTTTCACTAAGGTATTCAAGAGAATACACGATTAAGGACTTTGAATGTTTGGAATGTGACCAACAAGACATATCTTATGATATATGGGGATCAACGATGGTATTAATTCTCTGGTAATCGTTTTCACTATGTTATGAGAGTGGACTGCAGTATTATGGATAAGCCTAAAGATTGAAATGGATTATGTTGGACATAAGTGATTATTGATAGAAGTTTTTTTTTCGATATTATTGATGGGATGTTATAGTAATGTAGTTTTAGAAAAAAGACAACCTGCAGGACGGGCGACAACCCATCACTTCAGACAAGGCTGTAGGAATCGAACCCACAACCGAAGTGCGACTGGCCTTTATCGCCTACCACTGACCTACAGGAAGTCCCTGTTTAGTAGAAACTAGTTTTATTATATTAAGCAGTATGATATATGAAGTATAAGTCCATTTTAGGAACCATATATGATTAATCTCACTATAGATCGATTTATGCATATAATTTTTGCTAACCTTTTGTTTGAGACAGATGGAATGACCCGTCATTCTATCACATGATCTGCTAACACTTCACGAATAACAAATTCAACTTCATTTATTAAAGAGATGAAGTGGAAATTGTTAAAGGCACGAACAACAGTGAGATTGTACCAAAATAAAGTAAGTATTTATTCTAATTCAAATTCTTTAACTTTAGGGAAATGATCTTGAAAACCAAAAATGTTGTCCTAGTTCTCTTATACCTGATGAATCAGATGGTACCTTAGATCGTCACAAATTTATGGATTTGTGATTACTGGATTTTCCATAGCCATGTTCTCTACCACTCTCCATCAGAACATGATGGTTAGATTTCTCTTCCATATCCATATTTTCACCTATGTGGAAACCCAGTGATTAGTTTATTTGGGTAATCGTTACATTTCATACTTTAGTTTTTAAAGCCAAGTTTTGGTATTCCCGTTTATGATGTGGGTTTCTATTAAAGAAACTTTCAAATAGTAAACCATTTATAACCCCAACGAATTTCGAGGGCGAAATTCATTTTAAGGGGGGTAGAATGTAACAGCCCAAGATTTTATAAAAAAATATTCTTTTTAATTTTATTAATGTCTTGTGTTGTACACTACACCAAAAGGAGCTTGCACAACACACATCCTTGACTTGACTTGCATTACACGCAATCGCGACCTTCCTCGATAGTGTGTGTAGTACGCAATACGGAGTTTCACTAAACAACGATATGCTATAAAAATATTATTAAAACTAGCCGTTATGAATAGTAATAACCACTTTTTGAAATCCAGTAAATCTTATTTTTCAAAATGAACATTATTTTTGGATTCGGAGTATCTAATTTAGCCTAAGGTGAAGTTTTGGTACTTTTCGGATAACTTTCATATTCTAATGAATAGTGAAAATTACTAAATTATAATTAAAAACAACTTTTTTAATCGAAATAATTAATAGTGATAAATCATTAATTTGAGTGGTTTTAAAGTATATTTAGAATATATTTTTACAATTTAATACAATGTTGGTCATTGGATGTAATTTCACATTTAAACTAGACATAAACAAGTGTCAATCTTTTGATAGATATTGTTTCTTAAAAACACGCTATTTGTTTTAACAGCGGGATTTAATTATAAAATTAATTAATGCAACTTTTATGTTATGAATTTGGTAAAATAGACTTCATTTTTGAATTCGGAATATGAAATATAGCTTGGGATGAAATTTTGGCATTGTTCTGAAAAACATCAATTTTTTATGAATAGTGAAACTACTAAGTGGTAGGTTAAAAACTGAATTTTGCATAAAACTTAATTTTACCGCTTCTGTGAATGGAATTTCGAAAATCCGAGAGACACGGTTAATATCAAGGACTAAAATGTGGTTCAATGAGATGAAAATAATTTTTTGGTGAATAGTAACTTTTTACTTTTTTACCACGGTTAATAGTAAATAAGGTAACTAAGGGTAAATATGATATTAATATTACCCTAACACATGTCCTAATTCTATTGGACAAGTGTAATTCGACCAAAAACAATCTTAGGAATAAAATATGACCATTCAGGCCCACTTGGATTAGATTAGGACATTTATTATTAATTTATTTAAAGAAGGGTTAAAATAGTTAAAATCAAAGTTTAATAAGTAAATCATTTTTAATATGGGGTTATACATAAGATAAATTAGACTATAAATATTCATTAGAAAGCTAAAAATATTTCCTAAATGATGGTATTTTATTTGTAAATTTTAGACATCAAATAATATAATTAATTTATGACACAAAGATGATGCAGTAATTATCTTATTTATGAAATATTGACATAATTGATGTTATAAACACCAAAATAAATGTAATTTGAGAATTTTTATGAATTCCACTAATTTTATAGGTTACTATGATATGTTAATGTTGATTTAATCAACTTGGTTCGAACATTTAATTCTGTTATGACTTTCACAAAAATCATATATCAAATAGTGTCAAAATTGACACAAAATAGTTTTTAAATCAAATATTATATTATTAATTGTTATTTTATTCCTAAAAATCTAAGGTTCGGCCAAATGACTTAGATAAGGATATATATATTAATAATAAACAATTTGGGGTTCGTTTGTCATGTTATAGTAAGTGTATTAACCATATAGTGAAAGAAAACAAAATAACACGGTAAAAGTCAAATTATTTAACTTAGAGTTAAATCTAATTGATAAGGTTTAAAATAAGATCCAAACATGTCTAAATTTGATTGGTTGATGAGATTACAACCCTATCTCATCTAATCTTCGAATATGAGTCATTTTTGGAAGTTTTTAAGTGGGGTTAGATTTATTATAAATTAATATTTTTAAGAATTCCTAAGGTGCCCCTCTCCTCCCCTATAAAAGGACACCTCCACCCCCTCCTCCTCACACCAATTTGAGCTCTCAAGCTCGGCCAACCCCTGCCAAAATCTCTTCTCCACTTCCCTAGAAACATCCTAGAGGTTCTGGTCTTCCTCAAAGACCAATTTTAGTTCCCTAAGAGGAGGTCTCAAAGAGGCGCTTCAAAGAAGAGGTAATTACCGTTACCAATTCTTTCATCTTTATTTCTTCTTCCACTTCTTCTTATTATGTTGTTTCATTGTGAAGTAATAACATCAGTATCACTCATATACTGATATGTTATTATAAGTATGAAACATCCTTATTTCACCATCTATCCATCCTACGGAAAAAGAAATCACCGCGCGTGCGTACGTACGGAATACCGTCTCCACGCCGTGGTGTAATCTATTTTCCACCACCACCTTACATGGATGGGTATAATGGTGTAAAGAATAACTATACATAGTTATTACAACATCATATTGATTCTGATATATTGTATAATCCACTCCAATTCAATTCAATATTTATAGAAATGATATCATCGCTCGTGCGTACGTACAGACTACCGTCTCCACGACGCGATGAGATTCATTCTCCATGTTAACCATTTAACAATGATTATAATGTATATATAAGAAATAATAATAAAATATATGACATTATAAAGCTACTGGATTTATGTATATATATACATATGTATGTCATCTACTTACTTCCATTTCAAGACAATAAGGAAAGGAAAACAGCGTTCATGCGTACGTACGGACTACCGTCTCCATGAACGGTGTTTTTCATTTTATTTATCTACCAATTATATATATATATATACTGAATATATATGATATATAAATCATATTTTATATTCTGGAAGTAAGTAAATCATGATATAAGTAATAATGATTTCAAGAACAACAAGTCAAAACACCTACGATAAATGAAACGATTTTACCCAAAACGCTTCTTTAACATGGAATTTATAAAAGAACGGGTAATATAATGTCATAAGTGAACCATATATGATATCATAACAATGAATATGATTCTGTAATAAGTCAATAACATTATTTAAATCATTATACAGGAGGTTCGGACACTTACAAAGCAAGTCGGACCTAAGGTAAGGGAAATATCACAATCTCATTTTTATCCGAGATTGTTTATTCGTATGTATTTACTGGGGTGTATTTTATCATCCACATCCATGTTCCCTCAATATGTAATATTATTTCCATCCACCTACAATTGTTTAAATCCAATTTTACCCTTCTATGAGTTTTTAGTAAAGGATACGAAAGGAATCTTTTTTCGTTTTTCGTAAGAGGTACTTTTTGACTTTTCCGACAAAAGTACGAAGAATGTTTTTTTAACTTATACGGCACGAACGGATTTATACTGTTTTATAAAGCCTTATTTTCATGAAGCTTCCTCTAAAAGATTTCATGACTATTTTCAATAAAATCTCTTTCTTTTAAAATTGCATGATGGTTTGTGAAAAGAAATCGATTTTGAAGAAGAAAGGATATTTTCCTCAAGAATTCAATTCAAGTGTTTTATCAAAATTATTTTCCATATAAGATAATAAAGGGTTCTGTTTCTATCCATATTTTTACATTGATTTGACTATGTTGTGATGGAATTATGTTTATGAATTCCTTTATCTTATATGAATGGTTTTATGATGTCATGTTGTTTAAGAATCCCATTTTTATTACATGGGTTATGCAATGATGTATGATTTATGATTTTGTGGCACACATAAGAAAGGATTCATTAAGAGATGGGTGGGACCTATATCTCCCTCCAATGCATTGGGTAAAGATTTCATATCTCATGAGATAGACATGGCTGGAATGGTAGGTTATACCGGTTCAGTGAAACAGGACTGAAACGAGGATTACTCGATTCAGAAAGGGACTTTGTCCACTAAGATAGTCTTGGCAATGAGTCATGACTAACAAGAAATGATTTTCCATGATTATGTGTGTATGCCACAAAGTTTCATGTTTTAAGTTATGATTATTGGGATTTCATTTCACTACTATTATTTATCCCATGTTATGAAATTATGCTCTCTTTTGCAGGTTACGATTTCCAAAAGTTATGTTCTTATGAATATGATGTAATTGATTTTTATTTTGTTTACCCTTACTGAGCATTTGAGCTCACCCTTTTATGTTTTCTTTTCCCCAGGATATAAAGAAAGGTTTTAGGTAAAAAAAAAGAAGATCTTTATGGGAGATGTTGAAGATCTTTCCCCACGATTAGAAGATTTTATTCCGAGTTTCCAAAGACACTAAACTATTACGATCCTTGTGTGTGTGTTTTTGTTATGTACTAAGTATTCCGCAAATGTAATGTAATGTCCACGTACGTCAAGATACGGGTCTCTACAATCATTGATTCTCAATAAGTGTTAACTGGGGAGATATAAATGATTAAATAAGGATTACATGAGCATAAAGATGATACAATGATTTCCATTTTCTTTCATTGATGAAATGGAAACACTACATTTTCAAAAATTTTCACATTCCATGATGTTACCTCCACTACCTTTGATGGAATGTGATAAATTCCGACAATGAAGGGGTGACTAGGTTCTAAGGGAGAATAAGTCTATGGAATACATTATCTTCATTAGTAGTCAATAATTTAATTTAGATTAAGTTAATGTAGTATATAATAGAAAATATTATTGGGGGAAACATAGTATATTTAAAAAAATCCATTCTGATTAAATTTTGAGTTCAAGCCTCAATGTCCAATCTATCATGAGCATGAGCATCATTGAACAACTTCACCAACTCATACAAAGAAATAAAACGTTATAAGAACACAATTATTATGTGGGTAATCCTAATAAGAAGTATATTAAACATAAATATGAAACAATACACTAATTCTATGGAAGTCACGTCATTATCCTATTTGTGAACTTTAATCTGTCATGTATGTTGATCATTCGATTCTGAGCACATCTTTATCATCTTGTGAATACGTGTCTTTTTGATAGTCAGAGTAATACTTGAAAAATATAAATACTCAAAGGATAAATAAATATTTCATGTGAAGTAGTAATTATCTTCAAAAATACCTCTTCATGGATTCTAGTTTGTTCATGTAACATGATATCTCTCATAAAATTATAAAAATAATAACCTAAATCTTTTCCATTTGTTTGTTTAAGATAATTTAGAAATATTGTGAATAATAATTATTTTAATTTTATACATGTTTTAAAAGTGAAGCCTTATTATATATACCCTGATACTTTTCTAGTCATATAACTTGTCTTCTTCCTTATACATTCCCCTGACATCATTCCATGGTTTTCATGATATTGATGCACTTTCAAATAATAACATAATCCTCATTAAAATATAATTTCCATTATATAATTTGAGGTTTAGTTCTAAAAATTTGGATGTACTTTATTTAAAATTGAAATAATTCATCATGTTTGGATGGTTTATTGGATATCCAGGTGCTAAATCCAGAAAATAAATCTTTTTAGTATCCAAATATACTAAAATGAGTGTCCAATGCTTCTTGAAAACAAAAAATTGAATAAAAAATAAATGAAATGAAAATATATTCTATATGATTAAATTTTAGAGTTTTATCCCTGTATAGTTAGTGTTAAATAGAGTCTATCATATGAAATTTTTCATTTAAATTATTTTATCTATCCTTCCACTATTTCATCCCCTTTTAGGTTCCATTTCCATTTGTTCTATAGAGGATATGTGAGGAATAATGTCTCCCAAGTTTTTTCAACGGAAAATAACTTCAATTAATTTTCATATATACACATACCAATAATAGGAAAAATATTTAGTCATCATTACACAGTATATCAGCTTTTGAAAATTCAAATCTTGAAAACATACCACGTGTATAAATTTACAACTGATCCATCTTGCCAATCATAGTCGAATATTTCACTTACACTCTCTACACAAATGAAGTCTTAATCATTCTCTATGTACATATTTTCTTCAAAATAAACTATGTGAATTACAAATATATATTAAATTTGTATCCACATGAACCATAAATGAGAGTAAATGTGAATATTCGAACAGTTGGGGTAATGGTGCTTTATGAAGATATTTTAGATCGATCGGTTGACCATTTCGATGGTTTTGAGGTGGTATATCATTTCATACACTTATCCTTGTCCATATATAATAGAATTCATCAGTTTTAACCTTTTTTATTAATTTGTAAATGTTTATCTTGAATATTAAATTATAAGTGAATATTTCTTAATCGATATATTTTTCACTAGATTTGATGGACATGTAGTTAATGTTCCAACAATTGTTTTGGCCATAATAATATCTTCTTCTTGAATTGGTGTAGGTAGTTCAATGCTCGGCTCATATACTATGCTAATCGAAACTCACACAAGACCTGTTGGAAGCAGTTTGTTGTGTAGCATGTTGTTTTGGATATTGAACATTATATCCCTCAATAAAATACCATGGGTGGGTATTGATAGATATAAATCATATTCATTATCACCCTGTAGAATATTAGTACAAGAAATGTATCAGTGACTGTCTGGTTAAAATTTCAAAGAAACATTTGTTAGAATGTAGAGTACCTCATCTAAGATATATATTAGAGGAGAATGGTTTTTCTCATTACTGGTGGGGGTGAGGCAGGATCTTTATGTGGTGGTTGTTCTTCAGTTTCTTCTTTCCTTTTCCCACCCCCATTAAATTTTTAATCATTTCTCTCTTGCATTGGAATTATTCTTCAAGGGTAGAAATTATTTCTCTAATATGTTTTATTAATTACATTTGATCCTCCTATTGTTTTTTTTTTTCAAGATATTTTGGGGTGTCACCCCGAAACTCTCACCTCTAAGATGGTCATACTGTTCTGGATGCATCATGTCCACCGATAGTATGTCTTCATCTGCTATAGGTAATGTTGATTCCTATTCCTATGTCAGATAGATAATATAGTAAAATATGTTATCATTGTTATGTAATTGTGATTTAATTCAAAACAAATTTTTATTGTGTATTACATACACTTCTTTCCCAAAAAGAAATTATGTTTTCATCTATTAGTATAACGTTATTATTTACACGTACCTCCTTCTATAGCATATGGTGTGGGATGGAAGTGAATTTGGATTTGGAGTCATAAATCTTCATATAACTAGAGTAACATAATTAAAAAGTTGTCTCATTTCACAAAAATGTATTACAATAGATTTAAAATATATACCATTTTTTTTTCAAATGAATTGCACCCCATCCTATACGATTGGAGTATGCTAGCTTTTCCTTGTATTCCATATTTCCAAAACTCTACTATTTTTTCATAAGTAAAAAATTTTCAATCAAAGTGATCAATATAGGTATTGTCAAATAACATATTAGTATCCACAACGTACCTAAAAATTCACATTTTTACAACAACCTGTAAATGCATCCCACACTTCATGGGTTATCAATTGTGCCTAAATAAGTGGTGGATGAGGTTTTATTTTCCCTTAAATATCCTTAAGGTGATATCTTGATAGATTAGTTTAAAAATCCCTTGTGAATCATTCTAGAAAGAATTAATATATATTTATTGTGGGATACATCTACTCTAAATGTACTCTAAAAATGATGATGAATACTGATTGAATATTTCATTGTTAAATTTTATATAAAAATAAATAAATGATATCATAATGTTATGGTAATATCTTCCCACATTAGTGTCTTAATCTGGGACACAACATAGTGCCTCAAATCTCCATAAATCAATATTTATTATTGTGTGATGTTTTTAATTTAACTACTAAACATGGCCTTGTTGGGGTTAACATGTAGCCCCGTGCATTCCACCCAACCTCGTATTTAATGCCTTTGGCTTTGTCCTTGATGATTATTGATAACACTAACAAACTTAGATGCTCGTATTTGTTCTCTATCACTGGTCCAAATTCTCTTACAATTTTCCCCAAAATCACCATCGTCAATATGTTCCTCTAGAGTGGTAGCATCGTCATATATAAATGGTAATTTTACCTCTAAATGTAAAGTAGCATCAGGTTTAGAATTCTGTTTTTCCATAAGAATTGGTGTATCAACACGTGTAAATGGTCATTCCTATGCATTGCGGGTAGTATTAGGTTAGGATTACAATTTTTCTTCAGCATTAGGAGAACTAAAACATGAATAATTAAATATCTACATATATGGTTTAACATTTCAATAATAGTACATAAATGCAACTGCAAACATATAATGAAATGAGGTAACATGATGTATATTATTAAATAATGTGACCTCATTATTGAAATCTATTTTTTAAAGGCTGATGTGATTTGACCACTCTATTGATGATCCAAATCCCTTTATTGTGGTCTCCTCTAACATAAAAAACATCATCTACATTGGGACCATATAGAAATGATTGTGTTGTCCTAATGAAAGGGTCATCCTCGGTTTAATTTTTTTGACCCCTTAGTGGTTTTGGTCAATAAAAAAACAATTAACCACTTTCAATTTATGGGATCTTGAACATAAAATACATAAACTATCTATGATTCCATTATAAATGGTTCTTCATTGTACCCTTCCTTACTAAAATCAACTTTCCCGAATCCCAACTCATCTATTTTAATAGTACTCATTTTATTAACCCATTTAGATTGAAAATCAACACTTGAATGTTGTATAATCCATCTCCAATATTTTATTGATGATTCCAAAGTTTGGACTATTCATGATAGTTGTATTTCTATCCGTAGTACCAAAAACATGCATCACTTCAACCACAACTGTAACAGCACTATTTTTCCTGGTACTGTCTTTATCATGTTCATTTGTATTGAATGTATAACCATTAATTACATAACCATTATAAGATAAAAATACACAAATGGCCCTCCGTCTAGACAGACAAGTCATTAAGAAATTGAATCTATATTTGTTTCATAATCCTTAAAATATGCTCCTAAAACCATCCTATAAACAATTGATCATGTGTATTTTATATCCATCTTTCAGCCCTTAATAGATTCAAATGACTAAGATTTTTTTTTGTGGGTTTCATCATACCGGTAAACCTCTAAATTTTTATCTAAACTATAATCTTGGGCCCACTCTTGATTTGTAATATTGATTGTCACAACATCTCTTCTAGAAATTCTCTTAAACCTGAAAGCCTCCCAATGTAAAGAGATTTTGTTAGACTAATTCTTTCCACACCAGATAGGTATTTGGTACAGAATTCAATAGCTTCCTCAACAATATATCACTCCAAATACAACCCTCTAGACGACATTGATTTTTAATATATCCTTTCAAAATCATCATATACTCTTCAATGGGGTACATCAATCTATAGTGTATAAGACCACATAGTCGAATCTCTCTGGCCATATGAACCATCAAATGAACCATCATATCAAATAATGTTTGTGGGGAAAACATTTTCAATTATCATAATATGATATAAATTTATCTTTCCATATTTGGAAATTATTTCTAGATCTATAACTTTGTTTTGTATAGCGTGGAATAATAAATATAGCTTCATTAATGTATGATATACATTCTTGGGAAAAAATGTAAATCTATCGGAATTAGATCTTGCATCAAAACATAGAATTATTATAATTTTAGACCCTTTAACATTAAATTGTTAGTTAAAATAATGTTCTTAATATGTAGTGAATACAACTTCGGAAGCTTTATGTCCATAAAGAAGATTCCAAAATAATATCTCTCCTACCTAGAAAGGGAGTAAGTATCTAGGGGAATAAAAGTTCATGTTTTTCACCCTCCACTGGCATCAACTCTTCTTGTATTCCATTATGAACAATTTATAACTTATACTTAATTCCATCCATTATTTTTCCAATATCATTTAGCAAAGTTCAAATGAGACTATCACATACATTTTTTTCAAAATCCATAACATCAAGAAAATTTATGATGTACAGACAACTATAGTATGGTAATTAAAAAAAATTAGTCTCTTTTTTCAACTGGATTTCGTAGAGTTTTCAAAAATGTTTTAACAAAAGCAGTGTCCGAATATATAACTTTCTCAGTCAATTAATCATATATTGGTCGACATGTTGTTGTAAGGTCGTTGGAAATTCCATCAGATGATGTTGTATAAGATCTCTACTTATGTTTATGGGGTAGAAATATGTGATGTGCTAGAAACACCATTTTCGATGAATGTTCCAACGTAATTGATAGAATATCTTTTCTTTCACATGAGACACCTTTTATTTAATTTAATTTTATATCCTGAAAATTTTCTATAAGTAGTAAAGCTGTTTATCATCCCGTACAACATGGCTCTTAATGTGAAATCATTATTTTTGTAGGCATCATACAACGTCACAACTGAATCCCGTGATAATTTTAAATCCTTGGTCAATGGATCTAAATAAACATCAATATCAATAATCAGTTGATTGGGTCCTCATATAAGCATATATAACTTGATTTATTTTCATTTCATGAATAACCAATATGGAATGTTATAATTTACCAACATAACCATCCATGTACTATGAGTGCTGCTTTGAAAACCAAAAGGATTCAATCCATTTGCAGATAAAACAAGATGAAGTTTTCTAGGCTCATTTCCAAATTCAGTATACTCAGGATAAATTCTCTTTCACTGAGTCGATTCTGTCGGGTTACATACTTTCCCATCATTATTTATTGTATATGTATGCCATGTCAATTGCCCTGCAGTCTCCTCACTTCCATATAGGTGCCTAAACCTTGGAATGATTAGAACGTACCATATAAATTCCATAGGTCTGGATTCATCATTATTTTATATATAAGTTCCACACATTGTCAATTATATAATTGTTTTTTGGTCTTTGAAAAAATAATATACAGTCATTCGGGCACGCATGTATTCTGTCATATATCACACCTTCATGCATAGCATTTGATTGGCGTTGTATGTTCGGTGTATTCTCTCATTATCTTCTAGGATAATTTCATTCAAGGGATAAATTAGTTCTATAATACTTTCATCACCCCATCCATTTCCTTATTTCAAATTATAAAACTTTAGTATGGATGAAAATGTTGTATTTTTAGTGCCACCAGAATACAATGACTACTTTTTTCAACTCTTTATCTTCTCAAACAATTTTCGGAAATCAGAAAGTTCATCTTAAAATGTTCCTTTCATTTCCTCCATACAATTTTCATCATTATTGACATCTATAATCACATCCTCGGTAAGGACTTCTTTATTGTACACACTTGTAATCATTTCATATGATCTATAAAATGTAGTGTTATCCCAAACACTAGCTACATTCACTTTTTCCCCATTTTTATTCCAACATTTACAACTTTTATATATTCTGTGATAGATCAAGTGTTATTCCAACTCCTCTAGACAAACTTTTCTTGAATAACAACAATGTAAACATGGAAAATAGATTTAATAATGGTTGTATGCATGATATTTTGAAAACATCAAGAACTATTTCACTCTATATTCATACCCTTTTGTCAAACGATTGGCATCCATCCATTCCTTTTTTATATCCATCATATTTGATTTGATAATATTAATATTTAACAAAATAAATACACAAAAGGTTTCTTTCGGATAAGGGTAACTCAACATTTGAATGATAGTTATTTTATCATTTTTTTACCTAGGACTAATCCCTATAGAATATAACACTAAATTCCATTGAAAACTACTTATAAAATCACTGCTAAAATCCCTTTAAAACCCCAATAATTTACACAAATTACAATTTAAAATTACACACCATTTTTAAAATGAAACCAGTATTAAATAAACTTTCATGACAATCACATCCCTTTATGAAAGTCAATCGGGTGAGTTGAAAAACACATGGTATGTGACCTATGTCCATGCCCAGTGATTAAATCATTTTAAATATATTTAAAATCAAATAGGGTATGATGAAAAAAAAGAATTTTTATAAAACATTTCAAAATAATTGAATCATTTAAAAAGAGACACTTAAGAATTTTCAAACAGACATAAATCCCAAGAGAGGATCTTTATAAAGGATATATGAATAAAAAATAACCAAAATTTTATAAAATATAAAGCTATAAACTGATTGTCATGTATCTCATGAATAAATAGTATGAATCTTATAGTTTACTCCAATAACACTACAGAGGAGTGAATAAGTGATAGATAAAGACTTAAGTGTCACTTAGCCATGATACATTTGAAAAAAAATTCATATCTATTCAAAGTGGGAAATCATATTCCTGATGATTCTAGAATCATGTACTACTTAAGCATGATCCTTCCAATATAGTACATTATAAAAACATTTCCCTTCTCAAGGGTATACATTAGGTCAATATTAATGTACTATAGGTACTCAAACCTTCTCCAATACCAATGGTTCATTTTGTTTTGTGATTAAATATATTTCAAATAATTTTTTACGGTATTCAAAAAAAATATCTCACCCTAATGATAATACAAATAAAGCCTCATAGAAATAACCACTATTTCCAAATCTAGGAGAGGATTTGGGAAGTTTCTCTTATTTTCCCTTAACTGTTTGGACACATAAGAAACCACATGACCATCATGGACTAGAAATTTTCAAATCCTAACTCTTAATACATCACAATATAAGTGATACTCATTACCCATCTCATTTATGTATAGATTGGTATTTTCATAAATATCCAATTAATACCTTATAAGGATCTATCATGAATATCAAAGAAAAGGAACCATACAAAATTCTTGGTTAAATCCTTCTTACTGCTTCCAGTTAAGAAGAATCTTGGTTGGACCTTTGGTAATAACTAGAAATTTCCAAAATGATTTGGATCCCACAAACATTATTTGGCATCTATAAATAAACTATAACATCAAACTTATTTGGTTATTAAAAAATTATTTACTATAATATCATTTTCTACATGAAATGTAAATTATAAATCCAAAACATACACTTTGATATCATGGAATATAGTTGATTCTCCCAACGTTTTCTCAAAATTATCTCTAGATAAAGTGCATGTTCCCCCCTCGACTTGGAATATATGATGATATGATTGAAAAAAATGGCTACAAAATTATTTAAATATGGATGGAAGACAAAATTCATCTCATCCATGAACACTACCATTTTATTTTTCATAATAAAGTATATCACAAGATACCCATAACATACATACATGCTCCTAAAGATAGTATATTGTATATATAAGCACCACACTATAAAACAACGATAACATGATATCAAATTGATCTTAGAGAACACATTAGCGCCTCTAAGTTGATCAAATAGTCCATCGATATGTAGAAGTGGATATAAATTCATTTATATCACTAATCACAACCTTTACTAGTCTGCACATATTCTCAATGATCCCTTTTAAATTTTTTTTTGTAAAAACTATGGCACTCTAAGGAGACATAATCATTCATATGAACCCCATTACCTCTAAGTTGTTTCAATGATCCTTATTCCATCAAATCTCTACAAGATCCATCTTATAATTTTTTTATTAATAAAAGTATATCAATCTAAAATTTACTTATGTAGTCCATTTTCAATGGAATGAAAAATCAATCAAATGTGATGAAATATCGGATAGAAATATAACATTGTGGAAATAATGATTCAATGTAAAAAAATTAAGGAGTCAATAATGATATTCCTAAAAATTATAAAAATATATTTAATACCAATATAATTTCAATCCAAAAAACATTTGTCTTTTATCTAATTTATTTAGAGGATCTATAGAGTTGATCCTAGGTATCCTAAATCCACACCCTAAACATCATTGACTATATACATATTATAAGGTACCAAGTTATAATCCTGAATATTCATTGATTATTATCTCATTATTGAAAATAGTTATCTAATGGTCCAATACCCACATCAATATGATGATCAAAAATAACACTACACATGAAATTCATCAAATATGGTGATTTGGAACATACATATTCTAGCCCTATAAGCTTATAAATATCCTCGATTATAAATAGAAATGTTACATACATGCAATTGATCATGTAAAATTGTACAATGAGAAAATATAAAGTAAATACTAAGTATATTACATGAATACTAATAATGGTATCACTTGGGGAGTTGGGTTCATGGTGGAGGTGGGTTTTCAGTGGAGAAGGGAATTACAGCAGAGGTGGGGTACGTATAGGAAGTGGGTTTGCTACAATGGAAGGGTTTTGGGAAGATGTGGGGTTTGGAATGCAGTGGTGGTAGGTTCTTAGTCGATGGGGTTTAGTGGAAGAGGCGATTTTCACAGTGGAGGATGGATTCACGGTGGCAGAGGAGGACTTTACTGTGGTAGAGGATAGATTTTTTGTGGAAGAGGAGGTGGAGGAGGAGTCAAGGGTAGTGGAGGAAGTGGGGAGGGGGAGTTGACAGTGGGGTTCTTCTTTCATGAGAGCTTGAGGCATGAAAGAGAAGAATGAAACTAGTAGGGTTTATTATAAAAAGTGGGCAATCCTTTTATCAGCACTTGTTAAAATAATTTGATAAAGGTATGTTTTATTTGTGCTAATAGAGAAGGAGTTGATAATACATGTTTTTATCAATGATTTTTTACCAATAATAAATATAGGCCTTTATCTATGCTAAAAAAGCACTAATAAATTATGTATTTATCAGTGATTAAATCTTATCTTTGATAAAGGCATGTCTTTATCAGTGCTAAAAAAGAACTTATAAAACTGTAATGATAAAAAAATATTAATTTATTATATATATTTATAAAATTATATGTGTAATAAATCTATATTTATTTATTTATCGACTTGAAAGATGGGCGGCCTATGAGTATCATCTCTTCCTGATCCAGATTAGGGATTGGTAGTGCTTTCCTCTATTATTGCGGCGATGGTAGAAGCATTCCTTATGCCAGGTCGGTTCAATTGTCACAAATTCATTGTAGTTGACTCTTGTGCTATGTCTCATCCTGGAATTCGACCGGGATTCCTTAAGGGGGAAAATATGAATGCATTGTCTCTTCAAGGATATGATCACTATGAAACCACGATCTTATCTAGACATGGACAATGTCATCCAAAGATTGGAGCAGGTAATTCAAAAAAGAGCCTAAAAAATAGAGTGTCAATCACACTGGCATCTTTCAGCGTAGTGCTATGTGAAGGATCTTCTGCCTATACCACCTCTGGAAATGAAGAGTCTATAAATATTATTTTCAAATGAGGTAACTCGTCTATTATTCATGCTAATATAGATCTTATTATTAATATATTTTTGACTTGTGAGTTTTTGATTGTTGTTAAAATGATGCTTCCTTCAGGGACTAAACTGTGTTCTTATGAGAACCTAGTTCGAAAGATATTTAGTGTTTGGGGTTTCAATGAATGGAAATGTGTTCTAGTTTAATAAAGATATTTTGAAATTTAATTCCTATCAGAGGACATAAAATAGAAGTAATTGGAATTTTTTTTGATCTCACTCTAGACAAGTATGCTATTATATCAAGATTCACATCCTAGTTTCAACCCTTTTGTTATCCAAAACACAATGACCCAGGTGTGGGTTAGAATTTATGAGCTAAACTGGATTTCATGGCACCATCATATTATTTTTTACATTTCCTTAATAATAGTAACTCCCATAAAATTGGATATCAAAACATAAGGATCACGGTATGGTAAATTTTCATGGTTTCTAGTTGAGGTGGACCATAGTCCTACCCCAGTAAAAATATGTGACATAATAAACTATGGATTATAGCTTTGATCTAACTGTCAGATATGAGAATTTTAATCTATTTTTTATTGGTTACAAGACTATTGGGCATACAAAATAGTGTTTTAGGAAGGATAAATACTTTTATTTTTATAAATTGAAAGGGCATTCTCGTTCTGGTTATTGAAAAAAGGAATTATCCAAGGCTGGAATTAATCTAAATGTTGGCGTTGACACTGCTCTCCCAATGGGCCCTATGAAGATTGTAAAGATGATCCCTCCTGATAAAGAATATATATAAGTGGTTAAAGATGACATTGTTTTAGGCCCTGATGTGTAGGATAAATGTAAAACAAGGGCTGATATGGCCACTATAGACTCTATGCATTTTGAAGAGGATAATACCATCCCTAAACCAAATGGTAATAAACTGGTAAATTCTGTGGGTGAGAAAATTCTTATTTCTGATAAAGATATGATCATGTGATTTAATTCTATTGTTCCTCACAAACCCAAATAGGGATTTGTGGCTCTAAAAACTATTGGAGTGGAGGATGAATACCTACATATAATTTAAAAGGCTAACTGTAGGGTCCCAAAAAATCCTCAATGGGAAAAAAATACTCCTACAAATTTGATAAGGGAAAGATAAACATGTTGGGTAAAAAATTAGAGGGAAATATTGAAGGATTCCTGTTTGGAAAAGGACCCAAGGTGGTCAGCATACTGGTGACCAGGAAAGTTCCACGGAAGGTAAAAACTGCAAACCAAAGTGGTGTGCAGATAGCCTATGAATCATTGGACCATGAGGCAATGGACAAGGAGTTAAGCCATTGCAAATGTTGTTGTTAGTAGAATCATGGAAGTGAAATTTAACCCAAAAATTGCTACTCCCAAAAATCTCTGCATTTGAAAAAAATGATGGGAAAATAATCCCCCACAAACCATCACTACAAACCATGTGGTTTTTGTACAAGGCGAGGCTAACGGTATCCCAAAAACTGCATCATTTGTTGAATTGAGGATATGATTTCTACTATTGAGAACTACAACCCCATGAACTCCAGTTTTCTGAGTCATCTGCGAGCCAGTTAAATCATTTATGGGCATCCAAAAAAGGTGTTGTGTTCCAATAGATACAGATTCCCCGAAAAACTAAAAAAGGACCACCTTGAGCGATGAAGAGATATATATGGAGGGAGATAGAGAGACAGATGCACGAATGGAGGCTTGAGACTTCGAGAATTTGTACATAAGTTTTTTAAGGAAAATGATTGATGAAGTAAAGTGACCAACTTTATCACAGGTGTAAACCAACCACTAACCATAAAATAAGGAAATTTAATAATAATAAACTAGCTGATAACCCAATTGGAAAACATCACACCATAGTCCCTTCATGGACAAACATCCTATGAACCATAGGCCCAGTTCCCTTATTTCACCCAGTTAAACCGCATAGCGCATCGCTATGCAAACAAGACCCTCCACTGCATAGAATTATTCCATGAGGAAATAACATTGTAATATGTACCTCCATGATACATTGTGGTTGATACCCATGTCTACATACTACTTCATTATGTGAATAGCCCCCCCCCCCCACACACAAATAATAGTACGCTATACAGAGAGACCCCCATCATGCATGAGAAAATGGTACACAGAATAGGGTGTCTCTAGGTATCTCATCCTCTGGTTATGATCTTGTACTTCCATTTCTATCACGTCCTCCATTCCCCCTTCACTTACCAATCCATCAGCATCAGGCCAATGTTTCTTCCAAATCCACCAGAATTGTAGGATGAGATCGTCAGGTGCATCAGTGCACCCTACTGAGTTCACATACCCATGGTAAGTGGAGGCACATAGGTGATTCCATCAACCAGACAAGCCACTAGAATTTTCTTAAGTCCACTTTCCTATGGTAACCCAGAGTCCATCCTTGGGAAGTAACATCCCCATTTTAATGTTTAAGGGTAGTCACATGCATTTCCGTTCCATGTGTGCCATTGGAATATAAGGATCCCATGCATTCCTTCCCCTTTGACAAGGGATCATGCTCCTCACCTTTTCAAAAACCTATGTTAGGTCACTCCTCATGAGGTATGCCCCTTTTCCTTTATGATATGTGTCAATCTTCACCCTCTTCACCTCATTTCGGTATGTGTATGGATAAATTACCAAATATGACTATCCTAGATGTCAACACGAGTGAGGTTTGGTGCATTCAAATCCCCCCTTTCCCTCTCCCATTGGGCTCGTTGCCACAACCTTTTCCACTATTGTCCTCCTACTTTTCCATCAATGGAGAAGAGAAAGTGTTCCTTTGTTGAATCTTTCACATACTCATATTTCTCACACCTATCATGAATTATGTGTGATTAGGGGTTTGTGATGATACGAAATTCACATAACACTATAATGGACTATGAGAAAATTGATTCCCATCATAGTTGGGATACGTAGGATTCCTCTCGGATGTCCTGAGCTCAAATGGGAATCTCCCATATGTAATCCCAAATAAATTCATAACTCAGTAATGAACTATATGAACTCTGATTCCTAACACAGTTGGGAAAAGTAGGGATCCTTTCTGAAGGGCCAATGTCAAATGGGAACTACCCATGTATAAGCCCTAATAAAGTCATAACTCAGTTTTGAACTATGAGGACTATGAATCCTGCTCCAACCAGAATATGTAGGAATCATATTTGAAGGCTCGAGGTGATAGGGTACCCTTCCTAAGGGGTTATCCTAATAATATTTACCAAAAAAGGGCATCCACTTCAGGAGTAATCCTCGATGTGTCTATTCCATAATGGTCTCCTCTACAGTGTAAGTCTTGTGTTTATTCCCTCAAATGGGAAGCTCCCATGCATAATACCAACCAACCAAAATACAAGGTATTTGATTCATAGACAACAAAGATACGTAGGAATACTCTTCGAGGTCCAAACCTAATACCCAAATCACAATAATGTCTTTTAGGCCATATTCCCAATAGATTTATGTCCACCCGAGAGGCCACATCTCTTCTGGGCACCTCATCCTACCTCGGTGTATGTCTGACACAAAACATTGACTAGGTATCATTAACCTAGATGTTTTTTATGCATGATGTTAATCATCATGGATGGTTCCTTGTCACACATCTTTAAATTTTGATGTGTCCCATTAAGAGGAACCAAAAAACATGGGCTCTAATTCCTCTCATGAAGATTAGTAGGAAGCCCGACTCATGGGTTCAACCTTAACATCAAAACAACTCCCATCCCCCATGAATGACAATAATATTCAGAGCGCCTTATAACATGGTTTAGGTCGGTGTTGACTCTGTAATTCCCAATCCACGTATCTCTGTGATTGATTTTATGATTTATGGTTAATCCTTTAAAACACTCCTGGGAATGAACCCAGGATTCATGAGAATATGAACATGGATTCAACATATAAGAGAGTCCTAGAGTAGGAAATAACTACCCCCAAAAGGGTGTGATGATCCCAAACTCATGTCCTCTTGACCAATGGAGTCCTTAATTTTTGTTATCCAAATCATCCAACAAGTGCCTGCCTTCGGAATGTAGGCCCATGAATATTGGATAAACGGTTTTTTGGATATTTCAGGCTCCACAAATAAAACCACTGGAAACCATCTAAGGACCTCATACACATCACATGCCATTTTCATAAGCCCATAACCCCATGAAATGACCCACTGAGATCATGCACATGTGGAACCTACTTTATGAAATAAAAAGGATACACTGCCCAATCCTGGTGGGTCATCTCGCCTGACCAAAAAAATGGTGCAACACAAACTGGGATGAAACATAATGGTGAACATGGTGAGAAACTCCCTACAAAGAAAAATGAGTGATAATTCTTGTCAAACTATTTTTTTCCCCAAACACCAACCTCGGGTTGAAAAGAAAATGGTGAACCCAATGTGAATCCTTAAACAAGGTGGTGTTATTACCACACTCATCCACCATCGCCTTATAAAATTAAGGGGCCAAGACCAATTGTTAATTATGAATGTGATCAAAATATATTACATTGACAAGGGATTTCTGTTTTTTATGTCAAATATATGAATTACGGGTTCCCAGAGTAGCCTTTTATACAAATGGAATCATAAAAGCTATATCAGATGCACACCTCAGCAAACCCACAAACAATTGGGTCCTTGATGAATAACATGACCCCATCACCTACCATGCACCTTTACTATTGGGTATCCAATACGCTGGTCAAAGAGTACGACCAAAATGGTACTCTTCCCTCTAAAGATGCTTCTAGATTGGACCTCCAGTATGTGAAATCCTGCCAGCTGCCTCTTCAGCCACAGTCATCACCTCAGCATGGAAAAGCTCCACTAGCCATCTCAAACCACTTTGGGAGCCTTTCCTAAGAGTGTGATAAGGAATACCTCCCTTGTCTCAAGTAGTAATATGAATTCAATACTGACGAAATCATCCCAACTATATTGGAGTCTTACTCACATGTACCTACTTGAGAGAATCACCTCTGAAACTGGGTAACCATGTACCTTCACTCTGAATAGGTCCCCATGCTGAGGGAACTTTTTGAATTCTGAAGGACACAGGCCCCTCAGGCAGCCCGCTGAGGGAGGAAAACATATAGTCAGAAGCCGGTAATCCCCCTAACTCTTAAGAAAGAGATCATCAACACAAATGTGGTAGTATACAATGAGAAGATGTACGACTCTTCCCCCTCTACTGAAGCCTACCCCAAAAATGAAAGGGAAATCTTCGAGAAAATGCATTTACATGTCCGCTCTCGTGAATCCCACCATGAGAATAGGGTGGTATAATATGATCAAAAACACATTCCTTCCAGTGTCTTCTAGTCCCACCACATAGATAGAGTGGAAAACTCTCGGCTTATGAAAATATCTTCCAGTACACAAGAAGCATGTCATCCAAATAAGACATCAATAAGTAAAACACAAGTGAAAATTCCTCCTACTGATGCACAAAAATCCCACTATCCAAATAGTGATAAAAATCCATGTATATTCATATAACACTTATAATTCATATGAATCCCACCATTCAAATATAGTGGAAATAAAATATAAGGTGAGTCAAATCCCTGTGGATGTAGACAAAGCCTGTGAGACAAACACATCAGCAAATAAGAAGATGAAAATTCATGCTCATAAATATGAAGTCCACTAGTCAAATACAGTGGAAATAGGATAAATAGGTTAGGGATAGAGTCGTTCCACTTCCCTAAAAATTGAGAATTACCAATACCCACTGGCAACCTATGGAGGATCGGATCGGGCACAAAATCATGATCTGGCATCCGAATGGGAATTAATACCCATTTCAAACAAATATTTATCTTAGAAAATCTTGGAAATGATGGAGTACTAGACATTGATTCCAGGATTTATCCTCCAGACATGTCAAAAAGTAATTTTGTTGGCAGCAAAGGTGATGAACTGGGCCCACAAACTGGTCTGCCTGAACGGGGTGACTCATCCACAATATATTATTGTCCCCCTGAAGTAGTTCTTCATCTCTGATCTAGTCTAGGTGGGTTCGCAATAATATTCCATGATATAAGGACAACTGGATCATGAAAAAATACCCATTTCAACTGGGGGACATTGGTCTAACAAGGTGGCCACTTCAGGCCATGCATATATCCCTACCAAAACTCATAATGTTTGTTGGCATATACTAGACACATCACAGGAATTAAAAAATAGGTTCTCGTATATAAAGAACGTTACCAACAACAAGGCACCTCATTTTCCCACAATATAGAACCCAAAAATGAAATATGCCAAAGGAAACTGGAAAATGAAGAGAATATTTGTGATTCTGCTCAACTTGAAGCTAATGTTCATGACGCAATCAAGAATATATCCATAGAGTCTCGAGATCCTATTGATCTATTATCAAATTATGGAAGTGGAAGTAGTAGTTTCAAAGGTCCTTCCTGAAATTCCGCTACTAGAAGCTCTGAAGATCCTCCATAGGGAACCCACAGGGGCATAATCTATGGACCAGAAATGATTGATCCCAAGATCCTATCACCTGATATGTGTCAATGTAGCCTTCCCCTTGACCAGAAGATCAAATAGAAAAGAGTTCCTCCCCTTGATGTTGACTACCCTGTTGGTCCTCCCCATGGTATACGCTACAGATATGATTCTCCTTGTATTCGAACATCAAGCAATCATTGTAGTCATCACCATGATGGAAGTCATTGCGAACACCCTTCCTATGTGGACACCAAGCGATGGGAAGCTCCTCTTCTCATTAAAGTACATCCTGAAGGACCACCGCATAATTTACAAATTATATATTCTCTCTGTAGCCAGATCTATGATGGTAGTCCATGACATCAAATAAGTCCCTATTAAGATCCTCTCTTCAATGATGTTAAGTAGCAAGAGGTTCCTCCCCTCACTGATGTTCTCCTTGAAGGTCCTCTCTTGGGTATACACCATTGGTACATACCCTGTGGTCAAACATCAAGTTACAATGGTATCCCTCTCTATTGTGGAACTAATTGCAAATATCATCCCCATAGTCAATGTCATATCCATTATGGAGACTCTCCCCTCATCAAATCAATGTAGATAAATCCCTCATATAATAAGGCGCTCATAAAAATGGATTCATATATGTCATGCACACTTTCTATGATGAGAGATATTCTTTATCAACAAAAACACAGCTCAGGGAAACACTCATCTTCTAATGCACCCCAACGCTGATCATATATTAATTAAGCTCCCACTATCCGCACTACATGGAATGAAATCACTAAGAAGTAGTCAAGTTGGGCAGATCAATTGGAGGATTAATTTGCAGGAAAATAACAAGATTTTTTTCTTATGAGAAGACACATAGCTATGGATGACATACCGTTGTTGTACAATCCCATAACCACTTCTCAGTACAACATTTAGAGAGTTTTTAGAGGAATGTATGCATAAAATTCACCTCAATATCTGGAAAACTCTCCACAATCTAAAGGAAAATTTATGCCTTATAAATGGTACACATGCCATGTAAATTTACTGGGAGAGCATCACCATCAAATCGACCTGGACTCCCTTCCTTCTACATGGTGGCCACAATTATAAAGGTGAATGAAAGACCTCAAGAAGGCCTAGATCCGTGAACTAGAAAAATTTTGTTTCTTTATTAGTGATGCACCATCTAGAGTTCATATTCGTTGGTGGGGAGAACATGGATCTATACACTTCACCCCTTTTCCTATCCAGCAAAACACACTAGAAGTGACAATGCCATCACCCAATAATATAAATCAAATTAAATTTCTAATTAGGAAAGTTGGAACGATCTATAATAATTGGCCTTGGGTAAGTCTCAAAATTTCTAAGCCGAACAAGATAAATCCATTGAGAAGCTCAGGACCCATTGCACTAAGAAAATCCAGTAGTCTTCCATCCAATTGGAGGAAAATCAAAGAGAAATACTCATGTCCATATATGAAATATATTCACATGAATACCCAGCACCATATCTATATCATGACCATGTGGGAATGTAGAAGATCAAGAAAGCAGTAGTCGCAGCATTTGTCACCACAATATGGGACCAACCCCATCCCACAGGGTTGGGGGAATTTTTTACTCAAAATTACCCCATAAGACTGGAAAATCCAGTCCAAGAACCACCAAAAAAGAATAGGAGAAACCCTATTATGGATGGCTAGGGGAATTTTCTCCTCAAATTCACGCACAGCAGGCATCATTATTCTCTCTTCTGGGAAGAATGATTAGAAGAGAGGTCACCCATTCAATCTTGTCTCATGGTTCATACCCCCTAACCAAGATGTATTGTATGGTCAAATCATGTCCCCCTTCAGATTACTCTTCTCCAAGAAATATGAAGAGTAGTATTTAATTGAAGGTGAAAGTACAAAAAGGATGAAAAATGATATCCTACCATTTGGCACTGGGTAAACCACTCCCAATGTGGTATGTGTCGGTGAACGTTGTTGACATCAGTCCCACAGACCACAAAAGAAATGATGCAAATAAAGAGGATGCAAGAGAAGTGGATTCCCTCCTATAGGCGGTCCACACCTAACTTGAAGGTGTGCACTCCCAGAACCAAAGATCCACCCTAATTTTGGGTTTCCCCTGGACCAATCCATCATTACCACCCTCACGAATCCCCAACAAGGAGAAGAATTAAAAAAGGTACTATATGACCCACCTCCTCCTCCCATAAAGGTAAGGGAATCCCCCATTCTCAAGTAGATATTATCTTGGAAACAAGAAGAAATAAAATAGATAAGGACAATGAATGTTGAATTACACTATGTAATCTGTCATACCGAGTATCTCACCCAGGAAAAGCGTCAACACATACTTCTTTTAACTGTGCCTCTACCCTATGGGATGATTAAAACAAATGAAACTAGGCATAAAAGTTTTTCCAAAATAGCATTGAGACCATCAATCTTTTTAAATCCATCCTCATAAGGATATTAAGACTCCTCCCTTGAGAAATAAATTAGAAAAGTTTCATGAAAATCCACCTAGGATACCCACAGTTGGGTACACACTTCAAATACCAACGGATCTGGAACACCCAATACTACCCCCTACTATGCTAGCCTAGGATAAAGTCCAACAATATATTCACCAAATGGATTAAGAGTACCATTGAGTCACTAATGGATCAGTTAGAAGACATAGAAGGAAGACACACTCCGATAAAACTGAAATTGAAGACATACGCTGATTGGGTGATCCGTGTTCCACCACCACAAAATTTTGGGAACCATATATTCCTAGTGCTTAATGGCTCAGATGACTTAGAGAATCATCTGCTACACTACGCATCTTACTATGACCCCAGATAGGATCCCTGGAACAACAAGATGTAGTAAAGATCAGATGCATCAGGTGAACCCAACAAGGTTCAGCCTTCCTATGGTAGACCAGTCTACCATCCAATTAGATTATAGGCTAGTATAACCTCTGGAAACATTTTCTCTATTATTTATGTTCAACATAACAAATATGATGGTTAGTGACCTTATGAACATCAAAAAAATGGAGAATGAAATATTTCTGGACTTCATTTCCATATGGAAAGGCCACACTTACTCATTGAACCAGACACTTCGCAAGGATGATTTCGTCACAGTGTATATTGGAAATCATAAATATGAGTTGTGGACACAACTCATTTCAGTGAAATTCATAAGTCAATTCCAAAATATTTCCACTATTTCTCAGAGGATAGAAGACTCCTTAAATCACACCAACCATAAGTCCCACGTGGTACCATAATTCTAAGGAAAAATAAGGAAAAATAGATAAATCATCTTATATTATACTTAATCCACCTCCTCCATTAACTCAAGCTCCAAGACCCCAAAAAAACCATGTAGTGCCCTCGGGACATCAGCAACTGCCCCCGCCTCTACAAGATGACTAAAGGGGAATTAAGAGAAATCAATTCAATTAATGATGGAACAAATTATACTTGTTTCAAGATGACCAAGTATGTGGCTACTTCATAGCCACCATGAATTAAAACATGATACAGCTACCAGATCCAAAGAGAGATACTTATGTAGGTCTCGATGACTGCCCAAAATATTTCCCCTTCCACTAGATCATAGAGCACAACATACAAGAGTGTTTTATCTTCAAAGAACTCCTACAAAAAAATGGTTGATTCTAGAAAAGTCGTGTTAGGCCCACCACTTGTGAATGTGGTGTATATTTCCACCACTAACCCAAATGAACAAGGAAAATGGAAAAAAGTTTCTAGAAATAAAGAGATAATTTTTGATTGTTGGATGACTAAAAAAGTTGTCAACCAATCTCATGAAATATTCCAAGCCTATTTGAAGGAACCAACCATGCCTCTAATAGATTCTGGTGAAGCAAAATCATATTCTTCAGCACCAAAATCCTCCCTGGGTCAACAGTCCAAAACAATTTCCAAGAAAAAAGGAAAAAAGTGTTTTTAAAAACATAAACCTACAACAAAGGAAAAGTTGGATTTGACACTCATAGATTTTATTCCATCATATTTGAAAGTATGGGAACCGCCTCTCCAAACAGAAAAATGGTCATTTCCCATTTAAACGGCACCACCAATGGAAGATGATGGGGGAAGAGATGACATCTGATGAAGTTCTACTATTTAGTTCCTTTGGCTCTATCCATGTTATACACTTAAATGATCCCTTCTCAAATGATTAATACAGTTATCAATTGGTTACCTCACACTCACTCAAAGAGCAGGGGTGAAGGGGCCACTGAAGCTAGGGATATCAACGGAGATATGGTGAGGTCAAAATAAAATTCTTGGCTGCACCTATGCTGAAACCATAAAAATTATAAAACCCATGGATGAGCGATCTAACGAAGCCAATAGGAGCGTGAAACTTTTTCAACCCCCGCAAGAGGCCACTCTGGCCCATTCATTTTGAAATACCCTTAAGAGGTGAAACAAATGTCTAATCCCCCTTGGTGTGTCAGAAAACCCATGGGGTAAAACCTAGGAAAAAAAAGCATCGTCAGCTCATCTCATAGAAGTTGGTTCATCTACAAGCAAGACTCAATCCCTTAAAGCACCAGTGAAAGAGAATCCTAAAGCGAGGAAGTACCAGTCTTTGGACCATAAATATGATATTCTGAAGAAACTAGATTTTTTTCCATCAAATCTATCAATCTTGGACACCTTGAATATATCATTAAATATTAGAGAAGCACGTATAGTAGATTTTATAAGTCCTCAAAATTTCAAAGTCGAAGTAGCAGCTGCATAAGCCTGTAGGATGGAAACTAACCATGTAGAATGCCATGTGGTTATTTCCTTCACAGATAAACATGAAGAAGTCATTATGTAGGGTAATATCAAACCCTTATATGTGTCTGGGAAGGTAAATGTTGTTGGTGTTAGAAATGTATTCATTCATAATGGCTCTAGTGTATATCTTCTCCCACTGTGAACACTTATTCGGTTGGGCTGCAATGAGGATGATTTAACACCATACACTAGAACCATATTGGGATATGAAAAGAGTAAGTAGAAACTGATAGTTCAAATCAATCTTGAGACCTTGTTTGGTGATATTTTAGACCACTCATAATTTCTAGTGGTTCAACAAAATATTTCCTACAACATATTGTTAAGAAGTCCATGGATACATCAACACACAATAATTCCCTCCCCTTACCATTAGTACCTAAAATATTGAATTACCGGGTAGATTGAGACAGTCCATGCCGATAAGTCTCCATTTTACTTCTGTGAGTCACACTATATTTATGAAGAGTTTTATGAGCCAAATGGGAAGTGACCCTTGGACAGTGGCATTGATTGGGTTGCCTCCCCAAACGGTTTGGAAATGACCCCTTCCGCCCCCCCACAAACATCTTGTTGTAGAGTACATATTTCCCATCAATCAAGTGGAATTCATGAGTCTAAATTTGTATGTCTATTCAGTGGTATTAATTTTATTAGTAATGGACACTGAGCCCACTAACTCTGAAGAGCACACTCTTCTCAAGGATGATGGTGAGTGCTCATGTAATAATGCAATTATCCCACCCTCTATGATCCAAACAATCCCTACCTTATACAATTTAGTATAAGAGAATGTATCATTACTAAAAGAATGAAGGGGAAATCTTCCTCCCCTCACTCTAACCTCTCCAAAAGATTCCCCACAATCAGATGGGATATTAGAAGTTGTTTCAGCATCCAAATATCATAGGTCTTTTCCCTCTCCTAGTTCTAAGCAGTTTATCTTCAGAATCATTTCACCATAAGGGGAAGAGAAAGATAATAAGGCATAGGAGGAGACATGGGAGGAGGAATAAGAACAAGGCTTCATTGATTCCCCTCCCATGCCTAAGGAAGGTATCTCAACCACTATTTGTAAACTCGAGGAAATAAATCTGGGCACTGAAGAAGACCTGCAACCCACTCTAATTAATGTTACCATTCCTTCTAAAGAGGAAGAGGTATACATATCCTTCATGAAAAAATAATTGATATTTTTTTCTCATGGAACAATATAGATATGTCAAGCCTTTATCTTGAAGATTCTGCTCATCATTTGGGTCTGCCGAAATATCATCATTGATATAAACTAGCTTCCAAAAGAACACACCTGACCCATGATACCAAAATATTGGATGAGGCTGACAAGCTCATGAGAGAAAACATCATTTGGGAGGTTCAATATCCCATATTTCTAAAAAAGATGATTTCTCGATCCTCATGATGGAATTGATGGTTGACTTGACCACTGGATATGAAGCTCTATATTTCCTGGATGGTTACTCAGGTTATAATAAAATATAGATGGCCCATGAAGATGAGGAGGCCACTACCCTTAGAGCCCCCCCAGGGAGTTTTTTGCTACAATTTGATTCCCTTCAGCTTGAAAAATGAATGCACCATATACCAGCATGCCATGCATCTGATTTTTAAACCCTTCTTGGGAAAATATGTGGAATGCCATGTGAATGATTTGGTGGTCAAATAATGACAACATTCGGACCCCCTGTCAAATCTTGAAACCATATTCACTAAACTAAGAAAACATAATATTAAAATGAATCCCCAAAAATGTGTTTTTGGGGTTACCTTAGGGAAGGGAGAAAATTTGGATATGGTTAATAAAATTCATGATTTATGATGGAACAGACCTACAAAAGGTTCTTTACAAATGAGGCCTTGATGGAGTCATCATCTAGTGCTTTGATGGAGAAGAAACTAATGTCATCATGAAATAAGTACATGTTGGAACTTGTGGGGCACTCTAGTAAGAATAAAAACTCTCCCATAAGATTCAGAGGCATGGATATTATTGGCCCACCATGATTTGGGATTACACCTAGTTCTCATAGAAGTTTCATTCCTTCCATGTCCATGCTAATTTCATTTACCAACCCCCAGAGTTACTTCACATAGGCATGTTCCCCTTTCCATTTTCCATATGGGTAATGGATGTCGTGGGACCATATCGTCCCACCACAGCAAGACAATTCAATTTCATTCTCATATAAACTGACTTTTTTTTAAAATGGGAAGAAATCATACCCCTCAAAGAGGTTGAGGCAGGAAGCATTGTCAGATTCTTGAAATCCAACATCATTAATATATTTGGTGTCCCTCATACAATATTGATGGATAATTGCATGAATTTCAACTCTATTGAGTTGAAAATGTTTTACCAGGAATATGGTTTCAAGGAAAACCATCCATCCTACTACCTATAGCAGACAACTGACAGATAAAGGGTTTAAATAAGACCATATACAGTATAAAATAGAAAATGGTCGGCAAAGACAACAAATTGTGAAGGGAAAATCTCTCCCATGATCTATGGGATTATCATACCATGACCCACACTATCACCCAATCTACCCCGTACTCATTATTCTATGGGATAGAGTATGTTTTTCATATTGAAATTTAGTTGATGCTAGTATGAATCTCTATTTATGATCAACTATTTTTGGATGAGAGGTCCCAAAAATGATATGATGAACTGTATCAGTTGGATGATAACATTTTTGGTACCTTGCACCATTTGGAAGTCTACCATAATAGAATTGTGTGATCCTTAAACAAAAAGATTTTCCTATGATCTTTCCACAAAGGTGAAATGGTGTTGATCCTCAGAACCCTGATGATACTTGGGAAGAATCCCCTGAAGATAGATCCAAAATGGGAGGGACCATATGTCATTGAGAAAGACTACTCTAATGGAGCATATTCTTTAATATATATTTATGGTCGTCTCACTAAAACTCCTACCTATTTAAGGTTCTTGAAGAATATTTCATATATTGGAAATAAAATCATCCTGATCACATGATGTAAAATTGCATGACAGAATCTTCTTGATTGCATAAAGTAAAACTATATGATAGAATCATCCTAATCGCATGATGTAAAACTGAATGATAGATTCATCTCGATCACATGACATAAAACTGCATGATATAATCGTCCTGACCACATCACATAAAACTGCATGATAGAATCATCCTGACTGCATGATGTAAAACTCCATGATATAATCATCCTGATCACATGACGTAAAACTGCATAATAATCTTCCTAATTTCATGAACTAAAAATGCATGATACAATAATCCTAAATGTGTGATGTAAGACTACATGATAGAATCATCTTGATCGCATGATGTAAAACTGCATGATAGATTCATACTGATCTCATGATTTAATACATCATGATAGTGTCATCCTGCTCACATGACATAAAAATAGATGATAAATTCATCCTGATCACATGATGTTAAACTGAATGGCCAAAAAATCTTCCTTTATTCACGACGTTAAATTTCATGACTAGAAAACTTCCATTCTTGATGGGTAATATACATTATGATCAAATGAAATTAAATTGTGCGATGAAAGCATCCTCTATGCATGACATTAAACTGCAAGGCCAGAGTTACCTCTATGCTTGACAATAAACTGCACAGCATAACGGTGTCCTCACCTGAGATAGCATCACCACAAGTAGTGGTCACCTATCATGCCATTTTTAAGAACTATGTGTGGCTTGATTCTTGTCCTCACAATATATGTAGTGACACCCGGGTCCCACATCCTAGTCTAGACACCATCAATATAAGTAAAAAAATGCCCCCTCCTTGTGTATAGCATGAACCTTTATAAGGATAACTTTTCCTTTTCAAAACAATATATGGAATGATTCCCATTCACCAATGGGATACATAGTGATGCTTGAATCACACATCTCGGCTCAGTCATCATTCAAAATTCCAACCCTATCTCTTTATATGGGCTTAACCTATACCTGGAGGATATGTTAATAACTATATGTGGCTTGATTCATTCCCTTTAAGGATATGAAGTGACTCCTTAACCCTATATTTTATTCATACCACCACAAAAAATTCCCTATTCCATGTGTATAGTTTGTACTTACATAGGGAAATCTATAAAAGTCATATCTGCATGATGATAAACTGCAAGGCTCTCCAATAATCACATGTGGCCTAATTACTAGTGTAAAAAGATCTAGGAAATTCCCCTAATCTCTCGCACGTGGAATATAAAGAGATGAAAAAACCCATGTCCAAATTTCAGAACCTGGAAAGAATAAAAAGATCATCCTTCTTCCTATATGTGATTCAAATCTGTGTAGATGTTTCTATATTTCATAGCTAATTATGGTGTAAATATTTCTTATATTCCAATACAATCTTTTCCATTCATCAGAATCTATACTATATGAAATCTTGGATCCTTATAATCATCCATGGCCACTGGATATAGATACAATGTTATATGGACACCATCGTGTGAATATTCACATCATTCTTCGATTAATTTTCATAAATTGCCTACAAAAATGGCTTTTCAACCAAAGACAAATTCCTCACCATGAGAGGCTTTTCCTACTCTTGTATGCCCAATGGCTTCTAAACCCAGTGTCATTCCTCCGGATATGAGGGCCCCCAAGACTATGGTTTACAAATTTTATCATCACTCATGTATAGTGTATTCAAGAATATCTATTCCTAATTAACCCCCAGTTATGAATGGAATTTTTGACAATTTTTACCTACAACACAACGTTAAACTCTGATGTCAATATCCTTTCTAAATGACTAAAAACTACATAAATCCTCCATATCTATTTCTTTTTCATTGGATTTCCAATTTCCTCATCGTATGACCTTAAACTACAAGTCCAGAATTTTTTTCCTTCATGAAAATAAATTGTGATGCACGACGGTGTCCTCGCTTGAGAAAACATCATCCCCAGTAATGGTCACCCCCAATGCAATGATTCAGAACTACGTATGTATTGATTCATTTTTTTCTAGGATACATTGTGACACCTGGATCTTGATTCTCAATCCATCTTCCATTTAACAAAAATGGGGGGTGAAAATACATTCCTACCCCTGCGTATGGGTTAGACATGTGTTGGAATTAGTCATTAAGGCCCCACCAGAATTGATTCACCCTTTTGTTAGATATTCAGTGATACTCAAGTCTTATGATCCAGGACTAGCCCTAGAATATAGTGAAATATCCCCTCCTCTACACACATATTAAAGTGAAGTATATAATTCCCAAACATGCCATTCTTACAGGACCATCTCAGGGGTTATCGAAATTCTTCACTTCCATTTGGGATTACTTCATGTCCTCTCTACATGATGATAAAATGTACACAAATTGTCTTCATGATAAGAAATTAAAATGCACAACCTCATCCCAAGCACAAAATGCTCTTTTCTACTGATTATTCCATCCTTGGTTAGTGACATTTAATCCTTTTCATACCCTATTTCACACATCAAGTGTAGCTCATGTGGGATTAGGGACTCTAGCAAGGAATTCATCACAGAGCCATAGAATATAGAATCCACTATTTTCGTCCAAGAGGCACGAACATAAAAGGCACGTTGGAGTCCTATTACTCACAATGGGAATCCATAGGTCCTCACCGTATGATGTTAAACTACAAGGTATCCCAAAAAGAGCAAAAAATGACCCTCCCTACCTATGGATCTGTCCTATGCAGGGTATCTAATCTCTGAATGACCAGATCTAAAAACATGGGTCTAATCCCGATAACGTAATCCGATGAACATCCTACATATAATCTAGATATATGTAGGAGAAACCCATGGTCCTTGGGTAAATATAGTCCTGAATGATTCTAATATATCTAGGAACACTACTTCTATGTTTCAAACTCCATGATTTGAGTGATCCTGGATCATTATAATCATCCACGACCTTTTGAAATGGATGTTTAGTGTTCTATAGACATTTTTGATTGATGTTACACATCATTCCCATGTGGCTCTGCATACATTGACTAAACAAATGGCATGTCAACCAATGGAAAAAAATTTCCCTAGGAGAGTTTTTTCCTACTTTAGTATTCCAAATGTCTTCTAAGCCCCATGTCATTTCTTCTCAACCAAGAACACTCAAAACCATGGTTTAAAAAATCATTTATACCCTCTTCCTAGATATGTTAGAAGATACTGACCCGATTACACTCTAGTTACTCAAGGCTCTTGGTAAAATTTCCTAATCACATGACATTTAATTTACATGTTGCTTTATACTTAGTATTCACCTTTAATCTTGGTCACATCAAAAATTATTTCACATCATGTTCATGTGCCCAAAATAAATCCACACAAGAAATTTTAAAAATTCCCCACATCATTGGTGAATCAGTCACCAAAATAAAATTTCCCCATTCATATGAGTGAATCAGATCCAAATGCAGATATAATTTTATAATAACAATGTCTAGATTGATACCTACCCTTGAAGGATATGTAGTGACATCTGAATATCATATTTCGGGCCTAGCCAGGAACGAAGGTTGTCCCATCCCTTCTTGCAGAAGAGTCAGACTTTCATAATGAACCAATCCCCATAAATGGTATAAAAGTACCTCTACTTATTCCCAGTATTCCTGGTAATGTTCAACACAGAGTACCCCCATTCATGATTAGGAACACCCCTTTGCCTAAGAAATACTTTGTATTCATAAAGGTCCAAATCTCTATAATCCTATATGGCCATCACATATGGATGACCTGTGTCTTGCGAACACCTTTAATTGACTATAGGCATCATGACCCAGTGTCTTTGAATTCGTTTCCCACAAAAATTCCCAATCAATCAAAGGAAAATTTGTCCCCACAAGAGGTTTTCACTACTTCTGTATGCCCTTATAACATTAATGTCCCACCTCAACCCTTGTATTCCGAAACCCCCTAGACTATAGTTTACATATTTCCCCTTTCCAATTCCTACAAGAGAAATACATTCTAGTAAAAACTATTTTGGAGATAGTATATTATTCAACCTCCTCTATTTCGAGTAAAATGATTTCCTAAAACAATTATAAAATTCTACAAAACAGGGCAAGGGAAGTGCTTCCTCTTATCAGTGCTAAAAAGAAAGCGCTGATAAAGGGGTATGCCTTTATCAGCTCTAGTTAAAGGCACTGATAAATATAACCTTTATCAGTGCTAAAATAATCACTTATAAAAGAGAACATTTATGAGTTCTTATTTTAGCACTGATAAAAGTTTTTATTCTTAATTTATATAAAATTATAATATTTATCAGTGCTAAAATAAGAGCACCGATAAAATACCTATTTATCAGCACTGAAAAAGCACTAATAAATTTATATTTTATCAGCACTTTTATTTTTGCGCTAATAAAACATACCATTATCAGCGCTTTTAACGATCACTGATAAAGGTTCCAGTGGTATCTATTTAATAACCCTAACAGGCCCTCCTCTCTCACACGCGGTAAAGCTTTCGCGGAAGCTGAACCATGACCCTCTTCCGTCGTGACTTCTCCTCCTTGTTTGTGCCTCTTCCTCTACTTCCTCCTCCTCCTCTTCCTCCTCCTCCTCCACCACTGCTGTTTGGTTTTGATTCTCCGTCATTTCCTCTACGCCGTTGGTTTTTCTCCTCCGCCGTGACCACCGCTGTCTCCGCCACTGCAACCGCCGCCGCGACCACCGTGACCGCCGCTACCTCCACCGCTGCGACCGCTGCTCCCTCTGCCTCTGTCACCACCACCGGTCAGTGTAGGAGTATATATAATCATTAACTATAGATAATATTTTTTTCAATTTGAGGATTATACTATTAATAACATAAGATTGTTTTATACAGTTGGATTTTAATGATGAACCTCTAAGGTATGAGGATTCGGTGTAGGGAATTGGTCTTGAGATGGTACCTCTGGGTGGTTTTCCAATCCATATGCTACCCATTGAGTAGATGGTTATGAAGACATTACAAGAATAGGATGTGACCAAGATTATTGTTCTATATGTGCTTTAGAGGAAGATTCCTCCCATGTATTGGTGTGAGCTAGACCCTAGGAAGTTGATGGTTGGCTTGAGAGAGTCACATATGTTCCACACCTTGTGATGAAACCTCTCAATAAAATGGTGGTCTTAAAGATAATTCATTTTCTGGTATTATCTAGTCGATGGTTAATTCTGGTGATGAATAACCATAATGAGATGATACTCACTACAATGATTATTAAGTTATTTTTTTGGGTATAGTCTTATCTAGACATGTAGTGCTCAGTCTGTATCTAAGAGATTCTCCACCTTCAGAAGAATATCATGACCTTAAAAGAGATTTCAATGAGGTTAAGAAATCTTTCATAGTATAAAATGGATATAATTTGATAGGGATGGAATGGTCATGCCTTGGATTTGTATAAGGGAAGATCTCTCTATTCTTGAGTTTTGGTGTTATGACTGGGTTGAGGGACATGATCATTTGGATTCCTAACCTTATTGATTTGCATCATGGTAGTTAATGTGACCATCACTATTTAACCAAGATGGATGGGTTTAGGGTAATAAATCATGGGTATATTCCTTTGGTTTTGGAATAATGTTGCGTAACTGGTGATCGTGTTGTGAGTTTTGGCATGGTGTGATGTTAAAATTGGAAAAGAGTATCAGGGGTGTCCCATTGGAAATATGTGTGTTCCCCCTAATTTTTTTCAACATGTATGGGTAGGCTCATTGTGTTTGAATAGGGATATGATCCTACTCACTAGATACCACATTTTGTGTTGAAAAGATTGTACCATGAAGTTTAAGGTCATGCGATTAGGATGTATGTGTCGTGTAAGGTGTGATAACACAGGATTGATCAGGGCTTACTCATTTGGGATATTTTATATAGAATAAAATTGGGTATTATACCTAGTAAGGAGGTCCTATTGGTCAAGGATTACCCATTGTATGTTCATATTTTAAATTTTAAAAAGTCTGTTGAACTCGTTCTATCGAAGGTGGGTTGTATAATTTCGTGTTATCTTAATGTGTGTTTAACCATGGTGTGGGTTGATTTTGGTTTTAGTGGGTTCTTGGGGTTTTTGGGATGTGGTAAATGGTGTACTCGGTTTTAGATTATTTTATTCTCACGAGTTTCCCGTATTTTATGTTTTCTTTTCAGTTGGAAATCTCCTCTATTGTGAACCTCTCCTCTGCCACGAACGCATCTCTGTCATGTTCTTAATGACACCTTCATGGTGAGTTTTCTCCTATTAATCATTGATTTACTCTTGTTCACATGTTATTACTATTTGATATTAATGGTTATAATGTGAAATGTATGGGCTAAACGCCCCACTGAAAATTGTGGTTGTTGGTGGTCCTTGTTGGCGCACTAAATGAATTGCATGTTGGTTGGTTCTTTTTGAACATTTGTATATAAAAATTGGTAATTTACAGATACTTGACTAATGAATGAACACACCAGGATGATAAAACTTCTGTGATAACCCCTGAATTAACAAACAAAATTGAATAAGGGATTCTATGTAAAATCTAAAATTGTGATTGTTTGGTTTGTATAGTGTTGCGATTGTGAGCACTTTTGTGTTTTTATGGTGTTGCGGTTGTTGGAATGATTGATATGCCATTTCTTTTCCTTGTTGCAGTTCTTACACCATTTAATATCAATCCAAAGTTTACCCATTTCAATGACACCACCACTTTGTTACTAGTGCAATTCCACTGAATCCAAAAAAAACAAATTCTAGAGGACTCTATGAGACACTTTATGGTGTGAAGATGATGTTTTTCAGATTCTATATTTTTTTAAAATACATGGTCTGTAGTTTTGTTAAATGGAACATGCTTCACCATATATGGATTTCATATAAATTTTAATGCCAAACAATAGTTATCTCCAAAATTTACACCACATGACTCATCTTCTGACTCAAACATGGAATAATTTTTATTTTAAATGTTACATGTGATGTGAATGTAGGTCACACACAAGGTATCTCCAATACATATACTTCATCATGAAACCATGTACATGTCATGAAATAATGGTAGAACCATATGATATGTGTTTTACTTAACTCACACCATGTATAGATACCATAGAAACATGATGTGTATAGACTATACACCCTTGGTGGTCATGTAAGGACTACACACCGTGTATTCCACCAAAATGTGATGCATAGAGAGTTAAGTGACTCATTTTGTATCTAAATTACACGCCTTTAGCTCACGTTGTTCTATATGTCATGTATTTTCAAAGGAATCAAGTAGTCTTTGTAAGATTAACATGTAATTAATTTGATATATGTTAGATTAAATCAGGTATCTTATCCATAGACAAGGTTCAACCTACTGGACACACCATGCATATGGATTTCACATGAGTTTAGAAATGGTCTTATACAACCATCTTTGACGGAGAACCCAACAAATTGTGTATCCATTGAACAAATTGTGTGCTATGTTAATTCATTATTATTATTTATTTTTCACATAGATGATAATATTTCATGTATGAGTATCCCATTATAAATATCTTCTCATGTAGATCACAATATTATGATTCCCTCATTAATTGGAAATTTCACACGATACGGTTTGGATATTTTAATTATCTTCACCCTACTTGAGAGTTGACAAGTGATAGGTGAGATGTTTGGAGAAAATATGGACTATGGTACTCTACCATGTTTCGGTGAAGATTCCTCCATATATATGTTTTAGGTACTCCATAGAGATAAACAAAAGACCGGGAACAATCCCCCATATATAGATAGAGTTCAAGTACTTTCACATGTTTTGGGGTGGGTTCATCTATTTCATTTTAGAGGCATTTTTACCATGATTTTTTTATAAAACCCAAAAAATGCTACTTGATTAATTAAAACATAATATTATTCATGTTTGAGATCAAACCCATAAAGAAGATGAATATGAATAAAGAATGGATAAATTCAAATCGGTTGATAAAAGAGTATGAAGATGGTGTGAAGGAGTTTATCAAGTTTGCAGGAGATCATGCATGTGAATTTTTTCAAATCCTTTTTCTGTGTTTAAACTGTTGTTATTCAAGACAAATTAGTCCAGAGGAGTTGGAAGAACACCTGATTTGTCACAGAATAGATCGTAGTTATACATGTTGTAATAAAAACTGTGAAAAATGAATGTAGGCAGTGGCTCGAATAACATGACATTTAATAGAAGATATGATATGCTTACAAGCATGAATAGTGAATACGATCGTATAGAGTGTGTGATTATAGATATGAATTATGATTAAGATTGTATTGAGGAAATGAAAAGGAAATTTGAAGCTGAACTTTTTGATTGCCCAAAATTGTTTGAGAAGTTAAAGAGTTGTTCAAAAACACCATTGTATGCTGGTTGCACTAAATATATAGCTTTGCCAGCCGTACTAAAGCTGTATAATTTGAATGCAGGCAACCAGTGGAGTGATGCCAGTTTTACGGAACTACTTACTCTCTTGAATGACATGATCCCAAAAGATAATGAACTCCCAATCCAAACATACGATGACAAACGAATGCTATGATCGATGGGTATGATCTCTGAAAGAATACACGCCTGCCCGAATGACTGTATATTGTTTTTCAAGGACCACAAATCACTTAATGAGTACCCAAAGTGTGGTTCTGCTCGATAAACGAAAGATGATTCTAGTCCTATGAAAGTTGTATGGTACTTTCCAATCATTCCAAGGTTTAGGCGCCTATATGGAAGTGAGGAGACTGCATGAAAATTGACATGACATGCAGATAAAAGAATTAAAGATGGGAAACTACTTCACACGACAGACTCTCCTCAGTGGTAGAGAATTGATCATGAGTATCCTGAATTAGGAAACGAGCTGAGAAACCTTTGTCTGGCGTTATCTACAGATGGGGTGAATCCTTTTGGTTTCCAAAGTATCATTCATAGTACATGGCCGGTTATGTTGGAACATTATAACTCACCACAGTGGTTATGCATGAAAAGAAAATAAATCGTGTTATCTATGCTAATATTAGTACCAAATCAACCATGTAATGATATTGATATTTATTTGGCTCCATTGATTGAGGATTTGAAAATATTATGGGATTCATGTGTTACGTTGTATGATTCTTAAAAAAAGAATATTTCACTTTGAAATCCATGTTGTACGGGACGATAAATGACATTCCTGCTTATGGAAATTTGTTAGGATATAGAATTAAAGGAACTCAAGGTTTTCCCGTTTGCAAACATGGTAAACAGTCAATTAGGATGAAACATTCATCGAAAATCGTGTTTTTTGGACATCGCAAATTTCTACCCTGGCGGCATAAGTACCGATCTTGGACGACATCATTTGACGGATGTTCAGAATAACATACAACACCATGTCCACGAACAGGTGATCACTTTTTTCAGAAGTTAAAATATTTGAACACTAATTTTGGTGAACCGTTTTCAAAAAACCTTACGAAAGCTTGTTGGAAAAAGAGATCAGATATTTTTTGGAATTACCATACTGGAATTGTCTGTATGTAAGAAATTTTTTTGATGTTATGCATATTGAAAAAAATGTATGTGATAGTGTCATCGGTACGTTGCTTAATGCACCTGGAAAAATGAAGGATGGAATTAAGGCTAGATTGGACATGGTTGAGATGGGAATACGAGAAGAGTTGGCACCAGTGAAGGGTGAAAAATGATCATTTCTTCCTCCAGCTGCTTACACACTTTTCCATCATGAGAGATATCAATTTTCCTACTTCATGAATGATGTAAAGGTTCCAGAGGGGTATTCATCAAATATCAAGAACATCATGTCAATGAACGATTTAAAATTAAAAGGTTTGATGTCACATGACTACCATGTTTTGATGAAAGATCTAATTCCAGTTGCTTTACATTGCATTTCGCCCAAGAATGTCTGCCATACCTTAACGAAGATCTGTTTCTTCTTTAAAGTTATATGCATCAAAGTTATAAACCCGAAAAAATTTCCAACTATGGAAAGAGAAATTTCCATCATATTATCTGAATTGGAAATCTTCTTCCCACCTACATTTTTTGATATGATGGTTCATTTAGTGAGAGAAATTCGACTATGTTGTCTTTTACATTATAGATGAATGTACCCCATTGAATGGTATATGAATATTTTTAAAGGGTATGTCAAAAATCGAATTTGGCCAGAGGGTAGTATTGCTGAGAAATATATTGTTACGGAAGCCTTAGAATGTTGTACTGAATACCTGTCTGGTGTGGAAAACATTGGCATACCGAAATCTCGTCACACTGAGCGACTTGAGGGTGAAGGAATTTTTGGAAGAGAGGTTGTCACAATCAATATTACAGATCGGTAGAAGGCTCACCTTTATGTTTTTCATAACAGTTTCAATGTTGACCCATATGTTCAAACCCACAATGCAATAATTAGGCATTTGAATCCATCTATGGATGAAAAATGGATATCAGATCCACATAATCGGTAGTTTATAGGATGGTTTCAGGACCATATTTTGAAGCAGTTAGATGAAAATCAAGACTCAATTTCAGAACGACTTCAATGGCTAGCTGGAGGAGAAAGTGTGTGTGTATTATCATACAATGATTATGCAGATAATGGTTATACATTCTATACTAATGAACATGATAAAGACAGTACCATGCAGAATAGTGGGGTTACACTTGTGGCTGAGTTGATGCATGTTTTCAGTGCTAAGGATAGAAATCCAATTTATGTGAATATGTCATACTCTGGCATCATCAAATGAATATGGGAGTTAGATTATACGAAATTCAAAGTGCCTATTTTTCAATGAAAGTGGGTTGATAACAGGAGTTCTATTAAAATAGATGAATTAGGATTTTTGAAAGTTCATTTCAGTTAGGAAGGGGAGAAAGACCACCCATTTATAATGGCATCATAGGTAGTACATGTTATTTATGTTCCAGACCCCACAAACCAAAATTAGTCAATTGTTTGGTTATCGACCAAAGCATGTGAAGAGTCAGATGAAATTTCAATGGAGGACGACCCTTTTATATGGACTTCACAATCATTTTGCAGTAGTCCCAATGTAGACGACGTTCTGTTTGTTATTGGAGACCACAATGAAGGGATTTACATAGTTGATAGAAGAGTCAAATCTCATCATCCTTTAAAGAAAAAAATGTTGTACAATAATCAGGTTATTTGTTTTTTGTAATATATATTGTGTTACATTATGTTATTATATATCCACTACTGCTTTTATGTAATCGAAATTAAATGTTAAACCACTTCTGCATATAATGAATTCTGTACCTACTGATGCACCCAATCTCAAGGCACAAAAGGTCTCTCAACCACATGCTGGTGGTCCCAGTGCAGAGCAACAACAGGTTTCTCAACTAGCTACTGGTGGTCCCAGTGCAGAGCGACAACAAGTTTGTCAACATGTTTATGCTGGTCCTAGTGTTGATACAGTTCTCCAGAGAAAGATATTAATGAAACTTCTGAGTAAATGGTAGGAAATGAAACCCTAAAAGAAAAAAAATAAGACCAACATAGTTTGACAATGTTAGCCAAAATCCTTAAGGAAAAATAAAAAGGAATCATATTTGAGGTGGGATGGAATAAGTGAGGCCAACATGTTAACGCCAACAAATCCATCTTTAGTAGCTACATTGGAATCGTCACTTGGCAACGCGGGCTGATTGATGTACATTCGTGGCACCATGTTGTCACCAGTCTGAAGACACAAATGTAGGAAGAGATTATGGTAACATTATGATATCGTTTTTTTAATTTATTAAAATAAAATACCAAAACATTGACTTACAATTCATCATCCATTGTAGAGTGAATTAATAGTAGATGCCTCGTACAAGGAATATGTATTAAGAGTTGTAGGAATGATTCATAGAGGTTTCCACACAATTTTAACGAAATATCATCTTAAAGATGCTGAAGGGAAAATCAAGCCGCACCCACCTCCTATTTATGAACACTTGATATCCTAAGGAGCGTGGGATGCATTTATCAACCTTCGTGGGGAGAAAACATTTCAGGTACATTGTGTGGGGTAATACGTTGTTTGATGTTGCATATATTCATCACTTTGATTGATTTTTTTTATTTATGAAACAACAAGTGAGTTTTGAAAACAAAAAATGTGCAGCAGAACTAGCATACCCTTACCGTAAAGCAAGGTTGGGGTAAACTTCAATTGATAAAAAATTGGTACGTCTTTTAAATCTATCGTACTACTTATATGTGACACAAAACAAAACCATAACCACGTTTCTCTATTTATATGCAGATTGATGAATTGAAATCAAAATGAAAATCCATCACACGCCATGTGCAATAGAAGAAGGCTCATGTAAATAAAGAGGGGATACTAATAGATGAAAACACACAAAAACTGTAGGAAACATGTGTATGTATGACATAATATAAATTTGATTTTTTTAAAATCACTATTACATAAAAATGACTACTTTTATTTCTATATTTTCTATCTAACATAGTCACATGAATCAACAACACCCGCACCAGATGCAGACATACATTCAGTAGCCTTGAAGCGGCCAGACCAGTATGGCCATGTCAGAGGTGTGGGTTTTGGGGTGACACCCCAAAAATATTTTCAAAAACAAAAACAAGCGGACGATGAAAATGATAAAATGTAAAAGATTCATGAAAAATTAACTATTTATCAAGAATAATTACAATAAGAGAGAGAGATTATAGCAACAATGATATGGGAGATGAAAAGAGAAGAAACAACTCAACAACAACCCATGTGTGACGATCCCTTCCCACCCCCACCATCTTTGAGGCAAACCATTCCCCTAAAAAACCTGATGTAGCTGAGGTAATCAATGTTTTAATACTTTTTTCTATAAAATGTGATTCACATAGACATTGATACCTTTCCTGTACTGATATTCTACATGGTGAAAATGACTGTGATTTATATCTAGCAACTCCCACATATCACCTTGTAGCGAGGGCTACAGTGTTCAATATGTAGAATGACAAGATACACAACAGAAAGCTTACAACAAATCATTTCAGAGTCTCAATTAACGTAGATAATGAGCCCTGTTCCGAGCTACCTATTTCAAATGACGATGAAGACATTCATATGGTTGAACAAGCTGTTGTAACATTCATCGCATGGCTGTCAGTTCTTGTAAAAAACATGTCGACAAGGATGTATCCATTTCCAAGTTATTTTTCAAGCTGGACCTTTAACATTTAATGAAAATGGTATGAACCGATGAATGTTATTATAGAACGACAAAGATAAGGGGATGGAATAAAATATCAGCTCAAAACTATCTCAAGGATCAACCAACCAATTGAAACGGTCTACTGAGAGCACCTTCACCCCGCCCGTTCTATATCCATAGTTAATATCATTTTAGGCCCATGTGGATTCAAAGTTTATCGATAAAAATGCTCAAACAATTGTTTTTGAAAAAAATATGTACGGAGAGGAAACATTAGATTTCATTAGTGTTGAAAATGTAAATGAAATCCTAAAGTATGAATGGCTAGGTGCCTCAGTTGTAAATGTATACATGAGGTATTTTTTTATGATTTGATTTTACAAAAGCTGATATACTCTGATAAAAATGAATAAATACATTTTATATTTTTTCAGGTGTATATATGAAAAAAATTGAAGTGATTACCCCATGAACAAAAATTTGGACTCATTAGTCCTCACACCACCTCTTCAAAAGAAGAAATAGATTCTGATAAAGAGGCTGCAATAATGTCATCCCTACTCAAATCATTTGAAAACAAAATTACAAATGACAGACTCTTTTTAATATCAATGATGCAGGGGTACCACTCTACAATTTAATCATATCGACTATATTTTAATTTCATTACTAATTCCTTTTTGTATATTTAGGGAGCATTGGATGCTGATTTCAGTCAATTTGGATACTCCAAAGATTTATTTTCTGTATTCTACGCATGGATATCCAACAAACTGACCATGCATGATGGAATTTGTTAATTTGTAATACACTATATCTAGAATTTTAAAACTAAACATCTAGATATATAATTTGTATTATATTTTAATGGGGATTCTGTTATGATAGGGTGGTTCATCAATATCTTCTAATGCATGGAATGAATTCAGGGCATAAGGATGAGCAAGCCTACAATTTCTACAACTAGAAAAGTATCCTGTTATATATAATAACATTGTGCTATCCAAACAGAAATCAAAACAAATTACTTATTGTTATTGATTTTATTTCAGTTTCCCAAACAATCAAATGGAAAGGACTGTGGTTATTATGTTTGTAAATTTATGAAAGAGATCATATTTCATCAACAAAGTAGCATCCCAGACGAGGTATTTTTGAAAATAATTATGAGTTAATATAATATATTTATTAATAATTTGTGTATTTATATTATTTCAGTACTACCATGACTGTCGCAAAATCTCCTATTCAAAATATGATATAGATGTGTTTAGAAACGAATGGGCTACATACCTAATGGAAGATTGTACACAAATAGGATGAAGGTGAATTACTACTAATGTTATCCATATATGATCATTGATATCTCCCTTTTTTACACTTAATGAGCATATATGATAACCATTTATTATGTTTTATATCCTTAGGTTATGGAGAATGGTTTTATATATGATTTGTCTCTCTAGTAAAGCATAACTCATTGGCTAAAAGTGTCCGATAATAGTTTCAAATTGAAATTAATTTTATAAAACAACACTACTGACATACGGAAAACTGAAAAAAATGCATTCGTATTGTTTTTATACATTAGGAAAATGATCCATGGGTCATTTTTGAGGTGTACGAATCGACTACACCTCAATCCGACGCACGGTGTGACTGGTATGACTAAAAGTGTCTGATACCAGTTTCCAATTGACATAAACTTTAGAAAACAACACTACTGAGATACTGAATATCAATCAACCATGTTCAGATTGTTTTGATACTTTAGTAAAATGATCCATGAGTCATTTTTGAGGTGTACGAATCAACCACCCCTCAATCTGACGCACAGTGTGACCGTCATGGCTAAAAAAGTCTGATAATAGTTTCAAATTTATATTAATTTTAGAAAACAACACAAATGACATACGGAATACCGAGCAGACGCATTAGGATTGTTTTGATACTTTATGACAATGAACCACGAGTCATTTTTTGAGGTTCACAAATTGACCTCACCACAATCCGATGCACGGTATGACCAGTATGACTAAAAGTGTCTAATACTAGATTGAAATTGACATTAATTTTAGAAAACAACACTACTGACCTACGGAATACCAAGAAAACGTGTTCAGATTGTTTTGATACTTTAGTAAAATGGTCCATGAGTCATTTTTGTGGTGTAAGAATCTACCTCACCTCAATCTGACGCACGGTGTGACCGGTATGACTAAACGTTTCTGATACTAGTTTCAAATTGACATTAACTTTAGAAAACAACACAAATGACATATGGAATACCGATCAAACACATTAGGATTGTTTTGATACTTTAGGAAAAAGATCCATGAGTAATTTTTGAGGTGTAAAAATAGACTGCACCTCAATCCAACCCACGGTGTGACCGGTATGGCTAAAAGTGTTTGATAATAGTTTCAAATTGACATTATGTTTAGAAAAAAACACTACGGACATACGAAAAACTAATAAAAATGTTCAGATTGTTTTGAAACTTTAGGAAAATGATCCATGAGTCATTTTTGAGGTGTAAGAATCGACCACACCTCAATCCAACACACGGTGTGACCGGTATGTCTAAAAGTGTCTGATAACAGTTTCAAATTGACATTAAGTTTATAAAACAACACTAGTGACATAAGGAATACCGAGAAAACGCATTAGGATGGTTTTGATACTTTAGAACAACTATCCATGAGTCATTTTTAGGTGTATGAATCAACCGTACCTCAATCCAACGCATGGCGTGATCGGTATGGCTAAAAGTGTTTGATATCAGTTTCAAATTGACATTAAGTTTAAAAAACAACACTATTGACATACGGAATACTGAGAAAACTCATTCAGATGGTTTTGATACATTAGGAAAATGATCCATGAGCCATTTTTGATGTGTACGAACTGACTATACCACAATCCGATGCACGGTGTGACCGATATGGCTAAAAGTGTATGATATCAGTTTCAAATTGAAATTAGGTTTAGAAAACAACACTACTGACATACGGAATACTGAGAAAATGAATTAGGATTATTATGATACATTAGGAAAATGATCCATGAGTCATTTGTGAGGTGTATAAATTGACTGCACCTTAATCCAACGCACAGTGTGACCGGTATTGCTAAAAGTGTCTGATACCAGTTCCAAATTCACATTAACTTTAGAAAACAACACTACTGACATATGGAAAACTGAGAAAATGAATTTGGATTGTTTTGATACATTAGGAAAACAATCCATGAGTCATTTTTGAGGTGTATAAATCGACTGCACCTCAATTTGACACACGGTGTGACTGGTATGGCTAAAAGTGTCTGATAATAGTTTCAAATTGACATTAAGTTTAGAAAACAACACTACTGACATAAGGAAAAATGAGAAAATGTATTCAGATTATTTTGATACTTTAGGAAAACTATCCATGAGTCATTTTTGAGGTGTACGAATCGAGCAAACTTTAATATGACACATGGTGTGACCGATATGACTAAAAGTGTTTGATAACAGTTTCAAATTGACATTAAGTTTATAAAACAACAGTAATAACATATGGAAAACTGATCAAACACGTTCGTATTGTTTTATACATTAAGACAATGATCCATGATTTATTTGTGAGATGTATGAATTGACCGCACCTAAATCTGACACACAGTGTGACCGTTATGGCTAAAAGTGTCTGATAATAGTTTAAAATTGATATTAAGTTTAGAAAACAACAATACTGACATACGGAAAACCAAGAAAACACATTCAGATTGTTTTGATACTTTAGGAAAACAATCCATGAGTCATTTGTGATGTGTATGAATCGACCGAACCTCAATCTGACTCACGGTGTGACCAGTATGGCTAAAACTGTCTGATAACAGTTTCAAATTGACATTAAGTTTAGAAAACAACACTACTGACATATGGAGTACCAAGAAAATGCATTCGGATAGTTTTGATACATTAGGACAAAGATCCATGATCCATTTGTGAGAGGTAAAAATTGACCGCACCTCAATCTAACACACGGTGTGACCAGTATGGTTAAAAGTGTCTGATATTAGTTTCAAATTGACATTAACATTAGAAAACAACACTAGTGACATTAGGAATACTGAGAAAATGCATTTGGATTGTTTTGATACTTTAATAAAATGATCCATGAGTCATTTTTGAGGTGTATGAATCAACCGTATCTCAATACGACATGTGGTGTGACCAGTAATGCTTTTCATTAGATAAAGAATCAGTATTTATTAAATGAGATAAATCATCCAAAAACATATTGATTATACATTATTCCATTTCATTGTTATAAGAATGAAAACATTTGAGTTTATCATTTCCATATTTTAGTTTCACATTTCTATATTAATTTATTCTGTCATATTAATGTTTTAATTTATTTCATTATTGTATTACTTACATAATATTTGTTTTCTTATATAGGTGAGTTTTTTTCCTTGAGTTCAGATACTTTGTTCGGCAACAAAAACCGTGGACGAAAATTTTTGAGAGAGGATCACGGATAACAAAGGATAAAACATTAAGTCTTATTATTATTGTTGGATAATTGTAATTATAACCATGTAAAAAATTGATTGAAATGTATACAGTAGTGTTTTTTTTTGTATTCATGATGTTAAGTAAATGTATATAATATTTTTTGTCAAAATATTGTGTGCGGGACCTGTTTTGTATAGGTGTGCATGTGCTGTTTTGTATAGGTGCAGTTGCTGGTTTGTGCATGTGTTGATTCTGTAGGTAAAGCTGAAGGAGCCTTTATCAACGCTATATTGAGCACTGATAAAGGACACCTTTATCAACGCTATATTGAGAAGTGATAATAGGGTCCCTTATTAGAGCTATATCGAGCACTGATAATATGTCCCTTTATAAGCACTCACGATAGCACTGATAATGGAACCCCTTTAACAGTGATAGAAAAGTGCTATAAATGTTGGCAAAGCTAAAGGTGGGGACCCCTTTATCATCCCTCAAAAAACCGCAGATATAGGCGGCCTTTATCAGTTCTTTTCGGAGCACTGATAAAGGAGAACCCCCCCTCCCTTATCTTCACCGACATTTACATCGCTTTTATAGTGTTGTTAATGTCAGTTTTTAACGATGATAAAGGGACAATTTGTAGTAGTGGTCTCTGCTATATGACATCAAACTGCACCATGCTTCAACCTTCCATTATGAAGGAAAAATTCATGTTGGAGTAGTTTCCCATTTAATATAGATACAAATACCGTAATTAAATTCAGTATTTATTCCTTCAATAGGCCACCCATAGTGGTCCTCAATAGAAAAATAAATCAAAAATTCTATAAAAACTTCATGGCCATCAGAAATAGATGTTCAGTGTCCTGTAGACACCATTTCTTGGCTATGGACATCATACCCCAACGTCTCTGCATACATTTCAAACAAAAATGGATTTCCTACCAGAGTAAAATGCTTCCCTAGGAGAGGCTTTTCAGACCTCTATATTCCCCATGGCTTACATGCCCCATACCATCTCCCACGTCATGTAAATCAAAAATTTCAGGTAAATAGAAATCCATTATTCATTTCTGAATCTTTTAGGACACCTTCCAGTGATGAATCCAAAATTAGGGACCTTCGCCCACAATTCATGGTCAAATCTATTTGACCTAAAACATCAGTTATGATAGTCTTAATGGAAAGATGTTAAACTATCCATGAAAAAGAGACATAACACTCGTCAAGTTGAAAACCCGCAAAAGGAACCATGTATCAAAAGTTGAGTGTCATCTTTATAAAACCATCTCACATGTGGTTCAATAAAAAAAATTAAGCAACTAAATATCAAGAGACATAAAACATGTTTGTCCAAAAACCCACAAAGGGAGACCTAGGAAATAGTCAAGTTATTCTCACTATGTCTAAACCACAATGGGATTAGGAAAAAAATTAGGGTAATAATGACAGAAGAGGAAAAAATATTGGAGGGTTATACAATTAATCCATATAAAGAGTAAAATTATGCTCGTTGACCCCTCATATTATTAATAAATTAATGAATGATATGATTACATTAGTTTACTTATCCCAGATTTTGATTGAAATTAACATCTGGTTGAGGTAATTGTTCAAATGCGATCAGTTCTGATTGATTAATATAGAAGGAATAGTTAAAGGATAACAATTAAAGAGAAAAATGGTTTCATTCTATTAAAATTAAATATTAAGGGAACCCAAAATCCAAAGCCTCTACCCGAAAAAATAAAGGGGGTATAAAATGATACAAGATAGACTAACAGGTTGCAATAAGGCCCGATATGATCTTTCCTTTAGGTCGACGACCTCATGACGTGGGCCATCAATGGCCTATTCCAAAGTATTCCACCTCTCGACTTCAATTTCTACCACTACACATAATCATTTTATAATGACTTGTTGGTATCTCCCTTTCTGTCTGATTGAATTGTAATTGGCACTTGACGATATCAGTTTTGTTTTCAGTATAGCCAATGCAATCCTAAAAAGTACTTAGTTCCTTGGTTTGAGTTATCACCCAGTCATGATAATTCACTTCCTCAGACTCTAGATAATTCAACTCATCAGTATTGTATCAAAAGGTATTCACTTGGTGATGAGAAGTGTCGAATCGCACAAGTTCATCTTCAAAAGCAGTGATATCTTCTTAGGTTATGAAAATTTGATGCATGAGGAGATGTAAGTGTCAGTAATCGAAGACACCTGAACCCAATTTGACAAACAATCATCAGAGGTTTTCCTCATCAGTGATGAATATGGTCAAAGGATTTTCTATATCAAGGGCGCATAGCTGATGTCATGTCTGTTTTCACACGGCTTGGTGGCCACTCATGGAACTAAGACCTTGGTACTCCCCCACTATAACTGGTATATAGTTCAGAATCTTCTTAATGGAATATGGGAGATCTATGGAATAGGTTACCTAGGTAGCGGGACTCTACATCCCAATAGATGGTTTAGCCTCAGAGGTTAAATGCAGGGGACTGATGGTGACCTCTGGAACATTTGGTGATACCCTACTTGGGCCATCTTCTCTAGGATCGTGAACCACATCTGCTAAAGGATAACATTCTTAATCACTCCCCATAGAAACAGTTTGTGAAAAAATACCCTTCCAAATGCATTTTATAGTGGATGGAGTGCCTTCTCCCCATAGAAAGGGGAGAAAATGGCATGATCAGTATATTTGAAACATGGTCATAAACAGCTAATGATTTTCAAACTCACTGAATTAGTCTTTCCAAGACCCCATCAAGATAGTAAACTACTAAAACCTAGGCATAATCCTGTGAAAAATATTTTTTGGAAACCCTAGGAGGGACAAGGACATATTTACTCACATCCTCCTACATTTTCATTAGCAATAGTTGGCGAAGGATTACAGGGTGAGATTCCTTCCTAACTAGGGTGGCTGGAAGATATGTGATTTGCTGAAGGTATATAAACATCCTTACAAACCGATATAGAACGTAGGGTTCAAAAATAGTTTCCATGTATATGTGCATGAGTAGGACTCCATCCCGATGAGTGATGACATATGAAAGTTCTTTAGGGGAACCCCTTTTAGTACTTATCATTGGCACGTGGGGTGTAGCGTAAGGCACAAAATAAAAGTGTGAGATATCACTTAGTAATTCAACTAAACCTCCCATAATCAAAAACCGTTTGTGGATGAAAAAAATTTTATGGAAGGTCAAGTTGAATTTAAAATGTGGAACCATGGTGGTGTGTCGATATTCATACAGGGAAATTGTTCCATCATCTATCTATATAAAAATTAAAATGGATCTCTATGGTGATGAAGAGGCATTTCCTCCTGAATCTGTCCAAAATACTCATAAATATGGGAAAGGGTGGGGATGACCAAGTTGATGGACCATATTTCCCCCAATGAAGCTATCTTCATCAAAGTAAAATCCTTGAAACCAATGTATGCATCATAGGAAGGGAAAATCCATAAACTAAAGAACATAGAAAAGAATCCTACTGTCATGAGATCAGGTGATACATCTTCGAAGACATCACAACCCTAAGAGGTATATTGACCAACCACAAAGGTAGCATAGTTAGATCCAAGAATGATCTGTGACTACTGGGTTGGGTTACTTCAGTAATGGAGAGCTCTAGTTCTCAGCCCATTCACCTTATGGAATAGAACAATCCAATCCTTGAATGAAATAAGTGAGAAAGCATTAAGAGGCTAGCGATGTAACCCCTTCGCCACGGTTAGTATTTTTATCTACAGTGGGGATACTTTATAAACATTCCTCTAGAAATTGGCCATTGGTAAAAATTCACCATGAATATCACCATGGATGGGAATTCTCCCTATCAAGAAGATATCCCACAGACTAATCCTCACTTTAACATGGGATAGGTGAAAGGTGTTGGTACCTGAACACCAGTGGTTGATCAACTCGGGCAATATCTCAGTCGGAAAAATATGGAGAATTGGGAGACCCATGTTTCTTTATATAGATTGACATCATTTAGTGGTGAGAGAGCTTCTAGGAAATTCTTATGAACACAAAATTATTAGGTCCACTCATCAAAATATCATCCACCCTATCAGATATCCCATTTAGAGCTCCACCCCCCCCCCCCCTTTAGTGTAACATCGTGAAAAATTAACAATAGATGGGTAGTCTTGGACAACAGACTCCAATGACACATTATGGGGATGGAAGCCACTCTGTGTCTACATAGATCTAATCAGGATAAATCTACCCTCCTGATTCAAAAAAGTCATGATTTATCCTATAGCTGAAATGATTGTGTTATCATGCTCCCAAGAGGTCTCAGAATGAGTGGTAAGGATTCCACAATCAACCCAGGGAAAAGGAACCTCGTCTTAGAGCCCAAAATTATTAAGTAGTAGAAGATTGGATAACAGATATGTTATTAGCTCCAGAAATAGGAGATCTTGAAGAATACCCCTTTGAGGAAAAACAATAGAACGAAGGTCATCTTCGATGTTCTTGACCATAGCTTCCCTCTTTTTAGTCGCATTCACTGAAGTCAAGGGTAAAGAAATATCGTCCTGCATTGGAAAAAACTACATACAAAATGTTAGTCCAATTAAAATTATTGTATAAAAGGACAAATATGGAAAAAGACTACAAATTTCATAAGGGGAAATCCTCTGTGTATTGCTTCTTGAAAATGGTTTCCAGAATGAATTCCCCACAAACCGCAAGTACGCAGAGCGACCCACAGGAAGCTGGCCCATGAAGTATTGTCCAGCAAATAATCAAGTTTCTAGATAGGGTGAGCTGTATACAGAGCCCCTCTATAAAATTATATAATGTTCATAGACCTAAAAATTAATGTTTTGTTTATAAAATTAAGGATCATTTTGTGGGTTAAAAAGTTCAATTCACGGGACAGTCGGGTCACGTACCATTTCACTATGCCGAAGATCAAACTTACATTTTAGAAGTCCCACAGTTCAGTTCGCATATACTAAAGTTGGATTGTGGCTGAAGTAGACCTAGGAAGCCTACAATTCACAAATTTCAAATCATGGTTTGAAGATGATGAATATTGCGAAGGAATTGGTATACATAAGCAATGAAAGTCGATAGCTCTTTGAGGAAGACTTTTTTTGGGAATGGTCTCGTTGATGGAATCATGGTGGAGAAATTCCACCCACGAACTGTTGCTCCCACAAACCATGTCATTAGCGAAAACATGATGGAAAAATAATCTCTTGTGTACCATACTTGTGAACCAAGTAGTTATTATACTAGGTGAGAATGAAAGAATCTAGAAAACTGCATTTTTTTTTAAATTGAGGTGATGATTTCCACCGCAGTGACCTGAAACCCCATAAACTCCAGTTTACCGAGTTATCTGCGGGCCAGATAACACCATCGTGGGCTTCTGTAAAAGGTGTCATGTGCCCATAGATACATATAACCTAGTAATCTATAAAAGGTCAACCTAAATAGTGTAATATATATAGGGTGGGAGATAGAGATAGATACACACAAACGTATGCTTTAAACTTCGAGCATTTGGATGAAAGTTTTTAAAGGAAAACAATTGATGAATAACCAAGAACCACATTACCATAGGTATAAACCAGGTACGAACCAAAAAAATAAGTAAACATAATAATAATAAATTAGATTTGAACCCAATTGGTGAACCACAAACCTAGGCCCTTCATGGATTAACTTCTTCTGAACCGCATCACAATGCCCTTCCTTCTTTCTGGAGAACCATGTAGCGCATCGTTACATGGACAAGACTCTACGCCCTATATAATTACACTATGTGGATGAAACCTTGGACCTCATACCACCATGGTATGTGGTGGCCCAATCCCAAGTCCACGTACCGCTTCAATACGTCGATAGCCCCTCTACCCCTATAGCAGTACGCTATGCTGGGAGACCCCCATTGTAACACCCGAGACTTTAATGTTATATAAATCATCAAAGGAATTTTTTTCTACACACAACACTTTCTTGGCTTTCTTTACACAAAATCGCGACCTTCCTCAATAGCTTGCGTCGTACGCAATATCGAGTTTCACTAAACAATGATATACTATTAAACTATTATTAAAACTAGCCGTTATGAATAGTAATATCCACGATTTGAAATTTTATAAATTTTATTTTTCAAAATGGACTTCAATTTTGGATTCGAAATATCGGAATTAGCCTAGGGTGAAATTTCTGTATTTTTCTAAAAACTTTCAATTTTTGATTAATAGTGAAACTACTAAGTGGCTGTTAAAAAAACTGAATTTTTCATAAAACGTAATTTTACCGCTTCTGTGAGTGAATTTCAAAAATCCAAGAGACACAGTTGATGTCAGTAAGTAAAATGTGGTTCAATGATATGAAAATAATTTTTTGGTGAATAGTAACTTTTTATTTTTTTACCACGGTTAAAAGTAAATATGGTAATTAAGGGTAAAACAGATATTATTATTACCCCAACACATGTCATAATTCTATTGGACAAATGTAATTCGACCAAAAACAACCTTAGGAATAAAATATGACCATTTAGACCCACTTGGATTAGATTAGGACATTTATTATTAATTTATTTAAAGAAGTGTTAAAATAGTTAAAATCAAAGTTTAATAAGTAAATCATTTTTAATATGGGGTTATAAATAAGATAAATTCGACTATAAATTTTACATAGAAAGATAAAAATATTTCCTACATAATCGTATTTTATTTTTAATTTTTAGACATTAAATAATTTAATTTATTTATGACACAACGATGATGCAGTAATTATCTTATTAATGAAATATTGACATAATCGATGATATAAATACCCAAATAAATATAATTTGAGAATTTTTATGAATTACACTAATTTTAAAGGTTAATATGACATGTTAGTATTGATTTAATTAACTTTGGTCGAATGTATCATTATGTTAGGATTTTCACAAAAATCAATTACTAAATAGTGTCAAAATAGACAAAAAATATTTTTTAAAACAAATATTATATTATAAATTGTTATTTTATTCCTAAAAATATAAGGTTCGGCCAAATGACTTAGATATTGTTATATATATTAATAATAAACAACTTGGGGTTCGTTTGGCTTGATATAGTAAGTTTATTAATCTTATAGTATAAGAACACAAGAAGACACAGTAAAAGTAAAATTATTTACAATAATGTTAAATCTAAATGATAAGGTTAAAATAGGAACCTAAACTTGTCTAAATTCTATTGGATGAGAGGTTTAGACCCATCCCTATATTATCCTCGAAATAAATCAATTTGGAGCTATTAAAAACCGAACTTGACTTTAGAATAAAATAAACTTTTTAGTTATTCCAAAGGTGCCCCTCTCCTCCCTTATACAAGGGCACCTCCTCCCCCTCTTCCTCACACCACATTGAGTGTTCAAGCTCGACCAACCCCTGAAATTTTCTCCTCTCCACATCCCTATAGACATCTTAGAGGTCCTGGTCTTCTTCAAAGACCAATTTTAGTGCCCTAAAAGGAGGTCTCAAAGAAGCACTTCAAAGAAGAGGTAATATCCATTACCGATCCTTTCCAATTTCCTTCTTCTTCAACTTCTTATTCTTCAGTTGTTTCATTATGATTTAATAACATAAGTATCACTCATATAAGGATATGTCATTATAAGTATGAAACAGCCCTATTTAACCATCTATCCATCCTACGGAAAATAAAATCACCGCACGTGCATACGTACGGAATACCGTCTCCACGCCGTGGTGTAATCTATTTTCCACCACCACCTTACTTGGATGGGTATAATGGTGTAAATAATGACTATATATTATTATTATAAAGTGATATTGATTCTTAAATAGTATACATACAATCCAATACAATTCCACGATCATAGGAACGATATCATCACTTGTGCGTACGTACGGAATACTGTCTCCATGATGTGATGCACCTCGTTCTACATGATCTTCATTTCATAATGATTATATAAATGAATTGAATGAATGAATATGATATATATTACACTATTACCATTCGGGAAATGAGGTATCTATAACTTAAAGATAAGAATAAGAATTTATTCGACAAAACATGCATAAGAACAAAAAGTTATAAACACCCGAATAACAAATAGCAATGAAATATTACTACTAAGAAGCTAAGAATATGAACATATATGATATCATAAAAATAAGTATGGTTCTCGAATAAGTCAATAACATTATTTAAATCATTATACAGGAGGTTCTGACACATACAAAGCAAGTCGGATTTAAGGTAAGGCAAATATCACAATCTCATTTTTATCCGAGATTGTTTATACTTTGGTATTTACTGGCGTGTATTTTATCATCCACATCCATGTTTCCTCAATATGTAATATTATTTTCATCCACCTAAAATTGTTTACATCAAATTTTACCTTTCGGTTAGTTTTTAGTAAAGGATATGAAAGGAATCTTTTGTCGTTTTTCGTACGAGATACTTTTTGACTTTTCCGACAAAAGTACGAATAATGTTTTATTAACTTATATGGAATGAATGGATTTTTAAAAAATTATTTCCAAGAATATTCCTTTACATTTTTTCAAGTTTATTTTTAATCAAATTATTTTAGTTTATAATTGTACGACATGTTAAGAAAGGAAATGTGTTTTTGAAGTAGAAAGGATATTTTCCTCAAAAATTGAGTTCAAGTGTTTTATCAAAATTATTTTCCATCTAAGATAATATAGGGTTCTGTTTCTATCCCTATTATTACATTGATTTGATTATGTTGTGATGGAATTATTTTTATGAATTCCTTTATCTTATATGAATTGTTTTATGATGTCATGTTGTTTAAGAATCCCATTTTTATTACATGGGTTATGCAATGATGTATGATTTATGATTTTGTGGCACACATAAGAATGGTATCATTATGAGATGGATGGGACCTATATCTCCCTCCAATTCATTGGGTAAATATTTTATATCTCATGAGATAGACATGGCTGGAACGGTAGGTTATACCGGTTCAGTGAAACAGGACTGAAACGAGGGTGACTCAGTTCAGAAATGGACTTTGTCCACTAAAATAGTCTTGGCAATGAGTCTTGACTAATAAGAAATGATTCTCTATGATTATGTGTGTATGCCACAAAGTTTCATGTTTTAAGTTATGATTATTGGGATTACATTTCACTACTATGATTTATCCCATGTTATGAAATTATGATCTCTTTTGCAGGTTAAGATTTCCAATAGTTATGTGCTTATGTATATGATGTGATTGATATTTATTTTGTTTACTCTTACTGAGCATTTGAGCTCACCCTTTTGTATGTTTTATTTCCCCAGGTCAGGAAGAAGGTTATTAAGTAGAATATGCCAAAAGGGACTCATGATATGATGAAATAAATGGGAGGCAAAGTAGATGCTTTATGGACCAGTTGTTTATGTTTCCCAGTTTCTAAAGACACTATACCTATACGGTCCTTTCTTGGTTTTGTTATATGTTATAATAAGTGTGCTTCAATTCTGAAGTAATAACAATGTATGTAAAGTATGGGTCGTTATAGTTGGTATCAGAGGCAAAGGAGGTAGGAATGTATCCGATCCTTGGGAACTCTCACATGTGAGTGTTGGACGAAGCATGGCTCTCCGCCCAAGGGCTTCATGAGGAAGTGGCTGCCACTGGGGATGGTGGTGTGTCCCGCCCAGGGGGTGTAGCCGCCCATGGAGTGTCCTGATAGGTATCAATTATAGTCCACTGGAAGTAATTCTAGACCGTTGTAGTTGGTATCATAGGAAAGGTATAGTCAACCTTTGGAAACTAGGATGTGAAAGCCTTAGTAAGAACACTAATGATATGTCTAAGAAAAGAACACAATCTTAGTGTTTTAGAAATGGCCCTGAATAACCTAATATAAGATCTTAAGTGTGAAATTTTATTCTTGATTATGTGGTTTTCCTAATATAATTAGTGTTTCTCACACTATTCTTCTTGGTTTTAGTCAATGGATGTAACCCGAAGGAACCGTGTTAATGCAGAATGCGATGGGAAATGCAATGATTGTCCCCATGAGCAACCAATCATTATGGGAGATGGAATGAAAAATCTTGTATCCATGCTCACAAAACTTTCTCAAGCTATGAATCATGCAGGACTTCCAAACGAGCAATGGAAGGAGAAATATTCTGTTGAATCCTTCATGAGACAGCGACCACCTTCATTCAGCAGGTCTACTAATCCATTAGTTGCTGAACAATGGATTAGTACTACTGAAAAGATATTTTCAGTTCTTCAATGTTCTAAGCATGATAAAGTCATCTTAGCAGTGTATCGTTTGGAAGGTGATGCTGATCAATGGTGTAATCTTATTAAGAATACGAGGCAAATGGATGAAATTGAGTCCAGGGAATAGGACGAGTTCAAGAACTTATTTTTCAATAAGTACTTCCCTCGTATTCTCCGAACATAGATGGAGAAAGAGTTTCTTTAACTGAAGCAAAATGATGATGAATCTGTTGGTACCTATGAAGCAAATTTTACAAGACATTCAAGGTACGCTTCTGGTATTATTATCCAACCTGAGAGTAAGATCTATTGATTCTTTAGTGGCTTAAAACCAAGTCTTCGAAGGGCCTTAACCATAAGGGACTTCAATAGCTACGAGGAAATCGTTCGATGTGCTCCCAAAGTTGAGATGGAGATTGGAGTAACCCATCAGTCATACAGGTTAGATAAGAAGAGAAAAATGGAATTCAAAGGAAAATCTAAAGATCACACTGAAAAGAAGATGAGCTTTCCCTTATGCTCAAAGTGTTGAAAGAAACATGGAGGGAGTTGTATTAATGGGACATGTAAATGTTTCAAATGTAGAATGGAAGGTCATCGGGCATTTGAATGCCGTAATGATGGGAAGAAGATGTCTAATAATGCAAACAAAGGAAGAGATGCACAGAATGAACCTACTACACTTCAATGATTCAAGTGAAAGGATATGGGGCATTATTACAATCAATGCCCAAATCCAAGGGTTGATGATGATGGTCAACGTCAACAAACTCTTAAGGCTAAAGACAAAGGAAAGTCACATGCAATTTCTATCAGCAATGTAGAGTACGATAACGATGTCGTGAAATGTACACTTACCATCCACTATAAAGTAGAAAATGTTTTATTTGATTATGGATCCACCCACTCCTTTATTTCTGAAGAATTTTCTAAGGATATCACCATATTACCTCAACAGTTAGATGTTGATTTAGCTGTGACAACCCCTAATGGCACAACAGTCGCATCAAATGTTTATAATTCATCTCCAATTGATGTTTGTGGGAAAGTGCTTCCTGAAAGTCATGTGATCCTCCCAATAGTAGAATTTGATGTGATTCTTGGCATGTATTGTCTTTCTCTACATACAGCTCATATAAATTTCCAAAGAATGGAAGTCACATTTCATATTCCAGATCAATCTATGATCGTCTATCGATGTAAGGATGAACATAACCTTCCAGTGGAAATTACTTCCATCTTATGGGTCTTGATTCCACTAAATGAAGGTTATTTATCTCAAATGGTTGGTGAGAAACTCACAATTAAGAATATACCCATTGTATGGGAGTTTGATGATATCTTTCCGGAGGAATTACCGGGTCTTCCACGGAATCGTGAAGTTGAGTTTTCAATAGAACTCGTACCGGGTGCTTTGCCTATTTCAAAGAAAACTTATCGAATGGACCCAATTGAGTTGTAGGAATTGAAGAAGCAACTCTAAGAGAATCTTGATAAGGGTTTCATACGCCCTAGTGCGTCACCTTGGGTAGCACCTGTTCTGTTTGTTAAGAAGAAATATGGATCAATGAGACTATGCATTGATTATCTAGAACTTAACAAGATCACTATCAAGAACAAATATCCTCTCCCTCACATTGATGACCTATTTGACCAACTACACGGAGCTCAATAATTATCCAAGATTGATCTTCATTCACGGTATCATCAATTAAGGGTCAAAAGGGAGGATATACCAAAGACGGCTTTCCGTACAAGGTATGGTCACTATGAATTTATAGTGATGCCATTTGGTCTTACTAATTCCCCTGTTATCTTCAAGGATCTAATGAATAGAGTCTTTAGAGACTATATTGATCAGTTTGTGGTAGTCTTTATAGATAATATTCTTGTATATTTAAAGAGAAAGGTAGAACATGAAGATCACTTGAGAATTATATTGAAGACCCTGAGAAAGGAGAAGCTTTATGACCAATTTACCAAGTGTGAATTTTGGATTCAAAAAGTTGCATTTTTGTGTCACATAATCTCAAAAGAGGGGATATCTGTGGATCCAGCAAAAACAGAAGTTATCGAATGATGGTCGAGACCAACAACAACAACTGAGATCCAAATTTTTCTTGGTTTGGCTGGATATGATCGATGTTTTGTGAAAGATTTTTCATGATTATCTAGTCCACTCACCAAGTTGACTAGGAAAGGAGTTAAGTTTGTTTGGATGGAGGAATGTGAAGAGAATTTCAAGGAGTTGAAAAGAAGGTTCTCCAGTGCACCTGTGCTCACACTGCCTTGTAGTGGAGAAAGGTTTGTGATCTACAGTGATGCATCCAAGAAGGGATTGGGGTGTGTTCTTATGCAAAATGATATGGTGATAGCTTATGCCTCACGACAGTTGAAAATACATGAGCAAAATTACCCAACTCATGATTTAGAGTTAGCTACGGTAATCATTGCATTAAATATTTAGAGGCAATATCTTTATTGAGAAAGGTGTGACATTTATAATAATCATAAAAGTTTAAAGTATATTTTCACAAAAAAGGAGCTGAATATGCGCCAAAGAAGATGGTTGGAGCTGATTAAGGATTGTGACTGCTCAATCCATTACCACCCTGGGAAAGCAAACAAGGTGGCAGATGCATTAAGTCGACAAGACCATGCTAGTTTATCCATGATGAGGATCACAAAAGATCCAATATTTATGGATTTACAAAGAATGGATCTTGGAATTATAATGGAAGGGGGGAAATCATATCTTTCTCAAATGAATGTTCAACCATATATACATATGAAGATTAAAGAGGCACAGAAAGAAGATGTCGAGTTACAAAAGATGGTGAGAAATGTTCCTGAATTCAACCTTGATTGTGATGGGATAATAAAGTTCAGGAATCGGGTTTGTGTTTCTCCCATCCCCGAATTAAAGAAGGAGCTCTTGGATGAGGCTCATATTTCTTCATTCTCTATTCATCCTGGAAGCACGAAGATGTATAGGGACCTGAAAGAGTACTTCTAGTGGGATGGAATGAAAAGAGATGTTGCTGAATATATCTCTCGATGCTTGGTTTGTCAACAAGTTAAAGCTGAGAGACATAAGTATAAGGGGATGTTTCAACCATTACCCATACACGAATAAAAATGGGAAAACATCACTATAGACTTTGTCACAGGACTTCCTAAAACATCCAAAGGCAATAATGCTATCTGGGTCATAGTTGATCGTCTTACAAAATCTGCACACTTCATTGCTATTAGAGAGGATTTCTCTCTGGATCAGCTTGCTAGGATATATGTAAAGGAAGTTGTAAGATTGCATGGAGTACCACTTTCTATTATATCTGATCGGGATCCGAGGTGTTCCGCGAACTTCGGGCGAAGTCTTCAGCATACTCTGGATACAGAGTTAAGTTTCAGCACTGGTTATCATCCTCAGACAAATGGTCAGTCGGAGAGAACAATTCAAACTATAGAAGATATGTTGAGAGCTTACTCTATGGATTTCAAAGGTGGTTGTGATCAACACCTACCTTTGGTGGAATTTTCTTATAATAATAGCTTACACTCTAGTATTCAGATGGATCCTTATGAAGCTCTCTATGGAAAGAAATGCAGGACTCCAACTTGCTGGGATGAAGTTTGGGAAAGAAAGCTATTAGGACCTGATCTCGTTGATGAAATGGCAGAAAAGGTCAGATCTATTCAACAACACATAAGAGCAGCGCAGAGTCGACAAAAAAGTTATGCCGAAAACTGAAGAAAAGGCCTAGAGTTTGAAGTGGGTGATAAAGTGTTTTTAGGAATATCTCCTTAGAAGAGGGTTATGAGATTTGGAAAGAAGGGGAAGTTTTTTTTTTGACAAAATAAGACGAATCCATTAATGATGGAGATCATCAGAAATACAGTAGCGTAACCACGATGGAAAATGATTGAACCAAAGCAAATCCTCGTAAGGAGGGCCAATGCCTGCCATCTTGTGAGCAGCTTCATTCGCTTCCCTTCTAATAAATGAGAAATTGCAGGACTTGAAGCCTTGTCTCTGCGAGTGAATACACCGGATAATGGGGCCGAAAGGTTGAAGCCCGCCGTCAATGAGATTGATGGCATTGATTATAGTGAGACAGTCGGATTCGATGTGAATGGAATCCCAACCGTGATCTTTTGCGAAGTTTAACCCAGCAAGGATGGCGGCGGCCTCCGCGACTGAAGGCTCCCAAAGTGCATAACGTGCTTCGTATTTGGCAGCGAAAAAGATTTCCCAGGTTGTCTCGGGCCAGTAACCATAGTCCAACTGGGCCATCCTTAGGGAGAGAGGCATCCACATTGATCTTAAAAATACCTTCCGGTGGGGGGCACCAATGTTGCGGAAGAGGAGAGGGGGGGAAAAGTCTGTGTTGCTCAGGGTGGTTCTGCCAAATCACAATCTCTCTCAAGTTCACGATGTGTTCCATGTATCGTGTTGGGAAGGTAGCTTACCGATTGGCGCTTCCACCGAATCTCTCTCAAGTTCACGATGTGTTCCATGTATCTCTCCTGAGAAAGTATATTCCTGATCCTTCACATGTACTCAGCTCAGAAGTTGTACCACTGGAGCAAGATCTTTCTTATGAAGAACAACCGATAGAGATTCTGGATCGTAGCGAAAAAGTCCTACAAAACAAGACCACTTGATTGGTGAAAGTTTTATGGAGGAACCACCAATTAGAATAAGCTACATGGGATCTTGAGGATTTGATGAGGGAGAGGTATCCACATCTGTTTGTTACAAAGTGATGAATTTCGAGGGAGAAATTCATTTTAAGGGGGGTAGAATGTAACACCCGAGACGTTTATGTTATGTAAATCATCAAAGGAATATTTTTCTACACACAACACTTTCTTGGATTTCTTTACACGAAATCGCGACCTTCCTCGATAGCTTGCGTCGTACGCAATACCGAGTTTCACTAAACAACGATATACTATTAAAATATTATTAAAACTAGCTATTATGAAAAGTAATAACCACTTTTTTAAATTTTATAAATTTGATTTTTCAAAATGGACTTCATTTTTGGATTCGTAATATCGAAATTAGCCGAGGGTGAAATTTTGGCATTTTTCCGAAAACATTCAATTTTTTATGAATAGTGAAACTACTAAGTGGCTGTTAAAAAAACTGAATTTTTCATAAAAAATAATTTTACTGCTTCTGTAGGTGGAATTTCAAAAATCTGAGAGACACGGTTGATGTCAGTAAGTAAAATGTGGTTCAATGAGATGAAAATAATATTTTGGTGAATAGTAACTGTTTATTTTTTTACCACGGTTAAAAGTAAATAGGGTAATTAAGGGTAAAAATGATATTATTATTACCCTAAAACATGTCCTAATTTTTTTGGACAAGTGTAATTCTACCAAAAACAACCTTAGGAATAAAATATTACCATTTTGGCCCACTTGGATTAGATTAGGACATTTATTATTAATTTATTTAAAGAAGGGTTAAAATAGTTAAAATCAAAGTTTAATAAGTAAATCATTTTTAATATGGGGTTATACATAAGATAAATTCGAATATAAATATTCCTTATAAAGATAAAAATATTTCCTACATAATTGTATTTTATTTGTAATTTTTATACCTTAAATAATTTAATTTATTTATGACACAACGATGATGCAGTAATTATCTTATTAACGAAATATTGACATAATCGATGTTTTAAATACCCAAATAAATATAATTTGAGACTTTTTATGAATTACACTAATTTTCTAGGTTAATATGACATCTTAGTATTGATTTAATTAACTTTGGTCGAACTTATCATTCTATTATAATTTTTACAAAAAACAATTACTAAAGAGTGTCAAAAATGACATAAAATAGTTTTTAAAATAAATATTATATTATTAATTGTTATTTTATTCATAAAAATATAAGGATCGGCCAAATGACTTAGATAAGGTTATATATATTAATAATAAACAACTTGGGGTTCGTTTGGCTTGATATAGTAAGTTTATTAATCTTATAGTATAAGAACACACGAAGACACGGTAAAAGTAAAATTATTTTACATAATGTTAAATCTAAATGATAAGGTTAAAATAGGAATATAAACTTGTCTAAATTCTATTGGATGAGAGGATTTCGACCCATACCCACCATATCCTTGAAATAAATCAATTTGGAGTTATTTAAAACCGAACTTGACTTTATAATAAAATAATATTTTTAGTTATTTCAAAGGTGCCCCTCTCCTCCCTTATAAAAGAGAACCTCCTCCCCCTCTTCCTCACACCACTTTGAGCCTTCAAGCTCGTCCAACCCCTGAAATTTTCTCCTATCCACTTCCCTAGAGACATCCTAGAGGTCCTGGTCTTCTTCAAAGACCAATTTTAGTTCCCTATAAGGAGGTCTCAAAGAAGCACTTCAAAGAAGAGGTAATATCCATTACCGATCCTTTCCAATTTCTTTCTTCTTCAACTTCTTCTTCATTAGTTGTTTCATTATGATGTAATAACATCAGTATCACTCATATACTGATATGTTATTATAAGTATGAGACAACCCTATTTAACCATCTATCCATCCTACGGAAAATGAAATCACTGCGCGTGCGTACGTACAGAATATCGTCTCCACGTCATGGTGTAATATATTTTTCACCACCACCTTACTTGGATGGGTATAATGGTGTAAATAATGACTTTATATGACTATTATAAAGTTATATTGATTATGAAATATTATAAATACACTCCAATACAATTCCATGATCATAGGAACGATATCATCACTCGTGCGTACGTACGGAATACCGTCTCCACGATGTGATGCGACTCATTCTACATGATCTTAATTTCATAATGATTATATAAATGAATTTAATGAATTAATATGATATATATTACACTAATACCATTCTGGAAATGAGGTATCTATAACCTAAAGATAAGAATAATAATTTATTCGACAAAACACGCATAAGAACTAAAAGTTATAAACACTCGAATACCAAGTAGCAATGAAATATTACTACTAAGAAGCTAAGAATATGACCATATATGATATCATAAAAACAAGTATGATTCTCAAATAAATCAATAACATTATTTAAATCATTATACAGGAGGTTTGGACACTTACAAAGAAAGTCGGATCTAAGGTAAGGGAAATATCACAATCTCATTTTTATCCGAGATTGTTTATACTTTGGTATTTACTGGGGAGTATTTTATCATCCACATCCAGGTTTCCTCAATATGTAAAATTATTTCCATCAACCTACAATTGTTTAAATCCAATTTTAACCTTCGGTGAGTTTTTAGTAAAGGATATGAAAGGAATCTTTTTTCGTTTTTCATACGAGGTACTTTTTTTCTTTTCCCACAAAAGTACAAAGAATGTTTTTTTTGACTTATACGACATGAATGGATTTTGAAAACATTATTTCCAAGAAGCTTCCTTTAAAAGTTTTCAAGTTTATTTTTAATCAACATCTTTTAGTTTTTAATTGTACAACATGTTAAGAAAGGAAAGGTGTTTTTGAAGTAGAGAGGAGATTTTCCTCAAGAATGGAGTTCAAGTGTTTTATCAAAATTATTTTCCTTCTAAGATAATATAGGGTTCTGTTTCTATCCCTATTATTATATTGATTTGATTATGTTGTGATGGAATTATTTTTATAAATTCCTTTATCTTATATGAATTGTTTTATGATGTCATGTTGTTTAAGAATCCCATTTTTATTACATGGGTTATGCAATGATGCATGATTTATGATTTTGTGGCACACATAAGAATGGTATCATTAAGTGATGGGTGGGACCTATATCTCCCTCCAATGCATTGAGTAATGATTTTATATCTCATGAGATAGACATGGCTGGAACGGTAGGTTATACCAGTTCAGTGTAACAGGACTGAAACGAGGGTGACTCAGTTCAGAAATGGACTTTGTCCACTAAGATAGTCTTGACAATGAGTCTTGACTAATAAGAAATGATTCTTTCTGATTATGTGTGTATTCCACGAAGTTTCATGTTTTAAGTTATGATTATTGGGATTACATTTCACTACAATGATTTATCCCATGTTATGAAATTATGATCTCTTTTGCAGGTTAAGATTTCCAAAAGTTATGTGCTTATGTATATGATGTGATTGATATTTCTTTTGTTTACTCTTACTAAGAATTTCAGTTCACCCTTTTGTATGTTTTATTTCCCCAGGTCAGGATGAAGGTTATTAAGTAGAATATGCCAAAAAGGGACTCTAGATATGATGAAATAAATGGGAGGCAAAGTAGATGCTTTATGAACCAGTTGTTTATGTTTCCCAGTTTCTAAAGACACTATACCTATACGGTATTTTCTTGGTTTTGTTATATGTTGTAATAAGTGTGCTTAAATTCTGAAGTAATAACAATGTATGTAAATTATGGGTCGTTATACCCACTCCACTTGGGAAACTGGTTTGTGGAATGGGGTATCTCCAGGTATCTTTTCCTCTAGTTCTGATCTTTTCCTTCCATTCAAGTCATTTCCTCTATGACCCATTCACTTACCAATTCACCAACATTAGGCCAAGGCCCCTTCCAATGCTATTGAACCCATATGATCAGACCATCAGGCACATCAGTACGTCCTATTGAGTTCACATACCCATGGTAAGAAGATGCATGTTGGTGAATCCCTCGATGGAATGGGCCAACAGAATGTTCCTAAGTCCACATTCCCCTAGTAATCTAAAGTCTGGCCTTTGGTCCTTGATGCGAACCTCCCTGATCTAGGGTTTAAGGGTAGTATCTATCTTTTCCAATCCATGACCTCCAAGGGTAAATGGAGATATCACCCTTTCTTTCCCCTTTGACAAGGGGATATGTTCCTCCCCTTTTCTAAAACCCATGTCAGGGAACTCCTGAGGTAAGACCCTAGACCTTTGTGAGGGGTGTCACTCTACACCATCTTCACCTCAGCCCGGGATGTGTCCTCATAGATCACCAGATGTGACTATCCTAGATATCAACATGGGTGAGTTTTTGAGCATTCCAAGCCCCCTTTCCCTCTCCCATTGGGATTATATCCCCAACATTTTCTATCATCATTCTCCTCCTTTTCTGTTAAAAGATAAGAGAAAGTGTTCCTTTATTTAATATTCCACATCCTCTTATTTCTCACACTGATCACAACTCATGTGGGCTTAGAGGCTTGTAATGATACAACATTCACTTAAATCAATAATGAACTATAGGAACTCCGATTTTCAACACAATGGGGATATATAGGATGCCTTTCTGGTGCTCTGAGCTCAAATGGGATGATCCCAAGCGTATTCCCCAATAAAGTCATAAATTTGTAATGAACTATGGGAAATCTGATTCCAAACATTGTTGGGATATGTAGAGCGCATGTTTGAAGTCCTGAGCTCAAATGGGAAGCAACCATGTGTAAGACCCAATCAAGTCATAACTATTTTTTGAACTACAAGAAATCTGATTCCTGTTCCAATAAAGATACACATGACTCCTTTCTGAAGTTTCGATCCAAAATTATACCCTTCCTAAGGAATGATCCTAATCTTATCCCTCATAAAAGTGCATCCACTTTAGCTGTAAGGCCTGATGTGTCTCTTCTATAAAGGTCTCCTATACTATGTAAGTCCCAACTATATTAACTAAAATGGGAAGCTCCCATGCATAAGCCCCAACCAACCAAACAATGAGGGGTTTGATTCCTAGTCAACTAGGATACGTATGAAGACTTATCAAGGTTCAAAACCAACACACAAATCACCCTAATTTTATTTATGCCACATTCCTCATAGTTTTATGTACACCTGAGATGCCACATCTCTCTTGGGAACCTAGGGATACCTCATCATAAGTCCCACACAAACTTTGACCAGGAATCATTGACCTAGATGTATGTGCCACATGACATTAAACGGCATGGATGGGTCCTGCTCACATGACCTAAAGAAGAGATGTGCCCCATTATGTAGTATAGAATAATGTGGGATATGATTCCTCTCACAAGGATACATAGGAATCCCATATCTTAGGTTCAACCATGAAGTCAAAATAACTCATGTCCCCCTTAGATGACAATAAACTCCAGAGTACCTCTTCGCAAGGTTTAAGTCAGCGTTGTCTCAACAATTCCTGATCCATGTATCTCAGTGATTGATTTTGTGATTTAGGGGTAATCTATGGACACACGCCAACGAGCCCGTACCTGAGTGGTAAGGGCTCCTGCTTAGCATCCAAGAGACCTAGGTTGAAAACCGGGTGGAGGCGAATTTTTGGGGGTACTGTAGCAGTTACTATTTTGTACTGCAACAGCTGGAACTATTCACCTATTTTGGGCCTTTAGGCCACCTTTTTGGGCCTATGGGTCTCCAGGACCTTTGGGTCATCAAAGGCCTTCGAGCCACTGGGCCTTCGGGTCACATAGACCATGGAGTAGCCCAGTTCACACAGAACAAGCCCCAGAAGAGGATCAAAGAAACAGGAGTAGTAGCCAACAGATGCAGAGCTATCCAGATTGGAAGAATAAGAGGGTATGGTAGCCACCATTGGGACCAGGCACTGTGCAGCTTTGTCCGGGGCATGCTAGCAGATCCACAATGCAAGGTGGGGAGCTAAGGAGATCAATGATTCAAGACACTGGGGAGGGGCAGTTCTAGTGGGATGGGCCTACGGGTCATGTAATGGGAATGTTATTCCTCTAGGCCTTCGGTTCATGTATTGCGGGTCATGTCGTGCCTTGTGCCTTAGGCCTACGGGTCGTGTATGGGTTCCCCTTCAACCCTTAAAAGATGGATTATCTATAATAAAATAAAAAAAGGCCTTCGGGCCATTCGGGCTATGGAAAAACTCTTAGGAATTTACCAATGATTAGATAACATATTAACATGTCTAAAATGTTACACCCCAAGCTTCCACGATATGCTTCGCTTTGAATAATACAATAGCTTACGTTGTACGCAATATAATGTTCTAGCACACCACGACCAATCAAACTAGCCGTTATGAATAGTAATACCCATATTTTAAAATTTTATAAATTTTATTTTTCTAAATGGACATCAATTTTGGATTTGGGAAATCAAAATTATCTTATGGTTAATTTTTTGTATTTTTCCGAAAATTTCAATTTTGATGAATAGTGAAAAACACTACGTTATTATTTAAAACTGACTTTTATTTAAATATTAATTATTTTTATTTAAATTTATTTTAAATTCATAACAGATACATAATATGTATATTAGTCCAATTTAATTCATTGGAGTCATTTTATAATAAGATTAGATGTATAAAATTTTATTAAACTTCTTAACGACTTTTACCCACCTTCTAGGCACATTTGCAAATTTGAATAAAACATAATTTTACTGCTTATGTTAATTTTATTTAAAACCCCAAGAGACACGGTTTACATTAGTAAGTTAAATGTGGTTCAATAAGATAAAAATAAATTTTTTTAATAGTAACTTTTGAAGTTTATTTACCACGATTAAAATTATATTGGGTAATTAAAGGTAAAATTGATATTTTAATTACCCCAACGCATGGCCTAATTATATTTGATAAGTTTATTTAGACCAAAATCAAAGATAGAAATAAAATTTGATACTTTTTTATCCCCTTGGATTAGATTAGGACATTTATTATTATTTAATTTAAAGAAGAGTTAAAAGTGTTAAATTCAAATTTAAATAACTAAACAATTTTTAATATAAAGTTATACCTAAGATAAATTAGACTATAAATATTCATTATAAATATGAAATGATTTCATACATCATGGAATTTTATTTATAATTTTTCAACAATAAATAATTGAATTTATCTATGACACAATGTTGATGCAGTAATTACCTTATTAATGAAATATTAAAAAATTGATATTAAAATTTTTAAACTTAAGGTAAATTGAGACTTTTGATGCATTACACAAATATTATAGGATAATATGACATGTTAGGGTTGATTAAATAAATTTTTTTTTGGAGTGATAAATTTATTATGATTTTCACAAAAATCAAATACTAAATAGTGTCATAATTGACAAAATTGTGTTTTTAAAATAAACACTATTTTATTAAATGATATAATATTCCTAAAAAATATAAGGCTCATAAAAAGGACTTTGATAAGTCTATATATTTTAATAATGAACCACTTGGGGTCCTCTTGGATTTTTATAGTAAGTATAGTATCCATTTATTATAATAATACAACAATACATGGTAAAAGTTAAAGTATTTAACTAAGACTTAAATATAGAAGATAAGGTTAATATGTTGACCTAAACATGACTAAAACCTATTGGTTGAGAATATATCGACACATCCACACCTTATCCTAGAAATAATTCCATTTTTATCCCTTATAATCCAAAAATTATTTTATAATGAAATAATATTTCAAGCTTTTCCTAAAGTGACCCTCACCTCTCATATAAAAGGGTACTTCCCCTTATCTCAAAATCACACCTCCAAATTAATTTAGATCAGACAAACCATACACAAATATACTTAAAAATACCCTCACATTAACTTATAGGCCTTACTTTGATCATAAAACCAACCTAAGTATCTATTTTGATCAAATCAAAAGGAAGTACATGAGGAAGAGGTAATAATTTTATCACCTCTTTCAAGATCTCTTCTTCTTCCACTTCCACTTTACTTGATGATTACAAGAAAAAGTAATAACTCTAGTACCTTATAAATACTATTATGTTATTATAAATATGTTACAACCATATTCATTATTTTATCCATCCTTTGAATGACAAATTCTCTATACGTACGTACGTACGACTTACTGTCTCCATGTCATGGTGTAGTTTGTTATTCAACGCATCATTATTTATATGGGCATAATAATGAGTAAAATTAATTTAGATAATAAGTATAACATTTTAAGGATTATTTATATATTATATAACATCCAATTATATATGATTTCACCATCAATGTAATGATATTGTCTCTCATGCGTACGTACGGTTTACCATCTCCATGAACGTGATGAGATTCATTCCCCTTCATAACAATTCTTGAATAATTTTCATTTTATGGTTAAAAATAGTGTTTACGACTATAATATTATTCTGGATATGAATAAAATAAATCCTATACATAATAAACAAGGATTTCATAATAAAAGATATAGAAGAAAATGAATCAGTTAACACCATAAACAATGACACAACTCAAATATTATTAACAAAGAAATATTAGAAGATCGTATATGATATCATATTTATGAATGTGGATTATTGTATAATTTAATAACAATTATTTAACCATTATACATGAGGTTAACATACCCTCGACTCCAGAATAATACTAGGTAAGGCTTAATTTTAAACTCTCTTTATTATCAGAGGTTGTTAATATGTAAGTATCTACTAAGACCTCTTTATCATCCACATCCGTGTTTACTAAAAAATTAATTTCAAAACATATTTACTATTTATTAGAATATGGGTTAAATTCTTTTAGAACCTTATTTTAATTTTTATAAAATGGTTTGAAAGGAATCTTTCCATAGCTTTCAAATAAGGTACTTTATGACCTTTTCGATGAATTAAGGAAAGAATGTTTTTTAACATATACAACTGGTGAAATTTTTTTCCACAATTATAAAACCTTCTAAACATCCCTTAAAATACTATAAAAATATTTTAAAAATAAATTTTTTCATTACTTTCGAATGATTTCAATGTAGAAATAAATATTTCACTAAAATATTTTTTGGATTGATTTCATCTATGTCAACATCATTTATTGGATTTTACATTTGTTTGAAGTTGATTTATTAAAATAGAATCATACATATTGTATTTAAGGTTTTTTAATACGTTTGACAATGGATATGATATTTTTATACCATTCATGGTTTTTGGTTAATGTATTGAAATTTTGTATGCTAGTTTTAATATGAATGTTTATATTATGTTTCATCCTTTTCAAATGAGGAATGAATTGTACATATTAACTGATGGGTGGAGAAAGCTATTTCTCCTCGATGCATAATTAGGTCTAATGAGACAAGCTAGTTTCTTGGAACAAGGCCATGAAAAAATCTTATTTGTAGTCTTGGCATGAGGCCTTGACTATGTGGTTATCATGTCTGGCATTATGAATTGCATCATTATGAAATTATCTATTGATTTTACATGTGATTATTCGACTAGTAGAATATCCATGTAAATAATTAAATGTAATTATTTGATTTATATTTTCCATATTATGATGAAGTTTAATTTTAAAAGGCTTATGTTTTAGTCTTATACATTTCCTTAAATGTATATTATTATTTAAGAATGTTTCCACTATATTATTATCCTTACTGAGCATATTAGATAACCACTTTATATGTTTTATTTTTCCCAGGATGTGAAGAAGTATATTATGAATGAATTGTAGGGACAAGCTAAAGGATATGAGTGTGTTCAAAGGATAAAAAATTTTGTTGTTTTTTATTTAATAATGTACTGTAAAACTTATATATGCATCTATTACTTCCAAGGATACAAAACTTATCGGTCTTTCAGACTGGATCTCTTGTGATCATGATAATGTTATGTAATAATGCATCAACTCTAGGTAACTAGGTTCGGGACATTACAGTTGGTATTAGAGGACGTTTAGTACAAACCTTGAATGCTATATTTAGAAAAACTCTGATTAGATTACATTACACTAAGATCGACTTTAAAGATTAGTATAGAATAACTTCCTAGAATTTTGGTAGTGTAGAGATTTTGTGAATTTTCCATGAAATTAATCCATGTCTGGATACGAGCAGGTAGAGACAGCTCTGACAAAGATGTACCTTGGTGTGAAAACACTAACAGGGAGTTTCGAGCATGACCTAGGTTGTCCTGGTACATGACAATGGACCTCGCTGCACTCTGGGTTAAGACACTCCCAGGGGGTATTATTAGGATAATTCATATTTTCATTACAAAACATTATGAAGGATTTATGAGTAAATAATTCCTAAATAATTTTTTTTTTTATGATTATTGATTATATGCATAAACTGTTCAATTTATGTTAGGTGTTTTACTAGTTTATAATTATGTATTGTGATTCCTAAACTAATCAAGTTTATTTTATTGTTTAGAAATGGTGCCTAGTGGAAGGAATAGAAACTATATCAACACACGTAATCCATGTAAGGATTTTCCTACTACTTAGGATAATTATAGTGGAGGTGGTGATTCAACTAGTGTTGATCAACTTATAACCATACTGGGACAACTCACTCAAGTTATGAATAATAACATTACCTGTATGGAGCACCCTGATCCACAATGTGGAGGATCAATGTTAGACAATTTCTTGAGTCAAAAACCACCAATATTAAATGGGATTAAAAACCAATTGTAATAGTGTAATGGATAAGTTCCTTAGAGAAAATATTTCATTCTCTGGTGATTACTTAAAGGGAAAAATTTTCCAGGGTGGTTTATCATCTCACAAGAAATGCATATCAATAGTGGTCATTAATTCAAAACACAAATGAGTATAAAGAAGTAAAAAATATGGAATGGAGGGAGTTTTAAGAGGTTTTTTTAGAAAAATACATTCCACTTGACCATCAAGTGGATATGTAAAGGAAATTTTTGAGTCTGAGGAAAAATAAGGATGAGCATGTCACAAAGTATGATGCTAACATTACAAGGTTATCAAGGCATGATATAGATTATATATGTAACCCAAGGATTAAGATTGATCAATTCATTGATGGTTTAAAACCATTTCTCCATCGATCATTTGTCTGATAGTACTTCTTGTCGAATGAAGATATAGTCTCATGTGCTATAAAGACAATAAATAAATTCTCTATGTCTTTTGAATTTAAAGCAAAGAAAGAGAAGAAGAGATCTACTAAAAACTCTGGAAATAGAAATACGTAGATGAAGGGAAAAGTTCAATTTCCATCCTATAGTAAATGTGGGAAGAAACACCCCAGTACATTCATGAAGGGAAAGGTATTTTATTACAAGTGTGGTGAAAAAAGCCACCAATCTCATGATTGCAAGGTAAATAAAGTTGTTGTCAATGTTGACTGATGCAATTGTATAGAAATGGGGAATTATGAAAATTAATTTCTTAAGAATCAAGGAAAATTACCTCATAAAAGGGAAAGGGATAAAGGCCAAGCTTATGTGATCATAATTGTTGAGGTTGAAGTTTTGAATGATGTAGTGGCATGTACATTAATCATTTCTTCAAATTTATCCAATGCATTACATGATTCTAGATCATCAAATTCTTTCATATATTCCCAGTTTTCCATGAAAATTTGATATTTACAATTTGATTTAACAAGGGAGTTGTAAATCAAAACTCATAAGGGAATTATCATTGTAACACATTTCATTCAATCAGTTCCCAATAGGGGATAAAAATGTGCTTTATCTACTGATCTCATCATCATTCCGATGAACGAATTTGATATAATCCTTGATATGGATTTGATTTTGGACCATGATCCAAAAATATAGTGTAAGAAGAAGGAGGTTACAATTTTTGATGATGATAAGTTGTACCTTATCTTTAGAGTATAAAGGTCACCATCTGATTCTTATCAACATCCACCCTCAGTAGCTCTACTAAATTAAATTATTGGGGAGGAATAGAATGAAATAACTGTGGGTGAGGAAAATAATCTTCAATTTAACGATGTACCTTTTGTGAAAAAATTTGTTGATGTGTATCCAGAGGATTTACCTGTAACACCCGAGACTTTTATGTTATATAAATCATCAAAGGAATCTTTTTCTACACAACACTTTCTTGGCTTGCTTTACACGCAATCGCGACCTTCCTCGATAGCTTGCGTCGTACGCAATACCGAGTTTCACTAAACAACAATATGCTATTAAAACTAGCCGTTATGAATAGTAATAACCACTTTTTGAAATTTTATAAATTTTATTTTTCAAAATGGACTTCATTTTTGGACTCAGAATATCGAAATTAGCCTAGGGTGAAATTTTGGTATTTTTCTGAAAACTTTCAATTTTTGATGAATAGTGAAACCACTAAGTGGTAGGTTAAAAACTGAATTTTGCATAAAACTTAATTTTACCGCTTCTGTGAATGGAATTTCAAAAATCCGAGAGACACGGTTAATATCAAGGACTAAAATGTGGTTCAATGAGATGAAAATAATTTTTTGGTGAATAGTAACTTTTTACCTTTTTTACCGCGGTTAATAGTAAATAGGGTAACTAAGGGTAAATATGATATTAATATTACCCTAACACATGTCCTAATTCTATTGGACAAGTGTAATTCGACCAAAAACAAACTTAGGAATAAAATATGACCATTTAGGCCCACTTGGATTAGATTAGGACTTTTATTATTAATTTATTTAAAGAAGGGTTAAAATAGTTAAAATCAAAGTTTAATAAGTAAATCATTTTTAATATAGGGTTATACATAAGATAAATTCGATTGTAAATATTCATTAGAAAGCTAAAAAGATTTCCTACATGATGGTATTTTATTTGTAATTTTTAGACATCAAATAATTTAATTTATTTATGACACAAAGATGATGCAGTAATTATCTTATTAATGAAATATTGACAAAATTGATAATATAAATACCAAAATAAATGTAATTTGAGACTTTTTATGAATTCCACTAATTTTCTAGGTTAATATGATATATTATTATTGATTTAATCAACTTGGTTCGAACATATAATTCTGTTATGACTTTGACAAAAATCATATATCAAATAGTGTCAAATTTGACACAAAATAGTTTTTAAATCAAATATTATATTATTAATTGTTATTTTATTCCTAAAAATCTAAGGTTCGGCCAAATGACTTATATAAGGATATATATATTAATAATAAACAATTTGGGGTTCTTTTGGCATGTTATAGTAAGTGTATTAACCATATAGTGAAAGAAAACAAAAAGACATGGTAAAAGTTAAATTATTTAACTTAGAGTTAAATTTAATTGATAAGGTTAAAATAATATCCTAAACTTGTCTAAATTCTATTGGTTGATAGGATTTCGACCCATCCCCACTTTAGCTTCGAAATAAGACCCTTTGGAACCATTATAAACCGATTTTAACTTTAATATAAAATAATATTTTGAGATATTCCTAAGGTGCCCCTCTCCTCCCTTATAAAAGGGCACCTCCTCCCCCTCCTCCTCACACCAATTTGAGCACTCAAGCTCGGCCAACCCCTGCCATTTTCCCTTATCCACTTCCCTAGAATAATCCTAGAGGTCCTGGTCTTCTCCAAAGACCAATCTTAGTTTCTTAAGTGGAGGATTCAAAAAGGCGTTCCAAAGAAGAGGTAATATCCATTACCGATCTTTTCAATTTCTTTCTTCTTCAACTTCTTCTTCTTTAGTTGTTTCATGATAAAGTAATAACATCAGTATTACTTACATACTGATATGTTATTATAAATATGAAACAACCCTAATTCACCTTCTATCCATCCTACGGAAAAATGAAATCACCGCGCGTGCGTACGTACGGAATACCGTCTCCACGCCGTGGTGTAATCTATTTTCCACCATCACCTTACAAGGATGGGTATAATGGTGTAATGAGTAACTATATATGATTATTATTAAGTAATATTGATACTGAAATAATATATATATATATATACTCCAATACAATTCCACGATCATAGGAACGATATCATCACTCGTGCGTACGTACGGAATACCGTCTCCACGATGTGATGCGACTCGTTCTACATGATCTTCATTTCATAATGATTATATAAATGAATTGAATGAATGAATATGGTATATAATACACTAATACCATTCTGGAAATGAATTATCTATAACCTAAAGATAAGAATAAGAATTTATTCGACAAAACACGCATAAGAACAAAAAGTTATAAAGACCCGAGTAACAAGTAACAATGAAATATTACTAACAAGAAGCTAATAATATGACCATATATGATCTCATATCAATATGTATGATTCTGGAATAAGTCAATAACATTATTTAAACCATTATACAGGAGCTTCGGACACGAACAAAGCAAATCGGACCTAAGGTAAGGGAAATATCACAATCTCATTTTTATCCGAGATTGTTTATTCGTAAGTATTTACTGGGGTGTATTTTATCATCCAAATCCATGTTACCTCAATATGTAATATTGTCTCCATCCACTTGAAATAGTTTAAATCCAATTTTACCCTTAGGTGAGTTTTTAGTAAAGAATATGAAAGGAATCTTTTGTCGTTTTTCCGTACGAGGTACTTTTTGACTTTTCCGACAAAAGTACGAAGAATGTTTTTTTTAACTTATACGGCATGAATGGATTTTTAAAACATTACTTCAAAGAAGCTTCCTTTACAAGTTTTCATGTTTATTTTTAATCAACATCTTTTATTTTAAAGTTGTATGACATGTTATGAAAGGAAAAATGTTTTTGAAGAAGAAAGGATATTTTCCTCAAGAATTCAATTCAAGTGTTTTATCAAAATTATTTTCCATCTAAGATAATAAAGGGTTCTGTTTCTATCCATATTTTTACATTGGTTTGACTATATTGTGATGGAATTATGTTTATGAATTCCTTTATCATATATGAATTGATTTATGATGTCATGATGTTTCAAGAATCCCATTTTTGTTATATGTGTTATGCGATGATGTATGTTTTATGATTATGTGGCACACATAAGAAAGGATTCATTATAAGATGGGTGGGACCTATATCTCCCTCCAATGCATTGGGTAATGATTTTATATCTCATGAGATAGGCATGGCTGGAACGGAAGGTTATTTCGGTTCAGTGATACAGGACTGAAACGAGGAGTGAACTCGGTTCAGAAAGGGACTTTGTCCACTAAGATAGTCTTGGCAATGAGTCATGACTAACAAGAAATGATTTTCCATGATTATGTGTGCATGCCACAAAGTTTCAAGTTTTATGTTATGATTATGGGGATCTCATTTTCACTTCTATGATTTATTCCATGTTAAGATATTATGATCTCTTTTGCAGGTTTTGATCTTCATAAAGATATGATATGATTTTTATTTCCTTTATTTGCCCTTGCTGAGCATTTGAGCTCACCCTTTTATGTTTTCTTTTCCCCAGGTCAGGAAGATGGATATTAAATTGAATATGCTAAAAGGGACCCTAGATATGATGAAATAAACGGGAGATACTGTAGAAGATTTATGAACCAGTTGTTTATGTTTCCCAGTTTCTAAAGACACTATACCTATACGGTCCTTTGTGGTTTTGTCATATGTTGTAATAAGTGTGATTCAATTTTGAAGTATTAACAATGTATGTAAAGTATGGGTCGTTATAGTTGGTATCAGAGGCAAAGGAGGTAGGAATGTATCCGATCCTTGGGAACTCTCACCTGTGAGCGTTGGACGAAGCATGGCTCTCCGCCCAAGGGCTTCATGAGGAAATGGCTGCCACTGGGGATGGTGGTGTGTCCCGCCCAGGGGGTGTAGCCGCCCATGGAGTGCCCTGATAGGTATCAATTGTAGTCCACTAGAAGTAATTCTAGACCGCTATAGTTGGTATCAGAGGAAAGGTATAGTCAACCTTTGGAAACTAGGATGTGAAAGCCTTAGTAAGAACCCTAAGGATAAGTCTAAGCATAGAACACAATCTTAGTGTTTTAGAAATGGCCTTGAATAACCTAGGATATGACCTTAAGCATGAAAATTTTATTCTTGAATTATGTGGTTTCCTATTATAATTAGTGTTTCTCACACTATTCTTCTTGGTTTTAGTCAATGGCTGGAACCCGAAGGAACCGTGTTAATGCGGAATGCAATGGGCAATGCAATGATTGTCCCCCTGAGCAACCAAACGATATGGGAGCTGGAATGCAAAATCTTGTAGCCATGCTCACACAACTTTCTCAAGCTATGAATCATGCAGGATTTCCAAACGAACAAAGAAGGGAGCAACATTCTGTTGAATCCTTCATGAGGCAGCGTCCACCATCTTTCAGCGGGTCTACTGATCCATTAGTTGCTGAACAATGGATTAGTACTACTGAAAAGATATTTTCAGTTCTTCAATGTTCTGAGCATGATAAAGTCATCCTAGCAGTGTATCGTTTGGAAGGAGATGTGGATCAATGGTGGAATCTTGTTAAGAATACGAGGCAAAGGGATGAAATTGAGTCTATGGAATGGGACGAGTTCAAGAACTTATTTTTCAATAAGTACTTCCCTCGTATTCTCCGAACAAAGATGGAGAAAGAGTTCCTTGAACTGAAGCAAAGGGATGATGAATCTGTTAGTACCTATGAAGCAAATTTTACAAGACTTGCAAGGTACGCTTCTGGTATTATTATCCAACCTGAGAGTAAGATCGATCGATTCTTTAGTGGCTTAAAACCAAGTCTTCGAAGGGCGTTAGCCATAAGGGACTTCAATAGCTACGAGGAAATCGTTCGATGTGCTCTCAAAGTCGAGATGGAGATTGGAGTAACCCATCAGTCCCATGGGTTTGATAAGAAGAGGAAGATGGAATTCAAAGAAAAATCTAAAGAGCACACAGAAAATAAGATGAACTTTCCCTTATGCTCAAAGTGTGGAAAGAAACATGGAGGGAGTTGTCTTAAAGGGACAAGTAAATGTTTTAAATGTGGAAAGGAAGGTCATCGGGCATTTGAATGCCGTGATAATGGGAAGAAGATGTCTAATGATGCAAACAAAGGAAGGGATACACAGAATGAACCTGCTACACTTCAATGTTTCAAGTGCAAGGATATGGGGCATTATGCCAATCAATGCCCAAATCCAAGGGTTGATGATGATGGTCGACGTCAACAAACTCTTAAGGCTAAAGACAAAGGAAAGTCACATGCAATTTCTATCAGCGATGTGGAGTACGATAACGATGTGGTGAAAGGTACACTTACCATCCACTCTAAAGTAGCAAATGTTTTATTTGATTCTGGATCCACCCACTCTTTTATTTCTGAAAAATTTTCTAAGGGTATCACCGTATTACCTCAACAATTAGATGTTGAGTTAGCTGTGACAACACCTAATGGCACATCAATCGCATCAGAAGTTTATAATTCTTCTCCGATCGAAGTTTGTGGGAAAGTGCTTCCTTCAAATCTTGTGATCCTTCCTTTAGTGGAATTTGATGTGATTCTTGGCATGGATTGGCTTTCTCTACATGGAGCTCATATCAATTGCCAAAGAAGGGAAGTCACATTTCATATTCCAGATCAACCTACGATCGTCTATCAATGCAAGGATGAACATAAACTTCCAGTGGAAATTCCTTCCATCTTATGGGTATTGATTCCACTAAATGAAGGTTATTTATCTCAAATGGTTGGTGAGAAACTCACGATTAAGAATATGCCCATTGTACGGGAGTTTGATGATGTCTTTCCGGAGGAATTACCGGGTCTCCCACCAAATCGTGAAGTTGAGTTTTCAATAGAACTCGTACCGGGTGCTTTGCCTATTTCAAAGACACCTTATAGAATGGCCCCAATTGAGTTGCAGGAATTGAAGAAGCAACTCCAAGAGAATCTTGATAAGGGATTCATACGCCCTAGTGCGTCACCTTGGGGAGCACCTGTTCTATTTGTTAAGAAGAAAGATGGATCAATGAGACTTTGCATTGATTATCGAGAACTTAACAAGATCACTATCAAGAACAAATATCCTCTCCCACGCATTGATGACTTATTTGACCAACTACGCGGAGCTCAATACTTTTCCAAGATTGATCTTCGTTCAGGGTATCATCAATTAAGGGTCAAAAGGGAGGATATACCAAAGACGGCTTTCCATACAAGGTATGGACACTATGAATTTATAGTGATGCCATTTGGTCTTACTAATGCCCCTGCTATCTTCATGGATCTAATGAATAGAGTCTTTAGAGACTATCTTGATCAATTTGTGGTAGTCTTTATAGACGATATTCTTTTCTATTCAAAGAGCAAGGAAGAGCATGAAGATCACTTGAGAATTATATTGAAGACCCTGAGAAAGGAGAAGCTTTATGCCAAATTTACCAAGTGTGAATTTTGGCTTCAAAAAGTTGCATTTTTGGGTCATATAATCTCAAAAGAGGGGATATCTGTGGATCCAGCAAAAACAGAGGTTATTGAAAGATGGTCAAGACCAACAACAGTAACTGAGATCCGAAGTTTTCTTGGTTTGGCTGGATATTATCGACGTTTTGTAAAAGATTTTTCACGATTATCTAATCCACTCACCAAGTTGACTCGGAAAGGAGTTAAGTTTGTCTGGACAGAGGAATGTGAAGAGAATTTCAAGGAGTTGAAAAGAAGGTTATCCAGTGCACCTGTGCTCACACTGCCTTGTAGTGGAGAAAGGTTTGTGATCTACAGTGATGCATCCAAGAAGGGATTGGGGTGTGTTCTTATGCAAAATGATATGGTGATAGCTTATGCCTCACGACAGTTGAAAATCCATGAGCAAAATTACCCAACACATGATTTGGAGTTGGCTGCGGTAATCTTTGCATTAAAGATTTGGAGGCATTACCTTTATGGTGAAAGGTGTGATATTTATACTGATCATAAAAGTTTAAAGTATATTTTCACACAAAAGGAGTTGAATATGCGTCAAAGAAGATGGTTGGAGCTGATTAAGGATTATGACTGCTCAATCCATTACCACCCTGGGAAAGCAAACAAGGTGGCAGATGCATTAAGTCGACAAGACCATGCTAGTTTATCCATGATGAGGATCACAAAAGATCCAATATTTATGGATTTACAAAGGATGGATCTTGGAATTATAATGGAAGGGGAAAAATCTTATCTTTCTCAAATGAATGTTCAACCATCTATACATGTGAAGATTAAAGAGGCACAGAAAGAAGATGTCGAGTTACAAAAGAAGGTGAGAAATGTTCCTGAATTCAACCTTGATTGTGATGGGATAATAAAGTTCAGGAATCGGGTTTGTGTTCCTCCCATCCCCGAATTAAAGAAAGAGCTGCTGGATGAGGCTCATAGTTCTTCATTCTCTATTCATCCTGGAAGCACGAAGATGTATAGGGACCTGAAAGAGTACTTCTGGTGGGATGGCATGAAAAGAGATGTTGCTGAATATGTCTCTCGATGCTTGGTTTGTCAACAAGTTAAAGCTGAGAGACAGAAGTCTAAGGGGATGTTACAACCATTACCCATACCCGAATGGAAATGGGAAAACATCACTATGGACTTTGTCACAGGACTTCCTAAAACATCCAAAGGCAATAATGCTATCTGGGTCATAGTTGATCGTCTTACAAAGTCTGCACACTTCATTGCTATTAGAGAGGATTTCTCTCTAGATCAGCTTGCCAAGATATATGTAAAGGAAGTGGTAAGATTGCATGGAGTACCACTTTCTATTATATTTGATCGAGATCCGAGATTTACCTCGAAGTTCTGGCGAAGTCTTCAGCATACTCTGGATACAGAGTTGAGTTTCAGCACTGCTTATCATCCCCAGACAGACGGTCAGTCTGAGAGAACAATTCAAACCCTAGAAGATATGTTGAGAGCTTGCTCTATGGATTTCAAAGGAGGTTGGTATCAACACCTACCTTTGGTAGAATTTTCTTATAATAATAGCTTTCACTCCAGTATTCAGATGGCTCCTTATGAAGCTCTCTATGGAAAGAAATGCAGGACTCCAACTTGCTGGGATGAAGTTGGGGAAAGAAAGCTATTAGGACCTGATCTTGTTGATGAAATGGCAGAAAAGGTCAGATCTATTCAACAACACATAAGAGCAGCTCAGAGTCGACAGAAAAGTTATGCCGACAACCGAAGAAAAGACCTAGAGTTTGAAGTGGGTGATAAAGTGTTCTTACGAATATCTCCCTGGAAGAGGGTTATGAGATTTGGAAAGAAGGGGAAGTTGAGCCCTAGATATATCGGTCCTTTTGAAATACTGGATCGTGTTGGGAAGGTAGCTTACCGATTGGCGCTTCCACCGAATCTCTCTCAAGTTCACGATGTGTTCCATGTATCTCTCCTGAGAAAGTACATACCAGATCCTTCACATGTACTCAGCTCAGAAGTTGTACCACTGGAGCAAGATCTTTCTTATGAAGAACAGCCGATAGAGATTCTGGATCGTAGCGAAAAAGTCCTACGAAACAAGACCACTCGCTTGGTGAAAGTTTTATGGAAAAACCACCAACTTGAAGAAGCTACATGGGAGCTTGAGGATATGATGAGGGAGAAGTATCCTCATTTGTTTGTTGCAAAGTGACGAATTTCGAGGGCGAAATTCTTTTTAAGGGGGGTAGAATGTAACACCCGAGACTTTTATGTTATATAAATCATCAAAGGAATCTTTTTCTACACAACACTTTCTTGGCTTTCTTTACACGCAATCGCGACCTTCCTCGATAGCTTGCGTCGTACGCAATACCGAGTTTCACTAAACAACAATATGCTATTAAAACTAGCCGTTATGAATAGTAATAACCACTTTTTGAAATTTTATAAATTTTATTTTTCAAAATGGACTTCATTTTTGGACTCAGAATATCGAAATTAGCCTAGGGTGAAATTTTGGTATTTTTCTGAAAACTTTCAATTTTTGATGAATAGTGAAACCACTAAGTGGTAGGTTAAAAACTGAATTTTGCATAAAACTTAATTTTACCGCTTCTGTGAATGGAATTTCAAAAATCCGAGAGACACGGTTAATATCAAGGACTAAAATGTGGTTCAATGAGATGAAAATAATTTTTTGGTGAATAGTAACTTTTTACCTTTTTTACCGCGGTTAATAGTAAATAGGGTAACTAAGGGTAAATATGATATTAATATTACCCTAACACATGTCCTAATTCTATTGGACAAGTGTAATTCGACCAAAAACAAACTTAGGAATAAAATATGACCATTTAGGCCCACTTGGATTAGATTAGGACTTTTATTATTAATTTATTTAAAGAAGGGTTAAAATAGTTAAAATCAAGGTTTAATAAGTAAATCATTTTTAATATAGGGTTATACATAAGATAAATTCGATTGTAAATATTCATTAGAAAGCTAAAAAGATTTCCTACATGATGGTATTTTATTTGTAATTTTTAGACATCAAATAATTTAATTTATTTATGACACAAAGATGATGCAGTAATTATCTTATTAATGAAATATTGACAAAATTGATAATATAAATACCAAAATAAATGTAATTTGAGACTTTTTATGAATTCCACTAATTTTCTAGGTTACTATGATATATTAGTATTGATTTAATCAACTTGGTTCGAACATATAATTCTGTTATGACTTTGACAAAAATCATATATCAAATAGTGTCAAAATTGACACAAAATAGTTTTTAAATCAAATATTATATTATTAATTGTTATTTTATTCCTAAAAATCTAAGGTTCGGCCAAATGACTTAGATAAGGATATATATATTAATAATAAACAATTTGGGGTTCTTTTGGCATGTTATAGTAAGTGTATTAACCATATAGTGAAAGAAAACAAAAAGACATGGTAAAAGTTAAATTATTTAACTTAGAGTTAAATTTAATTGATAAGGTTAAAATAATATCCTAAACTTGTCTAAATTCTATTGGTTGATATTATTTCGACCCATCCCCACTTTAGCTTCGAAATAAGACCCTTTGGAACCATTATAAACCGATTTTTACTTTAATATAAAATAATATTTTGAGATATTCCTAAGGTGCCCCTCTCCTCCCTTATAAAAGGGCACCTCCTCCCCCTCCTCCTCACACCAATTTGAGCACTCAAGCTCGTCCAACCCCTGCCATTTTCCGTTATCCACTTCCCTAGAATAATCCTAGAGGTCCTGGTCTTCTCCAAAGACCAATCTTAGTTTCTTAAGTGGAGGATTCAAAAAGGCGTTCCAAAGAAGAGGTAATATCCATTACCGATCTTTTCAATTTCTTTCTTCTTCAACTTCTTCTTCTTTAGTTGTTTCATGATAAAGTAATAACATCAGTATTACTTACATACTGATATGTTATTATAAATATGAAACAACCCTAATTCACCTTCTATCCATCCTACGGAAAAATGAAATCACCGCGCGTGCGTACGTACGGAATACCGTCTCCACGCCGTGGTGTAATCTATTTTCCACCATCACCTTACAAGGATGGGTATAATGGTGTAATGAGTAACTATATATGATTATTATTAAGTAATATTGATACTGAAATAATATATATATATATACTTCAATACAATTCCACGATCATAGGAACGATATCATCACTCGTGCGTACGTACGGAATACCGTCTCCACGATGTGATGCGACTCGTTCTACATGATCTTCATTTCATAATGATTATATAAATGAATTGAATGAATGAATATGGTATATAATACACTAATACCATTCTGGAAATGAATTATCTATAACCTAAAGATAAGAATAAGAATTTATTCGACAAAACACGCATAAGAACAAAAAGTTATAAAGACCCGAGTAACAAGTAACAATGAAATATTACTAACAAGAAGCTAATAATATGACCATATATGATCTCATATCAATATGTATGATTCTGGAATAAGTCAATAACATTATTTAAACCATTATACAGGAGCTTCGGACACGAACAAAGCAAATCGGACCTAAGGTAAGGGAAATATCACAATCTCATTTTTATCCGAGATTGTTTATTCGTAAATATTTACTAGGGTGTATTTTATCATCCACATCCATGTTCCCTCAATATGTAATATTGTCTCCATCCACTTGAAATAGTTTAAATCCAATTTTACCCTTAGGTGAGTTTTTAGTAAAGAATATGAAAGGAATCTTTTGTCGTTTTTCCGTACGAGGTACTTTTTGACTTTTCCGACAAAAGTACGAAGAATGTTTTTTTTAACTTATACGGCATGAATGGATTTTTAAAACATTACTTCAAAGAAGCTTCCTTTACAAGTTTTCATGTTTATTTTTAATCAACATCTTTTATTTTAAAGTTGTATGACATGTTATGAAAGGAAAAATGTTTTTGAAGAAGAAAGGATATTTTCCTCAAGAATTCAATTCAAGTGTTTTATCAAAATTATTTTCCATCTAAGATAATAAAGGGTTCTGTTTCTATCCATATTTTTACATTGGTTTGACTATATTGTGATGGAATTATGTTTATGAATTCCTTTATCATATATGAATTGATTTATGATGTCATGATGTTTCAAGAATCCCATTTTTGTTATATGTGTTATGCGATGATGTATGTTTTATGATTATGTGGCACACATAAGAAAGGATTCATTATAAGATGGGTGGGACCTATATCTCCCTCCAATGCATTGGGTAATGATTTTATATCTCATGAGATAGGCATGGCTGGAACGGAAGGTTATTTCGGTTCAGTGATACAGGACTGAAACGAGGAGTGAACTCGGTTCAGAAAGGGACTTTGTCCACTAAGATAGTCTTGGCAATGAGTCATGACTAACAAGAAATGATTTTCCATGATTATGTGTGCATGCCACAAAGTTTCAAGTTTTATGTTATGATTATGGGGATCTCATTTTCACTTCTATGATTTATTCCATGTTAAGATATTATGATCTCTTTTGCAGGTTTTGATCTTCATAAAGATATGATATGATTTTTATTTCCTTTATTTGCCCTTGCTGAGCATTTGAGCTCACCCTTTTATGTTTTCTTTTCCCCAGGTCAGGAAGATGGATATTAAATTGAATATGCTAAAAGGGACCCTAGATATGATGAAATAAACGGGAGATACTGTAGAAGATTTATGAACCAGTTGTTTATGTTTCCCAGTTTCTAAAGACACTATACCTATACGGTCCTTTGTGGTTTTGTCATATGTTGTAATAAGTGTGCTTCAATTTTGAAGTATTAACAATGTATGTAAAGTATGGGTCGTTATATTACCTGGACATCCTCTAGAATGAGAAATTGATTTTTCTATTGATTTAATTTCTAGTTCAAGGCCCATATCAAAAGACCCTTATAGAATGACCACTACAGAATTAATGAAAGTAAATAAACAACTTGAAGAATTGAGTAATAAAGGATTTATTTACCCTGGTGTTTCCCCATGGGGAGCCCCTGTTCTTTTTGTTAAAAAGAAATATGGATCCATGAGGTTGTGCATTGACTATAGGGAGATCAATGCTATGAAAATAAAGAACAAGTATCCCCTACCTCACATTGATTATTTATTTGATCAACTTCATGGAGCTCAATATTTTTCAAATATTGACCTTTGATCTAGATACCATATGTTGTGCGTGAAAAAGGGAGACATTCCAAAGGCAATATTTCGAACCAGGCATAGGCATTACGAGTTTACAGTAAAACCTTTTGGACTGAATAATGCTCCCTTTGTTTTCATGGATCAAATGAATTGAGTTTTCAAGGAATATCTTGATGAATTTGTAGTATTATTTATTTATGATATCCTAGTATACTCAAAAATCTAATAAGATCATGAAAATCGCATGAAAACTATTCTAAAAACCCAATGAAGAAATGAATTATATGGGAAGTTTAGAATGTGTGAATTATGGCTTTAAGAGATTTTTTTTCTTTTCCATATTATCTCTAAGGATGGAATATCTATTGATCCTTCTAATATAAGAGAAATATAAGAATGGCCAGCACTGAAGATTATTACTAAGGTACGCCGTTTTATTGGTTTAGTAGGTTATTATCGGCATTTCGTCCGTAATTTTGCTTGATTGGCTATCCCATTAACCAATATAACACATAAAGGGCTTATTTTTTTTTTGGAAAAAAGTTTGTGAAGAATGTTTTAATGAACTGAATAAAAGATTAGTCAATAATCTTATCTTTAATCTACCATCAGGGGATAATGGGTATGTAATTTATAGTGACTCCTCAATGAAAGGACTTGGTTGTGTCCTTAGGCACAATGATAGAGTTATTTTATATGCTTCATGGTAGCTAAAAATTACGAACAAAACTATAATACTCATGATCTTGAGTTAGTAGCTATAATATTTTCTCTGAAGTTATGGATACACTATATCTATGGTGAAATATGTGAGAGATATACTGATCACAAGATTTTTATGTTTATTTTCTCATATAAAGAACTCAACATGAGGAAAAGGTGATGGCTTGAACTACTCTAGGATTATGATTTCACTATATGCTACCACATGTGGAGGAAAATAATGTGGAAGATGCTTTGAGTAGAAAGGATCATGGAATTCTGAACAAGATGATAGTTGAAAGAGATCATATGTTCATGGATCTAGCAAAGATGGATATGAGAATAATCATGGAAAGTGAACTATCAATACTTTTTAAAATAGTTTCCAAACCATATTTACTAGAAAAGATGAAATTTTCTCAGGGTGATGATTAGGATTTTCAAAATAAATTTACAGCTGTCAATGATGTGAGATTGATCAAACTCATATATGAAGATGGAATTTTAAACTTTGGAAGAGAATTTGTTTTCCCGATTAACCTGATCTAAAAAGGGAATTATTGGATGATACTAAGAGCTCCAAATTCTCTATACACCCTGGTAGCACTAAGATGTATAGATATTTGAAGGAAATTTTTTTTTTGACAACATGATGAGGGATATTTCTGATTATGTGTCAAGATGAATGGTTTTTCAATAGGAGAAAGCTGGAAGACAACATCCTAGAGGAGTCATTCAACCTATTCCCATACCTGAGTGGAAATGGGATGATATTACAATGGACTTTTTCATTGGGATACAAAATACACCTAAAAGGAATGATGCAATATGGGTCATTTTTTATCATCTCCCAAATTCATCACATTTTATTTAAATAATAGAAGATTTACCACTTTAACATTTAGCAATACTATATATCAATGAATTTGTAAGGCATCATGGTGTACCCCTATAAATTTTTTCTGATCATGATCCCCATTTTACATCAAGATTTTGGAATAGTCTTCATAAATCCTAGGTACTGAACATCATTTACGCACTTCCAACCACCGTCAATCTATCAGAAAATCAAAACAAGCTATTCAAACATTAGAATACTTGTTGAGATCTTTCTCACTTTACTTTCAAGGTATGTGGGACCGGTATTTACCTCTGGTATAATTTTATTATAATAATAGCTTCCATTCAAGTATTCATATGGCACCATATTAAGAGTTATATAGAAAGAGATGTTGCACACCAACTTGTTGGGATGATGTTGGTGAATGAAAACCCGTAGGCCTTGAATTTTTTGAGGAAACAATGTAAAAATTGAATATTATCAAAACCCACATCAAAGCATCTCAAAGTAGGAAAAATAGCTATGTCAATAAAAAAAGGAAGGATTTAGAATTTTAAGTAGGAGATCATGTTTTATTAAAGGTATCTCCATGGAAGGGTGTTACATGAATCAGTAAGAAGGGTTAATTATGTCCCAGGTACATCAAAACTTTCAAAATACTAGAATGAATTGGAGTTGTAGCTTACCATTTGGAAATGCCTCCAAGTCTCTCCGGAGATCATGATGTGTTCCACATATCACTATTGAGAAAATACATGTCTGACCCAATGAATGTACACACATATGAAGAAATAGAACAGGAACCTGATTTGTCATATTGGAAAGAGACTATTCAGATTCTTGATATTAAAGAACAAGTGTTGAGAAACTGGACGACTTGTCTGGTAAAATTTCTTCGGAGAAACCGTAAGATGGAAAAGTCAACATGGGAACCCGAGGAACATATAATGAAGAACCACATGAATATTTTTATGTAGTAGTATTCTCAAAATGTAAAGGATGAAATTATTTTATGGAGTGAATAATGTAATCCCCCAAGATTACATAGTACGCTTCTCTTTGTATAATAGAATAGTTTGCGCTGTAAGAAACATCGAGTTCTGGCACACCAAGACCAATCAAACTAGACATTGTGAATATTAATACCCAGTTTTTGAAATTTTTTAATTTTTTTTTTACAAAATGGGCTTTATTTTTGGATTCAGAATATCAAAATTAGAGAAGGGTGGTCTTTTCATATTTTTCTGAAAACATTCAATTTTTGATGAATATTGAAAACAATGCGTTATTATTTAAAACTGAATTTTATTTAAATAATATATATTTTAAGAATTTATTTTAATTTAAAAATAAATACATAATACCTATATTATTCCAATTTAATTAATTAGAGTCATTTTATAATTTGATTGGATATATAAAATTTTATTGAACTTTTTATCATCTTTTACCCACCTTCTTGGCACATTTGAAATTTTGCATAAAATATAATTTTACAGCTTCTATGAATTGAAATTAAAAAATTTGAGAGACGCAGTTGAAATCAGTAAGTAAAATGTGGTTCAGTGGGATTAAAATAATTTTTTGTGAATAGTAATTTTTTGATTTTATTTAACATGGTTAAAAGTAAATAGGGTAATTAAAGGTAAAAATGATATTATAATTACCCCAACACATGTCCTAATTCTATTGGATAAGTGTATTTGAACAAAAATCAACCTTAGGAATAAAATATGATCCTTTTTTATCAACTTGGATTACATTAAGACATTTATTATTATTTTATTTAAAGAAGAGTTAAATGTGTTAAATACAAATTTTAATAACTAACCCATTTTTAATATTGGGTTATAAATTAGATAAATTATACTATAAATATAAATTATTAATCTAAAAATATTTCCTACATCATGGTATTTTATTAATAATTTTTAAACATAAATAATTGAATTTATTTATAACACAGTGAGGATGTAGTAATTACCTTAATAATTTAAGATTAAAATAATTGATATGATAATTATTAAAATAAATGTAAATTGAGTCTTTTGATGCATTCCAAGAATTTAATAGTTTATTATGACATGTTATAATTGATTAAATAAGTTTTTTGAAGTGATAATGTTGTTATGATTTTCACAAAAACCAAATACTAAATAGTATCAAAATTGAAATAAATGTGTTTTTAAAACATATACTATTTTATTAAATTATATAATGTTTATAAAACTATAATGTTAGGCCAAAGGACATAGATAAGGTTAGATATGTAAATAATTAACCACTTGGGGGGTATATTGTATTTTTATAGTATGATCATTAACCATTTATTATAATAATACAAGAAGACATGGTAAAAGTTGAACTATTTAACTAAGAGTTAAATCTAAAATATAAGGTAAATATGGTGACCTAAATTTGTCTAAAACATATTGGTTTAGAATATTTAGACCCATCCCCACCTTATACTAGAAATAAATCCATTTGGAGCCATTTTCAACCAAAAAGGAATTTATAATAAAATAATTTTTCAAACTCTTCCTAAAGTGACCCTCAACTCTCTTATAAAAGGGTAATTCCCCTTCGTTAAAAATAACACCTCCAAAGCCATTTGGATCAGCCAACACCTACTAAAATATCCTCTAAACTACCCCCAATTAAACCAAGAGGCCTTACTTTGATAATAAATCGAACATAAGGATCACTTTTTATCAAATCAAAAGGAAGAACCTGAAGATGATGTAATAATTTCATCACCTCTTTCAAGTTCTCTTCTTCTCCAAATTCTTATTTCTTTGTTGTTTCCATACCAAAGTAATAAATACGGAACTTTAAACATAATTTGATGTTATTATAAATATTTTACAACCATATTCATTATTCTATCCATCCTATGAATGACAAAGTCACCATACGTGCGTACGTACGGCTTACTATCTCAACGTCATGGTGTAGTTTTTTATTCAACGCATCATTATTTGGATGGGTATAATAATGAGTATAATTGATTTAAATAATAAATATAAAATTTTAATGATTCTTTATATATGATATAATATCAAATTACATATGATTTCACGATCAATAAAATGATATTATTGCTCATGCATACATACGGATTACCATCGCCCCAAACGTGATTAGATTCATTACCTATCATGACAATTCAAGAATAATTTGCATTTTATGGTCAAAAGTAATTTTTGAGAACTTAATATCATAATGGATATTAATTAAATACAAAATATTCAAAACAAACATGACTTTCATAACAAAACATATAAAGGAAAATGAATCAATTAACACCTAAAACAATGATACTACTGAAATATTATTAACAATGAAATATTAGAAAATATTATATGATATAATATTTATGTATGTGGATTATTGTATAAATTAATAAAAATTATTTTACCATTATATAGGAGTTTAATTTACCTTATACTAAGGAACATTACAAGGTAAGGGTTAATTTTAAAATCTCTTTATTATATGAGTTTGTTAATACGTAAGTATCTACTGGGACCTATTTATCATCCATGTCTATGTTTCTTAAAAATGTATTTAAAAACATTATAAATAGATACTAGACAATGGTTTAAATTCATTTATACCATTGTTTGAATTTTTATATTTTTTTTGAAAAGAATCTTTACATCGCTTTCCAAACAAGGTACATTATGACCTTTTCTATAAATTAAGGAAAGAATGTTTTTTTAACTAATACGAAAGGTGCAGATATTTTCTATTTTTATAACACATTTTAAGATTCTATTAAAATATTATAATAACATTTTAAAAATACATGTTTTCTTTACTTTTGAATTATTTCAATATAGAATGAAATATTTCAATCAAATAATTTTTGGATTGATTTCATCTATGTCAGCATCCTTCTTTATATTTTACATTTATTTGATACTGATTTGTTATAATAAAATATTCTATATTGTATTCCTTGTTTTGTGATATGTTTGACTGTTTATGTACTATTTTTATACCATTCAATGATTATGGTTATAGTATTGACATTTCTTATGCTAGTTTTAATACGAATGTTTATATTATGTTTCACCCTTTTCATATAAGGAATGCATTGGAATTAGTGAGTGACGGGTGGAGTCCTCAATAGCTTTTCAATGCATCAGTAGGTCTCATGAGACAAACTAGTGTCTTGGAACAAGGACTTGACAAAATATTATTTGTATTCTTGGCATAAGGCCTTGACTATGTAGTTATGATGTCCGGCATTATGCATTCCATTATTATGAAAATAACTGTTGATATTAAATGTGATTATTAGACTAGTAGAATATCCATGTAAATAAGTAAATGGAATTATTTGATATATATTTTCAATATTATGATGAAGTTTAAGTTTAAAAGGATTTTTTTAGTCATATACATTTCCTTAAATGTTTGTGCTTATTTATGAAAGTTTCTGCTATATTGTTATTCTTACTGAGCATCTGAGCTTACCAATTTCTATGTTTTTTTCAGCATGTGAAGAAGTATATTATGACGGACTTGTAGGGATAAGATAAGGGATTTGAGTGTGTCCAAAGAAGAAACAATGATGTATCTTTTCATTTCATCTAGTAATGTAAAACTTATCTATGTATCTAGCTCTTACAAGGCTACTAAACGGATCGGTCTTTCAGAATTGATCTCTTTTGATCGTTCCAACGTTATGTAATAATTCACCAACTCTAGGTAAATAGGGTCGGGGAGTTACATAAAATCTTTAAGTTAGTCTCGTAGTAGGAACTAATTCCCACCAAAATAGTGTGATAAGCCCAAACCCCCATCCTCTCAACCAATATATTCCTTAAGTATTGTTGGAAAAATCATCCAGAAGCACCTGCCTTTGGAAATTAGGTCCATGAATATTGGATAAAAGGATCATTTTGTGTTTCAGGATCAACGAATAAACCCAATAGTGATCATATGAGGACCTCATACCCAACACAGGCTGATTTCACAAACACTTAAAACCCTACAATTGCCCGCTGAGATCATGCACATGTGGCGTCTCCTTCATGACATAAAAAGGATACACTGGCCAATCCTATGAGATCATCTCACCCAACCAAACAATTAGTACGACTCAAACCAGGTTGAAACGAAATGGTGAACTCGATGAAAAAATCTCTACAATAAAAAATGAGGGATGATTCTCATCAGACCAATTTTTCCCCCGAACACCCACCTTGGGTCGAAACACTAACATATCAAAGGATTTACTTGTTGGGGTTGGTGAGTCAGTTGATATAGGAATGGACAATCAATCAGTTGATGAGGCAACCATACAGGACACTTCTGATCAGTAGGTCATGCATGGATAAAAAATAGCTACAAGGGATCATAATGGAAAAAAATGTTGAGTCTACATGTAGAGTCACCAACACATTTTTCAGACCATTAAATTGAATGAAAATAAAAAATGGAAATTTCCTCCTTATTTTTCTGAACTCATGATAAATGCTTATGATTAATTTTTATTGGCTTCTAATGAGGAATGTGAGGCCATGTAATCATAAAATGACCATATTAGCATTCCATATGAGATATTGGGAGTAGAAAGACTACCAAGAAGCCTCTAGAGTGAGGAAGCTGAGTGGTTTAGTGTGCAAATTTAACATCATCTTGCTAAAATGGAACCATAAACATTTGGATTTCATTTTTTCCTTATAGTGGTGAATATTTTATCTAACAACATGGAGGAGATTATTCAACGCAATCAGGAATTGAATTAGCCTGATCTTTTTTGCAAATATATGAAATTCATCTCTTTATAAAATGTTTTTTATTCAATCTTGGGTGATGATCAGAAGAAATCACAAGAGCCCAAAATGTGGAGGTGTGGGAGATATCCTTTTAGTAGAGGCAATTACCCTAGGTACATGGATTCTATAATGACTCATTAATGGGTTTTATTCATTTCCAATCAAGTCTCTCTTGACATTATGTACTCACTTGTCTTCTTGTACCAGTTTTACTTTTTATTAATAAATTTCAAGGTCATGCCTCATATTTTTTTAAATTATAATTATTTATATATAAAAGGGACTTTGTCCCTTAATATATATATATATATAATTATAATTAATAATAAATATATTTAAAAAGTATTTATATATAATTAAAATTTTAGAATTATAAATATATTAAATATATTTAGTATCTAAATATATTTATTATAATTTGCTATGTATTTTGTAGAAAAAAATAAATTTATGGGTATAAAATGAATGAATCTTATACCTAGTAATGTATAGATAATAAAAAACAAGTGATCATATATGGACAACATGAATAATAAGAAGGGTGTAATGTATAAATGAACAATCATGACAAATACATAACATATATACACATCAATTATACTCACGCATCATTATATTTATTGACCACATTCATTTGAAACATATATTTATTTATTTATATTTATAATTCTAAATATACATATTTTAAAATTAGTTATATTTATTATAAGTTTAATAAATATAATAAATATAATAAATATAAAATATCTAATATATCTAATAAATCTAATATGACTAGTAAAACTAATAAAAATATTTATTATTTAATGAAATTTATTACACTATTATAAATATTAAAATATATATTTATTTAATTATATTCTTAGAAATACTTTTTCAAAAACATTATAAATATTTGAATTATTAAAAAATATATTATAAATATTTGAAATATTGAAAAATATACATATTAACTATAACCAAGCGTATTTTACTTAATGTATACAAATAAAAATTATTTTTGAATATGAATATAATAATTAAATATAAATTAATAATATTTTTTATTAAAAACTTATATCATCGCTAAAAATTTCCCTGATAAATCAACCCTTTATCAGCGCTGAAAAATTCTGATAAAGGGGAGATTTTTCAGCACTTTTTCTTGTGCTAATAAAGGCACCCCTTTTATCAGCGCTTTATACTTGTTTTCAATGTTTGAGCGGAAAGGGGTCTATATAGTTACTATATTGGGAAATAAATTTGGAGCTATAGAGTTCTGGATAAGGGTGTTTGACATAGGATTGGAGTAGTGGGTCTTCTGAAGTGAAAGTGACCATAGTGTACGAACATAAACCTTTTAGAAAAGGAGTAGGCATATTAATTTAACCATTTCGAAGCATATAAATACTATTGTTTTTAGATGGAGATGAAGACAGAGATCACCGACATTGATCTATGAGAACACATCAGTCACCCACCCTGAGATGATTTTCCACCATTTTTGAGAAAACCATTACTATTGTTTAGAAATGGTGGGATTGATGTGGATCAACAACATTGATCAAAGGTATAGAGTAAATTAGACTCCCTGTAATATATTTTTCTAATTTAGATATTATTTTATTATATTAAAATGGTGAATGAACCTGACTATGAAGTTGTCACCCCTCCCGCTAGAGCCTATTTTTCTCCACCGACATTTAAAAGATTATTCATGTTTCACATGGATAATATCCTTAGGCTAGGGATATTTATAACAAATCAGTACTGTATAAATACATATTTATACTGTCGATAGTGATTCAAAGAGGCATCCCTACTAACAACATGGTTTAATGAAAATACTTTCTGAATATAAAAATAAAAGAATAAACACGTTTAATGTGTTTTAAAATGAAAAATACAGCCCCACTCATTATATAAGGGAATTGATATATGGAAATTTATACCGAACAAAAAACTATATATCAAACCCAAAGATTAGAAAAAATCTCAACCACCATGCCAGTTAATTGTGATGGTTCCATTTCCAAATCCACAAATAAATATTATTTCCTCCTCTTCCAAATAAGTGGAATGATACATAAAAATATAATTTTAGGAACCTATATTTGATGTAAAAAATTAGGAAATTTCTGAATAAATTACAATAAAAATAGGATAATATTTGTTTTTTTTAAAGAATATGTTTAGAATTGGAAAAAATTACTTATTTGGGTGCTTGAGTGTTGTGATGATTTAGGAATATCATGAATATATAATTAACATATATGTGTGGATACTATAATATAAAAACAATGTAATAGAATAATGAAAAAAAAACCTAAGCACTTTTATACAAGAATGATAAGTGCATCGACACAATGGAAAATAGAGAGAATGAAAAATCATCCAATAATAAACTCATCTATCCAGTCACTAATTTATAGATTTCATGACATTTCAAAACAAGGATATGGTGCAATCAGTAAATAATATAACTTATAGTTTTTCTGTAACTAATGACTATGTAATATAAAATATGTATCCATGTGATATTATGAAACCTTCAAAGTATATTATCATTACATAATTTAACTAAAAAATAGTAATGAACCCACCCCAATGCATGAAAAATAAAAATTAGTGAAAATGGTATTATATGTCGTAAATATTGGGAAAAATTCACCACTACGATGCCATTCGAATGATGACATGGTCTGAAAAACCAATATCATTATCAATTCGTACCCACTTGGGATACCTAGAATTTAAAAAAAAATTCTCATGAACCATGAAATGTTTTAATTATATTACCTCATGCTCATCTTCCAACATCCATGTTAGGTAAGATTATTTGTTTCAAAATCAAAAATAAACATGATTGAATGATCATATATTGAATATGATATAAATGAATCATCAATGTTTAAACATAAAACTAAAAGATTATATATAGGTTTTTTGATAAGGATATGAAAACAACATAATTAAATGTAATAATATTTAAACATTGAACTAGAAGATGTTTTTGAATTTATTGTTTATGAAAATAAATTGAACAGTAAGTGGCCGAAAAACTCATATATAAAATAAGTATTATAATATAATAAATGAAAAAAACATACTTAAAAAGTACAACATTACGAGAAGGTATTTATATAGAAAGAAAATTCATATAAAAAGAATACATGAAATTTCTAGTAGTTAATTCCATATCAAATGGTAGGTAAATAAAAACATTGAACCATAATCATAACAAACTGAAATTGTATAAATGGTTGAAAATGGTATAAAATGAATTGGGAATCATAAAATGAAATACATGAAATAATATCAAAGGGTAAATAGACAAACCTCGGTTAAAAATAACCTCATTTAAATTATTATATCATGATGAAAAATTTGACCTTCACTCTTCTGTGAATACATCAAGTAGTCACTCGCTCATTGGCCTTCATTATCAGTAATTTTCAAACATGGAGTCGTGCAGATATATACTAACCAAGGATGTGGAACATTTAATTGGAATAATGATACTTGATTATTTCATGTAGCTAATCACAGATATATATTAATCATTAAAATGAAAACATATGTAAATTTAATATAAAATGATAAATAGATAAAAAAAATAATATGATAAATAAATTCACCATTAATAATAAAAATATCTTCTGAAAATGAAATGAAATTTTTATAATTTATATCATCAGTTGGTGGGAATGAAATCTTAGTTGTGAAATGTATGATAATGCATAAATAAAAAATATAAAAAATAAAAATTACCAATGCATAATTATAATGAAGTGTAGGAAAATTTTAATCTTATCAATACCGAAAATTATATACATGAACATTTGATAATATATATATATCAACTTAGAGTGTTTATGGTACATTGGTGAGGATGAAAAGCTGAAAATACCTGAAACAAAAAAGTCAATGATAATGAATATATAGTTTTAAATGAAATGCTAAAAATTAATCAACATGTTCTTAGAAATATAAAATATATATACATATATAAACTTTTATAGGTGGTGAGTCATTTTTAAGACATCGATATCCTAATATATATAAGTGTTGGGTTTGAGACAATCGTATTCTATGTTGTAATCATGCTTCCTTATAACTATTTTTGTAGTTAGTTTATTTTCAATATATTTTTGTGGTTATATGATAAGGGTATGAAAATAATTTATATTAAATGTAGTATAGTTCAAAAATTATGCTAAAAAAGAGTTTAAATTTATTTTTTAATAAAGAACATTTGTAAATAAATAATTAGTTCTTGGAAAAGTTTATATATATTAAATATGAGAATATATAACTCTACATTTATAGAATAGCCCCAATTTTATTTTGGTGATGTGATTTACGTCCCACCTTGTTCTTCATCACATCTGGATAAAACTCATGAGGTATGCACCATTGGCACACCTTAGGGATGTTTTATTGCCTGTCTAGTGGTGAGGCACTTCAGGGGTGCCTCAATTCACCACTTTCCATGGCGCACGCCTCAGTGCGCTTTTGACAACACTGTCTTTCCAAACCGAAACACATGGTGAATGGAGCCTTTCTGAATTTTTTTTCTCATTCATAATGAATCAGAGAATGAATGTTGGTTCCAAAAATAAAATAAAAAATAAATAGACCTGTAATTTATCAATTCCATTGGAAACTTGATATCCAATGTTTTATTTTCAATCAATTTTCACTTATTGTTCGGGAAACATGTAAAACTAAAAATAATCGGATACTCTAGAAGGAAATAGAAAGAACTAAATCAAAATGTTGAAAAAAATAAATATATAAACATTATGATGGTCTAAAAACTTATAGTTCTAGTTTATAAAAATAAAATCATAGTTTTGAGAGGGATATTAGTATGCAATGGGTTTGTTTCTGATTTCATGGGTTACGATAATCATGATTTAACCATGAAAGCTTACATTAATATTTTTTTATAGTTAAATATTACTAAATCAAGGGATATAGATAGTGCAATAATTATAGATTCATTTTTTTACAATTTTCATAGCTAGTTAAATGAATAATTAAATTTAAATTTTAATGTTATAGCTATATGGGAAAAGTCATCAAAGTTATATTCATCATATATTTAATTATACAAAACATTTAAAATTGTTAAATTTTCCCAAATAATGTTAATGAGATATTGAAAAAAATGAAACATACCATAACATAACACATTTCATCAGAATAAATTTAAAAATAAGTATGTTGTAATATTATTATTAAATATATTGGAAAATAAAATTTGAAAATGTAAAATCTCATGAGACTTTTTACCTTTTATTTGATGAAATAGATTAATTAAACACTATATTTCTATAGTCATAATGATAAATAAACATTGATGATCATATTCATCTCATAAATATTAGGTTGTGTTTTCATATAGAAAAATTAAATAATAGAGTTTCTAGGGAATCAAAGAAGGAACCTAGCTGGTCAATACAATGTCATAATTTCTTAAATAGACCTATTTTGACAGGTTGATAACTGGGTTGGAACTCCGTTGGTAATCTGAAAAGATAATGTCATATATAATAATATTATCATTGGGACATAGTATCCTACAACAAAAACTCAAACACTCTAAAAAATAGATTCATTTAATTCATGAAGACAATGAACAATAAAATGATAATCATAAAAATTATGGGGAGAGATTATTATATGTAAGAGAACACCAAACTACATACTCACTAAAAATACACTCTAATATTCATGTATTTGGAGAAATCTAGGAATTAATCATAACCAGGAACACATGGAGATAATTCTGAAAGAAAAAATTTATCTTCCAAATTTATATAGTATTCAGGGTTTCAAATAAAGGACCTTTTTGGGCCAACGTAGAATGGAGATAGATCTTGTTGGCGATAAAAGTTCAGGATTGCAATGGGTGGAGGATCAAGTTCACGATGGGCTTTAGTGGCTACTGGTGTGGTGATGATGGATCTGATTGAAAAAAGGTAGGAATGGTTCATGATGAGGATAGTTTGCGATGGTGATGGATTTTATTCGATACAAGGAGGACTGGTTCATGATGGGGAGGGTTTTTGGTGGCATGAATTTGATTCGCGATAGGGATGGTTTTTTATGGAGATGGTACTGATTCATGATGGTAGAGCTGGATCACAACAGTGAGGGTGAGATGGTGGGTTTGATTTTTGATAGGGATGAGGTGGTGGTGGCTCTGATTCATGATAGGAGGGATGGTTTGTTACAGGGAGAGTTTTTGGAGGGAGGTGATTTGTACGTGAGGGGGAGGGGGCATGTTTTGGGAAGCAACTACCTTGTGGGGTCTCTTTTGTTCATCAATAGTAATTGATTTTAACGGTCAACCATTAACAGAGGCAGGACATCCCTAATTTCTAGAAGTGTTTCCATGTTAAAATTTCTAGTGTCAGCATTTTTTTTCTACAGATATATTTGGTTATTGAGAATTCACATTAGTTTTTTATGGTTTGTTCAAATGAAAAAGATATTTATTTCCATTGAAGTTTTTCTTTGGTGTTCACTATCATGCTCATCACTTATTGTATTTACCAAGTGTATCCTACCCCACTGTTGAGCCTTCCTCATCTTCCTTTCCTTCCACACCCTTCACAGTTTAACGTGCTCTTTCCCAATGAAACCTTGAAGGTGGTATCAGTCATACTATTGGAAATGCTATTTATAGTGTCCTTTGGGGGTGTCACTACCAAAATAAAATAACATAAAACCATAAATATGAATGGTTCCTTGAATGGCATTTGAGTTTATTTAATATTAACCATAAAAGACATAAAATATGGAAAAAAAGTTATGAGAATGAAAAAAAAATAAAAAAGAAAAATGTTATAAAATATTTATGGAAAAACATTGATGGGAATTAGTAAAAAATATAAAATAAGAATAAATTTTTCATGCTCGTAATATTTTATATGAATTTTTTTAATGATTTTTTATTTATCAATGGTAAAACCCCTACTAAATATTTATCCATGAAATTTTATTTTTATTTATTATAAAATTTCAAATAAATATATGTCTATATATATATAGACATGATATGTATTAATTTATTTTAATATTCATAAATAGATATAAATATCTGTAATATAATAATATATATATATCTACCCCATAATATATATAAATAAATTTAAATACAAATTAATATAAATATATATTAAAATATATTTGAAAAATTTGATTTATATAATGATAAATATGTATTTTCACTTATTATATAATATATTTTGTTGGAATGGTTTAAAAAAAACAAGTTCACTTATGATGTGAAACTCCCCACCTCGGACCTTTGGGCCTCACCACAACCATGCTCAACACCTCCAGATCGGTGAAACCAATCACTAGATTCAACCATATCTACTAAGGATGGTGTGCAATCATCAAGGATTTCCACCGCCTACTTTTAGTGTCATCTCGAACCATTGTCTTCTATCGTCATGTGCTAATCTTCTTGTGATGCCCAGGGTTGCGCTGCTATCATCAACTATGTTGTGTTCCACCATCACATATGATGTTGCATGCTACCGCTTAGGGAGTGTCACAGATCCTTGATACCACTAGCCACACCTGGTTAATGAATATCATTTAAACCTAAAATCATCATCATTTAAACATATCCCACCCACCATGACATTACCCATCCGACCACATGCATTTATGAATTTTATTTAACCAAAATAGTACCCATCCAGGGTTTTTGATGAAGACACGCCACCCCATAGATTATAAATGACTGAATTCATTGTCTAGGGAGGGAAGACACACAGGATTGATCTATTATACCTTTTCCAAGTCATCATAAGTCTTCAACACATTAAGTTCCAATTGTCTGACTCTCCTTTCTGAAACATCCAACTACAACAAATTTTTAAAAAAGACTCTTTTGTAACACCTCTTAAGACATCACCCAAACTACTCTCTCTATCATGAATCCTTCCATGTGGTCTGCATCAGGCTCATACTGGTATTCATCGCACTAGGTCTCTTATAATCCACTCTCCCCCTTCATATCTCCCCACCCAAACCCCATGGTTCTTTTCACCCACCTCAACCTCAAAACGGCCTCCCACAAAGGCTAGTAGATGACTCTTTGTATTGTGGATGGTCGTTTTTAGGTAGAGGTGGGTGAGGACAACTATGAGAAAGGGGGTGCAAATGGAGAGAGGTGTTGGAAGGAGCCCCGGTGTAAAGAACACCTGTAAGAGCTAGATGCAGACTACATGGAAGGATCTCTTGTAAATAGAGCAATGTGGGTGACATTTTAAGTGGTGTAACACGAGTGTTTTGATTAACACATTGGTTTATGTTTGATGTGTGAGGAACGTAGAATCAAAAACTTGGAACTTGAGGAGTAGAAGACCTATAATGACCAGGAAATGTAACAATAGATCCATCATGTGTGTCTTCCATCTCGGGACAACGAATGTAAGAATTTATAATCCAAGGGGTGGTGTGTGTTCATCAACAACCCTGGTTGGGTAATGTCATGGTTAGATGAAATTCATAAATGTGTATGGATGGATGGGTAACATCAAGGTGGGTGGGTTATGTTTAAATGATTCCACTATTATGTTTAAAAGATATTCATTAATTGGTTGTTGTAAGTGTTATCAAGAAGCCGCAACGAGCCCCAAGGGGTAACATGCGGTGCTCTCTAGTGATGGTGAACTGTGGTGTAGTTGAAAAAAAAACACAACCCTAGAAATAGCATGAAAGGAAGCACATGGCAGTAGGAGACAATGGTCAGTGGTGCAACTAGAGGTTGGTGGCAGCAGAGCATGAAAGAGAGAGAGATAGAATGAGATAGAGATAGAGACAGAGAGAGAGATTAAGCGTTAGGTAGGGCTGATGCTGAAGATGTAGTTGTCCAAGGAAAACCTTAAAAATGTTTCCCTTTTGAATTTATTTTTATTATAAGAAGTATACAATTAAATATATGTCGTCCAAATTGCATTTTATAAATCATAGTTTATTTGTAAAGAAAAATATAAAGGCTCCTAAGATCCACTAGAATGATGTCTTGTTCTCCTATCATGTTTTGATAAAATTTTATCTTTGGAAAATAAACAAACATGTTGATTTTATTCTATTTAAAATCTAAATGTTGTCATGCAATATTATTTACAAAAATAAACCACTAAATAAAAATCAATCAAATATTGAAAACAAAAAATTAAAAAAATAAAATATAAATGTTTATCAACTAAATAAAAATTTTAAAGACAATTATCTATAAGATAAAAATTTAAAAATAAAACAATAAATTGAAATTTCGGGATTCTTTTTGAAAAATAATTAATATTTTCATTTTGTAGATTAATAAAATATTTATTTTATTTTTTCTATAATTTTAAAATAATTTATATCATGTTTTTAGAAAATTAATGGATAAAATATTTCCGAAAAAACATTGTTAAATTTATATAATCTTATATATTTTACTGTAAATCTTCAAAAATTAAATACAATAAGTATTTTTTAAAATAAAATGAAATTTAGATTATTTATTAATTAACTACATTATTATCGTATTCAAATTTACTGTTCTTCTATTTATTAAAAAGGAAAATATTTAGTTAGAAATATTTTATTATTTAAAAAATAAGTTTCTATTTTTATTTTTCAAAATAAAAAAATGAAGTAATAAAAAAAATAAAAAAAATAAAGGAAACATATAGATGAAATTCAAGGTTAAATATGGTTTAAAATTCATTGTAAATCAAAATTGTTTGAACAAAAATTTGATCAAACAATTACGCACAAGACAGACATGGTTTAGAAATAAAATAAGAATAAAATTAAATTAAATAAAGTCATGAGATGATAATAATATGATCATCATAAGTATTGGGAGAAAAGATGAATAAAAAACTCAAATAATATCTGAACTATTATAAAAAAATATTTTTAACATAAATAAAAAACATAAATAAATGATATTATTTATAGATTTGGTAATAGAAGTATTAAAAAGAAACGACCTTACGGTATGAAGCCACACAAGAGGTTTGTAAGAGGTAGGGGAGTGGAGAAATCACGATGGTGGATGGAGGTGTCAGAATTAAGGGAGGATAGGGCAGAGTGAGAGGGGGAGTGGGGGGATAGGCGATGAATTCAAGAGTGTGTCTTGATATGAGGAGATATGACATCGGTATAAGGCCACTTTTTCCCTGCTGATCCTCAAGGCCATGACCTGTTTCCTTTTGTTTTGGATGGGGATATAAAATGAATTATACACATTCAAATTAGAAAATATTATAATCATGCTTTCATGGAGAATTGTGCAGGGTTGTGTATACTACCCAGATATTGATATTGACGACAATTTGGTAATCTAAGGAGAATATCAAGTCCACAACTAGTCCACAGTGCCGTAATCAAAATGGAGTAGAAATGGAAGGAAAAATTATTCTTATTTGGCTTCCATGTTCTTTGGTTTTGGTATGGGGGCAGGCATCAATTTATATGACTTAGAAGGGCCCATGGTTTCAATTTGGCTGGATGATGGTGTGGTAGTAACTCCCATCAAGTTACATATTTTTTACTTTAAATATTAAGTAATAAATATATAGTAATCAACACTAATAATGTTATTAGTGTTTTTAAAATTATAATTAATAATAATGATGATGATGATGGTGATGATAATAATTTTATATGATATAATTAATAATTTCATTAAAAATGAAAAAAAATAAAGAATTTATAATACATAAAAACTATTCGAGAGGAGGGATTTCAAATATTGAATAATTTCTAAAATTTAATAGAAAAAATAACTTTTATAATTTAATTAATTTAATATTTTAAAATAATTTCAAATAATTTATAATTTAATTATTATGAATTATTATTATGAAATAATTCTATGTTTCATGCAATGTTTTTGTTTGTTTGTTAGATTTACAAATAATAATAATGATTATGATGTATATAATAGTATTAAATACTATTCTTATTTAATAAACCAATTTAAATATTAAATATAAATAACATTATTTTTAAAATTAAAATATATTTTTTATTTAGTGAAATAATTATTATTATTTATTATCAACTAAAAGAAAATAATATTATTATTAAATATCTTTTTTTAAATAATTACAATGTACATCCAGAATGTTGACCACAGATATTAAATACTTGATAATAAAGTCACTATAATATTAAATTAACGATAATGAAGTCATTATAATAAAATCATGATCATAAAGTTCTTATAATAAAGTCACGAAATTATTGATAAAGTCATGATAATTATATTTTACTAAATTCCTGAAAATAATAATAATTTTTTTATTTAAGAATTAAAATAATAATAAAATAAATATAATTAATGTTATAAATAATAATATTATATTTAAATATTGTTAATTACTAATAATTATATTATTATAATTATTATTCAAAATATTAATTTTAAAATTTTTACTTTACAATCTAATCATCATTGATTATTAATTATTAATATAATATTAATAAATATAATTGTAACAATATTAATAATATAATTAATAATAATTAGTATCATTATAATTAATAAATAGACAAAATTAATTATTTTTAATATAATAATTATTTTTTATTTTTATTACTAAGTCACATATTTTTATTGATACTTAATATTTTCTGTTTATTATTTTTTTGGAAATTAGTTTCATTTTAAATTATTAAATATGTTTTATGTTCAAGTCTTATATTTTATTTATAGTCTAATTATAATTTATATATTTATATGATTTAAAAGTTACCTATTACTTTTAATGTTAAAATGTTATATTTTGAAAAAAAAATTATCATCAATTTTACCGTATGTTTATTATTTTGATGCAAATATTTTTATTTTTAATTATTTGATACGTGTTTATCTTATATTTTAAATTTATTTTTCATTTTGAATACATTTTATTTTTATACGTTTTCAATGTTTCTCACTTGAAACATAACAACAATATTTTTTTCAGGTCGGTAACTTTATATGCCTATAAAATATAAAAAATAAATATAATTTAAAAATAAAACAAAACATAGACAAAAAATATAAAAATAATTGAAAATAAAGATAATTTCATTACTACAATAAATTAAAATGAATTTACATGACACAAATATTATTAAATAAAACAAAAAAAATTACACTTCTAAAAATTTATGTGAATAAAATACAGTACAAAAAAAATTAAATTAAATTAAAAACAATAACTATAAAAATAAAAAAAATTATTGAAAATAAAATGAATTACAAAAAAATAATGATCAAAAAAATAATTTAATTTACAAAAGAAATGTTATTGGAAAAATTATATAAGTACAAATGTTACATTTTTAAACAACAATATTTTGTGGTGTTGAAATAAATTTTCATTAATTTTTAATGAAATACCATTTATATTCAATTATTTTTATTTGTTTAGTCAGTGTGTAAAATTTTATTTTATTTAAGTTTATACGTTATAATCTATAGGATTTCTGATTCACCTATTTGAATCATTATTATATATCGAGTAGGTGATTTTAAAGGCATATATATTAAAAACTATCAATGAAATTTAAATAAAACTTTCTACAATGACTATGAACATAAAAATAAATGAAAATAAAAAATAAAAATTATAATAAAAAATAAAAAATAAATTATATAACAAAATCATTATTTATTAAAAAATAATATTTACATTTTAAAAAAATTATGCACACAACAGATACTATAAATAACATCTAAATGAAATTAAAAACATTTATTATATAGATAAAAACTAATAGAAAATAATGGTAATGTCAAAAAAATCATAAAACAAAAAAAATTCATTTTAAAAAAAAAATTATCTTTAAATTTGTTTTACATGTACACATATTTTTTTGAAACAACAATATTTTTTTCCATTAAAATTATTTTTAATCATTTTTATTATTAAATTGTTTTTATTGAGAATTATATTTTATATCATTTGTTGGCATGTCAAAGTTTATTTAGAGTTTATTTATACATTATAATTTATAGGCTTTCAAAGTCAGATACTTGAAACTTTATTATATTACAAGTTAGTGATTTTGAATGCTTATAGATTAAAAACTATACATATAATCTAAATGAGAATTTTCACACCAGCTAAGCATATAAAAAAGTATTGAAAATTAACATAATTCCATAGATATAATTAACAAAAAAATTACACAAAAAACATTTTTGATTAAATACATAACCTTTACATTTCAAAAAATTTATACACATAAAATATAGCATAAATAACATCTTAATGAAATATAAATTAGTGATTGAAAAAATAAAAATTAATTGCCAATAAATGAAATTCCAAAAAATAATAGATGAAAAAAAATTAACATACACCAAAAACGTTATCTGCAAAACAGTTACATATACCAATGTTATGATTTTAAACACCAATATATTGTTTCATTGAAATTATTTTACATTAAATTTTATAATTTTTTTATTTTCAATTGTTTTTTATGTGATTATGTAACACCCCAAGCTTCTATGGTACGTTTCCCTTCGAATAATGCGATAGCGTGTGTTGTACGCAACCTCGAGTTCTAACACACACCACAACTAATTAAACTAGCCGTTGTGAATAGTAATACCTACTTTTTGAAATCATATATATTTTATATTTCAAAATGGACTTCATTTTTGGATTCGGAATATCAAAATTAGCCTAGGGTGAAATTTTGGTACATTTCGGATAACTTTCATATTTTGATGAATAGTGAAAATTACTAAATTTTAATTAAAAACAACTTTTTTAATCAAAACAATTAATAGTGATAAATTGTGAATTTGAGTGGTTTTAAAGTATATTTAGAATATATTTTTACCATTTAATATAATCTTGGTCATTGTACATAATTTTACAATTAAACCGAACATAAACAAGTGTCAATCTTTTGATAGTTATTATCTCTTAAAAACACGCTTTTTGTTTTGACAGCGGGAATTAATTTTAAATTAATTTCTGCCACTTCTGTGTTTTGAATTTAGAAAAATGGATTCCATATTTGGAATCAGGATGTTCAAATTGTGTAAATAGGTAACTTTTATTTTTAGACATTTTGAATAATTACTGCGGTAAATATTTTATTTACCATGGTTAAGGGTAAATCCGGTAAATAAGGGTTAAAAAAAATAATATTATAATAATACTAAATTACCCTAAAACGTGTCTTAACCCTATTGGTTGATACATGGTCGACCATGGGAATCTTTGGGTCGATTTTGGGACCCCATGGATCCACTTGTAAGTGATAATGACACTTTATTTTAATTAAGTCAAAATGAATACAAAAATGACACAAGCATATATCTTTTAGAAGAACAATTTTTACATAGGGTTATACATGTTGGATTTTCGATTATAAATATTAATTAGAAAGATAAAAAGATTTCCTACATAATGATATTTTACTTATAATTTTTAGACATTAAATAATATATTTTAATTATGACACAATGATGATGCAGTAATTACTATAATAGTGAAAAATTAAAATAAGTGATATTATAAATACCCAAATAAATATAATATGAAACTTTTAATGAATTAAACTAATTTTATATGATAATATGATATATTAGGATTGATTTAATTGACTTTGTTTGAATTAATCAATCTGTTAGGAGTTTCAAAAAAATCAACTATTGAATAGTGTCAAAATTGACATAAAAGAGTTCTTAAAACAAATATTATATTATTAATTGATATTAAATTCCTAAATATCTAAGGTTCGGCCAAGAGACTTATATAATGATAGGTTCTTCATTAATGGACCACTTGGGGGTCGCTTGGATGTATATAGTATGTTTATTAACCATATTATATAAAAATACAAAGAGACATTGTAAAAGTGAAACTAATTAACTTAGAGTTAATACTTAAAGATAAGGTTAATATAAGTACCCAAACCTGTCTAAATTCTATTGGTTGAGTGTTTTGCGACCTATCCCCACCTTAACCTTTGAATAGTCAACTTTTGAGCCATTAGAAACCGAATATTAATTTATTATAAATTAATATTTCTAGCTTTTCCAAAGGTGCCCCTCACCCCTCTTATAAAAGGGCACTCCTCCTTCTCATTTCTTCACACCTCTAAAGCCTTTTGGTTCGGCCAAACTATGCCCAAATACTCTCCCAACATCCCTCACTACAACCTAGAGGCCTTAGTTTGATCAGAAAGCCAACCTAAGGAGCCCTTTTGATCAAATCAAAAGGAAGAACCCGAAGAAGAGGTAATGATTTCACCACCCTTTTCTAAGTTCATTTCTTCTTCCACTTCTTCTTCCTTTGTTCTTACCATTCTAAAATAATAACTCCAGTATCTCACATATACTGTGATGTTATTATAAGTATGGTACAACCATATTCAGTACTCTATCCACCCTTTGAATAACATGTCACCATACGTGCGTACGTACGACTTACCGTCTCCACGCCGTGGTGTAATTGTTATTCAATATAATATTATTTGGATGGGTATAATAATGATGTGTAACTCATGTAAATAATAAATATAACATGTTAATGATTCTGTATATATGATATACCATTCATTTATATATTATTTTAATATCAAAAGAATGATATTGTCGCTCGTGCGTACGTACGGACTACCGTCTCCACGAACGCGATAAGATTCATTCTCCATCGTATCCATTCAAGTATAATTATCATTTTATGATTTAAAAATGATGTTTAAGGACTTGATATCATTCTGGATATGAATAAGATACAACAAACATGGCTTATGTAACAAAACATATAAAAGAAAATGAGTAAGTTAACACCCGAAACGATGATAATTCTAAGATATTATTAATAAATCAATGTTAAAAGATCATATATGATATCATATTAATATATATGATTCTTGTATAATTTAATAACAATTATTTCACCATTATACAGGAGGTTAACCTACCCCAACCAAGGAAAAGTACAAGGTAAGGGTTATTTCACAATCTCTTCATTATCCGATGTTGTTTATACGTAATAATCTACTGGGATCTCTTTATCATCCACATCCATGTTTCTTCGAAAGGTATTTCAAAACATTTTTACTATTTACAAGAATATGGGTTAAAGTCATTTATACCCTTGTTTGACTTTTTATAAGAGGTTTATAAAGGAATCTTTCCGTCGTTTTCAAAACAAGGTCCTTTTTAACCTTTTCGACAGAATTGAGGTAAGAATGTTTTTTTTAACTTATACGGCGGGCGCGGTTATTTTACGCCGTTATAAAATCTTCAAAGCTTTCCTTACAAGCTTATAAGAATATTTTCAAAGAAAATGTTTTATTTTATATGGATCTTAAATGATTTCAAAATAAAAGGAGATATTTCTTTAAAAAGAATTTTGATTTCATCTATGTCAACATCCTTTGATGGATTTTAAGATTATTTGAAGTTGATTTATTATGTTACAAAACTTCTATATTGTATTGAAGGTTTTGTGATATGTTTGACTGTGGATGTGCTATTTTTATACCATTCATAGTTTATGGTGAAATTATTGACATTTCGTATGCTAGTTTTAATACGAATATTTATGTTATGTTTAAACCTTTTCATATGGGAATGCATTGGACTTAATAAGTGACGGGTGGAGCCCGCTATAGCTCCTCGATGCATCGGTAGGTCTCATGAGACAAACTAGTGTCTTGGCACAAGGCCTTGACAAAATCTTATTTGTAGTCTTGGCACGAGGCCTTGGCTATGTGGTTATGATAGTCTGTCATTATGCATTCAAACATTATGAAAGTGGTTATTGATATTGCATTTGATTATTCGATTAGTAGAATATCCATGTGAATAAGTAAATGGCATTATTTCATTTTTATTTTTGCCATACTATGTTGAAGTTCAATTTTAAAAGGCTTTTGTTTTATTAATTCATTGCCTTAAATGTTTATGCTTATTATGAATGTTCCGCTATATTGTTATCCTTACTGGGCATTTGAGCTCACCCCTTTTCTATGTTTTATTTTTCCCAGGTAGTGAAGAAGTAAATTATGAATGACTTGCAGGGATATTATGAGGGGTTAATAGTGTGGATATGAAGACTTTGTTGTTGTAGTAGTTTTTTTCACTTTGAAATGTAATGTAAAACTTTATGATTATATCTAGTGTTTTCAAGGCTACTAAACCAATCGGTCTTTCGAGATTTGATCTTTCTTGTGATCATGCAAATGTTATGTAATTAATGCACCGACTCTAGGCAACTGGGGTCGGGGCGTTACAGTTGGTATCAGAGGAGGTTTAGTACAAACCTTGGAAGCTAGATTTAGATAAACTCTGATTAGAGCACGTAGACTTAAGATGAACTTTGAGGATTAGTATAGAAGAACTTCCTAGAATTTTGGTATTGTAGAGATTTTGTGAGTTTTCCGAGAAATACATCCCTGTATGGATACGAGCAGGTAGAGGCGGCTCTGGCACAGATGTACCTAGGGGTAAAAGCCGAAAACACCGCTTTGAGCTAGACTCGAACGGGAACTGGTGCACGACAACGGGCCTTGCTGCACTCTTGGTTACGACACTCCCGGGGGATATGCTTAGGATAACTCTCATTATCTTTACAAATCATTATGAAGGGTTTATGAGTATATACTTCCTCAAAGAAAAACATTTTTATGATTATGGATTATATCCATAAATAGTTCAATTTATGTTAAGTGTTTTATAAGTATGGGATTATGTATTTTGATTCATAAACTGATCTAGTTTATGCCATTGTTTAGAAATGGCGCCTAGTGGAAGAAATGGAAACTGTATCAATACGCGCACTCCATGTAGGGATTGCCCTCCTGCTCAAGATAATTATAGTGGGGCTGGTGATGCAACTGGTGCCGATCAGCTAATCACCATACTGGGACAACTTACTCAGGTTATGAATAATAACCTTACCCGTATGGAGCACCCTGATCCGCAGCGTGGAGGATCAATGTTAGATCGATTCATGAGACAACAACCACCAACGTTCAATGGGAGTACAAATCCCTTAGTAGCTGAGCAATGGATATTTTCCCTAGAGAAAATATTTCAGGCTTTGGGGAGTAGCGAAAGGGAAAAAGTTACCATGGCAGTTTACCGCCTCACTGGAGATGCTGATCAATGGTGGTCATTGATTCAAAACATGAAGGAAGATGATGAAGTATCAAACATGGAATGGAGGGAGTTCAAAGATCTGTTTTTAGAAAAATACTTCCCTCGCGACCATCGAGCAGATATGGAAAGGCAATTTCTGAGTCTGAGACAAAAGGAGGACGAGAATGTCACAAAGTATGAGGCTAACTTTACAAGGTTAGCGAGGTACGCTGGTGATTATATTCGCAACCCAAGAAGTAAGATTGATCGTTTCTTTGATGGGTTAAAACCATTTCTCCGTCGAGCATTAGTCTCACAATCCTTTTCATCGTACGAAGACGTTGTCTCATGTGCTATCAAGACCGAAAAAGAATTCTCTAAGTCTTATGACTTTAAAGCGAAGCAAGAGAAGAAGAGACCTGCTGATCAATCTGGGAATGGAAATAAGGGGAAGAAGGGAAAGGTTGAATATCCATCTTGTGGTAAGTGCGGGAAGAAACACCCCGGTGCTTGCCTGAAGGGAATGTGAGTCTGTTACAAGTGTGGTGAAAAAGGCCACCAAGCTCATGATTGCAAGGGGAAGAAGGAAGCTACCAACGTTCAGTGCTACAATTGCAGGGAGATGGGGCATTATGCAAATGCATGTCCTAAGCGTCAGGAGAACTTACCTCAGAAAAGGACAAGGGATCAAGGCCAGGCTTATGCTATCACTACTGCTGAGGTAGAAGCTCCGAAAGACGTGGTGGCAGGTAATTTAATGGTTTCCTCAAGTTTAGCAAATGCATTATTTGATTCTGGATCATCGCATTGTTTCATATCTTCCCAGTTTGCTAAGAAAATTAGATATTTCCAATTTGATTTAATAAGGGAGTTGTCAGTTAAAACTCCTAAGGGAAGTATCGTTGCAACAAAGTTTTGTGAATCAGTCCCCATTAGAGAACATAAATTTTCTTTATCTGCTGATTTCATCGTCATACCTATGATTGAGTTTGATATAATTCTCGGTATGGACTGGCTTTCGGACTATGATGCGAAGATTTATTGTAAGAAGAAAGAGGTTACGATTCTTGATGATAATGATAAGGAACACCTTATTTTTAGAGCAGAATCGTCACCACATAATTCTTATTTAGACCCACCCCCAGTAGCTCAACTTAATTCAATTATTGGGGAGGAAGAGAATGAAGTAACTATCGGTGAGGAAAGGAATGTTCAAATAGAGGGTGTACCTGTTGTGAAAGAATTTGTAGATGTATTTCCGGAAGATTTACCTGGACATCCTCCAGAACGAGAAGGTGAGTTTTCCATTGATTTGATTCCTGGATCAAGGCCTATATCGAAGACCCCTTATAGAATGGCCACTGTAGAGTTAGTCGAACTAAAGAAACAACTAGAGGAATTGAGTAATAAGGGATTTATTCGCCCTAGTGTTTCTCCATGGGGAGCCCCTGTTCTTTTTGTTAAAAAGAAAGATGGATCTATGAGGTTATGTATCGACTACAGGGAGATCAATCCTATAACGATAAAGAACAAGTATCCCCTACCTCGTATTGATGATTTATTTGACCAACTGCATGGAGCTCAATACTTTTCAAAGATTGACCTTCGATCTGGATACCATCAGTTGTGTGTGAAGAAGGAAGACATTCCGAAAACTGCATTTCGAACCAGGTACAGGCATTACGAGTTTACTGTAATGCCGTTTGGATTGACTAATGCGCCCTCTGTATTCATGGATCTGATGAATAGAGTCTTCAAGGAGTATCTCGATGAATTCGTGGTGGTATTTATTGATGATATCTTGGTATACTCCAAAACCTACGAAGATCATGAAAATCACTTGCGCATTATCTTGAAGACTCTGAGGAGGCATGAATTATATGGGAAGTTTAGCAAGTGTGAATTCTGGCTTCAGGAGATTTCTTTTCATGGCCATATTGTCTCTAAAGATGGAATCTCTGTTGATCCTTCTAAGACCAAAGCAATCCAAGAATGGCCAGCACCTACGAGTATAACTGAGGTACGTAGTTTTATTGGTTTGGCAGGTTATTATCGACGTTTCTTCCAGAATTTTGCCCGATTGGCTAACCCATTAACGAAGCTCACACGTAAATGGGTTAAATTTGTTTGGACAAAAGAGTGTGAAGAATGTTTCGAAGAACTGAAGAGAAGATTAGTCAATGCTCCTATATTGACTCTACCATCCGGGAATGATGGGTTCGTTATTTATAGTGATGCATCGAAGAAAGGACTTGGCTGTGTCCTTATGCAGAATGATAGAGTTATTGCCTATGCATCACGACAGTTGAAAATTCATGAACAAAACTATCCTACTCATGATCTTGAGTTAGCAGCTGTGATCTTTGCTTTGAAGATATGGAGGCACTACCTCTATGGTGAAAAATGTGAGATTTATACTGATCACAAGAGTTTGAAGTATATTTTCTCACAAAAAGAACTCAACATGAGGCAAAGGAGATGGCTTGAATTACTCAAGGATTATGATTGCACGATACACTACCACCCAGGGAAGGCAAACAAGGTGGCAGATGCTTTGAGTAGAAAAGACCATGGAGTTTTGAACAATATGAGAATTGAAAGGGATCCAATTTTCATGGAGCTAGTGAAGATGGACATGGGAATAACTAGGGAAGGTGAAACATCAATGCTTTTTCAAATGGTTGCTAAACCATCTTTACTAGAAAGGATTAAGAGTTCTCAGACTGATGATGAAGAATTCCAAAAGAAGATTAAAGCTGTGAATGATGGGAGATTGAGAGACTTTGCGTATGAAGGTGGAATTTTGAAATTCGGGAAGAGACTTTGTGTTCCCAATATACCTGATCTAAAAAGGGAATTGCTGGATGACGCTCATAGTTCCAATTTCTCTATACACCCTGGGAGCACCAAAATGTATAGGGATTTGAAGGAACATTTTTTGTGGGACAACATGAAGAGGGAGATTGCTGATTTTGTGTCAAGGTGTATGGTTTGTCAACAAGTGAAAGCTGGAAGGCAACAGCCTGGAGGAGTCATGCAACCTCTTCCCATACCGGAGTGGAAATGGGACAATGTTACGATGGACTTTTTCATGGGGCTACCAAAGACTCCTAGAAGGAATGATGCAATATGGGTGATTGTTGATCGTCTTACCAAGTCAGCACATTTTCTTTCTATAAGAGAAGATCTACCCCTGGAACGTCTAGCAAGACTATATATTAATGAAGTTGTGAGACTTCATAGAGTACCCCTATCGATTGTTTCTGATTGTGATCCCCGTTTTACTTCAAGATTTTGGAAAAGTCTTCAGAAATCCCTGGATACTGAACTTCATTTGAGCACTGCTTACCACCCTCAGACAGACGGACAATCAGAACGGACTATTCAGACCTTAGAAGACATGTTGAGATCTTGCTCACTTGACTTTCAGGGTATGTGGGATCAATATTTACCCCTAGTAGAATTTTCCTATAACAATAGCTTCCATTCGAGTATTCAGATGGCACCATATGAAGCGTTATACGAAAAGAGATGTCGTACACCAACCTGTTGGGATGACGTTGGTGAAAGAAAACTTGTAGGCCCAGAACTGGTGGAGGAAACGGTGGAAAAGGTGAAGGTAATCCAAAATCACATTAAAGCAGCTCAAAGTAGGCAGAAGAGCTATGCCGATAATCGAAGGAAGGATTTGGAATTTCAAGTCGGTGATCATGTTTTCCTAAAGGTATCTCCGTGGAAGGGAGTCATACGTTTTGGTAAGAAAGGTAAATTGAGTCCCAGGTACATCAGACCTTTCGAAATTCTAGAACGAATTGGGGCTGTAGCTTACCGATTGGCAATGCCGCCAAGTCTCTCCAAAGTTCACGATGTGTTCCACGTATCTCTGTTGAGGAAATACATGCCTGACCCAACGCATGTACTCACCTATGAAGATTTAGAACTGGAACCCGATCTGTCTTATTGCGAAGAGCCCATCAAGATTCTTGATACGAGAGAACAAGTGCTGAGAAACCGGACGACGCGTCTGGTAAAAGTTTTGTGGAGAAATCATAAGATGGAAGAGGCAACGTGGGAACCCGAGGAACTTATGATGAAGAACCACCCGAGTCTTTTTATGCAGTAATACCCTAGAAATTGCGAGGACGCAATTATTTGAAGGAGGGGAGAATGTAACACCCCAAGCTTCTATGGTACGTTTCCCTTCGAATAATGCGATAGCGTGTGTTGTACGCAACCTCGAGTTCTAACACACACCACAACTAATTAAACTAGCCGTTGTGAATAGTAATACCTACTTTTTGAAATCATATATATTCTATATTTCAAAATGGACTTCATTTTTGGATTCGGAATATCAAAATTAGCCTAGGGTGAAATTTTGGTACATTTCGGATAACTTTCATATTTTGATGAATAGTGAAAATTACTAAATTTTAATTAAAAACAACTTTTTTAATCAAAACAATTAATAGTGATAAATTGTGAATTTGAGTGGTTTTAAAGTATATTTAGAATATATTTTTACCATTTAATATAATCTTGGTCATTGGACATAATTTTACAATTAAACCGAACATAAACAAGTGTCAATCTTTTGATAGTTATTATCTCTTAAAAACACGCTTTTTGTTTTGACAGCGGGAATTAATTTTAAATTAATTTCTGCCACTTCTGTGTTTTGAATTTAGAAAAATGGATTCCATATTTGGAATCAGGATGTTCAAATTGTGTAAATAGGTAACTTTTATTTTTAGACATTTTGAATAATTACTGCGGTAAATATTTTATTTACCATGGTTAAGGGTAAATCCGGTAAATAAGGGTTAACAAAATAATATTATAATAATACTAAATTACCCTAAAACGTGTCTTAACCCTATTGGTTGATACATGGTCGACCATGGGAATCTTTGGGTCGATTTTGGGACCCCATGGATCCACTTGTAAGTGATAATGACAATTTATTTTAATTAAGTCAAAATGAATACAAAAATGACACAAGCATATATCTTTTAGAAGAACAATTTTTACATAGGGTTATACATGTTGGATTTTCGATTATAAATATTAATTAGAAAGCTAAAAAGATTTCCTACATAATGATATTTTACTTATAATTTTTAGACATTAAATAATATATTTTATTTATGACACAATGATGATGCAGTAATTACTATAATAGTGAAAAATTAAAATAAGTGATATTATAAATACCCAAATAAATATAATATGAAACTTTTAATGAATTAAACTAATTTTATATGATAATATGATATATTAGGATTGATTTAATTGACTTTGTTCGAAGTAATCAATCTGTTAGGAGTTTCAAAAAAATCAACTATTGAATAGTGTCAAAATTGACATAAAAGAGTTCTTAAAACAAATATTATATTATTAATTGATATTAAATTCCTAAAAATCTAAGGTTCGGCCAAGAGACTTATATTATGATAGGTTCTTCATTAATGGACCACTTGGGGGTCGCTTGGATGTATATAGTAAGTTTATTAACCATATTATATAAAAATACAAAGAGACATTGTAAAAGTGAAACTAATTAACTTAGAGTTAATACTTAAAGATAAGGTTAATATAAGTACCCAAACCTGTCTAAATTCTATTGGTTGAGTGGTTTTCGACCTATCCCCACCTTAACCTTTGAATAGTCAACTTTGAAGCCATTAGAAACCGAATATTAATTTATTATAAATTAATATTTCTAGCTTTTCCAAAGGTGCCCCTCACCCCTCTTATAAAAGGGCACTCCTCCTTCTCATTTCTTCACACCTCTAAAGCCTTTTGGTTCGGCCAAACTATGCCCAAATACTCTCCCAACATCCCTCACTACAACCTAGGGGACTTAGTTTGATCAGAAAGCCAACCTAAGGAGCCCTTTTGATCAAATCAAAAGGAAGAACCCGAAGAAGAGGTAATGATTTCACCACCCTTTTCTAAGTTCATTTCTTCTTCCACTTCTTCTTCCTTTGTTCTTACCATTCTAAAATAATAACTCCAGTATCTCACATATACTGTGATGTTATTATAAGTATGGTACAACCATATTCAGTACTCTATCCACCCTTTGAATAACATGTCACCATACGTGCGTACGTACGGCTTACCGTCTCCACGCCGTGGTGTAATTGTTATTCAATATAATATTATTTGGATGGGTATAATAATGATGTGTAACTCATGTAAATAATAAATATAACATGTTAATGATTCTGTATATATGATATACCATTCATTTATATATTATTTTAATATCAAAAGAATGATATTGTCGCTCGTGCGTACGTACGGACTACCGTCTCCACGAACGCGATAAGATTCATTCTCCATCGTATCCATTCAAGTATAATTATCATTTTATGATTTAAAAATGATGTTTAAGGACTTGATATCATTCTGGATATGAATAAGATACAACAAACATGGCTTATGTAACAAAACATATAAAATAAAATGAGTAAGTTAACACCCGAAACGATGATAATTCTAAGATATTATTAATAAATCAATGTTAAAAGATCATATATGATATCATATTAATATATATGATTCTTGTATAATTTAATAACAATTATTTCACCATTATACAGGAGGTTAACCTACCCCAACCAAGGAAAAGTACAAGGTAAGGGTTATTTCACAATCTCTTCATTATCCGAGGTTGTTTATACGTAATAATCTACTGGAATCTCTTTATCATCCACATCCATGTTTCTTCGAAATGTATTTCAAAACATTTTTACTATTTACAAGAATATGTGTTAAAGTCATTTATACCCTTGTTTGACTTTTTATAAGAGGTTTATAAAGGAATCTTTCCGTCGTTTTCAAAACAAGGTCCTTTTTAACCTTTTCGACAGAATTGAGGTAAGAATGTTTTTTTTAACTTATACGGCGGGCGCGGTTATTTTACGCCGTTATAAAATCTTCAAAGCTTTCCTTACAAGCTTATAAGAATATTTTCAAAGAAAATGTTTTATTTTATATGGATCTTAAATGATTTCAAAATAAAAGGAGATATTTCTTTAAAAAGAATTTTGATTTCATCTATGTCAACATCCTTTGATGGATTTTAAGATTATTTGAAGTTGATTTATTATGTTACAAAACTTCTATATTGTATTGAAGGTTTTGTGATATGTTTGACTGTGGATGTGCTATTTTTATACCATTCATAGTTTATGGTGAAATTATTGACATTTCGTATGCTAGTTTTAATACGAATGTTTATGTTATGTTTAAACCTTTTCATATGGGAATGCATTGGACTTAATAAGTGACGGGTGGAGCCCGCTATAGCTCCTCGATGCATCGGTAGGTCTCATGAGACAAACTAGTGTCTTGGAACAAGGCCTTGACAAAATCTTATTTGTAGTCTTGGCACGAGGCCTTGGCTATGTGGTTATGATAGTCTGGCATTATGCATTCCAACATTATGAAAGTGGTTATTGATATTGCATGTGATTATTCGATTAGTAGAATATCCATGTGAATAAGTAAATGGCATTATTTCATTTTTATTTTTGCCATACTATGTTGAAGTTCAATTTTAAAAGGCTTTTGTTTTAGTAATTCATTGCCTTAAATGTTTATGCTTATTATGAATGTTCCGCTATATTGTTATCCTTACTGGGCATTTGAGCTCACCCCTTTTCTATGTTTTATTTTTCCCAGGTAGTGAAGAAGTAAATTATGAATGACTTGCAGGGATATTATGAGGGGTTAATAGTGTGGATATGAAGACTTTGTTGTTGTAGTAGTTTTTTTCACTTTGAAATGTAATGCAAAACTTTATGATTATATCTAGTGTTTCCAAGGCTACTAAACCAATCGGTCTTTCGAGATTTGATCTTTCTTGTGATCATGCCAATGTTATGTAATTAATGCACCGACTCTAGGCAACTGGGGTCGGGGCGTTACAGATTAGTTAGTGTGTAAAATTTCATTTAGATTGTACTTATATTTTATAATTTATAGGGTTTCAAAGTTACATACATGAATCATGACTATATTACTTGTAAGTGATATTAAAGGGATATAAATAAAAATTATTAATAGAATCTAAATTAAATTTAACACACTAACTAAACATATAATAAATAAATGAAATTAAAAACAATTTTATAAAAATAATAAAGAAGAAGAAAATTAATAACTCAAAAATTATTGTTTAAAAAAAAAAAATTACAAAATAAATTTTTTTTGGGAAGATTTATTATTAATCATTACATTATTAATTAAATTATAATGATGTATTTAAATATATTGTTATTATTGAATATTATGAATTACATTATTAATTAATATTAATTTATTAGTTAAATAGTTTCAATAATTACAATAATAAATATGAATAATGATATAATTAATATAATTATTAATGTAACAAATAAATTAGTTAGTAATTAATTTTAAAATAAATATAAATTAAATCCATAATATAAAAAAATAATTAATAATATTAATACATTTATTTTTATTTTATTTTTTACAAATTGTTTGACTTAATAAAAATAATATTTAATACTATGATATAAGAAAATATTAATATTAATATTATCATTATTATTATTCGTAAATATAATAATCTAAATTAACACCAAGACTAGAACATTAGTATTATTGATAGTGGAATTATCATGGTTGGGGCCTCCTTCCCCATCAATCGATTTTTTGTATTTTCTGAAAAAAACAACTTTATGGTTTAGTAGAGATTGGACAAACAAAAATACAAACCAGAGTCCAACATATTTCAAAATTCAAAAATAATCACTGAGAAAATGAGTTCAAAATTTAAAACGATGACACCCAATATCCTGAAATTCAAAATTTGAAAAACGATATTTGCCACGAGATCTGATCTGGGATTCACCTCCTACTTTGTGTTAGATCCACAACATTCATCAACCATATTCCCCATCATAGCCACTATTATCATCAACTGTGTTAGCCAAGTCATGTCAGCAACCATCATCACCATCATGAGGTACCACCATCGACAGCTCCTTCAGCACCACCGCCATCGACACGAACCGAGCACCACTGAGGTCACTAGAAAGTCCATCAAAGTCATCGAAAATCACCTGGACCATGAAATCGCGATCAATAAATAGAAAAAACACCACATAAAGAACATATCGAGTTGATGCGCTACCTAGAAGTCCATCAAAACCACGTGGGTAAGAGACTCCATGGGAACCGCACCGTGACACCACAAACACCATCAGCACCAAGAAACTAACTGTTGGCGACATAAAAATAACCACCAGAACCCTCCAACATAGAGTTTATTGACCCTTAGGTCCACAAAAAACTAGTGAGCCACCCAAAGAACTCCACCCCACAATACTAAAAAACTAGCAAAGTACCTTCCAGAAAATGCCTCTTACCGAAGAACTGAACCAACAAAGAAAACACCTCAACTTCACAGCACTAACAAAAAAAATCCCCCACACGGCCCACTCGATCTCACATTCCAAATCACGGGGGATATACCACAGAAATAAACCTTGTAGAGATAGGATGATACCTGGATCAAGAGAAGAGAAACATGCAACAACATAGCTCACCTCTAAGGCCCCCAGGAAAAATGAGACCAGAATTCCATCAAAAAAAAGGATGGGCTGAAACCCTAAAAAAAAATAGAGCTAAATCCATAGAACCAATAATGATATAATGACCAAAAGGGGAAATAAACCCAATAAGAAAAAGGATGGAAACACTGAGCATACACATAGCTACCCAACCAGAAACCCCAAAACCTTAGAGAGTCCATCACTCCAGATCCAACCTGGATAGGTGAATTGGATCGCAAGGTCAGAGTGCAGAAGGGTGGCCAATGAGAGCTATGAAGTGGCAACATAGATCAAAGGGATGTGAGGGATAAGAGGCTGATTGGGTTGATAAAGAAGAGTGGGAACCCAGAGAGATCGCTGACCTAGGATCTCATGAGAGAGAGAAGAAGGAACCATAGGGGAGCGAAGTGAATGAAATGTTGAGTCAATAATGTTTTCCTTATGACTTTTCCATTCCTTCTTGTTTTGAAAATCACAAACACCATATGTCTAAAGAAATTTTCTTTTATATGGAAAATCGCTTTTGTAAGAAAAATTATCCTTATAATTTTTTCATCCATATTTTTCTTAAGTATATGATTCGGATTCATTTCTATTTTCTCAGAATTTCTTGAAACTTTGATATGAAGTATTCTGATTTAGGATCCGAATTCTGGATAAGAACTGTGATAAAGTTTCACTCAGAAATCCAGAATGAGAAATGTGATAAAGTTTTATTCCAAATTCCGGATACAGTTTTACTCCAGATTCAGGATACAAATCCTTACGAAGTTCGACAACGAATTCTCCTTAAGAATTCCGATGAGGAATTCTAATGATGAATTCTCATTACGAATTCTGATGAGGATTTCTTATTACGAATTCTAATGATTAATTCTCATTATGAATTCTGATGACGAATTCTCATTAAGAATTCTGATGATGAATTATCATTACGAATTCTGATGACGAATTCTAATTACGAATCCTGATGATGAATTCTCATTACGAATTCACATTCCAAATTCTCATTCTGAAATCACCTATTAAACAGAATATGATCATCTTTGTTTTATATACTCCGAATTTATTTAGACTCCGAAAATTATTTATGGTTAGACTGCGAACTTTCATTTTGTTTATGCCTTTATATTTTTTCTACTCTTTATTATTTTCCTTACACTCTGAACCTTCACTCTGAATTTTTCATTCCGAAATTTTGAGTTATATTTTAAACAGTGTCGTACATTCTGTTCCACTTGTTTTGTTATAAAAATATGTTGTCTATTCTGTTATAAACTAACCGTTGGCTATGTTAGACGTGTACAGGTCCCTCCGATTTTTAAGGAAAATATGACCGTTGGGAAGAAGGCCGACCTTACCTATAAATAGGAGCTCATTTGAAAAGAGCTCATGACACAATTACACAACAACTTGGAGTTTGTGCATACATGTTGTTGAAGTGATTTCTAGAGAGAGAGGCTCTTATTAACTCTCAATGCTTCGTGTGACTCTGAATGTTGGTGATTACATTCGAGGACTTCCGGGGATAGTAAAAAAGAGGTGCTGACTACCTTGAAGTTCGAGGGCTTCCTTGCTGAGGAAGACAGAGGTTGCCGACTACATTGAAGTTCGAGGGCTTCCTTGCTGAGGAAGACAGAGGTTTCCAACTACCTTGAAGTACAGGGCTTGCGGGGATAGCAAGATAGAGACTTCGATCTTCGTATTAAGGGATTACCCTAGTGTGGGTAAGACAGACTTGCATGAAATTATTAATCAAGACACCTTTATCCAAGGTTGTTGGATACCCTTCTCTTTGGGTTAAAAGACTTATATCTTGTTACTTTTAGTTCAACTACTTGTTTATTTTCTACTGCATATTGTATTTTAAGGAATGTATAACTTTCTTATACTTCCTTACTTGTACTCTGTTTCATTTAGATTCTATATGCTTTAAGGTGGAATCTCATTTTGTAATCTTTTGTTAAGTTTCAATTTACAGAACCATATTTTCGGAACATACTTTAGGAATATCTTTCCAAGTTTTATTTGTTATTAGAGGTGTTTTGAATTTTCATAAGTTTAACTTTGTTAAACGTAGCCCTTTCCTTTTCTTAAGGAAACCACAGTTATCCAAAACTAACATTAAAGGTTCCAATGGTATTTTTAAAGTATACAATTCACCCCCTCGTGTATATTGAGAATCTACATCATTATTTCGATCCTACAGTTGGTATCAGAGCAGGTCCCTGAAATTCATATACTCACTAATAAGTTTGTCTTGCTCATTTTCCCATTCCAAACTTTCCCATTCTGAACATTCTCATTCCAAACATTGTTATTACAATCTTTTTCCTACTAAAAAGTTTGTGTGCCAAAAGTTATTTTAAGTATGGCAGGAGTCAATGTTGGTTCAATTGATAATATAAATCCTACATGACCACTAATCATTTATGGTAATGACTATGAGTACTGGAGAGACCGAATGAAGACTTTTGTTATCAATACTGGAGTGGAAAACTTTGTTATGCTTACTGGTGATTATAAAATTTCTGACAAGGAAGTTAGAACTTTTACTAACCAGGAAAATCAAGAATATCAACTCAATTATAAGGTATTCAATACTCTACTTGGTTCAATTACTAGAAATATATATAGAAAAATTTCTTCTTGTGAAGCAGCTAATTGTATCTGGAAGAAGTTAGAGGTTACACACTTTGGAACATCTAAAGTGATTGAGACTAGGAGAGCTATGCTTAGAGCTGAATATCATGGATTCAACTTTCCTTATGGTGAAACAATCTGTAAAGTTCAAAAGAGATTTATGACTATTGTCAACAGTTTACAGTCTATAGGAGAGAAAGGTTTAGATGATGAAGCACTTGTGGATAAGATAATTGATATTATGACCAGTGAGTGAGAATCCAAAAGAACTACTATAGATGAGAACATGAAGGTCACTCAAATTTCTCTTGATGAGTTATTTGGAAGTCTTCTACAACATGAGACTAGAATGAAGAGAGATGTTGACAACATCAAAAAAAATGGAAATGGTACTATTTCTTTTACAACCACATCAAATCATATAAAAGCTAAGACTCCTGAGAGAGTAACCAGATCCAAGTCTAAGAAAGTTATTTTACAATCCGAATCTAGTGAGGGTGAAGTCTCTAAAAATGAGTTAGAAAATCTTGCTCGAAGGATGAACAAGATAGCTGAACAGAGAAATTTTCAATCTAAGTATAAGAAAATGGACAGGAAAGATAGAAAAGATGGAGAAGTTACTTGTTATGAATGCAAGAGAGCTGGACCTATTAGACTAGATTTCCCTTTGCTTAAAAAGAAATAAAGAAAAGAAAGGCATTCAGACAGGAATATAAAGAAATATTATAAATCCAAAGCTAAGAAAGTTCTGAAAGCTAATCACACCTGGAGTGCCAGGGGTGGTGACTCTTCAGATGAATCTTCTGATTATGAATCTTCAGGACAGAAGAATCATGGTCTTATAGCCAGATTACCTATTGACAATCATTGTTTTATGGCTAAGGTACGAAATTCTGAATCATTGACCAATGTTTCTTTAAATTCCAATGATGGTATGTATTATAACACTTCTGATGAATAATCCTCTTCTGATGAAGAAAATACTTTACCTACTTATGAAGAAGTCTCTAGGTTTGCTGAACTTCTTGAGATTGAGAATTATAAACTCAATAAGAAACTTGATTAGGGAAACTCTTGGAATTCTATTCTTATGAAAGAGATATCAGATCATTCTAAAGATCTTGATAGAAAACTGCTGATTTTGAAAGTATTTCAAAAACTCTTGAGGAAGTAAGTTCTGAGAAGAACAAACTTTCTAAATAATTAGAAAAAGTAATTTCTAAGAAAAATGTTTTCGAGACTAGGTCTAGTTCTAAAACTAATGCTTTTGAGGATTAAAACATGGTTATAAAACTCAAGTCCGAAATTTATTCCTTAAAGAAGTGTTTATCAAACTTTACCCATGGTAAGGAAAATTTTGATAAAATGTATTCCCAAATACGTCCTTTAAGAACTAAATCCGGATTTGGTTATACCCATACAAAACCAATTATTAGTAACAATTATTTTGTTCCTCAAACTGCCCCATTTTGTACCAAGTGTCAATGTGGTGGTCACTGGGCAAAGAATTGTTCCTTAAACAAAACCCAATCTTTTGGATTTCACAAAGCTTACTTTTCTGAGAAGATGTGGGTTCCTAAAATTTTATTATCTGGAAATCTCAGATCCAAGAAATTTTGGATTCCGAAAGTCTAATTCTCTTATTGATCTAAGAAAAATAAAGAGAGTACCAGCAACAATACATGGTACATGGATAGTGGATGTTCCTGGCACATGACTGGTAACAAAAACTTTTTTGAAAAGATTATCAAAATGAAAGGAGGGAAGGTAACTTTCAGAGATAATGATAAGGGAGAGATTTTTGGTATTGGTAATATTATTATTCTTGGAAAAACCTTTATTTGAAATGTTCTTTTTGTTAAGGGACTTAAGCACAACCTCATTAGCATAAGTCAATTATGTGGTGAAGGTTACCTTGTGAATTTTAGGAATGATAAGTGCTTAGTTCAAAATTCCAAGGAAGAATTTATTCTCTCAGCCAATAGGCAAGAGAATGTTTACACATTGAACCTAGAAGACCTAAAGAGTCAAGATTTACCTTGCCTAAGTGCAATGGAAGATCATTCCTGGTTATGGCATAGATGACTAAGTCACTGTAATCTTAGGAACCTATGTAAACTCTCTAAGAAGAAACTAGTTAAAGATCTTCCGGAGCTTAGATTTGATTATTCTAAAGTTTGTGATCCTTGTCAATATGGAAAGATACATAAATCTAGTTTTTAATCAATTGGTGAAGTCTCAACAACTGATGAATTACAGTTAGTACACATGGATCTTTTTGGTCCAACACAAACTGAAAGTATTGGAGGAAAATACTATGTGTTTGTTCTAGTTGATGATAACACTAGATTTACTTGGGTCTATTTTCTAGCAAAGAAGTCTGAAACTTTTTCCTATTTCAAAAGTTTTAGAGCTCAAGTTAAAAATGAGAAAAACCTTCCCTTGAAAACTATTCATAGTGATCATGGAGGAGAATTTCAAAATTCTGATTTTGAAACTTTTTGTAGAAGAAAAGTTATTACTCACAATTTTACAGCACCTAGAACTCCTCCACAAAATGGTGTAGTTGAGAGAAGGAATAGAATTCATCAAGAGATAACTAGAACCATGTTGAGTGAATATTCTATTGCTAGACATTTCTGGGCTGAAGATGTAAGTACTGATAGTTATACTATAAATCGAGTTTTCATTAGACCTTTTCTTAATAAAACTCCTTATGAGTTATGGAATGGTAGGAAACCAAGACTATAATACTTCAAGGTTTTTGGTTGAAAAGTATTTATTCTAAATACTATAGATAATCGCATAAATTCGCACCAAAATCTGATGAAGGGATTTTCATAGGCTATTCCACAAAATCTATGTCTTATAGAGTTTTTAATAAAAATACTTGTACTGTTGAAGAAATAGTACATGTAAAATTTGATGAGTCAGATCCTTTTGTTTTTAAACCACCTCAACCTACATCCATGGATGTGTTTCCAAAAACTAATTGTCAACCTCTGATAGAATAATCTTCTGATAAGGAAATTTTTCAAGAAGATACTTCAGAAACATTCACCCCAGAAGAATTTCTACTCTATGTTGATGAAAGGTTTTACAAAACCCAAATCAGGTGTTTCTTAAGAATCATCCCAGTGATAGTATCATTAGTGATGTAAATAAACCTATAAGGACTAGAAGTTCCTTATGAAATGAAGTAGAACATCTTGCATTTCTTTCCCATTTAGAACCTAAAAGCACTGAGGAAGCTTTAGGTGATGATGATTGGATCAAAGCCATGCAAGATGAACTAAATGAATTCAAAAGGAATAATGTCTGGACCTTGGTTGAAAGACCTAAGGAAACATCTGTTATTAGAGTAAAATTGGTTTTTAGAAATAAATGTGATGAAAATGGAGTCATAGTAAGAAATAAAGCTAGAATTGTTGCTAAAGGTTATAATCAGCAAGAGGGAATAGACTATGAAGAAACCTATGCTCCAGTAGCCAGACTTGAATCTATCCATATTTTACTTTCCTTTGCAGCATTCTTTAATTTTAATCTTTTTCAAATGTATGTGAAATGTTCTTTTCTTAACGGTTATGTTCAAGAGGAAGTTTTTGTTGAACAACCTCCTGGATTTGAAGATACAAAACATCCTGATCATGTTTTTAGACATACCAAAGCTTTGTATGGTCTTAAACAAGCCCCACGAGCATGGTATGATAGACTCACTGGATTTTTGATTCAAAATAACTGTGTTAAGGGAAATGCAGATCCAAACCATTTTATAAAGAAAGATAAGAAAAATGTTTTGATTGTTCAAATTTCTGTTGATTACATCATATTTGGTTCAACTCATGAATCTTTAACCGACTCCTTTGCAAGTCTAATGAAATATGACTTTGAAATGAGTATGATGGGTGAGTTAACTTTTTTCCTTGGTTTTCAAATTTCTAAAAAACCAGAAGGAACCCACATATCTCAACATAAATATATTAAATATCTTCATAAAAAGTATGGTTATGAAAAAACTAAGAGTATAAGTACTCCTATTGGTACCTCAAACTCTTTAGATCTTGATGAAACAGGGAAACCAGTAGATCAAACATCTTTTAGAGGTATGATAGGAAGTTTACTTTACATAACCTCTAGTCGACCAGACTTAATGTTCTCAGTATGCTTATGTGCAAGATATCAATCCAATCCTAAGGAATCTCACTTAAAGGCAGAAAAAAGAATTTTTCGCTACCTTAAGGGAACCATGGATCTATGATTATTTTATACTTCTGGAAATGATTTTGTTCTAAAAGGCATTTCTGATGCTGACTTTGGTGGATGTAGAATGGATAGAAAAAGTACATCCGAAACCTGTCATTTCCTATGAGATTCATTTGTTTCTTGGTCCTGGAAGAAGCAAAATTCGGTAGCACTCTCCACTACTGAAGCTGAATATGTAGTAGTTGGATGTTGTTGTGCTCAAGTGTTGTGGATGAAACACACACTCACACACTATGGCTTGAGTTTTACTAAAACTCAAATTTTGTGTGATAACACAAGTGCCATTTCCCTTAGTAAGAACCATGCACATCACTCTCGTGGAAAACACATAGATATTATGCATCACTTTCTTAGGGATCACACACTTAAAGAAGATATCATTCTTCAATTTATCGGAACACAAGATAAACTTGCTGATATTTTCACAAAATCTTTTCTTTCTGATAGATTTGAATACATTGAATAGATGTTAGGGATGATAACCATAAGGTAATCCTCTTTAATTAACTTTCTATTGAAAAAGTCTCCTTACAGCAATAAACTCCTTTTCATAGGGGGAGTACATCTGATTGTTAGAATAAAAAAAATTTCAAAATTTTTTTTCAAACTTTTCGGAACTAAAATTCCAGAATGGAATTTCCGAAACTAAAATTTTTCAGAATGGATATTTTCATATAGAAATATTCTGAAATAGAAATTTTTGTATTAAAAACTTCCGGAATGGAAAATTTCGTACTAGTATTTTCATAAAGGAATTTTCATACTGAATCTGTCATAATGAGTTTTTTCTTTTTCAAATTTTGGAATGCAATTTTCGTACTGAGTTTTCCTTACTCAGTTTGTTTTTTGTACTGAGTTTTTTGTACTGAGTTTTTTTAAAAAAGATTTTCTTTTGTAGTTTTAATAAGAATGTTACCAATTATGAATAATCTTCCTAAGCCAATCCGAAAGGTATGATTTTATTACTTATGTTTTCATAGTCATACTTTTCTTGCTGGCATTTTCTTATATTTTGTTTTCATATTATAGTTTTCTTAATTCATTGTTTTAATAAAAACCTCAAAAGATCAGATTCATGTTTTCTTGAGAATTGGTTTTCGATCATCAGATTTGATCTCAGCTTATCACAACTGTTCGATCAACCGTGGAAGATGAACCGTTTTTTTGTTGCCTATATAAAGGGGACCCCAAACGGTTGTCCCACATCAGTTTTCAAGCTCCAGTGTAGCGAAGCTCTGCCTCTCTGTTTTAAGACCATTCCGAACCTCAGCTTTTTCCATTCCGAACTTCTCAGAGGTCTTCAGATCCGAATGTCTGTTGAAGTATCTTCTCAAGACATGTCTGCCTCTAAGCCAATTTCGAAGTGGTTAGTATACAGAGAGAGGCTGGTCCATCCGGATTTCTTCAACAAGTATGACTCTCTTATTTCCAAGAATATTAAGCTTAATGGTTGGGATGATGTTGTTGTGTCAAAACATGGGAACCAAGATGATTTGTATTCAGATTTACTTTTTGAATTCTATGAAAAAGTTTCCTTCTTTAAGGAAGATAATAGGGATAAATTTTCTTTTAAGTCTTATGTAAAGACATATAAGATTTATTATACCAAGGCAGCAAGCTTGGTAGGGCTGACCTATGAAGGAGAAGCTGAATTCATATCTCATGTGTTGTCGGATTCGAAAGGTAGCTTCTACAAGGAAAAAGCTTTAGAAACTCTCGGACTGGCAGATGAAAAGGCTCTGAAGATTTCTTCTCTATCTACAAATTTCCGGATTCTAGAGTTATGGGTAAAAGGTCTTATAATACCGAGGAAGGGTGAAAAAGATAGTCTGAAGAAGAGTGAGATCTACATCCTAGAGTTTCTGATAAATGTGAGGAAGTTTAACCTGATGAAGCACATTCTCATTACTCTTGAGAATGTTAAGATAGGGAATCTGAGATCTTAGATTATAATGTATCCAGCAATACTCTCGAAGTTGATAGTTCGGTGCCTTGAGTCTTTCAAAGAGGCTTGCAAGTCTAAGACAAGAGTTTTCAAGATTGTGCTGGTGAGTGATGGTACACTTAAGAGAATGGATTTATCTTTTGACAAGAAATCTGGTCAGTTTATTGATTTAGCTGCTCAAGGAGAAACAGTTCCGAAAGTTGCTGATCTGGAATCCTCTAAGCCCGTAAGGAAGAGAACGTTGAAAGAAGTTGAAGTAGAAGCATAGAATCCCATGTCTAAGTAAGTTCATTCCGCACCTCTAAAACCAAAGAAGATGAAATCTTACCCAGATGAGGTTTTTTCTAAATGGAGGGAAATGACAGAGAAGAGAGTTCAAGGGGATCCTCAGCTTGGCTTGGACCATGCGGAGGCTAAGGCCTTGAAGGAAAGAACTACAGATGAGGTAGAAAAACAAGCGAAAGTAAAGAAGCTGAAGAAGAAGATGTCTAAGGATGAGGTAGCTCAGGCTTTGTTAAAGTTTAATGAGATGGTTTCAGCAAATATCCTTATTCCGAGAACTTTTTATCTAGAATCTCTACCTAAGACTCTAAGAAGAGACTTTTTGCTCCAGAAGAAGAAATAGCTAAGCCTGTTGAGGAAGTAGAGTAGATTAAACAAGTGGGTGAGGAAGAAGTTGTTGCTGAAGGAAGTAGTAAAACCGGAGATGTTCTAAAACATGTAGATGATTATAAGGGGACACCATCGGAACATTTGTCGCTCCAAACTTCAGAAGCTGAATCATCGAATCTAGTTACTCCAGTAATGGAAGAAGAGAAAGAAGAAGAAGAAGTAGCTTATCATGGAGAAGAAGAAAAACTTCTACATGATATTGCTCAGATGGAAAACGTAGAGTTTGGGGCTTAGGAAGTTGTTGATGAGGAAGACAATGTTGTCCAAGTTTCTAATAGTTAGAAGAGAACTCCGGAACAGGATTCTATTCTGAAAATAGACAAGGGGAAGAAATTTCTTGCTGATACTCCGAGCTCAGTGGTGGTGAAGAGAATGGAAGTTGGTAGTTCTTCAAAGAGAAATCTTGACCATGTTTAAGAAGAAAATTCTCCAAGAAGAGTCTCTGATTCAGAGTCATCTTCGTTGGGGCATGACTTTGTTGTTTAATCTTTAAAAAAGATGGTAGGTTCTATTCCGACCTTCTCAAGCAATGACTCAAGATTCCAGATGCTCCAACATGCTTTAAATCAGAAAACTGACTCTCTATCTTTGTTTATGGACAAGTGTGTTGAAATAGAGGCTCAGTTCAAAACCTTTTTTGTTGGCTACGAAGCCCATAGAAGATCTTTCAAGAGGATGACAAATTGGTCAAGGAAGTCTGTAGAAGAGATGAGGCTATTTGATGAATTCCAAGAAAATGTAAAGGATGCCTTTGAGACAGAGGACAGGAAGATAAATGAGATAACTTCATCCTTCGAACCGAAGCTGACAGATGAAAAGAACTTCCAGATTCAAGAAGTAAGAGATCTGAATGGGAAGCTAAATTCTGTTTCACAAAACCAGAAGTTTCAAAGGGATCATCGGATTGAGTTTGAAGAGAAATTAAAGGCTCAGGAAGAAAATATCAAAGCTCAGGAAGAAAAGCTTCAAGCCCAGGAAGAAAAGATTGAAGCTCAAAGTGCAAGAATAGTGGTCTTAGAGAAGCAAGCTGAAGAAGACCATAAAGACATGAAGAAAATAAAGACTATTCTTAAGGGTCTCATGGCAAAGGAAAAAAGATCCAAAATAGACAGATCCAATCTTTTGTTGTATCTAATTTTCTTTGTTGCCAAGATTTCAAACTTAACGAAATTTATGCTTGTCGTTTCTTTTTTTGTTGCTACTAATTTTTCAGGTACTTTGTTATATATTCCATTCCCTTCAATTCTTTTTGAAAATCACAAAAGGGGAGAAGGAAAAGATCCTTAAGGAAGAAGAACTCTAATAAAAGTTTATCTAAGGAGGATAAGGAAAATATTATTAAGTAAAAAGAACTCTAATAAGAGTTTATCTAAGGGGGAGTTTTTCATTAAAGAAGTCTCTCTTATTCGTAATGAAATGTCATTCCGGAAATCTAGAATACGATACTTAGAGTTTCAAAGCCTAAGGGGGAGTTAGTCATATTCATCAATATCCTTAAAGAAAAGGGAGATAAGCCTTAATGTTTTCTTTCTTCATAGAATTTCTTTTTCATAAGGATTTTTGTGCTTTCCAAAAAGGGGGAGATTGTTGAGTCAATAAGGTTTTCTTTATGACTTTTCCATTCCTTCTTGTTTTGAAAATCACTAACACCTTAACTTTAAGGAAAATGGATTTTATAAGGAAAATTGCTTTTATAGGGATAATCGCTTTTGTAAGAAAAATTATCCTTATCATTTTTTCATCCATATTTTTCTTATGTATAAGATTCGGATTCATTTCTATTTTCGCGGAATTTCATGAAACTTTGATATGAAGTATTCTATTTTAGGATCCGAATTCTGGATAAGAACTATGATAATGTTTCACTCCGAAATCCATAATGAGAACTGTGATTAAGTTTCATTCCGAATTCCGGATAAATTTTTACTCCAGATTCAGGATACGAATCCTTACAAAGTTCATCAACGAATTGTCCTTAAGAATTCTGATGAGGAATTCTGATGATGAATTCTCATTATGAATTCTGATAAGGAATTCTCATTACGAATTCTGATGACGAATTCTCATTACTAATTCTGATGATGAATTCTCATTACGAATTCTGATGATAAATTATCATTACGAATCCAGATGATGAATTCTCATTACGAATTCGCATTCGGAATTCTCATTCCGAATTCACCTATTAAACAAAATCTGATCATATTTGTTTTATATAATCTGAATTTATTTAGACTCCGAAAATTATATTTGGTTAGACTCTAAACTTTCATTTTGTTTATGCCTTTATATTTTGTCTACTCTTTATTATTTTCCTTACACTCTGAATCTTCACTCCGAATTTTTCATTCTGAACTTTTGAGTTATATTTTAAACGGTGTCGTACATTCTGTTACACTTGTTTTGTTATAAAACGATGTCATCTATTCTGTTATAAACTAATCATTGGCTAAGTTACACGTGTACAGGTCCCTCCAATTTTTAAGGAAAATATGACCGTTGGGAAGGAGGCCGACCTTACCTATAAATAGGAGCTCATTTGAAAAGAACTCATGACACAATTACACAAAAACTTGGATTTTGTGCATACATGTTGTTGAAGTGATTTCTAGAGAGAGAGGCTCTTATTAACTCTCAAAGCTTCGTGCGACTCCGAATATTGGTGATTACATTCGAGGAATTCTGGGGATAGGAAGACAGAGGTGCCGACTACCTTGAAGTTCAAGGGCTTCCTTGCTGAGGAAGACAGAGGTTCCCGACTACCTTGAAGTTTGAGGGCTTCCTAGCTGAGGAAGAAAGATGTTGCCAGCTACCTTGAAGTTGAGGGCTTGCGGGGATAGCAAGACAGAGACCCCGATCTTCGTATCGAGGGCATACCCTGGTGTGGGTAAGACAGACTTTCTTGAAAGTATAAATCAAAAGACCTTTATCCAAGGTTGTTGGATACCCTTCTCTTTGGGTTAAAAGACTTATATCTTGTCACTTGTAGTTCAAATACTTGTTTATTTTCCGCTGAATATTGTATTGTAAGGAATGTATAACTTTCTTTATACTTCCTTACTTGTACTCTATTTCATTTAGATTCTATACGCTTTAAGGTAGAATCTCATTTTGTAATTTTTTGTTAAGTTTCAATTTCTGGAACCATATTTCCGGAACCTACTTTCAGAATCTCTTTCTAAGTATTATTTGGTATTAGAGGTGTTGTGAATTTTCTTAAGTTTAACTTTTTTAAACATATCCCTTTCTTTTTCTTAAGGAAAACACAGTTATCCAAAACTAACATTAATGGTTCCAAAGGAATTTTTAAAGTATACAATTCACTCCCCCTCTTGTATATTGAGCATCTACATCATTATTTCGATCCTACATGAAATCCATCACCACTAGGAAGAAAGTCAAACCCTAGGGCAGGGAAGAATAGTGGAGTTCCTTAGAGCATCCAAAACACTAGTATTATTCAAAGGGATTGAAAAATATAAGAAAATGATTATTTCAACTGGATTCAATAATACAAAATGATTTGAAGAAAGAAAAAAAGAAAGCATAAAAGAAGAATACTACATTTAACATGCTTCAATCCCTTTGGGGGGTACATTCATGGAAATAAAACCACTCCCCATACACATTTTATTAAGCTAAAAACTGTATAGAAAACATACCAATAATATGAACATTATGAAAACAAAATTGACAAAAAGATCTATTTTCATGAACTAAAGAACTATAAATAAGATTACATACAAGTCAAACTAGTTTGATCTATGGTAGTATTAATCTCTTTATGATGTTGGAATGCCTTTAGATATGATGGTTCTAACTGCCCTGATAGATACAAGATCATGTTAATGGACACACTTCCTATACAATACGGAAATTCATTAACATTCTACCATGAACAACACACAAGGAGTAGCTGAGGAGAATGATAGGTTGGGAGTTGGTCTCATAGGAAGAAAAAATTATCAGGGTGAGATAGGGTTTCAATATTACAAATAAGAGATGAAACGTAGGATCAAGGATTCATCTAAATTCAAATTCCAAAAATCGAGGCATGTAGGGGTTATCAATTCTCTTAATGCATCATTATCCCTCGAAACGGATGAACCAAAAAGGAAAAACCATACATGAGGAACCCGAAAGACCAAATAGATCCATCTCCCAAAACATGAGCATGTGGAAGGATGTGATTAAAAGAGTAGAAAAAATATTGATGGCCATGGATGCATGGTAATCCGATCAATGAGTTGGTGAAGGAAATAGGCATAGGAAAATGAATAAAATGGGGAGTAGGTTGAGGAGGTAGGCCACACCATGGACCACTAACTAGGCCATATTAGGAGTCCCACATATAAAACCCAACCAAATGAATCATCCCACCTAAACATATTGAATCAAGTACGAAATCTGAGTAAACTAATAAATCAAAATTTTTATAAATGTCAAAAAATATTATAAATTACTAAAAAAGGAAAATTAAACATGAAAACACCTAAATACCTCAAATATCCACAATTTTCATTTAAAATAATGTATTTTCTTTCCTCACATTTCATTGAATATGAACCAAATTCATTCTATCTAAATAATACATGAATTTTGATAAAATAATAAAAATTTATAATTAAGAAACCATTTTATTATAACTTTGTCTCTTTATCATGTATACCATTGTAGATTTAATAACATATCTAATAAAATTTATCCTAATGTCTATGTGTTTGGACATACCATGTAAAACTAAATTCTTAGAAAAATGAGAAGCTACTTTCTTATCAAAATAAATTAAAATAAAAAAATTGTATAAATTGAGTTCTGAAACCAAAACCTTTACCCATAAATCCACCTTGAAATCCTCAGTCAAGATGATGTACTCATCTTATGTGGTTAAAAGAGAAACCGTGATTTCATGTTTCATTTCCATGATATGGTTCCTCCATAAGAAGTGAAGACATGCCTATTAAATTACATTCTCACATCCACATTGCTTGCATAATAAACATCTATATATCCAGTAATTAGTTCACCAGTACTTACATTACCACCAAAACATAAAGACATTAAAGCTTCATGTGAAACATATCTAAGTATCCATTTCATGGCCTACCAATGAGTTTTCCCTATATTTCCCATGAATATGCGGAGTGCAAATAGAAAAGGCTATGTCAGGCCTATTGAAAATCAAGGAGTACATTAGGTTTCCAAAAATGATGGTGTGAGGGATCTTTAACATATATTAAATTTCAAATTTAGTACCAGTAGCTTGATCCAAATATTTTATAAAGGGTTGAAAAAAGGTAACATTAACTTGATTCACATATCAATGAAGAAACTATATTTTACATTCATGATATAAGTATTTTGGGACAATTATAATAGTTTATTAGTTAAGTCCTGTATAATTTCAATGTCTAAAATATATTTCTTCTCTTAAATATTTTATATAAAAAAACTCATCAATTGATATTTAATATAATTAATGATCTTTGTATTATTTTACATTCCCATTATATCATCTATATAAAGTATTAGGTAAATCATGTAGTTCTTATCACAATTAAAGTAAACAAATGCATCATGTTGGCTACTATTAAATATTATATCCAACATTAAAGAGTAAAATTTCCTATAACATTATCAATATGGCTATTTTATAATATCCATGGATTTATATAAAATGAATATTTTGTTAGATGTTAAATCCTTTTGATAACTCTCTATAGGTTTCATGTAAAATTTCTCTTTAAGATCACCATGTAAGAAGGAAGTTTCAAATATAATTATTCTATCGGAATTATATTAAAATTAGTAAAGGAAAAAAGTTCCTGGATAGAATAATTCCTAAAAATCTGTTAAAAAATCTCAACATAATCAATACCCACTCTTTGATGGTTACCCCTGGCCTTGAACATTATTTTATATTTATTTGCGTTATCTTCTATTCTTTTGTTAATCCATTTTCACACAATGATCTTGGATGTATGAGGTCTATCAATAGTAGAACATGTATGGTTTTTCACGAATCATAGTTCTTCATCCCTTAAAGATCTTTAGAAACACAATCATTCAAAATTTATTTATAGGTTTCTGAATCATTATCAATGTGATCCTGGGAGACATTAAACAAAAAAAAAGTTGTATCATATTGGTCGAACTGAGCAGGGGTTACAGTGACCCTCGTAGCTCTTTCTTAAGACACATGGTTATCACTATTAGAATTAAGAGGTCATGAATTGGATTCTAAATCCGATAAATTCTCATTTAAGATTTAATTTTGAGGAACTAGTGGAGTATACTTAAAAGCTTCCTCTAGCCGAGATGAAGAAAGAGGATAAAAATTCCCCACATGGGATTTATCATCGATACCACAGGTGAAAATTTTGTATTTTGAAGGATGTGATTTATGAATGAAAACATAAATACTAATCATATTACATTATTAACCAGGTATGTCAACCCATAGCTTATATCCCTTGACACTATCAATTTATCCCATGCAAACACACTTATGGTATCTTAGTTCAACCATTTAAGTTTTAATGTGGTTGTAGGCATTACACCCAAAGAATCATAGGTGGTTATAAGAATGCATTTCACCATTCCATGGTTCCTCTAGGGGATTAAAATAAATGACATTATACGGGAACTAGAAAATTAGAAACATTTTTATAGTGGAAGCTTCTTCTCAAATGGTTTTATGTAGAACCAACAATTTAATTATACTTCAAACTCACTCAAGAATATTTCCATTCATATGCTCAAAAATTACATTCTTTTGGGGGTATTCCTAATTTTCCAGTGTCATTTCATATAGTAGGATTTACAGAACCATACAAACTCAATAAGAAATTACATCAAACCATTATTTTTTCTCATTACATTAATCCTCTTTCCAACATGGTTTTTAAAAAGTGGTTTCCATATTTCAAATTTTTCAAAAACATCAGATTTTTTTAGTATGTAAATCCATAACTTTTTAGAGTAATCATCTATGAATTTTATAATATAATAACCCACATACTAGGATGTTCTTCTGAGAGCACCCTATAAATTAGAATAGATGTACTCTAATGTTTGATTAGCCTTAAAAGTAGACGTAAAAACTAATCCTATTAGACATACCCATGATGCAATTTTTAGAAAATGAGAGATTTATTGGAGTAAAATTTTCTAAAACTCAATTTTTACAAATTCTTCTTGGAATATGGAGCTTATATTCCCTAATCTCTTATTCCATAACAATTTGTTATCAACATTACTAACATACACACTACCTAGATTCATTGAATGGGTCCTTCAATTCAACACATAAATTATATTCACTAAAGATTCATTGATTATAGTTCCTGATATATTAGGGACCTTATGTAATCCTGATTCAAACTTAAAAAATACCCTTTTGGTATAGAAAACTACGAGAAATCATTTTTTAAGGATATTTACCCACCTAACATCTAGGTGGTTAATGATAGAATGGTCATCTAATTCTATAAGAATTGAACTTCTTCCTTGAACCTTACACTTCATGTTATTTTTATAATATTAAATCTCTTTCATTGCCCTCTACTAACTCAAGGATATATTCTATAGAAGGAAATATTTTGAAAGATCAGACTAAGTCCAGAACCCACTCATTTGTGAGTACATGTTTAGCTACTTTCAAAATTATAGTAGTTTCAAAACCAAAATCCAGAAATAGGGATTGGTTAATTTGTTCTTCATCCTTATGATTTATTTAGGATTCCTATACTTAATTTATATGTTACTAGGAACAAAAAAATATAACACACAATAATTATATACTTGGACTTTGATCTAGTTTAGGGTTGGTTATTTTTTTACTTTTATATTTACCCATTTATTTCTTTTTACAATTATATTATAGGTTACCTCTAGTAAATAAACTCTCGGTATTACATTTCATTTTGGGCTTCTAATATCTCTCCTTATAATGAAATGGAGATTTTACCTCTTCAAGGGTAATGGATTCATTGATATAAATCATATACTAATGTGCTATAGGTGTTTTTTAGAGATATTAATTGGATCATTTCTCGGCCCTCATCATTAATAGTAACATTATTGTTGGTCAAATCATGTATTATCTGATTAAAATAATCCAAATGAAATTTTATAGAGACATCATAACACATGTTAAAGGTGAACATGAAATTTTTTTTTATATTTTATACCAGCTAAATATGATGTTATAAAAAAAATTCTACCATAATCCATTTACGAGCATCACTAGATTCAAATGAAACCTCCTGAAAGACCATGTAACTAAGAGATGACAATATAGAACTATGGGACATTAAAGAATGTTAGAAGGCACATATTGATATGTTCTAGAGGTCTGGACATCAAAAATTAGGGATATAATAGGTTTCTTTTTTCCATTAAAATAATCTATGATGAAATGTTGAACTAATAGAGACCCCAGCTTCATTTACCAAAATTTGAAATCATTTTATCCATCAGAATATTTAAATTCATACTTAGTAGAGTCTATTACTAATAAGGGGTTATAATACTAGTTTTTTGGGGGGGAAATGTTAGTCATGCACCCCTAATAAATAACCAAGATCATTGTGTATGTAATCAGTTTCTCTTAAGTTTATGAAAAAGAAATTCAGTATATTTTATAATGTTAATTACACAAGTGTATGTAAGAAAAAATTTAGTGATTTTAGATGATTGAAAAATCATATTTAAAATAGAAAAAAAACATGAATATTATTCCAAAGGGTTGAACAATAAAACCAAAAAAATGATTTCAAACAGATATAGATTGAGATGATCAAAGAAAAAATAAGATAAAAAAAGGCACCTAAATTTAAAATCCTTCAATCTATTTGGGGATTACATAGAATGAACACAAACACCTCGCAAAAAATTATTAAGATCAATAGAAAAATCTGTTTAGGGAACAAACCATCAATAAGAAAAATATAAAAATAGAGTTGATAATAAGCTCTATTTTTAAGAACATAATAATGAAGAAGCATAATACATATGACCTAGAGAGGGTAGCTCTCCAATGGTCCAAATCACTTTGTGATGTTGGAACACCTCTTGATCCTATTGCTTTCACTTATTCAGGATTTTCAGTATCAATTGAATAGAAAAAATTATTCTACATTAAGGATATCCATAAATACTCCACTATTAATGGTTTATGAGGAGTATTTTAGGATGATAAAATATCAAAATTTTATCTCATAAGATACTAAAATTAGTTAGGTGAGCTAGGGTTTCACCAGTACAAACAAAAGTGAAAAACCAGGAGTGAGTATAATGCTATTTTCTAATAATAACCAATTGGGAATGTGGGGGTGATCATTTCCCATAACACACTTCATTCCCAAAAAACTGATGAACCAACTAGGAAGTTCCATGCATGATGAATATGAATGGAGAAATATATCTTGTTCCCATTCCCTAAGCAGGAGGAGTGATACAATTAAGAGTATATAAATATGATCGATATAAATCACACGATAAAACCATTTTAGATCAGAAAATTTCTTAAAAATAAATTCCCAACTTCCCTTATGTTATCCTAGAATCCTAATTTTTGATATAAATCCAACATAATAAGGCTTTTGGTGAAAAAATAATGTAGGATAGCTGAAGAAGAAGTAATGTTCTTTAACAAGCTTTTTTATTTTATTTTTCCTCCACCTTATTCAATTATTATTAAACCATACTAATATAATATCATAAGTACCATCATTATACAAGTTCTATTTTATGTTAATTTAATGACTTAAAAAATATCCACTTTGATCAAATTGGTTCTGAAATCATCATTCATGTGTACGGAGGACTACAGCCTCACAAACCGATGTCACTCATTTTTTGATTACCACTTCACACAGTTGGGTATGATGATGAATATAAAGTATATATATGATATATGTAACATGATTATAACTATATAGTTATTTTATCATATATACCTTTTTTTAACTTTTCATTCAGTATGGTATACAATATTTTAGCTTGTGTGTACGGAGAACTACCACCTCACCAAGCATTTTGATTCATTTTTAAATAATAATTTACATAGATGGAAATACATATAAATTTTTGTGATATATATGAAATAATTATGATATTATTTAAATTTTTATACTTCTTAAAATAAAATATATCATTTTATTTTTTACTTTTCACTCCCATAAATATGCTAATGACATTCATGTATATACGACCTGTCATCACTACGATCATAAATTACATCATTTCTCAAATCCATATTTCATGATTTGTATTAATATTAAAATTTATTCATAAATATGATAATTATTTAAATATTATAATTGTGGGGATAATTTATCCATGATAAACATAATAGGACAAAAAAATAAATAATCAAAAGATACATGGAAATGGAATTTATTACTGGAAACATGATTTTAACAATGAATTGATAATAAATAGGCAAAATGGTCATAAGTAAATCAGATATGTTTTGATATATATAATTATGGTACTTAAATATATTAACAAAAATTTATACTTATTATATATGAGGAATGAATGTGTATGAAGGATATCGAGACATATGGTAATGGATTTTTAGTCTCTCATTAATTTCTCATGGACTTTTGAAAATTCACCAAAAATTCATTTTATGTTGTATATATACTAACCCTTTGACATTTTATATAGTTAATATCCTTATTTTCCTGATAATTAATTTATCATTTTATTTTAATCATTATTTTTTATTACAATTCAAAAGATTGAAAAATCATTAAGGTATTTCCATCTGAGTTTTAATTTCTATAAGACACATACCTTATTCACCGTGTATTTTTTTATGTGGTGTATATAAATCCCATGAATATTTTTTATTATGATTATAATTAATATTTTTGGTATATATATATATCCAGTTTAGTGTCTCTCTTTCATTCGGTTTATTGTTCAAATGATACCAACATCATAAGGAATTTTTTTCTCAGTTATCCATCTGTGAGACATATGAATTTACAATGCATCTATAATCTTTTATGATGTGTATATACAACAGAATTTACATGTTATATATTTAATTTATTGATAATAATGATATTATATGATTCATTAATGATATTCCATCATGGGGTTCACATTTCATGTTATTATAGTGGTAAACATTTTATGTTATAATATAATTTATTTATTAGGATAGTTTATGTCTATTTTTCATGATTTGAATTAAAAGTACAACAGATGTATAAATTTTTTAATTATTTAATTATTATTATTCTGGATATAGTTGATCCATTATCAGGATAAAAGTACAAAAAATAAAAATATACATGAAAAACATAGCATTTGTTACACAAAACAAGATTTTCACAATGAGTTTATAATAAATGAGTAATAAAGATCATAATTAAATAATATCTAGTATGATATATATATTTATGGTTCTACAATATATCAATAGTAAACTTTTATTTTCTATAAATTAGGTATGTATGTGCATGAAGGATGTCGAGACATAAGGTAATGGATTTCTTCTCGCTTTGATTTCTAGACATATATAAAAATTCACCACTTGTTCCTTTTGTGTGGCGTATATATTGTCTCTTTGACAAGTTATATCATTAATTTACATTTTTTAAGATATTTTATGTTAAATTTTATGTTAATATTTATTTTTTATTATAATTAAAATTATTACAAAAGTAGTGTGGTATTTCCATATCACTTTTAATTTCTATGAGGACATGACTTGTTCACCATGTATTTCATTGATGTGGTGCATATACATCCCATGAATAAATTTTATGATTTTTACAACTACTGTTTTCAAGATTTACATATCCATTTTATCATCTCTCTTTCATCGGGTTTATGGTTCAAATGACACTGATAGAGTAAGGTATTTTAGTCTTATTTCTCCTTCTAAATGACATATGATTATGTTGTGCACCTTTTTTCTTTTATGATGTGTATATACATCCCCAGTGATTTTTAATATAGTGATTTTATTTATCATACTGTTATTTTATGTTTCATTTCATTATATTCCATCATGGTTTTTACATTTTAATGTTATCAAAGTGGTAAAAAATTTATGTTACAATATCATCATTTATAAAGATTGTTTATGGAAATGTTTTGGATGTCCAAATATGAATAATTTTTTTAAGTTGGTTATGTATGTGACGAGTACTAAGTGGGAGTATATTTATGTTATAAATTGAATATATTTCATGAAATGATATTATTATGTTCCATGTTTGAAAGGTACTAAACTATTATAGTTCTTATGATTGTGTTTCTGTAATGTAATGAATATTCATCTTAAATATATAGTATCTCTGTTTGAGAATATTGAGATGGTACAATTGTCATTAGAGGAAATTTTTAGATACCCTTTATAATTTAGGATGAAAAAACATACAAATGATACCTAGGTATATTTCAAAGTATGTGTTTTGGGATATATCTAAGAAGATGTTTATGTATGACTCAAAGTATAGGAAAATTTCCGTGAATTTTCGTAAAGGATAGAAAAAATTATTTCCATGAAATTACTACCATATATGGATACTGAAAGTGGATGTGGATCCTTTAAAGAGGCACATAAGGGTGATAAAATGAAAAGGGATCTTTTGGATGGATTCTATTGTCTCTTGGTGCATGATAACGATCTTTTATTCACACATTATTTGAAAATCCTAGGGGATATGATTTTTAATTCCATAAAATATTTAAAAATCATCATGAAGGATTTAAATAGATTATTATCATGGATAAACTTGGTTAAAAGTAATACCTCATATAGAAAAAATAATATGTCATTATTTTTAAATATTATTATTTATTTTCACGATTATTTAGTTTGAAATTATGATTAGTGTTTCTTATAGTATGTTTTTTTGTTTTAGTCAATGGTGGGAAGTAAAAGGAATTATGTTAACATTGAATGTGATTAAAAAATTCATGATGATAATAAAAATGGGATAATGAATTGAGAAAAGGATATTATGATTATGCCTAATTAATTATCACGATATTTGATTAACGAGTTGTGCATAAACTAAATTTCAAACTCACTAAAGAAGAGAAGGTAGCGTTTATTGAGAATTTGGGTGTTGGAAACCATAGAGGAAATAATATCCAGTTTTCTATATGTTAATAATATGGTAATAAACACCCAATAGAACTCCTCAAAGGGACACTAAGACATTTTGTGTGCCGAATGAAAGGAAAAAAATCAAAGGAAAACAAAAATGTTTAAATAAAAAAATAGATGGGAATGTTAGTCTCCCTAATGTATCATTTGATATTAAATAAAATAAATGTGGAATGTATATGAATTAATAAAATTGATGTCATAAGTGTAATCCATATGAATATAATTAGAAAGGTTGTATGACTATTTTCTTGACAATGTAAGGACTAAGAATTTCATATGAAAGGAAAAATGTATTAAGGAATATAATGATAAAGTATGGTAAATAGTTTTAGAAATAAGTGATGTGATTAAATTATTTCTATAATAGAATTTAAGAATTATGAAATATATAATGATTAATAAGTATATGTTTTTATTATATATTTGAATGAATTTGTTAAATGATTATTATAATATAGAAAATTAATTTAATATAACGGTGATATTCAGGGAAAATTAATGATTATGGGAAAGATAACCCCTAACATTTTACTAATGTTTAGAAAATGAAGTTTAATTTGGATAAAGATATAGTACATATGAATAAATAAATTGAATTATTTGTATTATATTCAAATTTATTAATGATTTGTTGAAAAAATGGTTTATTCAATCATGGATGGATTTGAAAACATTTTTTTCATTTATGGAATATATCAAAAAAATATGTGTTTTATGTATAGATGATGAATTATTCATGTTTTCAATGTGGTTTTATGGTAATTCAGGTTATTACCATGTTTCAAGTGAATAATTGATGAAGTATTCTACAATTTTGGTATTTTAAAATCAAGACTAAATTTATGATATATGGGGGGTTAATATTGAGTTGATTTATTGAAAATTATTGGACCTCTTAATAAATATTTTATTTTAGAAGGGTTATAAGGATTACCATTAATTGAATGTTTTAAGTAGATCTTTAGATGAGGCATTGGATATTATTTTGTTGCACCCTGATATGAATATTAATGCATATTGGAAAACATGTGATAATAATTTTTCACATGATTAATAATGATATAATAAATAAATTATCATTCCATTTATGGATCATATGAGCCATCAGTGAATCCAGCATTACAAACTAACCTTCATTTCGTGAAGTATGAAATGAATCAGAAATTGATCAAGCCAAAACCAAATGTTAATATTATGCTTATGAAATTGAATTCAATGAAGTATGTATATCTTCTTTTGAAAATTATTCAAAACTAGGAAAATGATCTTGGAATAAAATTTTATCCTACTAACACCATTTCTGATGATTTTAATTTCTTTTTTCATGCGTATTTATTTTATGAATTTGTAGTTGTTAACTTTCTCTTGACCATGTTCTCTATCTCCCTCTATCAATATTTGGGTATCAGTTTTCTCTTTTATGTCCATGTTTTCACTTCCCAACAATGTTATTCTTTGTTAAAACCTTGTTATGAGTTAATTTAGCTAAACTTTATGTTCATAATTTTCTCTAATAAGGTATTTTTTTTAATATATGGGTTTATATAAAGGAATTCTCAAATGATAAAATTTTGATGACAGAAAAATATTTTGAGGGATAATTTAATTTTAAGGGGTTTTATAAAGGCCATTTATTGTCATCCAAGAGGTCCTAGGGTCATTCCCTATTGGGAGTTGGTACTATTAAAATACTATGCATGTGGTGACATAGATATGATATTGGCCTGTGGGTGCTGGTAGAATAATGCGGTCTTGAAGATGCATTGGTATTTCAGGTGATGTTATGGGAATCATGCTCACTTAGCCTACGGTCTATGTAAATATTAAATAAGTCTTAATGAAAGGGTTATCCCCTAGGGCGTATATGGCCTACCTCTCTAGATTTTGTGTGTAGAGTGTGTGTGTTTTAATGTAATTTTACAACAAGTACCAAGTATATTTATTTATATGAAACACCATGTTTAAACAAAATGTGACATTCTATAAATTTTTTTTATTTAATATGATAGTTATCACGTAATTTTTTGAATAGAGGGCATGGATATTATTAAATAAATTGTGAAAATATGGTTTATACATGTATATATAATTAATTTATTGGTTACTAAATAATTATAATTGAAACTAATATCCAATTGAATATAAAATATAATCATTTAATAAACTATTTCTATGCTCACAAGTTTATTTTAAATCAATAAATTAAAAAACACAGTTTTATATTATATTAATAGAATTTAATTATTGTAAATTCTATATAATTTTTAAAATACATCTTATGTGTTTTCTATACAAGATATAAGAATAAATACTATTTTACAATTATAACATTATATTTTCTAAAATACACATTTATCTCCATTAGAGAACTTAAGTAATATAAAAATTTTCAACTTTTAGAAATTAAATTTGGAAAAGTAAACTTTTTTTGGAAATCATCATGTAAAAATTGTCTTGAGGTGTATTTATGGGATCTTTATAAAATGTTTCTTTGTTTGATGAATATTGAAAATACTGAGTTTAAATTGAAAACTTCATTTTCATTTAAATTATTTATAAAATTATATTTAATATTTAATTGGTTTTAAATTAATAGAGTTAAATTATATATCTATAAATCCAATTTAGGTCATTTTGATCATTTAATGTTGCATTTTGATATAAATTTTTTTAAACTTTTGAACATCCTCTCTTCAAAAGTGTGCATTATCATCACTTTTGTGGAAATAATTTTAAATTAAATCCAGAAACATATATGAAATGTATATAGTAAAATCGATTAATTATTTGGAATTAAAATAATCTATATTATCTAATAAGGTAAACTAAAGTTTTGACCTAAATGAATTGAAAAACAACAATAATTATTTATCAAGTGGTTAAACAAAAAAAAAGAGAATTGTTACAGATGACTGAAAACATGTCCAACACCTATTTTAAGGACATATTTATACCTTATACCATATAGGATCCATAATAAACCATTTTGTATACTTTTTTCCTAAAAAAATGTGGGTACACATTTTTATTTTCAAAAACAATTCAAGTGTCCCACTCTGTTCACTTATAAAAGGTCACCCCTCTCCTATCCTCTTCACACCTTCAACCCCCTTTGTTTTGGAAAATAAATAACCAATTAACTTACCAAATTCCATTATATCATCATATAGTCATTATTTTTTCATAAATATAACCTTTAATGTATTTTTCTGTTATCCTAAGGAGGATACATGAACAAGATGTAATGATCCTCAACGAGTATTTTTATTTTATTTATTCACTAACATCCTTCAATTATTATTAAACCATGATGATATAATAATCTAAGTACCTTATATATACTTATTTTTTAAAATTTTATGTTAATTACCTACAAAAATCTCCACATTCATTGAATGGGTTATAAATTCATTATTCTTTTTATAACAGACTACCACCTCACAAACCAATGTCCATCATTTTTCCATTTCCACCTCTCACGGTTGGGTTCAATAATGGATATAAATTATATATATTATTTTTATAACATAATTATACATATGTAGTAATTATATAATATTTAACTATTTTTACATTTCATTCCATTGGGGATATGATAACGTCAATACTGTGTACGATAGACTACCACCTTGCGAAGTGATATGATTCTTCTTTCCCTAACGTTTTACATGGAATATATTATGTATAAATAGATGTGATTGACATGAAATAATTATAATATTAATTAAATATTTATAAATCTGAAAATATAACAAATCATTTTATTTCTTACCTTTTCACTCACAAAATGATGATAACATCGTTTGTATATGTGTGGATTACCACCTTCAAGAGGTGTTGTGACTCTCTTTTCATCACCACACCACATAGATGTTATTTATAATTATATTAAATGAATATATAAGGTATTTATTATATTATGATCATAATAAATGGATAATATATTACTTACCTTATTTCTATAGTGGTCATTGGAAAATCGAAATGCTACTCATGTGTATGTATGGCCTACCGTCTTCATGATCATAACATACATCATTTATAAAATTCATCTTTCATGATTGGTGTTAAATTTATAGTTGATGCATAAATATGATAATTATTTCATAATTATTATTCTGAAGATAACAAAACCGTGATCAATTTATAAGGACAAAATAAATTACAAATCAAAATTTACATGAAAAACAACATTTTATTACATGAAAGGTGATTTTAACAAGGATTTGATAGTAAATGGGTAATAAATGGTCATAAGTAAATCATTTATGGTATTATATACTTCATAATTTTTCATTAATATATATATATAATGCTTATATTTATTATATATGAGGTCCTAAGGAGTATGAAGTTGGCCAAGATTTATGTTAAAGTATTTCTAGTCTCTCATTTATTTATGGGAGACATATGAAAATACACCACTCATTATTTTTGTGTGGGGTATATAATTAACCTTTAAAATGTTATATCATTATTACCCTTATTTTAATTATATGTAATGTTTATTTTATGTTATTATTTATTGGTTCTTATGATTCAAATGATTACAGAAGCGGTAATGGATTTTCATCTCTCTTTTAATTTCTATGACACACATTCATTATTCACTGTGTATTTATTCATTGTGATTCATATAATATCCCAGAATATATTATATAGTTATTATGGTTAAAATTATTTGGACTTATATATACATTTTATTATCTCTCATTTCTGGGGATTATGGTTGAAATGCTAAAAAATCGATATGGTATTTTTTTCCTAATTTTATTTCTTTGAGACATATGGTTATGTCACGCAGCTATATTCTTTTACCAGGTGTATATAAAAGTCCTTTAATAATTAATATCATGAATTTATTTATCCTCATGATATTTTTTATATAATTTAATGGTATTCCCTTAGGGGTTTTACATTAGAGTGTCACCAAATTGGTAAATATTTTACGTTACAATCACATCGTTTATCAATATGGTTTATGGCTATGTTTACAATGATCAAATATTGTGATCCATCATTCATGAAACTAATAATTTTTATCCTTCTCAATTTATATCATTAGAATAAATATTTTCCTGTTAATTTTCGTCTATTTATGTACATAAGAGTTCAAAAATAATTTTTTTAATAAATCCCATCTTTTTGGTTGAAAACACTTTATCTTCCAAAACAAATTCAAAAAATGTTATAAAAACTGTTTTAGTTTTTTTAAATGATCTCTTAATGAATTTTTTCCCCTGATTTACTATTCCAAATTTGTTTTAAAGGAATACTCTTGTCATCTTACAAACAGTTCTTATTTGGATTTTGTAGAAAATTTGAAAAGAATCATTATTTTTGACACACAAGACATGAATCGTATTCCATGCTTTCATGAACACTCAATGATTTAAATATTCACTTACAAGTTCTAAAATATATTTTCAATGTGTTTTTTTTAATATATAAAATTTTTTATATTTTAAATTATTTATTTCAAAGTTAAAATAATTTTGAAAAAGTTTCATGTTTTGAAAATTATTTTTTCTATTGTTTCCTCAAAAAATGTATTAAATAAATTTTAATGAATCGATTATATGTATATAATTATATTTTCAATGAAAAGTATTTATAAATTTTTTTTTTTGAAAATTTTTTTTTAATGAAAATTTATCTACCTCAAGAAATATTCAATGTGATTTATCTTTCAAAATCATTTTCCATCTAAAATGATAAAAACTGATGTAACTTATTCATTAATAGATATATGAACCCCAAATAACATTCTTATTCTTTATTAACATGATTTTTGTTGACAATATGTTTATGAAACCCCCACATATTCCATGATTTATACCATTGAAAAATACCTTTGAAACCTATTCCTTTTTTCAATAGGTTATGATATGATGTGATGATGAAATTATAATGATGTCTATCACTTTCCCACAGGGTTTGGTATGATAAAATTATTATGAAACCCATTTCATTTCATGGTTAATGATATGATTAATGTTTTATAATATTATTTAACATATAAATATGATTTTTATTATGATATGGGTGGTACCTATTTTTCCTTATAATGAATTGGGTAAATATTTTTCTCTCATGAGATTGACATGACTAGAATAGAATGTGAGCTCAGTTGAGTAATGAGCTTTTCCCAATATGTGGATTTGGGGGTGAACCTTGACTACAAATAGTTTTTGGGGAGTGAACCCATTCCACTAGGATATCCTTGGGAGTGATCTATGACTACTATGGAAATGATTTTATATTCTTATGTGTATACCATAATTCAGTGTCTTTTTATAATGTTATTATCTCATGGCTAACGTTCTTTGATTTTCTTATAACTCTTTTATTATGAAATATAATTATTTATTCCATGACTCAAGATTATTATATTTGATATGTAGGGTATTATTTTTGACTGTTATGATCATGTTCTCATACCCTTGGGTTCTTGTTATACTTATGAATGTCCCTTTTTACATTTACTAAGCATCTAAGATCACCCTTTCTTTTGTTTCCTTTCCCCATGTTATGAAGTGCAATTTTTAAGTTGGGTATGTTTATGAAGATTAAAAAATGCTAAGATATTTATTTGGGACATTGAAGATCATTCTTGAATTAATAATATTGTTTTCCATGTTTCCCAAGGAACATAACAATTACAATCCTTAGATGTGGGTTTGGGTAATTTAATGAATATTAATCTAAAGTATGTAATATACATGTATGAGAATACTATTTTGCTATAAATAATATATTATTGGTCCGTGAATTGAAGTATAGGTCATATCAATGGATAAATAATATACTCTATAAGTATAATATTCTGAGTTATTTTTCTCACAGAGGCTGAGTAACCTCATATTGGAAAGTGGAAGACCCATTTAATAATTATTTTTACTAACTAAAACTTGAATTTAATGTGATACTTTAATAATCAATTATCATAATGGTTTAATATAGGTTAAAAATAGTCTATTGGAGGTTGTTCCCTAGAACCAACTGAGTTTTTACTTTTCATTACAAGAATATTAATTAATATCTTGCCACATGGGTAATTTTTTTTCTAGGTGACCCAAATGTTATAATAAACTTAGTGTATTAGTCAAATAAATAGGCTCTGTTAGTTACCTAAAATATTAAAAACCTTAATATAGTATTAGAACATTTCAAAACACAAGACATCTATTTTAGGATACCTATACTTTTCAAGACATTGATGATGTTTTATCAATAGTGATCGATTCTAAAAGGTACTGAAATATATTTTCATGATGTTTTCACATAGTAAAAAATATGTAGGGTGGTTATGTGGATAAACTGGAAAATAATAAATTCAAATTATATATTTTTCATTTGATATTATATTCTATATATTCTTATGTTAGTCCTTAGTTGGGATGTTTTTGATGTATATCAGGAATTGTGAAATTTTATATATGAACGAAAACCATGAGGACATATGCTCATAGAGAGGAAACATATATATGGTTTATCATAAGTGATATGAAATTAATTGAAAATGGAATGAATTTATTATTTCCATCCAAGTTTGAATAATATTTTTATTTCACTTTGATTCAAATTAAACGTTCTAATTATATCCACAGATATCGTAGTTTATTGAAATGAGCACTTTATGGAATCAAATAAAGATAAATCCATAAATTTTTTACATTGTAGAAATAATGAAACATTATTGATGATTTATAGAGATGAGGGACTATATTATATATAAACAATCCTATGAGTTTTTCTTCAGTGCAACAATAACTTATTTCTATATGGATGGCTTGACATATTACTATATGGTATTCTAAGAATTTAGGTAAATTCACTTAATGAAACTATAAAAATATCCTATATGTATACATAATAATTGTCTCTATAATCTCAATTAATATATATATATATATAATTTTATGTTGTGAATTAATATTATTCATGGTTTATAAAATAATAATTATTCATTTTTAATTTAATGTATTCACTCAATGGCCCGAAATATTCATGTTTACAAAATATTAGATAATTATTATCACTTATATGTTGTTCAAATATTATTGAATAACTATTTATTTATTCAATAATAAGTGAATAAATTAATATAAATACTAATTTAGCTATAATAATATTAAAATACACAATATATTTCCAAAAAAATTACAAAAAAATAATTTATTTATTTGATGAATAATATTTATTTTTTTATATATTTTATATTATAAGGATAAATATATTCAACAGATAATTGAATGGACCAGTGAAAACGATATATTAATTCATTAATGTAGATAATGTCATGAAAATGTAATTATTATTATTATTATTATTATTATTATTATTATAATAGTGGGTTTCATGTAGATTAAACAAATTTGTAAAGGTCTTCTATAAAATTATCAATTAGAAATCCTAAATATACAGTTTTATCTATATAGTTTTACATGTAAATGGATTGTTATGCATAATTTAGACAAAATATAACTCTCTTAATACCTAGATAAAATTTTCACATCTTCTCTCTAACATGAGAGAATAAATCCTCATCTATATATCTAAAAAATGATAGAATAAGATATATGATTTTTTATTTTTTATAATGAACGATACAAGGTTTTTGGTTCCTCCAAACTAGAAACTAAAATACAAATAGTTATTTTTGGTGTTTTTTGGATAATGTGTGGATACCACACGCTGAATTTTCATTTAGCTTAATCCATTATAATAATCGTATGATAATAAAAAAAATATGATTAATCCCAAAAAAAACATAATTACCCAAACTAAGGTTATTCTATATTTAAATATATTGTATTATTAATACGAACAATCCTTTTGTTGAGGAATCTCAGGTCCCATTATCCAATTTCATTGTGTTTAACCATTAAGATGGACAAAAAACATTAATTATGTGCCACTCCATTGATATTATTTTTTCTTTCCTCATATCCTTCAAAGGAATCAAAAAAGGAATTATCGATTTTTTTTTGAATCAAAATGATCAATAAAATAATTGGAGACATCATGAAATTAGAATCTATGCCTAAATCCAAAAATCTCATAAATATTCGTACTAATATGAAGTCAATTTGAAGGATTAAAATCATATTCATAAATTTTTTTGATCATTCTTATTTGATTAAGAAAAATAGATTGATTTTTTGGGCATCAATGATGAGGAAAAATATATTTGTGTTGATCCATTATGACATTTTGAAATAGCCAAATATATTCCTCAAAAAATAAAGGTACATTTTATCATTCATTGATTTTTATTCTATTAGATGTATGGTTTACGAAATATAGAAGAATGTATATGTATTTAGAGTTCTTAAAGAACAAAATAATGGATGGATAATGAATATATATTTGGGATAAAGTGTTTGGTGGATGAAAATTAAAGATAACATAAATGAAATTATTTTCATAATTATTTATTGAATAACTATTCTAGAGATATTCAAAGTGATGTACACTCATCTGTAGACTATAGTTTCAAATTTGATGAAAAATTAATATTTTAATGAAAAAGGGTGATGGTGAATACTGAATGTGATTTCAAGACATGATGAGATAAAATAGTAAATTCTTCTTATAATATAATAAATTAATCTTTTTGAGTCAGAATATGAAAATTATGATAGAGATATGGAATGTAAAACATACTAACTATTCTTAGTAATATTTTTTATTACGTCTTATAAATGATTATTTAAATACCACGAATGATTCTTGTTATTTTTAAATCCATAATATATATCATTTTAAGAAACAATAAAAATGTAAAAGTTTTCATTTATGGGACCCCACATCCCATAAACTTAACATATATTATGTTTTTATTTTTTTTAAATAAGTGGTGAATTTTATATTTGATGGTGACACGGAGAAATAGATGATAGAAACAAAAATAATCTAAGAGTAAATATTAATGGAAGTTTTTTTTATTGAAGAATTAGTATCAAATCATGTTCAATAACTAGTTGATTTTGGATAGAAATGGTGTAATTAGGATAAATTACCACTAATATATCATTGGACTATGTTACTAGGGGTAATAGTGAATAATTTTTATTAGAATAGGATTGAGATCCATATATTATCCTGTAGGTGAGTTAGAGTCTAGACATATCCTCATTGATGGTACATATGTTTGAGGAACTTGAATCTATATATACTAAAAAGACATAAGATATTGTCTAATTATCTTATTGGAGGATAAATATTAAAAAATTGGGAATTTAAGAATAAACATAATATAATGTACTATTTGGAATGATACCATTAGATATATCTAGTTAGAGGATATACGTAGAACTAAGGAATTGAATTAATTCAAATATTTTCTTACTATTGCTCACCTAATTAAAATTTATGTAATTCTGGAAATGTGTGATACATATTTTTTACATATACAGTAGTTAGATGTTAATATATTTTTTTATTAGGAAATATTGATGAAGAAATATATATGAACAAGCTAGAATATTTTGTATAATAAGGAAAAATCAATTTGGTAGGTAGTTCGATCAAATCGTTGTAAGGTATCAAATAGGCACCATGATGTTGGTACAAGAGATTTAGATCCCATATAATAATACATTGATACAAAATAAATTATTCAGATCCCTGTGAATATTTTATGGGTTTATATAATAATTATTTCATCATTATATTATTTTAGGTTGATGAGATGTTATATTCCATAAAAATTTGGATTAGAACCCTTAATGAATGGATAAATTGTTTAGAAATTTTAATTTTAAGGACTTGGGACTAGAAAACAAGATTTTCAGGATGCATATTTACTATGAAAAAAATTAATTCGATTATTTGGATATCTCTTAAACATGATTAATGAATTTAAATGGATCAACATGAATGACTATAATTGAATTATTACCCTATTACTATAAATTTTGATTTATACATTATGATGAGTTCTATTAGTAAATTAGAGAGGATAGAGATGTCTCACATGATATATACATAAATGGTAAAGTGAAAATCTACAACAAATTATGATTATACACTTATAATAGGATATAGGAGTTTGATCTCAATGTTACTTTGAAAACTCTTCATTTTATACATAATTTTTAACATGATTCCAAAATAATATATGAATAACATCTAATTATCATTTGAGGTTTAATATCCAAGATACATGGTACAAAATATTTGAAGTATTTAAATAAAAACATAACCATAAACACTATTTATTCTCATCATGTACACCTTTATTGTTTAATCTTAGGTCACATTACTGCAAATGATTTCCTTGTGATATACCTCAATAGAAATAGCTTATCATAAATCCTAATAATTGATAAGAAAAGGAAATGGATCCAGAAATGTACTGAAGGATAAAACATGATTCATAACATTATATCATAATCATAATTATAAGAGACATAATATGTAAATTTGGTTACAACATAAAATATAAGTTATTAATATGAATATAAATAAGTTTCATCACCATGGTGTTATAAATCATATTTTTTTGATTATTTACCAAGGTATAATAAGCATGTTATCTTTATATATTAATAATTTATTTAATAAATTTGTGTGGTATGAGGGAGAAAAATTCATATGTATAAATTCTTATGTTCCATATAGATGAATTATCATAAGAAATCATGTCATCAATAACACGTGGTAAATAATTAATGTATTTTATATAAAATCATTTAGTTAACAAGTGATTAATGATATAGTGTTTTCATTACATTACCCACCAAGAGGGAATAAGAGTTTCATATAAATAAATACATAATCAATGATGTATAATTTAATGTACAATAATAGCATTCAATGAAAATTTTATTACATAATCAAAACTCATAATGGATTCATTGAAAATCAAGGAATGATTTTTGACAACATAAGGAGTATATAAAGTCATTTATGGAATGTGAATAATGAGATTAAATTAAAATATCTAATTATTATGGTATTAAAGGTATATTAAATGTATTATGATAAAAACATGATTTCGTATTCAATAAAAAATAAAAATACTTATTTAATGGAAGTAATTGAATAAAAATTTAGATGATGAGAGTCCTTTAACTTGAGGTGTTACTACTCTAATCATCAGAGATGCTTTTTGGAACCCTAAAAACAACATGAAATGAAATAAAGAGGATAAATAAATAGGAAAAAAATTCAATGTCTTTGTAGTAGAGAGGAATGGATGAATGTGAGATTTTTTTTCTTCAAAATAGATGTAATAAGTTTTAACTTTCTAAACATTCATCATGGAGAACATGTTAGTTAAAATATGAAGAAGAAAAATCCTTCCATTGGTTTTTCCCTTTATATTTTATAGAGGGGGGTTAAAATATTTTAATGGATTATGTACCAAAACACATTAATTTATAATATTATGTAGTTGCATCAGATTCCTTTTAATAAATAAATGTTTTTAAATATAATAAAATATATATTACATTCTAAATAAATTATTATTGGTTTTGAAAGTAAATCCATAAATATTAAAAATATTTTAAATGAATAATATTTTATTTTTCTTGAGAACCATGTGTATATTTGTTTACATAAGTTTTCATTCATATGATTTCATAATACAAACCATATATCTATTTCATATTTATTTTTTAACAAAAAATTAACCTATCTATACAAATATTAAAAAAATAATGGTTTATTTAGTTTTATATTATACCTTACAAAATAAATTTTTTTATGAAATTTATTTTCAAAAAATGAATTATTTATCATTGAAATAAAAACAACTTATTTTATGGAAAAATAATAGTTTTATTACATATTCATCTTTCTAACCCTTATATAAATTTCTCGAGACTTCATAAAATTAAAAAAAACAAATATTAAAATAAATATTATGATATAAGACCATTTTGTGGAAATAACTATTATTTGAAATTATTGAATTTAACATAAAAGTGTATTTTAATTGTAACGATGTATTTTTTAAAAATAATTTTTCCCTTTATGTCCAAAAATTCTATTTATCATATTCTACTTATACTTTTCTCAAATTTAACTAATATAAATTATAATTATGTTACAAAATATTTTATTTGCAATAATAAATTTTAAAATATAATACTATCATGGATAGAGTTAAAAACCCTATATCACACTAGGAAAGTCTCTATGTGTGAGGTGGGCACTGGTTGTACTCTCTGGTTGGCTCAACTATTAATGATCTAGTAGTAATCTTTACTAAACTAATCTTTTCCTGTAGCCAATTTTTTAGCCTAAATTGTAGAATCTCTTCACAAACTTGTTCAAATGTAAGCCCCAATCATGCTACCTTCCTCCAAACTACTGATAAATTGGATTAAAATGGAATGATACTACAGTTCAAGGCTATAATTAATCAGACCTATATGAATTATCTATTATCATTACCCTTTATATACCCTAATTAAAATGATAACATTATTAATAATGGTCATAATGCTAAATATTAAAAATTCATAATGATCATAATGTCCAAAAATTATAATTTCCAATAGTCATTACACCCAACTTCCATAGTGAATAATGATAAAGTACTAATGAACTCATCACCCATTGTACACTGAATATAATTCATTATTATCAAAATTTATTATTTATTATTTTCCTTATTATGAATCTTAAACTCTCTTGTTAATGTGTATAATTTTACTAAGTCTTATATATATTTAAAATATTATGATAACAGGAGTGATTTTGTTCTATAATTAAAAATAGTGATGTTTACAATTGTGTGTGCATCATTTTTTTCATCACCCTATATTATTAGTAGTTTTTAAATTCATAATTATTTTATGATGTGTAACTAAATGTAAAATTTATTTAACATGATTAAATTTTGATACATAATAAAATATTCATTTTAATACATAAGTTATTTTTCTAGTAGGAGAAAAAAATATTACTATTACATTCTCCCCTAATAAATATTCCACCATAAACATCTATGTTAGTCTCTAGATAAATAGTTATATTTATCCTTTAACCCTTCTTTGGGATCCCATGCCACTTCTTAAAACATTTTAATTCTCTATAAGACATTCAAAATTTGGGTTATCTTGCTCTGCTGTGCATTTTTGTTATCATCAAGAATCTGTACTGATCCTTCAAAATATTAAAGTCCGTGTTACAATTACACACCATTTATGTTTAATATATGCATTCGTTTTTACATATATATTCATAAAAATAATGTGTAGAAGATATCATAAACAACTGAATAATTTGGAGATAGTGTTTACTAAAAGGAAATACTCAAATATGTTCTATAATCTCAAGTGGTCTATTGTTCCATGGGGTTAACTGCTCTTTTAAAAAATTCATAACTCATTTTCAAATATAGAATTGGTTATCATTAATTTCATTTTATGGTATTTAATAAATTTCATAGTGATACTATCCCACTTTTATATAAGTATCCATATTGACTTTGACACTCCATTGATTATTTTCCACTCAACCTTCACATACTAACATACTTTATAACTTTAATTATAAATAATCATATCCCTTTACATCTAATCACAACAACAATGATCTCATAGATCCCTATAAATTTGTTTTCCTCAATTATTTATAAATAACAACCAGATGTAAGATTTATCCATATGAAATTTCATTAAATTTGTTATATATGGGATATAAAAACTTTTAGCAAACATAATTATTCCCCCTTGATCAATATTAAACACAAGAAATATAATATTTTTCATATTTTACTTCTTCTTTATTACCTTAGGATTATTTATATGATCATTAATGAACTTAACAAGTAATGACGGTTTGGAAATGACTATTTATGATTAATAATGTTCCTTCCCTTATGAAGTCCATATCATTCCTTACTAATTCTGTGATTAATCGATCCCCTTCAATCCAAATTTCTAAAATAACTATATGGTATTTTGTAATCAATAGATTAGTGACATTGTTTTATATTCCAATATGATAAAAAATAGATCAATAGTTTTCCTTAGGAAGATATTACCATCTATTTCATATCATGCATAGTTCCCTTAGTGGGAATGTATACATCATAATCTTTATAAGAAACCAAAATCGTAACTCTATCCTAATGATAGATCCCCTCCTATACTACTCCGGCACAACCTGGCCCATCTAGGCTAGTGGGGAGACTAGGACTAGGTGTCCCCCCCAATCATTCCTATAATAATATAACGGCTGGTCATAATAATCAAGAATGTGTAATATAAACAGGAGGTCATAGTCTAATGAGAACTTAAAACATATACACATCTCTAGTAACGAAATATAATGAAAACCCTTAATATAATATATGACACACTAACTAAAATGAAATAATGAATATATATTATGTTGGATTTGAGGTTCTAGAACCAACTATTTACATTATATTACAATTATATTAATAAAAAATTAATATTAATAAAATATATTATTAGATATTGATCATTTATCAACATGACTTTGATGTAATAATATACTAGTTTATCTATCACATTGGTAAGTTCATACCAGTTCCGCACTACGATGATAACCCTGAAGTACTACAATGATATTATTAAATATATTTATATGTTTGGAGAATTTAATATGAATGGAAACATATTCTGTATGCGGTCAAGTGTGAGAACTCATATGAAAATGAGGCTTCTTATCATGAACTTCGAACTTGGTAATATCCAAGACAATATATTATGAGAACAAACACTCTAGTATGAATTTTACATTATTTGGTGTCATAGGATATTCCTATCTACAAGTGTGTGTAATGGTACTTAGGCTTTAAAATTATTTTTAATGTATTTAATGACTCAAAATATTATATTTACTAACCAAAACCATGATGCCATATATTCTTGTGAAGTAGGGTATATTGGTAGTGTCACAAATGTCATGTTATTAATGGATATGTTGAACAAGGATTTTTTCTATTTCATATTTATGGAATTTTTTATCTAAAGTATCTGATATAAATAGAACTATCACCTTAGATTCCATGATCGTGCGGTGAGGATGAGTTTATTTCAGATAGTCAAACAATGACTTGTGAAGCATATAGGTTGTTGAAAAATATGTGCAACCCAATTAATGAGATAACAAGAAAAAAGGATTATAATAAAAAGTGATCATTCATATGTGGTCATCAACATTACAAAATTATATTCTCTCTCTTGGGTGACTTGAACCATTTCTAGATAATAATATTGGAATATAGGCAATCCTGCCTAATGACAACCAGAAATAATCCTAGAAGGTCACACACTAGGTGTTTCCTTTGATCTTGATTAAATTATTTTTGAATTTAATTATTGGAATAATATTATTCTGAAGATCAAGGAATAATTATATGCATGTTTTATTGATCGCTAATATTTTCAATGTAATAGATAATTATTTATTCAAAAATAAATAATTTATTTCATTACATGAATATTTAATAAGTATGTATTCATTGGATTTTCAATCTAATATTTTAATTACTTGTTGAATATTTATTAAAAATTTATTTACTAGAATGTAGATAAAATATTTATTTATGGATAAAATATTTATTCAAGTATTAAATAATTTTTCAGGAATTCAGGAGGATGAATATTGGGTTTAGAATGGAATATTAAATTGAAAGCTGGTAAAATAATATTTTTCATTGCTCGAGTTAGAAAATACTATAAACTAAAAATTATAATAATATCATTATATGGCATAGGGTTTGAAATATTATACTATTATTTAAGGACTGATATGTAATTAAATAAAATTTTACCCTAAACAATAGCTCTGTAAAAAATTTTCATTAATATTGTATAGGATTAATTGAAAATAAAGATTCATTGCACATAAAAGATTTATATCTTAAATTATTCCTCTCATCTTCTTAATAATCAGAATAAATAATTAACTCTTGAAGGATCTTTAAGAAACTAAGACAAAAAATTCAAGATTATTGATACACCATCCTAGCTCCAAAAAATCAATCAATGTCATTTATAGGTCAAAAGATAATGCTTGGATCACAACTATAAGGAAGATACACTCGGGTCATTACTATGTAGTGGAGGTAATACAAAAAAGGGTTTCTTTGTTGATAAATATCATCTATGAAGAAAGATCCTCAAACTAGTTATAAATCTCATCATTTCATAAATTAATTAAATGTAAATTTTATGTGTAAATATCCTCTATGTGTTCTTGATTTTCCTCTATATAAATATTCAGTGGGAAATGATTTTGGCCATGACATTTACATCATTTAAAATATTACGAGTGTTCCTGTAAATCTAATTAAACTTCTTGTTTTATCACCCATCAAGGAACTTTTTCCACATTTAGAACCTACAAATGGTGTTAGAGAGTTAACATTTCAAATTATAATTATGAATTTTATTATTGATCTATATAATCAAAAGTGGTTAGACATTTCATTTCTATATGATTCGTTCTTTAATCCATTTATAATCGACATGTTATTAAAATTTTAATTATCAATATTTAGTGTTTCATTTTGCTAAAGAACTAAAAATAGATGAATAATAATCATATATTATATTGAAAAGTTCCAAGGTTTTTTTGATAAGGTAGGCATACATGGCATGTAGGTGGAGTACATTTTATGTACCCATGTGCACTGTTTCTATCCATGTTTTGGGATACATGATGTTCCAATAAACAATTAAATTTGGTATATTTATTGCTCATCTCCTATATAATGGGATAGTCTAGAACATGGATTCTTAAATTAAATGGTTTGTAGTTATCGTACATGTCGTGTAGTCTACACTGATAAGATGTGAAATCCATGTAAACTGGGTGGTCAAATAAAAGTTCAAAACCACTTGATATTGAAATACGAGAGAAATACTTACATAATTGGCGTATATCTAGTGTACATGACATGTAGTTCATAATTTCTTATATATGAAGTATTCACTAAGACATTCAGTGAGTTATGTGGACACACAAAAAAAATCACAATATGTGTATCTAGAGTACACGTTATGGAGTCCCTTGTCCAATGAACACACTATGACCTTCAATAGGTTCCATGGACACACATTATTTGGACCACACAACAAGTATCTTGTAATACTCATCATTTAACCTAGATGAGATACATGCTAAAGACCTAGTATTTTATCCCAAGAAAACCACAAGAAGATCACAAGCTGTTTAGCTAGTTAGTGCACACATTGTAGTCAGGATGAGGTACATAATGAAGCCCCATATGTGTATCCCAATAACATTTAAATCATGATACCTAGAATGTAGCACATAATTACACACCGTGTAGTATACCAATAAAATAAAGAAATAAATTACATTATATTGTTAGTTTCCACATTAAAAATTTATTATATTGGTTGGAAGCTGATGTTTTCGACAATTTAATAATGGTTTTAATTAATTTTCAATGATCAATTAATTTATTTTAATTACATATGATTATTGGTTCTGCCATTCTTTTTTCATTAATGAGTTTATGATGGGTATCAATAAGAGAATTTAGATGGTCATTAATATAAAAGAGAATTAATTAATTAATTAATTAATTGGTTACTGAAATGAAATTTATCTTAATAATAATGAACATATAGATGTTAATGTTAACCATTTTTACTTTTTATATTCACTGCATGTGTTTGAGATTTCATGATATTGACCAATACATGTGTATGTGTTTGTATAATTTAATTAAATTTATTACATGTGTTTTCAATAACAAATTATTATATTAAATATTATGGCCTATATGTCATCCCTTCCTCTATTATTAAGTGAGTCCTATACTTCTAATGTTATTGTTGTAATTCCACTTAATCAACCCTATGGTTCCCCTAACTTGTGTATGGGTAATAACTACATGTAATTAACAGAGTATCCCAAGGTGTGTGGACACAATTTTAGATGGAACCAAGAAGATTACAACCCAAGTGATACACTGATGGATAGGTGAAACGTTGTAATTCATTTCAAGACTAGAAAAATGTATTATTTTACCTAGACTAGATGTTGATTTATTTTCTGCTCAATAATTGAACTCCTAGAAAAGCTCATGAATGGGTTATTAATTTATTTTTATTTTTAGTTTTTTCTTTTGTATTATTTATTTTATTGATACAAGGTATATATCACATGAATAAATAAACTTATGTTCAATTACTGAATATAATTTAGTGGAATTTCATAAATTTTTTAGAAGAAAAAGGGTAATTACATAAGTAAAATCCACTTAATATTAATAACACATATACAAGATAAAAAAATAAAATCTTTATGCATAATAAATAAAATCCCTAGAATATATATTAAGCCATACTTGTACTTCCATTACATGATTAAGAGTGAGATCAATAGAACTATGTTTTCAACCAACCCTCATTGGGACACCTAAGTTTATCATAGAGTTCATATAAATGTTTTGGGTGGACTAAACTACATTAAACTAAGATAAGTATCACTTTATAGTCATGATGTATCTTGGAGGAAAGGAATGAGGAAATCCATGATTGTATTTCAGGATTGGGGAGTCAACTCAATAGATCAAGGAGGATGAAACTCACAATTGGTAAAGACCTCCCTACTAAATACCTTAATGTATCTTGACCAACCCTCATTGTGTTTATAAAAAGGGGCATATAGATCCTTTCAACGAGAATTTACTAGAAACTAAAAGTTTGAATTTCACTTGCAAGGGATGTTGGGACTTGATAAAATAGTGGGATACTTAATAAAATTTATCTTTATTATTTCCAATATATTTTTTAATCATGAAAATCACTAATAATATGATCATTTATATTGTAGAATAAATTTAAATTCCATCATCAAAACTATACAAATGACCAATATTAAAGAAATATCATATCCTTAGTCACCATAAAATTTAGGAATGGTACAGAAACCATTAGGTTGTGTTGCACCATGAATGGTAATGTTACATGCTAGAATCCGCATTACCTGGTCCACCTACTAAGGAAGAGAGTAATAAATAGTTTATTTTCTATGAAAAAAAAATGACCAATGTGTTCTACATTAAATTTCTAATTAATTCTTCTACATATAGTGATCTTCTAAAGTCTCAAAAAAATATGGATTCTTATATCATGCTCAATAATCTCCAAGTTCTATACTAGGATAGATAAATATAGAAACATTTTGAGATATCTAAGGCACTCATTCTAAGTAATCGTGGGAAGGGGGTGCCAACTAGGTCTCATTTAGTCAAACACATAAGTTATATTTAGTGATATTGGTTCCTATGATTAAAATCCCTATAGAACTGCACATCGATCTCATTCTAGCATCAATCTCTTGGAGAATATTTATCTCTGCTGTAAATTTTAATATGAAAAAAATTGAGATGATTCTACCAGATCTAATAAATATTCTCACTACGTTAGTAAGTTTACAATGTGTTAAAATCCTCCAATCCTTGTGAATAAATTGTAAGGCCATTAAAATTTTGATAAGAAGAAAGGTTCTTAAAAACACCATTACAAGAAGGGAGAGATCATGGGGAAATCAAGGGAGTTTGATGTTATCTATTTCAGATGTGGAAACAAGGTCCACTAGAATAAAATATATACCCATATAAAAAATGTTGGGGATTAGGTAAATTTATTATCAAGTGAAATTTATCAGTTTTTATAAATTGGGTATTAGATACAGCTTGTAGTGCTCACACAGAAAGGTTCTGGGCACAACAGAAGCATAGTTGGGAAGGAACCCAACTTTTATTTTTACCATGATTAATGATTATGTCTAGATCAATACGATGATGAATGCTAGTCTCCATGAAATATAATCATTGATTTAGATAAGGAATAAAGAGACCCAAAATCTAAGAGAGGATCTTGAACATCATGTTTATAATTAATTTAATTAATTCCATAAAAAATACCGTTATCTTTGGTATTTTTCTTCATTGATGATATTGATCGTTTGGAATGACCATTCCAGATTATCTCATTGCACTTGTAAGGATCCAAACAAGAATCTCTCTAGTGGTGATCAACACATGCTCTGATGGCCACTAATCGACATCGCTCGTTCTCTAGGTGTTAGTGTGGGGAAGCGAGTGTCTTGTGTCGGCTATTCATGATCGCTTGTTCTTCGGCCTTAAAGAACGTATCTTGTTATTGAAAGGGGAGATAATAGTATTTAGGAGAGAAATTTTTTGGCTCAACAATTCATAATTCACAAGGAATGTGGTGTGGTGTATAGAACAATAGGTGTACCTTCCTATTTATATACATGGAATTTTAGTTACAATATTTAATTTCATAGAAACAATTGAATACATTCATGAACTTAGATAAAACCCATGCATTTAATAATAATATCATGTCATTATTTATGGTATCCCAACTTGTGAAAAATATAATTATAAATAAAATTCTACATCATAAAATAATAGAAGCATTCTTTTAATTTGTGCCAACTAGTTAAATAATTATTTACCATCTTGCAAATAATTATTTTACTATCAGACCAACCTGTGTCTGCTCGAACTCCACTTCCACTTATTAAACACCTAAATAAATAAATAAATAATTTATTCTCTTAAATAAATATTTTATTTAAAAACTAGTAAATAAATATTTATTAAATGTTCAATAAAATAAACAAATATATTTTATTTAATTTATGCGCTCATTGTAACAAGAAATAAATATTTCATGGTCTTGAGAATAATATTTATTTAATTAACTAAATTCAAATAGAATTTAACCAAGACCTCCAAAAACACTTAGTGTGTGACCCCCTAGGATTATTTCTCATTAGCATTAGGTGGGCTTGCCTAAAGTCCAAGAGTAGTGTCTAGAAATGGGTCAAGGAACCTAAGAGAAAGAATCTAAAGTCACAACAACTAAATCCACATATGAACACTCATTGTGTAATATAATCCATTTTATGCAATATCTCATCAAGCAGGTTTCATGATTATGTCATCAACTTTTATGCTTGATACATTGTTCTTTGACTACTAAAAATAAACTCATCATTACACCATGGCCATGGAAATTCATGAGACTATTATTTTTCAATAAAAGGGCTGAGATATCAACATCCACAAATGGAAGGGACAAATCCTTACTTGACTTGTCCATTAATAACATGCCACTCGCGACATGCCCAACTTACCCTACGTCCCGCCAACTGTTTGTGTGATTGTTTTCATCAGTAAATAAAAATTCTTAAGTCGTGAAATGTATTAATGATAATCTTAAAGTCTATGGATCATTACCCACACTCACATATAGAAATATCTAATTCCACCAAATCATGTGGAATTTCTACTAGCGGGTCTGTTCTCATAATCTCTTATCTTGGAGATTACCAAGTGCGAACTTCATGAGAGGAAGTATCATCTGCTTACGAGTAATATCACCTGATGGTCTGCATGTTATGTTTCCCATCATATCATGGAATCCAACCACAATACTATATTTAAGAATATTGTTATATAATTTAAAGTTTTTCATCACAGCAGGGAACTACCATGACCATATCAATGCAACAAACACTCTAGGACATTATTACATTATAGTCATGCAGCACAATGAACAATATATAATAATAAATTAATTATCCATGTAATTAAAGTAAAACAAATTTATTCTAGGACACAAAATCTTACAACATATCCATTCAAATAAAGAAACCAGGTATATTTAGAATGATTGACCTTGGGGAGGTGGATTTATTAGCAACCAATAGATCTAAATTTTCTTCTATAGTTATTGGGGACATTCGCCTCACATTACTGACTATAATGGTGTTGGTTTTTAGAGATGGTTATTATTTTCCATCCCTTACCAAAAACATTATTTTTGTAGTGAAGTTTTATATTTACGGAATTATTTTAACATTCGGAAGTAAATTATTATTATTTTATAAAGAAAACATTTTTTATGGAAATGAATATTTAAATAATAATATTTGTTCAATATAGTTCATGAACCGTGTAAAGAAATCAATAACTAAACCACATCACATGAATCATACCACAATCAGATTTTGAATAACTATCCAAGTTCTGAAAAAAAATCATTTGACTAAATTTCACAAAGATGTGAATTTAGATTATTTTTAAATAAAACAACTTGGTAAATGTCATATATGTTTTCAAGAAAAATGACCAATTTTCCATTTAGTGGAAAATGGTAAAGGGCTAAATATCTTATTGAATTAAAATATACTACTGTTTTTGGACTCTTTCATGTTGTAGTAAGGGGTCATTACTCATACTTAAAAACCATTACTGATTATTTTGGTAGATATTGATATGTTTTCTTGATAAAGTACAACTTGTATTACACTAAGAGATTCAAGTAATACAAGAATGAATTTGAGAACCATCTTTGTAAGAAGACATAGAAATTAATCTTTGATCACGGTTGAGAAAATCTTCATAATGACTTCAATGATTACCTATGGGCGGTTGTGATTCTATCTCATCTAACTCCACCATATACACCTTAATTGAATGGTGTACGAAAAATGAGTCACCACACCTTTTTACACATAGTGAGATCAATGATGAGTCTAGAGAATCATGTATTATCCTTTTAGGGAAATGTGTTATAGAAAACAATAAAATACTAAATCTTATGCCAATAATAGTGTTGGATGGTATTACATTAAAAATGTGGGGTAGAAAGAAACTCGTTATTTCATACATACATGTATGGTGTTGAAAAGTGTTTGGTAAGGCCTATTCATGTGATAACTTTTCATGCTAAGGAATAATGTTTACCTTTATAGGATACCCGAATGAAATAAGGAAATATTACCTATATGAACCCCCATACAAAAAAATTTTAGTTGTAAGAAACACCATCTTCTTTTAGAGGGAGAACATCTCTAAAAGTGATAGTGGGAGTGAGATTGACATTTATGAAGTTGAGTCTCAAGGTTCAAAATCATTGGCAATGAACGGATTCCATAAATCCCCAGGGAAGAAGATGTTCCAGAGACATAAGAACTACATGGGAATACAATAGTGGCTAGAGAACCATAAAAATATGGGTTTATAGTCACTAATGATGGGGAATCTTTATAAGTTGATAATAATGATACTATAGCCTACACGGAAGTAGTAAGTGACATAGATCCTTCTAGATCACAAGAAGACATTAATTAAAAAATAGATTCCTTGTACCAAAACCATGTGTGGATTTTTGTAGATCCTCTAGTCAATGTAAATTCCATTTGTTGAAAATGGATTCTTAAGAATAAATTGTACATGGATGTATAAGTTAGTACTTATAAAGAATGACTAATACGTAAGTGTTTAAACACAATGAATGCATTCAATACAATGAAACCATTTTTTCAGTTGTAATGGTAAAATATATCATATTGATACTTTCCATTATGACCATCCATGACTATGAGATTTGGAAAATGGATGTCAAAAAACTTTCCTTAGTGGGAACCTTCATAAAGTTTTATATATGAGAAAACCCATGGTTTTTTTACTCCAATGGATGTAAACAATGCATTTAAATTGAAAAAAAATACATTTATGGATTAATGAAAAAAATATTTTTCAAGGAAATATTTGACTTGATGAAGCCATAATATAATTATGGATTCATAAATAACAAATGTGAACCTTGTGTTTATAAATTATTTATTAAGAGTGTGATCAATTTATTTATAGTATATGTTGATGACATATTATGTATTGGGAATGAGATACCAATCTTATGGTATGTTAAGGACTGGTTGAGTAAATGGTTCTCCATAAAGGACTTAGACAAGGAAACATATATTCATGGTATCAATATCCATCATGATAGATATAATAGAATAGTTGTAATATGAATATTTACATATATTGACAAGATAAAAAAGATGTTTATTATGGAACAATAAGAGAGCAGATTGTTTCCAATGTCACATTGAATTCATATTTCCATGAAAATGTGTCCAAAGACACATGAGGAAATAAAATCAATGGTAAGGATTCTATACACATTAGTTATTAGGTAAATAATGTATGTTATTACATATAATAGGATAGATGTTGACTATGATTTGAGTATGGTAGGAAGATATCAAGATAACCTTGGTGATCTCTATTAGATTGAATTCAAGATGATCCTGAAGTATATGAAGTGGGATATGTTTTTGTTCTATAAAATAGATGAGGAACTAGTAATTATAGAATATGTATATGCTATTTTTCCAATAGATCAATACAATATGAAATCATAAACATGAAATATCATCACTAAGAATAGAGGTGTTATGATCTAGAAGAGTTCAAAACATGCTATATTTGCAGATTCTGCAGTATAGTCGAAGAATATTGTTGATTATGAGGTAGATGAAGAAGTATTTTTTATATAAAACATCATAAAATAGTTTGATGTGGTAGCTGGAAGTAAATTACATGTCACACACTATTGTGATAATACTACAATAGAGGCTCCCATAATGGATCCATGTTCACATCATCAGACAATTCATATACTTGGTGGTATCATATCTTTAGGAATTTCCCTCAAATAGGTGAGGTTGATGTGAGTATAATATCCATAAAAGACATCATGGTGGACCTGTTAGATAAATATATGACTCAATAATAACATGATCATCATGTGAGGTATAATGGACTGAACATTATAGGATTTTGGATCTAGTCAATGTGGGAGTTTGTTAATGTTGGCTTTCTAGGAAAAACTATTGGTAGTTTGTAATTCATATATATTTTATTTTTTTAAGCATTAATAAAACATATTATAACATATTGTCCATTTTTCTTCATGTGATTGATGTAATAATAGCTTATGGAATCTTTTACATTTATAAGGTCATAGTAGTTCTCCACCATGATGATATCCTTCAAGTTCCATGAAGTTATTCTTAAATATAGTTCTATGGTCGGATAACGTAGTGCCCAGATTAGTGTGAATCACTGAGAGGGTGAGGGGGTGAATCAGTGATCCCTTTTTAAATCTTTTTACAAATTGATTATTTTCAATTAAACCTCTATGGCTGGTTAAAGCCTCGATCCACTCTTCTTATGTCTCTTAGCCATTCCTCAAATGATGCTATAAATGTGAAGGCACTGAACACAAGAATTTACAAGGTTCGGTTCAAATACCTACTCCTTGCTGTGTTGGTTATTCTCCCCAACACAGATTCTAAACTATAATTTAGTTAGTAATTAAAATGGTTGATACAGAGTCACACTTTATCTCTCCTGAGTCCCACAAGAGTTTCATTATACTACTTCAGACAGTGTCACCAGAATCTCACTGGCCTGCTCTAGAGTCTCACTGAAGTCTTCTTCTCCTTCTTGAATCTCACAGGGTTCTTCTAGCTCTTGATTCACACGAGTAACTTCATTATTTAAGTTTTTCTTTTATTCACTATAGATGAGCTTCTGATCTCTTCACATAGTCTTGCTGAATCACACTTGCCTGTGAATCACTTCAAGGATCTTCAACAACCTTTGATAAGATCTATTGGCCTTTCTCAACAACTCTGATCACTTCATTTGATCAGTTCTTAGCTCAACAATGCTCAGGAAATTCTTTTTTCTTCTAATGAAGACCTGGCCTCACTAAAATGAGTGCCAATGGTGCACACAACTTCTTCAAGAATATGATATCAAAGAGTGATCTTGCACAATATCAGCACTTTCTCTCTTCTTGGATTCTCAATTACTGAACACTTAGGTAAAAGAGATTCCTTAATTCAGTTATCCTTCAGTCTTAGTTCACATGCATGGATTGTATGGGTATCTCAAATTCATCATCCTTAATGCAATAGCTGAATGCACTAAACATTCTACTTGTTTTCTTGGAAAGAATCACATACAATTATGTGATTATTCAACCACTGAATATCATCACACTTGGAATCATCTGAATTCATACACATGCATGTGTTCATGCATGATTTCATGCCTATGTCTCTTACTTTTGAACATGAACTATCTTTCTCCTTTACTTTCACACACACACTAAGGTGTTGTGTGTCTTCTCTTCCTCACACACTTAGTTCTTTTCCATACACACACTTAAATGTGTGTTCTTCTTTGGTGTGGGGGTCTTATTCTTCTTTTTAAAGTGTTCACCCCTCTTAATTCAACATGCATGCATTTAAATACATGAAATTCCTCCTTCACATGTGCACACACACATTGATCTTATGTTTTCCTGAACATTAACTCCACCATGCAAGCACACACCTTCTTCAAGTAAATCACACACAATCCGAATCGTTATGTGGTAAGTGTGAGGTTTTCTTCTCAAGAGGTTAGAAAATCCTCAGCCTCATGCATGTATTCCCCTTTGTGACAATACAGGGCCTCGAGATCTCCTTCTTTGTGAAAAACAAGAGTGCACGGTTCTTCTTCTTCGTCCAAACCTGGGAGCATGGGTCTTCTACGCACCAAGAGTGCTTGGGTGAAATAGGCACGCAGGGTGAAAGAGTAGCGGGAGCGCATGTTACATGGCCACCAACTACCGCTTAGGTTATGTGGGCAGAAGTCACGTAGAGTCGCGCGGCTCAGCCTCTTCCCATCGTGCAAAAGGGAGCATGCAGGATGGCCCTATCCTCCTTCCTTCGCACAGGTGATGCACATAACTCTTTCTTCACACAAGAGTTGTGCGAACTCCTTTTTCCACAAACCAAGGGGTTGGTTCTCCTCCGCACAAGACCTGTGCGGTACTGCTTCACGCAAGGAATGCACGGGACATATCTTCTCCTCTGCACAAGGGATGTGCAGGACTCCTTCGCGCATGAGATGTGCGGTTCTCCTACGCGTAGCAGGGGTACGTTCTGTACTCTGTTTCTCAGAGAAACAAGAGCTCACTCTCAATAATGGCATCAATACTTCTCGTACACAGGCTCCTCTTTTTATAGGTGGGAAAAACAAACAGAACTGAAGAGTTCAAATCTTCAATGCCCGAGATACATTCCTTTTAATAACTGAGATATTCGGTTCTTTAAAAATAGTCAACCCGCGTTTAAGATATGACACATATCTCAGGCGTTTCCTTTTTCTAATCGTGGGATCCTTCATTCTTGGTATCACGTGCATGCGTTTAAAAACACATGCGAAGATTTTCCGTGAACATCGAACATGAAGTGTACCCTCGACAACTTCGTTTGCCTCAGGCTCCCTCGAATTTCTTCATCTCGTTGCATGCATGAAACTTTTAATTCATGCATGTATTTGTTTCTTCAAAATAGTCATCATGCACTTGATTTGAGCTTCAACAGTGGCCAAGAAGACGACCACGGTGGATCGGCAGTGGTGACGGTAACTGGTTCACGTCGGGTGGAGCTCGGGTTTCTGGAGGTTGAAGACAACCTCGGAGCATCTCATCGGCCGTTGGATACGCGTTTAATGATCTTGGATGACAAAGATTATATCATGGTGTGGAGAGATGTATCATGTGGCTGAGATTGGACACGAGATCAGATAGACATCCACAATTAGATCCACATCTTTAAAATTTCTTCGTACATTGAAACAGAGACACGGGAACGTCTCCTTTAAGTAACAAGCTGTCGTATCCACTCGTTAGAATTCTCCTCTCCCCCCTCCGGTGCCTCCCCGCACCGGTTCTCCTATGGGCGCACTCTAGTGCCCACTATGCTCCTCGGGTGTGCCATTGGCACCCACGCTACGCGGGCTTCACCACCGCCTGACTCGGGCTTATACACGGCCCGGCCTCATTGGGTGGTTTCCCTATGGGCGTGGTGACTTCGGTCCCACATGTGCCTTGGGTTGAGGCCTAAGGCTGGCCCAATGGTTGGCTTCTTTTTGACAAAGAAAATAATTGGTACATAGTATAAAAATAAAGTAACCAAATACCAAATTCCAAACTGTACTTATTCATTAAAAACATAATATACCTTCCTTTCTTTTTGAAATATCAACTTCAAGAACGTCATTGCATTCTATCAATTCAATCATGATTTATGCATGGAACATATCTTTATTCAGCATGTAGTTGAGTACTACAATTACTTCTTTAAATGTTGTAACATTGTACACTATGATACAAGTCTCATAACTTAAGACCAGTTCAACAATCGTCAGAGTTAATGATGCTTTATTCATCATTCTTCAATCTTCATCAATCTTCATGCTCAACTCCTTTCATTCACATATTGACTTTTCATTGACAACAAATGAAACTCTTAATCACTTCAATCTATATTTAAAGCAAATGAAACTCTTATGAAATTCATATAACATATTATAAAAGGACACATAGTATATTGACAATTAGGTATGAGTACTCATAAGATGATGGAAATTCTTCTCATAAATTTTATACCTGGTAATGACCAAGATATGAGATTAATATAATATACCAACCAATATGAATTGTGAATGATTTTGTGTCGTTAAATATTCTTATATGTCAGTGTGTGTAATGGTCATGAGACATTAATATTATTGTTAATGCATTTTAGAAAATGAAAACATGAATTATTGACCAAAACCATGATGCTATATGTTCGTAATATATAGTGTATGTGGGGGGAATCTAGAATGACATGTTATTAATTGATAATCCAAGGAAGGATTCTCCACTTCCATGTTTATGGAGATTTATATCTCATACCTCTGATTAAAATAGAATCATAGCATTAAATTCCATGTACATGGTGTAACAATGAGTTTATTTTTGATAGTCAATGAATGATGTATCATGAATATAGATTGTCGATACATATGTGAAATCCACATGATGAGATATCAAGAAAAAGGGATTATATTACACCATGAGCATTCATATGTGATTTTTGACATTGTGACATTAAATTCTTTATTTTGGGTTATTTTACATGTTGTTAGATAGTAATCATAGACTATAGGTAATCCCACCTAATTCCAACAAGAAATAATCCTAGAGGGTGTCACATTATTTGTTTCCATTGATCTCAATTAAATTCTATTTGAGTTTCATTATTGTAATAAACATTTTTCTCAATATCGAGGAAATTTTATATTTATGTTTTATTGATCGCTAATTTTTTAATCCTAATAATTATTTATTTATTAATTAATAAAAAATTTATTTTATTGAGTGAATATTTAATAAATTTTTATTCATGGTATTGTGAATAAAATATTTATTTAATTTAACAAATATTTAATAAAAATTATTTTTTGGATTGTGGATAAAATATTTATTTATGAAAGAATATATATTATGATATTCAACAATTTATGCGGAATCAGAATGGACCATGATCACATCCAGTGATGAATATTAATTTACATCTGATAAAATAATATTATTCATTACATGAGTAAGTTCACATCGTAAAATAATAATAATAATATTTTTATTATATGACATGGGGTTTTGTTAAGTATTGTAATGTTTTTAAAGTTTCAGTATACAATTATATAATACTATAACAAAAACCCTATCTCTATCAATAGATGGGTATGTATATTTTTTAGGTTTAATCGAGAATTGAGAATCATTGTGCCCAATGAATTTCTCCCCCAAATTCTTCCTCTCATTTCTTTTACAATGAGAAGAACTCCTTCAAGCCAAAAGGGACTTCAAGCGACCAAGGCAAGAAATTAAATATGATTGATTCATCATTATAGCACCCATAAATAAATTTGTGTCATTCAGAGGTCAAAGGGGAATGTGTGGTTCATTGCAAGAAGACTTATACACATTGTTCCTTATAGCACAATGAAGGTAGTCCACAAAAAGTGTTTTTTGGGTGATCAAAATTATCAATGAAGAAATATCATGGGAATAGGTATTTATTTATTTTGATTATAAACAAATTAGTTATAAATTTAATATGAAAAGATCCTCTCTATGTTATGGGTTTTATTATATGTTAATATTTTCTAATTTTTTTTGTTACTCGTGATGTTTACATATTTTGTATGATCCAAGGAATTGAAAAAACCTTCAATGTAAATCACCCATTAAGGTGCTTATGCTACACTAGGAACCCATATATAACACCACCAATGATCCAAATATATTAAAAAAATATCCAGAAAGACGATGCAAGGGAAGAGAGGAAAATAATAAATCATAAACCACTACTAACAAGGGAAGTGAACCAATTTTAAACTGGGACTGATGATTCAAACATTGCTAATAGCTACCTCGACTGCAATTTACTCAAAAATAGCTCTTTTATCTGCACATCCTCTAAGATCACTCCTAGTGTGAGTATTATTTGAACAAACAGAATGCCTATATGTTGGAAATCCTATGTAGTGGTGCATATAAAAATATAAAGTTAGGCACATTGAAAACAATGGGAAGGCATAAGTATCTATCAGACTCATACCAGGTATATAAGAGGGATAAATATAGAGAGTTGAGGTGAATTTATTACCCCACTCTCTAATCACACCACGACCAACCCTCATGAGTGGGAGAGAGAGGACCCTATCTAACTTCTCACACTATCAAAATAAGTACCCCAAAGATAAAACTCAATCCATAATGGAATAACTAAACCTCAATACTCAAATTAAAATGCATAGAAATAAAAAATTCCATCCATGTTCTTAAATAATGACTTCAAAACTATACATAATTCCTAGGGTAATCTATATCAAGTATCCTCTGCATGAACACATGATCACTAATATGTGTTCTGTGGAATGGTAAGAAGGAACACCTATCATCAAAGAAATCAAGCAACTGAACACATTGGTTCATAATTATTCCTAAAAACTTCATATAAATAGACAAATCGTCAAGAAACCTCACATCAACTCACATAAAATACCTAAATGCATTGGAGGACCCACACCACATTGAAATATGTACCTTAATTGAGGGAGAACCAACCCCAAAAATATGATACCCTCAATAATCAATCTACTTATCTTTATAACACCCACTTTACCTCTCTATAATAGTATCGTAGGTCCCTCACCTTGCCAAAGGAATCATAATAGTCAAGGTTGTACCTACCCTAGTAGATAGAGGACCCTTTCCCAATCCTATAGGGGGTAAATTATTTGTTTTTATAACTTCTAAAAAATTTAATTATAAATTATAATACGTTCATATGAGATATATGTATTAAATCACACTCTATTTAAAAATAAAAACCATATTTAAATGTGGTTTTTATATAATATGTGTATATTTAAAGTTATGGTATTTAAATTGAATTTTAGATGAACTTATGTGATGGTTTTTTATTTATACATTCTTTCTTTAAAACTTTGATTTAGAAACTTGTGAAAGGTTAGTTTCTGGTATTGTTTTTCTGTTCATGTAAATATTTAATTTGAATAAGTAAATTCCAACACATAATAATAGTTTTTGTGTGTGTTGGTTTGTTATTATATATTTTAATGTTATTATATATATTTTAGTATTTTTTAAGTAATTTTCTCCATGAATAACTTGTTTACAATATGTTCCTATTCGTGGTTTCTTGTGTAAGTGACATTAATCATATTTTATTATTTTTGTATTCTATGTTTCATGACCTCAGGGTGTTGTTAGGTGTTATTTAATAGGTCACAAACTTTCATTTGTAGATATTAATGCTTAGAAATGTTATAAATATCTAAATAGATATATGATACATAAAGGATTATTAAGAAACATTCAGGTTTTTAAAATTTAATATATTTTGATCAAGTCAAAAATTGATTATATGTGTCAAGCCTTGGGTAAAAAAGGGAATTAAAATTTGATTCATATTTATTTTATTTTTTCTTCAGTCCTTTTTGTAAACCAAAATGTATTTTATAAAGATATAATTATATTGGAATGAATATAAATTAGTTCATCATATATTTAATTACTATTTTATGCGTTGAAAAGTGATTCATTTCATTCCCCTAAAACATAAATTAATTATAAGTCAATAAAAAATACATAGACTTGGTTAAGAATTTCCTCCGTGATGATATAATGGTGGGGTTTGATGAAGTGAAAAGGAATGATTTGGTTCTTAATTATATTGGGATTCGTTAACTAATTTTTTTCATAAACTAAACAATAAACAATAAAAATACTAATTGTGACTATTTTCTTAAAAAGTTATGTATGGAATTGGAATTAAATAAATTCTTCAAATTTTATTTTTGTTCTTAGGGAATCCATAAACTAGTGTAATTTCATTATTTTGATTTATTTGTCAAAAACACTTTTCCATCCCAAAATAAAGGCACTTAACTTATATTTTGAAGATCATATGTGTAAATATTTTCTATATTTTAAGTATGATAAACATGGTAAAAACCTAATTTTATGTGGAAATATTCATTAGAAAATGTGTTTTTTATTTTTTAAATTATGTTTTAATTATATAAAACATATTTAGATAATTCAATTTTACATTTATACTATTTTGTCAAAAATAGTTTCTAATATATATATTTTTTGCTATTTATATTATAAGGACTATGAATTGGTTTTGATCAATTTCATAAACAATACCTTACATGGTTGCCAGTTAGCATATAAACATCATCAAAACAAATATTAATAGGCCTATTTCATCATATTAGACATGTTTCAAGATTAAATTATATGTTTTGAATCTATGTGCAGCTCAAACCAACATATAACTATCAAAAGTTATAAAATTAATTTAATTTAAAAACATTCCTGAAAAACATACCAAGAGAACACGACTTTAAAACCAAAAGTGTTTTAAATTAATTAAATCAATCAAAAAAACTCATCCCAAATCCATTATTAAACAATTGAATAAATTTATCGGGAAAATAACTATCTTTTGAATTAAATGAAAACCCAATGAATCCTTATACACCTAAAATACACTTCCTATCAATAAAACAAATTAGAATTTAATAACAATTGTTATACAAAACTATGCATTCTAAAAAGGACTCCATTTTGAAAATACACTAAACCAAAACGGACATTATTTTTTCAAAATCATTCACATTTAAATACATACATTCAAAAAACTATAAACCAAACTCCATTTTTAATCCTTCAGAACAAAACCATAATTTTTTTAAGAAAACCTTTTTAAATTTTTTAATTAGAAATAAATCTTCCAAGAAACCAAAAAACATTGAATTTAATTTCCAAATTTATATATACAACACTATGTGTCTTGTTCCATGAAAAAAGATGAATAATTAATTACTGAGAAATTGAAATCTATTAATGATTTCTGTGAGGGGGTGTATCAGAGTATGGAATCATTTTAAATTAAAAACAATCAAAAAAATATCCATAAAAACATTGAGATGGGAGGAGATTCCATACCATTAGATTTGGAAGTGGAATCATTCAATAAATGATTCAAATGGGGTTCGGTGTAGTACGACTTACGTAATAGCTTGAGAGGCAGGTATCCTCTGTAGAGTAGTTAGGGATCCATTATAACGACGGTGTGGGATTCATTAGTGTATACTAAAAAATACTAATAAAATTGGATTTTACCAGTTCTAAAATCCTAAGAACTCATAATTTAATATTTTATTAGTGTTATTTTCAGCACTGATAAAGGTGATATTTATCAACATTAAGGTTAGCACTGAAAAATGATTGATACATATGGGTTACCACTTGATGTGTAAGAGTTTCCACCAGATAAATATAGGATTACACCTATATCAGTTGTAAATATTTCATTGATGTATGTAGATTCATTAGCGCTAAGTTTACCACTATTGAAGGAAAAAATAAAATTATTTATAAAAATGAGTACACATTTTTTTAAAAATATCATTAATTGTATAATTGTATAATTATATTCATAAATAATTTCATGTGTATATACAAGAAGATAAATGAATTAAATATTAAATATTATAAAAATGCATATAATGTTAAGAATATTATATATATAATATTGATGAGTATTAATATTTTTTATATTATATTTTTTATATTTTTAAAAATATTAATAGTTATTTATATGAAGAAATATTTTAGACTAATTAAAAAAGTATTATTGTACTTATAAATATTAACTGTATTGAAATTAAATACAAAATAAATAAAATATATTTTACAAATTAGATATAAATATTAAATTTTCTATCACTTATATCTAAAAAGAACGATTCTTTATTTTTTAAAATTATTATTATATTTATTTTTTAAAAATAAAATATATAATTTATGATTATAATGAAGTATATTAAAATTAATGATAATATATATATATGTATATATATTTCTTTCTAAAAACTACATTAATTATATTTGAATTATTTTGATTAATATTATAAATAATTTCATAAATATTGTAATGTTATTAGTAATATTTATAAAATATGAAAATTTCTATAGAAATTTTCTAAACTCAATTTATTATAACTAATGTAGCAATTTAATTAATGTATAATATATTAATATTATATTCTCAATACACAAATTCACACAAGCATTATAAATGTATATATGACTGTGTTAATATAAATATGTATGTAAATATATACAATACACGTATATGTTATTTGGAAATCATATATAATATTAATTAAAAAATTTATATAAATTTAAATAATTACTAATTATATAAATCATATATAATATTTTTAATATTATACATAATAAATATTAATAAACATTTATTATATTTAATTAATATTATTTATATTTTCAAAATTGTTATTATTTATACAAATGAATAATTATTTTACACCAAATATAAATATAGAGTTATATTTAAAAATATTATCATCGCATTGCATTTATATACCGAATATTTTAAATACATTTTTAAATAAAATAGATATTAAATTTACTATAATTTGTATTTTAAAAAAAATATTCATTTTTTAAATTTAAATGGTAATTTTTTTTGAAAATATAAAGGATATAAATTTTAAAATTCATATATATATATATATATATTTATATCCATTATCTTTACTAAAGCTTGTAAATAATATTACATGTGTCAAATCTATAGTAATTTTCCCATCTATGTCTCCCTATCCTCCCATTTCGCTCACCCTCCACACATCCCCTCCCAAAATACTCCCCCACACCCCTTGACTATCCTCCCCTTCCTCTCTCAAATCCCAATCTCCCTACCTGACTCCCCTTTCAACCTCTGCCTCCCCTACTCCCCCACTTCGTGTCTCTGCTCAATCTTCCTCATCCTCATCGCAGACCCATGATCACAATGTTACTGTCTCTACCTCAAACAACTATATAAATCCCATATCCTGCACCCTTTCCTATATCCCCCACCTCTACTCATCCACATATCTACCTTGTTTCCTTTATCACCACCTTTGACTTGCCTCCCCACCACCACTAATAACATTCTCTATGATGAATCACCACTTTAGCCACACATCCCCACCTCACCACCACAAATCCCCATTTATATCACCCCCTCACCACCTCCACCTTCACATCACCGCCTATGTGTCCACCTTGTCGCCTCTATCAAGAAACCTCTAACTTCTTCTCCCCTCCCCCTCACCTCTTTTTCCCTACCGCCTCTGATATCCCATAATCTTCTGCATCGACTCTGTCTCCATATCCCCATTTAGGGTATCATCAAAACCTTGATATCAACTTTATTCTAAAGAGTGGGGTTTAGTTTGGATTGAAATGATTTGTGGTAGGGTTTCTAGCTTCCAATCTGGCCATCCAATGTCACTTGTCACCCATCATTTATTGGTATTTATCCAGGTGTTCTTCTATATATCAACAGATACTCATTTGTTTAGAGATATTTTCACACATCAAAGTTGGAATTCATCCAGGCTGGTGTTTAGGGCATCATTGTTAAGGAAAAAAGATATTTGTGTTAATTCATTATGACATTTTGAAAGAGCTGACTATATCCCTCAAGTGGTAAAGGTATATTATTTCATTCATTGATTATTATTCTATGAGATGTATGGCATACCTAATATAGAAGAAATTATTTGTATTTAGAGTCCTTATAAGAATATAATAATGAAAAAATAAAGATCATGGAAGTTGGATAAAGTTTTAGGTGGATGAAAATTAAAGATAACATAAATGAAATTAGTTTCATAATTCTTTAAAGAAACACGTATTCTAGAGATATTCACATTGGGGTACACTAATCTATAGACTGTAGTTTTAAATTGTATGAAAAAATAATGTTTTAATGAAAAGGGGTGATGGTGAATATTGTATGAAATTACAAGACATAATGAGAAGAAATAGAAAATACTTATTATTATATAATCAATTAATATTTTAGAGTTGGAATATGAAAATAATGATGGATATATGGAATGGTAACCACACTAACTATTCTTAGTAACATATTTTTTTAAGTCTTATAATTTAAAATTTGAAATACCATGAATGATTGTTGATATTTTGGAAATCCATAATATATATCATTTTAAGAAACAATGATAATGTAACAATTATCATAAATTGGACCCTACATCCCATAAGCACAACATATATTAGGTTTTTCTTTATTAAAATAAAAGATGAATTTTATATTTGAATTTTACCTATAGAAAGAGATGATAGAAACTAAAATAATAGGGGAGGAGGAAAAATTAATGTAATTTTTTGTTTAAATTGAAGAATAACTATTAAATTATGTTCAAACAATAGTTTATTTTGGATCGAAATGGGGTACTTAGGAGAAAGTAGCACCAATATATTCTTGGATTATGTAATTAAGGGTAGTAATGAATATTTTAAATTAGAACAGGATTGATATCCATATATTATTCTATAGTTGAGTTACAGTCTAGACATATCCTAATAGATGGTAGATATGTTTGAGGAAATTGAATCCCTATAGACAAAAAAGACACAAGATATTGTCTAATTAACTTATAAAAGGATAAATATTTAAAAAATGGGAATTTAAGAATAAACAAAATATAATGGACTATTTTATTGATACCATGAGATATATTTGGTTAAAAGATATACATAGAACTAAGTAATTTAATTAATTGAAATATTGTTTTACTCTTTCTTTCCTAATTACTATTCATGTAGTTCTAGCACTGTGTGATACATATAGATTACATATATAGTAGTTAGATGTTAATATAAATTTTTTACTAGGAAATCATGATGATGAAATATATAAGATCCAACTATAATGTTTTGTAGAATAAAGAAAAATCAATTTTGTAGGTTGTTTGATCAAATCATTGTAAGTTATCAAGTACGAATGATGATGTTGGTACATGAGATTTGATTCACATATCATAAAACATTGATACAACATAAGTTATTCAAATCCTTGTGCATAATTTATGGGTTTGTATGATAATTATTTCATCATTATATTATTTTTTGTTGATGAGATGTTATATTCTATACCAAATTGGGATTATAACCCTTAATAGCCAGATAAATTGTCTAGAAATTTTAATTTTAAGGACTTGGGACTAGAAATAAAATATTTTTGGGATTCATATTTACTATTATAAAAATAAGTAGAATAACTTTATATCTCATTAAGATGATTAATTACTTTAAATTGATTAACATGAATGACTATAATCGAATTATTACCATATTCCTATTAATTTCTATTTATCCATTATGATGAGTTCTATTAGTAAAGTAGAGAGGATAGAGATGTGTCACATGATATATACATCAATGGTAAAGTGAAATTCCACATCAAGTTATGATTTTACTCTTATAAGAGGATATGGGAGTTTGCCCTCAATGTTACTTTCACAACTCTCTATTTTATACATAATTTTTAACATAATTCCTTAACAAAATAATATATGAATAACATCTATGGATCATTTGAGGTTTAATATCCTAGATAAATGGTACATAATATATTAATTATTTAAATAAAAAATAATCATTAACAATTTTTAATACTCATGAAGTACTGATTTATTGTTTAATCTTAAGTAACCTTACAAAAAATGATTTCCTAAGGATATACCACAATAGAAACAGCTGAGCAAAACTCCTAGTAATTAATAAGAAAAGGAAATGGATCAAGAGAGATACTAATGGATAAAACATGATTCATAACATGATAAAATAATCATAATTATAAAATACATAATATTAAAATGTGTTTATAACAGAAAAATAAGGTATTAATAGGAATATGAATAAGGTTCGTCACCAATGTGTCATAAATCATATTTCCATTGTTATTTACCAATGTATCATAAAAATGTTATCTATAGATATTAATTATTTACTTAATAAATTTTTTTTCTATTAGGGAACAAAATTCATATGTGTAAATTCATATATTTCATATAGATGAATTATCATAAAAAATCATGTCATCAATAACACATGGTAAATAATTAATGCCTTTCATATAAAATCATTTAGTGGAAAAATGATTAAAGATATATTGTTTTCATTGCATTACCCACTGAGAGGTAATGAGAGTTTCATATATATAAATACACAATAAATGATGTAAAATTTAATGTATAGAAATATCCTTCAATGGAAATTTTATTAGGTAATCATAACATATAATGGTTTAATGGAAAATCAAAGATTTATTTTAACCACCTAAAGAGTATATAAAGTCATTTATATAATAAGAATAATGAGAGTAAATTAAAATATCAAATTATCAAGGTTTAAAATGAATATTAAATGAATTATGATACAAAAAATATAACATATTCAATAAAAATTAAAAATAATTATTTAAAAGATGTACGTGAATAAAAGTTTAGATGAAGAGACTACTTTACCATGAGATATTACTACTCAAATTATGAGAGAATATGTTTGGAACTATAAAAACAACATCAAATGATATAAAGATTATAAATTAATGGAAACATATTCTCAATGTCTTTGTAGTGGAGAGGAATGGATGAATGTGAGATTATTTTTTTAAAAATAGATGTAATATTTTATAACATTATAAACATTCATCATGGAGATCAAATTAGTAAAAATATGAAAAAAGAAAAATACTTCCATCTGTTTTTCCATTTCTATTTTCTATAGGGGTTCATAAAATTTTAATTGATTTTGTACTAAATCTAATTAATTTATAATATATTATAGTCGGATGATATTCCATTTAATAAATAAAAGTTTTTAAATATAAAAAAATATGTATTATGTTTTTCTTGATTTATTACTGATTTCAAAATTCAGTCCATCAATATTGAAAAACATTTTAATGGATAATATTTTATTGTTCTTGAAAACCATTTGTAGATTTTTTTTACATAACTTTTCATTCCATATTATTTCATAACACTTACCATATATCAATACTTTATTTATTTTTTACAAAAAAATCATTAGTCTTAAAAAATTATTAAAAAATAATTGTTTAATAATTTTTATATTCTATCTTACAAAATACATTTTTTATGAAATTAATTATCAATATATGAGAAATTTATATTCTAAATAAAAAAAAATTATTTATAGAAAAATGATATTTTTATTACATATTAATCTTTCTAACCCTTATATAAATTATTTGGGACTTAATAAAATTATAAAATCAATTATATTCAAATTAATATTACGATATAAAACCATTTTAAGGAAATAAATTTTATTTGAAATTACTGAATTTATCATAAAAGTTAAATTTAATTGAAAAAATATTTTTTTTAAATACAAATTTTTCATTTTGTCCAAAAAATATATTAATCATATTGAACTAATTTTTTTTGTGAATTTTAAATAATATAAATGGTAATTATTTAACAGAAAATTTTATTTTGAAGAATAAAATTTAAAATATAATAATATTATGGATAGGATATATAACCCTTTATCACACTAGAAAAAATCTCTAAATGTGGGGTGGGCACTAGTATTACTCTATGGGTGGCTCAATAATCAATGATCTGGTGGTGATCATTACTAACCTGATCTTTTCCCATAATAAATTTGTCTCAAGCCTCAATTGTAGAAGCACTTGATGGACTTCTTCAAGTGTAAACGCTAGTTTCTAGCTTCCTCTAAAGAACTGATAAATGGGATCCAAAAGGAATGATCCTAGTGGTCAAGGCTATCATTAATCAAACCTGTAGGAATTATCTGTTACCATTATCCAATGTATACACTAATTCAAACGGTAACATTATTAATAATGGTCCCAATGCTCAATATTAATAATTCATAATGGTCATAAAGTCCAAAAATTATAATTCCCAATTGTCATTACACCCAACTACCATAATGAACAATGGTTAAGTAAAAATGAATTCATCACCCATTACACACTATATATAATCCACTATTATCAATCCTAATTATTTAGTTTTTCCCTTATGATGAATCTTCACCGCTCTATTTAATTTATAGCATATTCCTATGTATTATATTTCTTTAAATATTATTATTGTAAGAGTTATTTTCAATCTATAATTAAATCTAGTGATCTTACATTAGTGTGTGTATCATTGATTTTTATCACCATATATTATTAGTGGTATTTATAGTGAACATTATTTTATGATGTGTAACTAAATGTAAAATAGCTTTAACATGCATATATTGTGAAACATAATAAAATATTCATTTTGATACATAAGTTATTTTACTAATAAGAGAATAAAATTCTTATATTTAAATTCTCTCCTACAAAATATTCCACCAAAAAAATCTATGTCAGTCTCAATATAAATAGTTTTATATCTCTTTTATCCCTTCCATGAGATCCCATGTCACTTTATAAAACATTTTATTTCTCTTTATGACATTCAAAAGTTAGTATATCTTTTTCTACTATACATTTTTGTTATCATCAATAATTTGTATCCATTTGTCAACATATTAATGGTAAGGTACCAATTACACACCATGTAAGCTTAGTATATGGATTGGTTTTTACATATATATTCATAAAAAGTTTGTGTTGATGAATCTATAAACAATGGAACAATTTAGGAATAGTGTTTATATATAGTAACATAATCCAATAGGTTCTAGAATATCAAGGGGTCTACTATGCCATGGGGTCAACATCTTTTTTCTAATTTCATGGCTCATTTTTGTTGTAATATTTTAAGGAATAAATGATCCTATGAATTAAATTATAATTACTTCAATTCACTATCAAAATAACCCTTTTTTGGATTTGATTATACATGATATTTATCTTGATCGCTTGTATATTATCTATAGTGTCTTTCACAATGTATAGTACTGAACATTTTCCTTCTCTAACTCCATCCCATCAAGTTGGATTTCAATAACCTCTCCCATATACTTATTCATAAATATGAATTTTAAAACTTATGTGAATATAATTTTTATTGGTGAATTAGACATGTAGAAGATTTTTGTCCCAAATATCTTAAAAAAATTGATCATTCCCTTTATAAGTCATACGTTGTTTGAATAGTCTTCTCATTCTTTCCATATGTTTGAGGTTGATAGGATATATTTTAGTTTAAATAATTATTCATGGAATTTTAAATTCAACACTAGAATATAGATGTAAATAATTTATGATAGTCTAAAATAAATTACATTAGTTCCCCATGAATTTTAAATACATATAGAATATATGTATAAGAAAGTTAATCAAGTGATAAATCCTATCATATAATAATAAAATGAGAAAATCATTATAAAATTAAAATAATTTCACATACAGAATTTTTTCTCTCTGATTTCTTATGATGGTATGTATTAAATTTCATAGTGATACTATACTATTTTTATATAAGTATGTGTATTTCATTCAACACTCCATTGAGAAGTTTCCACTAAATGTTCACTTACTAACATACCGTATAAATTTAATTATAAATAACGATATCCCTTTACATATTATGGAACCAACAATGATCTCATATATCCCTATACATTTTTGTCCTTCAATTATTTATAAATAATATCATGATATAAGATTTATCCATTAGAAATTTCTTTCAATTTGTTATATATTGGATATAAAAACTTATAGAAAACATAATTAGTCCCTCATGATTAATATTAAACTAAAGAAATATCATATTTTCCAAAGATTATTTCTTATTTATTTCCTTAGGATTTTTTATATGTGCATTCTTGAACTTATCCAGTAATAAGGGTTGGTAAATAATTTTTTAGGATTAATAATGTTTCTTCCCTTATGAATTCCATATCATTCATTACTAAGTCTGTGGATAATTGATCTCATTCAATCCAAATATTTAGAAGAACTCTATTGTATTTCATACTCAATAGATCAGTGAAATTTTTTTCTTTTAAAAGATGAAAATAAATAGAAAAAATCATATTCCTTAATATGATCTTACAATCTCATCGGTCTCATACATAGTTTCTTTAGTGGGAATGTATACATCATAATATTGTGTTTGGTGTATATATCATACCTTTTACAATAAATATAGTGTCTCTATATATGTAATTTAAAGACAACTAAATCATAAAAAAATCATGTTAATGATATATTTATTCGTGATTCTTAATATGTCCAGATTCATAGGTAGTCACATTATAATTCAGTATGAGTACCCATATAATACATTTCAAGCCTGTGTCACTATAAATTTAAGAAAAACTTCCCCAATAATGGGTTAAGATATGATATGTTCTCTAAGAAACCAAATATTCACCTCTTTGAAACTATTTCTACACTCTTCTATCCAGATAAATATCATACCATTTCCATTTAACATTTACAAAATAAGGTAATAGAAAGAGAATGGTTTTATAAAGATTTTAGTTCTTCATTATTTAAAGGTAATTGGAATCATTATCAGTCAAAAAATTAAAGGTTTGAAGATCATTATCAAAGTGATAATGGGAGACATAAAATAGAAAAAGAATACATATCATATATTTTGAAATAAGAAGGGGGTCTAGGGACCCTCCTAGCTCTATCTTGAGTTAACTGGTTATCGCTATTAGCATTAAGAGGTCCTGAATTGGATTATGAATTGGAACTAGTCTCATTTTAGATTTAATTTTGAGGGACTAGTGGAGGAGACTTAGTAACATCCTATATCCATGTTGATGAAAGAGGATAAAAATTCTCATCATGGGATTTATTGTCACTACCATGTGTGAAAAATTTGGATTTAGGAGGATATGATTCATGAAATAAATCATATTTACTACTCATATAACATTATTAAATTTTTTTGTCATAATAGATATTATATCTCGTGAAACTATCATGGAATCCCATGAAATCACACTTAAGGGATCTCAGTTCAACCATTTTAGTTTTAATGTGGGTGTATGAAGTACACCCAATGATTCATAGGTGGTTATATAAAGGCATTTTACCATTCTGTGGTTCATCTGGGGGATTAAAATGGTTAACAATAGATGGGAATCAATTAGTTAGATACATTTTTATAGCAGAATCTTCCTCCCAAATGGATTTATGTAGGACTATGCATCTAATAATACTTCAGACTCACTCAATAATAGTTCCATTCATATTATCAAAAATTAAATTCTGTTGGGGGGGGATTCTTAACTGTCCAGTGTAATTTCATACACATGGATTGATAGAACGAGGAGAAGATAATCTATTCGTAGTCTTGGAGAGGCTAGGAATTTGGTTACACTCAATCATTTATCGGCTCATTATTCCTAGAGGATCTGCACTATGGAAGATTTCTCACCTTACTCAAAGACTTTAGGATATTTGGGGATTTGCCTCCTTGAAATGAATCTCATTAGGGAATGGATTCTTTCACATTATCTTCCCCTCTGATGAATTAAAAATTTGGGCATTAGTCTATTGTTCTATATCTTTCAAACTAGGAGTACTGCATATATGGTAATGGGACCAATAGTTCAATCCTTTGGAAATTGGTAACACTTTAGTTGAAACATGGACTAAATTATTTTCATGAAACTGGAGTTTATGGAATCTTAGGATATTGTATTACATTGACTTATCAATAGGGTTTTTTATTAAAATGGATAAGGATAATAAAGTTTCTTGATATGGCCATTATTCTATATTCCTTGTAGAAGTAGATTTATGTACCCCTTCGATTGATATGGTTTATCTTTCAACAGATGAGGAGGAATTGGAACCAATAATTGAATTTAAAAATCTTCCCTGATTCTGACCAGATTTCAAGGTAATTGGTATTGATGCTTCCAACTGTAGAATAACCATCACATGTGATTTTTACTAATTGTGAGGTCATTATAGCAGTTAATTCTTTAAAATGAATTAGATCATGAAATCTGATACCCTTGGAAGTGTTCCCTTGAACTCCCAAACTCAGGAGAAACTTGTTGTGCCTGAAAAATAACATTGGAAAAGGAAATCCAACAATGGTTGTTACAACACCTCCTGAACCTGAGTAGGGATACAAGAAATCTTTGGTTGATATTGTTGAGATCGTTCCAACTGATTTTCTCTCACTACATGGTTCACTCAAACACAAAAGGTCAAGTGACATTGAGGGTATTTCATCTAAAACGGTGGTATCCTATTTTTGTCTAGGTGTTTTTGAAGTTGTTTCCCCCTCCTTTATTGAAGTCCATTCTTGCACGAAATCTAATGTTATCCTGAGAGGAAAGAAAGTTCTTGCTCCCTCCAAATATGCAGAAAGAGGATCTATATGAGTTCTTATGGCTCCATTATCTCCTATGATTTCTAATAAAACTTCTCTTAACAATGAGTTTAGACATGTGCAGGTGGAGACTATTTTCTCTCTTGCATGACATCCTTCTTTTAAACCCACACTGAGTGTGTCAGGTGAATAAAGAGACAGCACACCCTTAGTGTTGGGATCTTTCAAAGAATAGGAAAAACTAGTTATAAATTCCCATGAGGGAATGGGTTTCAATGGAACCTCAAAGTGTCCAACATTAGTGCCCAAGAGAGAAAAAACCTCCTCAATACAACAACCTAATAAGCCATAGTCATAATAGACTACTCCAATGGTGACATCTCAAAACCCTATTATTGAAGATGGTGATTTGGATGAAACTTGGTATAATTCTACCTATTAGAAGTGTGTAAGACATGTTTCAATTCATGGAAGAGGGCGTGGAAGGGATAAACCAATGGAAAGGAATGAAGAGGCCTTTTTAGATGTCTCGGACTTGGAAGAAACATACATTGAAAATCAAATTAAGCAATCACGTGATTTGAAGTCTCTTTACTCCAGAGGTTGTGGATGTAATCATGAGCATGGAATGTATTGGGGATCCATGAGGGACAAATAAAGAAGGATCATTGATAAAATTAGTATAAATCTTGGGACCTCATGATGGAGGTATTGATCTACTTTTTGAACTTTTGCTTCAATATTTGTTTCTCTATGCACACTTTCTATGATTAAATAAAAGGTTTTTTCCCCACACCTTTAAAAAAAGTTCATCTTGTCACATGGATCTTATATTGGTAGGTTTTTGGAACATTAAAAGAACATGGATGAGTGTACACAAATTTAATTTTTCTATTAACAATGGTCAATCTGACATCCTTCACGATGATAAAACACTAAATCATCATAATAGAATGAAGAATGAAAGAAAATAAGGGAGTACTGGAACCATAGATAGGATCATCATATGTTGGTTATAATTAATTTAATTAAAATTAAGAATTACCTTGACGGGATTATCTCTTCATTAATGTTTCTGATCACGATCCAATGTGATCTGTCATTCTGTCGTAGAAGCCATATGTAGGATTACTCTAGTGATGATCCACATGTGCTCCACATATCTCTGGACATCACCAAATGTATATTCAGGTTCTAGCATGAAATATCTATTTCTTTCGATATACTCCTTGGATCGCTTTAAGAGTTACTTCCCAAGTGCTCACCATGATCTAGTGGAGGAGGATCTCTCTCGAAACGTGAGAGAGTCCATGGAGGAAAATATTTCTCTCTTGGATTCAGAGCTTTCTCTAGATACATTGTAAAAAAACATAAATAATGGCTCTATAAATGAGAATAATGTAATTGGTATTTTATTACATAGAACAATAAAATTAATTATTTACCTAGAAGCATTTATTCATTTCATTTAATTCTGTGTAAGACCCCATGTCTAATAATAACAGTTGACTATTATTATAACATGACGCATTCCCAATAAATTACACCTAATATTATTTAATTAATTAAATATTATTATTTCTCACAAATCCCTTGAAAAACTACAAGGTGTATATATTAATACATGTTGTGTACCTTTGTTTTTCCATTTTCATTATTTTTTCCACCACATTTATTAGGGCTTGAATAATGACTATTTATTTCTTAAATTAATATCAATGAATTAATTACTAATAAATATATATTATTTTTCCCACAATATATTATCTCAAGTAACCTCTTTAGAAATAAATGTGATTAGGCATCATTGAATAATTGTTAATCCAAAATTGGGATAATCTTTATTCAACTTGATAAATGAATATTTAAAATAGATACTTGGACACACTTAGTGTGTGACCCTTTATGCCTCTTTCTCAGTGGCATTTTGTGGAGCCTGCCTAAAGTCCAAGGTTAGCATCTAGAAACATGCCAAGGCACCCATAAATAAAGAAGTTAACACTGCAATAACTTGTCACCTCCAGCTATTTCATACCATATAATGTAATCTCTTTATCTCAATATCTCAAATCAAGTGGGTTGCATGCTAGTGCCATCAACCCATGTGATCGATTATTCATTATTCGAATATTTGGTAAAGGAAATTATTATTCCTCACCATATCCATGGATTTATTTAGGATATATAAATTCCTTCTATAGGCCTATGATATCTACTTCATTTGTGGAACATAAGGGACAAATACTTTCTCGCATTATCTATTAATATAGTATTACTTGTGATGCACCTGACATATCCTACCTCATGATGCACAGTATGTCTTCACAGTTTTCAGGAATACATCTAAGTGCCTGAGTTTTAATACCCATTAATAAAAATCATAAAGTATAAGGACCAATAAACAAATACGCATATAGGAGTATCAAATGTCACTATAAATTATGGATTTCCTACTAGCGGGTCTGGTTATCATAATATCCTCCAAAATATTACCAAGGGCGTGCACCATGAGAAGGTGCCACAAAGATTTATGAGTCCTCCCAACTAATGGTTGGTATTATTTTGGGTCCCTAAAATAAAATCTTCTATCCATAGAACATATATTCAAGAATAATGTCATGGAATATTCAAGTTCTCATCATACTAGGGATCTTCTATGACCATTTGGTGAAACAATTGTCCTTAGGACATTATCACATTAATTGTCTCACAGAAGAACAATCAAGATGTGATTAGGTATTTATTAATGAATAAAGTAAAAATTAGTTGGTTCTAGGCCACAAGCTCTAATAGTTTCCCACTTTGACATGAGCCAACGCTAACAACCTTTAACCCGCTAGATCTCACATGATATTCATGATTTTTCTGAGATTGGCCCCTAGTCATGGGGTCTTCCACGTTCTCTTCTGTGGACACTATGATCAATACAACTTCACCCCTTTCATATAAATCCCTCAATATTCAATACTTCTGGAGAATTTTATTTTTCGTTGATGTGACCTTTGTTCTTTTTCAAGAGCCAGCACTGCAGTATTATCATAATACAATGTGATGTGATCTTTACTGCTAGGCACCACATCAAGCTCCTGGGAAATGTTCTAAATCTATATGGATTCTTTGGCTATATCATAAGCCTCTATATATTAAAAATACACTGTAGAATCTGTGTCAACTGGCTACTTTGAACTCTCCTAGCTCACAACTCCTCTGTTGAGATACAAAAAAATTATGATTGCAATGTTAGATCATTCTTATATGTCTAGAAACCAGTATCAGCATACAATTTGATGATAAGCTCCTTTTCTCCTCCATACACTAGGAACATATACTTAGTTCTTCTCAGATACTTAAGGTTGGTCTTAACAACGGTCCAATATTGTTCCCCAGGATCTTGATGATATCTTCCTACCATGATCAGTGCATAAGAAACATCATATCTGGTACATAACATGGCATAAATGATGGATCCTATAGTCGAAGCGTATGGTATATTACTCATCCCATATATCTCTAGTTGTGTCTGAGGATACATTTTCAAAGAAAGTTGTTTTCCATGTGACACTGAAACCAATCCCCTATTGGATTGTTCTACACTAAATATCTTTAGTATCTGGTCATTGTATGTACCCTGACATAGTCCAATCGGCATCTTGGATCTATCACAAATGATCTTTACCCCTAGAATGTAGTATTCTTCACCTAAGTCATTCATGGATAAACACTTTTTCAACCAGTCTTTAATGGACTGTAAAACTATTACATCATTTCTAATAAGTAATATGTCATCAACATATACTACTAGGATAACATTTTCATTACCATTAAACCATTATAAACACATGGCTCACATACATTCTTAACGAAACAAAATTTCCTTATGTATTCAACAATTGAATGTTTCAGGACCTAGATGATTGATTTTATCCATAAATGGATTTCTAAAACATGAAAACCCATTTAGATTCACCTGGTGTCACAAACCCATTTGGTTGTTTCATATATATATCTTCCTAAAGTTTCCCATTAAGGTATTCTATTTTGACATCCATTTTCTAAATCTCGTAGTCATGGTAAGCTTCTTTGGAAAGTATGATTCATATGGATCTAAACATGGAATGGGAGAGAGGTTTTATCATATTAAATTATTTAAAGTTTTCTAAATCATTTGGACACTATCCCTTCTTTATAGGTTCTTACTTATCCTTCCATGTCCACATTTCTCTTGCATACCCATATGCATCCAACAAGATTTACATCAACTAGCTCATCAACCAAAACCCAAACATTGTTCTGATACATGGAATCCATCTCAAAATTCATAAATTCTAGCCACCTTGTAGTTTCCGAGCTCTCAACTGCATCCTTGTAGGAGAGAGGTTCATTATTGTATAACAATAATGATTCCCCATCCTCAGGGACTAGGAAACCAAATATCTCTGGTTCCCTTACCACTCCTGAGCTCTTATGCAGTACTTGTATTTCTGGAACTATTTCTATGGGGACTTCTGGAACTTGTTCCTATACCCACTCTTGTGTATCTTGAGCATCAACTTTGTCGAAATCAGTATTTCATCATCTACCCATTTGGAGGATGTGATCCCTCTCAAGAAGCATGGATTGTATGGTGATAGTCACTTTCTTGTCTGGAGGGTTATATAGGTAATATCATTTCATCTCCTTGTGATATCCTATAATAATACACCTCATGCCTCGGGGTTCTAGTGTGATTCCTAAGAAGGCCTTAACAAATGCCTTGCATCCCCATACATGTGTGTGTGAAAAAATGGGTTTCATTCCATTCTATTACTCAAAGGGAATTTCATTTTCCACCTTATTTGGTACTTGGTTTAATGTGTATGTTGTAGTTTTTAATGAATATCCCCAAAAGGATATTGGATTATATGCATTAATCATCATCATCCTCACCATGTTCAACAAGGTGTAGTTACTCCTTTTACTAACACCATTCCACTGTGGTGTATAAGGAGGAGTGAGTTGAGATAGAATCTCAGACTCCCGTAAAAGGCCAATGATCTCTTGGTTCATATATTCTACATCTTGATCTGATCAATGATTTTTTATCTTTTTACCAAGATGATTCTCTACTTCATTCTTCAATTCCTAAAATTTCTCAAATTACTCTTAATTATATCTCATTAAGTAGATATAGACATACACACTCAAATCATATGTCAAAGTAATGAAGTAGAAATATTCACCACTAGATTATATTGGAAATGGTCTACACTCATCTGTGTGTACCAATCCAAGAAGATTCGTGTCCCTTTCACCCTATCAACTAAAATTTGGCTTGGTCATTTTAACTTGTAAACAAGAATGTCATCTATCAGTGGTTTTACCTCGGTAGAGTCTAAATAACCATCTTGGGAAAGCTTTGTCAAGCGCTTCTCGTTTACATGACCATGATGGTGATGCCACAACGGTGTGTTCTATGAGTCATGTGAGTTTGTTTTGAAATTGATTCCCATCACTTGGTTTTCATAATTTAATACATACAAACCACTATTTAAATGCACCATACCATAACATACATTGTTCTTATAAAAGAAAAAATCCTTATTTCCAAACACAAAAAAAAATCCATCCATATCCAAACATGATATATAAATTATATTCTTGGTAACACTAGGCACATAATAACAATTATTTAAATCCAAAATCATCCAAGTTGATAGTGAGATATGTTAATCGCCAATGGCCAATGTAGCCAGCCTCATGTCATTGGAAACTCGACGATAAACCTAAACTCTGGTAATATTTATAAAACTACTTGGTTCTTGTATTTTAATATAGATGTGAGACCCACAAGTTGTATCTAATACCCAATGTGTATAAATGAAAAGATTACACTCGATAATAAAAGCACCTTTAGCATCCCCACACTTCTGGGTGCAGTTCCTCTTCCAGTGGCCTATCTACCCACATGAAAAACTTACTTCCTCACATTCCTTTCCCTACCATTGGATATTCCTCTTCCTGGAGGTATGGTTCTCAGGGATTCAGATCATTTATAAATCCTTGGCCCATTTTCCTAGACCTTCCTTTTCTTATTCACCATAAGGACTATGAGATTGTCATGCCCCATATCATTAACTACCTAGAAAACTATGAACAAAAGTTTTTATAGACTCTTCTCATTGTTTCTAAAGTTTTAGTTGACGATAATTCTAGATAATGTCTTGGGAACCGATGATAGGATGAGATATTTTTGAAACACATTCAGGAACATAATCACTAAGATGTATCGGTGGTCAATGTATCCAATAATCTTGACTACATGAGACCCAACTAGTGTAGAATCTCCAATATTAGTTGTAAAAAAATTGATGGAGATCTCATAAATCTCTTGTCTCCCCTTATCTTGGTATAGATCCTTAATGTGAGACATCATTCTATATGCGTCCATGTTTCCATGTTTCTTCAAGAGCTCATCAGACTTGGCTGATAGCATGAAACAATGGAAATCTGTGGCATCATCCATATATTTCATATAGAGAGATAGTTCCTCATCACTAGACTCCTTTATAGGAACAACTAGAATAGGCTCCTCCAGCACATATAATTTCCTCTTGTGGCGAATGATGACTCGTAAACACCTCTACTACTTTTGGACATCAGTGCCGGTTAGAAGGTTTTCTTTCTCAATTATGGTTTACAATGATATGTTTGAAGTCATTTTTCTTGTCATTTCTAAAAATTAAGATGAAAAAAAAGATTTATTACATTATCATGATAAAACCAAGACAAATAAATAAATTAATACTTATTAGCCTCCCAATATTTTATTGAAATCTGATAGCCCTCACCATTGACTTTGGAATATTCTAGTTCCGGAATATTCTAGTTGAAAGGATCCATATTTCCATTAATATTAACCAAAATAGGGTTGTTTAATAAACTTTAACTGTGTTATGTAGGAATTACAAATGCCAACGAGATTTACATGCATCTCCTTAATCCATTGAGTGGACTCCCCAATCCTAAAATCCTTTTATTTTGGATTTACTCAACCTTTGCCTCTTGGTCACACCAATTCTTACTATGGAATTCTACCCTTTATGTGGACTAATTCAATTAATACCAAATCCTTTAATTATAATTACCCAATAATTGAAATCAAAACCACAAGGTTTGGTCAATCACTTTTAACTATTGTTCGATGCAAACCAAGATTATGGAAGGCTATACTGACTTAATATTTCTTTAAAGGATTTTATCCTTATATGTCAATTTCCATTTTATTATCTTTCTTACATTTTTGTACAAATTATGTGGGAAATACTTAAATGATTAACCATGGATAATATAACATTTACACATAAGTTGGTCTTATTTTAGTTCAATCTTTCATTCTTGTTTAATTCATTAATTGTGTGACTGCGACAACACTCCCCCAATAAATAAATGATGTAGTTGATTGAAATAAAATAAATGGAATGATCACGAGATTTTTTTATTAGTTATTTTATCTAAATGTTGTTAAACTAACCCAAGACCTATCAGATAAAACACCATGACCCTTTTCGGATTGTGTTTACATCTTTCCACCTGTCCACCTTTGTATCTCCTTGGATTGGTTTCACCTTGGATCCTAACATGAGCTTCCTCCACTATCTTGGGAGGTGCATCCATTACATATGCTTATATATAGCTCATAGGTGATGGGTAAAAAAGGGTTTTACATTAATGAAATCTTGGGAATACAGGACCACTTATTAATGAGGATAATTCTCACGGGCCAACAAATTTAATTTAAATAAATTAAGTAAAAGAAACCATCTACATACGAAGGTCTTGGTGTATCTCATGATCATCCATACATGCAATGGTATTTACACATTAATAGAACTAGTATTAAATTCTTTAATCATTCTTTATTAAGTTAAATCACTCTTGAATCAATTAATTATCATTAATTAATCAATCCTTTTATCTTAAACCCTTTTCGTAATTTCCTCGAGATTATCATCAATCATAATTTCAAACAAATAAATTCATTTAAAATTATCTGTGTACATAACATGTACCTTAGAGGAAACCCGGTGAATTCACAATCCAAACTACCCATTGAGAAGAAATGAACATTACATAGAAGTTAAATTACACACACACATATATATATATATATTACACTTATCATGTGTTGTGCCTCAGCTTTATGCCCACACCATGGTACAAATCTCAAGGGTTTGTATAATATAATAATAAATTTTAATAAATCTACATAATTTGGATGAGAAAACGGTGTGTAGTTCCAACTACATGGTGTGTACTATAATTCACCATCCATCAAAAGTACACGCTAGGGGTTATGACATGTAAATGTACTTCAAAAATCATCGGAGTTCATGGTGTGTCTAGTGGGCCACATGTCGTGTAGTATTCGTGTTACATGGTCTCTAACTGGGAAAGTAATGTACGAGGTACACGGTCCAAACATATCCCAAAGGGACTACACACCATGTCAAGTGGGCCACATGGTGCATAATCTAGAAACCAAGTGCCACCTATTATTAGTCAACACACGAATTCATGAAGACATAGATAAACACCAATGACATGACTTTGTTTAGAAGAGCAGTCTGATGCATTTAACCTTGGCTACATGGTGTGTACTACTGAATACATGTCTTCTATTCTTGTATTATATGGCCAGGATGCTTTGGAACCTTTATTTGAGATGCTCTATTTTATTTTAATCAAAATTAAATGAAAATATAGTTTCTATAAGGTGAAAGAAAAATAGAAGAGGAGTAACAGATATCAAGATTCAAATTTCAAGAATGACTAAATTGAATGGAAACAACTAAATTATTAAATGTGTAAATAATCAAAAAATAAATAAATAATTATAATCAACAATATGACCCATGTGATACCACTTTTTGGTTGATTGCACAGCAGAAGTGCATAGATCGGTATACCCACCTTTAATGTTGTCATTAACAATAATAAATCTGAGATCTGACATGATGATAAAACGCTATAACATAGGAATAGAAAAATGAACGAAAGAAAATAAGGGATTCCTGGATCCATAGGGAGGATCATCATATGTTGGTTATAATTAATTTAATTAAAAGACCTGAACTACCTTGATAGAATTCTCTCTTTTTTGATGTTTTTAGTCATGATATAATGTGATTCGTCAATGCGTCATAGAAGCCATGTGTAGGATTCCACTAACAGGGATCTACACATGCTCCATGTATCTCTAAATGTTGTCAAAGGGATCTCCAGGTGCCATCACGGAAGTCCCTTTTCTTGCAATATCCTCCTTCGATCACCATGAGATCCACTTATAGAGCACTCTCTTTGATCCGTTGGAGGAGGATCTCTCTTGTAACTTGAATACCTTCTTGGAGGAAAATAATTCTCTCTTAGCATGAAAGCGTTCTCTATATCCATCGTGCACAACCAAAAAGAATGGCTTTGTAAATGAGAGTAATGTAATTGGTATTTTATTACTTAGAATAATGAAATTAATTAATTACTTAAAAGCATTTATTAATTTAATTTAATTCTTAGTAAAACCATGTGTCTAATAACAACAGTTGACTATTATTATCACTTGGAATGAACCCTAAAAATTTCACCAAATATTATTTAATTAAATAAATAATATTATTTCTCAAAAAATACCCAGAAAAACTAAATGACATGAATATTAATACACAATGTGTACTTTTTTTCATTTTCTTTATTTTCTCCACCACATTTATTAGACAATGAATAAAGACTATTTATTTCATAAATAAATATCACTTCATTACTCACTAATAAATATATATTATTTCTCCCATAATATATTCTCTTGAATAACTAGTGTCGAAATAAATGTGATCAGGCAACCTTGAATACACAATCGGGAATAATCTTTATTCAACTTGTTAAATTAATATTTAACTAAGATACATGGACACACTTACTGTGTGACCCTCTCGGCCTCTTTCTCAATGTCATTAGGAGGAGCCTGTCTAAAGTCCAAGGATAGTGTCTAGAAACATGCCAAGGCACCCATACTGAAAGATGTTAATGCCTCAATGACATGTCACATCCTACGAACACTTACTATGTAATGTAATCCCTTTGTCTTGATATCTCAAATCAAGAGGGTTGCATGTTGGTTCCATCAACCTAGGTTGTAACACCTGAGAATTTTATGAGAAATATTTTGTTTTTATGTTATCTAAATCATCAAAGAAATCTTTCACTACACACAACACTATCTTGTCTTGCTTTACACGCAACCACGAACATCCTCGATAGCTTGCGTCGTACGCAATACCGAGTTTCACTAAACAACGATATGCTATTAAAATATTATTAAAACTAGCCGTTATGAATAGTAATAACCACTTTTTGAAATTTTATAAATTTTATTTTTCAAAATGGACTTCATTTTTGGATTTGGAATATCAAAATTATCCTAGGGTGAAATTTTGGTACTTTTCGGATAACTTTCATATTCTGATGAATAGTGAAAATTATTAAATTTAATTAAAAACAACTTTTTTAATCAAAATTATTAATAGTGATAAATTATTAATTTGAGTTGTTTTAAAGTATATTTAGAATATATTTTAACAATTTAATACAATATTGTTCATTGGATGTAATTTCACATTTATACCAGACATAAACAAGTGTCAATCTTTTGATAGTTATTATCTCTTAAAAACATGTTATTTGTCTTGACGACAGGAATTAATTTTTAAATTAGATAATTTAATTGATATGTTTTGAATTTGGTAAAATAAACATAAATTTTTAATTCATAATTTCAAATATAGCTTAAGCCTAATTTTTGGTATTTTTCTGGAAACATTCATTTTTTGATAAATAGTGAATCCACTAGGTGGTAGTTAAAAAACTGATTTTTTTTCATAAAACATAATTTTACCGCTTATGTGAGTAGAATTTTGAAAATCCGAGAGACACGGTTAATATCAAGGACTAAAATGTGGTTCAATGAGATGAAAATAATTTTTGGTGAATAGTAAACTTTTACTTTTTTTTACCACGGTTAAAAGTAATTAGGGTAATTAAGGGTAAAAGTTTTATTAATTTTACCCTAACACATGTCCTATTTCTATTGGATAAGTGTAATTCTACCAAAAACAACCTTATTAATAAAATATGTCCATTTAGGCCCACTTGGATTAGATTAGGACATTTATTATTAATTTATTTATAGAAGGGTTAAAATAGTTAAAATCAATGTTTAATAAGTAAATCATTTTTAATATGGGGTAATACAAAAGATAAGTTCAAAAATAAATATTCATTAGAAAGATAAAAAGAATTACTACTTAATGTTATTTTATTTGTAATTTTTAGACTTAATATAATTTAATTTATTTATGATACAATGATGATCCAGTAATTATCTTATTACTGAAATATTGACATAATTGATGCTATAAATACCCAAATAAATATAATTTGAGACTTTTTCTGAATTAAAATAATTTTATATGTTAATATTACATGTTAATATTGATTTAATTAAATTTTTTAGAACTAATAATTCTGTTATGATTTTCTCAAAAATCAATTAACAAATAGTGTCAAAATTGACATAAAATAGTTTTTAAAACAAATATTATATTATTAACTATTATTTTATTCCTAAAAATCTACGGTTCGGCCAAATGACTTATATAAGGTTCTATATATTAATAATAAACAACTTGGGGTTCTTTTGGCTTGTTATAGTATGTTTATTAGCCTTATAGTGTAAGAAAACAAGAAGACACGGTAAAAGTTACATTATCTAACTTAAAGTTAAATCTAAATGATAAGTGTAAAATTGATACCTAAACTTGTATAAATTCTATTGGATGAGAGTATTTTGACCCATAACCACCTTATCTTCGAAATATATCAATTTGGATCTATTAAAAACCGAATTTGACCCTATAATAAAATTATATTTTTAGTTATTCCAATGGTGCCCCTCTCTTCCCTTATAAAAAGGCATCTCCTCCCTCTCTTCCTCACACCACATTGAACCTTCAAGATCGGCCAACCCCTGAAAATTTCTTCTCTCCACTTCCCTAGAGACATCCTAGAGGTCCTGGTATTCTTCAAAGACCAATTTTAGTGCCCTAAAGGGAGGTCTCACAGAAGCGCTTCAAAGAAGAGGTAATGTCTGTTACCGATTCTTTCATCTTAATTTCTTCTTCCACGTCTTCTTCTATAGTTGTTTCATTATGGAGTAAAAACATCAGTATCACAAATATTCTGATATGTTATTATAAGTATGAAACAACCCTATTTAACCATCTATCCATCTTACGGAAAACGAAATCACCATGCGTGCGTACGTACGGAATATCATCTCCACGCCGTGGTGTAATCTATTTTCCACCACCACCTTACTTGGATGGGTATAATGGTGTAAATAATTACTATATATGATTATTTTAAAGTTATATTGATTCTGAAATAGTATATATACACTCCAATACAATTACACAATCATGGGAACGATATCATTGCTCGTGCGTACGTACGGAATACCGTCTCCACGATGTGATGCGACTCATTCTACATGATCTTCATTGCATAATGATTATATAAAATAATTTAATGAATTAATATGATATATATTACACTAATACCATTCTGTAAATGATGTATCTATTACCTAAAACGAAAAATAATAATTTATTTGACAAAGCACGCATAAGAAAAAAAAAGTAATAAACACCTGAATGACAAGTAGAAATAAAATATTACTAATAATAAGCTAATAATATGACCATATATGATATCATAAAAATAATAATGATTTTTGAATAAGTAAATAACATTATTGAATTAATTATACAGGAGGTTCAGACAGATATGAAGCAAATTTGACCTAAGGTAAGGAAAATATCAAAATCTCATTTTTATCTGAGATTGTTTATACATTGTTATTTACTAGGGTGTATTGTATCATACACATCCATGTTTCCTCAATATATAATAATATTTATATCCTCCTACAATTTTTTAAATACAATTTTACCCTTCAGTGAGTTTTTAGCAAATGATATGAAAGGAATCTTTTGTCGTTTTTCGTACGAGGTACTTTTTTACTTTTCCGACAAAAGTACGAGAAGAATGATTTCTTTTAACTTATAAGGCATGAATGGATTTTTAAAACATTATTTCCAAGAAAAATCCCTTACAATTTTTCAAGTTTATTTTTAGTCAACTTCTTTTAGTTTAGAATTGTATGACATGTTAAGAAATGAAAATGTTTTTGAAGTAGAAACGATATTTTCCTCAAGAATGGAGTTCAAGTGTTTTATCAAAATTATTTTCCATCTAAGATAATTTAGGGTTCTGTTTCTATCTCTATTATTACATTGATTTGATTATGTTGTGATGGAATTATTTTTATGAATTCCTTTATCTTGTATGAATTGTTTTATGATGTCATGTTGTTTAAGAATTCCATTTTTATTACATGGGTTATGCAATGATGTATGATTTATGATTTTGTGGCACACATAAGAATGGTATCATTATGAGATGGGTGGGACATATATCTCCCTCCAATGAATTGGGTAATGATTTTATATCTCATGAGAAAGACATGGCTGGAACGACAGGTTAAACTGGTTCAGTGAAACAGGACTGAAACGAGGAATGAACTCGGTTCAGAAATGGACTTTGTCCACTAATATAGTCTTGGAAATGAGTCTTGAATAATAAGAAATGATTCTCTATGATTATGTGTGTAATCCACAAAGCTTCATGTTTTAAGTTATGATTATTGTGATTACGTTTCACTGCCATGATTTATCCCATGTTATGAAATTAAGATTTTTTTGCAGGTTAATATTTCAAAATTGTTATGTTCTTCTGAATATGATGTGATTGATTTTTGTTTTTTACCCTTACTGAGAATTTGAGCTCACCCTTTTGTATGTTTTCTTTCCCCCAGGTCAGGAAGAAGGTTATTAAGTAGGATATGCCAAAAGGGACTCTAGATATGTTGAAATAAATGGGATACAATGTAGATGCTTTATGAACCAGTTGTTTATGTTTCCCAGTTTCTAAAGACACTATACCTATATGGTCCTTTCGTGGTTTTGTTATATGTTGTAATAAGTATGCTACAATTCTGATTTAATAACAATGTATGTAAAGTATGGGTCGTTATAGATGGTATCAGAGGAAAGGTATAGTCAACCTTTGGAAACTAGTATGTGAAAGCCATAGTAAGAACCCTAAGGATAATTCTAAGCATAGAACAAAATCATAGTGTTTTAGAAATGACCATGAATAACCTAGGATAATCCTTAAGTGTGAAATTTTATTCATGATTATGTGTTTTTCCTATTATAATTCGTGTTTCTCACACTATTATTCTTGGTTTTAGTCAATGGCTGGAACTCGAAGGAACCGTGTTAATGCGGAATGCGATGGCCAGTGCAATGATTGTCCCCCTGAGGAACCAAACGTTATGGGAGCTGGAATGAAAAATCTTGTAGCCATGGTCACACAACTTTCTCAAGCTATGAATCATACAGGACATCCAAAAGAGAAAAGTAAAGAGAAACACTCTGTTGAATCCTTCATGAGGCAGCGTCCACCTTCATTCAATGGGTCTACTGATCCATTCGTTGCTAAACAATGGACCAGTACAACTGAAAAGATATTTTCAGTTCTTCAATGTTCTGAACATGAAAAAAGTCATCGTAGCAGTGTATCGTTTGGAAGGAGATGCTGATCAATGGTGGAATCTTGTTAAGAATACGAGGAAAAGAGATGAAATTGAGTCCATGGAATGGGACGTGTTCAAGAACTTATTTTTCAATAAGTAATTCCCTCATATTCTCCGAACAAGGATGGAGAAAGAGTTTCTTGAAGTGAAGCAAAAGGATGATGAATCTGTTGGTACCTATGAAGCAAATTTTATAAGACATGCAAGGTACGCTTCTGGTATTATTATCCAACCTGAGAGTAAGATCGATCGATTCTTTAGTGGCTTAAAACCAAGTCTTCGAAGGGCCTTAGCCATAAGGGACGTCAGTAGTTATGAGGAAATCGTTCGATGTGATCTCAAAGTTGAGATGGAGATTAGAGTAACCCATTAATCAGATGGGTTTGATAAGAAGAGGAAAATGGAATTCAAAGAAAAATCTAATGAGAACACTGAAAAGAAGATGATATTTCCCTTATGCTCAAAGTGTGGAACGAAACATGGAGGGAGTTGTATTAAAGGGACAAGTAAATGTTTCAAATGTGGAAAGTAAGGTCATCGGGCATTTGAAGGCCGCAATGATGGGAAGAAGATGTCTAATGATGCAAACAAAGGAAGGGACACACAGAATGAACCTACTACACTTCAATGTTTCAAGTGCAAGGAGATGGGGCATTATGCCAATAAATGCCCTAATCCAAGGGTTTTTGATGATGATCGACATCAACAAAATCTTATGGCTAAAGAAAAAGGAAAGTCACATGCAATTTCTATCAGCGAGGTGGAGTACGATAACGATGTGGTGAAAGGTACACTTATCATCTAGTCTAAAGTAGGAAATGTTTTATTTGATTTTGGATCCACCCACTCTTTTATTTCTGATGATTTTTCTAGGGGTATCACCATATTACCTCAACAAGTAGATGTTGAGTTAGTTGTGACAACACCTAATGGCACAACAGTCGCATCAAATGTTTATAATTCTTCCCTGATTGAAGTTTGTGGGAAAGTGCTTCCTGCAAATCTTGTGATCCTTCCTATTGTGGAACTTGATGTGATTTTTGGCATGGATTGCATTTCTCTATATGGAGCTCATATCAATTGCCAATGAAGGGAAGTCACATTTCATATTCCAGATCAATCTATGATCGTCTATCGATGCAAGGATGAACATAATATTCCAGTGGAAATTTCTTCCATATTATGGGGCTTGATTCCACTAAATGAGGGTTATTTATCTCAAATGGTTGGTGAGAAACATACGATTAAGAATATGCCCATTGTACGAGAGTTTGATGATGTCTTTCCGGAGGAATTGCCAGGTCTTCCACCAAATTGTGAAGTTGAGTTTTCAATAGAAAGCGTACCAGGTTCTTTTCCTATTTCAAAGACACCATATAGAATGGCCCCAATTGAGTTGCAGGAATTGAAGAAGCAACACCAAGAAAATATTGATAAGGGATTTATACGCCCTAGGGCGTCACCTTGGGGAGCACCTATTCTGTTTGTTAAGAAGAAAGATGGATCGATGAGACTCTGCATTGATTATCGAGAACTTAACAAGATCACTATCAAGAACAAATATCATCTCCCATGCATTGATGACTTATTTGAAAAACTACGTGGATCTCAATACTTTTCCAAGAATGATCTTCGTTCAGGGTATCATCAATTAACGGTCAAAAAGGAGGATATACCAAAGACGGATTTCCATACAAGGTATGGACACTATGAATTTATAGTGATTCCATTTACTCTTACTAATTCCCCTACTATCTTCATGGATCTGATGAATAGAGTCTTTAGAGACTACCTTGATCAATTTGTGGTAGTCTTTATAGATGATATTCTTATCTATTCAAAGAGCAAGTAAGAACATGAAGATCACTTGAAAATTATATTGAAGACCATGAGAAAGGAGTAGCTTTATGCCAAATTTACCAAGTGTGAATTTTGGCTTCAAAAAGTCGCATTTTTGGGTCACATAATCTCAAAAGAGGGGATATCTTTGGATCCAGCAAAAAAAGAGGTTATCGAAAGATGGTGGAGACCAACAACAGTAACTGATATTTGAAGTTTTCTTGGTGTGGCTGGATATTATGGATGTTTTGTGAAAGATTTTTCACGATTATCTAATCCACTCACCAGGTTGACTCGAAAAGGAGTTATGTTCGTGTGGACGGATGAATGTGAAGAGAATTTCAAGGACTTGAAAAGAAGGTTATCTTGTGCACCTGTACTCAAACTTCCTTGTAGTAGAGAATGGTTTGTGATCTACAGTGATGCATCCAAGAAGGGACTGGGATGTGTTCCCATGAAAAATTATATGGTGATAGCTTATGCCTCACGACAGTTGAAAATCCATGAGCAAAATTACCCAACATATGATTTAGAGTTAGCTGTGATAATATTTGCATTAATGATTTGGAGGCATTATCTTTATGGAGAAAGGTGGGACATTTATACTAATCATAAAAGTTTAAAGTATATTTTCACACAAAAGGAGCTGAATATGCACCAAAGAAGATGGTTATAGATGATTAAGGATTACAACTGCTCAATTCATTACCACCCTGGGAAAGAAAAAATGGTGGCAGATGCATTAAGTCGACAAGACCATGCCAGTTTATCCATGATGAGGATAAAAAAGATCCAATATTTATGGATTTACAAAGGATGGATCTTGGAATTATAATGGAAGTGGGGAAATCGTATCTTTCTCAAATGAATGTTCAACCATCTATACATGTGAAGATTTAAGAGGCGCATAAAGACGATGTAGAGTTACAAATGAAGGTGAGAAATATTCCTGAATTCAACCTTGATTGTGATGGGATAATAAAGTTCAGGAATCGGGTTTGTGGTCCTCCCATCCCCGAATTAAAGAAGGAGCTGATGGATGAGGCTCATAGTTCTTCATTCTCTATTCATCTTGGAAGCACGAAGATGTATAGGGACATGAAAGAGTACTTCTGGTGGGATGGCATGAAAAGAGATGTTGCTGAATATGTCTCTCGATGCTTGGTTTGTTAGCAATTTAAAGCTGAGAGACAGATGTCTAAGGGGATGTTACAACCATAACCCATACCCGAATGGAAATGGGAAAACATCACTATGGACTTTGTCACAGGACTTCCTAAAACATCTAAAGGCAATAATGCTATCTGGGTCATAGTTGATCGTCTTCCAAAGTCTACACACTTCATTGCTATTAGATAGGATTTATCTTTGGATCATCCTGCCATGATATATGTAAAGGAAGTGGTAAGATTTCATGGAGTTCCCCTTTCTATTATATCTGATTGGGATCTGAGATTTACCTCAATGTTCTGGAAAAGTCTTCAGCATACTCTGGATACAGAGTTGTGTTTTAGCACTGCTTATCATCCTCAGACAGACGGTCAGTCTGAGAGAACAATTCAAACTCTAGAAGATATGTTGAGAGCTTGCTCTATGGATTTCAAAGGCGGTTGGGATCAACACCTACCTTTGGTGGAATTTTCTTATAATAATAGATTTCACTCCAGTATTCAGATGGCTCCTTATGAAGCTCTCTATGGAAAGGAATGCAGGACTCCAACTTGCTAGGATGATGTTGGGGAAAGAAAGCTATTATGACCTGATCTTGTTGATGTGATGGCAGAAAAGGTTTGATCTATTCAATAACACATAATAGTAGCTTAGAGTCGACAGAAAAGTTATGCTGACAACCGAAGAAAAGACCTAGAGTTTGAAGTGGGTGATAAAGTGTTCTTACGAATATCTCCCTAGAAGAGGGTCATGAGATTTGGAAAGAAGGGGAAGTTGAGCCCTAGATATATCGGTCCTTTCGAAATACTGGATCGTGTTGGAAAGGTAGCTTATCGGTTGGAGCATCCACCGAATCTCTCTCAAGTTCATGATGTGTTCTATGTATCTCTCCTGAGATAGTACATACCTGATCTTTCACATGTACTCAGCTCAGAATTTGTACCGCTGGAGCAGGATATTTCTTATGAAGAACAACCGATAGAGATTCTGGATCATAGCGAAAAAGTCCGACGGAACAAGACCACTCGCTTGGTGAAAGTTGTATGGAGGAAACACCAGTTAGAAGAAGCTACATGGGAGCTTGAAAATATAATGAGGGAAAGGTATCCTCATCTGTTTGTTACAAAGTGACGAATTTCGAGGGCGAAATTCATTTTAAGGGGGGTAGAATGTAACACCAGAGACTTTTATGAGAAATATTTTGTTTTCATGTTATATAAATCATCAAATGAATATTTCACTACACACAACACTAGCTTGGCTTTCTTTACATGCAACCGCGGCCTTCCTCGATATCTTGCGTCATACGCAATATCGAGTTTCACTAAACAACAATATGATATTAAAATAATATTAAAACTAACAGTTATGAATAGTAATAACCACTTTTTGAAATTTTATAAATTTTATTTACGAAAATGGACTTCATTTTTGGATTCAGAATATCGAAATTAGCCTAGGGTGAAATTTTCGTACTTTTCGGATAACATTCATATTCTGATAAATAGTGAAAATTAATAAATTTAATTAAAAACAACTTTTTTAATCAAAATAATTAATAGTGATAAATTATTAATTTGAGTGGTATTAAAGTATATTTAGAATATATTTTTACAATTTAATACAATGTTATTCATTGGATGTAATTTCACATTTAAACCAGACATAAACCAGTGTCAATCTTTTGATAGTTATTATCTTTTAAAAACACGCTATTTGTCTTGACGACGGTAATTAATTTTTAAATTAGTTAATTTAACTGATATGTTTTAAATTTGGTAAAAAAAATCATTTTTAATTCATAATATTAAATATAGCTTAGGCCTAATTTTTGGTATTTTTCTGGAAACTTTCATTTTTTGATGAATAGTGAAACCACTAAGTGGTAGTTAAAAAACTGATTTTTTTCATAAAACATAATTTTACCGCTTTTGTGAGTAGAATTTCGAAAATCCGAGAGACACAGTTAATATCAAGGACTAAAATGTGGGTCAATGAGATTAAAATAATTTTTGGTGAATAGTAACTTTTTACTTTTTTTAACCACGGTTAAAATTTAATAGGGTAATTAAGGGTAAAAGTGTTATTAATTTTACCCTAACACATGTCCTAATTCTATTGGATAAGTGTAATTCGACAAAAAACAACCTTAGGAATAAAATATGACCATTTAGTCCCACTTTAATTAGATTAGAACATTTATTATTAATTTATTTAGAGAAGGGTTAAAATAGTTAAAATCAATGTTTAATGAGTAAATAATTTTTAATATGAGGTTATACAAAAGATAAATTAGACTAAAAATATTCATTAGAAATATAAAAATATTTCCTACATAATGGTATTTTATTTGTAATTTTTAGACATAAAATAATTTAATTTATTTATGATACAATGATGATGCAATATTTATCTTATTAATGAAATATTGACATAATTGATGTTATAAATACCCAAATAAATGTAATTTGAGACTTTTTATGAATTAAAATAATTTTATATATTAATATGACATGATAGTATTGATTTAATTAAATTTTTTCGAACTAATCATTCTGTTATAATTTTAACAAAAATCAATTACCAAATACTGTCAAAATTGACATAAAATAGTTTTTAAAACAAATATTATATTATTAATTGTTATTTTATTCCTAAAAATATAAGGTTCGTCCAAATGACTTAGATAAGGTTATATATATTAATAATAAACATCTTGAGGTGTGTTTGGCTTGATATAGTAAGTTTATTAACCTTACAGTGCAAGAAAACAAGAAGACACGGTAAAAGTTAAATTATCTAACTTAAAGTTAAATCTAAATGATAAGGTTAACATTGATACCTAAACATGCCTAAATTCTATTGGATGAGAGGATTTAGACCCATACCCACCTTATCTTCGAAATATATCGATTTGGAGCTATTAAAAACCGAAATTGACTTTAAAAAAAATAATATTTTTAGTTATTCCAAAGTGTCCCTCTCTTCACTTATAAAAGGGCACCTCCTCCCTCTCTTCCTCACACAACTTTGAGCCTTCAAGCTTGGAAAATACCTGCCAATTTCTTCTCTATAATTCCATAGGGACATCTTAGAGGTTCTGGTCTTCTTCAAAGACCAATTTTAGTGCCCTAAAAGGAGGTCTCAAAGAAGCGCTTCAAAGAAGAGGTAATGTCTGTTACCGATTCTTTCATCTTCATTTCTTCTTCCACTTCTTCTTCTTTAGTTGTTTTATTATGGAGTAATAACATCAGTATCACCCATATACTAATATGTTATTATAATTATGAAACAACCCTATTTCACCATCTATCCATCCTACAGAAAATGAAATCACCGTGCGTGCGTACGTACGGAATACCGTCCCCACGCCGTGGTGTAATCTATTTTCCACCACCACCTTACTTGGATGGGTATAATGGTGTAAATAATGACTATATATGATTATTGTAAAGTGATATTGATTTTTAAATAGTATATATACACTCCAATACAATTCCACAACCATGGGAACGATATCATCACTTGTGCGTACGTACGGAATACCGTCTCCACGATGTGATGCGACTCGTTCTACATCATCTTCATTTCATAATGATTATATAAATTAATTGAATGAATTAATATGTTATATATTACACTAATACCATTTTGTAAATGTGGTATCCATAACCTAAAAATAAAAATAAGAATTTATTTGACAAAACACACATAAGAACAAAAAAGTAATAAACACCCGAATAACAAGTAACAATGAAATATTACTAATAATAAGCTAAGAATATGACCATATATTATATCATAAAAATAATTATGATTCTCGAATAAGTCAATAACATTTTTTAAATAATTATACAGGAGGTTCGGACACTTACGAAGCAAAGTTGACCTAAGGTAAGGAAAATATCACAATCTCATTTTTATCCGAGATTGTTTATACTTTGTTATTTACTGGGGTGTATTTTATCATCCACATCCATGTTTCCTCAATATGTATTATTATTTATATCCTCATACAATTTTTTAAATCCAATTTTACCCTTCGGTGAGTTTTTAGTAAAAGATATGAAAGGAATCTTTTGTCATTTTTCGTACGAGGTAATTTTTTACTTTTCCGACAAAAGTACGAGAAGAATGTTTTCTTTTAACTTATACGTCATGAATGGATTTTTAAAAAATTACTTCCAAGAAGCTTCCCTTACATGTTTTCAAGTTTATTTTTAATCAACTTCTTTTATTATAGAATTTTATGACATGTTAAGAAAGTAAAATGTTTTTGAAGTAGAAAGGATATTTTCCTCAAGAATGGAGTTCAACTGTTTTATCAAAATTATTTTCCATATAAGATAATATAGGGTTCTGTTTCTGTCCCTATTATTAAATTGATTTGATTATGTTGTGATGGAATTATTTTTATGAATTCCTTTATCTTATGTCATGTTGTTTAATAATTCCATTTTTATTACATGGGTTATGCAATGATGTATGATTTATGATTTTGTGGCACACATAAGAATGGTATAATTATGAGATGGGTGGGACCTATATCTCCCTCCAATTCATTGGGTAAAGATTTTATATCTCATTATATAGACATGGCTGGAACGGAAGGTTAAACTGGTTCAGTGAAGTAGGACTGAAATGAGGAATGAAATCAGTTCAAAAATGGACTTTGTCCACTAAGATAGTCTTGGAAATGAGTCTTGACTAATAAGAAATGATTCTCTATTATTATGTGTGTAAGACACAAAGCTTTATGTTTTAAGTTATGATTATTGTGATTACGTTTCACTGCCATGATTTATCCCATGTTATGACATTAAGATTTCTTTTGCAGGTTAATATTTCAAAAATGTTATGTTCTTATGAATATGATGTGATTGATTTTTGTTTTGTTTACCCTTACTGAGTATTTGAGCTCACCCTTTTGTATGTTTTATTTCCCCCAGGTCAGGAAGAAGGTTAATAAGTAGGATATTCCAAAAGGGACTCTAGATATGACGAAATAAATGGGAGACAATGTAGATGCTTTATGAACCAGTTGTTTATGTTTCCCAGTTTCTAAAGACACTATACCTATACGGTCCTTTCGTGGTTTTGTTATATGTTGTAATAATTATGCTTCAGTTTTTATGTAATAACAATGTATGTAAAGTATGGGTTGTTATATAGGTGCTTGATTATTATTTCTTTCACTTTAGGGAATTGAAATTTCACATTCCTCCCAATGGACATTGATTTATTTAGGCTATATAAATTCCATCAAGGGGCCTGAGATATCAACATCCATTATGGAACAGAAGGGACAAATCCTTTCTCACATTAATCATTAATGCATTATTTCTCGTGATGCACCCAAATATCCAACATCACTTCAAATAGTGTTTCATCATAGTTTTCATTAATATATCTTAGTTATAAAGTTTTAATACTCATTAATAATAATCTTAAAGTATAAGGACCAATACACACATCTGTAGATAGGAACATCTAATGACAGTATGAAATTTGGATTTCCTACTGGTGGGTTTCATTCTCATAATATCCTCCTTGATATTACAATGGGAGAACACCATTAAAATGTTCCTCAAAGTTTTATGATTCCTCACCCCTAATGTCTTGTATTATTTGTGTCCCCCAACTAACATCATCTGGACATATAACATATATTCAAGAATAGTGTTATGGCACTTATGGGTTCTCATCATTGTAGGGATCCACTATGAACCTTTGGTGCAACATCTATCATTAGGACATTATCACATGCATTGTCATGAAGAATAAAAATCAAGATGTGATAATGTATTTATTAATGAATAATATACCAAGTAGTTGGTTCAAGGCCACCAACTCCAATAATATTTCTTAATCTCCTATTCTGTAACAATATGTAATCAACATTACTAACATACCTACTTTCTAGTTTCCTTGAATGGTTACTTACATTCAACACATATAGTATATTAACTAATTATTTTTTGATTATAGTTCTAGATACACTAGGGACCTTAAGGAATCCTGATTCAAACCTTAAAACATACCCTTTTTGAATAGAGAAATATGGGAAATCATTTTTCTATGAAGGATATATACCCACCAAACATCTATGAGGTTAATGATTGAATGTTCATCTAATTCTATATGAATAGAACCTCTTCCTCAAACCTTACACTTCATGTTATTACACAATATTACATCTCCCTCTACTCATTCTACTAACTCAAAGAAATATTCAATATAAGGAAACATGTGAAAAGGTCAACCTAAGTCCATAACCCACTTATTTGTGAGTACACGTCTTGCTACAATCATAATTTTAGTAGTTTCGTGACCAAAATCCAAAAATAGGGACTGGTCAATTTGTTCTTCATCCTTATGATTTATTTAGGTTTCCTACACTCGGGTCATATGTTCCTGTGCATACAAGGATTATTACACACACCAATTTTATACATAGAATTTTATCTAGGTTTGGTTTAGTGATTAACCACCGAATTAGGATAATATTAATTGTTAATATATATTAAATTCATGTGATCCATTATTCATAAACACCATTTTATTTCATTTTAAACTATTAACATCATTTCACATTATGATTGTAAGTCCTTAAAATGAAATATTACATGGTACATTTTTCAACACCATATAAAATACCTAATGGTATATTTTATTTTAATATTAAATTTTCAGATTTCTCATTACATTGGGAACAATTCTTACTGTTAGAGTACATAAATATTGACATTGAAAGACCACCAAAGTGGGCCTTGAACTAAAAACATTATGGGGAAAGTGAATTGGACCACAGCTTAATAAAACAACTATAGTGGCCAAGATCCAGGTCCCATAATTCTAAAAATTGAACTCAAGATAGAGGAAATAATGAGGAACATTTCATATAATAGTGAAAAGATATCATTCAGATGTTGTAATGGATTTCTTGGCATCTTAAGTTGAAGATGAAATTCTGGTCCTGATTATACAGCCCAGAAAAACATTCCAATATTTAAATAATATCTTAAAAACCAAAATTCTGTTAAGGATGAAAATTTAAAAGATGTTCAGAAACATTGGGGGATCTATTTTCTTCATCTATGGCCCACTAAAATTGGGTCATATAGAAGTATATTTTGGTGCCTCTGTTCAGTGGATGCAAGCTGGATGCCACTTCTGGTCAAGGGCGAAGAAGTCCACTCTCCCTTACTTTCCACAAGCCTAGGCCTACCATAATCAAGTTGTATGCTTTTTACTCTTTTATGTTCAACCTAAGGCTTCAAAAATGAATATTTGAGGAAATGGTGGGGAAGTAGGTGGGGATGCTTTGTTTATTTTTAAGTGTAATGTTATGCTACCATTTTGTATTTCCATGTTTGTGCTTTCACATGTAAGTTGTTCTAATTCACCATAGTTTCTTAATAAAATTTATTATTATCCTTTTATTTTATTCTTCATATCATGTAGATACCATTTCCTTAAGGTGTGAATTTATTCACCCCAAACCTTGTGAAACTTATCACACAACGGTGTAGTGATCGTTATTTTTTTTGTTTTTACTTCTTCAATTCCGCCCGCATGAGTCTACTTCTCACTTACATTGATAAAATAGAATCAATGGAGGGATAAAAATTTTATGGGTTGATACAAGGGATTATAAGGGGGATGAATTTGATGTTATTTATCACTCCATTAATTTCCAATTACTTCTCTTAATTGATATTTTTATTTGACGATTGTAAAACATCTTTTCCATTGTTGAATTTCAAGGTCTCACACTTCAAGTTATAATACAAACATTTACCCCAGAGTTCACATAAATATGATCCTATAAGTGTATAAGTGATTATTATTATGGTGTGTTGGTATTAAATTAGTAATTAATGAAATTTTTGGATCTTCTTATGAAATCTTCTAAAATATAAGAAATTGAAATCGTTAAAAATGAATTCATCCAATCCACCCCCAAGAGATAACCTAGGATCAACTCATTCCATTAATTTGAATTATATTAGGTCTCTTAGTGTTAATTTTAATGATCTTAAAACAAACCCAAGTTGGAAACTTTATATCCAACAATCAATTTCTTTAGATTGTGTGTCTATATCCTCTTCATAGGTCTCTGAGGATTTGACAACCGAAGATACACTGCAAGCGACTGCTAAACCCTTAGAACTTGGGTAAATTTGGGCGAGGCCAAATTTTGGCACTGTATTCAGGGACCAAGTATGTTCCTTAGACCAAAAACCATCTTTACACACTCCCATTATTCTATTCTCACCAAAATTCTTTTATCTTTTCCATTTCTTGATTTTTTTTGGCATGGGTCCACCTACACCAGTGATAACTCAAACAGATTAGTTAGGATGGAATGTTATAGGTTTTGGGAGTCAAGTACACAAAAATAACTCTATCATAGAGATCCTAATATCTCAAATACTTTATAGTAAAAAATTGGGCCCATTTTAGTAGAGATACTTCATAGAAACCAACTCATAAACCTGGTTGGGAACCAAAATGGAAATCCAAATGAGGCAGCCCCAAACTTGGGGAATTCAGTCGATCAAACCATGAATGACTACCTCACACCTGCCTGGACTAATACACCCTCATGCATTATAAAACATTCCCTAAGATATTCCAAATACATCTTTAAACCCCATTTCCTAAACCTCCTTCCCACATTCCATTGAATGGAGTCTGAGATTCCCTACCTTCACATTGAGGAGTTCAATGACATTGTAGAAACTAGGTGTCCTCCACATCAACTAGAATCAAGTAATATAAGGCACATTCTTTTTTATTTAAAGTATTGATCTAAATATTGGATAAAAAATTTGATTCCATGATCCATAACCTCTATGGACCAATTACAAATTGCATTCTAAAAAAAATACTTTCCCCACCACAAAAAAAATTGCACTTAAAAAGAGAATCTAGTTTTTTTAAAAAAAAATAGGGAGATTAATTCTATAAAACATGGGAAGGGTTCAAAGACATCCTAAACATGGTTTCACACCATGGTTTTTCTATTCCTTAAAAAGTGAGAATTTTTTATGAAGGGTTGGCCTTGGGGAACGAACAATTCATTGAAATGATGTGTAATGGGACCTTGGGAAAAAAATCCCCAAATTATGCTTATGAGTATCTAGAAAACATTGTTGAACAAAACAAGGCTTGGGGAAAATCACATTATTTTGAAAAATCACAAAGAACCAATGGAATTCATAAACTTAGAGAAGATTAAATCTATAGGGCTAAACTCATGGCACTCATTATGAAGTTTGAAGAGATAGACATTAGGAAAATCTATGAAATCCAAACTGATGACCATTTTTTCACAATTTGTGACAAACAGAAACACAAAACAGACAACTACCCAACCATTCCATCCATAAATGATATTCTTCTAGGAGGACCACCTACTAATTTCAATGCACTATACTTCCAATATCCACATTACAAAAAAACATTCAACCTAAGGTATAATGACCACCCAGGCTTCCGCTGGAAGGAAAACCAATAACCTAGCCATCCACAAGGGCCAAACCCCTACCCTACACAAAATTTTTAAAACCATATCCAATTACAACCACAAATTTTCAAATACTAACAACCCCTCCAACAACCAAAGTATCCTCTTGTTATAAACCAACCAACATAAGCCCTCTCCTAATTTGTCCCTCTCCCAATCGTTGAACAATTGTGTCAAAAAATGGGGAAACTAAACTCAGAAGTCCTTTCCCTTATACAAGAACTTCAATCCATAAAAACTAGAAAGGGAACCATTCCTATATAGGCTATTCCACAAAAAACATCAAGGGGAGAGTCATGTTTCACTAAAATAACTCATGAACAACTAAATGTTGTGACAATTTTAAGAAGTGGGAAATCAAATGAGAAACCTAAACAAATAATTCAGAAACCATCTAAAGCTTCAAACTCTGACGAAAATTCAAATGAACCACATGATCAAACTGATAAAATTGATAACCACATGAAAGAAACAACTCTTTATCAAACACTCCCACAACCAGCACCATTTCCTCAATGCATGAGGGGGAAAACCAAGCCTGAATTGAGTGAAACATTGAGAGAAATATTATCATAATTAATGTTGAACATTCTACACCTTGATTCTATTCAAACAATTCCTGCATAACCAAATACCAAAAGGACCTATGTACATTTAAAAGGAAATTCTCACATAAGAACCATGTCCTTCTGGAAGCAAATGTTATCACACCAATTCAAGTAACCCTTCCACCAATGATTAAAATCCCGGGATTCCCATATATCAATGTTGAACTAGGAGATAAAAAGTTTTTCCAAGCCTTCTGTGATCTAGGTTCTATTGTCAATCACATTCCCTATGTTGTGTACTAGCAGGTAGGCCTAGAAGAGATCAAACACACATCTTTCATGCTTCAACTTACTAATCATAACATTAGGTTTTCAAAGGGGATTTTGAAGGATTTTCTAGTAAAAGTATAAAAATTCATCTACCATGTGGACTCCATTGTCCCATACAATAATCCAAACGTAGGAAATAATGATCAAACCCCAATCATCCTTGTCCATCCCTTCCTTCCAACCATCATCTTTGTTATCCGAGTTCGAAATGGGAACATGACCATCAACATTGAAAACATGAGACTATACTTGAACATCTATAATGAAAGGTCACAAATACGGGATGATGATGATATTCATGAAGTAAACATGGTAGAAGAATTGATAATGAATCCATAGATCATCAATGAATATTTTCCAAATGTTTAATTTAGGAAGATATTAATTTCCTTTGTTCACATTAAGGAAGTTTATCTCCTTGGATAGAATCACTTTCAGATTGCTACTATGATGAACTCTTAAGACCAAAAATCAGTGAAATATTTCATGAAACCACATTCATGGAGACCATTCAAACTCCCTTACCTATCATTGATCAAACCAATCTAGTAGATGAAGCTTATACACAAGGGGAATCAATCTAATCTGAAACTCTAAAAAAGAAATTTATCATGATACAATGTCCCAATGTTCTACTAAAATTTTTAACCAACCAAATATTTAATTGAAATAACTTCCTACTACACTTAAGTATTCCTTCCTAGGAGAAAATGGAACCCATCGTATTGAAATTTCTTCTTCTCATCAAGTCGATCATTAATGGATGATTATAGATAACCTTATGAGACAAAAGAATTCCATTTGACGGACCATGTACGATTTTCCTAGGATTATCCCACTTCTCATATCTCATAGGATTGTTCTAGAATCAGATTCAAACCCATTTCATCAAACTCAGCAGCGACTCAATCCTAATCTCATGGATGTAGTGAGAAAAGAACATCAAAATTTGGTAAAAACTAGTATCATCTATCCCATATATTAGATTCAGTGGGTCATAAAAATCCACGTGGGTACAAATAAGGCCTCAATAATAGTGATAAAAAATAAGGATGGAGATATTCTTACAACTCAGGTGAGTTTTGGCTGGAGATTTTACATCGACTATAGGAAGATAAACTCATTTTCTACGAAATCCATATCCCCTTACCCATCATTGACCAAGTCATTGAGAGAGTGGAAGGTCATGCCTTATACTATTTTTTAGTTGGGTACTTGAGGTGCAATAAGATTGAGGTCTCCCTGTAGGATCAAGGGAAGACTACATTAACCTATCCATTTGGCACTTGTGCCTTCAAATTCATGCCCTTAGGGTTATACAATGCCCCTAGAACCTTCCAGCAGTGTATGGTGTTAATATTCTCAGACATGGTAGGAAATTTTATAGAGGTCTTCATGGATGAAATCTCTATGTTTGGGGATATATTTTAGGGATGTATAAGGATTGTGGATATAGATTTGTCAAGATGTGAAGAGAAGAATCTGGCCCTAAACTAGGAAAAATTCCATTTCATAGTTAAAGTTGGACTAGTCCTTATAAATCTTGTCTCAGTTAGGGGGATTAATGCTGATAAATACAGGGTTGACATAAATGATCACATTTCATCACCCAAACCTATCACGTATGTGAGGTATTTCTTAGGACATACTGGTTTCTATAGAATATTTATTAGGAACTTTAGCACAATCACCCATCCCCTTTGTGGTCCTCTAGTAAAATATGCTCCATTTGTTTAGATGAAAAGATGTGAGGGTTCATTATCACTCCTTAAATCATCTCTCACCTCTCCTCCCATCACGAAATCCCCAAATTTGAACCTTCATTTCAAAATATTGTGTAATTATAGTGACTTTTCTTTTGGATCTATGTTACGACAATGTTGTGATATAACTCCTTATGTATTTTTTTATGCGAGAAAATACTTAAATGATGATCAAATCAACTATACCACCACTGAGAAGGAGTTAATTTCTGTTGCATTTTCCTTAGAAATGTTTAGGTCCTAAATCTTACAATCCCCCATCACTATGTTCAATGACCATTCTTCACTGAAATAACTCTTCAAGAAACAAGACGCTAAGGCTATACTGATTAGGTAGGTCCTTCTATTGAAAGAATTTAACCTCAAAATCATAGAAAAAAAGTTTATTGAAAGTGTTTTATTTGATATTCTCTCTAGGATAGAATTTAATGACAAATTATCTCACCTTTATGTGTTTTATTTAGTCCCAGATGAACACCAATACTCTATGAGTGGCGGCCCTTGGTATGTCGACCTATCCAACTTCTTAGTTACATGAGTCATTATGAAATTCGTAGGGACTCAAGCTTGAAATAACATCCTTTATTATGCCAGTCACAATCTGTTTTAGGATCCTTACCTCTATAATTTCATCCTTAAATAAATAATTAGGTGGTGTATCCCAGAATCTGAATAAGAGTCCATCCATGAATTCAATCATAGTTAGGTGTGTGGAGGTAAATTTTCCACTAAGAAAACTTATTCTGTGGTCATTCAGTGTGTTCTCTTCCAGAACACCCTCTCAAGGTACTTTTATACATTTTTTCAATTCCATCCAAGGTGTCAACAAGTAGGGTCCATCACAAAAAGGAATCAAATTCCACTCACTCCAATCATAGGGATTGAAATCCTTGATTGGTGGGGAATCGATTTCATGGGTCCCTTCCCAAAAACTAAGGGATATATGTACATTATTTTAGCTGTAAGTTATGTATTCAAATGGTTTGAGTCTATTCCTACAAAATCCAATGATCATCAAAATCTTATTAGATTTCTCAAGGAAAACATCATCTCAATATTTGGAATTACTTTGGAAATCATTAGTCATCATGGAACACATTTTTTCAATCATCCATTCCCATCACTCAAGGAAAAGTATGGGATTTCCTAAAAAGTATCCACTTATTACCACCCACAAGACGATGGTCAAGGTGAGTTAGATAATCGAGAAATCAGCCAAATTATTGAGGAAACTCTTAATCCATCACCGAAAAATTGGTAAAGTAAACTATTATATGATCTTTGGTCCTATTGAATGACATTTAAAACCATTTTTTGGAATTTCCCCATATATGTTGGTTTATGGTAAAGCATGCCATTTACAAATGGAAATTGAACATAAGACCTTTTAGGAAATTAATAATATTAATTATGACCTCACATTGGATAAAACAAAAAGGAAATTAGATCTCAATGAAATTTATGAACTTAGGATGGAGGGTTATGAAAATTAAAGTATTAATAACTCTAAAGTAAAAGCCTACTGATCTCAAAATCTTAACACCAAACACATTGTACTGGTTATACTCATTTTTTTTTATTGTTCTAAACCTCATTTACACCAGGGAAAGTTAAGGTCCAAATGTTCAGGTACAAACATACTGCATAAGGTGTACCCCTAGGGGCTCTATAAATTCAAGGTCCCACCAATGGTCAAACCTTTAGCGTTAATGGTTATAGAGTTAAACCATTCATTGAACCAATCGAAAAACATGATTTTGAGGAAGACTAGTGTTAACCAACCTTACATGAGTAAAATACTTAAACAATTAAGGGTTTAAGTTGAGCTAGTGATGTTAAAAATAAGTGCTAAATGGGAGGAAACTCGTGGTTTTCATTCTTCCAACCACTGTGAATCATCTTTATTTTTCAAATGAGATTATTGAATCATTTTCTATTTAAAAAACACTTAATCAATTAAATCTGAATATGATAGTACCTTAAACTATTGATATGTTCTTCTATTATGAGTATGGATTTGTATTAAAGGGGAGCACTATATTCATTTGTGTCACGTGGTGTGATCCTTAAGTAGTACCTTACCTATAAATTTCAAAAAAAATACAATGTATCATTAATTTATATTATTTTATTTTTATGTTTTCATAGTTTAATAGAATGATAAAAAATAATAATAAATAATAATAATTTAAACAAAATTAAAAGAACATGTCATAAGTTGTGGGGAAAACCCTATCACAACTGCTGAAGTCGTGGGGACTCGAACTCGAGAATGAAGGGAGATAGGGCCACGTGCTTTCCACTGACCAATGGATTATAGTGCTTCCTTATTCTATAATTTATATATATATATACTTATGTTTTAATTTATATATATATATATATTTTTTCTTTTGCTTGTTTGTTTTTTCCCTTATTCCACTATAGAACTCTGCGAGTGAATTGGATATCAATGGATTAAATTAGAGCAGCATGAATGTCAACTTCAACCACCAGGTGACTTCATTCACTGATTATCATTTTCAATATCCTCTTTGATCTTCTCATATATAACCACTTCTATGTTTAATTTTTTTTAAATGTGGGGGATTGTTTTATTCTATGTTGGGGTGAAAAGAATGAAAAAATCCTTGTAAAATAAAAAATGTGTGTAAATGGAAGGAAAATTAATTTAACATTGAACATGATAATAAAAAATAAAAACTTTGAGACTGAATATCAAATAATTTAGCATGTCCCGATTCTGATTTTAATCCATTTATAATTTCATGAGCACATATTTTGGAAAGTGTGGTCGTCTAATGTGATATTTCATTATTTATATATGTATCTAAATAAAAACAATTCACAACACACGTCCTTTGGATATGGTCGTATTATTTTGAGTTCATGGGGTCCCCCAAATAAATATAATAGGTTTGGTGATTATTTTAGTTTTAATATTAGAATTCAATAAAAAAATAAAAAAATATAAATTTGCGTGTAGAGTAATGAAATGACCAAATGGGTGGCTTTCAGCACTTGGGGATCATGAATCCATTGTTGTATGGCCCAAAGATTGTAATTTTATCTCAATTTGTGATCATTTGACATTGTTTTTTACTATGTTAACTTGTGATGATGCCCGAGTATGTGGGCTTCACTTAGTGCCCTAAGGTCATTGATTCTGGGAGTCATCAGCAAAGTCTCACTACATGGGTTGACTCTATTGAGTGAAATTTCAATTACAGTGGTATAATTGAAATAAAAAACAATATGTATATATATATAATGAATTTTAATATTAATATTGAAATGTGATTCCACCTAGCACTTCTATCATTCCCCCTAGAATAATGATGAAACCGTATTTCTATTGTGGTACACAACGCATCATCATTCTTAATTAATTTTGGATGAAACATGTTGATGAATTTGAAAAAAGGAATGAGATTGGGATTTGGATTTTATTATGAAAATATCTTTTATTAAATTATTTTTATGGGTTTCATTATTGTTTTGTATAAGGGTTTTTGGTGATCATTGTGTATTAAAATTGTTTGGAAAATGGAATTTAGATTTCATATTTTCGAAATATAATTTACTTGGGACTAGAAAAACTCAAGTTCAGAGGTGTGATTAGATACTGAATTAGGATAACATTCATTTTTAATATATATATATATATATATATTATTCATGTTATTTATTTCTCATAAACACTATTTTAGTTTATTTTACACTTTGAACATCATTTCACATTATTATTGTTAGTCCTTAAAATTCACTATGAAATGGTAGATTTTTGAACACCATATAAAGTACTTAATGGTATTAATTTTTTTTATATTTGATTTTCAGGTTTCTTGTTAAATTGGGAACAATTAATACTTTTGGAGTACTTAATGATTCACATTGGAAGACCACCAAAGTGGGACTTGAACTAACGACATTCTAGGTGAAGTGAACTAGACAAAAGCCTAATAAAACTATTGTATTGTAAAATATCCAAGCATAATAATTCCTAAGATTGAACAAAAGATAGATTACATCAAAGGTAAAATTTCATCAAATAGTGAGAAGAGATAATTAAGATGTTTTAGTGGATTTCTATGCAACCCAAGTTGAAGAAAAAATTTTGGGCCAGATTCTGTGGCCCAAAAAAACATTCCACCATTTATGATCATAACATGAAAAAAGAAGTGGGGAATTTTACTGGATGTTTGAAGACCTCTATGGATCCAGTTTCTTATTCTACGGCCCACTCAAATTGGTCCATCTAGAAGTTGATTTTGGCACCTCTGTTTAGTGGATGCAAGGTGGCTCCCAATTCATGTCAATGGTGAAAATTTTCACTCTAACTTAATTTCCACCACCATATTCATACCATACTCAAATGGGATGCTTTTTACTATTGGTAGTTCGACCCAAGGCTTCAAAAATTACTATTTAAGGAAGTGTTGGTGAATGGGTTGAGGAGGTTTTGTTTATTTTCAAGTGTATTATTATGCTACAATTTTGTATTTCCATGTTTGTGCTTTCACATGTAAGTTGTTTTAATTCACCCTTAGTTTCTTAATAAAATAAATTTGTTTCCTTTTATTATGACTACAATATTATATTGATATTGTTTCCTCAAGGTGTGAATGTATTCATAGCAAACCTTGTGAAACTTGTCACACAACGGTGGAGTGTTCGTTATTTCGTTGCTTTTACTTCTTCAATTCCACCCTCATGGGTCTACTTCCTGTTTCCATTGATAAAATAGAACTAATGGAAGGATAAAACTTTAATGGGTAAATCTATGTGAGTAACAAGTGGATGAATTGGATTTTATTTATCACTCAATTAATTTTCAAGTATTTCTTCTAATTGATATTTTTATTTGACTATTTTAAAACATCTTCATCCTTATTTAATTTTAAGGACACACACTTCAAGTGCTAATACTAACCATTACCATATAGTGATCATAAATATGATCCTATAAGTTCATAGGTGATTATTATTTTATTTTGTTGTTATTAAACCAGTAAGTGATGAAGTTGTTTGATCTTCTTATGAATCATTAAGTGATGGAGTTGTTTGATCCTCTAGTAAATAAACTCTTAGTATTACCTTTTATTTTGGGTTTGGAATGTAACTCCTTAGAAGGAAAGGATGATTTAACATCTTCATGGGTAATAGATTCATTCATATACATTATATACTAATGTGCTATAGTAATATTGAATAGAAATCAATAGGATCGTTGCTTGACCCTAATCATTAATCCTAACATTAATACTGGTCAAATCAAGTACTGTCTGATTAAAATTATCCAAATGAGAATTAATAGAGACATGATAACACATGTTAATGGTAACATTCAACGTTTTTTTTAAAGTATATGAAATAAATATTTTTTTTATATAATCTTTTTCTATCTTAATCTATATACTAGAAACACTGGATTCAAAAGAAAACTTCCCAAAGGACCACCTCACTAAGAGACCACAATATAGATCTATGGGCCATAAAAAGAATGTCAGGAGGGACATATTGATATTTTATAGAGGTCTGGACATCAAAATTAAGGGATACAACAAGTTTTTTAGGTCCATTCATAATATCTATGAGGTCATGTTGAACTAATAGTGAACCCATTTTAATTTACCACACTTTGAAATCATTATCTCCATCAGAATTTTCAATTTCATACTTAGCAGATTGCATTACTAATACGGGGTTCTAATACTATTTTTTGGGGGAAAATATTAATCATTCACCCCTAAAAATTAAAAAATATCATCGTATATGTGATCATTTTCTCTAATGTTTTTGTACCTAAAATTCAGGACATGTTATAATGTTAATTACTCAACTGTATGTTAGAAAAATGCAATTATTTTAGATGAGTGTGAAAAATTGGAATTAAAACAGAAACCAAAACTTGAATTTTATTCAAAAGGTTTGAACAATAAAACAAAATAATTATTTCAAACTGATATGGATTGATTCGAACTAGGAAAAAAGAAGACAAAAAAGAATATCCCCGTATTTAAAATCCTTCAATCCCTTTGGGGATTACGTACATGGAAAGAACAACAACACTACACATAAATTTTATTAAGCTCAATAAAAATATAGTATATGTGAAAAACCATCAATATGAAAAATAATAAAATATAGGTGATAAGAATCTTTATTTATAAGAAATAAAAAATGAAGAAGCATAATACATACAGGCTAGAGAGGGTAGCTCTCTAGTGGTCCAGATCACTTTGTGATGTTGGAACACCTCTTGATCTATTGTTTTCACATATTTAGGGATTTATATATCAATTTAAAGGACACAATTCTTATATATTAAGGATATCTATAAATACTCCACTAGGAATTGTTTATGAGCAGCTAAGGAGGATAAAAGATCGAATGTTGATCTCATAAGAAGATAAAATTAGTGATGTGATCTAGGATTTCACTAGTACAAAAGAATGTAAAAACCAGGAGTGATTAGAATGTTATTTTCTAATTCTAGCCAATGGGTAATGCAAGAGTCTTCAATTCCACTGACACACTACATTCCCTCAAAACTAATGAACCAAATATGATGTTCCATTCACAAGGAACCAAAATGGAAAAAAAGATCAAGTTCTCATACCCTGAGCAGGTGGAGGGATACAATTAAAAGTTTATGAAGGTGATTGATGTCCATTTATTCTTCAAAAATAGGTCAATGAGTTGGTGAGGGAAATATGCATCGATAATGGAATAAAATGGTGGGTCGTAGGAGGAGACAAGAAACACCATGATCCACTAACCAAGCCCAAGAAAGAGGCCCACCCAGAAAACCCAACCAAAAGGATATGAATATAGAAACATATTGGTTCTAGTTTCATATTTTTTCATAATAATAAATCAAAATTTTCTTATATGTATAAATATATTTAATGAAATATTCTAGAAGTAAAATTCAAAATGAAAACACCTTAAATTCATGAAAACTTTAAATATACAACATGTGTCTGTGTGTATTTGTGTGTGTATAAACATGAACACCCACATACATACATTCATAGATATGTACATTCACACAAAAAAGTTAAAAAAAATAAATTTAATTAATTAATAATAAATAAATAAATGATCATCATAATAAAAACACACAAAAATATAAATATCTTAATTTACATATAATATTGATACTATTATATATATAATATAAGTTAAAGAATAATTATAATTCATAAATTCATAAATTATTATTATCCTCATTCATGGGGTTACCCAAGAGTTTCAATAGCAGGCTCCTTCCCTCACAGGTGCTTGGGGTTTCCCTGAGAACACCTTGGGGTTGTTTATAAACTAAAAATTTAAAATATTTCAGAATTTTTTTTCAATGATCATTTTTATATTTGATAATGAATTGATTTATCGGGGACAAAAAAAATTAGTTGATTAATGACCACTTTATTAGTGTTAAAAATAGATGGTAAAATCCATTGAACTTTATCATTTCATGAATTATAAGTTCTTTTTTAGCACTAATAAAATCAATGTTCAGAACTTTTAGTGCGAAATTATGTAGTTGTGTTTCTCATAAACATTCCAAAAATGTTTTCCATTTTCAATTATACCTGAGAGACATTGTCGTGCTTTGGATGAATGAAGGATTACGTTTTATGTGACCTAGTGATGTATATGATCTATGGTAGAAGAATCCTATTATATGATCCATCTAGATCGTAATACTATATATGCCTAACATACATATTATAGGAAACGTATTTTCCAAATATTATACCACATAGCGATCCCTCTATCAGATAATATGATATATCAAATGTTCTAAAATATTTTTTATTGGTTTCATGAAACTTCTATATCCTCCAAATACGTTTATCCTCAGTTATGAATCATAGAGATGATTCATTAAAGTATTTTAAAATAATTCAAGACCATTTGACTGTTAAAATGATCATATATTCAAATAAGTATATGTTATGTAACATATGATTCATGCTAGGTGTTAAAACAGGATCCTAGACCTCTTACATTAATTTATGGAACACTATAACAGGGGGTATGATCTATCATATTTGTGGATGAGATTTTTTTAATCCAAAAAAAATATATCTTCTTATATTTTATTCATTCCTATTATAGAAGAAGGTGATAGAACACATCTAGAGTTGGAAATTTCATATCATAGTACATGATTATTTATGTTATGGGTTCACTGCCATTGGAAGTCATTCATTTGGAGATCCATAAGTGATCTTTATCAAACAGACATCATCAAGATGGAGTTTTTTAGACATGAGGTATACATGGTTTATATTATGTTTTTCATTTCATGTAGATTGTATGATGATAGATCAAGTATTAAATTATGTTTCCTCCCTTTTATTAACATGATATTTTTATATATAACTAATCAATGAAATCTTTGTAACACTCAAGACCCTACTATAATAGGTAATCACCATATCCTGAACTATCACATAATGCACACTCTTAAGAGATCTTATTCCTCAGTAAATTTAAAAGTTTTATTTATGAACATTATAATTTGATTCTAAAATATAAAATTCCTATTTTAAATTATGATAATAAATTATCTTAATATGAAAATTAGATATTTTTTTGAAATATTTTATTTTTAATTGAATAGTGAAAAATATTGTTTTTACCAAAACTATACATTTTGAACACTATTAGTATATAAGAGAGGCCTAGAGGTCTATAAAACCTTTTAAATGATTAAATATTTATTTAAAGATTAAAACTATTGCTTTTTAAATACTATTCCTAAATCATAAAACCTATGTTTAACATCATCTAATCTTATGTAAAATTTTCTAATAAAGAAAATATTGTTGGTTTTTTCTTTTAATAAAATATTATTACGGTAAAATATTGTTTTGGATTCATTTTGAAGAAAAAAATATTTATTTTATAATAATCCAATTAAAATCATGAAAATTAAAATCCTTGATAATTTTATCTGAAACATGATTTTTATTCTTAAAAATACACTTATCATAAAAATGGTTTTTACGTTCCCTAATGTGAAAATTAATTTTCCATATACATATTGATTTTTCTTGATAAAATAGAATTTATATTTAAAATAATTATGTCCAAATTTTGTAACATGTGAAATATTTTTTAGACATTGAAAATAAATTGGATAGGTTAATGAATAATTATGATGGTAAAACTGAAATGGGTGTTTTAAAATAATTAATATTTTAAGCATTATATAAATTTAATATTAAAAAACTTGAATAATTTATTTAAAATAAATAATATAATATTATTCATAAATATATAATAAAATAAAATCCCTATTTTGATTAATAATTGATATGAAATAATAATCATCATCACTTAAGAAATAAAACGAATTTTTTTATAAATATTATTTTCCTGTGTATTATGTTTTAATTTAAAATGTTGATTTTCTCACATTTAGAAAATTAATAAGATAAGATAGATTCAGTTTTAATATTTCATATTTTAAAAATTTGGTAATTAAGGTCATCTTATATTTTTAGTAATAAAATAATAATCATTGTTAATTTTTAATCAAGGTTAGTAATGGTGAAAATCGATATATGAAACATCTAGAATTTTTAATAATTAAAAGGTCACATTTAGCTTATAGAAATAAATTTTAGGTATTTGAGTCAAGGAAACATGTATCACTTAACATTTATCCCACTAAATCACCCAAATCACCTAACCTACCTAACACCCATGTGATTCCCTTCGCACACCTTACCTATCTATATTTTCTATGAAAAAACCCCTCTCTTCACTTATAAAAAGAGATCACTCCAACAAATTATATCATCCCACACCACCCAAAACAATTTATCATCAATTTAAATTCACTATACCTCTCTAAATTCTTCCAAATTAGTTCCAAAGGTTTTAATATTCCTATAAATATTTAAAAATCTACTTAGTAATGTAAGGGTTTCCGATAATTCCTTTTCCTCTTTAATTGAAATTCTATTTTTATAATACCATTATCGTATATTACCTTGATTATGATTTCATGGTATTAAAACCCATTTGATATTTTGTTAATGAAATACTACTTATCCACTCTCATTATAGCCTTTTTCCAGTTCCTTTTTTATGTCAAAATAAGGGTTCTTATTTCACCCCTTCCGTTTTCAATTACTAACCATTATTTTAATGTCATCATTCATTTAATTATATGTAATGATCACCCAATTGATATATATATATAATGATATTTTACCCCATTAAATCCTTTTTCAAAGTCATAATAATTACCAAAAATCCTAAACATTAGGACTTGAAGACTATATGGGTTTATTAATAGTTGCATCCTCGTCTGGATACTAGTAAGTGGATTTTTGTGGGACAGATTCACTTGGGGGTAATCAACCAAGAAATGGCTAGATGAATCATTAAATCAACCATCACCATAATTCATGATGAGTGGGCCTAATAATTCAGACCAATCTAGATACTCATGAGGGATATTATTTGGAATATTTACACTCTTTGTGATCCTTGATAATGATTTTTCTTACCTTTTTCATGGCCTCATTCCAATGAAAAATATTGAACATGATTACTATATTCTATTAATAACCCATCATTTTGAATGATCCCTTCACCAATACGAGATATTTTTTTTCATTGATAAGGTCGTTTCATTTTACATTGAGAGTACCCCATAGTTTATATGTTAATTATATTCATTTAAACATCATCCATTATCTCGATGGGTTATCATCATGTTATACCTTTTATTAACATGGGGGAAAGTATTAGCATTATATATGTCCATATTCCAATATGGATGATTATTAGAATATTGAATATATATTTTTTAACCATAAAGATTTCTTATAATGAATTATGATCATTTTATTACTTTTTTTAGCATGGGGAAAATTATTGGTACTACATATATTGATATTCTAATACAGATGACTATTGGAAAATGTGATTAGGAATTGATTATTTATTTTCTCGTTCAATTAATTCATTAGATTTAAAGAAATGATGGGTATGAAATAGTATTATATATCCCCTCAATGTATAATTAGGTATCATGAGACAAACATGCTTGAGTAGTTTGGTATATGCCATCCCAAAACAAGATGTTTCCTTTATGGTAAGATAATGATGTCTAAGATTATGATGTATTGGATTATGGTATGGAATATATTTTCCCACATTATTCATTTCATCTATAAGGTATAAGTTATTTTTATATTTTTGATTTTTTTTATTCATTTATATACATGGAAATATTATTCTTTCAGTTTTAGTGGAATGTGGATTCATGTTGTTTATTTATTACCAGACATATCACTTATTAAATCATTATGTTACGTTAGCTTCCACTATATGTTTCCCCTTACCGAGAATCTAATATCACCCTTATTTTTTTTATTTTCCCATTAATCTTAGAGGATAAATATGTGTAATCTTCAAGGATATGATGGAATGGATAATAATGTTCTCTAAATGTGTTTATGATGTATCTTATGTCTTCAAATATAATGTATGTATGTACATGTGTAGTATTCCAATACTACTATGTTGTTGGATATTATGGAAACTCTATTTTTATATACCAATAATGCAATATAACATTCATATATGAGAATTTTGAGTTCTGGTAATCATATTTTGTATCAGAGCAAGTTTATAGTAATCTTGCTGATTGTATTTGGAGGAACCTAGTAAGATAAAACAATTACTATAAAAAACCCTTAATATTTTTATAGACCACTATAAGAAACTTAATAGGGAATTTATTTTTCAATTCAATATTGTGAGATAGTTATGTGTATTCCATTATATGGTGACTAATAGGAATAATGAGAACTATATAAACAACCATATAAAATTTAGGGTTGATTACACTGATAAAGTTAATGAAGTTGGAGTTTAGGATAATCAAATCAATACCATATTTTGTCATTTATCCCCATTTATGACAAATATGTTTTCCTTCATAGTGTGACTGAATTATCCAAAACATGTTGTAACTATGATGGATATATTCATATGAAGAGAAATTACAATATTCAGAGGATCTACTAATACATTTATATATGATCAATGGATCAAGCCCCTAAATAATATATTTTTTGTCTTTGGAATTAGTGGAAAGGAGAAATTAATTATTATTGTCTATCATCTGAAGGGAGATAAAAAACAATGGTGTTCAATAGTTCAAAACACTAAAGTGGAATATGAGATGAAGAGAATAGAATGGGGAACATTTAAGTAGATATTTTATGAAAATTACATTCCTCTTGGGAAAAGAGAATAAACAAAATGGTAGTTCCTCCATCATAGAGAAAACAAGGAGGAAAAGTTTTCTCATTTTGAGGATAACATTACAAGGTTAGTAAGACCTGATGTGGATTTTGTATTTAGATCATAAATCAAGATCGATTATTTATTTTATGGGTAAAATCAGAGCCTTTGAATGGATTTGGTCTCTCAAACCATTTTATTGTTTGAGTATATAGTATCAAGTGATATTAAGATAGAAAAAGTGTTCTTTGGGGTATATGTATTCAAGTGGAATCAGAAGACAAAGAGGATGGTTGAGAATAATGGGAAGAGTAGTGTGTAAAATGGGAAGAATGGAATAATGGGGTTTAACACATGGGATAATTGTGGGAAGAAACACTATGAGGCTAGTAACAAGGGAACTGGAGTTTGTTACAAGTGTGTAGAAAAATGTCACCAAGCTCAAAAACAGAATGGAAGGATAATATATTGATGTTAAATGGTTTAACTATAAGGAGAATGGACATTATTTAAACCAATGACCCAAAAATAAAGTAAATTCACCATAGAAAAGGACTCGGTAAAAATGCCAGGTTTATATAACTACCATAGCTAATATTGAAGTTATTAATTTTGTAGTAGTAGGTACTTTGATCATAGCCTCAAATTTATCTAATGTTTCATTGTATTTTGTATATTTATAATATTTTTTTATCTTCTATGTTTTCTAAAAACAAAAAATATTTTCCTAGCACCTTAGTAAGATACTTATCAATCAATACACTAAGTTGAATTCTTATTGAAAAAAATAAATGTTACTATGATCTGATTTTGATTCATCTAAATACTCTATTTTAAACATGTTCATTAAAAAATTTGTTGAATTTAATATGATCCATGGAATGGATTTATTTTCAATGTATAATGAAAAAAATTATTTCCAAGTGAAGGATATTATGATTCATAAAGTATATGTGGAATCTATTTTCTTAGAGGGGAGACTTCATCATCTAAAACATATTTGGATCCTCCCCTAGTAGCTATCCTTAATGGAATTATAGGAATATAGGAAGATTAATAATGATATATAGATTATGAATATATCCATGAATATATTATGTGACCTTGATAAAAAAAATTCATTGATGTTCTTTCAAAAAAATGCGTGTTCATCCACCTGAGTTTGTAATTGAGTTATCTATTAAAATCATTCATGATACAAGGACTATATCTAAAACTCCATACAGAATGAAACTAGTAGAGTTGTTGAAGTTAAATAAATACCTATAAAAGTTTTTTATAAGGAATTTATACACCCTAGTATTTCACCGTGCGAAACCCCAGTTTTATTCATGAAAAGGATGGATGGGTCAATGAGATTGAAAATTGATTAGACGGAGATCAATTACATTACTAAAATGAATACTATACATTAGAACACATTTATGCCTTATTTGATCAAACTCATGGAGCCCAATAATTTTCAAATATCAATCTTCTCTCTAGTTATCATCTTCTATGGGTGAAGAAGTATTATATACATAAGATGATATTTTTAACTAGGTATGTAAATTAAGAGTTTAGGAAATTCCCTTTGGATTGAATAATTCACCTTATGTGTTAATGAAAATTATGAATAGAGTATTCAAGTATTATAATGAAATTTTTTTTGTGGTATTAATTTTTTATATCCTGGAATGAACTAATAGATTTTAAGAGTGTGGGAGTCTTCTGTAATTAATTTATAAAACCCTAAAACTTATTTATATAGTAAATATAAAAAAGTTAAAATTCTTGTCTACTAAAGTTTATTTTGACTACCAATTTGTCTCCAATGATGGAATATCCATTGAAACATCAAATAAAAAGTTAATCAATGAATGGATAACACTAATAAACATACATGATATCTGATGTTTCTTAGGATTAATAGGTTACTCCTGATATTTCATTCAATATTTATCTAGGATGGGAAACCCATTCACCATGTTACCATGTAAAGGGGTTAAATTCACATGGTCAAGGGAATGTGATGATTTTTTTAATGATATGAAAATGATTCCGATCAATGGATCAGTATTAAATTTTTAATCATATGAGGAAGGATTTTTACTATCGAGTGAAGCTTCAATGATAATATTTTATTTTTTCCCTATACAGTGATAGGGTGGTTGCCTATGTATCAAGGAAATTAAAAATTCATGAAGATTAACATCCTACTCATGACCTTTAGTTAGTAATTGTAATCATTTATTTGAAAATATCCAGACACTATATCTATAGTGAATGATTTGACATATATACAGACCACTAGAGTTTAAATTACGTCTTGTCTCAGTTGTAGCACAACATGAGGAAAAGAATATGGTTTGGAATGATCAATGAATATAATTTCTAAATACACTATAACCATGTAAAGGAAAAAGTGGATGATGCATTGTGTAAGAGGTACCATGGAATTCTAACAATGATAGGGATTAATAAGGATGTTATAAATAATGATCTTGTAAAGATGGATATGGTAATTTTTAGGCAAGGAAAGCGATAATTCATTTTCAGAAAAACTTATTAACCATCATTATTTGAAAATATATAGAAGTCCCAACAAGATAAATAAGATTTATAAGGGAATATTAAAGCACTAAATAATGGGAAATTGACTGAATTCATCTATAGATGTGGAGTTTTGAAATTCAGGAAGTGTTTATGTTTTCCATCCATACAAGAGATGGAGATATAATTGTTATATGAAGCACATAGCTCAAATTTCTCTATACACCCTAGTAGCACAATAATGTATAGGTATTTATGAGAAATATTCTAGTGGGATGATATAAAGTAGGAAATTAACAATTATTCATTTATATGCTTATTATGCTAGTAGGTAAAGGCTTACATACAACATCTGAAGGGAGTTAAACCACTATGCATATACCTATATAGAAGTTGAATAGTATTACAATGTAATTTTTCACTATACTTCTGAAGACTAAAAGGAAGAATAATTTCATTTCTGTTATTATTGATCGCTATAACAATTCTACTCATTTCTTCGAGATAATAGAATATTTTCTCCTTGTGTGCCTTTCTCGACTCTATATCAATTAAATTGTAAGGATTTATAGGGAACTTCCCCCAATTTTTTATGATCATGACCCTAATTTCATGTTGAAATCATGAATGAGTCATCAAAGGGCTATCCACACTAAAATACATTTGAACATCACCTACCATCCCCAAACCGATGGGTAGTCTATGAGGACAATCCAAACATGGAAAAAATACTTATATCATTTCTCTTGACTTCCATGGTATGTGAGATTAGTACATACCTTTGGTGGAATTTTCATACAATAACAGATCTCATTAAACTATCTATATGGAAACAAATAATGCATTGTACGGGTAGTGGTGTCGTACTAAAAACTATTGGGAAGAAGTTGGAGAAAGGAATCTAGTTTTCCAAAAGCTTATAGAGGAGATGGATGTTAATGAATGAACTATTAAAGATTATAATAAATCATTTCAGAGAATACAAAAGAGTTATACTAATAATTGAATGTATTAATTGGAATTTCTTGTGGGGGATCAAGTATTCCAGAATTTTTCACCATGGAAGGGAGTTTTTAGATTTTCTAAAAATGGGAAGTTGAGACCAAGGTACATTGGGTCTTTTGAAATACATGAAATAAATTTAGTTATAGCTTACTGATTAGCTTTGTCGACAAAACTTTCTAAAGAGCATGACTTATTTTAAGACCCATTAAAGAAAAAATTCATGATATAAAAAATTCATGAGATTAAATATAATGGAATATTTTCCAAGTTTGAATTTTATTTTAATGGATAACCTATCTAGATTCTTGACAACATTGAGATTATGTTGCAGAATTGAAAAAATCAATCGGTGAAAGTATTTTGGAGAAATCACAAACAAGAATAGGATTCCTAAGATCCTAAAGAACCTATAAGGAATTAATATCAATATTTTTTAAACTTTTGATATATACACAAATTTTCAGGATGAAATTATTTGTGATTTATGGGGAATGTAATATGTCAGATCCTACTTTAGTAGGTAAGCACCACATCTGAAACCATCACATAATGCACACTCTAAAGAGGTTTTATTCACGAGTATATATAAAAGTTTAATTTAGGAATGTTATAATTTTATTTTTAAAAAATAAACATCATATTTTAAATATACATAAAGATATTATATTAATATGTAGTTTTGGTATTTTCCGAATAGTTTATTTTCTAGTGAATAGTGAAAAATATAGTTCTTACCAAAATGGTAAGGACCATATGTCATAAACAAGGTCTATGCTAATAGAGAATATGACTTAATCTCAATGGATGGTCATCACACCTCATCTCCCACCAATATAAGGTTTCTGAAGAAGTATTTCATATATTCCAAATAAAATCATCTTAGTCGGAAGACATAAAAATGCATGATAGAATCTTCCTGATTGCATGAGATAAAACTATATCATAGAATAATCCTAATCACATGACATAAAACTACATGATAAAGTCGTCCTGATTGCATGACATAAAACAACATGATAGAATCATTCTAATCGCATGACATAAAACTGCATGATATAATCTTCTTGATCGCATGATGTAAGACCGCATGATAGAATTGTCCTGATCACATGATGTTAAACTGCATGAGAATCATCCTGATTTCATGATGTAAAACAGTATGATATGATCATCCTGATCACATGATGTATGAAATCATGACAGAATCATCCTAATCGCATGACGTAAAAATGCATGAAAAATTTGTCATGATCACATGATGAAAAGATGCATGATAGATTCATACTGATGACATTATGTAAAACTACATGATAGAGTAATCCCAATCACATGATGTAAAAATGAAAGATAGAGTCATCCTGATCACATGATGTTAAAGTAAAAGGCCAAAAAATGGCATTTCTACATGACATAAATTACAGAACCAGAACCTTTCCATTATTAATGGTTGAAATACATCCTGGTCAAATGACATTAAACTTTGAAATGAAAGCATCCTCAATGAATGAAATTAAACTGGAAGACCAAAGTGTCCTACCTGCATGAAAATAAATTGTGCAGCACGACGGTGTCCTCACCTAAGAGAACATCACCCCCAGAAGTGGTCACTCACCATAGCTTGTTTATGAACTTTGTGTTCTTGATTTATATCCTCTCAAGATATGTAGTGATGGTCGGGTCCCACATCCTTGTCTAGCCACACTCAATATAAGGATAAAAATGTTCCCCCTCCTTCTCTATATCCCGAACCTTTACAAAGAGAACTTTTATTTCCAATAACTATATATGGCATGATTCCCATTCATCAATGAGATATGTAGTGATGCCCGAATCACACATCTCAGCTTATCGATCATTAAAATCCCCCTCCCTATATATATGGTCCTAACCTATATAGGGAGGTTATGTTAAGAACTATATATGGATTGATCCCTACCCTTGCAAGATACGTAGTGAAACCTTGACCCTAGATTTTGGTCTTGCCAACACCAAAAAAAATCCCTTTTTTCCTTGTGTATAGGTCATACTTACATAAGAAAATCTATGAATGTCCTATCAACATGATGATAAACTCCAAGGCTCCTCAAGAATGACATGTGGTCTAATTCTCAGGGTGATAAGATCCAACACATGCCCCCAATCTCCCACACGTGGAATATAAAGAGATGATGGAAATCCATGTCTGATTTTCAAAACCTGGAAAGAATAAAAGGACCATACTTCCTTCTACATGAGAGTGATATTTGTGTAGATGTTTCCATATTTCACAACTAATTATGGTCTAAATATTTCTTACATACCCAGACGTAGTTTTCCATTCATCAGACTTAATACTCTGGAAAATATTGGATCCCCATTATCATCCATGGCCATTGGATATGGACGGTCAATATCCTATGGACACCTTCACTTGAATATTCCCATAATGCTCTGATGACTCTACATATGTTTCCTATAAAAATTGATTTTCAACCAAAGAAAAAAATTTCCCCAAGAGAGGCTTTTCCTACTTCTTTATGCCCAATGGATTCTAAGCACCATTTCATTCCTCCTGATCTAAGGGCCCTCGAGACTATAGTTTACACCTTCTATCGTCACTCATTTATGGGGTATTCAGGAATATCTGATCTTAATTAACCCCCAGTTTTGAATGATCTTTGTGACAAGTTGTCCCTGCAACCCACCATTAAACTATGATTTCAATCTCTTTTTTGAAATACTAAAACAATAAGAATCCACAATATCCACTTCTTTTGCATTTTATTTCTAGTGTTCTCATCGCATGACCATAAACTACAAGTCCAAAGTTCCGTACATGCATGAAAATAAATTGTATAGTATGACGGTTTTATCAACTGAGAGAGGATCGCCTCCGGCAATGGTTACCTACCATGCCGTGTTTCATAACAATGTATGTCTTGATTTCTTTTTTCCCATGATACATAATGACACTTGGATCGTACTTCTCAGTATAGGTTCCATTTAGAAAAAAAAGGCAGGGGTAAAAATGCATTCATTCCCTTACTTATGGGTTAGACTTATGCTATAATTGGTCATTAAGGATCCTCATTTCTTGATTCACCTTATTGTTTGATATGCAGTGACACTCGAATCTCACAATCCTAGACCATCCATATAAAGTAATAAAATATCCCCTCTTCTATGAACATATTAAATCTATGTAGATAATTACCAAACATGCCTTGGATACTAGAATATCTCAAGGGTTATTTCATTTCCATTATTCCATTCGAGAGTACTTCATGTCCTCTCTACACGATGATAAACTTTACTCAAATTTTTCTCATGATATGAAATTAAACTACACAACATTATCCCAATAAAAAAATGCTTCTTTCTATTGATTATTATATCCTTGGGTGGTTACATGGAATAATTTTCATCCCATATTTCTCACACCAAGTGTAGCTCATTTTCTCTTAAGGACCCTAGAAGGGAATTCATCACATATCCATGGAAAATCAAATCCACGATTTTGGTTTTAGAGGAACGACCGTAAAAGTTATGTTGGAGTCCTATTCCCCATAATGGGAATCCTCAGGCCCTCACTATATGAGTTTAAATTTAAAGGTATACCAAAAAGAGATAAAAATGACCCTCCCCTACTTATGTATCAGTCCTATGTGGGGTATCTAATCTCATAATGTGTGGATCTACAAATCAGGGTCTAATGCTAACGAGGGAACCAGATTCACGTCCTATGTATGAGCCAAATCTATATAGGGGAACCCCTAGTTCCAGTGGAAAATCATGGCATAAATGTTTCCAATATATCTAATAACACTCCTTCCATGTATCAAACTTCATTATTTGAGTGATATTAGATCATCATAATCACCCACAGCCTTTCGAAATGGATGGTCAGTGTCCTGTGGACACTTTTAATTGATTGTGCACATTATTCCCCAATGGCTCTGCATACATTGCTTAAAAAAATGGCATGTTAACCAAAATAAATGTATCTATTAGGGGAGTATATTCCTACTTATGTACACCTAATGGCTTCCAAGCCCCAAATCATTTCTTTAAATCCAAGAACACTCAAACCCATTGTTTACACCATCTTTCCTAACCACATCCCAGAAATATTAGAACATCCTAACCTGATTACCATCCAGTTACTTGAGGCTCCTAGTAAAAGGTCCTAATAACATGATATTTTTACTACATGATGATCCATACCTAGTATTCACCTTTATGTTGGGTCACTTCAAATGATATTTCCCCTCATGTTCATGTACACGAAATGAATTCGCACAAGGAAATTTGGAACATGCCCCACCTCATTGGTGACTCCATCACCAAAATAAAAATTCCTTGTCCATATGCGTGAATCAAATCCACATACGGATAAACTTTGAAAAGAAAAATTTATGGATTGATTCTTCCCTTATAGGATACATAGTGAAATCGGAATCTCATACTTCGGGTCTAGCCATGAAACATGGTTGTCACATCCCTACTTGTGCAAGGGTCAGACCTACATAACAAACCAACCAATATAAATAGGATAAAAGCACATCTACTTCTTCATAGTATTCCTTGAAATGTTCAACCCATAGTTCCCCCTTTTATGTTTAGGAACACCATTTTCATGAGTAATACTTTTTATTCATAAAGGTCCAAATCTCTGTAATCCTCTATGGACATCAAATATAGATGGCTAGATTCCAATAGACACCTTTTCTTGACTATGCACATCATGCCCCAGCAACTCTGCATATGTTTCCCACAAGAAATCTCTATAAATAAAAATAAAATTCATCCTCCTAAGTGGTTTTCCAACCTCTGTACTTTCTTACGACATTAATGCCCTACCTCAATCCTTGGATTCAGAAACCCCTAGACTGTAATATAATATTTCCCCTTTCCAATGACTAAAAGTGAAATATATTCTTAGCCAAACTATTATTGGGAAAGTATACCATTCTCCCTCCTCTAGTTATAGTAAAATGATTTCATAAAAAAATTATCAAATGTCCCGATTATACGGTGTTAAACTCCTCTATGCATCAACCTTCCTTTATGCAAGGCCAATTTGCGTGGGAGAAAATTCTCATATAAAGTAGATACAAATACCCTTATTACTTTCAGAAGTCATTAATTTAACAGGCCACCCATTATGGTCCTCAAAAGAAAAAATAAATCCAAAATTCTATAAAAACATTCTGGCCATTGGAAATGGAAGGCCAATGTCCTAAAGACACCATTCATTGGCTATACCCTTTATGCCCTAGTGGCTCTGCATACATTTCCAACAAAAATGGATTTTGAACCAAATGAAAATTCTTCCCTTTGAGAAGATTTTCATAACTCTATACTCCCCATGGCTTCCACGCCCCATATCATGTACCACATCCTAAAAATCACAAAGTTACAATAAAGAAAAATCCATTATCCATATCTAAAAGTTATTATGACACCTTCAGCTGATGAATCCCAAATTGGATCCCTATTAAATTCAAGTTCAAATACATTTGACCGAAAACATCCATAATGATAGTCTGAATAGATAGACTTTAAACTACCCACAAAAAAGATACACAACACTCACTAGGGTGAAAACCCACAAAGGGAACCTTATATCAATGGTCGAGTTTCATATTGATAAAACCATGTCATATGTGTTTTAATAAAATATATTGAACAACTAAATACCAAGATACATAAAGAATATTAGGTCCAAAACCCAGAAAGGGTGACCTAGGAAAAAGTCAAGTAATACCCACTAAGTATGCACCACAATGGGATTAGGCCAAAAATATTTGGGTAATCATGACGAAATAGGAAAAAATATTAGAGGGTTTTCCCATGAAGCCCTAGAAAGATTTAAATTATGCTCGTTAACCCCACAGTTTAGGAAATAATTAGAGCATGATATGATTATGATAGTTTACTTATCTCGGATTCTAATTCAAATTGACATCTAGAAGCATCCCACATGTACCATCCTTCTGAACCATTTAGTTTAAAAAATTAGGTGAGGTTGGTAGCATCTTGCATACCACATCATTCGTAGAATTGAGGTGGTGATTTTCACCGCTAAAAACTACAACCCCGTGAACTCCGGTTTACCAAGTCATCCATGGTCCAGATAACTCATTCATGGGATTCCATAAAAGGTATCATGTTCCCATAGATACATCTACCATAGTTATCTATAAAAGGACCACCTATAGAGTGGAAGAGATATACAGAGAGGGAGAATGAGATAGAGAGATGGAAAAACGGATGATTCGAGCAATAGAATAAAAGTTATCAAAGGAAAATGATCGATGAATAATAGTAAACCACATTCATGTAGGTTTAAACCATCCACTAACCATAAAAATAAGGAAAGATAAAAATAATAAATTGGATATGAAATCAATTGGTGAACTGAAAACCATAGGCCCTTCGTGGATAAACTTCTCGGGAACTATAACACCCCAAGAATCCTCAGTATTTTTCCATTCGAATAATGCAATGGCGTGCATTGTACGCAACTTTGAGATTTTAACACACCATAACCAATCAAACTAGCCGTTATGAATAGTAATACCTAATTTTTTAAATTTTATAAATTCTATCTCTCAAAATAGACTTCATTTTTGGATTCGGAATATCGAAATTATCCTAGGGTGAAATTTTGGTACTTTTCGGATAACTTTCATATTTTGATGAATAGTGAAAATTACTAAATTTTAATTAAAAACAACTTTTTTATTCAAAATAATTAATAGTGATAAATTATGAATTTGAGTGGTTTTAAAGTATATTTAGAATATATTTTTACCATGTAATACAATGTGGGTCATTGAACATAATTTCAAATTTAAACCAGACATAAACAAGTGACAATCTTTTGATAGTTATTATCTCTAAAAAACATGCTTTTTGTTTTAACAACGGGAATTAATTTTAAATTAATTTCGGCCACTTCTGTGTTTTGAATTTGGAAAAATGGATTCCATATTTTGAATCAGGATTTTAAAATTTTGTAAACTGGTAACTTTTATTTTTAAACATTTTGGAAAATTACTTCGGTAAATATTTTATTTACCATGTTTAAAGGGTAAATCCGGAAAACAAGGGCTAAAAAATAATATTATAATAATACTAAATTACCCTAAAACGTGTCTTAACCCTATTGGATCATACACGGTCGACCATGGGAATCTTTGGGTTGATTTTGGGACCCCATGGATCCACTTGTAAGTGATAATGACACTTTATTTTAATTAAGTTAAAATAAATACAAAAATGACACAAGCATATATCTTTTAACAAAACAATTGTTACAGAGGGTTATATATGTTGGATTTTAGATTATAAATATTCATTAGAAAGATATAAAGATTTCCTACATAATTATGTTTTATTTATAATTTTTAGACATTAAATAATTTAATTTATTTATGACACAATGATGATAAATTAAGTACTTTAATAGTGAAAAATTAAACTAATTGATATTATAAATACCCAAATAAATATAATATGAAACTTTTAATGAATTAAAATAATTTTATAGGATAATATGATATACTTGGATTGATGTAATCGACTTTTTTTGAAGAAATCAATCTGTTATGAGTTTCACAAAAATCAACTATTGAATAGTGTCAAAATTGACATAAAAGAGTTCTTAAAACAAATATTATATTATTAATTGATATTAAATTCTTAAAAATATAACGTTCGGACACAAGACTTATATCATGATAGGTTAATCATTAATGTACCACTTGGGGGTCGATTGGATGTATATAGTATGTTTATTAACCATATAATATAAAAATACAAAGAGACATTGTAAAAGTGAAACTAATTAACTAATAGTTAATACTTAAAGATAAGGTTAATATAATGACCCAACCCTGTATAAATTCTATTGGTTGAGTTGTTTTAGACCCATCCCCAACTTAACAGTTAAATAATAAACTTTTGAGCCATTATAAACCGAATATGAATTTATTATAAATTAATATTTCTAGCTTTTCCAAAGGTTCCCCTCACCCCTCTTATAAAAGGGAACTCCTCCTTCTAATTTCTTCACACCTTAAAAGCCCTTTGGTTCGGCCAACCCCTGAACAAATACTATCTCAACATCCCTCACTACAACCTAGAGGCATTAGTTTGATCAGAAAGCCAACCTGTGGAGCCCTTTTGATCAAATCAAAAGGAAGAACCCGAAGAAGAGGTAATGTTTTCACCACCCCTTTTCAAGTTCCTTTCTTCTTCCACTTCCTCTTTCTTTGTTATTACCATTATAAAATAATAACTCCAGTATCATATATATACTGTTATGTTATTATAAATATGGTACAACCATATTCAGTATTCTATCCATCCTTTGAATAACATGTCACCATACGTGTGTGCGTACGACTTACCGTCTCCACGTCGTGGTGTAATTGTTATTCAATATATTATTATTTGGATGAGTATAATAATGATGTGTAACTCATGTAAATAATAAATATAACATGATAATTATTCTGTATATATGATATAACATCCAATTATATATTATTTTAATATCAAAAGAATGATATTGTCACTCGTGCGTATGTACGGACTACCGTCTCCACGAACGCGATGAGATTCATTCTCCATCATATCCATTCAAGTATAATTATAATTTGATGATTTAAAAATAGTATCTAAGGACTTGATATCATTCTGGATATGAATAATATACATCCCATTAATAACTAATATGGCTCACATAACAAAGAATATAAAGAAAAATGAACCCGTTAACACCCGAAATGACGATAATTCTAAGATATTATTAACAAATCAATGTTAAAAGATCATATATGATATCATATTAATGTAAATGATTCTTGTATAATTAAATAACAATTATTTAACCAATATAAAGGATGTAAACTTACCGTCGACCAAGGAAAAAGTACAAAGTAAGTGATTTTCTTATCTCACTTTCAATTCCGTGAGATTTCCATTGTTCGCCACTAAATTATTGAAAGTTGTGTATTGCGTACTTCCATTTGATATATATTATCATGATTATCATTATATTCATGTTATTCTATAAATAATTTGGTGGTTATTAACTTTTGTCCATACGACTCAGTTGATTAACGTGGTAAGGGGTTTCTTATCTCACTTTTAATTTCGTGAGATTTCCATTATTCACCACTTAATTATTGCATGTGGGGTATGTGTACTTCCCATGATTGTATTCATTGTGTAATATACTTTAATTTATGGGTATTTACATCATCAGGGTATGATACTTCTTTCATGGTTGTATGTTTCATAAGTTACCTAGTCGATAAGGGAATTTGAAATTTCAATTTCCACTCATTTGGCATTACACATATTTCATTGATTATATTACTCCAAGATTATGTGTGGAATCACTATTCATTTGATTATGTAAAAATTTACACTCCCCTTCCTGTGGATATAATTTTGATACACATAATCACTCCATTTATAATTCTCAAGTCATTGATCTGAATTTGATAAGTGTAATTCACCATTTGTTGAGTTAAACATCCAATTCGTTGGTGTTGTTTTTACAAGAATATGTGTGAATATCCTTTGATTGTTTTACACTGAATATCCAATAATATTTAGTGTACCTATATTTTTCACACATAATTATGTCGTTGATTTATCCTTAACCTTATTATATGACATTTATGAGAGATTTCATCTCAATTTACATTCCATTGAGACTTCTTTTTTGATATACACCAAATCACTTTTATGTGGTGTAGATAATGTACTTTGACAAAGTATATCATGAAACCCTTTATTCTCATGAAATTACAAAGTTTTTATTACCCCAATTATTTTTATTCAAGTGTATCTCTAACTAAAATACCATTTTTAAATGTTTTAAACACTTATTCATCTAAATCTTTCTCATTATTGTCCATGTTTTAAAAATGGTTTTAAGGGTTTATTTATATGGACATTAATGTTTAGAAATTAAAACTCCTTTTAAAAAGTTTCAAAATGGCATGGGACACTTTGATTCAAAAATCTATTTTTAAATGGCTTCTTGACAAATAGCATGACTTTTAAATGATTTCAAGAAAAAGGGGGATATTTCTCTCAAATATATTTGATGATTATTTTCATCTATGTCAACATCCTTAATTATTCTTGATTGAGGTTAATGTGATACAATACAATATTCCATATTGTATCGAATGAGTTATGTTTGACTGTGGATGTGCTATTTTTATACCATTCATGGTTTGTGGTCAATGTATTGAAATTTCATATGCTAGTTTAAATAAAAATGATTATGTTATGTTTAAACTTGTTCATATGAGGAATGCATTGGACTTAATAAGTGACGGGTGGAGCCCGCTATAACTCTTCTATGCATCGGTAGGTCTCATGAGACAAACTAGTGTCTTGGCACAAGGCCTTGGCAAAATCTTATTTGTAGTCTTGGCATGAGGCCTTGGCTATGTGGTTATGATAGTCTGGCATTATGCATTCCATCATTATGAAAGTTGTTATTGATAATGCATGGGATTGTTCGACTAGTAGAATATCAATGTGAGTAAGTAAATGGAATTATTTTATTTTATCTTTTCCATTTTATGCTGATGTTCAAGTTTAAAAGGCTTCTGTTTTAGTTATAAACTGCCTTAAGTGTTTATGCTTATTTATGAAAGCTTCTGCTATAATGATATCCTTACTGAGCATCTGAGCTCACCCCTTTCAATGTTTTATTTTTCCAAGGATTATGAAGAAGTAATTTATGAATGACCTGCAGTGATAGTATGAGGGGATATGAAGACAAGATGTTTTTTTATGATGTAATGTAAAAAATTATCGATGTATCTAGTTATTCCAAGGCTACTAAACTAATCGGTCGTTCAAGACTTGATCTTTCTCGTGATCATGCCAATGTTATGTAACAATGCACCGACTCTAGGTAATTAGGGTCGGGACATTACAGTTGGTATCAGAGGAAGTTTAGTACAAACCATGGATGCTAGATTTAGATAAACTCTGATTAGAGCACGTAGACCTAAGATGAACATTGAGGATTAGTATAAAAGAACTTCCTAGAATTTTGGTATTGTAGAGATTTTGTGAGTTTTCCGAGAAATACATCCCTGTCTAGATACGAGCAGGTAGAGGCGGCTCTGGCACAGATGTACCTAGGGGTAAAACCCGAAAACACCGCTTTAAGATAGACTCGAACGGGAACTGGTGCACGACAACGGGCCTTGCTGCACTCTTGGTTACGACACTCCTGGGGGATATGCTTAGGATAATTTACCTTTTCATTACAAACTGATTTAAGTAATATATATATAAGATGAGAGTAAATGACCATGGTTAATCCTAATATGTTTCAAATTGAGAATATGGTGACATTTTAATCTCTAAATGATTTTACGACTACTGTTACTCACACAATGATTTCTGGTTTTAGTCAATGACTGGATTCCAAAGAATTCATAGTGACTTTTAGAATGATGTAAAAGGTGGGAACAGTGGTGGCAATGAGCAACAAAATGGAATGTTGATAGGCGTAAAAGATATCTTCTTTATTCCAAATCAGTTTTCCAAAAATATGATGAACAACATATATATTAACTAACTCCCAGACTCAACAAGGAAGAGAAAGGTTATAAATGATAAGAGCTCCAGCAATGGAGACCATGGAGAAAAGAACCCTCAATTTTCATCATGCAGGAAATGTGGAAAGAGACACCCGGGAAAGTGTCTCAGTGGGACAACGAAATGTTTTACGTTTGGGAAGGAAGGACATAAAGTGAAGAATTGCCGAAGAAAAATGAAGAGTACTATGGAAGAAGATAAAAAATGGTCCCAAGAGTCCATTTACAGTCATTTTCCATAAATGTAGGGGACCTGACCATTACCCGAGTGAATGTCCTATTCTATAGGATATTTTCTTTGTCAAAGAATAAGCTATGTGGAAATAAATGGTTGGAGAAAAATTTAAAAAGTATTATCACTCCTTGTTGATGGGTTTACTTTGGAATAATTTTCTCTTGTATTTATAACCCCGCAGTTTTCCATGTGAGAATGATATTTGAGGAAGAATTGTCTCTTATCTTGTGGATATAGGTATAAATAACCATTTGGTTTTATATGATCATTGGGGTTTGAGAAAATTATATGTTATTATAATTTGGGATGAAAATTCAAGGTATGATATAACATTTGTGGTTAAATTATGTTATTTTGAGGAATTTATCTCATTTTGGTAATATTATAAAATATAGTTTTTGAAAAAGGACAACACGTAGACCGTGTGACAACCCGTCGCGTCGGACAAAGCTGTGGGAATCGATCCCACAACCAAAGTGAGATTGGGATTTATCTCTTACCACTAGACTACGTGAAGTCCCTGGTTAGTGTGACTATTTTTTTGTTAAATGATTTTATTGATCAATAATAAGATGATTTGGGTTCTTATGTCTTATCAAATGAATACCCTTTGTATAGGAAAATTATTTGGTGATTAAGTGATAAATGTTATTTTGGAAGATGTTCACTTTGTTGGGACCACTATATGCCCAAGGAAAATAGAATACAATGGGTTTTCATTTGTAGAGTAATGGTGGATTTTTATCTACATTTTTATTGTGGATTTATAGTGATTTGGGTTATTCATGGAAATGATTAACCTATAACAGAGAATATGTGATGATGTTAATTACTTTTAAGTATGTGAATTTAAGAGTATTTGATGTCATTTGGAGATACAATTTAACATGGGAGACTACATAATAAAATTCTTCTATGTTTTGGGTTTCAATATTAGTTTGGATTATATTGAAGGATTTTAAGGACATTTTATTATTTAATGGTATTTATTTAACTTTGGGGTATTGTTGGTTTAATTTTAGAAATTAAGATTAGTGCATATTTATCTCAAGGAATATCCTTTTGGGGGATCATTAGATCATTCACTAACCATTTTGGTTTTGATTAATCTTCAAAGAAAATGTAAATATATAGTTTATCCTGCATGGATCATGTGATTCTATAGAAGTTTATTCTAGCTCTTCCAGTGTGACCAGGTCTTCTTGAATACTCATCGTTTAAAAAAATTGAGTTAGTGGGTGAAATTTATTAAATAATGAAACTCTACTTAAAATGTAAGTATATCTCTTAATGTTCTTAGTCAATATCATAAATGAATTCCTCGTCCTTATGTAATGTAACTTAAAAAAAATGTTGTTCGTTTACTTTCCTACTAGGAGACTAATGGTTGTTTGTCCCAACACAAGTTTGTGGTTTTCTTATTGTTAACTTTCTCCTGATCATGATTTCTATCCCTCTCCATCAGAACTTGACACTTAGTTTATCATCCATATCCATGTTTTCCTACATGGAATCCTAGTATGGGTTATCTTGGATGACCCTTATACCTCTCTTTCTTTCTTTTAAAGTGATAGTTTTATTGACTCTTTTTCTGATGTGGGACATTCCATTATATTCCCAAGAAAAATTTTAAAAATTGCGAGGACACAATTTATTGAAGGAGGGGATAATGTAACACCCCAAGATTCCTCAGTATGTTTCCTTTGGAATAATGCAATGGCGTGCATTGTACGCAACTTCGAGATTTTAACACACCATAACCAATCAAACTAGCCGTTATGAATAGTAATACCTACTTTTTGAAATTTTATAAATTCTATCTCTAAAAATAGACTTCATTTTTGGATTTGGAATATTGAAATTAGCCTAGGGTGAAATTTTGGTACTTTTCGGATAACTTTCATATTTTGATGAATAGTGAAAATTACTAAATTTTAATTAAAAACAACTTTTTTAATCAAAATAATTAATAGTGATAAATTATGAATTTGAGTGTTTTTAAAGTATATTTGGAATATATTTTTACAATGTAATACAATGTGGGTCATTGAACATAATTTCACATTTAAACCAGACATAAACAAGTGACAATCTTTTGATAGTTATTATCTCTAAAAAACACGCTTTTTGTTTTAACAACGGGAATTAATTTTAAATTAATTTCTGCCACTTCTGTGTTTTGAATTTGGAAAAATGGATTCCATATTTGGAATCAGGATGTTCAAATTTTTTAAATAGGTAGCTTTTATTTTTAATCATTTTGGATAATTACTTCGGTAAATATTTTATTTACCATGGTTAAAGGGTAAATCCAGTAAACAAGGGTTAAAAAATAATATTATAATAAAACTAAATTACCCTAAAACGTGTCTTAACCCTATTGGTTGATACAGGGTAGACCAGGGCATCTTTGGGTCGATTTTGGGACCCCATGGATCCACTTGTAAGTGATAATGACACTTTATTTTAATTAAGTTAAAATAAATACAAAAATGACACAAACATATATCTTTTAACAAAACAATTGTTACAGAGGGTTATATATGTTTAATTTTAGATTATAAATATTCATTATAAAGATAATAATATTTCCTACATAATGATATTTTATTTATAATTTTTAGACATTAAATAAGTTAATTTATTTATGACACAATGATGATAAATTAATTACTTTAATAGTGAAAAATTAAACTAATTGATATTATAAATACCCAAATAAATATAATATGAAACTTTTAATGAATTAAAATAATTTTCTAGGATAATATGATATATTAGGATTGATTTAATTGACGTTTTTCGAAGTAATAAATCTTTTATGAGTTTCAAAAAAATCAACTATTTAATAATGTCAAAATTGACATAAAATAGTTCTTAAAACAAATATTATATTATTAATTCATATTAAATTCTTAAAAATCTAAGGATCTGCCAAGAGATGTATATAATGATAGTTTCATCATTAATGGACCACTTGGGGGTCTCTTGGATGTATATAGTAATTTTAATAACCATATAATATAAATATACAAAGAGACATTGTAAAAGTGAAACTAATTAACAAAGAGTTAATACTTAAAGATAATGTTAATATAATGACCCAAACCTGTCTAAATTCTATTGGTTGAGTTGTTTTAGACCCATCCCAACCTTAACATTTAAATAATAAACTTTTTAGTCATTATAAACCGAATATGAATTTCTTATAAATTAATATTTCTAGTTATTCCAAAGGTGCCCCTCACCCCTCTTATAAAAGGGCACTCCTCCTTCTCATTTCTTCACACCGTCAAAGCCCTTTGGTTCGGCCAACCCCTGACCAAATACTATCTCAACTTCCCTCGCTACAACCTAGAGGAATTATTTTGATCAGAAAGCCATCCTAAGGATCCCTTTTGATCAAATCAAAAGGAAGAACCCGAAGAAGAGGTAATGTTTTCACCACCCCTTTTCAACTTCCTTTCTTCTTCCATTTCCTCTTTCTTTTTTATTACCATTATAAAATAATAACTCCAGTATCATATATATACTATGATGTTATTATAAATATGGTACAACCATATTCAGTATTCTATCCATCCTTTGAATAACATGTCATCATACGTGTGTACGTACGACTTACCGTCTCCACGTCGTGGTGTAATTGTTATTCAATATATTATTATTTGTATGGGTATAATAATGATGTGTAACTCATGTAAATAATAAATATAACATGATAATGATTCTGTATATATGATATAACATCCAATTATATATTATTTTAATATCAAAAGAATGATATTGTCGTTCGTGCGTATGTACGGACTACCGTCTCCACGAACGCGATGAGATTCATTCTCCATCATATCCATTCAAGTATAATTATAATTTGATGATTTAAAAATAGTATCTAAGGACTTGATATCATTCTGTATATGAATAATATACATCCCATTAATAAAGAATATGGCTCACATAACAAATAATATAAAGTAAAATGAACCCGTTAACACCCGAAATGACGATAATTCTAAGATATTATTAACAAATCAATGTTAAAAGATCATATATGATATCATATTAAAGTAAATGATTCTAGTATAATTCCATAACAATTATTTCACCATTATATAGGAGGTAAACATACCATCGACCAAGGAAAAAGTACAATGTAAGGGATTTTCTTATCTCACTTTCAATTCCGTGAGATTTCCATTGTTCGCCACTAAATTATTGAAAGTGGTGTATTGGGTACTTCGATTTGATATATATTATCATGATTCTCTTTATATTCATGTTATTCTGTAAATAATTTTGTGGTTATTAACTTTTGGCCATACGACTCAGTTGATTTACGTGGTAAGGGGTTTCTTATCTCACTTTTAATTTCGTGAGATTTCCATTATTCACCACTTAATTATTGCTTGTGGGGTATGTGTACTGCCCATGATTGTATTCATTGTGTAATATACTTTAATTTATGGGTATTTACATCATCAGGGTATGATACTTCTTTCATGGGTGTATGTTTCGTAAGTTACCTAATCGAGAAGGGAATTTGAAATTTCAATTTCCACTCATTTGGCATTACACATATTTCATTGATTATATTACTCCAAGATTATGTGTGGAATAAATATTCATTTGATTATGTCATAATTTCCACTCCCCTTCCCGTGGATATACTTTTGATACACATAATCACTCCATTGATAATTCTCAAGTCATTGATCTGAATTTGATAAGAGTAATTCACCATTTGTTGAGTTAAACATCCAATTCGTTGATGTTGTTTTTACAAGAATATGTGTGAATATCCTTTGATTTTTTTACACTGAATATCCAATCATATTTAGTGTACCTATATTTGTCACACATAATTATGTCGTTGATTTATCCTTAACCTAATGATACGACCTTTATGAGAGATTTCATCTCAATTTACATTCCATTGAGACATCTTTTTTGATATACACCAAATCATTTTTATGTGGTGTATATAATGTACTTTGACATAGAATATCATGAATCCCTTTATTATCATGATATTACAAAGTTTTTATTACCCCAATTATTTCTATTCATGTGTCTCTCTTTTGGATAGAATCTCTAACTAAAATACCATTTTTAAATGTTTTAAAGACTTATTCATCTAAATCTTTCTCATTAATGTCCATGTTTTAAAAATGGTTTTAAGGGTATATTTATATGGAAATTAATGTTTAGAAATTAAAACTCCTTTTAAAAAAGTTTCGAAGTGGTATGGGACACTTTGATTCAAAAATCTATTTTTAAATGGCTTCTTGACAAATAGCGTGACTTTTAAATGATTTCAAGAAAAAGGGGGATATTTCTCTCAAATAGTTTTGATGATTATTTTCATCTATGTAAACATCCTTCATTATTCTTGATTGAGGTTAATTTGATACAATACAATATTCCATATTGTATCGAATGAGTTATGTTTGACTGTGGATGTGCTATTTTTATACCATTCATGGTTTGAGGTTAAAGTATTGACATTTCGTATGCTAGTTTTAATAAAAATGATTATGTTATGTTTAAACCTGTTCATATGAGGAATGAATTGGACTTAATAAGTGACGGGTGGAGCCCTCTATAGCTCCTCGATGCATCGGTAGGTCTCATGAGACAAACTAGTGTCTTGGCACAAGGCCTTGGAAAAATCTTATTTATAGTCTTGGCACGAGGCCCTGTCTATGTGGTTATGATAGTCTGGAATTATGCATTCCATCATTATGAAAGTGGTTATTGATAATGAATGGGATTGTTCAACTAGTAGAATATCCATGTGAGTAAGTAAATGGAATTATTTTATTTTATCATTGCCATTTTATGTTGAAGTTCAAGTTTAAAAGGCTTTTGTTTTAGTTATAAACTGCCTTAACTGTTTATGATTATTTATGAAAGCTTCTGCTATAATGATATCCTTACTGAGCATCTGAGCTCACCCCTTTCAATGTTTTATTTTTTCCAGGATTATGAATAAGTAATTTATGAATGACCTGCAGGGATAGTATGAGGGGATATGAAGACAAGATGTTTTTTTTATGATGTAATGTAAAAAAATTATGGATGTATCTAGTTATTCCAAGGCTACTAAACTAATCGGACTTTCGAGACTTGATCTTTCTCGTGATCATGCCAATGTTATGTAATAATGCACAGGCTCTAGGTAATTAGGGTCGGGGAATTACAGGAACCGCAACACAATGCCTTTCCTTTAGTTTGGTGAACCGCGTAGTGCATCACTACGTGGACAATACCCAATGCCGCATAGCATTATGCTATACAGATGAAACCCAAGACTGCATACCACCATGATACATGGTGGCTCATACCTAGGTCTGTGCACCACTTCATTACATGGACAACCCCTCCCCTGTATAGTAGTATGCTATGCAGGGACACCCCCATCCCACATAGGAAAATGGTACGTGGAATGGGGTGTCTCTAGGTATCCCATCTTCCAATTCTGATCTTGTCCTTCCATTCCTATCATGTCTTTCATGACCCCTTAACATACTAGTCCTCTAGAATTTGGCCAAATCCCCTTACAAAGCCACCAGACACAGATGATCAGACCATTGAGCGCATCAGTGTGCCCTTCTGAGTTCACATACCCATGGTAAGAAGAGGTGAATAGGTGATTCCCTCGATGTAATAGGCCATAAGAATGTTCCTAAGACCAAATTTCCATGGTAACCAGATGTCTAACCTTGGGAAGCCGATGTGAACATCCTTAATCTCTTGTTTAAGGGTTCCTCTATATTTTCCATTCCATGATTGCCAGTGTCAAATGAGGAGATCACGATTTCCTTCCCATTTGAAAATGGATGGTTTTACTGCCCTTTTATAGAAACCATGTCAAGGAACTCATGAGGTAATACCCTAGCCCTTTGTGATAGGTTTCAATCATCACCCTCTTCACCTCAGCTTGGGATTTGTCCAGATAGATAACCAAATGTGACTATCTTGTATATCAACACAGGTGAGGTTTCACGCATTCGAATCCCCCTTTCTTTCTTACATTGGTCTCATATCCATGGCATTTTTCATCATCATCCACCTCCTTTTACATTAGCATAGAAGAGAAAGTTCACCTTTGTGTAATCTTTCACATCCTCCTGTTTCTCACAATGAGCATGATACATGTGTTCTTAGAGGTTTTTGATGATATGACCTTCACATAACACAGTAATGAACTAAAATAACACTAATTACCAACACAGTGGGGATATGTAGGACACCTATATGAAGGCCCAAAATCAAAGGGGAAGTCCCATAAAAATAACCAACAAATTCATAAATTAGTAATGAACTATGAGAACTTTAATTCTCTTAAAAGTTGGAATACATAGGGAGATTTTCTGAAGTCCCAACCTCAAATGGGAAGCTCCCATGTGTAAGCCCCAATCAAGTAATAACAAATTTGTGCACTACAAGAAAATTTATTCCTAATTCAACCAAGATATGTTGGACACCCGTCTGAAGGATCGACCCCAATGGGTACCCTTAATAAGGGATGATCCTAATCATGTCCCTCATAAAAGGGAATCCACTTCAAGAGTAAGCCCCAATGTGTCTCTTCTAGAAAGATATCCTCTATTGTGTAAGTCCCAAATATATTCCCTAAAATGGCAAGCTCCCCTGCATAATCCCTAACCAACCAAACAATGAGGGATTTGATTCCTAGTTGATTAGTATACGTAGAACGCCTCCTTGAGGACGAAACCCAACATCCAAATCACTCTAATGTTATTCGGGCCATAATCCTTATATAGTTATGTCCACCCAAGATGCCACATCTTTCCTGGGCTCCTAGGGCCACCTCAGCATAAGTACAACACCAAAAATTGACTATGAATATTTCACATAGATGTTAGTGTCACATGATGTTAAACTTCATGGATGGTTCCTCATCACATGAACTTAAAATGTGATGTGCCCCATTATGTGGCACAACACTATGTGGGCTCTGATTCCTCTCATGAGGATTCATATGAATCGCATATCATGGGCTTCAACCTAACATAAATACAACTCATATCCCCCATTGGATGACAATAAACTCAATAGCACCTCTTAACATGGTTTAAGCCAATGATGTCTCAGTAATTCATGATCCATGTTTCTCCATGATTGATTTTTCGATATAGGGGTAATCCATGGACACATTCTTGGGAATGAAAAAAGTATTCACGAAGATATTAAAATAGCTTAAATATATAATAGATTCTCATAGTATGAAATAATCCCACCAAAATAATATGATGAGCCTAACATCCCATACTATAAACTAATGGTGTCCTTAAGTGTTGTCTGAAAAATAATCCAACAAGCACCTGCCTTGGTAAATTAATTCCATGAATATTGAATAAAAGCGTTATTGGGTGTTTCTGGATCCAGGAATAAACCCATTAGAGATCATTTGAGGACCTCATACCCAACATGAGATGATTGAACAAACACTTAACCCCCTACAATCTCCTTCTGGGATCATGAACATGTGTCACCTCCTTTATGACATAAAAAGAATACACTGGCCAATCCTGGTGGGGTCATCTCACTCAATTGAAAAATCAGTACAAGTTGAACCGGGTAAAAATAAAATGGTGAAATCGATAAGAAAATCTCTACAATAACAAATGAATGATGATTCTCTTCCGAATAATTTTTTCCCCAAAAACCTACCTTGGGTCGAGACACTAACATATCAATGTATTTATTGTTGGTGGATGGTGAGTAGGTTGATGTAGTAATGGACAATCAATCAGTTGATGAGGTAGCCATAAAAGACTCTACTAATCAGTATGTCATGGATTAAGAGAAAATAACTACAAGGGATCATAATGGTATGAAAAAAATAAATTTTTAAGTCCATAGGAAATTAAAAGTTACTCAAAGGCTAATATTTTAGTGGGTAGTGAGGGTTTCTAGATGATTTCTTTCAAAAAAACTAGGCCTCCTCCTGAGGTTGGAATGTTCCTTCCAACTCCCTCTATCCTTGAACTGATTGTTACCCCATCTGCATTGAGTCTCTATATAGAGTCACCATCTCAAATTCATACCATTATATTGAATGACAACACAAAATGGAAATTTCCTCCATAGTTTTCTGAACTCATGAGAAATGCTTATGATTCATTTTTATTGGCTTATAATGAGGAATGTGAGGCCGAGGAAGCTCAAAATGACCATATTAGCATTCTATATGAACTATTGGGAGGAGGAAGACTACCAAGCGGCCTCCAGAGTGAGGAACCTGAGTGGTTTAGTTTTTAGCTTGAACCTATTCTTGATAAAATGGAACCACAAACATTTGAATTCAATGGTTACCTTTTAGTAGTGAATCATTTATCTAAAAACAAGTAGGAGAGTCTTCAAAGCAATTAGGATTTTAATGTGTGTGAGATTTTGTGGAATTACACAGAATGTATCACTTTAGAAAAAAATTGATACACTCCTGGGTGATGATCACAAGACATCACAGAAGCCCAAAAAGTAGTGGCGTGGGAGATATCCTCAGATCAGAGGTAGGTAACCTAGAAACATGGGTTCTAGAATGACCCATTAATGGGTGTTCATCCATTCCAATCATGTCTATCTTAACATTCTTTACTATCTAATCTTCTTTTACATGTTCTACTTTTTCTAAATAAATTTCGAGGTCATGCCTCATATTTTTTAAAAAATTATAATTATTTATTTATAAAAGGGACTTTATCCCTTAATAAAGAAAATGTATATATATAGTTATAATTACAATTAAAAATATTTATATATAATTAAAATTTTATAATTATAAATATATTAAATATATTTATTATCTAAATTTTTTTATTATAATTTTATAAGTATGTTTTATAACAAAATAGATTCATGGGTATAACATGAATGAATCGTATACCTAGTAAAGTATAGATTATAAAAAATGAGTGATCGCATATAGACAACATGAATAATAAGAAGGGTGTAATGTATAAGGGAACATTCATGATAAATACATAACATATATGCAAGTCAATTATACTCACGCACCAATATATTTATAGACCACATTCATAAGAAACATATAATTATTAATTTATAATTACGATTCTAAATATATATATTTTAAAAGTACATATATATATTATAAATTTAAAAAATATAAAAAATATAATTTATCTAATATTTCTAATATAACTAATAAATATAATATAATTGATAAATCTAATAAATATATTTATTATTTAATTCAATATATTATAATCTTATAATTATTTAAATATAAATTTCTTTAATTATATTCATTGAAATACTTTTTCAAAAACATTAAAAATATTTGAATTATTAAAAAATATATATTAATTATAAACATGATTATTTTATTTAATGTATACAAATAATATTTATTTTTTAAAATAAATATAATTATAAAATATAATTTAATAATATTTTTTATTAAAAAATTTATCATTACTAAAAATATCCCTGATAAATATACCATTTATCGGTGCAAAAAAATCATTAATAAATGGGTAGATTTATCAGCACTTTTAGCTAGCACTGAAAAATGCCCTCGTTTTATCAACACTTACTACTTGTTCCTAGTGTTTGAGTGGAAAGGGGACTATGAAATTACTATATTGGGAAACAAATTTGGAATCTCAAGAGTTTTGGATAAGGGTGTTCGACATAAGATTGGAGTAGAGGGTCCTTTGAAGTGAAAGTGACCATAGTGTATGAGTATGAAACTTTTAGGGAAAGTGGGGTAAATCAATTTACCCATTTTGAAGCATGTCGCTACAATTTTTTTGCAATGGTGATGAAAATAGAGATCACCGACATTGATATATGGGAACAAATTAATCAACCACCCTGAGATGATTTTTTCCAGCATTTTGAATAATGTTGTTACTATTGTTTATGAATAGTGGGATTGATGGGGATCAACAAAATCGATCATAGGTGAAGAACAAACTAGTATCCCTCCAATATATTTTTCCAATTTAGGTGTTATTTTATAATATTCAACTGGTGAACGAACATAACCATAAAGTTGTCACCCCCTTCAGCTTGATCCTATTTTTCTCTTCCGACATTCATAAATTATTCATGTTTCATAGGGATAGGATCATTAGGATAGGGATATTTATAACAAATCAATACTACATAAATACACATTTCTATGGTTGAGAGTGATGCAAATATTAATCCCTGCTGACAACATGGTTCAAAGAAAATAATTTCCAAATAGAAAAACAAAAAAATAATCATTTTTCTTATGTTTTACAATGACAAACACAGCCCCACACTTTATCTCTTGGAATGGATATATAGAAATTGATACTGAACAAAAACTATAGATAAAACCCAAGTATAATAAAAAATATCAACCACCATGCCAGTTAATTGTGACGGAGCATTTTCCAAATATTCAATTAAAGATTCTTTCATCCCCTTCCATATAAGTGGAATGATACAAAAAATTATAATTGTAGGAACATATATTTCATGAAAACAATTAGGCACTGTTTGAATACATTATAATAAAAATAGGATAATATTTGTTATTTTAAAAAATAATACGTTTAGAATAAGAATAATGTACTTGTATGGGGTGCTGGAGTATTGCGATGATTCAGGAAGATCTTAAATATATAATGAACATATATATGTGGATAATACAATATAAAAACAACATAAAAGAATCCGGAAAAAAACCAAAAGACTCTTATACAAAAATGAGAAGTGCATATACATAATGAAAAATAAAGAGAATAAAAAATCAACCAATAATAAACTCATCTATACAGCGACTAATTTATGAATTTCATAACATTTGAAAATAAGGATATGGTGTAATCAGTAAAGAATATAACTATTTGTTTTTCTGTAACTACTGACTGTGTAGTAGAAAATATGTATCAACATGCTACTATGTTACCTTAAAATTATCTTAACATAACTTAATTTAACTATAAAACATTAATGACACAGCCCTAATGCATGTAAGAGAAATATTAATGAAAAGGGTATTATATGGCATAAAAATAGGGAACAATTCACCACTATGATGACATTTAAACGATGACATGGTCTGAAAAAAACAAATATCATTATCAATTCATACCCTCTTGAGATATCGATCATTCAATTAAAATAAATAATAGCACTTTAACCATGAAATGTTTTAATCATATTCCCTCATTTTTATCATCCACCATCTATTTTAAGAAATATGATTGTTTCAAAAGAAAAAAACACATGATTCAATGATTATATTTTGAATATGATATAAATGAATCATCAAAGATTAAACATTGAACTAAAATATTATATATTTGTTAAAATAATATATTTTAAATGTAATAATTTTTAAACATTGAACTAAAAGATGTTTGGAAATTTATTATTTAAGAAAAAAAATTGAAATGTGGCCAAAAAAATCATACATAAAATAAATATTAGGAGAGAGGAAATTTAAAAAAATGATACTTAAAATAACATTAATATAAGTTATTTCAATAGAAAGAAAATTTTTACAAAAAGTAAACATGAAATTTTTAATAGTAATTTCCAAATAAAATGGAAGGTAAACAAAAACATATAACCATAAGCTTACCAAATTGAAATAGTATTAATGGTTGATAATGGTAAGCGATGAATTGGGAATCATAAAATGGAATACATGAAATAGAATGAAATGATAAATAGTATAACCTCTGTTAAAAAGAACCTCATTTAAATTATGACATCATGTGGAATACTATAAACTTCACTATTCTATGAATACTTCATGTATTTCCTCGCTCCCTGGCCTTTATTTTCAATCATGTTCATATAGAGAGCCACACAGATCTATACAAACCAAGTAAGTGATAACTTTTAATTGAAATAATGACACATTATAATTTAATGTAAACAATCACAAAGATATATTAATCATTAAAAATAAAATATGAGTAAATTTAATATAAAAGGATAAATAGATCAAAAAAATGATAAACAATGTCACCATTAATAAATACAAATATCTTCAGAGAATGAAAACATTTTATTATAATTTATATCATTAGTTGGTGGGAATGAAATTTTAGTTGTGAAATCTATGTTAATGAATAAATACATAATATAGGAAATAAAAAATAATAAATGCTTAATTCTAATGAAATGTATTAAAATTTTAATCTTCTCAATATCGAAAATTATATACATGACCATTTGATATTATATATATCCACTTGGAGTGTGTATGGTACATTGGGGAGGATGAAAAGCTACAAATACCTGAAATGGAAAAGTCAAAGCTAATGAATATATAGTTTTAAATGAAATGCTAAAAATGAATCGACATGAATCAAAACAATATAAAAAGCAAATATATATAAACGTGTATATGTGGTGGCTCATTTTTAGAAAACTGATATCCAAATGTAAATATAAATTTTGTGTGTACTAACTTGATTTTGATATTGACGACCATTATGTAATCAGAGGAGATGAACAAGGACATGACCAGTACACGGTGCCGTACTTAGATTCTTCCCTGGATCCCAACAAGCATAATCCTTTCTTCCATTTCCATGTGCTGAAGCTGCCACCCACTTCGGGGTTATCCCAGATGATTCTTGGTTGGGGAGGCCTGGGCGGCCTTGAGCGCAGGCTCCCCACCTCCTCCTTATAGGGACAATCCCTCCCTCTGTCGTCACAAGAAGTAGAACCACCGTCAAAGCATCAAAAAATGGTGGAAAAAATTCTACTGGTTTCGACTGCCATGTTCCCTGGTTTTGGTTTGGTGGAAGGCCTCAATTTATAAGATCCGGGAGGGCCCGTGGTTTCTATTTGGCTAGAAAATGGCGTGTCCATAACTCCCAACACATTTATTATTTTTGACCATAAATATTAAGTAATAAATACATAGTAATCAATACTAATAATGTTATTAGTATTGTTAAAATTATAATTAATAATAATATGATAATGATGATAATAATAATTTTTTATGTTATAATATTAATCTCATTAAAAATCAAAAAAATTAATTAATGAAGAATTTATAATACATTGAAACTAACCAAGAGGGGGGATTTAAAATATTGAATAATTTATAATATTGAATATAAAAAAATTATAATATAATTAATTTAATATTTTAAAATAATTTCAAATAATTTCTAATTTATTTACTACGAATAATTATTACAAAATAATGCTCTGTGTCATGTAATGTTCTTTTTGGTTTGTTAGATTTACGAATAATAATGATGATGATGATTTATATAATAGTATTAAATACTATTCCTATTTAATCAAATAATTTAAATAAAAAAATATAAATTTTATTATTATTAGAATTAAAATATATATTTTATTTAGTGAAATAATGAATATTTTTATTGTCAACTAAACTACAACAATAAAATTATTATATATATGTTATTAAATAATTACTATGCGCATCTTGAAAGTTGACTACAGATAATAAATACTTGATAACAACTCTTGATAATATGAAATTAATGATAATCAAGTCATTATAATAATGTTATGATAATAAAATCATTATAATGAAGCCCTTATAATAAATTCACGAAATTATTAATAAATTCATGATAACTATCTATCACTAAATTCATGAAATTAATAATAATGTTATTATTTATGAATAATAATAATAATATAAATATAAAAAATGTTATAAATAATCATATTGTTATAAAATATTATTAATTATTAATAATTATATTGTTATAATTATTATTCAAAATAATAATTTTAATAATTATAAATTTACGTTCTAATCAACATTGAATATTAATTATTAATATAAAATTAATAAATATGAATTTAACAATATTAATTGTATAATTAATAAAAATTAGTATCATTATCATTAATAAAAAGAAAAAATCAATTCTATTTAATTAATTAATTATTATTTTATTTATTAATGTACAAATTATTATTGATGCTTAATATTTTCTATTAATTATTTTTTGAAATTAGTTTAATTTTCAATTATTTAATTAGTCCTAACAGAATGTCTTACATTTCATTTATAGTTTAATTATAATTTATATTTTTTAATCTTTGAAAGTTACCAACTTCTTTTTATGTTTAAATGTAATGTTTTGAAGAAAAAAAATTGTATCATTAATATTCTCGTATGTTTATTATTTTGATTATTATATATTTGTTTTTATTTATTTTATACTTTTTTATCATATGTTTTAAATTTATTTTTGATTGTACATAAATTTTATTTTTATACGCTTTCAAAATCGCTCACATGAAAAATAACAAACTTACTTTCTTTCAGGTAGGTAACATTATAAGCTTATAAAATATAATCTATTATTATAATTTAAATATAATATAAAACATAGAAAAAAATTTAAAATATAATTTAAAATAAAGAGAATTCCATAACTATAATAAACTAAAATTAATTTACATGATGAAATCTTTCTTAAATAAAACCCAAAAAATACAATTCCAAAAATTTATGCGCATACAATTGAGTATAAACAAATTTAAATGAAATTTAAAACACTAACTGTAAAAATATCAAATAATTAAAATTAAAGGAATTACAAAAAAATCACAAAATAATTTATTTTGAAAAAAGTGTTATCTGAACAACGAAAGAAGTACAAATGTTGCATTTTGAAACAACAATATTTTCCACCTTTGAAATTAATATTCATTAATTTTTAATGAAATAACATTTATTTTCTATTATTTTTATGCATTAGTCAGTGTGTAAAAATTTATTTAGATTTTGTTTATACTTTGTAATTTATAGACAAAAATAATTACAAACAAAAATATTAAATTTACACAAAAAATAATTATTGGTAAATTTGTTTTACAAGTATTAATATTTTTTTGAAACAATAATATTTTGGGTCATTAAACTTATTTTTAATTAATCTTTTAATGAAATTATTTATATTTTCAATTATTTTTTATATCTTTAGTCAACATGTGAAATATCACTTAGATTTTCATTATACATTATTATTTATAGGATTTCAAATTCATGTACTTGAAATGTTATTATATTTCAAGTAAGTGATTTTGAAGGCTTATAGATTATAAACAATACATACTATCTAAATTAAAACATTCACACCAGCTAGAAATTTAAAAAATAATTAAAAATAAAAATAATTTCCGTGATATAATAAACAAAAAAAATTACATCACACAAACATTTTTGATTAAAAACATAACATTTACATTTCAAAAAAATTATGCGTATAAAATATAGAATAAATAACATCTCAATGAAATTTAAAACAGTGATTTCACAAATAAAAATTAATTGAAAATAAATGAGACACCCAAAAAATAATAAACAAATTTTTTTTAGCTTACAACAAAAAAAGTTATCTACAATATTATTACAAGTAAAAATGTTATGATTTGAAACAACAATATATTGTTTCATTGAAATTATTTTTCATTAGATTTTTTAATGATTTTTTAATTTTATTTTATTTTATATTATTACTCAGTATGTAAAATTTCATTTAGATTCTACTTATACATTGTATTTTATAGGGTTTTAAAGTCACATACTTGAAACATGACTATATTACATGTAAGTGACATTGAAAGCATTTAAATTAAAAATTATAAACACAATCTAAATGAAATTTGACACACTGACTAAACATATAAAAAGTAATTGAAATTAAAAATAATTTTATAAATATAATAAAGAAGAAAAAAATTTCCTGACTCAAACTTTATTGTTTAAAAACAAATAATTTACAAATTAGAAAAATTATGGGCAGAATCCTTATTAGTCATAATATTATTAATTAAATTATAATGAATTGTTTTTTTTTGTTTTTTTATTATTAAATATTATGAATTATATTATTAATAAACAATAATTATATTGTTAAATAGTTTCAATTATTACAATAATAAATATGAATAAATATTTTAATAATATAATTATTAATAAAACTTATAAATTAGTTCATATTATAATTTAAAATAAATATAAATTAAATCATTAATATAAAAAAAATTATTAATAATAAAAATAATTTTATTAATATTTTTTATTCAAATTATTTGACTTAATATGAATAATATTTAATATTATGATATACATCATTATTAATATAATCATTATCATTTTTATTATTCATAAATATAATAAAAAAATAACACAGAAACCAGAACATTAGTATTATTTACATTTGAATTATGATGGTTAGGCCCTCCTTCACCATCAATTCAATTTTTTGTATTTTCTAAAAAAACACTTTATAGTTTAGTGGAAACCAGACAAAAAAACTCTAAACCACAATCCAGAATATTACACAATTGAAAAACAACCACCGAGAAAATGAGATCAAAATTTAAAATGATAACACCCAAAATAATGAAATTCAAAATTTAAAAAATGCAATGTGCTTTGAGATCTAATCCAAGATTCGCCTCCTACTTCATGACAGATCCACAACATCCATTAGTTGGCATTCCCATCATAGTAGCTATTATCGTTAACTATGTCAGCCGAGTCTTGCCACCAAACACCATCACCATCATGAGGAACCATCGTCGACAGCTCCATCCACACTGTCATCATCACAACCAACCGAGCACCACCCCATTCATTGGGAATTCCATTGAATCCCCCAGAAATCACTCGAACCATGACATCGTGAACCATAAATAGAAAAATCATCACATAGTGAACTTTTCGAGTCGTGAAGCTACCGAGAAGGCCATCAGAAGAACTCGGGAAAGAGTCTCCATGGGTACCCCACCATGACACCACAAATTCCATCACCACAAAGCCACTATCTGTCAGTGATGTCAAAAATGACTTCTAGAACCCTACAACACATGGTAGTCAAAATCACGAGTCTATAGTACGAGTCTACCCTGTGAGCAGGGTGAGTTTACACCAAGTCTATATTTTTACATACTAGTTTACCATGAGTCTACGAGTTTGCTAATGATAATGAACAGTAAAATCACCGAGTTTGACTACCTTGCTCCAACACAGTGTGTATTCAACCTCAGGTCCGTGAAAAATTAACTAGAAACACAAAGAACTCTGCCTCACAACACTAAAAACCAATGAGCAATGAACCTCCTACAAAACTCCTCCAGTCGACGAGTTGAATCAACTACAACAACACCTCAACCTCCCAGTGCCAACGAAGAATAATCCCCCACAAATCCTGCTTGATCTCACATCCAAAATCCATAGGGATATCACCACAGAAATCCACTATAGAGAGAGAGGTGGATAACTAGAGTGAGAGTAGAGAAATAGGCAGCAACAAAGTTAACCTTCAAAGCCCCTAGGAGAAATGAGACCAGCATACCGTCAAAACAAAAAAAATAGGTGTTCAAACAATAAAGGAATCCAAATATAAAACCTTATAAGGGATAATGAAAAAATGACCGAAAGCGGAAAGAAATACAATACAAAAAATTAAGGAAACACCGAGTATACCCATAGCTACCCAACCACAAACCCCAAAATCATAGAGATTATATTGCTCCAAATATGACCTAGAGGGGAGTAGTGGTTCACAAGGTCAGAGCACAGATGGGTGGATAAGGATATCACTGAAGCATTAATAGAGGTTAGAGAGATTTGAGGGAGATGTGGCTGAGAATATGGGGAACTAGGAGAGAGCACTGCCTAAGGATCTCAACCAACTGAGAATACAGAACCAGAGGGGAGAGAAGCGAATGAACTCTATCGACGATAGGAAGAAAGTGAACCCCTAGGGTAGGGAAGAAGAGAAGAGAACCCGAGAGTATCTAGAACATTAGTATTATTCAAAAGGATTGAAAAATACAACTAAATAATGATTTCAACTAGATCCAACAATACAGATTGAGCCAAAGAAAGAAGGCATAAAAGAACACTATATTAAACATGATTTGATCCCTTTGGGGTATATGTACATAGAAAGAACACCACTCCACAAACACATTTTATTATGCTACAATATATGAAAAATCAGCAATACGAACATTAAGAAAACTATGTTGACAAGAAGCTATATTTTCATGAAATAAAGAAATATGAAGCAGAATACTTAGAATTAAAATTGGGTTTCTCTATATTAGTCTTGATCTTTTTATGATGATACAATGGATTTGGATCAGATGGTTCAAACTACCAAGAGAGCTCCAAGATAATGTGAAAGGACACACTTCCTCTATTATAAGGAAATCCATCAATACTCCACCATGAATAATGTACAAGGAGTAGCCGAGGAGAATGATAGGCCAAAATTTGGTCTCACATGAAGTATAAATTGACAGGGTCAGCTAGGGCTTCAATAGTACAAATAATACTTGAAAACTAAGACCAAGGAATGAGACAAATTCAAATTCAAACTATCGAGGCATGTAGGGGTGATCAATTATCCTAAAGCATCATTGTCCCTTGAAATGGATGAACCGACCTGAAAGAACCACGCATGAGGAAATTGAATGACCAAAAAGATTCATCTCTAAAACCATGAAAAAATGGACGGATGTTATTAAAAGAGTAGAGATGTGATTGATAACTTGGTATGCATTCCAAACCAAACAATTAGTGTCTGAGGGAAACAGCCACAGGAAAACGAATAAAATGGGGAGCAAGGTGAGTAGTTAAGCCACACCATTGGCCACTAACTAGACCCAAGAAGAAGTCCCATGTGTAAAATCAAACCAAAAAGGTCATCCCAAAAAAACATATTAGATCAAGTATCAAATTTGAGTAAAATAATAAATCAAAATTTGCATCCATGTAAGAACAAATATGATAAAATATTAAAGAAGGAAAATTAAACTTAAAAACACATTAAAATCACAAATCTCCACCATTTTAATTTTAAATCAATGATGTTTTTCCCCTATTTTCATTGAATAGGTACTAAATTCATTTTATCTAAACAATACTTGAATTTTGAAAAAACATGACTTTTTACAGATAATCAGCCATTTTATTATCAGTATATATTTTTATGATGCATATGGTTGTAGATTTAATAAAAACTCTAATAAAATGTTTCCTAATGTATATGTGTTTGTACTTACCTTATCAAACTAAATTTCTGGACAAATAAAATGCTATTTTTTATCAAAAAAAACAATAATAAAAAAAATATAAATTGAGTTCTGAAACCAAATCCTTTTACAATAAATCCTCATTGAAACCCCTAGTCAAGATTATGTACTCATCTTATGTTGTTAAAATAGAAACCACAATTGCATGTTTCATTTTCAAGATTTGGTTCCTTCACATGAAATGAATACATACCTAGTAAATAAAATTCTTTCATCCACTTTTCCTATATAATATGCATATATATATCCAGTAAATAGTTCATTAGTACTTACATTGCCACCAAAACATTAATACATTCTAGATTTATGAGAAACATATCTATGTAACCATTGCATGGCCTACTAATGTGTTTTACCTACATTATCCAAGAATATGCTGAGATTGAAATTGACAAGGCTATATCAGGCCTAGTGAAAATCATGGAGTACATTAGGATGCCTAAAATTTTGGCATGGATGATATTTGACATATATTCAATGTCAATAGTAAAACCATGATCTTGATCCAAATATTTTATAATGGTTTGAGAAAAGAGAACATTAACTAGATTCATGATATCAATCATGTACCACTTTAGTACTTTCATGATATAGGTATTTTGGGACAAGTATAACAATTTGTTAGGTAAGTCCCTTATAATTTCCATCCCTAATATCTATTTCTTCTCCAAAATATTTTATATGAAAAACAGTATTCAATTGAGATTTAATATAATTAATGAGCTTTATATTATATTACATTTCCATTATATAATATATATAAAGTAGTAGGTAAATCATGTAGTTCATATCATTATTAAAGATAACACATTCATCATGTTGGAAACTGTTAAATTTTTTATCCAACATGAAAGAGTCAAGTTTCATATACTATTCTCAAGATGGATATTTTATACTATACAAGTATTTAAATAAAATAAATATTTTGTTAGTTGTAAAATCCTTTTGATAACTATCAGGATGTTTCATGTATGATTTCTCATTAAGGTCACCATGTTAAAAGGCTATTTCAAATCTAATTGTTCTATATAAATGCCACTAAAAGTAGAAAAATAAAGATGCATCTGGATAGAGTAATTACTAACAATTGTTGAAAAAATATTAACAAAACCAATATCCTTTATTTGAAGGTAATCCAAGGCCTTGAACATTATTTTATTTTTATTAGTGTTATCTTATTTCTTTTGTAAATCCATTTATACCCATTGACCTTAGAATTATGAGTTCTATCAACAATAGACCAAGTGTGTTTTTTTCAAAGATTTTAGGTATTCATCCCTTGATGATCTTTTGAATACTTTTCATTCAAAGAAAAATTATAGGTTTGAGGATCATTATCAATGTGATCCTTAGAGACATGAATGTAAAAAAAGCTATATCATATTGGTTGAACTGAGCAGGGGGTTAGTGACCCTGCTAGCTCTATCTAGGGTCATGTAGTTATCATTATATAGCATTAAGAGGTTATGAATTGAATTTTGAATCAACACTAGTCTCATTTCATATTTAATTTTGAGGAACCAGTGAGGGAGACTTAACAGCATCCTCTAGCAGAGTTGAACAAAGAGGATTATAATTCTCATCATGGGATTTATCATCACTACCAAAAGTGAAAAAATTGGATTTATGAGGATACAAATCATAAAAGAAAATATATCTACTAATCATATACCATTGTTAACTATGTTTTGTCAACCTAGAACTTATATCCCTTGAAACTATCAACATATCCCATGAAAACACACTTAAGGTACTTTGGTTAACCCTTTTCAGTTTTAATGTGGGTGTAGGAACTACACCCAAAGAAACTTAGGTTGTTTTAGGAATGAATTTTACCTTTATGTGGTTCATATGGGGGATTCAATTTTTTAGTAGTTGATGGGAACTAGTTAATTTGATACTTTTTTATTGTGTAAGATACTTCCCAAATGGATTTGTGTTGGACTAAGCATGTAAAAATACATCAGACTCACTCAAGAATTGTTCCATTAGTATGCTCAAAAAATACATTCTATTAGAGGGGTATTCCTAATAATCTAGTGTCATTTCATAAACATGGATTTACAGAACCCGTCAAACTCAATAGAAAATCAGAACAAACCATTATCTATTATCATTAATTTAATACTTTTTCTAACATGGTTTTTAAAAAGTGTTTTCCATATTTCAAAGGTTTCAAAAACATCAGATTTTTTTTATTATGTAAATAAATAGATTTCAAGAGTAGTCATTTATGAGTTAAATAAAATAGGAACCCCCAAAATGGGATTTTCTTTAAGATAACCCTATAAATTTGAATATATGCACTCTAATGTTTGATTAGCCTTAAAAGTGGACATTCAAAAACTAACCCTCTTAGACTTACCCATGATGCAATATTCAAAAAATGAGATATTTCTTGGTGTAATAATTTCTAACACACCTTGTTTAGTCAATTTATCTTGGCACTTTGATCTTATATTCCCTAATATATTATTCCATAACAATGTGTTATCAACATTACTAACATACACACTACATTGTTTCATTGAATGGGTCCTTCCATTAAACACATAATGTATATTAACTAATGATTCCTTGATTGTTGTTATAGATACACTGGGGACCTTATAGAATTCTGATTCAAACTTAAAAAAATACCTGTTTGGTATAGAAAACTATGGGAAATCGTTTTTCTATAAAGAATATGGACCCACCTAACATCTATAAGGTTAATGATAAAATAATCATCTAATTCTATAAAAATATATCCACTTCCTCAAACCTTACACTTCATGTTATTTCATAAGATTTCATCTCACTCTACTCTCTACACTATCTCAAGGAAATATTCTATATAAGGACACATGTGAAAGGATCAGCGTAATTCCTGAACCCACTCATTTTTTAGTACATGTCAAGCTATTTCCAAATTTCAGTAGTTTCTTAACCAAAATCCACCAATAGGGACTGGTCAATTGGTTCTTCATCCTTGTGATTTATTTAGGTTTCTTATACTCGGGTCATATGTTCCTGTGAATACAACAATTAGAACAGAAAACAATTATATAATTAGAATTTTATCTATGCTTGTTTTGGTTATTGTTTTTCCATTTATATTTACCCATTTATGTCCTTTTTACATCGTATTATAGCCTTCCTCTGGTAAAAAAAATCTTATTATTAACATTCATTTTGGGTTTGGAATGTAACTCCTTAGAAAAAATGGATGATTTACCATCTTCAATGGTAATATAGTCACTGATATAAGTCATATATGAATGTGTTATAATAATTTTGAAGAGAAATCAATAGGATCAGTGCTCAACCCTCATCATAAATAGTATCATTAATGTTGATCAAATCAAGAATTGTCCAATTAAAAACATCCAAATGAGATTTAATAGATACATCATAACACATGTTAAATGTGAACATTCAATGTTTATTATAATGTATAAAAACTAAATATTCTTTTTATAATGGATTTCTAACTTAATACATATACTAGCAGCACAAGATTCAAATGAAACTTCCAGAAGGACCATTTCACTAAGAGACCACAATATATAACTATGGACCATACAAATAATGTCAGCAGGGACATATTGATATGTTATAGAGGTTTTGGACATCAACATTAATGATTACAATAGGTTTCTTTGGTTCATGCATAGAATCTATGAGGCCATGTTGAACGAATATAGACCCTATATAAATTTACCACAATTTGAAATCATTATCTCCATCAGAATTTTAAATTTCATTCTTAGTAAAGGCCATTACTAATTTGGGGTTATTATACTAGTTTTTTTGGGAAACGTTAATCATGAACCCCTAATAAATAACCAAGATCATAATATATGTGATCAGTTTCTCTTAAGTTTATGGACCAATAATTTTAGAAATGTTATAATGTTAATTAATCATGTGTGTGTCAGGAAAAATGAAAGTATATTAGATGAGTGTGAAAATTCAAAATTAAAATAGAAACCAAAACATGAATATTATTCAAAATTTTCAAACAATACATCCAAACAATGATTTCAACTAGATACCAATTCAGTCAAACTAGGAAAAAAGATGACAAAAAATAAGATCCCCATAATTGAAATCCTTCAATCACTTTGGGTCTTACGTACATGGAAAGAACACCAAAACCCACACTCAAATTTTATTAAGCTCAATATAAAACAGTAGAGGAGACAAACCATCAATTTGAATAATATGAAAATAAAATTCATAAGAAGATCTATTTTCAAGAACTATAGAATGAAGAATCAGAATTCATACAAGCTGGAGAGGGTAGATCTCTGGTGGTCCAGATCACATTGTGATGTTGGAAAACCTCTTGATTTAATCATTTTCACAAATTCAGGAGCTTTTGTATCAATTTAATGGACACACTTATTATAAATTAAGTATCTCCATCAATAATCCTCCATAAATGGATTATGAGGAGAAGTCGAGGAGGAAAGTAGATGGAACGTTTATCTCATAAGAAGCTAACATTATTGAGGTGAGCTAGGGTTTCACAATATAAACGAATGTTAAATACTAGAAGATAGTAGCATGATATTTTTGAATGATAACCAATGGAGAATAAAAGAGTGATCAACTCCCCAGACACGCTGCATTCCCTAAAAACCAATGAACCGACTAGGATGTGCCATGCTTGGGGAACCTGAATGGATAAACAGATCTAGTTCCCATGCCCAGAGAAGGTGGATGGATATAATTAGGAGTTTATAAATGTGACCAATGACCATTAATTAATGAAAAATAGATCACTGATTTGGTGAGGGAAACATGCACCGATGAAGTAATAAAATGGGGGGCCAGCTGAGGACACAAGCTGCACCATGATCCTATAACCAAGCCCAAGGAGGACCATGTGGAAAACCCAACCAAAAGGATATGAATATAAAATCATATTGGATCCAGTATCTTATTTTTACCTAATATTAAAACAAAATATTCATACATGTAGATATAAATTGAATTAAATAATATTGAAGGAACCTTCAAAATGAAAACACCTTAAATTAATGAACATTTCAAATATACAACATATATATCTGTGTGTGTGAGAGAGTGTATATATGTGTGTATAAACATGTACACTCGCATAAATACATTCATAGATACATACTTTCACACACAAAAGTCAAAAAAAATTATAGTTAATTAATAATAATTAAATAAGTTATCATTATAACAAACACACACACAAATACTTATATATTAAATGATATATAATAATGATACTATTATATATAACAGAAGTTAATGAATAATTATAATTTATAACTTCATAATTTATTATTATTCTCAGGCATGGGTTACTTGAGGGTTGCAATAGTTAGATCCTTCCATCAAAGATGCTTTGGGTTTCCCCAAGGACGCCTTCGTGGGGTTATAAACAAAAAATTTAAAATATTTTAGATACTTTTTTATCAATTTCAATTTCAAGATATGATAATGAATCGCATTATCAGTGCTAAAAAAAATTCACTGATAAAGGGCCACATTATTAGTGTTAAAAAATAGATAATAAAATTCATCGACCTTTATCATTGGATGACTTATCAATTCTTTTTTAACACTAATAAAATCAATGTTTTGATCTTTTAATGCACCAGTATGTAGTTTTTTACAATTTTTCTATAATGTTATCCATTTTAAATTATACGTGAGTAACATTGTGGTGAATTGGATGAATAAAGGATTTAGTTTTATAGGACCTAGTGATGTATATGAACTATGGTTTATGAATCCTATTATATGATCCTCTTATATCGTAATCCTAGATATTCATATGATACATATTATAGAAAATGGATTGGCCAAATATTAGACCACATAGAGATGACTCTATCATATTGTATGATATATAAATTGTCAAAAAATATTAGATATTGTTTTAAGGAAACTTTTATATCCTTCAAATGTTTTTATCCTCAGTTATGTATTATAGAGATGATTCATTAATGTATTTTTAAATTATTCATGATCATTTAAGTGTTCAACTAATAATATATTCAAATAGGTATATGTTATGTAACATATGATTGATGCTACGTGTTGGCATTGGATCCTAGACCTCTCACATTAATTTTGGGGACACTATAATAGGGGTATGACCTATCCCCTTTGTGGATGATATTATTTCAGTCCAATCAAAATATATCTTCTTACCTTTTCTTCATTCATCTTCTAGAAGAAGGTGACAGAACACCTACGAAGTTAGACGGGTCATATCATAGCATATGATGATTTAAGTGATGGGTGTAATACCATTGGATGTGAGACATTTGGAAATCACTAAGTGATCTTCATCAAACAAGAATTGTCATGATGGAGCTTGTTAGACATGAGGTATACTTTTTTTATATTATGTTATTCATTTCATGTAGATTAGATGATGATATATCAAGTATTAAATTAGGTTTCTTCCTCTTTTATTAACATGATATGTTTATAAAAAACCAATAAATGGAATATTTGTAATACTCAAGACCCTACGATAATAGGTAATCACCATATCCTGAACTATCACATAATGCACACTCTAAAGAGCCTTTATTTGTGGGTATATTTAAATGTTTAATTTATAAAAAATAGAATATTATTCTAAAAAATAAAATTTATATTTTAAATATTCATAAATAAATTATCTTAATATGAAAATATGATATTTTTTCAAAATAATTTATTTTTAATTGAATAGTGAAAAATATAGTTTTTACCAAAACTATAACATTTATGTCATTATTAGTATAAAATAAATGCCTATAAGTTTATAAAACCATTTAAATGGTAAAATATGTGTTTATGGAGTAAATTTATACATTTTTAAATACTATTCTATAATTATAATACCGATGTTTAACATCGTATTAACATAAGAAAAATTTTCTAATAAAATAAATTGTTTTTTTATTTTATTTTAATTAAATATTATTTTGTTCAAATGTAGTTTTGGGTTGATTTTGAAGAAAAATATTAATTTATTTCATAATAAACTAATTTAAATTATGAAAATAAAAAACAATGATAATTTTATCTGAAATATAATATTTTGGCTTAAAAATACACTCATCTTAAAAATCGATTTTACATGCTCTAATGTTAAAATTAATTTTCCTTACAGATATTAATTTTTCATGATAAAATTGAATTTTTATTTAAAATCATTAGGCCCAAATTATGTAACAAGTAAAATCTTATATTTAAGCATTGAAAATAAATTTCTTAGGTTATTGATTAATTACGATCGTAAAAGTGAAATGGGTGTTTTGAAAGAATTATTTTTTATGCCTTATATAAAATTTATCTAAAAAATTAGATTAATGTATTTAAAATTATGATTATAATAAAATTTTTAAATATATAAATAAAATATAAAGCCTATTTAAATTAATAACTGATAGAAAATAAAAATATATAACACTTAATTTATAAAAACAACATTTTTCTATAAAAATAGTTTTCCAATAGATTATGTTTTAATTTAAAAGTTGATTTTCTCACATTGAGAAAATGAATAAAATAAGGTAGAGTCAATATTCATATTTTATATTTTCAAAATTTGGTAAGAGAAGTCATCTTATATTTTCAGTAATGAAATAATTACCATGGTTAATTTTTAATCAAGATTAGTAATGGTGAAAATGGGTAAATGAAATATCTAGAAATTTTAATAATTAAAAGGTCACATTTATATTTTAGAAATAATTTTTAGGTATTGGAGTCATGAAAACTTGTATCATATAATATCTATCCACCTAACAAAACCAAATCACCTATCCCACCTAACTCCCATGGGATTCCGTTCACACACCTTGCATATCTATAGTATTTATGAAAAATCCCCTTTATTCACCTATAAGCAGAGCTCACTCCCACCAGTTCTCTCATCCCATGACACCCCAAAGGAATTTATCAATAATTTACCTTCCCTATCCCTCTTTAAATTCTTCCAAAGGTGTTCTTAAGGTTTTTAGAGTACTATGAAGCATTAAAATCTACTTAGCAAGGTAAGGGTTTTCAATAATTCCATTTCCTTTTTTTAGAAATTCTATTTTTATAATATCATTTACATATATTACCTTGATTATGATTTCATGGTTTTAAACCAACATTGATTTTTTGTTAATTAAATACAACTTATCCACACTCATTATAGCCTTTTTTCTATTCCATTTTTATGTCGAAATAAGGGTTCTCATTTCACCCCTTCCAATTTCAATTACTACCCATTATTTTAATGTCATCATGCATGTAATTATATGAAATTATCTCCCAAATGATATATCTAAAATTATATTTTACCAAATTAAATCCTTTTTCAAAGTCATAATAATTCCCAAAACTCCTAAATTTTTGGATTTAAATACTGTATGGTTTTCTTAATAGTTACATCCATGTCTGGATACTAGTTAGTGGATTGTTGTGGCAGAAATTCTCTTAGGGTAATAACCTTGAAAAGGGTAGGTTTAATCATTGAATCAACCATCACCATAATTCATGATGATTGGGCATAATAATGTATACCAATATAGACACTCATGTGGGATATTATTTGGAATATTCACATGCACTTTGGGATCCTTTATAATGGTTTTTCTTACCATTTTCATGGCCTCCTTCCAGTGAAAAATATTGAACACTATTACTATCTTATATTGATAACCCATCACTTTTAATGTTCCCTTCACCAATATCATATATTTATTTCTTTGATAAGGTAATTTCCTTTTACATTGATAGTACCCCATAGTTTATTTTTTGATTATATATTTTTAACCATCCTCTTTCTTTCTATCGATGGGTTATCACCATGTTATACATTTTATTAACATGGGGAAAAGTATTAGCATTCTATATGTCATTTTTAAAATATGGATGATTTGGAATATTGGATGTTTATTGTTTAACCATCCACCTTCTCTCTTCAAATGATTGATAATCATTTTATCACTTTTATTAGCATGGAGAAATGTATTGGAATTATGTGTGTTGATATTCTAATATGGTTGATTATTGGAAAATTTGAGTATGAATTATTTATTTGTTTTCTCATATAATGAATTCATTAGAATTAAACAAATGATGGGTAGTAAATGGTATTATATAGCCACTCAATTTATAAGTACATATCATGAGACAAACATGCTTGAGTATTTTGGTATATTCTAGAAAAAACTTGATGTTTCCTTGATCGTAAGATCTAAATGTCTAAGATTATTATTTATTAGATTATGGTATGGAATCAGGTTTCCCACATTATTCCTTTCATATATAAGGTAGAAGTAATTATTATCTTTGTGATCTATTTTTTTCATTTCTATACATGGATTGATTATTCTCTCAGTTTTAGTGAAATATGGATTCATTTTGGTTGTTTTTTACTTGACATATCATTTATTCCATATTTATGTTACGATAGTTTCCACTATATGCTACCCCTTACTGAGAATCTGATATCACCCCTTTTTTTCTTTTCCTAATAAACTTATAGGATAACTATGTGTAATTTTCAAGGATACAATGGAATGAAAAATAATGTTCTTGAAATGTGTTCATGATGTATTTTATGTCTTCAAATATAATGTATGTATGTATGTAGTATTCCAATACTATTAAGTTTTTGTATATTTGGGAAACTCTGCTATTATATACAAATAATGTATTATAATGTTTATATATGAGTATCTGTAGTTTAGGTAGTTATATTTTATATCAGAGAAAGTTTATAGTAACCTTGGTGACTAGAATTGGTGGAAACATGTTAGATATATAAATTACTATGAAAAAACCCTCAATATTTTTATGGACCACTATAAGAAACATCATAGGGAATGTATTTTTCAATTCAATATGATGATATAGTTACACGTATTACATTATATGGTGAATAATATGAAGAAGAAGAACTATATCAACCCCCATATAAAATTTAGGGTTGTTTCCCATGATAAATTCAATGAAGTTGGAGTTGAGGATAATCAAATCATAACCATGTTTTGTCATTTGACCCAATTTAGGAAAAATATTTTTTCCTTCATAGTGTGACCAAATGATCCAAACCATGGTGTGAATGTGGAGGATAGATTCATATGTTAACAGCCTCCTATATTCATTGGAACTACTAATACATTGGTAGACGAACAGTGTATCAGGTCCCTAAAGAAGAACCTTTTACCATTTAGAATTAGCGGAAAAGAGAAATTCATTATTGTGGTCTATCATCTGAAGGGAGATACAAACCAATGGTTTTCAATAGTTCAAAATAATAATGTGGAAGATGGGATTAAGATAATATAATGGGGAACTTTTAAGGAGATATTATATGAAAAATACATTCCTCTTGAGGAAATAGTAGAAATGGGATGGTAGTTCCTCAATCACAGAGAATAGAAAGAGGAAAATCTTTCTCATTTTGAAGATAACATTACAAGGTTAGATAGACATGCTATAGACTATGTATGTACAGCATAAATCAAGATTGATTGTTTATTATATGGGTTGAATCCAAGCCTTTGAATGGAGTTGGTCTCTCAACCCTTTATATTATATGATTATATAGTATCAAGTGATTTTAAAAAAAATTCTTCTCTAGGGTATATTTATTCAAAATAAATTAGGAGAATAATAGGATGGTTGATAATCATGGGAAGAATAGTGTGGAAAATGGGAAGAAATTAAGTATGGGGATTACCACATGTGATAATTGTGGGAAGAAACACCATGAGGCTAGCAAGAAGGGACCAGGAGTTTGTTAAATGTGTGTTAAAGAATGTCATCAAGCTCGTAAATGGAATGTAAAGTAGAATACATTGATGTTTAATTCTTTAACAGTAAGGACAAAATCCATTATGTAAACCAATTTCCCAAACATAAAGTAAATTTACCTTAGAATAGGGCAATGGAAAAATCCCAAGATTATACAACTACTACAACTAATGTTGAATTTCTTAATGTTGTGGTTGTATGTACTTTGATTATAGACTCAAATTTAGATAATGTTTCATTTTATTTTGGATCTTCATAATATTTTTTTATCATCCATGTTTTCCAAAAAAAATATTTACCTAGAACCTTATTATGAGACTTATCAATCAAGATACTAAGTGGGATTCTTATTGACAAAAATTAATGTCAATATTCTGCAATTATGATGCATGGAGATACCCTATTTTAAAACAGGCCCATTATAAATATGGTTCAATTTCTTATGATCCTTGGTATGGATTTAATTTCAAAGTATAATGAAAAAAATTATTTCCAATAGAAGGATATTATGATTCATAATGGTGAGGTGGAATCTATTTTTTTAGAGGGGAGACTTCATCATCTAAAACATGTTCATATCCTCCCCAAGTAGATTTAATTAATGAAATTATGTGAAGATAGAATGATTAATAATTTTCTATGTATTACGAATATATCATATGAATTGATTATGTGACCATGATAAAAAATTTCAAAAATGTTCTTCCAGAAAAAATGCATGTTCATCCACCATAGTGTTTAATTTAGTTATCTATTAAACTCTTTCATGATACAAAGACTATATCTAAAAATCCCTAGAGAATAAAACATGCAGATTTAATGGATTTAAATAAATACCTATTGGAGTAGTGTGATAATGGATTTATACACCCTAGTTGTTCACAGTGGGGAATACCAGTTTTATTCATGAAAAGGAAGGATGGGTCAATGAGATTGTGCATCGATTATAGGGAGATAAATTACATTAATATGATAAATAATTATCATTTACCACACATTTATGACTTATTTGATCAACCTTAGGGAGCCCAATAATTTTAAAATAACAATACTCTCTCTGGTTAGCATCAGTTATGGGTGAAAAATGATTATATAAAGAAGACAATATTTTTAACTACGTACGAAAATTATGAGTTAATAAAATTCCATTTTGATTGAATAATTCACCTTTTGTATTAATGTAAATGATAAATAGAGTATTCATGTATTATAATGAAACATTTGTAGTGGTATTCATTTTTGATATCCAGAAATGCACTAAGATATTTGAAGAGCATGGGACTCTTTCGTAAACAATTTTGAAAACCCTAAAAATTAATTATATGGGAAATATAAAAAAGTGTTAATTTTGGTTAAATAACGTTTATTATCATGAGAATATTTTCTCCAATGATGTAATATCCATTGACACATCAAATGAAAATTTAATCAATGAATGGATAACAATAAGAAACATACCAGATATCTAAAGATTAAGGAGTTTAATAGGTTACTGCTGATATTTCATTCAATATTTATCTAGGATGGGAAACCTAATAACCAGGTTAACATGTAAAGGGGTTAAATTCACATGTTTGGGGGAATGTGATGATTTTTATTGGTATGAAAAAGATGAAGATCAATGAATTAGTATTAAATTTACCATCTTGTGAGGAATGATTTGTAATATAAAGTGGTGAATCAATGAATATAATTGATTATTTCTCTATATATATTGATAGGGTGGTTTCTAATGTATCAAAGATATTAAAAATTCATGAAAAGAACTATCCAAATCATGACCTTGAGTTAGTAGTTATAATTATTTCTTTGAAAATATAGATACACTACATCTGTAGTGAATGATGTGACATATATATATACCACAAGAGATTGAATTATGTCTTGTATCAGATGTTTCTCAGCATGAGGCAAAGAATATGGTGTTAATACTCAAGGAATATGATTTCTAAATACACTACAACAATTCGAAGTAAAAAAAGGTAGAAGATTCATTGAGTTAGAGGGACCATGGAATTCTAACCTTGGTGAGGATTAATATGGATGTTATATATAATGATATTGTAAATATGGATATGGTAATTTTTAGGCAAGGTGAGAGATAATTCATTTTACATAGAATTTAGTAACCATCATTACATGAAAATATAGAGAAGTACGGAAAAAATAAATAATACATATAATGGAATATTAAAGCATAAAATGATGGTAAATTGATAGACGTCATCTATAGAGATGGATTATTGAATATCAAAAAGTTTTTATATTTTCCATTCATACAAGAGATGAAGATAGAATTGTTAGATGAAGAACATGGTTTAGATTTCTCTATACATCCTAGTAGCACAATGATGTATAGGTATTTAATAAAACAATTCTGGTGGAATGATATGAAGTAGGAAATTACAAACTATGTATCTAGATGCTTAGTATTCAAGAAGTTAAAGGCTAAAATACAAAATCTTAATAAAGTCAAAAACCAATGCCTATACCTATATATAAGTGAAACAGTATTACAATTTAATTTTTCATTAAACTTTTGAAAACTCCAAGAATGAATAATGTTTTATGTGTCATTATCGGTCTCTATTATAAGTCTACTCATTTCCTAGAGATAAGAGAATATCTTCACCTTGTGTGCCTTACCCGACTCTATATCAATGACATTATAAGGCTTTATGGGGAACCTCAATCAATTGTATATGATCATGACCCTCATTTTCATGTTGAAATCATGGATGAGTCTTCAATGGTCTATCAACACTAAATTACTTTTAAGCACCGCATACAATCACCAAATTGATGGCCAATCTACGTGGAAAATCCAAACATAGAAGACATACTTATATCATTTCTCTTGACATCCATGGTATGTGAGAAAAGTACTTACAATTTTTAGAATTTGTATACAATAATATCTCTCATTCAACCATCTAGATGAAATTATATAATGCATTATATGGGTAGTGGTGTCGTACTACAACATATTGTGAAGAAAATAGATAAAGAAATCTAGTTGTCCTAGTGTTTATAGAGGGGATGATTGTTAACGAATAAACTATTCAATATTATTATAAAACAGCACACTTCAAACAAATGATTTATACTAATAATAGAATGAATTAATTATAATTTCATGTGGGGGATCAAGTATTCCGGAATTTTTCACACTGGATATATCTAAGTGTGGGTGAACCATTTAAAATAATAGTTTTAATTATATTTTTACTATTATATATTTGGTTGTGATAGTGTATTTGAAAATGAAAGGATGTGATCCAATAAAAATTCAGATACAAAGTAATTTCAAGGAACCATAACTTAACCTCCCCCCACTCAAGGTTAATTGTGGGACCTTAGGATATAAAAAATTATATTATAAACATAAGTTATTTTCTGTTGAATCTCTTAGATGCAGTTATTGACAAGGAGAATACATTTTGTGAGAAGAGGGTACCAATATTTGATGGATAAAATGATTAGATGTGGAAGAAAATAATGATATCTCATTTATGATCTCTTGGTATAAATGTTTACTAATTAATAATTTGTGCAATTTAAGTAAATGATTTTACCAAAGTGTTAATATTGAAAATGAATGAAATGTTTAATGGTGATGTGAAGGCCCAAAATTACTTTTCTGATGAATTTTTTATTTATATATACATTAAAGTAAAAAAATCAATAATCAAATGAATTTGGGTCTAACATTATAATATTTATGAAGGTGATAAAAATTAAAAGATTCAAATTCAGGTTCATTGTAACATATTTTACAATTGAAAGAGGAATTCATGTGAAAATATTAATAGTTTATTCAACTGTTTTATTTTAGTTGTTAAATCTGTCCATGGACATTGTTGTGAGATGAAATAAATAGATATAGTGAAGAATATAATTTATATATTACCACTGATTCAAAATCCAATGGTTCCATCACTAGAAGAAGTAAATATTACGGAATTATTTGTTGATGATGTAAAAAAAAATCGGTCACATGTGAAATGTGTGTAAATATTAAATATTATTTTGATAGTTTTTTAAAAAAATTATTCATAGATTTATAAAATTATATGATTTGGGTAATTGAAATTCAAAAATATTTTAGTGAACATTTATTGTCTTTTATGGAAATGTTGTTTAAGAGATGCAATGAAAGAATCAAGGGAATGCTACCTTTATATTGTTTTCACTATATAAAAGTTATACACCTCGCTTATAGGTGTCCTAAAATATTTTATAGAGAGGATGGTGGTATTCTATTCACTAAAAAAATAACAAATAATTTCTCCACTTAAAGGAACTTAAATTCATGAAATATAAGTGGAGAGAAATTTTAGAGAAATTTATTGGTAATCAAAGAGGAAGAGGAAGAACATGTTGAGGAAGATATTTAAATAGAATATTAAACTAAGTTTACATTAGTCCTAAAAGATTCTGTTATGGATAATAAAAAGAAATTAAAGTCTATGGTAGAAGATATTGATCAAATATAGGCATTTGTTGAAATCAATTTAAAATTGTAAGGGGATATTGGGGTTTATGAGCTACAATGAAATATGAAGATAAAAATTGGAGGATTTCTCAATGAATCATCAATTTATGTTGATAATATTGAAGAATAAATTAATTTAATAGTTAATTTTTTGGATGAATATTAAAATGATCAATTGATACCTGAAGATGTAATAATATACAGAATTAATATTGTAGAACATAAAAAAAACATTGATGATCTCAATAGGTTCATCAAGTATAAAACTAATATTATTGAAACACTCTAAGAGTAAGATTCTTTTATGAGAAATATGACTAAGTCTAAAACTCATGGAAGAAGTTATATGATAGAATATTCTCATATAATGTATGAATTAAATGGTATTAATGATTCATAAGATCATTTACATAAGTGTTGAGTGCTCAAATACCTAATTACATGGTTAATAGTACTAACCATGTGAGTAGGAAATAGAAGTAAAATAATGGATAATGTTATCAATAATTAATAACTTACCAACAACTAAGAAGTTATTAAAAATAGAGGATATGTGTAGAGATATTGGGAAAAATATATTTACTTTGAGGAAGTTCCATTATTCTGTCAAATTATACCAAATAATGTCTTATTTTAATGATGATAAAAGTTATTTGAAAGGATAATTAATTGTAATTTAGAATATGAGTATTGAAAAACATCCTTTATCTTCAAATAGTAATTTTTTTATGGATATTATTTGAATTTCTCTAACTTTGGGAACAAAAATATTGACTTTATGAAAAAACATAATGTTATTATTTGGAAAACAAAGAAGATAAAATTTAATTCATCCCAAATCAATTCATTTGAGATATATATTTTACCTATTAGAGGAAAAAGAATATTACTTCATTACATGTGTTGTATAATTTTTGGGAAAATCATATGTTCCAACAGATAGTGGGATTCCCTTGAAGGAGAAGAATCTGAAAATGAATGAGAAATATACAATTTTTGAGATATATCTAAAAGTTATGATGAATAATATTATGTGAATTATTCATACTGTGTGATCATTCCACATTATAGGTAACTTAAATCATCTCAAAAATATGAAAAGAATAGTTGATATAATGATTTTTTTGGAAATGATGAACATATAATGTTAGAAGGAAGTAGTAAAAACTATTTATCTAGAGATGAATTTAAGAGTATTTATGTTCTCATTATTGATGGTTTTTGACACAATTTTTTGAGATCATTCAGATATGTGAGTCAGTATTAGAATTCATTTAACCAAAGTGGACTATATATCAAAGGAAAGGCCTAAAAATGTCTTGTTCAAATATGAATATTGAATGTTAATTTATATCAGGTAGACAGTTATTGGAATAATAAATATTATGGTTAGTTCTTGTGATGAATGGTAGTGAGAAAACCTTATAATTCAAAGAATAAGTGAGCATGAAATTTACTGAATCTAGTTGTAATGTTCCTTTCATGGGGTGTGACAAAAACAATTATTCCTATGTTAAAAATGTAGTAATGTAGTTAACCAAGGTCGTATCTAGAGATAAGCACTTGTGTTGTCACATGAAATTGGAGAAATAAGTGTATGTTGTTTTCTAGATTGTTACATTTTAAAAATGAAAAGATAGAAATTAAAATAAAGGATGAACACAAGTTGATGAAGAGAGTGATGGGGTCAAGGTAGGATCACATTTTTCCATGTCATCATGGTTTTAAAAATCATTCCCCCTCTTTACCTATTGAATGATAAATCAAAGACTCCTCGATCGAGTTGTCAATCACCTTTGGTTTAAAGAAGCAATGTAAACCACTCATGTGTTCAGGAAAACTCATAAACCATTCCCAAACAAATAAGGAAATTATCGATCAAGAATTGATTCATCTTATAAATCTAGAAAAAATTCATTTATTCCACACACATTCCAATGATATATGGATACTCATTACCAAACACAATCTTCTTGATCAAGAAAAACTTCACTATGTATAGGAGACTAAATAACATCAACCATAGATAAATAAAATGAATAACACCAAAAACCAAAATATAATCACATTAATAGAATTAGGCACCACTAAAAATATAGACCATTTAATAGAAAAATATAGAACTAAATTAAAGGAAAAAAATCTTAAAAAAAAAAGTAAACCTACCCCATCCCCAATCACTCAAGATTTTTACCCCTCCATGTGAAGAGTAACAGATTTAAATGGGGAAGATTAGATCATTATGAAACTAAAATAAAAAATAGAAAATCCATAGAACATCATGTTTCCAATTCTCCAACACATACCCTTTTTCTCTTTCTTCAAAACTTTTGAAAGGAACTGGGAACACATATTTATAGGGCTGAGAAGTGGAAATATTTTTCTCTATATTCTGTCCACCAAAAGTTCGGGTTCTTTTGGAATAGTAAATGGATGATTCAAGAAATTTTTTATTCATAAAAGTTATTCCTATCTCTATTATTTATTCTCCCTAAAAACATAAACTTATTTATATAAATTTCAAAAAATTTATTCCCAAATTACTAAATAACGCTTTTTCAGGATGATGATTCTCTTCAACTTACTGCACTTTGGTGCATTAAATGGCTTCCTTAATGAATTAAATTGTCCATTAAATTTAATTTAATCATGTAGATAAATATATTATTTCTAATCTAGCTATAATCTCTTCAATTGTGTTTATTTATGCTGAAATATTCTTAATTTATTAATGTAAGTCTCATTCTGTTATATATAAAAAGTTTTCAGTTTGCATGGTTTTTTTAGGCCTATTAGTTTAGAATTAGCTATTGTTTCAGAAGACATAGTTTTATCCCACAAAGTAAGATTACAAATAATAATAACTACACATAGGTCAATATTTTAAAATTTATGCTCGACATAATAAAATGAAATAAAACATTTAAATTCCCAAAATTATGTAATTTTAAAATTGTATCTGAAAAATCACAAAAAATCCCAAATTGATTAAAATATGCTAGAATTGTTATATTTGAAGGGATTAAAAAATTGAAACCCCCATAAAAATAATGAAAATATCAGCTCTATCAACTCCCCCACAGTTATCACTTGGACTCCTGGACAAGTAATCATCGAAATCAAATCAAATAAAATTCAAAGCACATACTCATGTGATCCACTAATTTGAAAACATGAAATAGAAGATATCATGCCCCCTAAAAACCATTATTTCAACTTATAAATTAGTATCATTAAATAAATTTCCTCTTTATTTCTCCTCCCATGAACATAAGACACCCATCTCACAAGAATTTATTCTTATCTCACAAATGACAATTTTCAATAAGGATTTTCTCATCCAAACGCATGAAAGAGATACAATAGGCTTGAAAAAATTCCTATATATCCACTAGATGTGAGTCAAGGATATATGTTAACAATGAATTATTAGTAGGGTTATTCTATGGCTTTCAGTTTCTATAATTTATATATCAAAAATTGTATGGCTGGATCCGGAGAGTTTGTATCTTTTTTAAGAAACATTGCTTGATTCAAATTTTCACTCAAGTATGGTATCACCCTAACTCCCCGTAGTAGAAAATAAACTCCATCATCATGAAAATTCAAGTAAATTTACCACCATTTAGTATTTCATTAGACTAAATTTCAATCTTCTAAAACATAATTTTTCTTGAAATCTCTAGATTGGAACAACATTCTTTCTCCTTTGGAAACTCAATAAAGACACAACTTATTTTGTCATGAAATCTCTAGAATGGAACATCTTCTTATATCATGAAAAACCCAAAAAAATCACAACTTTTGATAGAATTGTTTTTTAGTCTGAAATCATCTCTTCAACATATGATTTTCCACCCAATGTATCTCCAAATGAGGTAGAACACCACAAGATAGCAATTATGTTCAACTATATCATGAAATTTCACTTGAAGTGAATGATGGATAGTAAAAGATATCTTGTAATGTGGATGAAATAATAGTATTTTTAGGTATATATTTGTGCTAAAATGATTAAATGTACAATGAAGGACAAGGTAAAAAAGGATTATTTTGAAAAGGGTTCATTAAAATCAATTAAATCTTTAAAATTTTATAAAAAAGTACCATAAACCCTAAAGTTTTATAGGATTAAAAAAAATTAGGGTTAAAGAAATCATGGTCTAGTTCACTAAAAAAGTGAGTTGAATGAATTGAATATGAAAAAAATGGTTTAGAATCCTCTCAATAAAGTTATTTCAATGATAAAGACAGTGAGATGTAGCATGGGATTCAAAACTCCAAGGTATTTTCATGAAATTTTCAAAGATTTGAACTTGAAACAAAGTCATTTTTAAAATTTATTTAAACTCAATTTCATGGAATAAATTTTTTCACTTATAAACATGGGTTTCAAAAATATAAAATATAATAATTTGAGCTCAAACATTTCAAAAAAATAAAATTTTTTAAAATGAAATATTTTCTTTGAAAAAATCAAAAAAATTGAAATATAGAAAAACCAATAAATAATGAAAATCTTAGACTAAAATGGTTCCCTCCACCACAAGTAAATAATGAATTTGACACAATTAATTCAAGAAGTTTTTACATGAAAGAATATTTTGAATTGAAGAATGGAAATAAATTAAGTGCCAATGATATGTAAAACCTAACTTTTTGGAACTGTGGCGTTTAGTTAAGATCCTAAAAGTTTCTACATAAAAATGTATAATAAATTTGATAAGATTACATATTAAATATATTAAAAGAAACTAAAATAAAATGATAATGAGAATAGAGTATTAGATAATGGTTTAGTATTGTAAGAGGTCGTTGGGGTTTGACTACCTCTAGATGGACAGTTCTAGATGGTTATCCCCAATCTGATGGTGGGTGGTGTTTCTTATAGATTAACCACCAACACTTATTCGTTCCTAATTTATGTTCTTCTATATTGTCGAGGTCTATATGGATACTATATTCCAAATCCACCCCTAATTTAATGATATAAATCATGCATGGTGGGGTTAAGACATTGAATGATTCCTCATCCTTCTTATTTTCCTCTTGCATAGACTAGTTTATATTTTTCAATGGTTTCTCAATATATTAGGAATAAAAATAATATTTAAAGAAAATTTCAGAGTGTAATTCTTATTGAACAAAATTAAATCATGAATAATCAATAAAAAATTATTCCCCTTTAAAGTAAGAATCTTGTGTCTCATTTCCCTCTTGTAAAGACACTTTCATATCCTCTTGTACTCCCTTTAATAAATGGAAAACATGTTTTAGGAGAGATATATGTACCTATTCAAATTAATCCTCCTTTTCATCTTATTTTTCCTCTATAGAAATATAGTATCGGAAAAATATAAAAAATTAAAACAATTAGAGGTGATATTAAATTTATTTTCAAATTTTTTTGAATATAATGTGTTCTTGAAAAGATAATCTCACTAATTTGGTTTAGATTCAATTTTTTCTTCTGTGGGAGGTGCCTATTGTAGTTTAATTTCACTAGATAAAGTTAGGTAGTCAGGATCCACCATATTCTCTTCAAATTCCACCACTTTGGTGGTGTCTTCCTTCAATGGTATTCCCTATTATACTTTGTAAGGAATAGGTGGATCATGTAGTTCCTCACCCTCATTCCCAAATTCATCCAGATATTGTGGATCTATTACACAAAGCTCAATAAGAAATTCATCCTCCTTGGCCTGAATAGGTTCCTACATATGTTCTACTTTCTCCAGCAATGTATGAAGATATTCAAGTACTAGTAATACTTTTCACTCTAGTTGTTCTATATCCATTTAATTTTATTGAATCTAAAAATTATCATAACTGGCCTATTATTCTTACTTCAACTTAACCATTTCAAGATAAAATTATAGGAAGTACTCCAGGAGTTATATTAATTTTTTGTCTGATCCCTCCAATACTAGGTATTTTATATTCACTTTAAGGTATCATATGAGATCCTTGAATACATCATCCTTTATGATTTAGATTCGAGATACTCAGATATATTTAGGAAATAAATAGACACCATACTCTATAGACCAAGGAAAGTTAAACATATTTTAATTTTTTGAGACTGAAAAGAGTAAATGTTTTTGAAACTGGATTATTGGATCTGCCTCCATAGAAACAGTTCCTTTTTTTGACACATTACTATCATAGATTGTGGAAAAAAATAATTATTTACAACCTAAAAAATGTATTAAATTATTGTACCAAGGTTTTATTTACAGAGTAGGACACAACATTCATGTTTTTTACTTGAATTTAGAGAAATAAATGGATGTTGTTTTTTAAATTTTTTGACTTTAGAAATAATTAATGAAATTAAAATAAAATTTAAACACATGTTGAGGAATATAGTGATGGATTCATGGTAGGATCACCTTTTAAAATGTCATAATGGTCATATAAATTATTCCCCCTCTCTTCCTATTGAATGATAAATGAAATACTCTTCAATCGAGTTGTCAATCACCTTTAGTTGAAGAAAGAAATGGAAACCACTCTTGTGTGCTTCATAATTTGTAAAAAATACAAAAAACAACTATAGAAAGTCTCAATATGAATTTTTTATCCTTATAAATCTATAAACAATTCAATTATTCTACACACATGTCAGTTATCACTAAAAACACACCACCTAACAAAATCTGCTTGATTGAGGGAAACTGCACTAGGTGGAGGTAGATTAAAGAAATTCAACTAAAGTTGTAGAAAAAAGAAAACAAAAACCAAAATATAATCACATTAATATAGTTATTAACAACTTAAAAATGAACTATTCAATTTAAAAGAGATAATTGAATAAAAAAACAAGACTTTGACAATACAAAATTAAAACTCCCCTTTCACCAATCACCCAATATTTTTACCCCACCATATGAAGAGTAATATATTTGAATGGAAAATAAAAGAGAATTATGAAACTAAAAGAAAAAATAGAAAATACAAAGAAATTCAACGTTCTAATTCTCCAGTACATCCTCCCTTTCTCCTTCTTCAACACCATTGAATGGAATTGGATAAACAAATTTATAGGGTTGAGAGACGGAAAATTCCCCCCAGATTATGTACACTAAAAGTTTTAGTTTATTTGGAAAAGTAAATTGATGATTAATGGTAATATTGATAGATAAAAGTTTTTCCTATATTTATTATTCATGAGAACTCAAAATATTATGTTTTCTGGAAAATTTTCCAAATAGTTATGCAAAAATACTAATGAAAAAATTTTCTATATGGGGAGTCTCTTTAAATTCATCCACTTTCGTGCATTAAATGGATGATTTGATGACCAAAATTCACCATGAAATTTAATTTTAACATGAGGCTCAGATTCATCTTTCCAATAGTGCTATAATATCATAATTTAGAGTCCTTTAGTCCGAGATATGATTTATTTATTAATGTGGGGTTCATTTCATTGGCCAGAAAAAATTTAAAACTTTTATAATTTTTTCTAGGCCTATGGGTTTCAAATTATATTTGGTTTTAGAAGAAAAATATCCATCCCATGAACATTGGAATTCTAAAAAAATAATAATAACTCTAATTAGATCAAAATTTTAAATGTAATTCTTTGAATATTGCATTGAAATATTATATTAAAATCCCATGAATTAAACAATTTTCATATTTTTTTCAAAAACATCCAAAAAAATAAAAAATGATCCAAATCCACTCAAATTGTTAAATAAAAAAGGATTAAATAATTTAAACCCATATGAAAAAAATGAAAATATTATCTCTATCACTAGTCCACATTAATTTATGTGGTCCCATAAATCATGTCAAAACTCATAGTGAGAGATACATAATTTTATTTTTCAATGACTATAATAGTATTAGTTGTTCAATGTTTAAGTGGTCTAAGAGAAAATTGTTACACTACATATGAAGATTATGAGAAAATATTATAGATTTAATATAAAATAAAAATAAAAACTCTATGGTCATATAATGAAACAGAATACACTTCCATTTAAGTTGAATATTAACTTATGAAAATTAGAATAATATATTTAGTTTAAATAAAAAACTTCTTTATAATAGAATGGATTTGTTGAAAGGAAAAATCACATGGTATATAATTTGTTAAAGACTATTTAATAATAGTGTAATATCCCAAAAATACGAGAAATATCCTATAAAAATGGGTTTCTACATGAAGACTCAATCATTTCTCAGTACGCGAGATGAAACAATGCTATATAAAATGTGTCTCAATAGAAAACCATCATTGAAACATCTTATAGAATTTAGAAGTAAATTTCTTTTTTGTAATAAAAAGGTAAATTATGAAAATTTTGGTGATATACTAGATGAAGGATTATTATTATTCTACACATCAAAGAGTAATTCCTATATTATTGTTTTGTTAAGAGGCTTTATAAAAAGATGAGGGTAGTGATATGAATGTTACTGAATAAAAAATTAAAGAAAATTTTGGAAATTATGTCCTTAAAGAACTGATAAAATGGAAATAATAGTTGAATTTGGATTTATGAGAATTGTAAAATACTCTTATTGATTATTTTTCTAATTTAAAATATAAATATGAGAATGTTGCATTACAAACATAACCATTAATACAAATAATAAAAAAACATCAAAAGTTGATCCAGAAACATTATTAGAGATAAAAATGATCTATAAAAGACATCCACAATGTGAATAATGCATTATAAAAGCTCTATTATCAGATATGGAGCCAACATCTACAAAATAAAACTAAAAAGATGAATCATGGGGGAAAGAGATGAGAGAATAGTTGGATGAAATTAAAATAAAACTTCATATGAGATTTTATAATGAACTAGACATCACAATTTGATTGGTAAAAAGGGAATCATTAAAAAATTATGATGAACATGGAAGAGTAATCTATAATAAGGAAAGACTAGTGTGTAAATTATATACTCAAATTGAAGGACATGACCTTAAGCAGATATTTTAACCAGTGAAAATAATTGAATAAATCAGAATTATAATAGAAATTTCAATTCAAAGGATGTTTAGAATTTATCAAATTGATGTGAAGATGGATTTTTTGAATGGATCTTTGAATGAAAAACTCTACATTAGGAAAACAATGAAATTTCTTATCATTGATTATGATTTAATGTTTGGTGTGTTAAAAAATGAATGGTATGTCTTGAAACAAGAACCTCATGTTTGGTAATCATGGATAAACGTATATATGATAATGTTGTAGTTCAAGAGAGTGAGGTTTGATCACAACCTCTATCTAAAATTATAAGATGAATAGAATTTCATGGTTATGGTATATGTTAATGATGTCATATTTTATGAAAAAAATAGAATTCTATAGACACATTTTTATAAATTATGTATTCATTATATTATATTTGAATGATTGTATAGGTGAATTAATTTATAGGGATAAAAGTGTATTAAAATAAAGAAAGTACATTTATATCATAGGATAAATATGAAAGAGAGTAGTTAAATAAGTTTTGAATGGAATATTGAAAACCATTTTCAACTCCAGTAGTGGTTGAAATGAGGCTTCGAAATAATGATGATAGTAAAAGAGTAGATTCATCATTTTATAGAATAATTATTATATGTTTACTATATCTCACAACAACAAGGGTCAATATATATTTTTCTATATGTATGGAAGAAATATTAAAAAGTTGTGTAAAAGAAGAACATATCATTGATATAAAGAGAAAAATAAGGTATATTATGAACTATTTTTTGGTTTTTGTGGCTAGAAAATATAAAGAATATAATGTCTTATTCTTATGTGGTATGGGCTGGAGATGTTTTAGATAAAAAACCCACAAGTGGAGGATCCTTCTTTGTAAAGACCCATAAAATTTAAGGGAAATTTTTTCTTAATTTTCTTTAGAATTTTACAATAACACGGTTTCTGACGGCACTTGATTCCAAGGCCCAGAGTGCCCGGAATCAATTTCTGAAGTTTGGCTTGGGTACGTTTAGTGAATAAACGAGTGGGAATTTATAACTTTTGAACCGGTGCTCGGAATCGAATTCTGAGGGCACCGATGAACTCGCAACGCCGGTAATCGCTTAAGGGAACCTTTACCGTTGTTGTGTTTGTGCGGGTGAAGAAGTTAATTAGTGGGGTTTAATTAAAAATGTAAATAAAATTGTTAAATCATTTTTATTTCATATCAAGGTGGTTTATTTCTCCCATGGGAAGTTGGTGGTGGGTCCCACATTCACCCAACTTCCCATGTGTGGATAATTGAAAGGGTGGGGCCCACACGAACCCCCACCTTTTCAAATCCCTTAACTCCTCTTAACCCCTCACCTTCTTACCTCCCCATTAACTCACCTTTATTAATTTTTGATAACTTGTTATAATTAATAAAGTGACTTACTTAATTTCAAACTCTTGAAATTCAAATGGATAGGTTGTGTTAATAAAATAAGACATGGTCTTATTTTATTACTGTTAGAGTTTTGTAACCTTGAGAGGATTTGGAAGCGTGAAGTCTTCTTCTTATTCTTCAACCTCGACGAAGAACGTGAAGAACATCGTTCCTCAACAAGGAACATCTCCACCGAAGAACGCGATGTCTTCTTCCAACGACGTATCCTCTTCGAACGCACCTCGACGACAATGGAATCGACGTTCATTTTCCGCGATGCCCGATCTCCGCGACGCTCGTCTTCCACGGTTCGATTGATGTGCACCGTTCCTGAACCAAGGTAGGGGTTTATTTTTGAATTCGTGTTTTCTTCCAACTTGTTGATCTTCGTGGATTTAAACCATTTGTTATCGAATAACGCGAGGGGGTCGGACCGCACAAACACGGACGACCCTCCTCCTTAATTTTCGTGTTGGTTCCATTGTGGTTGGTACAGAAGATCGTGGTGTCGTCGCACCACATGGATTCATGCGGATGGAAATGCGTGGCGCCGTCGCGCCACTCCGTGGAAAGAAGTTTAAGAACGCGATGCCATCGCGCCGTGTCAAAGAAAATTGAAGGCGCTGCGGCTGGAGCGGGGCCGCGGTGGAGGGGCGCGGTGTCGTCGCAACACATCGGACGACAGGGGCTGCAGCCGGTTCTGGGCCGCGGCGGATCAAGGTGACCGGCGGCCGGACCGGGCCGTCGGTGTCGGAGCTGGAAGGGGGACCGGCCACCGCCGGTCCCGTTGAGAAGGAACCGGCCGGCCAGGTCGGGCCAGCCGGAAAGGGAGGAGTTGGGGGAAATAAATTCCCTCAGCAGGCTTCAAACGGCCCCCCCATTAATGGGGGGCGCAGTTACTCAAAGGGAGGTAGGCGCCCCCCCTTTTCCAACAGCTCGGCCGAAGGCGGAGCTGGCAGCGCGCTGGGCGCGCTGTGCTTAGCAGGACCGGCGCGTGGCTAGTCGGCCAGGCCGGGTCGTGCCCCGCCGCGCCGGGCAGCGCCAGGCCCGACCGAGCCCCGCCGGGCCAGGCCACTCCGGGCCGTGCCGTGCCCCACCGGGCTGGGCCGACCTGGACCCGGCGCGGGTCGACCCGGTTCGGGCCGACCGTGGGGACTCGGGCCGGGTCGATCCGTGCCCGAAACCCCCGTCTTCAGACCGTTTGGGTTCAATTTCCCATAACTCGGGGCCTACAGACCTCCGATCGACGCACCGTCAATGGAGACACGATCCTTGGAATGATACGGTCGTTTCGACATATCGCACTCAAGGTTTTGGAATACTTTGAGTCCGGCCGGGTTGGTACGTACACGAAACGAACCGGGCCCTCGAAGTGGAAACGCTCATATCTTGAGCTTCGGACGTCCGATTGATGTGCCATCGACTTGGTTGAGTTCCTCTAAGTGAGACGGATCTTTTGGAATACTATTCCCGAGGTTTGGACGCAAGCGGAGTATGGTCGGCTTGGTTTTGACCTAAAAACCAACCGGGCCCCTGGAACAAAAACGCCAATAACTCTCAGACTGGGCGTCTGATTGACGCGACGTCTGTTGCGTTGAGTTCCTGTTGACGATACGGAACTTTTGGATACATCAACTCTGAACTATGTGTCAGTTGATGTATCAGCCTCCTGGCTCGTGGAGCAGACCCTCCCGAGTGAGCTTGCTGTGTGCGGGAACCCTCTGCGACTGCTACTGTGACGACGACGACGACTGTACAGAGATCCTCAGTGGATTCGACGGCGACGACTACAGCACTCATCAATCCTATGTGGATCAGTACTACCGATATTGTGTGGGTCCGATCCTGTGTGGGTCAGCGCTCAGCGGTTCTGTGTGAGCCAACGCCTATAGATCCTGTGTGGGTCTGATCCTGTGTGTGTCTTTGCAGGGGTTAGTTTCCTACCGATCCTGTGTGGGTCTTTGCGGGGGTTAGTACCTATCGATCCTTTGTGGGTCCGACGACTTAGATAGATCAGTGATCATCTCTATCGTCTTCGAAAAAGTATACCTGTATGAGCTGAAACATGTTTTCTTTCCTGTGTGGATTGTGTTGTGCTATCCTTTGTGGATTACGTTTTTCTTTCCTGTGTGGAATATGTATACTTTCCTGTGTGGACTAGGTTGTACTTGGGCTCGGAGGTTGGAGCATATTGGAATTGATAACTTAGGTATATGTATGGGCATATACCTAAGCAGTGTCGGTTGTTACTTTGTGATTGTATCTTTCCTTTGTGGTTTATCCTTTGTGGAATTTGGGAGACCTTCGGGGGTCTCGGGGTCCCTACTGAGTAGCTTATACTCACCCCTGCACGGGCTATGCCCTCACTACGTTGTGTTGGTTGCAGATGACGGACAGCGTTGATCGTGGTTGAGGCTCGCAGAGCAGGACGGTACCTGGAGGAGGACCACTGGGCGGGACGTACTCGGAGTGGACGGCGGGACCTGAGGAGCAGTGGAGCTATCTGTACCCACCCTTCATGTGGGATTTCCAGTGGAGAGCTCGGCGTAGTAGCTTTTACTTTTCAGTTGATGTTTTCCTTTTCGAGTTGTACTTTACATTCAGTTTGGGTTTGTATACTCGCCCATTTACTTTTCCGCACTTACTGTTGTACCAGTTTTTACTTAGTGTTTACTTTTTCTGCTTTCTTACTCGGTGGTTCTTGTTTACTTTACAAAGGCAATTCCTTCCCTTTTTACCGGGATTTACGCCTTGGTGCTAGTCGCCAGCCTCTGGCCTATGGAAGGCGGGCTTGGGGTAGTCACGGCACGTGTCCTGAGGACGGGTCATGACATTCTTAATTAGAATAAATTGTCTTGTATCACCATGTACGTTGTAAGATAGTGAATCCTTGGGTAAATAAAATATATAATATATTTTAGTTACCAATAATTATTCATTGTTGATGTGTATAAGGAAGAAATTGGAATACCATGTTGATAAGGTGTAAAAAATGATGTCAATTCTATGTGAAAACAAGAATTTGATTGAGTAAACAAAGAACCCTATAAAAAACTCTATCATGAAACATATTGAGATAAGTTACCACATTATAAAGGAAAATCTATTGAATAGTATTATGATATTTTAGTTTTTTGGAACTCTATAATAAGTGGAAGATATATTTACTAAACCATTAGATAATTTTTTTAAAAAATAATTGGTTGAAACTCATATTTCAACTAATCACAAAAACCTAAGGAAGTTAAAAAAACCTATATTCCCATTATACCTTATGATTTACTTAGATATTTGGTTATCTTCTTGTTTTTTATATTTTGTTCGGTGAAAAAAAATTAGCGGAGAATCAATGCATAGGGAACTGTAATCATAATGGAGGAAAGATCTAAACTAATAAAAAAATTATATAAATTTACATATTATCTTATTTTCTATATTGAGGTTCATCTCACATAGGATTAATGTATTTGTTACTGATTATTTTATAAAAAAATTACAAGTGAAAGAGTTTCTTGAATGCTCAGATGTGATTTTATCCAAAAAAGGAGAAACCCTTTGAATTTTGTTTTTAAAGGGGGGAAATGACAATAGATGAGAGTCATATTATATGAGGATAATAAAGAGAAGAATAAAACAGCATAGCTTTTAGTTACATAGTTATTTCACTTGGGTGGATTAAAAAAATTTAAAAATAAAGGGGGGATGTTGCAACCACATGGTTGTAATGATATATTTTCTATCAATTGGATATCAATTTGAAGTTAGTGGATGTTTTGTACTATTAGTAGTTAGATAATGTAATGTTTCTAGAATTATAGAGAGGTAATTTAAGTTATATGACAAAAATCATCATACAAACAAAGGTATCATGCCATGGATGAATTTCTATATTAGAATAAAAATTTATTCCAGGATTTGTGTCATATTACTCTATTTTTACCCCAAGTTGTGAGGGATAAGGTCCCACCATTGTGTACGTGCTTCAAATTCACATAGTTGGACATCATATTAATCTATTTATTTCAAAATCTATTCGGGCCATAAAAATTCTTTACACCATGGTAGACCAGAATGAGATTTAAATTTTGGACCTTTATGAGATTAATCAAGATAAGGTATGGATGACTCATCCATGAAGGTACATGTCAAACCATGAAAAATATCTAAACAAGAATTTTATCACACTGTAATACAAAATTCACACCATGATTAATGTGAAATCACCATAATGACTAGACCATGACCAAAGAAGTAGATCCATGAAACTGATGTTCTAGGTTATTTAGTAACACAAGTCTAAATTGTTCCATGAAACATTTTATCACACCGCAATGTATCTATAAGTTTGATAAAAATTGATTGAGATACCGACTCGCTGCACTACAATATAAGATTACATTACATAATTCTTTAAATATATATAACCATATATAATTGGTGAGTTTTAACTCTCAATAAGTCTTGGTGGTTTTTGGGGATGACAACTAACTACACATATGATTTTTTGTGGTCGAGATCTACCTTGAAACAATCTAATGGATGGATTTGAGGTCAAATATGTTTAATTTGGTTGAAAATTTTGAATTTGAATTTGAAATGGTTGGGTATTGATGTAAAGAAATAATATTCTATAAGAATATATATATATATTCAATATATCTTATCAATAATATGAAAAGGAAAAAATAATAGGTTTTAGAATTTATTAAATATCTGAAATTGAGATGTGAGTTATGGTTGTATTGAATTCGATTAATGATCTGGTTTGGAAGTGAGGTGTTTTTTCACATATCAATGAAGATTAAAATGTACACATCATAAAATCATGTAAAAACCCATTTTATTATCATGTTATATATTATATTCTTATTTTTTTAGTTCAACCTACTTTTCATCGTTATCTATTTGTGTAACCCTCTTGGAAAGTAGATAGAGGAAGATTGGAAGAGGCTATAATAAATGGTATTTTCCTAAATATTGTAATAAAAACTAGTATATTAGTGATTATTTGGAATGTAAACACATTTTTGATATGTTCTCCTTAGATTTATCCCAATCTGAGTGAACCAAGTAAAATATTAATGTTCATGATTTTTTTACTTTTATACATTTGGATATTATTTTGTTTCATAATTGCAACAAATCCAAGGTGTGTTTGAAAAAATGGATAATATTCAATGAAACATAAAATAATAAGAAATTTCATGACACCCTAGTCTACCCCTTCTTATTGTGTATTAATGGACCTTAAGTTATAAGGTAAGTATATCGATCAAGGGGGTACCAAATCCGTCTTCCATATGAAGGACCCACTCTTTATTTGGACCAAGGGGTTATGAATCCATGTATAAAATTCCTATAATGAAGGACCTATTAACCCAATATTGGTTAGATTACTGACTACATAATGTATGTGGGGGGGCACTCCTTGACATCTGTATATCACCAGGGGGTACCAGACACTATCTGATATATAATTTTCCCACTCCTCATTAATTAATGACAAATAATGGGGTAACAAACCCCAAAACTATAATTAGAACTCATTCCTAATAGAATCATTATTTTGGTTCAAGGGATATACTATGAAAATTTCTAATCATTGATCTACTAGAATATTAGGAAAGCATAATTTTAAGAATCTCGCATTGTAGTGTGTAGTAATGTTTTGTTATCCACAAAAGTTCTATTGATAGATCTAATTAATACAGTGTCATAATGATGTTAATATCATTATCTTAGTATGAAATCATTATAATTTGGATGTCATATTATTAAGACAACAATACAATTACTTCTATATGATAAAATAATTAACATAACTCTACTATATATACAATGATCCATGTATACAAGTAAGTAAATATATTATTAGAGTTATTTTGTTGGAATTAATTGATATCCATATCCTAACTAGGTTACCTGGTCTAATAACTAGAATAAAGAACATTAATCATCGTCACTAAAATTTCATAAACCATCTTTATATGAAGCCAAAATTCTAACTCTATCCTTATGATAGACCCACTCTTATACTTCTCAAGCATGAACTAACCCACCAAGGCCCCACCTGAGCTAGTGGGTAGACTAGGTGTTCCACCCCAATATTGCCTCTAATAATATAAGGGATAGTGTTAATAATCAAGATTTTATAATATACATTGGAGATCATAGTCTAATGAGAACTTAAAATTTCTACACATCTCCAGTAATAAAATATAATGAAAAGGTTCAATATAATATAAAGTTCACTGACTAAAATGAAATAATGAATATATATTATGTTGAATTTGAGGTTCTAGAACCAACTATTTATACATCATATTACAAGTATATTTAATTTTTTAAATATTCATAAAACAACTTATTACATATTGTTCATTTATATTCATTACTTTGATGTAATAATATACTAGTGTATCAGTCACATTGATATGGTCATAGTAGTTTCCCACTACAATGAGAACCTTGAAGTTCCAAGATGATATTCTTAAATATAGCTCTATGTTTAGAGAACATACTATTAATGGAAACATATTATATAGACACTCAGGTGTGAGAACTCATATGAAAAAGGGGCTTCTTCTCATGAATTTTATACTTCTTAATATCCAAGACAATATATTATGATAACAAACACTCTAGTAAGAATTTTATAGGTTTTGGTGTTATAGGATATTCCTATTTTGAAGTTTGTGTAATAGTCCTTAAGAGTTTTGATTATTATTAATGTATTTCATGACTCACACACTTATATTTACAAACTGAAACCATGATTCCATATGTTCGGGTGAAGTGGGGTATATTGGGTGTGTCACTAATGACATGTTATTGATGGATATTTCAAGAAAATATTTTTCTCTTACATATTTATGGAATTTTTTATCTTGATTTTTTGATAGGAATAGAAATGTAACCTTAGATTCCATGACCATGGTGTAATGATAAGTTTATTTCAGATACTCAAAGAAATTATTATGAAGAATATAGGTTGATGACACGTATTTATATCCAAATTTATAAGATATTGAGAAATAGGGATTATAATAAAAAGTTATCATTCATATGTGGACGTCAACATTGTGACATTAAATTCTTTCTCTTGGGTGACACGACCCATTACTAGACAATAATCTTAGACAATAGACAAGCATGCCTAATTCCATTGATAACGAATCCCAAAGGGTCACACACTATGTGTTTCCATTGATCTCGATTAAATTATATTTGAATTTAATTATTAGAATCAATATTATTCTCAAGATCAAGGAATAATTAAATCCAAGTTTTATTGAACACTAATATTCACAAGGTAATAAATAATTATTTAATACCTAATAAATAATTTATTTGAATACATGGATATTTAATAAATATTTATTCATTGTATTTTCAATATAATATTTATTTTATTTATTGATAGTTTATTAAAATTTTATTCACTAGATAGTGGATAAAATATTTATTCAATTATTAAATAATTATAGAGGAATTCATGTGGACCAAGATCGGGTTTGGTGATCACTAATTCAAAATCAGGCTATTCCCACAGTTTAAAACTGTGGCTATAAGCCTAAAAACCGTGGCTATAGGTTATAGCCACAGTTCCCACAACTGTGGTTGGTATTAGCGTTGATATAGGGTAAAACCTATAGCCACGGTTCCCAACTGTGGTTGTAGCCCTGTAGCAACAGTTCCAACCGTGGAAACAACCCAAAAGCCACAGTTTTCAACCCGTGGCATAGGCTAAAATCACTCATCTCTTATAACCATGTTTGCAACCGTAGTTGTAGAAATATAGCCACAGTTAGGGACCATAGCTATAGACCTATAGTTACGGTTTAAAACCATGGCTATAGGCCTACACATTTCGTAAAAAACCCCAGCATCATTCAGCCAATGTCAGCCCCTTGCATCCTCCCCACTACCCCTACAAATATTGCCCCCACTCCCCCCCTTGCACCCCACCTGCACCTTAAAGCCGACATGCACCACTCCCCCTACAGCCCCCCCCCCCTCCCACCCCTAGACAGACCCCACTCACCCCCTGGATAGACCCCCCCCCCCTTCTGGATAGACCCCCCTGGACAACACCCCCCTCTTGGACAGACCCCCTGGACATCCCCCCCAGACAACCCCCCCCCCCCCCCCCCTCTCTTGGACACACCCCCTCTCTCCTAGAAACCCCCCAGAAACCCCCTCCCCAAGACAATCTCACCGAGACAGCATCCCCCCTTGCTAGACACCCCTTGCACCACCCCTACTGGAAACCCCCTATACAGCCCCCCCCCCCCTCTTGGACACCCCCTCCCTCCTGGACAACCCCCCCCGGACTACCCCATCCGGACAACATCCCCCCCCCCTCGGACAGTAGCCCCTGCTGGACCCCCCCCCCCTCCCCCTCTTGGACACCCCCTCCCTCCTGGAAACCCCCTGGACAACCCCACCAAGACAGTAGCCCCCCCCCCTCCACCCCCTTGGGCAGCCCCCCCCCCCTCTTGGAAACCCACCTAGACAGACCCCCTCCCCCAGGACAACCCCACCCTGATAGCACCCCCCACCCACCCTCTTGGACACCCCCTCCCTCCTGGAAACCCCTGGACAAACCCACCTAGACATCACCCCCCCCCCCCACAGACAGCATCCCCCCATCCACCCCCAGGATAGACCCCCCCCCCCCTCTTCAACACCCCTCCCTCTTGGAAACCCTCCTGGACAACCCCACCCGGATAGCCCCCACTCCTCCTAGAAACCCCCAGGACAGACCCCCCCCCCAACATAACCCCACCTAGACAGCAACCCCCCCCCCCTCCTTCTAGACAACCCTTTCACCACCCCTGCTGGACACCCCCCCCCCCCTCCTGGAAAACCCCTCCCTCCTAAAATCCCTCCTGGACAGACCCCCCCCCCTGGAAAACCCCTCCCTCCTAAAATCCCTCCTGGACAGACCCCCCCCCCTTTCTGGACACCCCTTGAACCACCCCTGCTCGACACCCCCACCCCGCTGCACAACCCCCCTTGCACCCCACACTGCACCCCCCCTGCACACATGGACAGCCCCACTGCACCCCCCCCCCGACAGACACACGACACCCCGCTGCACAGCCCCCCTCTCACCCCACCCTGCACCACCCCCCTATACACCTACACAGCCCCACTGCACAGCCCCCCCCCCCCCCCCCCATACCCCTTGCACCACCCCTTGCAGGTGGAATTTTGGAATGCCACTAACGTAGGAATGATGGTATCCTGGTTAACACATGGAGACCTTAGGTATAGGGAGTCATAGTGGCCTAGGTGTTGTATCATGAATCAAGCCTAGGTGTGGTATCATGAATCCCCAGAAAAGACAAACTAGAAGACGATGTCTTTTACTACATCATGTCATATAATTTGGTTCATATTTACAATAATCTACAACATTCACGTATGCATCATAGGTTTTATCCAAATAATTTAAAATCATTGTGAAATGATACCAAGTCTTTTGGATATGATCTTCATATAAACACCCTCAAACATTATGAGAAAACATTATACCAATGTTGTGAGAAACTATAATCCCTCTACGGGTGTTTTTTGTGAACATATTAGAGTTGTGAAAGATGATAATATTTGTTTAGGAGGTGGATGACTAAAAAATGATGTGTCCATAGAGATGGTTTTTTTTACCTGATGATTAACTACTCGATGCTACGGTGTCAAGAAGAAGGGTATTTCATTGGGAGTGAAGTCTTGAGAAGCACTCAAAATGATTTGGAAATAGTGGTTATGTTGTACACCATTGATAATCATATGACTTGTAATGTAATATGAAAATGTTGTGCATAAGTCTTTCCTAAAAGTATTCAAATATCTAAAATATGACTTTTTTGACTATGTGATCAAAGAAGATGTGACAATATAATCTAATAGGTGGGATTAACACTACCCCCCCATCTCTTGCACACCCCATGAACCCCCCCCCCCCCCCCCGCACCCTCGGCCTACCCCTGCACGCGCCTTGAACCCTCCCCCTACCCCTTTCACCCTCCCCCTTCTCCTTGCACCCTCCCTCTACCCCTGCAGACCCCCTGCACCCTCCCCCCTTCCCCAGCACCCCCTCCCCCTCCCCCTGCCCCTGAAGACCCCCCCCCCCACCTTCTACACCCTCCCCCCTGCACCCCATCTACACCCTCTCCCATTGATCCAGGGATATGATTTCTCTCGCTTGTCCCACCACCAGGGTTCTCTACTATACCATCACCACCTCCTATTGTGCATGTGGAATCACCATCTATTAATAAGATCTCAAAAAGTTTTAAAATGTAATCTTTTGCCTCTGATATTCTAAATGAGTTTGATAATATTTGAGAAGATTATAATGAGCTAAAACATGAGTTAAAATATACTAATGATGAGATTAGATAAATTAATAATTCCTCTATTCCCATGGTTGATTTTGACAATTTGGTTGGTTTAACGACTACCCAAACCAAGTTTATTAAGAATCTCCAATCATTCCCTCCTATTCAAAAATTTGTTTTTGAAGTAAATTTCAAAGAGATTAAATATGTGAATAGTCTAGTTAGATATTTGGAGGATGTTTATACTACCAAGTCTGAGTTAAATGAACTTGGTGTTATGGTTTTATCTCAAAGGTACATGTTCCAACCAGATCGGGCTACACAAACCCAACAATCTCCCTTGTTGCAACCCTTGATGAGAAGAAGGATAAGAGTGCCCTTTTTTCTCTAAATCTTGAGAGTGTGTCTTTTCCTGATGGTTTGACAAATTAATTCCTTATGATCTATTGGGATGTAGTTTGTGATGAGATTTTATACACTATAAGGGAGATCTTTAACCATGCCTCAATTCCCTATAGAATCAACTCCAATTTTGTTGCCCTGATCCCAAAGGAGGAAAATGTTATGGATGTAAAGGATTTCAGACCTATTTCTATTGGTAATACCTTTCCAAAAAAATCATTAGCAAAATTATTGCTATAAGGTTAGGTCCCATTGCTTGTGGGTTTATCTCTTCAAATCAGCCCCCTGGATAGCCCTTGGACACCACCCTAGATAGTCCCCCTAGACAACCCACATACACCCTACCCCCTGCCCTACAGGCCCCCCCGACCCAACACCCCCCCCCCCGGACAACCCTTGGACACCCCTGGTTGAAGGGGGCTGGTTGCATGTGCTGGGGGGATGGTGTGGGTTGATTCGTAGGTGGAAAGGGGGGTTGTGGCGGCCTATAATGCAGGTGGCAGTGGGATGAAATGAAGGTGGAAGGGGGATGGTGTGGGCAGAATGTGGCTGGAGTAGGGCCAAATCATGGAATTACCACAGCGTGACTGCAGCATGACTGCGGCGTGTTGGCCCGATCTGACAACATTCGTGGGGAAACATCGTTCATCCAGGAGTCAAGTGAGTGGGAGGATGAGGGTAAACATTCCATTCTTTTCCCCACCGGCAGAAATTGTGATTAGTCAGTCTCATCATTAATCACAAGAATCATGGAATACTATCACTGTGAACCGCCGTAGGGTGTCGTCCTGGAGTAGGGATAAATCACGGCATTACCACGGCATGACCGTGGCATTACCACAGCGTGAATGGGGCATGTTGGCCCGGTCCAGCGACATTCGTGGGGCACCATCTTCCGTCCAGGAGCGAAGTGAGTGGGAGGAGGTGAGGCAATATTTCGGCCGTCTCCCCACCTGCATAAATTGTGATTAATTAGTCTCAACATTGATCATAAGACTCATGGAATACTATCAATGTGAACCATCACAGGGTGTCGTCCTGGAGGAAGGCCAAATAACAGCATTACTGCAGCATGACTACAGCGTGACCGTTGTGTGACCGCAGCGTGATCGTGGCATGTTGGCTTGGTCCAACAACATCTGTGGGGAAGCAACTTTCGGCCCGAAGCTAAGGGAATGAGAGGAGGGGGAAACATTCTATTCGTCACCCCACCAGCAGAAAGTTTGATTAGTCAGTATCAATATTGATCACAAGACCCATGGAATACTATCATTGCAAAATGCCATGGGGATTCATCCTAGAGCAGGGCCAAATCACGACATAACCACGATGTTACCACAACGTGACTACAGCATGTTGGCCCGGTCCAGAAACATCTGCAGAGCAGCATCTTCCGGCCAGGAGCGAACGGATCGGGAGGTGGTAGGGCAACATTCCGGTCATCACCCCGCTGGTAGAAATTTTGATTAGTAAATCTCAACATTTATCACAAGACTCATAGAATACTATCATTTTGAACTTACCTAGGGTGTCATCCTGGAGTAGGGCCAAATCACGGCATTACCGTGGCGTGACCGCGGCGTGACCGCAGCGTGACCGCAGCGTGACCGTGGTGTGACTGCAGCATGACCGTAGCATATTGGCCCGGTCTAACGACATTCGTGGGGCAGCATCTTCTAACTAGGAGTGAAGGGAGCGGGAGGAGGCGGGGAAACATTCCAACCATCGCCCAGCTGGCAGATGATAGAACAGATCAAGTATTTAACATCCTATAATAAGGGATCGCAAGAGAAGGTTGTAACGAGCGGAACAATGACGCAATACCTAAAGGGAAACAAAACCAAATAATAGAATCATACACCCTACACAAACCATTGACAAATTCATTCACATTTTCTCAACATGGAATTTTTATTTATAATATTCAAAGTGTGAAAAGAATAGTTTCATGGTCAAGGCATATGCCTACTTGGGAAATGTCATTTGAATTAAACGTGTATGATAAGACAATTTATTTTATTCAAGGAAAACAAAAAATAACTAGCCACAAAACAGACACCAACGAGAGGCATATGAATGACTCAAACCAAATCTTAACATGATTCAAATAACTATCACTACTCATTGGTTTAGAAGACAGTGCACCTCCGTTAGAGGGGTTTTATTATAAAATCATGGCATTGCTTTATTATAAAAACATGACTTTATTTATAAAAACATGAATTTATTTATCAAATGAAACAATTATATTAAATAACACTTATTCAAGATATCAAATTCAATATAATTATGTATAATTAAGAAAGAATCTAAATCCAATTTAAAGCATTATTGAATTAAAGAGGCTAGAAGATGGATCCTACCTCAAGGAAAAACCAAACCGTCCACTTAGGCTCTTCGAGCTTTCTAAATAAAAGTTTTTGCTCCCCCACTGGGTATAAGCACCTCCACACACATGCAAGGACACCTAGCCCACACACACACACCTACATGTCCATGATCATGTACAAGGGGATCCTTGCACATACGCTTATATGCATATACCAGTCTCCACCCACTTGAATATGCATTTATTTATATATACATGGGCACACATAGCCCCATACATTCATAATCACTTCCATGACAAATTATAGTTGACTTTATTTGCAGGTTCATAATTAATTATAGCTGTGATAAAGGGAAAGTTATACCTTCTCAAAAAAATGACTAGTGCACAAGACGTAGTCAATCGGTGAGTTCATCGAGTTGCTGTGAACTATTTCTCCATATATGAGATTAATTGTTTCACCCTAATTAACATACATTAAAAAAAACAATTAATATTGAAAATTGAAATGCTACGGCCCATTTAGTCATGAAATATAGTAGTGTTTTTTATTTCAATTTAGCATAATTAAATAAAACATTTATAGGTTTATCTTGAAGTGCGCTGGGAGAGAGATTGAGTCTCACATTAAGTGAAAGCTTGTGATTTTAAGTGGTGGCTAACCAAAGAAGGTTGTTTAAATAAACCATTAAACAACTAAATAACATGTTTGATTATATCCAATTTCCTTCATAACACCCAATGACCACACCTCAATACATTGGTTACCCCAGACAACGTCATTTGATGTATTTGAGATTGGGCCTATCTAGAGATGTTGCAAAACATACCTTGCTTGAATCCTTCTGAATTCATAATCTGCTTTGAAAAATGCAAAAACAGAAGAAAAATGTTGGGGGTGATGAGTCATGTTGCATGTTTAAATGTGAATCTGAAACCATTTTGAGTTGTACCTGCGTATATGACGTTCCAAACAACTGAGGTTTCCCGAGGGTCAAGAATTGATCTAGGTTTTTGATCAATAAAATAATGAAAAACATGTTGGAATGGTTTATTTAACATTAGATATTTTGATATCAAAACTAATTCCTCATTCATAATATTGGAAGTGCTTTCAATGGAAGGGAAAGAGGTGTGTCATGGAATTGTGGAAAACAAAATGGAAAATCAGTGAGGTTTAAAAAATGATTTTGGTATATAAAACAATAAGATGGAAAAAAATATCCAAAACATTAAAAAAAATTCAGGTGGTAATGATAATGAAAAAGGTTGTTTGGTCATTTAATGTCACTCATGCACCTATTTCATAGGATACAAGTGAGCTCAACCTATTTTGATAGAAATGAATTTCATGGATTCAAAATTCATATAAACCGTAAAACCATAAATCTTAAAACCCCAAACCCTAAAATTCTAAAACTTAAAACCCTAAACCAAAAACTATAACTTCTAAAACTAAAAATCCTAGAATATAAATCATAGAATCTAAAAATCAATAAGGCTATATGTTAAACCCGAAATCTCAAAATCTTAAAACTAATGTTGGATTGGTGTAGCCCCCCTCCACCCTACCCTCTACCCCCTGCCCCCTACCCCCTGCCCTCTATCCCTCTCCACCCTACCCTTTCCCCCTGCCCCCCTCCACCCAGCCCACTAGCCTACACAGCCCTCCCTTGAACCCCCTCTTCACCCCTATCCCCCTAGCCTGCACTATCCCCCCCTCCTCCACCCCCTAGACTGAACCACCCCCTAGCCTACACAACCCCTGTGAGTCAAAAAAATCTTTGGAGATTCCCATGTTGTCTCAAATGATAGGAGTAAGGATTAAAATGGAAAACATAAATGAAATAATTTCAAACAATCTATATAAGAATAAACTACCACTGTGAGTTTTTGCAGACAATGCACCCCCATTGGAGGGGTTTTATTACAAAACCATGACTTATTTAAAAAAGGAAACAATTATTTTAACTATCACTTGATCAATAATTAAAATTTAATATAAACAAACAGGAATCAAGAAGGAAGATAAATGCAATTTAAAAAATTATTAAATTAAATAGGTTGGGAGAGGGACTCTACCTTAAAGGTGTCAATCCACACACAAGAGGATCCTTATATATATGATCACATTAATAAGAATAGGCTATGTTTTGTTGTTGGTTCTCTGCATAGCATGCATCCCTATCCACAGACACAGCCTATCATGCGAAAGCATACACATAAGAAATCTAGTTCTTGTAAAGACATTGAGATAAATAAAACCTCATAAAGATATATTTAGAATGAGTTATACTAATAAAAGGGATGAGAAGAATTCCTTGGGAGAAATTTGTTTCAAAAGGACCATCAGCATTTGGGAAATAAGCAGTGCTATAAAACAGAGCCTTGAAATACTTTACCCTTATGATAAGTAGTTTGAAAAATAACTGGTGTGTTCTATTTCTAAAAATACACTAGTGTGTAAATTTCAAGAATAAAACCACTTTAAAAAACTATTTCAATAAACAATCAGGAAACCCTAACACAAAAGCACTTATAAAATTTGACAAAAAGTTGTATCTCTTGTCAAAGGGAGCAAAAAATTGATGCACTAGTGGATTACTAAGAAATGATATCACATGTTAGAAAATAATATTGATTTATAAATAAGAAACCACAAAATCAAGTTATATAGGCATATAATGATAAATAATCATGAATCAATTAATAAAATCACATAAGGAAAATATCACATATAACATAAAATCATGGTATGAAACCCACATATCATGGCATATTCAAGGCATTTGAATCTCTATGTTCCTAGAATGATGAATGAAACAACATGTTCATTCCATGAATGTTGGGGATAAAATACCCTAATATCATAAATCTATATGTAGAATAATTTAAATCAATCACTCAATGTGAAATCATATTCCATTTTAATAACTATCAATAAGACCATAGTCTCATCCCTGAACACTTAGTCTTTTCCCCTTGCATGGGTTGAACACTCTCAGATATGATTATTTACCCTAAACTAACACATTCATAGAATCATATCTAATATAAAAAAATTGCGCGATAACATAAAAAGAAACCTCTTATACGACTTTGTAAATTCCCAACCCAAGATCCACAAAATAGATCCCCAAGATAATTGGTTACATGGCTACAAGGGTGCCACCGCATATGTCAGAGGAAGCCAACCAATAGTGAGTATATAATTATGGTACAATAGAGAGTCTATAAGCTTATAAAAATAGTGTCATATAACTATACAACAACTACATCAATAATAAGAATAAGTATATATGAATGAAATAGAATCAAATGATGACAATAATTGATAAATAGAAAAATATCATCAGCATAAAAAATGTGATGGTGCAATGAAATCCCTCCCAAACCACAAACCCCTGATAAAGCCCAATATTAACAAGATCAATAAGATAAAAACTAAGATAATACTTAGCTATAAGAAATAAAATCTGAAATAAAGTATCTCTTTTCTAACTCCACTTTAACACTAGAAGAAACCCCTTCGGTCAGATTAACCAAAATAGAGATCCTGGAACTGCACAGGTTAGAACAAATCAAATCAATGAACCTCTATGAAAATAGTTTCATTTTTAGAATAGAAAAAATGAAAATCCATTTTATTATATAAAATGATTTTGATATATCAATATTAAAGTACATATTACCATACTTTTCCTTCCTATTCATGATATTTACACATTTAGAAGCATTGTAGAGGAAGTTATGAATGTTTCTCCCAGGTAAAAACCAAACCTAATTTGTCAAAATAAAACCCTTAGAAATCTCACCCATCCTATGCGTTAGGATTTTTCTAATGACATTTAGTATAAAAAACCCAATAGAAATTATCATAAATCCTTTATATACAAAGCATTATCCTTCGTTGGGATTAATAAAATGATGATAGAGTTCACCCAAAAATGCATTGATTAAAGAATAAAAAATTCCCTCACAGCATTTATTACCTCAAGATGAAGAATGTCCCATTAAAACATGAAAAATGTTTTCTCAAAACATCTGGTCCAGAAACACCATCCTTATTTAATTATAAGAGAGATTCATGAATCTTCTTTTTCACGTGGGGCCTCAACTAGCCTTCTATTTTGAATATCATCAATTCTTGGTTCATTTCATTTGATCAGTTTTTCAGTTTTTCATTCTCCATTATCTGAGTAAATCTCCTCCAAATAAAAAGTCACCGCATTTTTCATTTCATTCTTAGAACTAAACATATTACTATTAATTTATAGAGAAGTGATACTCCTTGAATTTTTCTCCTTATGCATTCTATGAAAGAAAATTGAATTTAGATCCCCCTCCATCATCCAACTAATATTAAATTTATTATGAGAAAGGTTCTCTTTTAGAGTTTGGATAATATTAATTTTGGGTATGGATTGTATATCCTCCAGAGAGGGAACATCCCGAGGCATGTTTTATTTGTTGGAAAATAATCAGATGAGGTAAAGCCTCATTAATGTCACTATCAACATTAAAAAAGTATTATTTAATCTATTATTTCAATTTTTCCTTTGCAATCATTATCTTACAAGTTAGAATATGTAGAGGACTTCCCACAAAATCAATCTTCTAGGAATCCAAAACGATTTATCTATAGCCTAGCACAACAAGCCAAGAATTGTTAAACTTGAAAAGAAGTGGGGTTGACCTTGATCTATTAATACAGAATTAAATTATAAAGGACTATGATCCGAATGCAATCTTGGAAGGGTGAGTCCAGATATCTCAACTGCACTATTCCTTTCATCCAATTACACAAAGCACCTATCCAATCTACTTTATAGCCTCCCATTTTATGTATATCGACTCCATGTTTAATCAACTCTAGATAAGGGAACCTTGGCCAAGCCACATTTATCAATGCAAGAAAAAAATTCACTAGCTAAGATTTTATCGAAATTAATACTAGTTTTTTAATTATGCCTCAAAATAACAATAATGTCAACAAAAAAATCCAACTCCAAGAAATAATCTCTGAGATGGATGATAGATTTATTCAAAGATATCTTCGTCTTGTATATAAATTGAAGGCATAAACAAAAGTCACAGATATAGTAGTGTTACCAATGAAATAGGAGATGTTCACTGAATGGTGATCATTATAGAAGGAATTGATAGTGAAACTATCATTATTAAGAACCAACAAGGACTATGTAGAAGGATTAAATTGATAATTAGAAGAAAAAAATGAGTAACCGAAAGATTTACATTTGAATTCCATCAAATTCTCAAACTTCAATCTTGGAATGGTAAGACTAATCAGTATAGGTTTTTTGTTGACAATAATGTGCCTAAGGGTTTTAACCATGGGAGAGTTCCCATGCCCTTGGAAGTTCCTAAAGATGACCTTCATTACATTTCAGACCATAGCCTAGTACTAAGCCTATCATAACATTCTGTCCTTCCTTTATCAAAACCAATAGTTTCCAAAACATCTTCCCTCATATCATCTATTGAATCAGTAGATGAGGGGTCACACAGGTCCTGTTCAGATGGGAAAAACTCCTTGTCATCTCCTATAGAGGATTTGGTACTATGGTAATTGAACCAGTTAGCTGATTAAATAGGGGTCAAAAGAAGGCTTCCTAGTAGTTTCCTCCCTGAAATCTTGGTTTAAGGAACTATTGATAAATTAATAGTGTTCTAATAACCATCTCCTTGAAATCCTGTAAGATAATTAGCCTACTCAGTAGAGAATTCATTAACTCCAAAGGAACCAAAAACAAAGGAAAATATATAGATAGGATCCTTCTCAAAATCCAGATTAGGTTATGAAAAATTAGCTTTCTCTATAAGTAAAGTAGGTTATGGTTCCTCATCATAAACAACTCATGAAGCCTTCCCTGGTGGTAAAAAATGGCCTTCTCAAGCTCCATAACATTTAAATCCTTATTTGGTACTGAAGTATTGGCCTTTTCTATTTCCATATCATTGGTACCTTCAATAGTAGTGAAACTTTGACATGATAGGGTTCCATAACAATGACATCCTTAACTGGTACTGAAGCATTGGCCAGCTCAGGTTTTATCTCATCGGAATACTTCACAAGTGCTGAAGTAGTGGCATGTTCGAGTTCTAGAATGACACCCTACATAAGATATAAAGTATTGAGATACTCAATTGAAAAAAAAACCTTGACTAGAGACCAGGACAATAGTATCGGTAGTAGCCTGGATATGACTGGACTCATAAATAGTATGGAAAACAACAATATCATTAGAGGAATTCCCACATTAGTTCTCTTAGCAACATCCAGGATAGGATCACCCTTGTATCCACCCCCATGAGAAGGGGCCTCTATAAATGTGTCATGACTAGAGGGTGGGACCAAATCCTTATCATTATTTCTCCTGCTATAGGCGTCATTCTATCCCCTAATCTTTCAGTGGTTACATAGTTTTTTTCTATTACAGTCAAAGGCCATATGCCCAAAAAATGAAAATTTTCATAGAATTATAGCTTCCTCCCAAGAAAAATATCAATATTAATATCCCAATATCTGGTGGTTAGAACCACTTATTTAACAAGGGTGGAAGCCATATCAACCTCAACAAGAATCCATACATAATGACTAAAATATGGATTGTCCATCTACCTGTCCATAAAGACTCTAAATCAACCATAGGGTTTAACTATTTCACAACATTCACAACATGCACATGATAAAACCTTCAAATTTAGAGAATGAATCATCACTTAGAAATAATAATAAACTGGTAAAACATATAAAAACACTACATTAGTTAATACTACCATCTAACTAAAGGAAAACTGAAATATGCTAGTTGCACAGATACAAAAAATAATAGAGAATAAGAGTCACATACCTGGAATTAAGATTCAAATAAAACTAAACCAAAAATAGGGGGATATATTAACAATTGTCACTACCTCAAAATGATGCACAATGCTGTAGAGAATAAAGGATGAATAGGGGATGTAAAAATTCATAGAATCATGAGCAGGATGGATTTTGGTGGAAGAAGAAGACTATCAAAGTTCAAGAATGAATTTCACTTGGACATGCTTGAGTGGTGAGATGTTACCACAAAGGTGACCAGGTTGCCTCATTTGGTGGCAACAACGGGTAGCGTCGCAAGAGGGATGAGGATGGGGCAGTGTCCCAAAGGCTGTTTGGTCACATTCAGGGGATGATGATCAGGTAGAGGAGATGTTTCAAAGGAAATCAGGGAAGAAGGTTCGTCGTTGAGAGGAGAGGTCTCCACCGAGAGTAGATGTCACCGTCGAGAGAGGAGAAGTTGCGAGGGTGGAGAATGGAGGCCAAGAGGATAAGTCGCATTAAGAAGAGAGGGCTTCCAAGATAGAAGAGGTCGCGGGTATAATGTGGGTCGTGAGGGGTCGGGGGAGGAGAGGAATCACGGACAGTGGGGAGGAGGAGCACGATAGATGGTCAAAAAAACATAGATACAGAATTTTTTTAATTGTGGCTATAAACAATGATTTAGCTAAAATTTTAATAGAAGTGTGGCTATAAACTAAGATATAGCCACAGACATATAAAATTTTGTCTATACGTCCGTGGCTATAGCCTTATTTTCTAGTAGTGGATGAATATTAACTTTGAAGCCGGTAAAATAATATTTTTCATTGCTCGAGTTAGGAAACAATATAATATAATAATAATAATAATAATAATAATTTCATTATATGTCATAGGATTTTAAAGATTATAATATATTTAAGGACTGATATGTAATTATATAACATTTTAACCTAAACCATAGCTCTGTTAGAAGATTTCTATTTATATTGGGCAGGGTTAATTGAAAATTGAGTGTCATTGCACACAAAAAAATTTCTATCTAAAATTATTCCTCTCATGTTCTCAATAATCCGAATAAATCCTTCAATATTGAAGGGTCATTAAAGAATTATAACAAGAAATTAAATATGATTTATACATCATTCTAGCTCCCAAAAATCAATCAACATCATTTATAGGTAAAAGGAGAATGTGTGGATCACTCCTATAAGGACTATACCCTTGGATCCTTAAAACGAAGTGTATGTAATATAGAAAAGGGTTTTTCGAATGATTAAAATAATCTATGAATAAATATCTTCAAACTAGTTATAAATATAATTTGATAATAAATTAATTACTTATGAATTTAATGTGTAAAGATCATCTCTATTTTCGGGGTTTTCCTCTATGTCAATATTCATTCGGAAATTTTTTTGGCTATGAAATTTAAATCTTTTAAAATATTATTAGTGATCCACAAAATCAAATTAACCTACATGGTTTATCACCCATCAAGGAACATCCGACGTGTCAAGAACCTATAAGTGGTTTTATTGAGTTCGCAATTAAAATTTATAATTATATATTTTACTCTTGATCTATATTCTCAATATCGGTTATACATTTTATTTCTATGTGATTCGTTCTTTCAAATATTTTTAATCAACACGTTATTGAAATTTTAATTATCACTATTTAGTGTTTCATTTTTTTAAAGGACTAAGAACTGATAAATAATGATCATATATTCCATTGAGATGTTCCAAGGTTTTTCTTCCGATAAGGTAGGGGTACATGGTGTGTTGGTGGAGTACTTTTTCTGTACCCATGTGAACTGTATCTGGCCATGTTTTGGGTTAATGATATTCCAATAAACAATTAAAGTGGTCTATTTATTTCACATCTCCTATAGACTAGGATAGTCTAGAACATGGATTGTTAAATTACTTGGTCTGTGGTTATTTTACATTTCATGTAGTCTACATTGATTAGCTGTGAAATCCATGAAAACCGGGTGGTAAAATAAAAGGTCAAAACCATCTGAGATTGATATCCGAGAGAAATAATTAAATACATGACATATAGATGGTGTACAAGACATGTAGTTCATCATTTCCTTTTTATCAATTATGAATTATGACATTCAATAATTCAAGTGGACACACAACAAACAAAACACACGATGTGTATTAAGATGAAACGTCATTTATTACCATGTCCAATGAACATGTTCTGTCCCTCAATAGGTTCCCTGGAAACACATAATTTGGACCACACAACATGTAGTTGGTAATACACATCATTTATCCTAGTAGTGATACATGATAAAGACTTATGAATTTATCCTAAGCACACAACATGTAGAACAAAGGATCTGTAGTTGGTTAGTGAACACATTATAGTCAAGATGAGTTACATGACTGTAACACCCCGAGATTTTATGAGAAGTATTCTGTTTAATTTATTTGATGTCTTGTGTTGTATGATACACCATGATTATCTTGCGCTATACGCCACACCGTTTTAGCTTGAAGTATATGCAAAACTATTCTTGGATCGTGTTACACACAATTTCAAGTTTGTTTTAAGTTATTGTACCCAAAATTGAGTGTATATATATATATATTCAATGTATAAATTCAATATGGATGGATTATATTATACCCAACAACAAAATAATCTTGCACCACACGCAACCCTGACTTGGCTTGCATTACACGTAATCGCGACCTTCCCTGATAGCGTGTGTTGTACGTAATACCGAGTTTCATTAAACAACGATATGTTATATAAACTAGCCGTTATGAATTGTAGTACCCACTTTTTTCAATTTAATTTTTCAAAATGGACTTCATTTTTGGATTTGGAATATCGAAATTAGCCTAGGGTGAATTTTTGGTATTTTTCTAAAAACATTCATTTTTTGATGAATAGTGAAAATAGTGGGTTACTATTTAAATACCTACTTGTTATATAAATAATTATTTATTTTATTTAAATTTATTTTAGGTCAAAATTGATACATAAAACTTATATAAGTTCAATGTAAATCATTGGAGTCATTTTATTATAATTTTAGACATATAAAATTTTTTTGAACTTTTCACCATCTTTTACTCACCTCCTAGGAGAGTTTGAAAATATACATAAAACTTAATTTTACCACTTTTATGAGTGGAATTTGGAAAATATGAGAGACATGGTTAATATGAAGGAGTAAAATGTGGTTCAATAACATAAAAATATTTTTTGGTGAATAGTAACTTTTTACTTTTATTTACCACGGTTATAAGTAAATATGATAATTAAGGGTAAAAAGGATATTATTATTACCCTAACACATTTCCTAATTCTATTGGATAAGTTTAATTCGACCAAAAACAACCTTAGAAATAAAATATTATCATTTAGGTCCACTTGTATTAGATATGGAAATTTATTATTTTTTTATTTAAAGAAGAATTAAAATTGTTAAAATCAAAGTTTAATAACTAAAACATTTTTAATATAAATTAATACATAAGATAAATTAGACTATAAAAAGTCATTAAAAAGATAAAAATATTTACTACATAATGGTATTTTATTTATAATTTTTAGACATTAAATAATTTAATTTATTTATGACAAAATGATAATGTAGTAATTACCTTATTAATGAAATATTAACATAATTGATGTTATAAATACCCAAATAAATGTAATTTTAGAATTTTTATGAATTCCACTAATTATCTAGGTTAATATGACTTGTTATTATTGATTTAATTAACTTTCTTCAAACTAATATTGCTGTTATGATTTTCACAAAAATCAAGTACCAAATAATGTCAAAATTGATATAAAATAGTTTTTAAAAAAAATATCATATTATTATTTGTTATTTTAATCCTAAAAATATAAGGTTTGGCAGAATGACTTAGATAAGAATATATATATTAATAATGAACCACTTAAGGATCTTTTGGCTTGTTATAGTAAGTTTATTAACCATATAATGTAAGAATAAAAATACACGGTAAAAGTTAAATTATTTGACTTAGTGTTAAATCTAAAATATAAGGATAAAATAGTAACCTAAACTTATATAAAACCTATTGGTTGAGAGTATTTAGACCCAGCCCCACCTTAGCTTCGAAATAAATCAATTTGGAGCTATTAATAACCGATTATGACTTTATTACACAATAATATTTTAAGTTTTCCTAAGGTGCCCCTCTCCTCCCTTATAAAAAGGGCACCCATTCCCTATTCTCTTCACACCCTTTTGATCCTTGAAGCTCTTCCAAACACTGCCAATTACTCTTCTAATCCTCTCTAGTAATATCATATAGGTTATGGTCTTCTCAAAAGACCAACACTAGTGCTCTACGAAGAAGTTTAAAGGAGGTTCGTTGATAAAGAGGTAATCTCTTCTGCCAACTCTTTCATGTTTATTTCTTTTTATACATCCTATTTTTAGTTGTTTCATTATAAAGTAATAAAATCATTATTACTTATATACTTATATGTTATTATAAATATGAAACAACCCCATTTCACCTTCTATCTATCCTACGGAAAATGAAATCACCGTGAGTGCGTACATACAGAATACCATCTCCATGCTATGGTGTAATCTGTTTTCCACCACCACATTACTTGGATGGGTATAATGGTGTAAATAAATAAATATATATGATTATTGTAAAGTGATACTTATTCTAAAATATTATTAATACACTTCAATAAAATTCCACAATCATGGGAATGAAATCATCGCTCGTGCGTACGTACGGACTACTGTCTCCACGAACGTGATGAGATTCATTTTCCATGATTAACCATTCAAGTATGATTATAAAGTATATATAATAAATAATCATGAAATATATTACATAATAATGATACTGTATTTATTTACATATAGGTTTCATTTTCATAATTCCATTTAATTCAATAAGTAAACGAAAACAGTGTTCAGGCGTACGCACGGCCTACCGTCTCCATGAACGGTGTATTTCATTCCATTTATCGATCTATAATATATATTTATATACGGAATATATATTATATATAAATAATGTTTTACATTCTGGAATTATTTAAATCATGATATATGTAATAATATCAAGAACAACATGTCGAAACACGTACGATAAATGAAATGATTTTACCCAAAACGCTGCTTTAACATTGAATTTACAAAAGAACCAGTAATATAAAGTCCAAAGTGAACCATATATGATATCATAAAAATGAATATGACTATTTAATAATTCAATGACATTATTTAAATCATTATACAGGAGGTTCGGATACATATGAAGCATATTGGACCTAAGGTAAGGGGTAATTATTCCAATATCGTTCTTATCTGAGATTGTTTATTCGTAAGTATTTACTGGGGTTATGTTTATCATCCATGTCCATATTTTCTAAAATTTTTTCATAAAATTTTTACTATTCTTCCATGTATGTTAAAAGTGTTTTTTACCCTTTTTGGACTTTTACTCCATGGTATGTAAGGAATCTTTCTTTTGTTTACCATATGAGGTACTTTTTCACTTTTCCGGAAAAAGTACAAGAAGAATATTTTTACCATATACAGAATGAATGGATTTTTACGGTTTCATAATGCCTTATTTAATTAAGGCTTCCTCTAAATGATTTCATGATTATTTTCAACAAAATCCTTTTCTTTTAAAATTATATGGCATTTTGTGAAAGAAAATGACTTTGAAGAAGAAAGGATATTTTCCTCCCGAATTCATTTCAAGTGTTTTATCAAAACTATTTTCCATCTAAGATTACATTATTTAATATGTGTATGTTTCAAGTATAATGTCTCTATGATTTACATTGTTTCACTTTTCTTATGATGAAATGATATCCATTTGTTTTATATGGATTATGTTAGGATAGAATGATGTTTAGGAAACCCATTTTATTCTTTGGGTTATGATGAATGATTTATGTTTATGTTATGCCACAAGTAAGAATTATTTGATTATGAGATGGGTGGTACCTATATCTCCCTCCAATGAATTGGGTAATGATTTATATATCATGAGATATACATGGCTGGAATGGTAAGTTAATCCAATTCAGTGATATAGGACTAGAACGAGGAGTGAACTCGATTCAGAAAGGGACATTGTCCACTAAGATGGCCTTGGCAGTAATGTCTTGGATACTATGGAAATCATATGATGTGGTTAATTTTTTTTCCACAATTACATGTTTTATTCCCATGCTATTTTGTCATAATTGATATTCCCTTATGATATATGCCTTACGTACTTCCAAGATTCATGTCTTTGATCATGATTTTGATGTTTAGATTTTATGTTCATGTTTTTGCATTCAAATGATTATGGATTGTTTTATGTTCTATTTGTTTACCCTTACTGGGAATTTGAGATCACCCTTTTTTTATGTTTATTTTTCCTGAGGATTTATAGAAAGGTTTTAGGTAAGAAAATAATAAGGGAAATATCTTTATGGGAGATGTTGAAGATCTTTCACCTAGATTAGAAGATTATATTCTGAGTTTCCAAAGACACTAAACTATTACGGTCCTTTGGTGTCATTTTTTGTTATGTATTGAGTATTCCGCAAAAGTATTGTTTTTCCCATTTACATGAATCTTGGGTATCTACAGTTGGTATCAGAGGGTCGATTTAGTCAACCTTTGGAAACTAGGATGTGAAAACTTCAGTGATATCCCTATAGATATTTATAAGGTATGTCTAAGGATGTCCCTATGGTTAAGTATAAATATAGGTTATAGTCATAGAATTATGGTAACGATATTATAATTAAACCTAAGATGATATATATTGAATTCACTCCCCCTTGATTATGATTTTGGCCTCTCACACTATTCTTTTTGGGTTTTAGAAAATGGCTGGAAATAGGAAGATTCACGATAATGGAAGATATGATGGAAAATAGAATTATATTCTTCATGAGAAACCAAATGAAATTGGATCTAGAAGCCCACATATCATTATTATTCATAATCAAAAATCTCATTATATGATCAATAATCTCAACTTTGGTATGTTTCCCGACATAGATAATAATAGAAAGATGGTGTTTCATGATGATCATAGAGGAAAAAATGTTCAATTTCCCTCATGTAAATCATGTGGGAAGAGGCATCAGGGAAAATGTTTCAAAGGAACTAGAAGATGCTTTGGGTGTGAAAAAGAAAGAAACAAAGCTAGTAATTCTAAAGGAAATGGTTCAGTTTACACTATGGACAAGGATAATGGTATTGCTAAGACATCAACAACGGTTAAGTGTTTTAAATGTGGAATGTATGGGAATTATGCAAACCAATTCCCTAAGGGAAAATCTCCTAAAGAGAATCACAATGGTCATATGGGTAGTATTTATGTGGATGATGATGAAGAGACTACAAATGATATATGAGATGGAAGAAATGATGAAGCTCAGTCCGTGGTTTAAGAAGGTCATGTAATGATTGTATATTTTTCAAGAATAATGTACGGTACTATGTAATAAAGAAAAATCTAAGGATTGTTACACTGTTGGATTTGCTTGAGTTTTCAAAGTATATGTTGAATGGTACTAGTAACCATGAAAGGTTATTCATATATTTTTGGAAAGCACCTTATATGCGCATAAATAAGGGATAAGGAGATAATGAATTGTTTGATAGTATTAATGAGATCATGACTGATATAAGAACTTATTGATATCATGGTTTGAGTATATAGAATTTTTGGGATTTTGGTATGTGGAAAGAGTTAACTTTTGACAGCACTCACGTTTTCACTAAGGCTCTATGGTAATTCGTTTTTCAAAAGAATATATGTTTGGAATTCAATCAACATAATATATCATACGATATATGGGGGATAAATGGTGGAATTTACATGCTTGGTTAATGACATTTCTAGTATTCATTTTCTTTATAATATGAGATTAGATAGATGTATATTGGATAAGTCTAAAGACTGGAATGGATTATGTCAGACATCAGATAGTATTGTTTAAGGTTAGAACTTTTTTCAATATTATTTATGGAGTGTTATAATAATGTGGTTTTAGAAAAAGGACAACCCGTAGGACGGGAAACAACCTGTCGCGTCGGACAAGGATGTGGGAATCAAACCCACAACTGAAGTACGACAGACCTTTATTTCCTACCATTGGCCTACGGGAAGTCCCTGGTTAGTAGAAAGTAGTTTTATTATATTAAGCAGTATGATATATGAAGTATAAGTCCATTCTTGGATCCATATATGTTTAATATTTCCATATATGGACTTATGTATATTGAATAACTTTTTCTAACCTTTCGTTTGAGAAAGATGGAATGACCTGTCATTCTATCACATGTTCTTCTAACACTTCACGGAAGACAAATTCAACTTTATTTCTTTAAGAGAAGAAGTGGAAATTGTTTGAGGCACAAACAACAGTAAGATTGTACCAAAAATCAAGTAAGTATTTCTTTTAATTCAAAAATTCTTTAACTTTAGGGAAATGATCTTGAAAACCAAAAATGTTGTCCTAGTTCCCTTATATCCGATGAATCATATGGTACCTTTGATCATCACAAATTTATGGCTTTTTGATTGTTGGATTTTTTATAGCCATGTTCTCTACCACTCTCCATCGGAACTTGAAGGTTAGATTTCTCTTCCATATCCATATTTTCACCTATGTTCTCATTTGTGGAAACCCAGTGATTAGTTAATTTTGGTAACCGTTATGTTTCATACTTTAGTTTTTAAATATAAGTTTTGGTATTACTTTTTACGAAATGGGTTTCTATTAAAACTTTTGAGTTGTAAACCATTTATAACCCCAACAAATTTCAAGAGAGAAATTCATTTTAAGGGGGGTAGAATGTAACACCCTGAGATTTTATGAGAAGTATTCTTTTTAATTTATTTGATGTCTTGTGTTGTATGCTACATCAAGATTATCTTGTGCTATACGCAACACTGTTTTAGCTTGCAGTATACGCAACACTATTCTTGGATTGTGTTGTAGACAATTTCAAGTTCGTTTGAAGTTATTGTACGCAACATTGAGTGTATATATATATATATATTCAATGTATAAATTCAATATGGTTGTATTTTATTATACGAAACAACAAAATATTCTTTCACTACATGCAACCCTGACTTGGCTTGCATTACACGGAATCGCGACCTTCCCTGATAGTGTCTCTTGTACACAATACCAAGTTTCACTAAACAATGATATGTTTTATAAACTAGCCGTTATGAATAGTAATACCCACTTTTTGAAAATTTATTTTTCAAAATGGACTTCATTTTTTGATTTGGAATATCGAAATTAGCCTAGGGTGAATTTTTGTTATTTTCTGAAAACATTCAATTTTTGATGAATAGTGAAAACATAGGGTTACTATTTAAAAACCTTCTTTTTATATAAATAATTATTTATTTTATTAAAATTTATTTTAGGTCAAAATTGATACATAATACCTATATATGTTCAATTTAATTCATTCTAGTCATTTTATAATAATTTTAGACATATAAAAATTTTATTGAACTTTTCACCATCTTTTACCCACCTCCTATTAGAGTTTGAAAATTTAAATAAAACGTAATTTTACCGCTTCTGTGTGTGGAATTTCGAAAATCAGAGAGACGTGGTTAATATCAAGGACTAAAATGCGGTTCAATAAGATAAAAATAATTTTTGTTGAATAGTACCTTTTTTACTTTTATTTACCACGGTTAAAAGTAAATAGGGTAATTAAGGGTAAAAATGATATTATTATTACCCTAACACATGTCCTAATTCTATTGGATAAGTTTAATTAGACCAAAAACAACCTTAGAAATAAAATATTATCATTTGGGTCCACTTGGATTAGATTAGGACATTTATTATTATTTTATTTAAAGAAGAATTAAAATAGTTAAAAACAACGTTTAATAACTAAAACATTTTTAATATAGGTTTATACATATGATAAATTCTACTGTAAATATTAATAAGAAAGATAAAATTATTTCCTACATAATGGTATTTTATTTATAATTTTTAGTCCTTAAATAATTTAATTTATTTATGACAAAATGATGATGCAGTAATTACCTTATTAATGAAATATTAACATAATTGATGTTATAAATACCCAAATAAATGTTCTCTTATACTTTTTATGAATTAAAGTAATTTTATAGGTTAATATGACATGTTATTATTGATTTAATTAAAATTTTCGAACTAATCATGATGTTATGATTTTCAAAAATATCAAGTACCAAATAGTGTCAAAATTGACATAAAATAGTTTTTAAAACAAATATCATATTATTAATTGTTATTTTATTCCTAAAAAAATAAGGTTCGGCCAAATGACTTAGATAAGGATATATATAATAATAATGAACCACTTGGCGATCTTTTGGCTTGTTATTGTATGTTTATTAACCATATATTGTAAGAAAACAAAAAGACACAGTAAAAGTTAATTATTTAACTTAGAGTTAAATCTAAATGATAAGGATAAATAGAAACCTAAACTTGTCTAAAACGTATTGGTTGAGAGTATTTCGACCCATACGTACCTTATCTTATAAATAAATCAATTTGGAGGTATTAAAAACCGAATATGACTTTATTATAAAATAAAATTTTATGTTTTCCTAAGGTGCCCCTCTCCTCCCTTATAAAAAGGGCACCCCTTCCCTATTCTCTTCACACCATTTTGAGGCTTTAAGCTCATCCAACCCCTGACAATTCCTCTTCTAAACCTCTCTAGTTATGTCATAGAGGTTCTGGTCTTCTCAATAGACCAACTCTAGTTCCCTAATAAAATGATTAATGGAGGTGCGTCGAGGAAGAGGTAATCTCTTCTATCGACTCTTTCAAGTTTCTTTCTTCTTCTACTTCCTCTTAATTAGTTGTTTCATTATAAGGTAATAACATAAGTATTAATTATATACTTATATGTTATTATAAATATGAATCAACACTATTTCACCTTCTATCCATCCTACGGAAAACAAAATCACCGCGTGTGCATACGTACGGAATACAGTCTCCACACCGTGGTGTAATCTGTTTTCCACCACCACCTTACTTGGATGGGTATAATGGTGTAAATAAATAACTATATATGATTATTTAAAATTTATATTTATTCTGAAATATTATACATACACTTCAATACAATTCCACAATCATGGGAATGATATCATCGCTCGTGCGTACGTACGGACTACCGTCTCCACGAACGCGATGAGATTCATTTTCCATGATTAACCATTCAAGTATGATTATAAAGTATATATAATAAATAATCATGAAATATATTACATAATAATGATACTGGATTTATGTACATATATGTTTCATTTACTTAATTCCATTTAATTCAATAAGGAAACAAAAACAGCGTTCAGGCGTACGCACGACCTACCGTCTCCATGACCAGTGTACTTCATTCCATTTATCGATCTATTATATATATTTATATACTGAATATATATTATATATAAATAATTTTTTACATTCTAGAAGTATATAAGTAATAATATCAAGAACAACATGTCGAAAAACGTACGATAAATGAAACGATTTTACCCAAAACGCTGCTTTAACATGGAATTTCAAAAAAACAGGTAATATAAAGTCATAAGTGAACCATATATGATATCATAACAATGAATATGATTCTGTAATAAGTCAATGACATTATTTAAATCAATATACAAGAGGTTCGGATACGTATTAAGCATATCAGACCTAAGTTAAGGGATAATTATTCCAATCTCGTTCTTATCTGAGATTATTTATTCGTAAGTATTTACTGGGGTTATGATTATCATTCATGTCCATGTTTTCTAAAAATGTTTTCATAAAATTTCTACTATTCTTCCATGTATTTTAAAAGTATTATTTACCCTTTTGGACTTTTACCCCATGGTATATAAGGAATTTTTCTTTTGTTTACCATACAAGGAACTTTTTGACTTTTCCGGCGAAAGTACGAGAAGAATATTTTTTTAAATTATACGGAATGAACGGGTTTTTACAGTTTCATAACTCCTTATTTAAATAAAAATTCCTCTACATGATTTCATTATTATTTTCAACAAAATCCTTTTCTTTTAAAATAACTTGGAATTTTGTGAATGAAAATGATTTTGAAGAAGAAAGGATATTTTACTAAAGAATTCATTTCAAGTGTTTTATCAAAACTATTTTCTGTCTAAGATGACATTATTTCATATGTGTATGATTCAAGTATAATATCTCTATTATTTACATGGTTTAAATTTTCTTATGATGAAATGATGTCCATTTGTTTTATATGGATTATGTTATGATAGGATGATGTTTATGAAAACCATTTTATTCTTTGGGTTATGATGAATGATTTATGTTTATGTTGTGGCACAAGTAAGAATGATTTGATTATGATATGGGTGGGACCTATATCTCCCTCCAATTCATTGGGTAAATATTTATATCTCAATAGATAGACATGGATGGAATGGTAAGTTAATCCGGTTCAATGATACAGGACTGGAACGAGGAGTGAACTCGATTCAGAAAGGGACTTTGTCCACTAAGATGGCTTTGGAAGTAATGCCTTGGAAACTATGGAAATCATATCATGTGATTAATGGTTAGCCACAATTACATGTTTTATTCCAATGATATTTTATCATGGTTGATGTTCCCTTATGATATATTCCTTACGTACGTCCAAGATTCATGTCTTTGCTCAAGATTTTGATGTTTACATTTTATATTCAAGTTTTTTCATTAAAATGATTATGGATTGTTTTATGTTCTCTATGTTTACCCTTACTGGGAATTTGATCTCACCATTTTTTATGTTTTCTTTTACCTAGGATTTAAAGAATGGTTTTAGGTAATAAAATAAAATGGGAATATCTTTATGGGAGATGTTTAAGATCATTCACCAATATTAGAAGATTATATTTCGAGTTTCCAAAGACACTAAACTATTACGGTCCTTTGGTGTCTATTTTTGTTATGTATTAAGTATTCATCAAAACTAATGTAATGTCCATGTATGTGAAGCTTGGGTCTCTACAATGATGAATCCCCATGAATGTATCCCGTGAACATGAAAATCATGATACATGGAATGTATCACATAATTACACAACATGTATTATACCTATAAAATAATGAATTAAATTAAATTATATTGCTAATAAAAGCATTAAAACTTTGTTATATTTCTTGTCAAATTATGTGTTTGAAACTTTAATAATGGTTTTAATGAATTTTAAATGATGAATTAACTTGTTTTAATTACCTATGATTATTTGTTTTTCCATTTATTATCCATTAATGCATTTATGGTGGGTGTGTCCAAGATAATTTTTATTTTTATTAAAATAAAAGATAATTAATTAATTAATTAATTAATTAAATAAATAACATTTAACTTGATAATAATGAGTGTATATAAGTTAATGTTATCTCGTTTTACTTTTTTATATTCACTATATGTGTGTGATCATTCATGATCTTTACCATTACCTGTGTATGTATTAGTTTAATTTATTTTAATTTACGTATTGTGTTTTTAATTATTAATTATTAGATTAAATATTATTTTCTTCATGTCATACCTCCCTCAATTATTATGTAGGACCTATCTATCTACAGTTATTTATATAATTCCACTTAATTGATCATTTGGTTCCCCTAACTTGTGTGTGAGTAATAACTTCACAAAATTAATGGATTAACCCATGGAGTGTGGAATCAATTTAAGATAAACCTAATAATATTCAAACCCAAGTGATATATTTATGGATAGGTGGAATTATGTAACTCATTTCAAGACTAGAAAAATGTGTTATTTCCCCAAGGATAAATATTGATTTAATTTCCACTCAATAAATCGACTCTTATATAAGATCATGGATGGGTTATTTATTTTTTTTATTTTATTTTTTTTGTGTCTTATGTATTATTTATTTTATGGATGCAAGGCATTGATCGCATAAATAAATCAACTTATGTTTAATGATTGAATATAATTAAGTGTAATATTCGTAAATTATTTATCAAAACATGGTTAATAACTTAAGTAACATCCACATAATATTAAAAAGACATGTTCAATATAAAAAAAGAAAAGTTTTATGCATAATAAATAAAATCCCTAAAATATATATTAATCCACATTGGACTTCCATTACTTGATTTTGATTGAGATACATAGAACTAAGTGTTTAAACAACCCTCATTGGGACACCTACTTTTATCATATAGTTCATATAAATGTAGTGGGTGGAATAAATATCATACATCAATATAAGTATCACTTTCTAGACTTAGTGTATCTTAGAGGAATGATTTAAGGAAATTGAAGTTATCATTTCAGGATTGGGGAGTCAACTCAATAGATCAAGGAGTTGGAAGCTCACAATTGGTAAAGACCTACCTATTAAATACCTTCATGTATCTTGAATATAAAGGGGAATATGGATCCATTCCAGTAGAATTTCCTACACACTAGACATTCTGAGTCCAATGGTGAGGATTGTTTAGACTTGATAAAATGGTGGGATACTTAATAGAATTTATCACTATTATATCTCATATATTTTATTTAATCAAGAAAATCACTAATAATATGATCTCTTATATTGTAGAATAAATTTAAAGTTCATCATCCACACTATCCCTATGATCAATATTGGAGAAAGATTGTCTGCTTACTATAAGTAAATTCCAGTATTATTTTTAACCCTTTGGGTAATGTCAAACCATGAATAGTAATATTACATACTGGAATCCTCATTACCTGATCCGCTTACTAAAGAAGTGAGTAATAAAGGTTTTATTTTCTATGAAAAAAACATGAACAATGTGGTTGACATTAAATGTCCAATGATTTCTTCTATATCTAGTGAACTCTTGAAGTCTCACAAAAAACATATATTCTTATATCATTCTCTAGAATCTCCAAAGTCCATACTAGGAGAGAGAAAGATAGAAACATTTTGAGTTATCTAAGGCACTCATTCAAAATAAACTTGGGGATGGGATGACAACTAGGTATCATGTAGTCAAACTCACAGGTTATGTTGAGTACCTAGAGGTCTTGGGTTTAAACTACCTATGGAACTGCACATCGATATCATTCTTACATCACTCTCTTAAAGAATATATATCTTTATTGTAAATTTTAATATGAAAAAATTTGAGTTGTCTCTCCCTAATCTAATATATATTCTTCATTGCGTTAGTAAGGATACAAAGTGTTAAAATCCTCCAGTCCTTGTGAATAAACCGAAAGGCCAAGAAAAGTGCACTAAGAACAAAGGTTCATAAAATCACCCCTACATGAAGGGAAATGTAAAGGGTGAATCTATAGAGTATGATGTTATCTTTTTCACTTTGTGGAAATAAGGGCCATGGAAGAAAAACTACACCCATACAAATAATCTAGGGGATTCATTAGGTGAATTTATTATCCAGTGAAATTTATCAGTTTTTATAATCCAGGTATTAGATACAGCTTGCAGTTCTCACATATTCATTCAAATAAAGGAACCATATATATTTATAATGATTTTCCTTAGGGAGGTAGATCTATGAGCATCCAATATAGATAACCTTTCCCCTATAGCTATTAGGGACTTCTACCTCACCTTACTAACTATAATGATCTTGGTTTTGATAGATAGTTATTATGCTCTATCCATTACCAAAAATATTATTTTTGTAACTAAATTTGGTATTTATGGATTTATTTTCAAGTTGGGAAGTAAATTATTCTTCTTTAATAAATATATCATTTTTATGGAAATTAATATTTAAATAATAATATTGTTTATCGGATTACATAAACCATGTAATGAAAATCAATAACAAAACAACCTCACATGAATCATACCACGCCAAAATTTTGCATTACTAGCTAGGTTGTGGAAAAAAATCTTGTGACTAAATTACACGAAGATGTGTATTTATATTATTTTGAACTAAAACAACTTGGTTTATGTCATAAATATTTTCAAGAAAAAATTACCAATGCCCCATTTAGTGGAAAAGAAGAAAGGGACAATGATCTTCTTGAATTATAACGTACTGATGTTTTTGGACGACATCATATTTAAGAAAGGGGAAATTACTCATACTTAAAAACGTTTATTGATGATTTTAGTAGATATGGATATGATTTTTTTGAGGTGGTATAAGAAGTACTACACTAAGAGAATCAAGGAATAAAATAATGAATTTGAGAAGAATCATGGTTGGAAGACATAGATATTATTCTTAGTCCGTGGTGGAGAATATATTAATAAATTCGTCATTGATTACCTATTGGGATTTGGTATTCTATCTCAACTCACTACACCATATAAACCATAATTTAATAGTGTAGAAAAACAAGGAACCACACCTTTTTAGACATGTTGAGATCAATAATGAGTCAAGAGAATCATGTATTATCCTTTTGGGGAAATGTGTTATAGAAAACAGTTCAAATACTAAACCATGTGATAACAATAGTGGTGGATGGTATGACATAAAAATTTTGGAGTGGAAAGAAACTCATGATTTCATACTTACATGTATGGAGTTTCAAAGTGATTGTTAAGTAATATTCATGAGATAAGATTTCACCTCTAGGAATAAAGTACACCTTTATAGGATACCCCAATGAAATAAGGTATGACTGCTTATTTAAACCCTTATAAAAAAATTAATAGTGGTAAGACACACAATATTCCTTTAGAGGTATAACATCTCTAAAAGACATAGTGGGAGTAAGATAGACTTTAATGAAGTTGAGGCTCGAGGTACAAAAGAGTTTTCAATGAATATATTCAAAAAATTCCCATGGAAGAATATGTTCCAGAGATATAAGAACTACATGGGAATACAAGAGTGGAAAGAGAACCATAAAAATATGGTTTTATAGTCACCAAGGATGGTGAATAATTATTATTTGATAATAATGACACTCTAGCCTACAAGGAAGTAGTAAGTGACACCGATATTTCCAAGTGATAAGAATACATGAATTAAAAAATAGATTTTATGTACCAAAACCAAGTATGGATTTTGATATATCCTCCAGTATATGTAAATATCATTAGATGTAAAAGGATTCTTAAGAAGAAATTGGAAATGGATGTATAAGTTAGTACATATAAGGCATGACTGATACCAATTATTTTAAACATCATTAAATCATTCATTACGATGACACTATTTCTCCAGTTGTAATGGTAAAATATATCATAATTCTAGTAGCCATTATTTCCTTCCATGACTATGATATTTGGAAAATAGATGAAAAAAAACCTTCCTTAGTGGGTACATTCATAAAGTTGTCTATATGAAAATCCCAGGGGTTTTGTGACTCCAGATGATGAAAACAAGGAATTTAAATCAAAAACAATACATTTATATATTAAATAAAGCATCTTTGTTAAGGAATATTCGATTTGATGAATCCATAATAGAATTTTGGATTCGTAAAAAACAAATGTGATCCTTGTGTTTATAAATTATTTAGTATGAGTGTGATCAATTTCTTTATAGTGTATGTTGATGACATATTACTTATTAGGATTGAGATACTAGTCTTATATTCTGTTAAGGCTTGGTTGAATAAATGCTTCTCTAGGAAGGACTTAGTGAAGGAAGCTCATATTATTGGGATCAAGATTCGTCATGATAGATCTAAGAGAATTATTGTCCAATGACAATGTACATATATTGAAAAGATATGAAAGAGGTTTATTATTGAACAATACAAGATAATATTGTTTCCAATGTCACATAGAATTAATATTTCCAAGAAAATGTGTCCCAAGTCACATGAAGAAATAAAATGGATGGTAAGGATTTCATACACACCATTTATTGGGTCAATCATGTATGTTATTCTATATACTAAGATAGATGTTGACTATGCTTTGAGTATGGTAGGATGACATCAAGATAACCTTTGTGATCTACATTAGATTGAATTAAAGATGATTCTCAAGTATCTGAAGTGGGATATGTACTTGGTCTATGGAGGAGATGTGGAACTAGTAATTGGTGGATATGTAGATTCTTGTTTACTAACAGATCAAAATGATCTAAAATCATAAACATGAAATTTCTTCACTATTAATGGAGGTGTTGTGAGTTGGGAGACTTAAAAGAGGGATATATTTTTTTTATTCTATAATAAAGTAGAAGTATATTGTGAATTTTGATGTTTCTAAAGAATTTGTTTTTATATAAAACTTCATCAATGAGTTTGATATGGTATCTAGAAGTGAAGAGCATATCACACACTATTGTAATAATACTATAGTAGTGGCTCTCATAATGGAGACATGATCACATCAATAGACGATTCATATAATTTGGTAGTACTATCTCTTGAGTGATTTCTATGAGATATGTGAGGTTGAAATGAGTAGAATATCAAAAAAAGACAACATGGTGGACCCATTAGATAAATACGTGACTCAAGAAAAGCATGATAATCATTTCAGGTCTAGTGGACTAAACATCATAGGATTTTGAATCTATTCCAAGTGGGATTTTTTTACAGTTGGTTTTCTATAACCAACTGTTTGTACTTTGGAATTCATATATATTTTATTTTTTAAATATTAATCAAAAATCATATTACATATTTTCCATTTTGTTGTATGTAATTGATATAATAATATCCTAGGGAATATTTCAAAGTGATAAGGTAATAGTAGCTCCCCACCATAAGGAGAACCTTTATATTCTGTGAATATATTCTAAAATATAGTTCTACGGTTGAATAACATACTCTAAAAGGACATATAGTATACTGGCAATTAGGTGTGAGTAATCATAAGCACATGGAGCTTCTTCTCATGAATTTCACACTTAGTAATCTCCTATATATGATATTTGTAGAGTAGACATACCAATGTGAATTGTGAATGGTTTTTTCTCATTGAAGATTCTTATATATAAGTGTGTGTAATGGTCATTAGACATTAAGAGTATTTTTAATGCATTTCAGAACTTGAAAACATAGATTTATTGATCAAAACAATTATTCCATATGTTCGTGGGATGTAGTGTATGTGGGGGAATCAATAATGACATGTTATTAATGGATAAGTCAAGGAAGGATTTTCCTCTTCCATATTTATGGTTGTTTATGTCTCATCCCTCTGATTGCTATAGAAAAATTGCCTTAAATTCTTTGGACATGGTGTAACAACGAGTTTATTTAAGATAGTCAAAGAAAGATGTATCAAGAAAATATATTGTTGATATAGATGTGTAATCCACTTATGAGATATTAATACAAATGGATTATATTACACAACGAGCATTCATATATGATTTTGACATTGCGACATTAAATTATTTATCATGGGTAATTTTATATGTTGTTATATAGTAATCATGGACTATAAGCAAGACCAATTAATTCCAAAAAAATAATCCTATAGGGTCTCACACAAATTGTTTTCATTGATCTCGATTAAATTATATTTGAATTTAATTATTGCAATGAATATTTTTCTCAATATTGAGGGAAATTTTTATTCACGTTTTATTGATTGCTAATATTTTAAAGGTAATAAATAATTAATTATTCATTAATAAATAATTATTTTTTCATTAATAAATAATTTATTTGATTGAGTGAATATTTAATAAGTTTTTATTTATTGGATTGTGAAGAAAATATTTATTTAATTTACCAAATATTTAATAAAAATTTATTTTATGGATTGTCGATAAAATATTTATTTATGAAAAAAAATTATATTCTGGTATTCAATAATATCTGAGGAATCAGAATGGACCAAGAGTACGTCCGATGATGAATATCAAATTATATGATGATAAAATAATATTATTCATTACATGAGTATGTGAACATCGTAAATTAGTAATAATATTATTATTGTTATTATACGGCATGGGGTTTTGTTATGGATTAAAATGTTTTTTATGTTTCGGTATACAATTATATAATATTTGAACCAAAACCCTATCTCTATAAATAAATGGTTATGTATATTTTTTAGGGTTAATCTATAATTATGAATCATTGTTCCCAATGAATTTCTCTCTTGAATTCTTCCTCTCATTTCTTTTAGAGTGTGAGGAACTCCTTCTAGACCAAAGGGTCTTCAAGCAACCAAGGCGAGCAATGAAAGATGATTGATTCATCATGATAGCACCCATAAATCAATTGGCATCATTCAGAGGTCAAAGGGGCACTTGTGGTTCATAACAAGAGGGATTTTACACATGGTTCTTTACAATGCAATGAAGGTAGTCCAAAAAAAGTTTTTTTGGATGATCAACATCATCGATGATGAAATATCATCGGTTTAGGTATTTATTTCTTCTTATTATAAATAAATTAATTATAAATTTAACATGAAATGATACTAACTGATTTATGGGTTTTCTTCTATGCTAATATTCACTAAAAAAACTGGTTTTGACATTTACATCTTGTGTATGATCCACAGAATTGAAAAACATCCTTCATTGTAAATCACCGATTAAGGCACTTGTACTACACCAGGATCCAATATATTACACCACTAATCATCCAAATATTATAAAAAATCTCTTGGGATATGATACAATGGAAAAGAAAAAAAGGAAGCATCAGTCACTATTAAAAAGGGAAGTGAACCTCCTTTCAATTGGTACTCCTAACTCAAACATCACTAATAGCCACCTCAACTGAGATTTACTCAAAAATAGCTCTTTTATCAGTACATCCTCCGAGATCAATCTTAATGTGAGTTTTATTTTAACAGATATAATTCCTATAGGCTGTAAATCCCATGTAGTGGTGTATATAAAAATACATAGTATTAAGATTTTAAAACAATGGGAAAGACTAAGTATCCATACAAATCATACTAGGTATATAATAATAATAAAATAGAAAGAGATGAGATTAATTTATTACCCCACTCTCCAATCACACCATGACCAACCATCATGAGTGGGAGAGGGAGGACCCTATCTATCCAATCACCCTAACAAAATAAGTACCATAAAGCTAAAACTCAAGTCATAATAGAATAACTAAACCTCATTGCGCAAATGATAATGAATAGAAATAAAAATTGGCATCCATGTTCTTAAATCCTGACTTTGAAACTTCACATCATTCTTAGGGTAATAAATATCATGTAACCCATGCATGAACACATGATCCCTAGTTATCATGCTATGGAATCTTTACTGGGAACACATATCATCAAAAAAACAAGTAATGTAACACATTATTGCATCATTATTCCTAAAAAACATCATATAAATAGACAACTCATCATGAAACCTCACCTCAAGTCACATCAAATACCTAAATTCATTGGATGACATGCACCTCATTGAAATATGTACCTTGATCGAGGGAGAACTGACCCCATGAATATGATACCCTCAATAATCAATATACTCATCTTCATAACACCCACTTTACCTATGTATAATAGTATTGTAGGTCCTCACCTTCCAAAGGAAGAATTATAGTCAAGGTGGTACCTACCCTGATAGACAGAGGACCCTTTCCCAATACTATAAGTGATACATTAATTGTTTGTAAAACGTTAAAAAAATTTAATTATAAATTCTAATACATTAATATGAGAGATATTTATTAAATATCACTCTATTTAAAAATAATAAATAGATTTTAATGGGTTGTTTTTATATAATATTTTAATATTTCAAGTTAAAATTTTTAAATAGAATTTTAGATGAACTTATGTGATGGTTTTTTATTTATACATTCATTCTTTAAAACCTTGATTTAGAACCTTGTGAAAGGTTATTTTTTACTAAATTTTTTTGTTCAAGTTAATATTTAATTTTAATAAGTAAATTCCTACACTTAATAATAGTTTGTTTGTATTGGTATGTTATTATATCATTTCATGTTCTTATATATATTTTAGAATATTTTGAAGTATTTTTTTCCCATGAATAACTTGTTTATAATTGTGCCTAATCTTGGTTTCTTGTTTAAGGGACTTTAATAATGTTTTATTATTTTAGGATTCTATGTTTCATGACCTCAGGGTGTTGTTTCTTGTTATTTAATATGTCACATACTTCCATTTGTATATATTCATGCTTAGAAATTTTAAAAATGTATAAATAGATTTATGATCTAATTTTTTTTTTACATTCCAGTTTTTTAAATTGACATTATTTTGATCAAGTAAAAAAATGATTAGATGTTTCAAGTCTTGGGTAAAAAGAAAATTAAGATTTGATACATATTTATTTTATTTTTTCTTTAGTACTTTTAGTAAACCAATTTTTTAAAAGATATAATTATATTCAAATTAATATAACTTACATAATAATAACCATTATTAACATTATGCATTAAAAATTGAGTCATTTCATTCCACGAAAACATAAATGAATTATAATTCAATGTTAAATACATAGACTTGGATAAGAATTTCATCAGTGATGATATAATGGTGGGGTTTGATAAAGTGAGAAGGAATGATTTGGTTCATAATTCTATTGGGATTCGTTAACAAATTTTTTTTTCTAAAACTAAATTTTAAACATGAAATATACTAATGGTGTCTATTTTATTAAAGATTTATGTATGGAATTAGATTTAAATAAGGTCTTAAAATTTTATTGGTGTTATTAGTAAATCCAAAAACTGGTGTAATTTAATTCTTTTAATTTTTTTATTTAATAAACTTTTCCACCCCAAAATAAATGGACTTAATTTATTTTTTGAAGATCATATGTGTAAAGATTTATTATCTTTATGTATGAGAAACATGGGAAAACATAACTTTATTTGGAAATCTTATTTTGAAAACAAATTTTTTCTTTTCATAATTAAGTTTTAATTATAGAAAACATATTTAGATAGGAAATTTTACATTTAAGCTAATATGTCATAAATAGTATTTATTCTATATATCATCTTCTATTTATATTATTATGACTATGAATTGGTTATGATCAATTTCATACGAAATACCTTATATAGTTGACAATTAGTATACAAACATCATCAAAACAAATCGCAATATGCTTATTTCATCATATTACACATGGTTAAATATCAGATTATAAATTTTGAAACTATGTGCATCTCAAAACAACATACAACAATAAAAAATTATAAAATTAGTTTAATTTAAAAACATTCATGAAAAGCAAAACAAGAGTACACAACTTTAACAACCAAAAGTGTTTTAAATCATTTAAATCAAACCAAAACTCAACCCAAATCCATTATTACACAATGGAAGTAATTAATCATGAAAATAACTATCTTTTGAATTAAAATTAAAACCAAATGAATCCTTAAAAACATAAAATAAACTTCCTCTGAAAAAATTAATTAAAATTTAATAATAATTCATGTAGAAAACTATACATTTTAAAAAGGTCTCCTTTTAGAAAATACACTAAAAAATGACTTTATTCTTTAAAAATAATTCATATTTAAATATATACATTCAAAAAACTCAAAACAAATCTCCATTTTTAATACTTCTGAACAAAACCATGATTTTTTCTTTTAAAAAAACTTTTTAAATGTTTTAATTCAAAGTAAATCAACTGAAACACCAACAAACATGGAATTTGATTTTCAAATTTATATCTACAATGCTAGGTGGCTTGTTCCATGAAAAAACATGAATAAAGAATTACTATGAAATTGAGATGTATAAATGATTATCGTAATGGGGTGTATCAGAGTGTGAAATCATTATAAATTAAGAACAGTAAAAAAAATATCCAAAAGACATGGTGATTGGAGGGGATTTCATACCATCAGATATATAAGTGGAATCAATCATAAAATGATTCAAATCAGGTTTGACAGAGTACAACTACTGTAATAGCTTGTAAGACAGGTCTCATCAGCAATGTAATTAGTAATCCTTTATAAAGGCAATAAGGGATTAATCAATGAATACTAAAAAAATCCAATAAAGGAGGATTTTATTAGTTCTAAAATCATAAGTTCTCAAAATTTAATATTTTATCAGTGATAATTTTAGCATTGATAAAGATGATATTTATCAACATTATGGTTAGAAATAAAAAAATATTGATGCATAAGGGTTACCATTTGATATATAAGAGTTACCACTTGATACGTAAATGATAACACCTATATCAGTGCTAAATATTTCATTGATATAGTTAGATTTTAATAGTGCTAAGGTTAATACTAATGAAGGAAAAAATAAAATTATTTATATAAATGAGTACATATTTTTTAAAATAAACTATTAATTATATAAATGTATAATTAAATTCATAAATAATTACATGTATACATAACCAAACCTAAATGCATAAAATATTAAATATTCTATAAATGTATAGAATATTAATAAAATTATATATATAGTATTGATAAGTATTAATATTATTTAAATAATATTTCTTATATTTTTAAAAATATTATTAGTTATTTAAATGAATAAATATTTTAGACTAATTAAAAATGTATCATTGTATTTATAATTTTAATTTTACTAAATTTAAATACAAAATAAATTAAATTTATTTTACTAATTAGATATAAATATTAAATATACTATCAATTGTATCTAAAAATAACCATTCATTATTTTCTAAATTAAAATTGAATTTATTTTGAAAAAATAAAATATAGATTGATGTTTATTATAAATAATATTAAAATTCTTGATTATATATATATGTGTGTGTATTTCATTATGAAAATCACATTAATTATATTTTAATTGGACTAATTAATATTATAAATAATGACATAAATATTGTAATGTTATTAATAATATTTATAAAATGTGAATATTTAAATAGAAATTTTCTCAACTCAATTTATCATAACTGATGTTTTAATTTCATTAAAGTATAATATGTTAATGTTATATTCTTACTAGACACAGACACCCAAGCATTAAAAATGTATATATGACTGTGTCAACGTATATATGTATGTAAATATATATTATACACATATGTTTTTTAGAACTCTTACATAATATTAATTAATTTTTTTATATAAATTTTAATATTTACAAATTAAATAAAAATTATATAATATTAGTAATATTATACAAAATAAATTTTAATATACATTAATTATATTTAAATACTATTAGTTATAATTTCAAAAATATAATTATTTATATAAATGACTAATTTTTTACACTAAATATATTTGTATACTTATATTTATAAATATTATCATTGAATTTTATTTATATATAGAATATTTTAAATACATTTTATAAATAAATTTAATAGTAAATTTAGTATAATTTGGATTTTTAAAAAATTATTCATTTTTTAAATTTAAATTAAATTATTTTAAAAAAATATAAATGATATATATATATATGCATATATATTTATATATCCATTATCTATACTAATGATTTTAAATATTATTCCAAGTGTCTAATCAACAACAATTTCCCCATATGTGTCTCCAACTCTCTCCATTTCGCTCACCCTCCATGCATCCCCTCCCGATTTCCTCCCCCACACCGCTCAATTATCCTCTCCCTCCCCTCTCAAATCCCCAACTCCCTACCTGACTCCCCTCTCCACCTCTACCTCCTTGACTCCCCCTCTCCAAGTATTTGCTCATTCTTTCTCCTCCTCATCGCAAACCCATGATCTCCACCACACAGTCTCTACCTCAAATGACTATATATATATATATATATATTGTCTTATCCTCCCTTTCCTTCATCCTCCCTATATCCACCTTATTGCCTCCATCACCACCTCCTCCTTGTCACCCCACCACCACATATCCCCTTATCTGTGAGGAATCCTCTCTTTAGCCACACATTCTACCTCACTGCCATAAATACATATTTCTGCCACACCTCCCCCCTCTCCACCTTGTCGCCTCCACCATCGCATCCCCACTTACGCCTCCACCTCGCTGCCTCCATCATGAAACCTTTGTCTCCTTTTCCCCTCCCCCTCACCTTTTTCACCACCTCCTATAATATCTTATCATCTTCCCCATAAACTCCATCTCCATATCTCTATTTAGGGTTTCATCAAACCCTTGATCTCATCTTGCTGCCAAAGAGAGTGCTTCAGTCGAGCTTGCATTGATTTGTTGTAGTGCTTCTAATATCTAATTTGGGAAACCGACGTCACTTATCACCCATCATTTATTGATATATATCCATGTGTTCTTCTATCTCTCAGAAGATACTCATTTGTTAAGATATATGTTCATACATCAATGTTTGCATTCATCAAGGTTGGTGTTCATATATGTTGTTAATCTAGTTCATCACACTATCTATGTTTACTATGATCTTTGATATCCTCTTCTTGACATCCATCTCCATTTTTTCCATTATAATTACATTGATTTATTACCTCTTCTTATTTACTCCATAAATTTATTTCACCATCATTCATATTTTACAAGTTCATATTTGTTTAAATGTTCATGTTTTTTTCTAGGATTTATATTTTTACTGATTCATACTTTAATAGGTTCAATTTTTTTAACTCATTCAATTTTTTAACCATGGTTCATATTTTTATAGTCATATTGGTTTTTTACCTACTCAATGTTTAACATCAGACTATAAATTTTCATACATGTATTTTTGTATAGGTTAATGTATTTTACCACAATTTAAATTTTTTCAGGTTTATATTTTTTATAGGTTGATACTTTTTTTACCAGGGTTAATATTTTTACCAGGAAATTCTTATAGGTTTATATTTTATAATCATTGTTCATATATATATGGGTAACGTATTTTTTATAGGTTCGTATTTTTATCTGATTTTTACATAATTTTCTTTTCATATAAGTGAATATTTTTATTTTATTGTTGAACTTAGCTTTTTATATAGGTACTTATTTTTTATGTTTAGCGGAGTAGTTCACATTTTTTTATAATTGATTACACTTTATCATATAGGTTTATACTTTTTATAGGTCAATATTTCTAATAGATATATATTTTTTATGTTTGTTGGAGTAGTTCATATTCTTTACAGGTTAATATTTTATTCACATCATGTCAAATAATACAAAGACAATACTAATAGTTCCTTTTACATGTGTTTTGAAAATATGAGTACTCCCCCACTCTAGGTGGTTTTTTTGTCACTTTTAGGTACTAATGCATTATACTAATTATCCATTAGGCCAAACCTTTTCTTTATTTTTGCATTGCTTCTCAAATCAACTGAAATTATTAATTATAATAAACTATTTGGATTATATATTAATCCATTTGATTTTAAACTAACATTTGTGTAACAAAAAATCATGAAAAGTTATTTATTCTGATATTATTTTACCTTTTCTTACTTTCACTAGATTCAAATGACGTTAAATGATGATTTATTATATTCTTTAAAATAAATAGTGCATGAAAAGTATATAATTTGAAATAAAATAGTACTCTTGGGGATTCAATGACTTAAACGATTAAATTAGTTAATCCTTTGTTTTAAATTTTTTGATAACTCTGATTTCACCCATGCGATTAAAAGGGGATGTGTTAATTTCAACAAGGTATTTTTTTTTCATGATTTCAAGAACTCACTAACCATGTTATATATTGATGCTGCTTTCATCATTCAGTAGATTTATTTTTTTAAATTTCTCACTGATCATGTTCCTCCCACATTGAAGCTTAGGTTCCACTATTTATGATTTGTCATATTATTGGCATTTTTTTAACTTACAACACTCTAATAAAACCTTCTTGCAGTGTGGTTCCTTTATCATAATATCTTGGTTCAATTTGTGGGTTAATGAAGAGATTTCGTGACAATAAATTAAAATTTATCTTTTTGTGAAAAAAGGAATGCTTCCTAGAGATTTTGTGATTAATGTTTCCAAAAATTTCTTTTTCATTGACTTTTCCTTTTCAATAGATTCTCTCTACAATTTTGTAAAATATATCCTCTTTTATCACAAATTATATTATTATCTTACATGTTTAGTTTTTTAATTATATTATTTAATCAACTCGTTTAGAACTAGAAAACCCATTTATTAAATTACATTCTGAAAACAACAATGCATGTGTTATTGTGACTATTCTGTCACAGCTGCCTAAATTTCATTCACCCATTGAAATTGCATGTTTTTTTTTCAAAATTGTTAGTTTATTCCCATGTGTTATTCCCCAAAATTCATTATATATAATACAGCCTATAATTTCCCATCCATTTGTTTCCACTACATTCATTCTACTAATGTGGTTGATTCCCCAGATCTCATGATATCTACCTAGGTATGAGCCTCCCTCCATCCACTCAATTCCTTGAATTGATTTCCTCCCTCAAACTGGTTACGGATCTACCTGTATCTCCTCTGAATAGGCCTCTGGCTTCATCTCCACCTCTTCCTCCACCTCCAACATAGTATGATTCATTCTACTCCTTCATGCATTTTAATCTATCTCCACCACCTATGCCTCCTCTAGGGCCTCCTCCTCTTCCTAGCTCTCGGGATCTAAATGAGGCTACCCATATGACTATGCCTCTATATCCCCTGTGTTCATATTATCCACCCATGAATGATCATCCCCCTATATCTTTTCCTCCACCTCCTTTATGACCTCCTACTCCTAGAATCCTCTTCCTTTCCTCCTCTATTTTTAATTTTCAAATTCTCTCCTACTTCTTATCATCCATGGTCCACCAACCCCCCACTTCTTACCTCTTATATGGAGAGAATTGAAGTACTTCTTCCATTAATATATTGAAAAGTTGATCCCACTTCAAAATCTAATCATATGTTCAAATATGTTTTTTGGGAGATATTTCATGAGTGATGTGGATGAAAATTTATAAAAAAATTCCCATTGTATTTTTTGACGTAATGGGAATACAGCCATTTCCTTCTCATGGAAGGTAGTGGACACTCTAGATTTAGATTTTTGGTGCTCTCTTATTGGTATGTTCTCTAACAAGCTCCCTTTGATCATGATTATCAAGATGTTTCTTGGAACTATCATCTTTTCTTACTTCAATTTGGGGCTTCCTAATTCTAGACATTTCCTGGTTCATTTTACATTGAAAGATAATAATTATAGATGTAAATAATGTGGAATTTCTCCCAATATAGGATATTTTATAAAGACAATAAAATGTACTATAGACATTAAAAAGGTTTTAAACCTAATGTAATTACTGTTTCACTAGGATTTTATTTTTTATTTATTTTTCTTTTTAATCCAAATTCTCTCTCTTCCATCAAGAATTTTTTTGGAACACCTATTAAGCTCGATTCAACCACCTCCAATATATTTAAACAATAATTTTTTAATATTTTTACAAAGGTGGATATCTCAAAACCTATACAATCAGTTATCTATATTAAGTATAGTGACTAGGGAATCTTCAAAAGGATGACTTATGAAAAAAAGAATTATAACATTTTTGGATTTAATAAATTATTTTTAATAATTTATTTATCATTCCAATTTGTATTGTAACAGTATGATCTTAATTTGGGGTCGTGTATTCAATACACCATGTATTTTTTATTTTATAGTTAAAAATGTAAATTTTCTTGTCATGAGATTCACAGTGCAGATAGATGTTATTGAACTATTTGTTTCAATATAAATATGTATATATGAAAATTATAAATTTATCATTATGATATCATTATAAAAAATTAGGATCTGAATTTCAATTTTTCATGTCAACATAAAAAATCAGAAATTCCAATTTATTATAATCATTGTTAATGTATTCCTAAATGTAAATTCAAAAATTCTCTATGTTTTTTAGGGGATTTTGACCAGAAATTTTGTAGATTCCATGTTCTGATATTCCATTTAACAACTAAATCTCATTAGCGTAATAGGAATGTTGAGGTATATTTTATTCTAATCACCATCCATATAAATACAGCAATATAGAAGTTATGAATTATTTTCTTTCACAACATTTTTATATTTCATATAATATATTTAATAATTTATTTATCATATAATATTTTTAATCTTCCAACTGGACCTTCATTTGGGTTTATGTATTTATTACACAATAAATATGATTATTTTACAATTAAAAATGTTAATTTTTATACCATTAGATACACTGTGAAGATAGATCTCATTGGACTGTTTTTTGAAATGTTTAAATGTATATATAATATATTCAAATTTATCAATATGAGAATGTTGTAAAAAATTATGATATGATTTTTAATTATTCATGCTTACATAGGAAATCTATAATTATGAGTTATTATTGTAATTGTTAATGTCTTATTAATGTTAATTCCAAAATGATTCATATTATATTAGATGATTATTTGCATTTTTTTCCTATGTTTATTTTTTCGATATATTTTAATGGATGTTTAGTATGATTTTCCTATGTTTTTTCTACTTTGAGTATATTATTTTTCCCCTAGAAATTAATGCTCCTATTTTTTCCAGTCTACTTATTTGAATATTTCATAACATGGATGAATTTATTTTTTGTAGATGTGCGATGACTTCATATGGTGGAAATATTTATTGAAATTAATTAAAATTATATGTGCCCAATATTTCTTTGATATAATTGATCTGGTTTTTTATGTTTTTTCAGCTTTGAGTTTTTATATCTCACCCACCCTATAAATTACTAATCATATTTTCCTTATTTTTATCATATTTTCCTTTTCAAATATATCATTGAAGATATAGATTTCTTTGTTGGTTTTGTGTGACAAATTCCATTGTTGGTAATCACTATTTTAATTAATGAACTTTCCTATATCATTTTGACATTTATTGAAAATAATTGTACTTCCCACATTCATTGGGTTTTCCCAAAAAATTGTTGATCATGATTTCCCCATTTTTCTTCTACTTTACCTATTTTAATATTTTATAGTAGGGTCAAATTTGTTTGTTGGTATTCTGCAATGAATTATTTTATAGGTAAGATTTATTGAAATTAATAGAACCTTTTCATATGTAATAATATTGTTATGTTTAATGAAATTATTCAAACTTCCACATTCACCATATTCATCATTCAACAAAATAACATTGTTTCATTGTTCAAAATTAGTGGGAGTTGTTTAATCAGTTTCTCACAATGTTAGTCATAGAAGGGTTGAATTTATTTACTACAAATAAATGATATCTTCTTGTGGTGGTAATATTTATTGAAATTTATCGATCTTGTATATATGAAATACTGTTTTAATATAATTAAACATATTTTCTTATATTTTTTCAGCTTCGAGTATGTCAAGCCCAGCATAAAAAATTATTAATCATCATTTCCCATTTTGATCTTATTTTTCTCTTGAAATATATCATATCATATCTCGATTTCATTGTAGGTTCTATGAGAGGACTTCTTATGGAGGTAGGAATTATTGAAATTAATAGAACATTCCTACTTTATTTTGACATTTGTTGAGAATAATCAAACATCCCATATTCATCAGGTTTTTCTAGTAAAGTATTGATCTTCTTTTTCCCATTTTTTTCTACTTTTCCTATTAGAATCTAGTATAGTTGGATTTAATTTATTTGTTGATATTGTGTAGGTACTTCTTTTGGAGGTAATCTTTATTTAAATTAATATAAATTTCCTACATGTTATATTTTCTTTATATTTATTGAAATTATTCAACTTTATGAAATTCTTCATCTTCTTCATTCAACCCAATAATATTGTTTCATTCTTTAAAATTAGTGGATCCTTTTCAATCCAGCTCCTAAATTATCATCCATTCAATATTTTGAGGATGGGTATAAATCAGGTACACTTACAAGAAATTATGATCTATCACTTGGTTGATCTTCATCACTAATATACTATATATTATTTTAATGGAATTTCACATACTACTATACATGAAATAATTTCACTCACTAACACCACATAGAGAGGTTAAGAAATAAAATTTTCAACTATATCTTGCAATGGATCATTTATTTTAATCTAACTAATAGAAATTTTTTCATGTATCAACTGATCCCAATTTTCAAAAAAAAAGCTTAAACTATATTTACCATTTTTATAGTGATTCAAAAATGTGATATTACACCAAACATATCTACCGGATCAAGAAAGAGAAATCAATGGAAATATACTATGTTACCACATGGACTTTCTAATTTTATTTATGTTGTTACTGGACTACAATGAACACATTATTGCATATATAATAATTTTATTCACTCATTGAATATTTCTTTATTACTCACACTATCTTCGAGGAATGATGCAGATATTGTTAAGGAAACAATACTTCTCTTAGTGACATTATAAGTACAACTCATTCCAGTACACAATATATTTTGATTCTATTCAATATTTCTGATTCTACATTAATCTTTAGTTATTCATGTTTCCTTTGAGTTTTCAAAGTAATATTCTTGGTTTTTGTTATTAAAGTGTGATGAAATAACTAAATATTTTTTCTATTAACCACATAGAATTATGATCTAGAGGTCATTGGGATCAAAGTAGTGTATGTTATCATGGTAGTGAAGCTAGTATGAACACAATAGATGGTTAATATATTAGGTGTCCATGATGAATTTATATTTATTATTATTTCATATATTAACAATCATTTAACATAAGTAATTTTAATCTACTTTTTTTGACCTAGTAGTTTTAAGTGATAATTTACTAATGTTTTGTTTTTGTGAATTAACTAATATTATTAAAATGTTGGTTTCTCTAAAATAATATATGTGTTTATGAATGGTTATTTTTCCCTTCTAGTGAAAAATATTCAAGAAATAACCTTTCCTGTAGAGGTTTCATCAGATACTCACTTGATTAGTGTTATTTAAGAATTAAAGGCCTTTCCAAATTCAGGATGATATCTTAAAATATAAATACCAATGAAACATATTTTTATTTCTGAAAGCCTTCCTTAAAGAAGAACCTACATTTTGATTGTATCTTTAAAGCAAAATTTTATTTTTTTCACCATTCCAAAGTAGTTTCTGCTTTGTTTGTAATATGTTTGACTTCCATTGATACATATGACTTATCATGTTGTATGCATGATGTAGTTAAAATTATATATTAATAAATTCATCCAAAAATCAACAATTTCAAACCCCAAAACATTACAACCAAGATCAATCCCAAATATAACTTTTTTTATTCCTTGTGCATCATATTGACACCAATTTCCAAACTCACTTGACCATGGATTCATTTATCTCTTAAACTCAGATATGATAAATCCCTTGATAGTGAAAATTGTTAATTACTAAACGGGGGACTATCTGTAGAAAGATACCACATGTATTTTAGGTCAATCATTTTGAGATGATCATGTGTATTTTTTCTGCATGATATGTTTGGGTTTTGAATTATTTTATATTCTATTACTCCATAATTCTAAGAATGAGAATGGGCATATATTAAGAAGAGATAATGAAGTATATTAACAATCAACTAGAAGTGATTATCTCCCTCCCTCCTTCATAATATAAAACTATCATGGTACACTTATTCACATGTATTCAGTTGGTTTAATTTAATGATTTGAAAAAACATGCAATAAATAATATCTCTGAAGGAGGAAGGGAAGGTATAAGTTGAGTAGGTCTGTACTTCTCTCTCTATTTTAATCATGCTTCACCCTAGTTCCTTTACATTACACATCATCATTCCCAGGTGACATGGTATAGGATTTCACATCTCATGTTGTTTAGATCCTTTACAGAATATATCGACAAATATATGATTCATTCATAGTAAGATATTGATATACTTAAACATCTGTGTCAAGATTTTGTACAAGAATAAATTTTTTTCCAAAAATCCTGCAACTGATATAAAAGAATCGTTGATTGGATTTTGGAAATTTTTTATCAAAATAAAATTTAACTAATCATTTCTTTGAAATGTTATAAAATATTTATTTATTTTTAATGATGTTTTGGAGTAGGAAAAATACATAGACCAACTGTATGACATGAAAAATATGTTTAGTAATTAATATGTTTCCTAACTTTAGATGATAAATGAAGTACAATCCACCATAGAAAATATTAAAAAAATGATTCTTAAGTGATGTAAAAAAATTAATGTTGTAATGGATTGAGGTTCTTGAAAATTTATTGTCAAGTATTTTTTATTATGTTGATATTTTCATGTAGGAAAATGTGTGGATTCTCCTTGGGAGAGTCCATCAATAGAGTGTCAATATCATTACACTTTTTTTAATGAGAAATTACTAAAGGAAGAATCCATCATTTTTTGAACTAGATTGTTTATTTCTTCTACATTAACTGCTCAAGAAGGTACCAACAATGTTTATGATGGAATGATTTGATTATATAGATTAAATGAAATAGGGACCTGATGGTTAGTTTTCTTTTGTGTATTTACTTTCTACAATTTACATGATTATTATTTAATATTCCATTAGTATGATAATATATTAGATTCAAGAGCTTTTAGATATCATTAATAAAAATTATAATCTAATTATTTTACCATGAAGGTGAGGGGTCACTTTGAAGACTCGGTATTTCCAGGACACGATGGGAATGAAGAAATAATGGTGGATGACTATGTGTGATTCTTCATGGAGGTGGTGATCTCTAAGATTATGTACGGGAGGGTCTTCACCTGGGGGGTGGAATGTCTTCCATAAATGAAGTCTCTCCTCGGTGCCACAGTGGCCCCCACCACACTATTCAAAATTCCCTTTGTGAGGTAGGTTGTTTTTATTCCCATTATATAATCTATTAAAATAAAAATTGAGAATCACAAATCTTTATCATCAGGCATCTTCTGACCATGTTGAACAAGGAGGCAGAGAGGCTATCCCGGGAGATCTATGACTTGATAATGAATACAGCGAGGGGTCATTATGAAACACTTCCAGTAGAGGAGTCTGACATATTTATTTCCCTAATATGATATTCTATTTTCAATTTTGCACACTGTATGAAACATGGTGATCTTATGAGTAGTGGTGATATTACATTTTCAATTCCCCCTATTTATTAATAGAATGGTAATTCTAAAAATGGTTTTTTCCATTGAACTCTAAATATATTTGATGCTTATTTATAATTACTAATTTGTAATATCACTCAAACTCCATACCCTTTACCACATAAACTACTCACATCTATTGGTAGATTTAGTAGATTTTGACACTCTCCTCACCTATTTGTTTTCTCTCTCTCTTTTGTTTGTGTTTTATCCATTGTCAATGAATGGAGCCTGTCAAGAAGCATTAGGGAAATTTTCCAGATAATTGATATGTTCTATCAGTGGAATTATAAATAATTATTTATTCTTCTTTTATCTATAATTACCATAATGATTCAGAACTAAACTTCTTTGAAAAATATTAAGAGATGTGAGTTGAATTTTGTATATCATACATCTAACTTGGTCTGACCAGTCTCAAGGAAACCTGGAAAATCATTCAATGGAATTTGGGACCCTAATAGCTCTAACATTTCCTTGGGGGAATTCTGGTTAGAAAGGTTCATTAGATTGGATGAATTTATAACAATCTCTATGAACTTTAATAAGTGTTATCAAACGAACATTATGAATGACTAGAAATGATTATAATACATAAGAAACATTGATATTTATTTAAAATATTTGATATGTAGATATCAATATTGAATTCATTGTTGTCATTATATTCTCTCTCGATCAATTTTCATATTCCTATAGAAGTTATGTTTGTTGAGATTTCACAAATGCAATCTACTAAGATTCTGATTCATAACATAGTAGAAGTATACTAGGAGAAAGATTATTATGATTCCCTCAATATATCTAGCCACATTCCAAAATCCCCAAGACCAATTCTCATTTAATCAAGGGATTCATCAAATGTTACCAACTTTTGGCATTGTTCATGTGTGCATATTTTTTACTTTAATATCTAGAGGTATTCATGCATATTTGGACCACACTCATGACATATTGTGTCATGTTTTGTCCAAATCCAATATTCTATGTTCCTATGATTGATGAGATAATTCAAATTTATTATTACCATTGTAATTTATTTAATATAATAATTATTTTGGTTTAAATTGATACTTGTGATTTTCTATTTTTTAATCTTCATATTTAATATGTTAAACCACTATTTTTAATTATTTTTCACAAAATTGGTGCTTTATAATCCTCAAATTCAATTGATAATTCATGATATTGTGATTTTTTAATTCACATAGTCAATTGATTCTTTCTATAAAGTTTTTCATAACTTCAAATTATGATATTATTAATTTGAATTTGTAATTAAATGATTATGTCATGCAAATCAACGGGTTCGGTACCTCTTTCCAAATAAAATAGAAATATTTATATAAGAATAAAATTAATTATTGATTTTATAAATAATGAAAAAATAATAATAAGAACACTAATATCCTTTAAATATGAAAAATTTTATAAAAGGAATTCTTTGTAAATATAAATTTTAGTATTTAAATTCAGTAAATTATATTAATTATGTTATTTTCATTGAAAATAAATTCATATCAATTTTATATATATTCATACTATATATATATAACATTTATATAACACACACACACAAACACACACATATATATATAATAAACATATATATTATTATCCTGACTCACATGTGTCATTCTGTGTACATATATTTATAGATAAATATATATACTACAATGAGAAACGTGAAATTGAAAAACTGAAATTGGTTCTATATATAGTTATCATATATATCATATATACTCTTATCAGCATTAAAATAAACATTCATAAATGTTAACTTTTTAAAACACTAAAATTACCACCTTTATTAATATATAAATGTGTATGTGTGCGTGTTGAAGTACCCGACAACATGTGTTTATGTGTAATATGTGAACTCAACACATACGTGTGTATATCCATACATGAAGAACATACTATTAATTTTATTGTAATTTATATATAAAACAAAATAAAATTAATTACTAATATATATAAGTTCATTTATTAATCAATATTTTTATAAAAATAATAATAATTACTAATTATAATAAATATTAAAGTTATTAATTAATTATATTTTAAAAAATTATATTAGTTCTTTTTTATATTTAAATTTAAAAATAAAATAATTATAAATTACATATACTTATAAAAAATTCTTATTAAAATGTTTGTGTGTGTGTTTAAGGTGAAGGGTTACAAACTACAAACACAATCACATCTTGGTACCCTAATGAGTCAAGATTTATCACTACCTACTCGGATTTATCTTCACCCACTAGACCTTATTATCAAATATTTATGTCCTAAAGTCCCACATTTTTATGGCCTCTAAGACCATATTTCTTAGGCTCAAAGTCCATTATTTTTGGAAACATTAAACCCCCCCTTTTTCCTTTTTTCCGATGAGTAGGGATACCAACATCCAACCCTTTTTCTATCCAACTATTTCACCTTCTGACACATATGTTGATAGGATGGCCTCTGAACGCCACTCACCACATCATCCATAGATTTCTGCCCCACACCTCTGAAACTTCCTATGATGATATCTTGTCCACCAAATGGACCACTAGTCATCAACCTCCCATGCATAGACATGTGAAGGGTTGTTGTCGCCCGCATGAAACCATTATGTGGGATGAAATCCCTCACCCATCCTAAATTAGGGGGGTGCATCAAGCCCAAGGGAAATATGTTATATTTCCTTTCATTGTAGGAGATAACTGCAAACATATTCCCATGGTTATTAAGTATAATCTTTCTTGTAATCCATTTTTTCCTTTATATTTAATAATGACCCAATTATACCTTCATGGATGTTTTTTCCAACATGAATAATTTCATTTTCATGTTTTTAATCCAAAATATCTAATAAGGTAACTTAAAAAATGGATTGTTTCGTCCCTATATTTGTAAGACAACTATAACATATTTTTTTCAAATGTGTCATAGATTTTTTTCACCTTATCATAATATTCTTCAGATGACAATGGTTGTGGAGGAAAATCATACACCTATAAAGCGTTAAATTTTATTTAATCTTTGATAAAGATGTTTCATTCAAGAAAATATTTTATGTCTCATGTACACTATTTTCTTCCATTTTAAAATTAATTTTATGAATTCCCCTCTACATAAATTTTATAGGCTTTATGTCCATTAACATTGTATCAAGATAAGTATATATGTATGTATGTGTGCATGTAATAATGATCATTTAATTAATATTATAATTATGTTTCAACATTTTTGGGTGTATTTATGTATGTGTGTGTGCATTGTATATATAAATTGTGGGGAACTGGAACCACCAGAACATCATATAATTCACAATGGACAACAATTTTTTTGAATGTTGAAAACCAATCATCACCTCACTTAAATAGTGATGATGGTACCTATTGAGCTACAAGCTTTATTTTTTAGTTCCATGAGACCAAAGCAATCAAAATACCAACAACCAGAACCCTTGGAAACCCTACAAGCCATTGTGTATTATAATATCCTATTGCCTAAAATCTATTGTGGGTTTTGGGAAATTTTTCTTATATATGGAAAATAAATCATCATTTTTAGAAAATATATATTTTGGGAAACTATTTCCCTAAATACTAATGAAACACGAGGTATTTTGTAGAAGTATGGTCGCTTTCCCAGGCAACTCCTTCCCTTCTTGGATTTTTAATTTTTTTATTTCTTTTTTTGTTTATATAATATATTTATTATTTATTAGTAATAGAGTTCATAATATTTAAAAATAGTATTTATATATTTAATATTTATTAATAATATAGTTCATAAAATTTAATAATAATATTTTATATCTTTTAAATTTTTTTGTTTTTATATATAATATATATAATATATATAATATTTTATTAATATTTTAGATCATTAACTTTAAAAATCATATATTTAACATTTAGTAAAAACTAGTACCCAACACACACATTTCCATAACATAATCATTTAATTACAAATTCACATACATACTCATGATTTGAAGTTAACCTTTTTTAAAAATGCAATATAATAAGAGAAGCATAAGAGATAATAATAGAGAATAAATAAAAAAGCGAATCTTTCATGATGTGTCGTAAATTGGTTTAAAAATCATTACATCATTGAAATATAAACAAATATATTGTAAAATTTATATGGTTTTTATTTGTATGATTTAAAAGAGGTTATAGAACATTATAGATAGAAAACACATATATCATGATTCCCAAAAAGAGTTCCATGGATTGTCTAAAACAAGCTAATCATAAATTTTCCATAATTTTTTTTGATTCATGATGAAAATGGTGAAGTGGCACTCAAAAATAGAATTTGATGAAACCTAGTAGGATCACACTGGATGTATATGAATATAAAATTAGATAGAATAGTAGTTGAGTCATAGAATATTATCTAAATTCCATAGTAGCATAATTCATGATAAAATATAATAGAACATATGGGTAAATAGAATATACATACGTTACTTGAAATGAGAAAAAAATTAGTGTGGATACCATATTTTAAACATTATTGAAAAAATGACTCCATCATAGGATTAAGAAAAAATAAATAGTATCTTATTAGATCTAAGCTTTTAGAAGATGCCTTTAGATAGTTAAAAATAACAAAACAAAAAAGGGTTGAGATAATGAGGACATGAACTCTGATTATAACCTATGGATATATCAAATTTATAACACATTTGAGAATTATAAGGTGAATATGTTGTAAAAATACATAAACCTATAATATAATTAATGATTATTGATGAATAAATTGATAAAATAGAACTGTTAAAGAGAATGTTAAAATTTATGATGATTGTTATTTTTTGTGATGAATGGAGAACTATATATTTTTTTCATTCTTACTTAATGTCATCTATATTTGGTTGCATTACCACCTATGTCTACATCAACATACACCTTTTGAGGCTCTCAACATATGATCCCCTCTATGTGGTTCTATTTAATGGCGGAAATAGGAAAGATGGGTATATGTGAAAACTGTATTTAAATAATATTAAAAAAGTATATGAAGTTTTTTAATGATGAAATATTGAATATTGGATAAAATAAGGGAAACACCTAATGAATTTTAATGCCCTATTTATGGGGTGAGATGGGGGGCCTCGGAGTGGCGGTGCTCTCTCCATTATGCGGGGCTAGGGTTTCAGCCTTGTATTCTCTTCCATCCCCCCTCTAGCATCTCAGATTGATCGGTGACGGCTTGCTTCACATAGACAACGGCTTCATCTCGGCTTTGAAATCATCCGTCTCGGCATGGAATGGCAGGTGGTGGATGCTCCGGATTCGTCGGCTCAGAAGTGACACATTCTTCATTGCATCTATGTGGGTGAAGGCCTCGACCGGCATTTCTCAGATCTTCCCTAGTCTCTTTCGGCCCAAGCGCGGCGTCATCACTCTCTATGGGAGCCCTCGGCTGGAATACGTTGCAGATCTGTCAGGCGGAGGAGTCATGTTCTGTTTCCTGGCTCGGCGTCTGAGGGAGAAGAAGTGGTTATGCTCTGGTGTGGCTTATCTTCAGCCCCAGTATGGCACAGAGGGGGGAGGGTGTTTGTTATGTGCTTCTGGTGGTCTTGTGGTCTACATGCAGAGTTTGGGTTAGACACTTTGCGGGGGGATCATGCGGTGGTGATGGCGTCAGAGTGCCCTTTCCATCCTCCTCAGGCTCCTTCGGCTTCACACGGTCCTCTCTGGTTTGTCACGTTTTGGGTTGAAGGGTGGTCAATGGACGCGGCAGGGTCCCTGGTTTTAGTTCTAGCGGCGGGTACCTTCAGCAGAGGTTTTTTGGTTGTTTTTTATTATGTTGGTTCCTTAAGATTGATCAAATTGGCTCAGCAAGTGGAAGGTATTCAGTTGAGGGATGATTCATGTCTGTGTGCATCTTAATGATATTCATTTTCAATGTTAGGTATTCAGTTGTGGTCTATCGTGTGTCGAATGGTTCGTGGTTTCATAGTAGTGTCTCTGCGGAGTAGGGTGCAGTGTCCGGACAGTTTGACCTTCCTCGTTCTGGTTTCTTCGTCACCCTTTTTGGATGTCCTTTGGGTAATCTCACGTCGCTGGAGGTTTGGCCAAACTCTGACTGGAGTCTGCCAACAGGTTTGTGGATTGGGGCTGGTGTCGACGGTCGCACCGGTGGAGCGTGAGGAGACCGGTTTTGTGATTTTTCTAGTTTTTCTGATGTTCTTGTTTCTTGTTTCATGGTACCTCAGCCTTCTCTTGACTATTTTGGCTCCAACTATGAAGGTTTGTTAGTTTTAATGCTTGAATGGATTGTCCATCCATTATTCTTGAAGGTCTTTTGTTTTGACGGCTTTTATTTTTTTAAGCGGGGAAGTGGTGATGTGGGGAAGTGGTGAAGTGATGAAATGGTGTGAAGTCATGTTTGGTTTCTCACTTTTCCCTCAAAATTGTTTTCATAATAATAAAAAAACAATTTTTAGTCAATTTCAATGCCTATTTTGAATATAAAACCCTTAATAAAATGCATGAGCTCTAACTAATTATCCATATGAATAGAAAAACCTATTTAGAAATATTAAACTGTATGCATATTTGTATATAGTCAATGTTGGAGCTGTAGTTGTAGTTGGAGTGCATATAGTGGAAGATGAACTATATGCACATATTTATAAATGGTATTAATATTTTTATACTATATTGGTAAAAAATTTGAAATATTAAATTGTATTCATATATATAGACTTGAATTTGGATCTCATGTGGTTTATAAAGTTAAAGTTGGAGCTCATAAAGTTGAAGATAATAAATTTTATTCAGATACACATGATATCAACACCTTAATATGGATAGTAAGAAATTCATGTTATAAGGGATGATTGTAGAGGGAAGCTGGAGGCGATCAAAATGGAAGTCAATGGTAGCTCTGAGGGAGATTGTTTTTGGGGCTTGGAGGGAGAAAGTGTTGGTTCTCTACTATGTTAGATGGATTCGTATATAGTGTGGAAATTATTGAGGTGGATGGGCTGTGTTATGGGTGGTGACAACAACATTTTTCATATGTGTCATGATATTTCAATCATTGTAACTCCTAAGGCATCGATGGTGATTCGGATGCACTTCTGTATGTTTCTGGGCTAGGATTTCCATGTTCAACCCATTAATAAAAGGTAATAATAATATTTAAACATTAATGAAAACTAATATGAAAGAAAATAATAAAAGGATAAAAATATTATTTACTTCATCTAGATGGCATAATATAAGACTTTAAATGAGTTCCAACATCAACAAAATCAGCTTCATGTTTTAAACATCTATGTAAATAATATGTTATGTAACATGTAACTGAATGTTCAAACTAAAATGAGATAAAGTCTCAATAGTTGACCTATGTGAGATAAGTGAAGTCTTCACCATCATACAAAACATATTTATATAATATACATAATATGAAATGCGATCGGTTTGAATTGTAAAAAAATGTTAATTACGTAATGTTTAATATGATTAAGTCATGTCCATAAATTATTCTTTAAAATCTATATAATTATATTGAGGATGATTCAAAATTTGATTTATTAAATAGTCGCGTAATTTAATATATAGGAATAGTTGATTTTGGAAAAAAATTATTTTATCTATTTTTAGAAATGAAAAGGCATAGATAGCTAGTTTCCAGTCTTTATTTGTTTTCCTAAAATTTTAAAAATATTTTATAATCCTTTTTCAAATTCATATGAGAAAATTAAAAATAAAAAATATTTTCTAAAACCATAAAAAAATTAATTTTTTTAATCTTGTTTTTTCCTCATAGGATTCAGTTATAAGAAATGAAAATAACATTTTTGAAATCACCATTTAGATCCTAATACTTTATTCAAAATAAAAGGAATGAATCTCTCTTTCACAAGCGGCCAAGCTACCTAATTCAGGTAGAACACAAGAATATTACAATGATGAGTATCCCTACAAATGGAAAAAACACATGAAAAAACAAATCATGTAACCAGTTTCATGTCTTGTAAAATTTTCATGTCATGCACTAGCTCATGACATCATCCCACCAAATGTTTCACATCGTGAAGCCATTTCTCAATGTGAAAATGGTGAGAAGGAAGATTATACAGAAACATTTATAAAAATACCTCAGGTCAACTACGACCTCAAAGTACATCCTCTAAATACCTTTTCACATTTATACTCAGCCACCATTATTTTCAATAAACATAAATTGTTGAACCTTAGGTAATTTTCCCTGACAAACTCTCTTTGTCCTCAAAAGGTCCCAAACACACCCAAACTAAGAGGAAAATGAAAAGAGATATGACAAATACCTGAAATAACATAATGGGATGTTACTTATAGTATATTTCTTTTTTAACACTTGGATTTAGGATTAGTGTTATGTACATTGCATGAGCCATAATGTGCATATATTTCGATAGATTTTCAATGTTATAAGGCTTGCAGATGTATGTTAATCATTAATTTTTTTTAAAGAAAAATTAATTTTGTTGTTAATTTTATAAGATATTTAAATGTTATATTAATATAATTGTTTCTATAATTTATTAATTCTTTTTATAGTTATCATTTTAGGTTTCATATACCCTGTATATTGGATTTTTCTACACACTGCTTCCAGCATACTTCACACCAATGGTTGGAAACCATGGTGCAGTGGTGTCACCCATCCTCTTCCACATAATTGAGTGGAACCAACCAAATTGATTCATGAGATAGTTTATCTATATACATCATATCTTTATTACACCATGAAAGGTTGATGGATTACATTCTATTTTGCGTATTTGTATAAAAGCGAACAATTTTCCATAGTATCATTCACATTACATTAAGTGATGGGATGTGCTTTGCCAATACAATATCTCTTAGTACAGATGTCCTATAGCAATATTCTATTTAAATTGTCAAGTATATTGTTCAAATTAGTAGATAAGAAACACTATCATGTACCTTGCATTCCATATAATAGAAATTTAATAGTTTGTATATTTATTAGATTTTATTATATTTTTTTGGTCATGTTTCATATTAATTTGAATGTTTTTTCATTTATAGTATGAAAATATAGATTGAATTTTACATATTATTTATCCTTAGGAAGAGGTATTTACAATGTATTATGTGGTTCACCCAGATCTAATGGCTCTTAGGTATCTACTCAATTTCATACAATAGAGTGCCTATGAAGAGGAGCTATAACTGTATCATCATCCACATGATCCGAATGAGGTTCCTAAGGATGATGATATACCTATTGTTTCAACTGAGGATAATAAACCTCCAACATCACTACTAGCTTGAGGAAATAGATGAAAACATGTTGAAGGGTAGTGTTGATGAAAGCGAGATCACCACTCAAGAAAGGATCCTAAAGATGTTGTTGCACCATAGAAAAGGATCTAACACAAAAAAAATGTTGATTATTCAAATTTGGGATAGGTTTGTGTTCCATATATGTCTACTCATGCATCTTACATATGTTCATCTCAGATACATTCAGTAGTAGGCATCTATATACTGTCAATGTGGTGGGATGTGGCTATGATATCACAACTTCTCTAGACCTCGAGTGACATTTTCTTCGGTAGTGATTTCCTTGATACCATATTTTGGCATCTCCAGGAGCTCCTTTCATGACTCTACAATCATTTCCATATGGCCACATATATCATATTGGGAATTCCACTACATAGTGGTATGAGAAGGTACTTACAGCACCATAGAATGATCTTCCAACATCGGTATAGTTATACACAATAGTATCATCACCACAGTCATTTATGCCCTTGGTTGAGATAGGGGCACAATAAAAGGAGGAACCCACACATATAGTTATGACACCATAATGGAAGAAATGTTGGACATGTAGTGGAAGTGAGGTTCATATGTTGGGTTATACAACTAAGCAGTGTTGAAGTTAATTTATTCTGGTCATACAAAATGTATATATGGGAAACCAATTTAGTGAAAAAATAAAATTCTACTTTACAAGATATAATAACATATAAATCTCTGTTTATAACACTTTCATGTTTCTACTTTTTTATTGAGAATAAAAATTTTATCGAGGTGCATGCCCTTAAATGTTCAATAGACCCTTATATAATAACATTGAATGTAGATAACCATTATTCAATAATATAATATTTTTGAACAAAACCAACACATTGTAACGAATATTTAAATTACCTTAAGAAAAAATGATTGCATTAAATTTTACAGAAACATGTTTTATTATCCTTAACTTTATTCTACCCTTAAATAACATAGTTTTACCCTTTAATAATATCTTTTTACACTTACATAACATTATATTACCCTGACATGACATTTTATTACCCCTAATTAACATTATTGTACCCTTACATAACATTTTTTCACCCTTACATAATATTAATTTACCATTTCATAACTTATGCATATTTCTGTTTACCCTTACGTAACTTTGTTTTACCCTTACATAACTTTTGTTTACCATTACATAACTTTTGTTTACCCTTACATTACTTTAGTTTAACCTTAGGTAACTTTTTTAAACCCTTACATAACTTTAGTTTAACCTTAAATAAGTTTGTTTTATACCTCAATTTTTTTACCCTTACATAACTTCTATTTACCCTTACATAAATTTTTATAACCCTCACATAACTTTTTTTACCCTTACATAACATTATTTTACCCATATTTAAATTTTTCTTACCATTTAATATTTTTTTATTACCCTTACTTAACATTATATTACCATTACATAACATTGTTTACCCTTACTTAATATTATTTTTCCCTTTCATAACCTTGTCTTACACTTAAATAACTTTAGTTTTCCCCCACATATGTTAGTTTGACACTTACATAACATTGTTTTAAACTTACTTAACATTATTTTACAAATATATAAAATAGTTTTACCCTTAATTAGCTACAATTTACACATACATTACTTTATCTTATGCTTACATAACTAATTTTACCCATAATTATCTTTGGTTTTCCCTTAATTAACTTTTTTACCCATACATAATTTCATTATTCCCTTACATATCATTTTTTTCCTTACATGGATTTAATTTTCCATTACTTAAATATTTTTACCATTACTTAATGTTATTTTATCCTTATATAAATTTGTATACCCTTACATAACTTTAATTTACAATTACATAACTTTGTTTTATCCTTAATTAACTTCAATTTACCCTCACATAACTTTTGTTAACATTTACATAACATTATTTTACCTTTACCTAACTTCTTTTTACCCTTAACTTTAGTTAACACTTACTTAGCATTGGTTTACTCATACATAAATTTGTTTCTCCCTTAATTAAGTTTATTTTACCCTTATATAACCTTTTTTCACCCATACATAACATTAGATTAACCTTTTATAGCTTTTTTTTACCATTATGTAATTCTTGGTAACCATTAATTCACATCTGTTTTCCCATAAAAAAACGTCTTACCCACACATAACTTCTTTTTACACTTAATTAACATTATTTTACCCTTGATTAAATTCTTTTAGAATTAAATGACTTCGGTTTACCCTTATAAAATATTAGTTTCCCATTACATAACTTTTTATTACCCATTATTAACATTATTTTTCCATTTATTTACATTGTTTTAACCATAATTATCTTTAGTTTACCCTCAAATTATATTTTCTTACACTTACATAACGTTTTTTTACCCTTCATTAACTTTAGTTTTCCCATACATGACTTTTTTTCACCATTACATAATTTTTGATCACCCTTACATACCCTTACTTAACCTATAAAAGATTCTATTTTACTATACATAACTTTTTTCCATTACATAAAATTGGTTCACCATTAACATTAGCTTACCCTTACCAAATTTTATTTTACCCTTACTTATAATAATTTTGCTTATTTTCTGGGTATTTGGGATTCAAATACTAATAGGTATGTGATTTTACCCGATTATATTGTGGGTTGGCATGTTTTGTTGACCTTCTCAATGGGTGTGATACTAGAGGAACATACACTCAATGGTTGGTTTAGTTTTATCCAGTAATTGGTTGTTGGTGGAGATTTTGATGTGACGATATGCATCACTCGGACAGATGAATGTGACATCGCTCAACATCTTTGGGGGTGTCTACCTGATGGAATCATGATATGGAAGATGGAATATCAAGTGATGGATGGGGTCATTGACCTAATAGATTATCCCAACATGGTGGATGGAAGACCTAGTGATGGATTTCTACTAGTTTGTGAGTAAGTGACATGTGATGGGGGTTCGAAATTGGCATTGGATAGGTGGCGATGGGTACTGTACAGGCACATGCAATTTACCAAGCTTTTTGATTTAGATATGGTGGTAGGAGCATGTTCGCATGTTTTCCAGCAATTAGGATAGAAGAACCCCTACTCCATGGTGGGGGTGTTGTTTTTTAGGTTGTTTATGGAATAACCATGGTGTTTGGTGAGATGATGGAGAGTGTGGATTGGAAACTCTTGGAGGAACCTTTCCATGATTGATCTACAAGTGAATCCTATTTGTGTGTGACAATGTATCTTGGTGATAATTTCATAAGAAGTGACATTTGGTGCTACTTTGAGTTGTGATGATGAAGGGTGGGACCATCGGGCCATGGTGGTATGGGCCCTATGGTATGCTTTTTTGGGCCTTTCGAGGCTAAATAAAACAAGCTTGATGGGTGGGTTATCCCTTGGGGAGATATGACCTACCAATTGGTCTGTGGGTAAGGTGTTTGTGTGTGTGTCACTATAATTTCACCCTCAGGTACCTATAATATATATATTTATATTCATTTATAACAACATTAATGGATTTAATTATATATTTATTGTACTTGTAATTTTATTTTTATAATTATATAAGTATATATAATTATGATACAAATATTTAATAATAATTAATTAGAAATATATTTATTTAAATAAATTCAAAATTATTTAGCTATACTTATAATTACATAAATATATTTATAAATATAATTATGAAATTATATAAATATATTTATTATTTTTATATAGTAAATATAAATATATAAATAATATTGTAGTGGAATTGATTCAAGTGAATGACCAGTTTATCACTATGAAGGTGACTACATGCACTAGCAACTTGTTTGTTTCCTCCATCTACAAATGGTGTGATGCTCAATGAAGAGAATCTTTGTGGCATGGTCTTGAATCTTTTGATACAAGAAACTAACATTAGATTTCTATAAAATAATTTAATGTCAGAACTGTTCCTGATGAGAAGAAAGGTATAGGGTACTTCCCCTGAAAGGCTAGTATGGATTTTGTACAGTTCATGTCCAAAAAGGGATATTAAATTTGGGCCACACCAGTGATCAGTTCACATGGTGTAACAAAAAAATATGGGTCCACTGATCTTGGTGTTGCCTTGAGAGATTCCTAGAAAATGATTATTCCATATCTACCTATCCTAGTGAAAAGGTTTATCATCTGGTACAAAGTATATCTTATCATTCACCATTTATAGTCTCATTGTATCCTAAGAAGGAGAGCTATTAGTGTTACAACGTCTCCCATATATAGACACACATTCTAATATACCATCAGACTGTATGTGATTCTTGGTCCAAGCCATATAGTTACATACGTGGATGATGCTAATAAATAAATTGAGGTGTCTCAAAAACACCCTATAGTCATATGTTATAGAGCAACCTCCCCTCACCCAGGATATGGAAATAGTTAAGAAGAATATTGACCAGCTATAATCCAGCCTTGAAGAGGACTGGAATGACATATTTTTTGAATAAATAACTTGTAAAAAGTATACTCTTGTAGAAATTATCATGGCAGAAGAACGTATGGCGCATGAGAAATCGAGAATAAGGTGGCTCTATGAAGGTGATAGGAATAAAATATATTTCCATGATTGAATCTGTGTGAAGAGGAACCTCATAAAACCCAATATATTTTAAGAGGATGTCTCTTAATTTGAATACATGGATGTTTTTGGTGTTATGGATCAATCCCTTTTCGAAAAACTCATTGTATAACCTAACCCACATATTCCTAAAGGGCATCTAGGATGGAACACTAAGTTTCTAAAAGTGGATCTGAACATTGTCTCCAATCAAGACAATTTACTCTTTGAAGAAGTTCCTAATGAGAAACAAATTCATAATACTATTATGGGACATAATCCCGAGGGTGTTTGGGAGGAAATTGTTTTCCATACTCTTTCTACAGGGAATCATGGAATTTTTTTAGGAGTGATCTGGTTATTTCCATTCAAGACTTCTTTGAAGGAGGAAGTCTTCCACGTGATGCATGCACAATAATTTAGTGCTCATACCCAAAATTAAGGACCCTTCCTCCCTCCAACACTACAATATTATGATCATGTGGAATTTTTATTGTATAAATTACTTGAGACCATCATCAAAAAAAGTTCATCCTTACATCATACCAATTGGATCTCTGGGGAGCATCTTGGATTCATTAAAGGACTATCAATCCCATTGGCTATAGCATTATCCCAAGCAGAAATTTATGACATTAACTTTAATGATCATAGTGCAAACTTGGAAATCAAAATATATATGGATAAATCCTATTGTAGAATTTAGTGGAGCATTATCATAAATGTGTTAACAATTATAGGAATCTTGTGATTGGACTCCGATTTAATTTTTTGATGATTTTGTTCCAAATGGCGGGAAGTCTCTTTCATGGGGATGAATCATGTCTTCTTTAAGTCAAACCATGGGATGAGACTGGGGGATCCTATATCCCTAATCATTTTCATCCTTTCACAACATGTTCTCAGCTGCCTTTTTAATAGGATAATGCAAAAGGGAAATATTGTTCCTTACCAATTCAGGTTGGTCCCTCATTGTGTCTCTTAAAGTATGTTCACATATGACAATATTATATTTATTAATTATATTAAGAGATCAGACTAAATCGTCAATATGGTTCTTGAAGAGTATTTTCATTGGGGAGGACATATACTAAACTGGGCAAAGAGAAATCTCTACATCTCAAATAAATGCTCTGATAGACAGGTTTCTTCCATGTGTAAGAGTATGGCCATGCAAAAAGGAAGCTTTATGATAGAGTAACAAGGTTCCCCCATGTATTTAGGTAGGATGTGTATATATCACCTTCATCATATTTTAAGAAGGATCATAGGTCATGTCTTGAATTGTAAATACCATTATCTATCCTTTGGAGGTAGGATCACGTTGGTTAACATCATTATCGCATTCATAAAAATTCATTCACCAATATCTATTAATGTTATGAAATTTATTATATCCAATATTGATACGATCATGGCTAGCTTTATTTAGGATTATCTCTTAGAGGGAAAAAGACACTGGGTATCCTTGGCTAGAATGGTAAGGCCAATCCAGGAAGGTTGTATTAACTTGAGAAATCTCTCTGACAATCTATATTTTCATGAATGAAAAACTACCATTTGAATTCTTAGGGGAGTGAACCCTCTTAGGAAAGGTCATGGTGACTAAATTAATAAGAGTGAGGAGGTTTCAGGAAGTAATTATTCTCCATTATGGCCCATTATTTTTCCCCACATCTCGACTCTACAACCTCTTACCCAATTCATTATGGGGAAAGGTGATATTATTTCTTGGCATCACAAATAGGCTAGATAACAGATCAGTTTCCCTTGCTGTCCAGCTCCAAGAATTTCTTTTTGGGAGTATGGCATATACCTATTGTTTATCAAGGTTATCTTAGATCAAAATTAGATATAATCTTTCAATCTTATTAACATTAATACAAAACTATACAATTTTATATTTACGACCTCTAATCCAGAGGCCTTTTCTATGAGGGACTTTCGAATTGAGATGATAGCATGGGACCAAATAGAATTATGGAGTGAGACACTATGGTTTCATAGGATTCCTAATAAGTATAATTTCTTTTTCTAGAGAATAAGGAACCATGTGTTACCTACTAATGAAAATTTCAAAAAAACTATTATCTATCTAGAGCCTTGGTGTAAGTGTTATAGGGAATATTAGGAGGATATTTCGAACAATCTATTTTTAAAGGTGATTGGGTGCACCCAAAATGGAGCTCTTTTGGTGATTTTACTACTTTCTCTTATCAGGAGTTCCTCAGTGTCCCTTTCCTGGACTAATGGATTCATGATGTAGGTGTTGTATATGCATACTGATATAGTCCATTTAAATAGATTTAAATGTATGTATAATGATATAGTCCATTTAAATAGTTATAAATATGTCTATAATGATAGAGTATTTTTAAATAGTTTTAAACATATGGATAATGATAATGTCCATTTAAATTGTTATAAATATGTGTATAATGATAGGGTATATTTAAATTGTTATAAATAGATGTGTATAATGATAAATATAGTTACAAATAGTAATAGATATGTGTATAATTATAGAGTGCAATTAAATAGTTATAAATATGTGTATAATAATATAGTCTATTTAAATAGTTGTAAATATATGGGTATAAAGATAGAGTTTGTTTAATAGTTATAAATATTTAAATAGTTTTAAAAATGTGTATAATTATGTAATAAAATTAAATTTATAAATATATAAATAGTTATAATTATTTAAATAGTTATTAATATATGTATTCATAAATATATATATTTATATTTTTATAAATTTATTTATAATTTTATAAATATGACATCATAAATATATTTATGTATAATTATAATTATTTATCTATATTTATAATTGTATAAATATATTCATATATATAAATATATAAATATATTTATTTTGTAAATATAGTAAATATACATTTATAAATATATTTAAATATAAATATATCAATAGTTATAATGATAGATATGTTTATAATGATATAATAAAATTAATTTTATAAATTCATAAATAGTTATAATTTTTTAAATAGTTATAAATATATAAATTGTTATAAATACATGTATAATGATAGATCCCATTTAAATAGTTATAAACATATGAATAATGATAGATTATGTTTAAATACTTATAAATATGGGTACAATGATAGAGTTTGTTTAAATAGTTATAAATATATGTGTATAATGATAGAGTTCAATATAAATAGTTATAGATATGTGTATAATGATATAGTTTTTTTAAATAGTTATAAATATTTGTATAATTATAGAGTCCTACTACAAAAAAAATGGCATTTAGCGACCACCATTAGACTTATTTTAGCAAACATAGTTTCCTCATTGCTAAAGGTAAATAACTACCAAAAGAAGTCATTATAGGTATCCACAAACCATTGTGCATGTGGTTGTTGAGGGTTGTATTTTCAACCACCATAGGTGGTCAGTAGACTGTTGAATTTTTTAGAAAATAACACATTATATTAACCCTTTAATAATTTCCCCGATATACATTTATCGAAATCAGAGGGAATAATGTTTCCTATATGCTAAAATAAATCCATGAATTAATCAACATATGTATATATTTCTAAGAGAAAAAAATAATTATGGGTAAAGGAAATTAAATTCCAATTAATACATTAGTCTATAGTAAATCATCACATTCTTGGCATGTAGTGACAGTAAGACACCCACAATGTTTTTGGCCATTCATTCTATCAACCTAATCAAAAACACCACCACCATCACTCTACATGTAAAATTTAACAACTTAAGGTTGAAGCCCATAAGTTCAAGGATTCATAAAAAAAATATTGAACATTAGATTTAATGAAAATATGAAGCATGTATGTATAGAAGACTCCAAATCTAAAGGTAGTAATGAATTCCGAAGAAAGTATAAGAATGGAAGTGTGTTTAAGTGTTGTCATGAAAAAACAAACCACTATAATGGATAGGAATAAAGGGTTGTTCTACAAAGACCAATGACACACATTGATTTGAGGATGATTGAGGTTCCTTACTCCAAATGTATTTAAATGTTACTAATATCTGTTTAAATTTATGAAAGATTAAGGGTGTGATATGACCCCTAGGGTTGTATGTGATGAAAATAGAAAACATATGTTAAAAGGTATAAATGAGAAAAAAACATTGAATATCCTAATCTATAGTTGATGAGGTCTCAAGCCTTCACTTTACCCTTAGATGTTTGTGCAGAGTACTTATTCCCTTTATGAGAAATTTGTGTTGAAGAAGAAGCAATATCTTGAGATGTCATTCTATCTAGTTCAAAATATACTTGATTAAAATCCTCTGATATAGATGATTCATGACTACATATAGATTTTATTTATTCCCTATTAACAAATAATAACAACAAGAATATTTGAGAATGTTTTACCCATATAACCATTTTTAGAATTTGTGTTGAAGTTACCAAATTTTAAATTTTGTAAATTAGAAAAAACAAAGTCAGAGGCCTCAATTATTCCAAGTTAATTGTTAGAATCAGTGGGACTAGTGATTTTAGAAGAACATATGTGAGTGCATATAGTGGGTATGAATATCTCAATAAATGAAGGGATAAAGAAATAAATTAACTACCTGATGATGAATAGTGTGTTTTATGATAGTATGGATCCATCAGTGTTTTCATTTCAGAAGATAAGAAAAACTAGATTTCCCAAAGATAACATGATCGAACAATAAATTTTTTATGGTGTGTACACATACAGTGTCAGTAAATACCTACATTCTAAAACTAATGGTAACTTAATTTTATGATAATTATTCATCGAAAAAACAAAAATATGATGTAATTAATTGATGCAGCAACTGGAAGAAGGTAAGCGCTATCTGAATTCATTGTAAGAAGATAACAATTAGATCAATGAGATGAGAAATATCATTGGAATAAGAATAATAGGAAGCTGATATGTCTATACTTCCAAATAATATGATTTGGGAAGTGTTGTGATCATAATATGACATAATAGATGAGAATAATACCTAAAACATACAAGTTTTATTAAAGGATTTCCATTGATGGAGAAGAGAGGGAGAACAAAGTTAGGAGCTTGGTGGGTGGAGAGAAGGTTTTTTTAGAACAATAAGGTACTCCATAAGGTTTCAAGAATATTCACAGTGGCCTTGATGGTGGAAATATCAATTCATTTCCCCATTTTCCTGGTGTTCGAGCAGCAATGGGTCTATGAAATTACAATATTGGGAATGAAATTTATAATCTGGAGATTTTTGGATAAAGGTGTTCAACATATGATTGGAGAAGAGGGTCCTCTAAAGTGAAAGTGACCACATTCTATGAACATGAAACTCTTAGTTAAGGATGTGGAAAATCAATTTACCCATTTTGAAGCATGTCTCCACTATTGTTTTTCAATGGCGATAATGACAGATATCACCAACATTGATCTATGAGGAAAAATAAATCACCCACCCTGAGATGATTTTATTTACTATTTTCATTTATGACATCACTTTTGTTTAGAAATGGTGGGATTAATGGGGATCAGTAGCATTGATCAAAGGGAAAGAACCAACAAGATACCCCGTAATATTTTTTTTCTAATTTAGGTATTATTTTCTAATATTAAACTAGTGAATGAACCTGATAATGAAGTTTTCACCCCCTACGCCTTGAGACTATTTTTCTTTGTTGACTTTAATTAGATTATTCAGATTTAATAGGGATTAAATCCTTGGTATAGGGATATTTATAACAAATCTATTGTAGATAAATGAATCTTTCTAGTGTCTACAGTGATTCAAAGATGCATCCCTACTAACAACATGGTTCAATGAAAATTCTTTCCAAAGAGAAAAATAAAATCTTAAACATGTTTCTTATATTTTATATGACAAAAATATCCACACCCATTATCTCAGGGAATGGATATATAGAAATTGATACTAAATAAAAAATATAGATCAAACCTAGATATAAGAAAAAACCTTAACCACCTTTCCAGTTAATTGTGTTTATTCACTTCTGAAATCTATAGAGAAAGATTATTTTCTCCTATTCCTTATATGTGGAATGATATAAAAAACATATTTTTTGGAAAATATAATTGATTCAAACAATCAGGATCTATTTGAACATATTATAATAAAAATATGATGATATTTTTTATTTCCATAAAGGATATGTATGAAAGGGAAAAAAGTACATCTATGGGTGATCGATTATTGGAAATAATCAAGTAGGTCATGAATATATAATGAACACATATATGTTGATACTTCAATATAAAAACAAAATAATAGAAAAATTAAAAAAAATATTGCTTTATAAAAATGTGAAATTCACAGACACAATGAAAAATAGGGAGAATAAAAAATAAACAAGTAATAAACTCTTCTATCTGGTCACTAATTTATGAATTTCTAGAAATTTTAAAATAAGCATATGGTGGAATTAGTAAAGAATATAACTATTAGTTTCTATGTAACTGCTAACTATGTAATAGAAAATATTTATCAACACTATACTATATATCCTTCAATGTATATTAACAATAAATATTTTAACTATAAAACAATAATGACACCTTCCCAATGTATATAAGAGAATAATTAATGAAAAGGGTATTAGATGGAGTAAATATAAGGAACAATACATCACTATGATTCCATTCAAATAGTGACATGGTCTGAAAAAAAAACCCATATCATTATCAATTTAAACCCTCTTGGGATATTTAGCATTCAAGTAAAACAAATAATAGTACATGAACCATGAAATGATTTAATCATATTCCCCCATGTTGATCATCCAACCTCCAGGTCATGAATGATGGTTTGTTTCCAAAGAAAAAAACACATGATTCTGTGATTATATATTGAATATGATACAAATTAATCATCTAATTTTAAACATTAACCTAAAATATTGTATATTGGTTTTATGATAAGGGTATGAAAATTAGATATTTAAAATGTAATAAAGATTAAACATTGAACTAAATGAAGTGTTGAAATTGATTGTTTATGAAAAAAATTGTGAAGAATATGTGGCTGGAAAATCATATATAAAATTAATATTATAAGAGATGATATTAAAAAATTATATTTAAAAAATAAAATAGTAATAGAAGGTATTTCTGTAGAAATAAAATTAGTATAAAAAGTAAACATGAAATTTCAAGTAGTTAATGCAGTATTAAATTCTAGGTAAACAAAAACAAAAAACCATACACTTACAAAACTAATACTATCTCAATGTTTGAAAGTGGTAATTATTGAATTGGGCATCATAAAATGATATACATGAAATAATGTGAAAGGATAAATTGTTAACCTATGTTAAAAATAACCACATTTAAAATATGATAGCTAGGTGAATAATTTGTCCTTTACACTTCTTTGAATACATTAGATAGTCCCTTTCTCAATGTCCTTCATTATCAATCATGTTCATATAGATATCCACACAAATCTATACTAACCAAGGAAGTGAAACATTTTAATTTGAATAATGATACTTGATAATTTCATGTAGACAATCACAATGATATATCAAATGTTAAAAATAAAATTTATGTATATTTAATATAAAAGGATAAATAGATAAAAACTAAATAATATGACTAATAAATTCACCATTAATAAATACTAGTATCCTTTGCAAATGAAAACAATTTTTTTAAAATTTATATCATTAGTTGGTGGAAATGAAATTTTAGTTTTGAAATGTATGGTAATGTATAAACACATAATATAGAAAGAAAAAAATTACCAATTCATAATTCTAATGAAATTTTTGGAAATTTATATATTATGAATGCAAAAAATTACATACATGAACATTTGACATTATATATATCCACTTAGAGTGTGTATGGTTTATTGGTGAGGTAAAAAATCAACAAATACCTCAAACACATAAGTCAAAGCTAATGAATATATATTTTTAAATTAAATTCTAAAACTAATTTTACATACATCTTAAAAATATAACAGAATATATATATATATAAATGTATAGGTGGTCAGTCATTTTTACAACATTGATATCCTAACCTATATAACTAGTGGGTTTGAGACACTGGTATTCTCTATTGTAATCATGCTTCCTTACAACTATAATTGTAGTTCATTTATTTTCACTATATTTTTTGTTTTTATATTATTAGGGTAAGAAAATATTATTTTTTAAATGTAATAGAGTATAAACATTATGATAAAAGGAGAGTTGAAATTGATTTTTTAATAAAAAATGTTTTTAAATAAAGAATTATTTTTCAAAAAGTATATATATATTAAATATAAGAATATAGAACTATACTTTTACAGAAGACCCCCAAATTTATTTTGGTGGTTTTCTTTAAATACCACCTTATGCATCAACACCTCCCGAAAAAATTCATGAGGCATGTGCCTTTTCCACACCTCAGGTAGGTTTCCCAACCTCACTAGTGGTGAGGCGCTACGGCTCTTCCTCGATGCACCCCTTGCCAAGGCACGCACCTCAGTACACTTTTAAAAACACTGTTTTTCCAAGTAGAAACTCCTGGTGAATGGAGGCTTTGTGGATGTGTTTTATCATTCATAAAGAATTATAGACTGAATGTCAGTGCGAAAAATAAAAAAAGGAAATATACCTTTAATTCACCAATTCCATTAGAAATTGGAGATCTAATGTTTGATTTTCAAACGATTTTTTCATGATGTCTAGAAAACATATAAAATTTAAAAGAATCAAAGAATCTAGAAGGAAATAAAAAAACATAAATTGAAATGTAGAAAATAAATAAATAATAAACATAGTGATGGCCTATAAACATACAATGTTGGTGTATAAAAATAAAATCATGTTTTGAGAGGGATATTAGTATACAGTGGTTTTGTTACTAATTTCATGGGTAATGATGAACATGGTTTAACTAGGTATGCTTAAATTAATATTTTTTATTGTTAAAATATACTATATCCAATGACATGGCCATTAAAATTATCAGAGATCATTGTTGTTATCATTTTCTTCGCTAATTAAAAGAATAATTAAATTTCAAATGAAATGTTCCATTTATATGGGAAAAGACATCATTGATTCATTTATCATATATTTAATTATACAAAACATTACAAACTGTTGAATATTAACAAATAACTTTAATGAGATATTTAAAAAATGAAACATACCATAACATAACACATTTAATGAGAATAAATTGAAAATTAAGTATGTTATAATATTATAAATGACATAAATTATAAAATAAAATTTGAAATTGTTAAATCTCGTGAGTTTTATTACCTATCATGTGATGAAATAGATGAATTAAACATCATATTTTTATAATAATAAAGTAAATAAAAACATTGATGATCATATTCATCTCATAATGAGAAGTCTATGTTATCCTCTTGAAAACTTAAATAATAATGTTTCTAGGGAATCAAAGAAGGAACCTGGTTGGGCAATGAAATTTCATAATTTTTTACATCGACCTGTTTGGAAAGGTTGATAACCAGTTGGGAAACTAGTTGGGAAAATAAAAAGATAATGTCATACATAATAGTATTATCATTGGTACATATTCTCCTACAACAAACACTCAAAGACCCGCTAAAAACAGATTCACTCCATTCATGAAGACAATGGACAATAAAATATTAAACATATAAATGAAGGGGAGAAATTATTGTACAGAAGAGATTAACAAATGACATGATGATTAAACTGTACTCTAATATCCATCTATTTGGATGAACCTATTAATTAATCATAACCAAGAACATTGGGAGATAATTATGAAAGAATTTATTTATCTTCTCAAATAATATAGTTTCAATGGAATCAATGAAGGAACCTTTTTGGGACAATGTATAAGGGAGGTATATATCATTGGTGATGAAAAATATAGTTCAAAATAGGTGGAATAACTATTTCATGATGGGTTTTTTGTGGCTATGGGTGCAGCGAAAATGGCTCTGATTAGTGATAGGGAGGACTGCTTCGTGATGGGGAGAGTTGGCAGCGGTGGTGGCTTTCATTCATGATGGGGATAACTAGTTTGTGATGGGTAGGGTTTGTGATGGTGGTGGATTTTATTTGTGATAGGGAGGACTGCTTTGCAATAGTGAGGGGTTGATATGGCTATAATTCATTATGGGTAGAAGGTTGCGGTTGCTTTAATTCCTGATGGGGAGGGGGAAGTGGTATCTTTGAATCACAATGGGGGGAATGGTTTGCGGTGGGGAGGGTTTTTAGAGGGTAAGGGTTTGTGCACTAGAGGGAGGGCGTGATGGGACCCAATGTTTTTTTTGGGTAGTGACCACCTATTTCAGTCTCTTCTATTCATCAATATTGATCGATTATAATTTTCACGACCCGTCCCCCGGGGCTGGTGTTGTGACTACCCCAAGCCCACCTTCCATAGGCCAGGGGCTAGCTACTAGCACCAAAGGTGTAATTCCCTAAAACTGGGAAGGCATTGCCTTTATAACCTGTAAACACACACAATCAAGCACACAGTTGGAAGAAACACCAAGTAAATTGTATTACAAAAATGTGCTGAAAGTAAAAGGGTCCAGAATACAAGACCAACTAGTAAGTACAAGTACAACTATGATACAATACAACTGAAGAAAAGGGAATGTCAGCTTCTGGGTCATCCTTCAAGGTTCCTACCTAAAGGTATGTACAGATCGCCTCCTTAGCACTCCTCATTCGTCCATCTCCTCCATGTACTGACACATCATAAGGTCCACCTCCAGGTACCATCCATACCTGGTACTCTCATCCTCAGTCAGTGATGTTTGTCGTCTGCACCAAACACAATGATGTGCGGGCATAGCCCGTGAAGGGGTGAGTATAACGATGCTCAGTAGGGACCATGTGACCCTCTAGGTCTCACAAAAATCCACCAAGGATAAACCAAAAAGTATGAAATCAACAGATAACCCTACTTAGATATATGCCCATACATATACCTATGTTATAAAGTAATCCATCTCAATCATGAGGAAAACACAGAAGAAATGACACAGCTCAAACCAAGATTTTATTCTAGGTGGTAGTATCAAGTGACATCCCTAGTCACATTTCTGAAACCTCGGCTGCTGGAGAACTCCACCTCTATCGAGTAAAGAGGGCATGTTACGACACCATGGTGCTTCCCAATAACATTGGACTGCTAAGGTACTCCTCCTGTTGAGTACCGTGGGTCTTCCGCATTACCAAGGTGCTCCCCACTGAGGGTCTGCCGCATCACCAAGGTGCGACCCCTTGTATCCTATTGAGGTACTCCTCTTGTCGAGTACCTTGGGTCTGTCGTGACACCAAGGCGCTCCCCACTGTGCTAGTTGAGTCACTCCAATTCAAATCGGTCAGCAGTTGTCAGGTCTCAGCCAACTACTAAGTCTCCACTCTATGCTTGCTCGTCTCTAGGAGGATCCGATCCACGAGCTACTGGTTGATACTCCAACATTCACGAATTCCCATGAAAAAGTATTTCAAAGGTCTACCACATTATAGGGGTCTTAATGCAACTGACATCGCGTCAATCGAACGCCCAGTCTGTGAGTTATTAGTCTTTTAGTCCCGGGGGCCCAGTTGGATTCGTGCTCGAACCAACCAGATAGTTCCCCATCTCAAACCAAAAACACAGTGTGGAATAATCAAAGGAACCGTCTCTCTCCAAGATTTCCAACGCTGTTGATGGTTCATCAAATGGACATCTACTGCCAAATATATGGTTTAAGGAGCGTAAATGGGTTGTAGTGGGCCCAGGTCTGGTCTGACCCGATCGGACCAACCCGTCCCGACCCGGCCTGGCCCGACCTGGTTCGAGTTGACATGGCCTGACCCTTTGGGTCTGGCCTGGTCTGCAATGTGGCCCGACCCGCGAGGGCCGCGATGGTACCGCGGGGGCGGCTCGACCGTGGGGTATCGCGCGGGCGGTGGACTGGTCGCGAGGGCATGGACTGGCCGCGAGGGGCACGGACCATCCGCGAGGGGTGCGGACAATCCGTGGTCGCGGGTTGGCGGACCGGCCATGGATCGGAGTACCGGTCGTGGGTCAGCGGACCGACCACTGGTCGGCGGATCGACCGCGGGTCGGCGGACCGGCCGCGGGTCGGCGGACCGGCCGCGGGTCGGCGGACCGGCCGCGGGTCGGCGGACCGGCCGCGGGTCGGCGGACCGGCCGCGGGTCGGCGGACCGGCCGCGGGTCGGCGGACCGGCCGCGGGTCGGCGGACCGGCCGCGGGCGGCGGACCGGCCGCGGGTCGGCGGACCGGCCGCGGGTCGGCGGACCGGCCGCGGGTCGGCGGACCGGCCGCGGGTCGGCGGACCGGCCGCGGGTCGGCGGACCGGCCGCGGGTCGGCAGACCAGCCACGGGTCGGAAGACTAGCCGCAGGTCGGTGTACTAATTTTGGTTCGGTGGCAGTTTGGTTAGAAGGGGGGAGTGGCTCGGCTCGGCTGCGCGGCTCAACTCAGATGGCAGCGCGGCTTGGCATGGCTCAGCTAGGAAGGCGGTGCAGCTCGGCAGAAGGTGGCACGACTCGACGGACGGTGGTGCAGCTTGGCTCGGACGGTGGTGAAGCTCGGCACGAATGATGGCACGGCTCGGCTCGAACGGTGGGCGGGTCGGCTTGGATGGCGGGTCAGCTGGGGTGGTGCTGAAAGGTTGCGGGTCGACTGGGACGGCACGGCGTGCCCTGGGGTCGGCAAGGGCGGCGCGGCGAGGTGGCGGGTGGCGGTGCTGTTACCCCCGTCCTCTTTATCACCTTCCTCCATTTCGAAGAATGCACCAAATAAAAATGGTAGAGGGGTCGAGCTGTGTTTTTTTGGCCCACACACTCTGCGCTTAGAGTGGTAGCAAGTGGTTCACAAGAACAAAGCATGAACTTAAAACCATAATCTTTCGCAATGCTAGATCCCATCCCGCACAAGAAAAGAAGAGAGTACATGGAAAGTGAAAAAAATTAGGAATAAACCCCTACCTTATTCGCTTGATGAGTTGGCGCAAGAAGGTAGTACAGTCATCGATTCACTATAGATGAGGACGTCCCACATCGAAAGAAGTCCTGATGAAGAAGGTCGAAGGAGTTCTGTGTTCTTCGTTGGTGGAGCATTCTTCGTTGGAGAGATTTCTCCCATGTTCTCCCAATCCTCCTTTTCCAACAAATGAATAGGTAGCCCAAAGTAATAGATTATAATATCTATCAAGTCTTTGGCATAATATTCAAAAATAAATAAATTAAAGTAGATTTGGAATAATAAAGATATGTGTGTTGGCACAATTAATGTGGAGGAAGTCAAGAGGCTCCTTCACATTAATTAGGGGGTTGAGAGGTTTTCCTTCATTTATGAGGGAGTTGAGGTTTTTCTCCCAATTAAAGTGGGGTTTCAAGGGGGTTTAATTCGGAGTGGTCCCCACCACCATAACCTTTAATGGGAGGTTAGGCTTGGGTGGTCCCCACCACCATATCCTCTCATGGGAGGTTAAGGTCTGGTGGTCCCCACCAGTAATTTCCACAAGGAGGTTGGTTACAACAATAAAAAAATAAAACATGTGTTTATTTTATTTTATTATTTCCACAAAAAAACCCAAAAACTAACTTTCACCCTCGACTAACTTCTGTCGAGTTGAAATTCTTCTTAAGAGAATACTGGTGCTAAGAGTTCAATAGTGCCCTCGGATTTCAATTCAGAGCACCGGTTCAAAAGTTAGAAAAACATGCTCGCACATTTTTTGAACGTACCCGAATAAAAGTTTTGAAATTAATTCTGCACACTCTGGGCCTTGGAATCACGCACCATCAATTTTTTTGAACTTTTATAATTCCTATTTAATTAAAAAGATTACAGGTAAATTCAATGTCTTTACATTCTCTCCACCTCAGGCTTTACATCCCCATAAGCCAGAACTCAAACTAAGGGAACAAGTGGGGGTACTGAAAACACTTCTGAGCCTCTTTCTCCCATATTCTCTCCTGGTGGTTTTTTTGCTGCCAGCAAACACGCACCAGAGGTATCGACCGTCCACGAAGTACCCGCTCCTGTCTATCCTCAATCTCTACTGGAACCTCTGTAAAATTCAACCCATCGTTGATGTCCAGCTCTCCTTGGTCGATGATGTGAGGAGGGTTGTGCACGTATCTCCTAAGCTGGGATACATGGAAGACGTCATGCATCCGGTGCAACTAAGGTGGAAGTGCTAAGTGGTACGCCACCTCGCCAACTCTACTGAGGACCTAAAAGGGTTCGATAAATCTTGGGGATAACTTTCTGCCTCATCCAAATCTCCACAAACCTCGTCGAGGTGAGACCCGTAAAAAGACATGGTCACCATCCTCGAACTCCAGAGGTCTCTGTCTCCTATCGGCATATGACTTCTGCCTACTATGTGCAATCTTCATCCACTCCTGGATGATCTACATCTTCTCTGTGCTAGCTCGTACCATCTATGGTCCCACTAGTGTTGAATACCCTAGGTCAGTCCCGCACAAGTGTGATCTGCATGGTCGCCCGTACAACGCCTTAAAAGGTTTCATCCCAATGGTGGAGTGATAGTTCTTGTTGTATGAAAATTATACCAAAGGCATGTGATCCACCCAACTGCGACCAAAGTCGAGGAAACAAGCATTGAGCATGTCCTAGAGGTTCTGAATAGTTTGCTCAATCTTGCAATCCATCTGAGGATGGAAGGTGGTGCTCAAACAAAGTTGCATCCCGAAAGCCTCCTGCAACCCCTTCCATAGCCGGGAAGTAAAATGTGTATCATGATCGGAGACAATTGTTGGGGGTACTCCATGTAACCACACAATATCCTTCACATAGAGGTGTCCCAAGATCCTTATTGAACCCTGCTCTCTGATCGGTAGGAAGTGGGATGATTGGTGAATCGGTCAACGATCACCCAGATAGAGTCATGTCCCCTAGATGTACGTGGATGTCCTGTCACAAAGTCCATGGATATCCCATACCACTTCCACTATGGGACCTATAAAGGATTAACCAAGCCTACTGGTACCTGATACTCCGCTTTCACTTGCTGACAAGTGAGGCACTGAGAGACAAACTCTGCAACTGCTTTCTTCATTCCCGGCCACCAGTGCTGTCATCGGAGATCCTGGTACATCTTTTCCACTCTTGGATGTACCTCTAGAGGGGATGTGTGTAACTCTCTCAACACATCCTTATAAAGTGACAGTGGTACCATTGTACATCCTCTGAAGAGAATGATGTGCTCCCCACATTTAGAAAATCCATCAGATGTCAGCCCTATGGATATCAGAGCTTGTCGTGCCTCGTAGTCAGCATCCCCACGCTGCACCTCCCTGACTTGTTGAAGAAGCGGGGGAGTGACTGTAAGATACTGAAGGAAAGCTACCCCATCTATATCCACAAAGGATATCTACAAAGCGGCCAGTTTCTCCATCGCCTCGCCTAGAAACTATATACCAGATCTCCTGCTGAGTGCATCTGCAACAATATTCCCCTTCCCAGGAATATACACTATCTCAAATTCATATTCCTGGAGGAACTCAAGCCAGCATTGTTGTCTCAGGATCAGGTCCTTCTGAGAGAAGATATACCTGAGACTCTTGTGATCAGAGTACATGGTAAAATGCTTACCCATCAGATATTTTTTCCACATCTTCATGGAGAATTCCACTTCTACTAACTCCAAGTCATGGGTATCATATTTCTGCTCATGTTGTCTCAGCTTTCGAGAACCATATGCAATCATTTCTTACTCCTTCATCAGGAAACATCTGATTCTGGTCCCTGATGCATCGCAGTAGACTACGTACCCTATGCCCTCCTCCAAAAGCTTCAAGATGGGGGCACTAGTCACCCTCTACCTCAGCTCTTGAAAACTCTACTGGCATTTCCTCGACCAAATGAAGGGTTTCCCCTTATTTTTCAAAGATGATAGTGGTTTTGCAACTCTAGAGAAATTTGGTACAAATCTTCGGTAGTATCTAGCCAAACCCAAGAAACTCCATACCTCCGTCACACTCCTGGGTGGCTCCCAAGAAAGTACCGCCTCAATCATTGCTGGATCTACTGTAACTCTTGCCTCGGATATGACATGTCCTCAAAAGTGACCCTCCTGGATCTAGAACTATCACTTCGTGAGCTTACCATAAATATGATGCTCTCAGAGTGTGTCCAGTACTACCTACAAATGATAGGCATGCTCCTCCTTAGTAGCCGAGTAGATCAGAATGTCGTTGATGAAGACCACAACAAAGCAATCAAGGTACGGCTGAAAGACCATGTTCATGAGTCCTATGATGACTGCTGGATTGTTAGTTACAATAAATGGCTTAACCAAGAACTTATAGTGGCCGTACTGAAATCTGAAAGTCGTCTTCTGCACATCCTCACCTCGAATTCTGAGCTAGTGATAGCCTGATCTGAGGTCTATCTTCGAGAACCATCGTGCTCCCATCAGCTGATCATAGAGGCCATCAATCCTAGAGAGTGGGTACTTGTTCTTCACGGTCACCTGGTTCAGGCACTGATATTCATCCCAAAGCCTCAATCTCCCATACTCCTTCTTGGAAAATAGAATCAGGGCTCCCCAAGAAGAAACATTGGGCTGGATGAATCTCTTCCCCTGCAAGTCCTCTAGCTGTACCCGCAGCTCATGATGCTCCACAAGAGCAATCCAATATGCTGGAGTAGATATTAGTGTCGTCCCTGGGGACAAGTCAATGTAAAAGTATACCTCTTTACAAGGAGTGTAATGAACCAAATCCAGAGCCCCTCCACTGGTGCCCCGTACCCAGCACACCACATGACCTCAAGCGCGTTTCCCCAAATACCATAGGCTGCCGACTAGTAGCAAGGTCCTTGGTGATTCGGTGGTAAACTATTCCCTCATTCGGTAAGGTATACAAGGTAAGGAAGACAACAATCAAGAGTGGAAGTAATAACAACATACATGACAACAGAAACCAAACAACATAAGCAATGAATACATATAGTAATGATGATAATGATGCATCAGGTACAAGTATCTAAGGAAAGAAGAAAACACAACAATGTGCTGAAATAAAACTGAAACCAAGTGCAAAAGAAAACAAAGTAGACTCCTCAGAATCAAGAGCCACGTCTCGGTCCCATGCTCCCCAGCTCCAGTGCAATCAAGAACCTGAAGTAGAAGGGTGCTTTCCCTTATTTATACATGCAGCAACATAGTCTTCTTGGGCCCAAAATGCATGGCCCAAACAGGGTGTGAGATACAATCCCAGTAGGCATTCACCCAAAGATTTGTGCCTAACAGTCAATGAATACAAGGTAAGTAATAAAACAAGAGACAGTAAACATGAAAGCATAAGCAACTACAATCCACAGTTCTAACAAATAAAGTGCACAAGTAAACGGCCATCAACAAGAAGAAAGCAGGTAACCCTTTGGGCATCTCTCACAACCTAACCCCTATGGTTAATCCTATAAGTACTAGAAACTCTCTAGGAGGAACACACAGTATCACCCCTCTAGTTCAGATATGAAATTAATAGACTCTCTAGGGAAGCACTCACCGTCAATTCCCCCTGTGGCCCACGTCGAGGATCTACAGACTACCTGGGAAAGCACTCAACATCAATTCCCCATGTGGTATCGCATCGTAATTAAAAGACACTCTAGAGAATCCCTTCCGTCAATTACCCATTTGGTCTACTACTCTAGGTTCTCACAGTCCTGAGTGAAACTATGCATTCTCAGGGCATGCGTACATCATCCAAGTAAACCTCAAGAACTACTTGGCTATCGACTAAGGCTCAGTAGCATAACAAGGTAGCAGTTCCACTATCTTATGACTAATTATGGCAACTGGAAAAATTCCAAATAGGTAGAACAGGCATAGAAAACATCTGAGGTACAGTAAATCTACCATAATCACAGGAAAAACAACTACTATAGAAATCATGAAAATTAGGAAATACAAAAAGGGGAAAATAGGAACACACAATACCCCGTTCAAGGGTATTGGTGTAAATTGCACAAAATATTCATCAACTTTCTACAGAAAGGCACAAACCACCTACCTCGATCCTAGGTGATCGATATAATTGAACCACAATGACATATTCCCCTTGGAACGATGTAGATCTGAGAAAACTCACAAAACGTTCATCCCACACTAACTTGGAAAAGAGGAGGAATCAAGAAACAAGGCTAAAGAAGAAGGGAGAACTCATCGCTGCGATTCCAATGTAATAGACAATGCTCGAATCAGAGAATAGACAGCGAGGAGGGAGCTCGTCAATGATCCGGCTGTACGGTCGCTCTCGGGCAGACGAAAACTGGAGAAGAAGATGAAAAATGGGGTTATGCACGACCCCAGTCCATTTAATGAAAACAAATAAAGTACACGGAATGTACTTCTTGAGTACACGGTGTGTACTGCAGTTTTATGTACTCCGAATTAACCGGCATCCACCTCACCCTTACACACTGTGTGTGTGGCCCGGACACGGCCAGCACATGGCTTCGAGCGGAAAGGGGAGTACACGGCGTGTACTTCAAAAATTTCTAGAAAATAGATTTTTCTTAAAAACTCCAAAAAAAGGGAAAACATACATGAATGGAAGATCTGGGTTCATAAAAACTTCCCCACTTAATGAAATTTGTCCCTGAATTTCCCTAACGAGACGGAGAAGAAGAAACCCCGAACAGCTCTAGCTGTTGTTATCGTACATTGGCCTCCCATTCCCAGGTCTCATCCTTTACTCGCATGTGCGGCTATAGCACCCATACCATAGGAACAGACCGCCCACGGAGAACCTTCGTACTACGATCGACAATCCGGATAGGATGCTCCTCGAACGACGCATCCGCTTCAAGCTCTACTTCCTCGGGCTGAAAGCAGTGATATGGGTCTGAGAAGTAACTTCAGACTTAGGAGACGTGGAAGACGTCATGCATGGGCCGATACCTCTGAGGTAGTTGCAACCGATAGGAGACCGGCCCAACTCTCCCCAAGACCTCAAATGGCCTGATGTACCGTAGTGAAAGCTTACCCTGTCTATGAATCCTCTTGTGTCCAAACCTTGATGCGACACATAGGAAAACCAGATCACCGATCTTGAACTCCAGAGGTCGTCTCTACTGATCTGCATAAGAGTTTTGTCGAGACTGCGCTATAGACAACCTCTTCCGAATCAACTCTATTTGCTCTAAAGTCTCCTGTACAAGATGAGGTCCCAGTAAAGCTACCTCTCCTCCCTCCAGCCAGCATAAGGGTGATCGACATTTGCTACCGTACAGATCCTCATATGGCGCCATCTGGATGGTCGCCTGGAAACTGTTGTTGTAGGCGAACTCCACCAGAGGGATATTATTCTCCCATGAACTGCCAAAGTCTAGGATGCAAGCTCAGAGCATATCCTCAAGCACCTGGATCATGCACTCTGACTGGACATCAGTCTGTGGATGGTATGCTATACTCAAAAGTACCTGCGTACCCAAGGCCTTCTGAATCACCTGCTAGAACCGAGAGGTAAAGTGTCCATACCTATCTGAAACAATGGTGTGTGGAACTCCATGAAGACAAACGATCTCCCAGATGTAAATTTGTCATAGATCATCAACACTGAAGGTCTCCTTAATCGTCAAGAAGTGAGCAACCTTCATAAGACTGTCAAAGATAACCCAAAACTCATCATTTCCTCGAGGTGACCTCGGAAACCCGGTCACGAAGTCCATCGCGACATCGTTCCACTTCCACTCTAGAATGGGTAACTGCTGTAAAAGGCATGCTGGTCACTGATACTCTGCCTTCACCTGTTGAAAAGTAGAATATCTCATGAAAAAACTAGCAACATCATTCTTCATACCTAGCCACCAATACTGGCGATGAAGATCCTGATACATCTTGCTGACGCCAGGATGAACTTCCCAAACAGAGGAATGAAAATCCCGCATCAGCTCCTCAAGTATGTCTGCTGGCACCCATACCCGTCCCTGAAAATGAAACATCTCATCCTCTCCCACTTTCCATCCAGGAATAGGGTCCACTCCTGATACACTCCCTCGTAGGAATAATCCTTCAGAGTCTGATAGATGCCTCATCCGTACTCGATCCAGAAGTGAAGAGGTAACAGCTATAGAAGATAGGAGGGTCTGTCCCTGTCTTTCGTTCACCTCTAGATGCATCTCAGAGAACAAAGCCATCAGCTGCCACTCACTGCTGGCCTCCTGAACTGCCTGAATCTGAGTTCTCCTGCTCAATGCATCTTCCACTACATTGCCTTTCCCTAGTTTATAGGCGAGCTCTATGTCAAAAGACTGTAGATACTCAACCCATCTGTGCTGCCTCAGATTCAGATCACGCTGAGTGAAGATATACATGAGACTATTGTGGTCCGTGAAGACCACAAAGTGATCTCCCAAAATATAGTGTCTCCAAGAGCGTAAGTCATGAACGATAGCTGCCAACTCCAGATCGTGTGTAGGTTAGTTCCTCTCATGTGGCCTCAACTTCCGAGACTCGTAAGCAACGACTCTATCCCCATGAATAAGCATAGATCCTAGCCCGATACTTGAAGATTCACAGTAAACAGTGTAGTACTTACCTGGCTCCGGCAAGACTAGTATCGGTGCTGACGTCAACCTCCCTTTCAACTCCTGAAAGGCTAACTCACAAGAATCTGACCATAAGAACATCGCTCCCTTCTTGGTCAGACCTGTCAAAGGTGCTGCTAGATGAGAAAAGTATTAAATGAAGCGTCTTTAGTATCCAGCCAGCCCTAGGAAACTCTGTACCTTGAAGAAATTATTTGGATGATCCTAGGAAACTACAGCTCTCACTTTCTATAGGTCCACTGATACACCCGCCTCTGAGATGACGTGACCCAAGAATTGAATCTAATCCATCTAGAAGTGGCACTTCAAGAGTTTAGCATAAAACCGATTCTCTCTCAGTGTACTCAGAATGATCTCAAGATGTGTGGCATGGTCGTGTCGAGTGTGAAAGTACACCAAGATATCATCCACGAATACCACAACGAAGGAGTCCAAGGATGGAACACTCGGTTCATCAGTGCCATGAAAACTGCAGGCACGTTCGTGAGACCAAACGGCATGACTGTATAATCATATAGATCATACCTTCTCCTGAAGGCTGTCAGAGGTATATCTGATTGTCTAACGCGTAACTAATGATAACCAGACCTCATGTCGATCTTCAAAAACATCTGGGATCCTCAAAGCTGATCGAAAAGGTCGTCAATTCTCGGAAAAGGATATCAGTTCTTGACCATCAACTGGTTCAGCTTCCGATAATACACACAAAGCTGAAGGGTACCGTCTGCCTTCTTTGCAAACAGGACAGGCGAACCCCAAGGAGAAGTACTGGGTCGGATAAAACCCTTAGCCTATAGCCCCTCCAACTGCTTCTTGAGCTCCTACAACTCAGGTGTGGCAATCCTATACGGAGGAATGGACACCAGTACCGCTCCTGGAACGAGCTCAATAGAGAATTCAACCTCACGCTCTAGAGGAAAAACTGAAAATTCTTCTGGAAAGACATCCCTAAAGCAATCCACCACTAGAGGAAAATCCAACTATGGAGTCCCCTAGTCATCTAGATAAAGACTATCAATCTGGGTCATCACCCCTCCTAACCGAAGACGCTCGAGTCCCTCCCGACTCGACCCAACGTCCCGTTCGCCTCTATATAGAAACGATTCACCCTCTAGTGAGACGAAACTCACTGTACGGCGATAGCAGTTGACAACTGCCTAGAAGGGGATCAACCAATACATGCCAAGGATGACATCATAACCATTCATCTCTAGGACATAGAGATCACATAGGAAGCGATACCCTGCAACCTTGAGAGGGCACTCTATACACTGACGTACACTAGATGTCCTCATCCCCAAAGGTGTGTCTAGTGTCAACGAGTGAGAAGATGAAAAGATGTAGAGTCCAAGGCTCTCCACAACAGAAATATTGATAAAGCTATATATAGAAATAGTATAGAAAAGGGCTGAAGATAAAACTGAGGATACTAAAATCGTACCTCGAACAGTAGAAGGGTCGGGATCCTGCTCCTGATAAGTCTGCTCCATGGCGAAAGACTAGCCTGCACCGCGGCCCTGCGCCCCTGACTGACAACTCTGATCTAAACCACCATGCTGGTGATGAGGAACTGGTGGCTGGCCACCATGGCCTCGACCTCCACCTCGGCCTGAACAGCCGTAATAACTCCAGTTCCCTGACTGGTGAGAGACTGGTGGGGATACTTCCGAATGAGGAGTCATGGAAGAACCCCAGTCACCAGCTGCTGGTGAGAAAACCTGACAGAAATGCTAAAGATGACCCATATTTCCACAAGATCGGCACTCCATGGGGTCCCTCTGGCACTGTGGCCTCGTGTGCCCTGACCGGCCACATTGGTATCATGTCACCTGGCTTCCTGACGAGGCGTCTTGCTTCCTCAAATCATCGTGTGTAGGCTCTCTATGGTGCTTCTTGTTGTCATCGGAAGGAAAACTAGCTCTGGAAGCAGAACTGCCCTGGCTCGCTGCTCTCGAGTCTCTTAAATTGCACTCCGCAATCAGTGCCTGGTTGACGATGGAGGTAATGGAAGTCAGCTGGAAGAGATTCACCTGTGAGCGGATCTCCCGCCTGAGACCATCCTAAAACTTCCTTGCTAGGAACACCCCACTCCAATCCCGAAGAGGTGTGAAGCACTGTAGCTCAGTGAAACGAGTGGAATACTCAATGATAGATAGAGTACCCTACTCTAAGCTCATGAACTCCCTGGCTCGACTGGCCCTCAGGGTCTCTGGGTAGAAGTAGTCGTAGAACACGCGCTGGAAATCCTCCCAATCCATAGCCTGCTTCTGACCCGCCTGTGAGATCACGTCCCACCACCACTTGGCAGAGTCTCGGAGCATGTAGGTGGTGAGCTTGACCCGCCTCTTTGGATGCGTCTCCAGATGCTTGAAGATAGTCAGCATAGCTTCTAGGCATGACTCTGCAGCCTGAGGTCCTCCTTCCCTCGAGAACGTGGGAGGATGCTGCTCCTAGAAAACCTGCGTCAAGTCTGCCATAGATGTGGCAGGAGGCGGTGCTTCCTGGAAGGCCTGCATCATCCTCATAAAACCTTCCCTCAACTTCGTGTCAGTGCCTGCAACTGGTATGACAATCGTTGCCAAGGCTAGCCCGACTGGAGGATTGGCAGGAAGTCCCTGATCAACACTGTCTGGCGTCTAATCACTTCCTGATGACAGACTTACGACCGGAGGACGTCTTGGAGGCATAGCTCTGAAAGATCAAAAGTACACCTTAGATCAGAAAAATAAGGATAGAGAACACAATAGTAAAAAATGGGAACAGGGGGAATAAAAACACAAAAGATTGCAAAACACGACCACACGGTGTGTATAAAAACTACACGACGTGTATTCTTAATCCACAGACATGGGCGTGTACTCTTTCCCTACAAGTCATGTAACACCTCAACTACACGGCGTGTTGACCCAACCACACGGCATGTACAAGAAAACTAGTCCCCTGCCCGAGTCTATTTACACGGCTAACCCACAAGGTCCGACTCAACCCAAGACAACATGGCGTGTTCGAAACAAAGACGGCGTGTACTAGACAAGGCTTCGACGGCCCGTGTTTGTTAAGCACATGGCCATCTACACGGCTGAAACTTACAAGGCGTGCTCTGAGAAAACACGGTGTGCATAGGCAAGGTGACCCCGTCCCGTGTTGTTCATGACATGGTCAGGTACCTAGACAGACTACACGGCGTGTTCAGAACAAACACGGTGTGTGGAAAAGAAGGTAATGCCAGCCCATGTTGTTCGTGACATGGCCAGGTACCTGGACAAGACTACATGGTGTGTCTCCTATGGACACGGCGTGTGCTACCAGAGCTTCCCCGGCCCGTGTTGTTAGTGACACGGCCGGGTACACAGCTCTGAACTCACACGGCGTGTACCAATCGTACATGTCGTGTCCCTGAAATTACTTCGATGACACCATGCTCTACTCACACGGTCAGTGACACGACCTGAAAACTACACGGCGTGTATCCAAAAAGTACACTTCGTGTATTCTGGGATTTTCTGGGCAGTAGCTCATAAACTACGCAAAATTCCAGAAACACTAAAAACAAGGGAAGAGGTGACAAATTCCGATCCGTGAGGGCCCATAACACCACAAGAAAGAAAATTTGGTGTTCATTTTATGAAAGGAACAAAAAAACAGTTTTCTAACACAACAGCAGAGAATATATCAAGCACATATCACAACAGCATGCATAATCTACACAAAGCCTATCACAACAGCATGCAAACGCTAATCCACCCCAGATGGCATAGAAAGAATGCATGACATGTGATTTCTACAAGTTCCTATATGATGCATGAGATGTCATACCCTCATCTCATCGGGTTGCAATAGAAATAGAAACGAAATATCAAAACAATAACCTCACAAGTCATGCGAATCATTCTAGGTGAAAACATATCGACCATAAAATCTCAAAACCAGAAAAACATCAATTAACGAGGTAGTATGAATTTTCCATGTACACAGGTTAGATACTCACGAGCATAGCATAATTCCAAGTACTGAATCCTTCATATCCCTGGATAAAGTCTCCAATTAGAAAACAAGAGAAAAGAACTCCTCTGATACCACTTTATAACGACGCGAATCCGGAGCCCCTCCACTGGTGCCCCGTACCTAGTGCACCACATGACCTCAAGAACGTTTTCCCAAATGCCAGAGGTTTCCGACTAGCAGTGAGGGCCTTAGTGAGTCGGTGGGAAACTATGTCCTCATTCGGTAAGGTATAAAAGGTAAGGAAGACAACAATCAAGAGTGGAAGTAATAACAACATACATAACTACAGAAACCAAACAACAGAAGCAATGAATACATATAGAAATGATGATAATGATGTAGCAGGTACAAGTATCTAAGGAAAGAATCAAACACAACAACGTGTTTAAATACAACTGAAACCAAGTTCAAAAGAAAACAAAGTAGACTCCTCAGCAGTGCGAGCCAAGGCTCGGTCCCATACTCCCCATCTTCAGGTCAATAAAGAACCTAAAGTATAAGGGCGCTTGCCCTTATCTATACCTGGAGCAACATAGTCTTCTTGGGCCCAAGATGCATGGCCCAAATATGGTGTGCCATAAAATCCCAGTATCCATTCAACCAAAGATTTGTGCCTAACAGACAACGAATACAAGGCATGTAATAAAACAAGAGACAGTAAACCGGAAAGCACAAGCAGCTACAATCCAAAGTTCTAACAAATAAATTTCACAAGTAAACGACCAACAACAAGAAGAAAACAGGTAACCCTCTAGGCAACTCTCACATCCTAACCCCTATGGTTAATCCTATAAGTACTAGAAACCCTCTAGGAGGCACACACAGTCTCACCCCTCTGGTTCGGCTATGAAATTAATAGACTCTCTGGGGAAGCACTCACCATCAATTCCCCCTATAGTCTCATATCATGCTAAAGGATCTCTCGGGAAGCACTCAACGTCAATTCCCCCTGTGGCCCGTGTAGAGGATCTACAAAATCTCTGGGGAAGCACTCAATGTCAATTCCCCATGTGGTCTCACATCATATTTAAAAGACACTCTGGAGAATCCCTTCCATCAATTCTCCCTTTTGTCTACTACTCTAGGTTCTCATAGTCCTGAGTGAAACTAAACATGCTCAGTACACATGTACATCATCCAAGTAAACCTCAAGAACTACTTGGCTATCAACTAAGGCTCAGCTGCATAACAAGGTAGCAGTTCTACTGTCTTATGACTAAGCATGGCATATGGAAAAATTCCAAACAGGGAGAACAGGAATAGAAAACATCCAAGGTACAATAAAGCTACCATAATCACAAGAAAAACATCTACTCTAGCAATCAAGCAAAGTAGGAAATACAACAAGGGCAGAACCGGAACTCGCAATACCCTGTTCAAGGGTATTGGTGGAAATTGCACAAAATATTCATCAACTTTCTACGGAAAGGCACAAACCACCTACCTCGATCCTAGTTGATCGATATAAGTGAACCATGACAACATATTCCCCTTGGAACAATGTAGATCTGAGAAAATTCACAAAACGTTCATCCAACAATAACTTGGAAAAGATGAGGAATCAAGAAACAAGGATAAAGCAGAAGGGATAACTCACCACTATGATTCCAACACAATCGACCGTGCTCGAATCAGAGAACGGACAGTGAGGCGGGAGATTGTCGAAGATCCGGTCGTACGGTCGCTCTCAGGTGGATGAAAACTGGAGAAGAAGATGAAAAACGGGTTTAGGTTCGACCCCGGTCCGTTTAATGAAAAAACAATAAAGTACAAGGTGTGTACTTCTTGAGTACATGGCGTGTACTTCAGTTTTCCATACTATAAATTAACTGGCCTCCACCTCACCCTTACACACCGTGTGTGTGTCCAGGACACAGCTAGCACATGGCTTCGAGTGGAATGGGGAGTACACGGCGTGTACTCAGAAAGTACACGGTTTGTACATCAAAAATTTCCAAGAAAATCATTTTTCTTAAAAACTCCAGAAAATGGGAAAACATACCTAAAAGGAAGATCTGGGTTCTTACAAGGAGGTAGACCTGGAACATAATCATGGAAAACATCCATGTACATGTCCACCACTACATGATTTCTCAAAGTCTCCACATCAACTGCTCTGAGGGTAAGGCTAGCCAACTGATGTGTGATTGGATGCACTCTTCTCCGGGTAAGACCATCATGTGCTACAAAGGCTCCCTTCTCACTGGTGAAGGTAAACCTGGTCCCATCCATGTGGACACACCGTACTTTGTGCCTAATACAGTCAGTCTGAGCATGGACTATAGATAACCATTATATATTAAAGATAATGTTGTAAGGCCTCGATGCTGCTACTAGAAGATCTCAGCTGAAGCTCTCACCTCCTAGAGTAATCTCGCACTACTGACACCGGTGTGTAATCATGGAATCTACTCCCATAGAAGTCTCTAGCTGTAAGGATTGATCCAATTACTCCATCGGAGTCTATAAGATCCGAATGAGGGTAGTGGAAATGAAAGAATTACCGGCACCTGTGTCTATATGTACTGCAGCTAAGGTGGAGTAGACACAGATCGTACCTCGTATCATCTCTGGAGCATCGTGATCATAGGCCTTAGCTTCCGAGAGCCAGTCTCTCTTCTATCCACCACCTTCTGGTGTTCGAGGTGGACCTCCTGGTGGTGGTGGCGGTAACATCTCAAATCGTTTCCCATCGCCAGATGTATGACCAGCTCCTCTGCCACATCTTCCTACACCATGTTGACTACCTCGATCGAATATATGTCTCTACTTGGGCAGTCCTTCGACCGTCTATTGATCATATGTACGGCGGGTCAGATAGTCATGAGCAATGTGACCCTACCCAACACATGTGAAACAATGCCCACTCCTGGCATGTCTGTCTCTACCTTAGGTGCCTCGCACAACTGACTCTGAATCAAGCGGTCGTCCCCCTGTAGGTCTGGTCCTCTTGGACATCTAGGATGTCAGTCTACGAGCAACTGTAGAGGACTCTACAATGTGACGAATGGTAGTGGATCTATCCATTGGTGACATCTCAGTAAGGAAACTCTCCACCAAGAGGGCTCTCCCTAACACCCCCGCCTGTATCGGGATGCTGAGGGAGATCATCGAAGCCCTGATATCCCACTTGAGTCCCTGCTTGAAGGTACAAGACCTGAAGAATGGGTCCCACTCTATATCTGTGGAGTAGTGGTAGAGGTCAATGAAACTCGCTGAGTACTGAGCCATAGTCATGTTTCCCTATTGCAGATGAAGTAGCTCATGTATGCAATCTGTCCGAAGAGTCAATGGAATAAACTCCACCCGAAACAGGCTCTCAAAGTTTTCCCAGAGAAGCATCGCATCATTATGGACTCGGAGCATCAAGCTACACCATCTTCCCACTGATGCCTATAGATGGCTGGAAGTAAGAATCACCATGAGATCGGATGGTGTCCCTACCAATCGGAAAACTATCACCACTGCCTCTAGCCAATCCTCACCTACATGTGAGTCTGTCTCTCCCCTGAACCTGGGTGGCCTCTGGCACTGGAACTCATCCAGCATGCTCAAGAGGTGTGCACCATCTATTTCTAGGGCTGGTGGAATCAGTGACCCAATGGGGAATAGTACCACTTGTGCCTCTACTGGAAGAGGGCCATGCATCGAGGCCTCATTTCTCGGTGGGCTATATGTGCAGACAACTCTCGAAACTCTTTTTATCTATATATGTGGAGGAATCCTGAAAATAAATAGGTGTTCCATGGTTAAATGGTTATACCTAGTGAGCTGACCTGGTGAACTGACTTAAAGAATACTTTTGAAAATACCCACACAATCAGTGTTTTCATTCACCGAGTCAGAAATCAGAAGTCAGGGTCCAGGTGTATGGATACGTCGGCCACCACACCAACACCGGACTCCCTAAACTGAAAACGGCACTCACTACACTTAACACTATTTCTTCACAGAAATGAAAGATTAGAGTCCTAAGTTCTGCAATAAAACTGACACCTCTGATACAAAATTTTCCTGACACGTCCCCTGGGGCCCAGCCCGTGACTACCCCAAGACCGCCTTCCATAGGCCAGGGGCTGGCGACTAGCACCAAATGTGTAATTCTCGAAAAAATGGGAAAGAATTTCCTTTATAACCTATAACGAACCATACTTTACATACATTGTTATTACTTCAAAACTGAAGCATACTTATTACAACATATAACAAAACCATTAAAGGAACATATAGGTATAGTTTCTTTAGAAACTGGGAAACATAAACATCTGGTTCATAAAGCATCTACATTGTCTTTCATTTATTTCATCATATCTATAGTCCCTTTTGGCATATCTTACTTAATAACCTTCTTCCTGACCTGGGGAAAGAAAACATACATAAGGGTGAGCTCAAATGCTCAGTAAGGGTAGACAAAAGAAATATCAATCACATCATATTCATAAGAACATAACATTTTGGAAATCTTAACCTGCAAAAGAGAGCATAATTTCATAACATGGGATAAATCATAGTAGTGAAATGAAATAGCAATAATCATAACCTAAAACACGAAACTTTGTGGCATACACAAATAATCATAGAGAATCATTTCTTATTTGTCAATACTCATTGCCAAGACTATCTTAGTGGACAAAGTCCATTTCTGAACCGAGTTCACTCCTCGTTTCAGTCCTGTTTCACTGAACCGGTATAACCTGTCATTCCAGCCATGTCTATCTCATGAGATATAAAATCATTACCCAATGAATTGGAGGGAGATATAGGTACCACCCATCTCATAATGATACCATTCGTATGTGTGCCACAAAATCAGAAACCATACATCATAGCATAACCCATGTAATAAAAATGGGAGTCTTAAACATCGTGACATCATAAAACAATTCATATAAGATAAAGGAATTCATAAAAATAATTCCATCACAACATTATCAAATCAATGTAATAATTGGGATAGAAACATTACCCTATATTATCCTAGATGGAAAATAACTTTGATAAAGCACTTGAACACCATTCTTGAGGAAAATATCTATTCTACTTCAAAAATACTTTTCCTTTATTAACATGTCATACAATTATAAACTAAAAGAAGTTGATTAAAAATAAACTTGAAAACTTGTAAAGGGCGCTTCTTGGAAATAATGTTTTAAAAATACATTCATCCCGTATAAGTTAAAAAAATATTCTTCTCATACTTTTGTCGGAAAAGTCAAAAAGTACCTTGTAAGAAAAACGACAAAAGATTCCTTTCATATATTTTACTAAAAACTCACCGAAGGGTAAAATTGGATTTGAAAAATTGTAGGTGGATGGAACAATATTACATATTGAGGAAACATGGATGTGGATGATAAAATACACCCCAGTAAATTTCAAAGTATAAACAATCTCAGATAAAAATGAGATTGTGATATTTCCCTTACCTAAGGTCTGATTTTCTTCGTAAGTGTCCGAAACTTCTGTATAATGATTTAAATAATTTTATTGACTTATTCCAGAATCATAATTATTGTTATGATATCATATATGGTCATATTATTATCTTCTTAGTAGTAATATTTCATTGCTACTTGCTATTCGGGTGTTTATAACTTTTTGTTCTTATGCGTGTTTTGTCGAATAAATTCTTATTCTTCTCTTTAGGTTATAGATACATCATTTACAGAATGGTATTAATGTACTATATATCATATTTATTCATTCAATTCATTTATATAATCATTATGCAATGCAGATCATGTAGAACGAATCGCATCACATCATGGAGACGGTATTCCGTACGTACGCACGAGCGATGATATCGTTCCCATGATCGTGGAATTGTATTGGAGTGTATTTATACTATTTCAGAATCAATATATCTTTCCAATAATCATATATAGTCATTATTTACACCATTATACCCATCCAAGTAAGGTGGTGGTGGAAAATAGATTACACCACAGCGTGGAGACGGTATTCCGTACGTACGCACGCACGGTGATTTTGTTTTCCGTAGGATGGATAGATGGTGAAATAGGGTTGTTTAATAATTATAATAACATATCAGTATATGATTCATACTGATGTTATTACTTCATAATGAAACAACTAAAGAATAAGAAGTGGAAGAAGAAATAAAGATGAAAGAATCGGTAACGGACATTGCCTCTTCTTTGAAGCGCTTCTTTGAGACCTCCTTTTAGGGCACTAAAATCGGTCTTTGAAGATAACCAGGACCTCTAGGATGTCTCTAGGGAAGTGGAGAGAATAAATTGGAAGGGTTTGGACGAGCTTGAAGGCTCAAAGTGGTGTGAGGAAGAGAGGGAGGAGGTGCCCTTTTATAAGGGAGGAGAGGGGCACCTTTGGAATAACTAAAAATATTAGTTTATTATAAAGTCAAATTCGGTTTTTAATAGCTCCAAATTGATATATTTATAAGCTAAGGTGGGGATGGGTCTAAATCCTCTCATAAAATATAATTTAGACAAGTTTAGGTATCAATTTTAACCTTATTATTTAGATTTAACTTTAAGTTAGATAATTTTAACTTTTACCGTGTCTTCTTTTTTTCATACACTATATGGTTAATAAACTTACTATATCAAGCCAAACGAACCCCAAGTTGTTTTATATTAATATATATAACCTTATCTAAGTCATTTGGACGAAACATAGATTTTTAAGAATAAAATAACAATTAATAATATAGTATTATTTTAAAAAACAATTTTATGTCAATTTTGACACAATTTGGTAATTGATTTTTGTGAAAATCATAACAGAATGATTAGTTCGAAACAAGTTAATTAAATCAATACTAACATGTCATATTAACCTAGAAAATTAGTGTAATTCATAAAAATTCTCAAATTACATTTATTTGGGTATTTATAACATCAATTATGTCAATATTTCATTAATAAGATAATTATTGCATCATCATTGTGTCATAATTAAATTAAATTATTTAATGTCTAAAAATTGCAAATAAAATACCATTATGTAGGAAGTTTTTTAGCTTTATAGTGAATATTTTTAGTCGAATTTATCTTATGTATATCCCAATATTAAAAATGATTTACTTATTAAACTTTGATTTTAACTATTGTCACCCTTCTTTAAATAAATTAATAATAAATGTCCTAATCTAATCCAAGTGAGCCTAGATGGTAATATTTTATTCTTAAGGTCGTTTTTGGTCGAATTACACTTATCCAATAGAATTAGGACATGTTTTAGGGTAATAGTAATAACACTTTTACCCTAAATTACCCTATTTACTTTTAACCGTTGTAAAAAAAAGTAAAAAGTTACTATTCACCAAAATTATTTTCATCTCATTGAACCACATTTTAGTCCTTGATATTAACTGTGTCTCTCATATTTTTGAAATTCCACTCACAGAGGCGGTAAAATTAAGTTTTATGAAAAATTCAGTTTTTTAACTACCACTTAGTGGTTTCACTATTCATCAAAAATTGAAAGTTTTCAGAAAAATACCAAAATTTCCCCCTAGGCTAATTTTGATATTCCGAATCCAAAAATGAAGTCCATTTTGAAAAATAAAAATTATAAAATTTCAAAAAGTGGTTATTACTATTCATAACAGCTAGTTTTAATAATATTTTAATAACATATCGTTGTTTAGTGGAACTCGGTATTGCGTACGATGCAAGCTATTGAGGAAGGTCGTGGTTGCGTGTAAAGAAAGTCAAGATAGTGTTGTGTGTAGTGAAATATGCCTTTGATAAAAACAAAATATTTCTCATAAAAGTCTCGGGCGTTACATTCTACCCCCCTTAAAATGAATTTCTCCCTCGAAATTCATCACTTTGTAACAAAAAGATAAGGATACCTCTCCCTCATCATATCCTCAAGCTCCCATGTAGCTTCTTCTAATTGGTGGTTCCTCCATAAAACATTCACCAATCGAGTGGTCTTTTTTCGTAGGACTTTTTCTCTACGATCCAGAATCTCTATCGACTGTTCTTCATAAGAAAGATCTTGCTCCAACAGTACAACTTCTAAGCTGAGTACATGTGAAGGATCAAGTATGTACTTTCTTAGGGGAGATACATGGAACACATCGTGAACTTTAGAGAGATTCGGTGGAAGTGCCAATCGGTAATCTACCTTTCCAAAACGATCCAGTATTTCAAAAGGACTGATATATCTAGGGCACCACTTCTCCTTCTTTCCAAATCGCATGACCCTCTTCCAGGGAGATATTCGTAATAACACTTTATCACCCACTTCAAACTCTAGGTCTTTTCTTCAGTTATTGGCATAACATTTCTGTTGACTCTGAGCTGATCTAATGTGTTGTTGAATAGATCGGACCTTTTCTGCCATCTCATCAACAAGATCATGTCCTAATAGCTTTCTTTCCCCAACTTCATCCCAGCAAGTTGGAGTCCTGCATTTCTTTCCATAGAGAGCTTCATAAGGAGCCATCTGAATACTAGAGTGAAAGCTATTATTATAAGAAAATTCTACAAAAGGTAGGTGTTGATCCCAACCACCTTTGAAATCCATAGAGCATGCTCTCAACATATCTTCTAGAGTTTGAATTGTTCGCTCAGACTGACCGTCTGTCTGAGGATGATAAGCAGTGCTGAAACTCAACTCTGTATCCAAAGTATACTGAAGACTTCGCAAGAACTTCGAGGTAAATATTGGATCCCAATCAGATATAATAGAAAGTGGTACTCCATGCAATCTTACCACATCCTTTACATATATTTTGGCAAGCTTATCCAGAGAGAAATCCTCTCTAATAGAAAAGAAGTGTGCAGACTTTGTAAGACGATCAACTATGACCCAGATAGAATTATTGCCTTTGGATGTTTTAGGAAGTCCTGTGACAAAGTCCATAGTGATGTTTTCCCATTTCCATTCGGGTATGGGTAACGGTTGTAACATCCCCTTAGACTTCTGTCTCTCATCTTTAACTTGCTGAAAAACCAAACATCGAGAGACATATTCAGCAACATATCTTTTCATTCCATCCCACCATAAGTACACTTTCAGGTCCCTATACATCTTCGTGCTTCTAGGATGAATAGAGAATGAAGAACTATGAGCCTCATCTATCAGCTCCTTCTTTAATTCTGTAATGGGATGAACAAAAACCTGATTCCTGAACTTTATTATCACATTACAATCAAGGTTGAATTCAGGAATATTTCTCACCTTCTTTTGTAACTCTACATCTTCTTTTTTTGCCTCTTTAATCTTCACATGTATAGATGGATGAACATTCATTTGAGAAAGATAATATTTCTCCCCTTCCCTTAAAATTTCAAGATCCATACTTTGTAAATCCATAAATATTGGATCTTTTGTGATCCTCATCATGGATAAACTGGTATGTTCTTGTCAACTTAATGCATCTTCCACCTTCTTTGCTTTCCCAGGGTGGTAATGAATTGAGCAGTCATAATCCTTAATCAGCTCTAACCATCTTCTTTGGCACATATTCATCTCCTTTTGTGTGAAAATATACTTTAAACTTTTATGATCAGTATAAATGTCACAACTTTCTCCATAAAGATAATGCCTCCAAATATATAATGAAAAGATTACAGCAGCTAACTCCATATCATGAGTTGGGTAATTTTTCTCATGGATTTTCAACTATCGTGAGGCATAATCTATCACCATAACATTTTGCATAAGAATACACCCACCCCCTTCTTTGATGCATCACTGTAGATCACAAACCTTTCTCCACTACAAGGCAGTGTGAACACAGGTGCACTGGATAACCTTCTTTTCAACTCCTTGAAATTCTCTTCACATTCCTCCGTCCAAACAAACTTAACTCCTTTCCGAGTCATCCTGGTGAGTAGATTAGATAATCGTGAAAGATCTTTCACAAAACGTCGATAATATCCAGCCAAACCAAGAAAACTTCGGATCTCAATTACAGTTTTTGGTCTTGACCATCTTTAAACAACCGCCATTTTTGCTGGATTCACAGATATCCCCTCTTTTGAGATTATGTGACCCAAAAATGCAACTTTTTGAAGCCAAAATTCACACTTGGTAAATTTGGCATAAAACTTCTCCTTTCTCAGGGTCTTCAATATAATTCTCAAGTGATCTTCATGTTATTCCTTGATCTTGGAATAGACAAGAATATCGTTTATAAAGACTACCACAAACTGATCATGATAGTCTCTAAAGACTCTATTCATCAGATCGATGAAGATAGCAAGGACATTAGTAAGACCAAAAGGCATCACTATAAATTCATAGTGTCCATACCTTGTACGGAAAGTCGTATTTGGTATATCCTCCCTTTTTACACTTAATTGATGATACCCTGACCGAAGATCAATCATGGAAAAGTATTGAGCTCGACGTAGTTGGTCAAATAATTCATCAATGTGTGGTAGAGGATATTTGTTCTTGATAGTGATCTTGTTAAGTTCTCAATAATCAATATAGAGTCTCATTGATCCATATTTCTTCTTAACAAATATAACAGGTTCTCCCCAAGGTGACACACTAGGGTGTATGAATCCCTTATCAAGATTCTCTTGTAGTTTCTTCTTCAATTCATGCAACTCAATTGGGGCCATTCTATAAGGTGTATTTGAAATAATCAAAGCACCCGGTACAAGTTCTATTGAAAACTCAACTTCACGATTTGGTGGAAGACTTGGAAATTCCTCTAGAAAGACATCATCAAACTCCCATACAATGGGAATATTATTAATCGCGAGTTTCTCACCAACCATTTAAGATAAATAACCTTCATTCAGTGGAATCAAGACCCATAAGATGAAAAATTTTCCACTGGAAGGTTATGTTCATCCTTGCATCGATAGACGATCAAAGATTGATCTGGAATATAAAATGTGACTTCCCTTATTTAGAAATTGATATGAGATCCATATAGAGAAAGCTAATCTATGCCAAGAATCACATCAAATTCCACTATATGAAGGATCACAAGATTTGCAGGAATCACTTTCCCACAAACTTCAATCTGGGAAGAATTATAAACTATTGATGCGACTGATGTGCCGTTAGGGGTTGTCACAGCTAACTCAACATCTAACTGTTGAGGTAATACGATGATACCCTTAGAAAATTCTTCTGAAATAAAAGAGTGGGTGGATCCAGAATCAAATAAAACATTTTCTACTTTAGATTGGATGGTAAGTGTACCTTTCACCACATCGTTATCGTACTCCACGTCACTGATAGAAATTGCATGTGACTTTCCGTTGTCTTTAGTCTTAAGAGTTTTTTGACGTCGACCATCATCATCAACACTTGGAATTGGGCATTGATTGGCATAATGCCCCATCTCCTCACACTTGAAACATTGATGTGTAGTAGGTTCATTCTGTGTGCCCTTCCTTTGTTTGCATCATTAGACATCTTCTTCCCATCATTACTGCATTCCAATTCCTGATGACCTTCCTTTCCACATTTGAAACATTTACTTGTCCCTTTAAGACAACTCCCTCCATGGTTCTTTCCACACTTTGAGCATAAGGGAAAGCTCATCTTATTTTCAGTGTGCTATTTAGATTTTCCTTTTAATTCTATTTTCCTCTTCTTATCAAACCCATATGACTGATGGGTTACTCCAATCTCCATCTCAACTTTGAGAGCACATCAAACGATTTCCTCGTAGCTATTGAAGTCCCTTATGGCTAAGGCCCTTCGAAGACTTGGTTTTAAGCCAATAAAGAATAGATCGATCTTACTCTAAGATTGGATAATAATACCAGAAGCGTACCTTGCAAGTCTTGTAAAATTTGCTTCATAGGTACCAACAGATTCATTATCCTTTTTCTTTAGTTCAAGAAACTCTTTCTCCATCTTTGATTGGAGAATACGAGGGAATTACTTTTTGAAAAATAAGTTCTTGAACTCGTCCCATTCCATGGACTCAATTTCATCCCTTTGCCTCGTATTCTTAATAAGATTCCACCATTGATCAGCATCTCCTTCCAAATGATACACTACTAGGATGACTTTATCATGTTCAGAACATTGAAGAACTAAAAGTATCTTTCTCAGTAGTACTAATCCATTGTTCATCAACTAATGGATCAGTAGACCCGCTGAATGAAGGTGGGCGCTGCCTCATGAAGGATTCAACAGAATTTTGCTCCTTCCTTTGCTCGTTTGGAAGTCCTGCATGATTCATAGCTTGAGAAAGTTGTGTGAGCATGGCTACAAGATTTTTCATTCTAGCTCCCATAAAGTTTGGTTTCTCAGGGGGGAAATCATTGCATTGCCCGTCGCATTCTGCATTAACATGGTTCCTTCGGGTACTATCCATTGACTAAAACCAAGAGAAATAGTGTGTGCAACACTAATTATAATAGGAAAACCACATAATCAAGAATAAAATTTTAAACTAAAGGTCTTACCCTAGGTTATTCATGTCCATTTCTAAACCACTAAGATTGTGTTCTATGCTTAGACTTATCCTTAGGGTTCTTACTAAGGCTTTCACATCCTAGTTTCCAAAGGTTGACTATAACCTCCCTCTTATACCAACTATAATGACCCATACTTTACATACATTATTATTACTTCAAAATTGAAGCATACTTATTACAACATATAAAAAAACCATGAACGGAACGTATAGGTATAGTGTCTCTAGAAACTGGGAAACATAAACAAATGGTTCATAAATCATCTACAATGTCTTTCATTTATTTCATCATATATATAGTCCCTTTTGGCATATCTTACTTAATAACCTTCTTCCTGACCTGGGGAAAGAATACATACAAAAGGGTGAGTTCAAATGCTCAGTAAAGGTAAAAAAAAGAAATATCAATCACATCATATTCATAAGAACATAACATTTTAGAAATCTTAACCTGCAAAAGAGAGCATAATTTCATAACATGGGATAAATCATAGTAGTGAAATGAAATCCCAATAATCATAACTTAAAACATGAAACTTTATGGAATACACACATTATCATAGAGAATCATTTCTTATAAGTCAAGACTCATTGCCAAGACTATCTTAGTGGACAAATTCCATTTCTGAAGCGAGTTCACTCCTCATTTCAGTCCTGTTTCACTGAACCGGTATAACCTGGCGTTCCAGCCATGTCTATCTCATGAGATATAAAATTGTTACCCAATGCATTGGAGGGAGATATAGGTCCCACCCATCTCATAATGATACCATTCTTATGAGTGCCAAAAAATCAGAAACCATACATCATAGCATAAACCATGTAATAAAAATGGGAATCGTAAACATCGTGACATCATAAAACAATTCATATAAGATAAAGGAATTCATAAAAATAATTCCATCACAACATAATCAAATCAATGTACTAATAGGGATAGAAACAGAACCCTATATTATCTTAGATGGAAAATAATTTTTATAAGGCACTTTAACTCCATTCTTGAGGAAAATATCCCATCTAATTCAAAAACACTTTTCCTTTCTTAACATATATTATTTTTGATGGAAGATAATTTTGATAAAGCACTTGAACTCCATTCTTGAGGAAAATATCCTTTCTACTTCAAAAAAACTTTTCCTTTCTTAACATGTCATACAATTATAAACTAAAAGAAGTTGATTGAAAATAAACATGAAAACTTGTAAAGGAAGCTTCTTGGAAATAATTTGTTAAAAATCCATTCATTCCGTATAAGTTAAAAAAATATTTTTCACATACTTTTATCGGAAATGTCAAAAAGTACCTCGTAAGAAAAACGATAAAAGATTCCTTTCATATCATTTAATAAAAACTAACTGAAGGGTAAAATTGGATTTGAACAATTGTAGGCGGATGGAACAATATTACATATTGAGGAAACATGGATGTCGATGATAAAATACACCCCAGTAAATTTCAAAGTATAAACAATCTCGTATAAAAATGAGATTGTGATATTTCCCTTACCTTTGATCCGATTTGATTCGTAAGTGTCTGAACATCCTGTATAATGATTTAAATAATGTTATTGACTTATTACAGAATCATAATTATTGTTATGATATCATATATGGTAATATTCATAGCTTCTTAGTAGTAATATTTCATTGCTACTTGCTATTCGGGTGTTTATAACTTTTTGTTCTTATTTGTGTTTTGTCGAATAAATTCTTATTCTTCTATTTAGGCTATAGATACATCATTTCCAGAATGGTATTAATGTACTATATATAAAATTTATTCATTAAATTCATTTATATAATCATTATGAAATGAATATCATGTAGAACGAATCACATCACATCGTGGAGACGGTATTCCGTACGTACGCACGAGCGATGATATCGTTCCCATGATCGTGGAATTGTATTGGAGAGTATGTATACTATTTCAGAATTAATATAACTTTACAATAATCATATATAGTCATTATTTACTCCATTATACCCATCCAAGTATGGTGGTGGAGGAAAATAGATTACACCACAGCGTGGAGATGGTATTCCGTACGTACGCACGCGCGGTGATTTCATTTTCCATAGTATGGATAGATGGTGAAATTGGGTTGATTTATACTTATAATAATAGATCAGTATATTAGTGATACTGATCTTATTACTTCATAATGAAACAACTATATAAGAAGATGTGGAAGAAGAAATAAAGATGAAAGAATCGGTAACAGACATTACCTCTTCTTTGAAGCGCTTCTTTGAGAACTCCTTTTAGGGCACTAAAATTGGTCTTTAAATAAGACCAGGACCTCTAGGATGTCTCTAGGGAAGTGTAGAGACGAAATTGGCAGGGGTTGGCCGAGCATGAAGGCTCAATGTGGTGTGAGGAAGAGAGGGAGGAGGTGCCCTTTTATAACAGAGGAGAGGGGCACCTTTGGAATAACAAAAAATATAATTTTATTATAAAGTCAAATTCGGTTTTTAATAGCTCCAAATTGATATATTTCGAAGATAAGATGGGTATTCGGCAAAATCCTCTCATCCAGTAGAATTTAGACATGTTTAGGTATCAATTTTAACCTTATCATTTAGATTTAACTTTAAGTTAGATAATTTTAACTTTTACCATGCCTTCTTGTTTTCTTACACTATATGGTTAATAAACTTACTATATAAAACCAAACGAACCCCAAGTTGTTTATTATTAATATATATAACCTTATATAAGTTATTTTTCAGAACCTTAGATTTTTAGGAATAAAATAACAATTAATAATATAGTATTATTTTTAAAAACAATTTTATGTCAATTTTGACACTATTTGGTAATTGATTTTTTGTGAAAATTATAACAGAATGATTACTTCTAACCAAGTTAATTAAATCAATACTAACATGTCTTATTAACCTAGAAAATTATTTTAATTCATAAAAAGTCTCAAATTACATTTATTTGGGTATTTATAACATCAATTATGTCATTATTTCATTAAAAAGATAATTACTGCATCATCATTGTGTCATAAATAAATTAAATTATTTAATGTCTAAAAATTACAAATAAAATACCATTATGTAGGAAATTATTTTACATTTCTAGTGAATATTTATAGTCTAATTTATCTTATTTATAACCCCATATTAAAAATGATTTACTTATTAATCTTTGGTTTTAACTATTTTAACCCTTCTTTAAATAAATTAATAATAAATGTCCTAATCTAATCCAAGTGGGCCTAAATGGTCATATTCTATTCCTAAGGTTGTTTTTGGTCGAATTAAACTTATCCAATAGAATTAGGACATGTGTTAGGGTAATAATAATAACACTTTTACCTTAATTACCCTATTTACTTTTAACCGTGGTAAAAAAAAGTAAAACGTTACTATTCACCAAAATTTATTTTCATCTCATTGAACCACATTTTAGTCCTTGATATTAACCGTGTCTCTAGGATTTTAGAAATTCCACTCACAGAAGCGGTAAAATTAAGTTTTATGAAAAATTCAGTTTTTTTAACTACCACTTAGTGGTTTCCCTATTCATCAAAAATTGAAAGTTTTCAGAAAAATACCAAAATTTCACCCTAGCCTAATTTCGATATTACGAATCCAAAAATGAAGTCCATTTTGAAAAATAAAAATTATAAAATTTTGAAAAGTGGTTATTACTATTCATAACGACTAGTATTAATAATATTTTAATAGCATATCGTTGTTTAGTGGAACTCGGTATTGCGTACGACGCAAGCTATTGAGGAAGGCTGAAGTTGCGTGTAAAGCAAGCCAAGCTAGTGTTGTGTGTAGTGAAATATTTCTTTGATAAAAACAAAATATTTCTCATAAAAGTCTCGGGCGTTACATAACCTATAAACACACACACAAGAAAGCACACAACTGGATGAAAACCCAAGTAAACTGTATAAAAAAAGAGTGTTTAAAGTAAAAGGGTCCAGAATACAAGCCCAACTGGTAAGTACAAGTACAACTATGATACAATACAACTGAAGAAAAGGGAAATTCAGTTGCGGGGTCATCCTCTGAGGTTCCTACCAGAAGGGTAGGAACAGATCGCCTCCGGATCACTCCTCGTCCATTTTTCACCTCCGTGTACCGACATGTCTTAAGGTCCTCCTCTAGTTACCATCCAGACTTGGTACTCTCATCCTCAGTCAGCATTGTCCGTCGTTTGCACCAAACACAACAATGTGTGGGCATAGCCCCTGTAGGGGCGAGTATAACGATAATCATTAGGGACCCTGAGATCCTCGAGGTCTCACCGAAATCCACCAAGGATAAACCACAATGTATGAAATCAACAGATAACCATACTTAGGTATATTACCATACATATACCTAAGTTATCATGTAATCCATCTCAATCATGAAGAAAACACAGAAAAACTGACTCAACTCAAACTAGGAGTTTATTTTAGGGGGGAGTATCAAGTGACATTCACAGTCACATTGTCGAAAGCTCGGATGTTGGAGAACTCCTTATTTATTGAGTACAGTGGTCATGTCGCGACACCAAGGTGCTTCCCATTAACCTTGTACTGCTGAGGTACTCCTCCTGTCGAGTATCGTGGGTCTTCCGTGTCACCAAGGCACTCCTTACCGTGGGTCTGCTACGTCACCAAGGTGCTCCCCCTCATAGCCTGCTGAGGTAATCCTCATGTCGAGTACTGTGGGTCTATCGTGACACCATGGATCTCCCCACGGTGGGTCTGTCACGACACTAAGGCGCTCTCCACTAGTCTAGTCGAGTCACTCCGAGTCGAATCGGTCAGTAGTCATCAGGTCTCATCCAGCTATTAGGTCTCTGCACTATGCTCACTCATCTTTGAGAGGATCTTCTCCACGAGCTATTAGTCGATACTCAAACTGTCATGAAGTCCCACAATGAAGTATCTCAAAGGTCATCCACGTTATAGGGGTCTTAACACAACTGCAGCATGTCAATCGGACGTTTGGTCTGTGAGTTGTTAGCCTTTTAGTCCTGGGGCCCCGGTTGGATTCGTGCTCAATCAAACCTTGTTGTTCCCCATATCAAACCAAAACATATTGGGGTATACTCAAAGGGACATTCTTGCTCCATGATTTCCAGTGTCGCTGATGCTTCGTCAAACGGACATTTAATGCCAATGATATGGCTGAAGGAGCGTAAATGGGTCATAGTGGGCTCGGGTTTGGTCCCACCCAGTCGGACCGACCCAGCCCGACCATTTGGGTCTGGCTTGGTCTACAATGCGGCCTAGACAATTGGGTCCGGCCCGGCTCACGAGGGCTACGAGGGTACCGCCGGGGTGGCATGTCAGAGGGGTACCACGAGGGCGGTGAACCCAGCCACGAGGGTGCGGACTGGCCTGGAGTGGCGCGGATCGGCCGCAGTTCCACGAACCGGTCATGGGTCAGTGGACCGGTCATGGGTTAGTGGACTAGTCGTGGTTCGGCAGCGGTTTGGTCAGGAGGGAAGAGTGGCTCTGCTTGGCGGTGTGGCTCGGACGACAGTGCGGCTCGACGGATGGTGGCATGGCTCGGCTCAAACGACGTCGTGGCTTGGCAGATGGCGGCACGGCTCGGCAGACGGCGGCATGGATCGGCTTGTACGGCAACATGGCTTGGCTCAAACAGTAGTGCGGATCATCTCGGACAGAGGCGCGGCTCGGCTCAGACGGCGGGTCGGTCGGGGCGGCGCAGCGAGGCCACGGGTCGGCCGGGGCGGCGTGGCGAGGCTTCGGGTGGTGGCACCGTTACCCCTGTCATCTTTGTCGCCTTCCTACATTACAAAGAATACACCAAAGAAGAATGATGGAGGGGTCAGGCCATGTTTGTTTGGCCCACACCCTCCGTGTTTAGAGTGGTATAAAGTGCTTCACAAGAACAAAGCATGAACTTAAAACCATAATTTTCCACAATGATTGATCCCATCCCACACCAAAAAAGGGAGTATATTGAAAGTGATAAACATTTAGGAATAAACCCCTAACTTGTTCGATTGATGAGTTGGAGTAAGAAGGTAGTACGGTCGTCGATTCATCGTAGATGAGGACATCCAACATCGGAAGAAGTCCCAGTGAAGAAGGTCGAAAGAGGTCGACATTCTTCGTTGGCGAAGTGTTCTTTGTTGGAGATCTTTCTCCCAAGTTCTCCCAATCCACCTTTGCCAACAAATGAATAGGTATCGCGAAGTAATAGATTGTAATATCTATTAAGTCATTGGAATTGTAACACCCGAGACTTTTATGAGAAATATTTTGTTTTTATGTTATATAAATCATCAAAGGAATCTTTCACTACACACAACACTAGCTTGGCTTACTTTACACGCAATCTCGTCCTTCCTCGATAGCTTGCGTTGTACGCAATACTGTGTTTCACTAAACAATGATATGCTATTAAAATATTATTAAAACTAGCCGTTATGAATAGTAATACCCACTTTTAGAAATTTTATTTTTCAAAACGGACTTCATTTTTGGATTCGGAATATCGAAATTAGCCTAGGGTGAAATTTTGGAATTTTTCTGAAAATGTTCAATTTTTGATGAATAGTGAAAACACTATGTTACTATTTAAAAACGGACATTTTATTTAATTATTTATTTATTTTATTTAAATTTATTTTAGGTAAAAATTGGTACATAACACCTATAAAAGTTCAATGTAATTCATTGAAGTCATTTTATAATAATTTTAGATATATAAAAATTTTATTGAACGTTTCACCGTCTTTTACCCACCTCCTAGAAGAATTTGCAAATTTACATAAAACTTAATTTTACCACTTCTATGAGTGGAATTCTGAAAATCCAAGAGACACGGTTAATAGCAAGGACTAAAATTTGGTTCAATTAGATGAAAATAATTTTTGATGAATAGTAACGTTTTACTTTTTTTTACCACGGTTAAAAGTAAATAGGATAATTAAGGGTAAAATTGATATTATTATTACCCTAACACATGTCCTAATTCTATTGGATAAGTTTAATTAGACTAAAAGAAACCCTAGTAACAAAATATGACCATTTAGGCCCACATGGATTAGATTAGGACATTTATTATTAATTTATTTAAAGAAGGGTTGAAATAGTTAAAATCAATGTTTAATAACAAAATCATTTTTAATATAGGGTTATAAATAAGATAAATTCGACTATAAATATTAATTAGAAAGATAAAAATATTTCCTACATAATGGTATTTTATTTTTACTTTTTATACATTAAATTATTTAATTTATTTATGACACAAAGATGATGCAGTAATTATCTTATGAATGAAATCTTGAATTAATTGATGTTATAAATACCCAAATAAATGTAATTTTTAGACTTTTTATGAATTAAACTAATTTTATAGGTTAATATGACATGTTTGTATTTATTTAATTGTATTTTTTTGAACTAATCATTTTGTTATGATTTTCAAAAAAATCAATAACCAAATAGTTTCAAAATTGATATAAAATAGTTTTTAAAACAAATATTATATTATTAATTGTTATTTTATTACTAAAAATATAAGGTTTGGACAAATGACTTATATAAGGTTATATATATTAATAATAAACAAATTGGGGTTCGTTTGGTTTGATATAGTAAGTTTATTAACCTTATAGTGTAAGAAAACAAGAAGACACGGTAAAAGTAAAATTATTTAACTTAAAGTTAAATCTAAATGATAAGGTTAAAATAGAAACATAAACTAGTCTAAATTCTATTTTATGAGATAATTTCGACCCATACCCACCTTAGCTTCGAAATAAATCAATTTGGAGCTGCTAAAAACCGAATATGACTTTATAATAAAATTATATGTTTAGTTTTTCCAAAGGTGTCCCTCTCCTCCCTTATAAAAGGGAAACCTCCTCCCTCTTTTCCTCACACCACTTTGAGCGTTAAAGCTCAGCCAAACCCTACCTAATTCTCTTCTCCACTTTCCTAGAAACATCCTATGTGTCTTTATCTTCTTCAAAGATCAATTTTACTGCCCCAAAAGGAGGTCTCAAAAAGGCGCTTCAAAGAAGAGGTAATGTCCGTTACCGATTCTTTCAACTATATTTCTTCTTCCACTTCTTCTTATTTTGTTGTTTCATTATGAAGTAATAACATCATCATCACCCATATAATGATATGTTATTATAAGTATGAAACAAACCTATTTCACCATCGATCCATCCTAAGGAAAACAAAATCATCGTGTGTGCGTACGTACGGAATACCATCTCCGCGCCGTGGTGTAATCTATTTTCCACCACCACCTTACTTGGATGGGTATAATGCTGTAAAGAATAACTATATATGATTATTTTAAAGTTATATTGATTCTGAAATAGTATACATACACTCCAATACAATTCCACGATCATGGAAATGATATCATTGCTCGTGCGTACATACGGAATAGCGTCTCCACGATATGATGCGACTCGTTCTACACGATCTTCATTGCATAATGATTATATAAATGAATTTAATGAATGAATATGATATATATTACAATAATAACTTTCTGGAAATGAGGTATCTATAACCAAAAAATAATAATAAGAATTTATTCAACAAAACACGCATAAGAACAAAAGGTAATAAAAACTCGAATAACAATTAGTAATGAAATATTACTAATAAGAAGATAAGAATATAACCATATATGATATCATAAAAATAAGTATGATTCTGGAATAAGTATATAACATTATTTATATCATTATACAGGAGGTTCGGACACTTACGAAGCAAATCGGACCTAAGGTAAGGGAAAATCTCACAATCTCATTTTTATCCGAGATTGTTTATACTTTAGAATTTACTGGGGAATATTTATCATCCACATCCATGCTTCCTCAATAATTAATATTATTTCCATCCACCTACAATTTTTTTAAAATCCAATTTTACCCATTGGTGAGTTTTTAGTAGAAGATATGAAAGAAATCTTTTTTCGTTTTTAGTACGAGGTACTTTTTGACTTTTCCAGCCAAAGTATGAGAAGAATGATTTTTAAATTATATGGCATGAATGTATTCATAGAAAATTATTTACTTGATGTTTCTTTACAAGTTTTCAAGTTTATTTTTAATCAACTTCTTTTATTTCAAACTTATATGACATGTTAAGAAAGGAAAAAAAATTTGAAGTAGAAAGGATATTTTCCTCAAGAATGGAGTTCAAGTGTTTTATTAAAATTTATTTTCCATCTAAGATAATATAGGGTTATGTTTATATCCATATTTTTACATTGATTTGATTATGTTTTGATGGAATTATTTTTACAATATCCTTTTATGGATTATGTTTTGATGACATGATGTTTAAGAATCCCATTTTTTTACATGGGTTAAGCTATGATGTATGATTTATGATTTTGTGGCACGCATAATAATGGTATCATTATGAGATGGGTGGGACCTATATCTCCCTTTAATGCATTGGGTAAAGATTTATATCTAATGAGATAGACATGGCTGGAATGGAAAGTTAATCCGGTTTAGTGAAACAGGATTGAAACGAGTGAACTCGGTTCAGAAATGGACTTTGTCCGCTAAGATTATCATGGAAATGAGTCTTGACTACTAAGAAATGATTCTATATTATTATGTTTTTATGCCACAAAGTTTCATGTTTTAAGTTATGATTATTGGGATTACATTTCACTACTATGATTTTTCCAATGATTTTGAAATTATGATCTCTTTTGCAGGTTAAGATTTCGAAAATGTTATGTTCTTATGAATATGATGTGATTGATATTTCTTTTTTTTACCTTTACTGAGAATTTGATCTCACCCTTTTGTATGTTTTCTTTTCCCAGGTCAGGAAAAAGGTTATTAAGTAGGATATACCAAAACGGACTCTAGATTTGATGAAATAAATGGGAGACAATGTATATGTTTTATGAACCAGTTGTTTATGTTTCCCAGTTTCTAAAGACACTATACCTATACGGTCCTTTGTGGTTTTGTCTTATGTTGTAATAAGTGTGCTTCAATTTTTAAGTATTAACAATTTATGTAAAGTATGGGTCGTTATAGTTGGTATCAGAGGAAAGGTATAGTCAACCTTTGGAAACTAGGATGTGAAAGCCTTAGTAAGAACCCTAAGGATAAGTCTAAGCATAGAAAACAATATTAGTGTTTTATAAATGTCCATGATTAACCTAGGATAAGACCTTAAGTGTGAAAATTTTATTCTTGAATTATGTGGTTTTCCTATTATAATTAGTGTTGCTCACACTATTCTTCTTGGTTTTAGTCAATTGCTGGAACCCGAAGGAACCGTGTTAATGCGGAATGCGATGGACAATGCAATGATTGTCCCCCTGAGCAACCAAACGATATGGGAGCTGGAATGCAAAATCTTTTAGCCATTCTCACACAACATTCTCAAGCTATGAATCATGCAGGACTTCCAAATGAGCAAAGGAAAGAGCAACATTCTGTTGAATCCTTCATGAGGCAGTGTCCACCTTCTTTCAGCGGGTCCACTGATCCATTAGTTGCTGAAAAATGGATTAGTACTACTGAAAAGATATTTTCAGTTCTTCAATGTTCTGAACATGATAAAGTCATCCTAGCAGTGTATCGTTTGGAAGGAGATGCTGATCAATGGTGGAATCTTTTTAAGAATACGAGGCAAAGGGATGAAATTGAGTCTATGGAATGAGACGAGTTCAAGAACTTATTTTTCAATAAGTACTTCCCCCTTATTCTTCGAACAAAGATAGAGAAGGAGTTTCTTGAACTAAAGCAAAATTATGAAGAATCTGTTGGTACCTATGAAGCAAATTTTACAAGACATGCAAGGTACACATTTGGGATTATTATCCAACCTGAGAGTAAGATCGATCGATTATTTAGTGGCTTAAAACCAAGTCTTCAAAGGGTGTTATCCATAAGGGACTTCAATAGCTATGAGGAAATCGTTCGATGTGCTCTCAAAGTTGAGATGGAGATTGGAGTAACCCATCAGTCATATGAATTTGATAAGAAGAGGAAAATGGAATTCAAAGGGAAATCTAAAGAGCCCACTGAAAAGAATATGAGCTTTCCCTTATGCTCAAAGTGTGGAAAGAAACATGGAGGGAGTTGTCTTAAAGGGACAAGTAAATGATTCAAATTTGGAAAATAAGGTCATCAGGCATTTGAATGCCACAATGATGGGAAGAATATGTCTAGTGATGCGAACAAAGAAAAGGCTACACAGAGTGCACCTCCTAAACATCAATGTTACAAGTGCAAGGAAATGGGGAATTATTCCAATCAATGAACTAATCCAAGGGTTGTTGATGATGATCAACATCAAAAAACTCTTAAGGCCAAAGACAAAGGAATGTCACATGCAATTTCTATCAGCGATGTGGAGTACGATAACAAAGTGGTAAAGGTACACTTACCATCCACTCAAAAGTAGAAAATGTTTTATTTGATTCTGGATCCACCCACTCATTTATTTCTTAATAATTTTCTAAGGTTATCGATGTATTACCTCAACAATTAGATGTTGAGTTAGCTGTGACAACTCATAATGGAACAACAGTCGCATCAAAAGTTTATAATTCTTCTCTGATTGAAGTTTTTGGGAAAGTGCTTCCTGCAAATCCTGTGATCCTTCCTATAGTGGAATTTGATGTGATTCTTGGCATGGATTGGCTTTCTCTATATGGATCTCATATCAATTTCCAAAGAAGGGAAGTCTCATTTCATATTCCAGATCAATCTATGATCGTCTATCGATGCAAGGATGAACATAACATTCTAGTGGAAATTTATTCCATATTATGGGTCTTGATTCCACTAAATGAAAGTTATTTATCTCAAATGGTTAGTGAGAAACTCACGATTAAGAATATTCCCATTGTACGAGAGTTTGATTTTGTCTTTCCAAAGGAATTACCATGTCTTCCACCAAATCGTGAAGTTGAGTTTTCAATAGAACTCGTACCGAGTGCTTTACCTATTTCAAAGACACCTTATAGAATTGCCTCAATTGAGTTGCAGGAATTGAAGAAGAAACTCCAAGAGAATCTTGATAAGGGATTCATATGCCCTAGTGTGTCACCTTGGGGAGCACCTGTTCTGTTTGTTAAGAAGAAAGATGGATCAATGCGACTCTGCATTGATTATTGAGAACTTAACAAGATCACTATCAAGAACAAGTATCCTCTCCTGCACATTTATGACTTATTTGACCAACTACGTGGAGCTCAATACTTTTCTAAGATTGATCTTCATTCAGGGTATCATCAATTAAGGGTCAAAAGAGAGGATATACCAAAGACGGCTTTCCATACAAGGTATGGACACTATGAATTTATAGTGATGCCATTTGTTCTTACTAATTCCCCTGCTATCTTCAGGGATTTGATGAATAGAGTCTTTAGAGACTATCTTGATCTGTTTGTGGTAGTCTTTATAGACGATATTATTGTATATTCAAAGATCAAGGAAGAACATGAAGATAAATTGAGAATTATATTGAAGACCCTGAGAAAGGAGAAGCTTTATGCCAAATATACCAAGTGTGAATTTTGGCTTCAAAAAGTTGCATTTTAGGGTCACATAATCTCAAAAGAGGGGATATCTGTGGATCCAGCAAAAACAGAGGTTATCAAAAGATGGTCGAGACCAACAATAGTAACCGAGATCTGAAGTTTTCTTGGTTTGGTTGGATATTATCGACGTTTTGTGAAAGATTTTTCACGATTATCTAATCCACTCACCAGGTTGACTCGAAAAGGAGTTAAGTTCATGTGGACGGAGGAATGTGAAGAGAATTTCAAGGAGTTGAAAATATGGTTATCTAGTGCACATGTACTCGCACTTACTTGTAGTGGAGAAAGGTTTGGGATCTACAGTGATGCATCCAGGACGAGGTTGGGGTGTGTTCTTATGCAAAACGATATGGTAATAGCATATGCCTCACGACAGTTGAAAATCCATGAGCAGAATTACCCAACTCATGATTTGGAATTACCTACGGTAATATTTGCATTAAAGATTTGGAGGCATTATCTTCATGGAGAAAGGTGTGATATTTATACTGATCATAAAAGTTTAAAGTATATTTTCACACAAAAGGAGCTGAATATGCGCCAAAGAATATGGTTGGAGTTGATTAAGGATTACGACTACTCAATTCATTACCACCATGGGAAAGAAAACAAGGTGGAAGATGCATTATGTCGACAAGACCATGCTAGCTTATCCACGATGAGGATCACAAAAGATCCAATATTTATGGATTTACATAGGATGGATCTTGGAATTATAATGGAAGGAGAGAAATATTATCTTTCTCAAATGAATGTTCATCCATATATACATGTGAAGATTAAAGAGGCACAGAAAGAAGATGTAGAGTTACAAAAGAAGGTGAGAAATGTTCCTAGATTCAACCTTGATTGTGATGGGATAATAGAGTTCAAGAATCGGGTTTGTGTTCCTCCCATACCAGAATTAAAGAAGGAGCTGCTGGATTAGGCACATAGTTCTTCATTCTCTGCTCATCTTGGAAGCACGAAGATGTATAAGGACCTGAAAGAGTACTTATGGTGGGATGGTATGAAAAGAGATGTTGCTGAATATTTTTCTCGATGCTTGGTTTGTCAGCAAGTTAAGGCTAAGAGACAGAATTCTAAGGGGATGTTACAACCATTAACCATACCTGAATGGATATGGGAAAACATCACTATGGACTTTGTCACTGGACTTCCTAAAACATCTAAAGGGAATATTGCTATCTGGTTCATAGTTGATCATCTTACAAAGTCTGCACACTTCATTGCTATTAGAGATGATTTCTCTCTAGACCAGCTTTCCAGGATATATGTGAAGGAAGTGGTAAGATTCCATGGAGTACCACTTGCCATTATATCTGATCGGGATCCAATCTTTACCTCAAAGTTTTGTCTAAGTCTTCAGCATACTCTAGATACAGAGTTGAGTTTCAGCACTGCTTATCATCCTCAGACAGACGGTCAGTCTGAGAGGACAATTCAATATCTACAAGATATGTTGAGAGCTTTCTCTATGGATTTCAAAGGTTGTTGGGATCAACACCTACCTTTGGTAGAATTTTAATATAATAATAGCTTTCACTCCAGTATTCAGATGGATCCTTATGATGCTCTCTATGGAAATAAATGTAGGACTCCAACTTGCTGGGATGAAGTTGGGGAAAGAAAACTATTAGGACCTGATCTTGTTGATGAGATGGCAGAAAATGTCTGATCTATTCAACAACACATAAGATCAGCTCAGAGTCGACAAAAAAGTTATGCTGACCACCGAAGAAAATACCTAGAGTTTGAAGTGGGTGATAAATTGTTCTTACGAATATATCCTTGGAAGAGAGTAATGAGATTTGGAAAGAAGGGAAAGTTGAGCCCTAGGTATATCGGTCCTTTCAAAATACTGGATCGTGTTGGGAAGGTAGCTTACCAATTGGCATTTCCACTGAATCACTCTCAAGTTCACGATGTGTTCCATGTATCTCTCCTGAGAAAGTACATACTTCATCCTTCACATGTACTCAGCTCAGAAGTTGTACCGCTGGAACAAGATCTTTCTTATGAAGAAAAACCGATAGAGATTGTAGATCGTAGTGAAAAAGTCCTACGGAACAAGACCACTCACTTGATGAAAGTTTTATGGAGGAACCAGCAATTAGAAGGAGCTACATGGGAGCTTATGGATATGACGAGGGAGAGGTATCCTCATCTGTTTATTACAAAGTGACGAATTTCAAGGGCGAAATTCATTTTAAGGGGGTAGAGTGTAACACCCGAGACTTTTATGATAAATTTTTTTTTCTGTAATATAAATCATCAATGGAATCTTTCACTACACACAACACTATCTTGTCTTGCTTTACACGCAATCGCGACCTTCCTTGATAGCTTGTGTTGTACGCAATAACGAGTTTCACTAAACAACGATATGCTATAAAAATATTATTAAAACTCGCCATTTTGAATAGTAATACCAACTTTTTGAAATTTTATTTTTCAAAACGGTCATCATTTTTGGATTTGGAATATCGAAATTAGCCTAGGGTGAAATTTTGGTATTTTTCTGAAAGCTTTAAATTTTTGATGAATAGTGAAAACACTGGGTTACTATTTAAAAACCGACTTTTTATTTAATTAATTATTTATTTTATTTAACTTTATTTTAGGTCTAAATTGATACATAAAACCTATATAAATAAAATGTAATTAATTGGAGTCATTTTATAATAATTTTATATATATAAAAATTTTATTGAACTTTTCACCGTCTTTTACCCACCTCCTTAGAGAATTTGAAAATTTAGATAAAACATAATTTTACCACTTCTGTGAGTGGAATTTCGAAAATCTGAGAGACACAGTTAATATCAAGGACTATAATGTGCTTCAATGAGATGAAAATAATTTTTGGTGACTAGTAACTTTTTACTTTTTTTAACCACGGTTAAAAGTAAATAGGATAATTAAGGGTAAAAATGATATTATTATTACCCTAAAACATATCCTAATTCTATTGGATAAGTTTAATTCGACCAAAAACAACCTTAGGATTAATATATGACCATTTAGGCTCCCATGGATTAGATTAGGACATTTATTATTAATTTATTTAAAGAATGGTTAAAATAGTTAAAATCAAAGTTTAATAACGAAATCATTTTTAATATAAAGTTATACATATGACAAATTAGACTATAAGTATTAATTAGAAAGATAAAAATATTTCCTACAAAATAGTATTTTATTTAGTATTTTTAGACATTAAATAGTTAATTTTATATAGGACACAAAGATGATGCAGTAATTATCTTATTAATGAAATATTGACAAAATTGATGTCATAAATACCCAAATAAATGTAATTTGAGACTTTTTATGAATCCCACTAATTTTATAGGTTAATATGAAATGTTATTATTTATTTAATTAACAGTTTTCGAACAAATAATTCTTTTATGATTTTCACAAAAATCAATTAACAAATAGTGTCAAAATTGACATAAAATAGTTTTTAAAACAAATATTATACTATTAATTTTTATTTTATTCTTAAAAATATATGGTTTGGAAACATGACTTAGATAAGGTTATATGTATTAATAATAAACAAATTGGGGTTCGTTTGTCTTGTTATATTATGATTATTAACCTTATAGTGTAAAAAAACAAGAAGACACGGTAAAAGTAAAATTATTTAACTTAAAGTTAAATCTAAATGATAAGGTTAAAATAGATACCTAAACTTGTCTAAATTCTAATGGATAAGATTATTTAGACCCATACCCACCTTAGATTATAAATAAATCAATTTGGAGCTACTAAAAACCAAATATGACTTTATAATAAAATAATATTTTTAGTTTTTCCAAAGGTGCCCTTCTCCTCCCTTATATAAGGGAACCTCCTCCCTCTTTTCCTCACACCACTTTGAGCCTTCAAGATCGGCCAACCCATGAAAAATTATCTTCTCCAATTCCCTAGAAATATACTAGAGGTCTTGGTCTTCTTTAAATACCAATTTTAGTTCCCTAAAAGGAGGTCTCAAAGAGGCTCTTCAAAGAAGAGGTAATGTCGGTTACCGATTCTTTAAACTTTATTTATTCTTCCACTTCATCTTCTTTAGTTGTTTCATTATGAAGTAATAACATCAGTATCACTAATATACTGATATGTTATTATAATTATGAAAAATCCCTATTTCACCATCTATCCATCATACGGAAAACAAAATCACCGCGCATGCGTACGTACGGAATACTGTCTCCATGCCGTGGTGTAATCTATTTTCCACCACCACCTTACTTGGATGGGTATAATGGTGTAAAGAAAAACTATATATGATTATTGTAAAGTTATATTGATTCTTAAATAGTATACATACACTCCAATACAATTCCAGGATCATGAAAACGATATCATCACTCGTGCGTACGTACGGAATACCGTCTCCACGATGTGATGTGACTCGTTCTACATGATCTTCATTGAATAATGATTATATAAATGAATTGAATGAATGAATATGATATATATTACACTAATACCATTCTGGAAATGAGGTATCTATAACCTAAAAATAAGAATAATAATTTATTCGACAAAACACGCATAAGAACAAAAGGTAATAAACACTCGAATAACAAGTAGCAATGAAATATTACTAATAAGAAGCTAATAATATAACCATATATGATATTATAAAAATAATTATGATTCTGGAAAAAGTAAATAATATTATTAATATCATTATACAGGTGGTTCAGACAATAACGAAGCAAATCAGACCTAAGGTAAGGGAAAAACTCACAATCTCATTTTTATCCGAGCTTGTTTATACTTCAGAATTTACTGGGGAATATTTATCATCCACATCCATGTTTCGCCAATATGTAATATTATTTCCATCCACATAAAAAAAAATTAAATCCAATTTTACCCATTGGTGAGTTTTTAGTAAAAGATATGAAAGGAATCTTTTGTCGTTTTTTGTACGAGGTAATTTTTGACTTTTCCAGCCAAAGTATGAGAAGAATGTTTTTTTAACTTATACGACATGAATGGATTCATAGAAAATTATTTCCATGATGCTTCCTTTACAATTTTTCAAGTTTATTTTTAATCAACTTCTTTTAGTTCAAAATTATATGACATGTTAAGAAAGGAAAATGTTTTTGAAGTAGAAAAGATATTTTCCTCAAGAATGGAGTTCAAGTGTTTTGTCAAAATTTATTTTCCATCTAAGATAATATAGGTTTCTGTTTATATCCATATTTTTACATTTATTTGATTATATTTTTATTTAATTATTTTTACAATATCCTTTTATGGATTATGTTATGATGACGTGATGTTTAAGAATCCCATCATTACTACATGGGTTAAACTCTGATGTATGATTTATGATTTTGTGGAACACATAAGAATGGTGTCATTATGAGATGGGTGGGACCTATATCTCCCTCCAATGCATTGGGTAATGATTTATATCTCATGAGATAGACACGGCTGGAACAGAAAGTTAATCTGGTTCAGTGAAACAGGACTGAAACGAGTGAACTCGGTTCAGAAATGGACTTTGTCCGCAAAGATAGTCATGGAAATGAGTCTTGACTACTAAGAAATGATTCTCTAGGATTATGTTTTTATGCCATAAAGTTTCATGTTTTAAGTTATGATTATTGGGATTACATTTCACTACTATGATTTTTCCAATGATTATGAAATTATGATCTCTTTTGCAGGTTATGATTTCCAAAATTTTATGTTCTTATGAATATGATGTGATTGATATTTCTTTTGTTTACCTTTACTGAGTATTTGAACTCACCCTTTTGTATTTTTTCTTTCCCCAGGTCAGGAAGAAGGTTATTAAGTAGGATATGCCAAAACGGACTCTAGATTTGATGAAATAAATGGGAGACACTGTATATGTTTTATGAACCAGTTGTTTATGTTTCCCAGTTTCTAAAGACATTATACCTATACGGTCCTTTCATGGTTTTTTATATGTTGTATTAAGTGTACATCAATTTTTAAGTATTAACAATGTATGTAAAGAATGGGTCATTATAGTTGGTATCATAGGAAAGGTATAGTCAACCTTTGGAAACTAGGATGTGAAAGCCTTAGTAAGAACCCTAAGGATATGTCTAAGCATAGAACACAATATTTGTGTTTTAGAAATGGCCATGAATAACCTATGATAAGACATTAAGTGTAAAATTTTATTCTTGATTATGTGGTTTTCCTATTATAATTAGTGTTTCTCACACTATTTTTCTTTGTTTTAGTCAATGAATGGAACCCGAAGGAACCGTGTTAATGCGAAATGCGACGGGAAATGCAATGATTGTCCCCCTGAGCAACCAAACATTATGGGAGCTAGAATACAAAATCTTGTAGCTATGCTCACACAACTTTATCAAGCTATGAATCATGCAGGACATCCAAACGAGCAAAGGAAGGAGCAAAATTCTGTTGAATCCTTAATGAGGCAGCGTCCACCCTCATTCAGTGGGTCTACTGATCCATTAGTGGGTGAACAATGGATCAGTACCACTGAAAAGATATTTTCAGTTCATCAATGTCCTTAACATGATAAAGTTGTCTTAGCAGTTTATCGCTTGGAAGGTGAAGCTGATCAATGGTGGAATCTTATCAAGAATACAAGGCAAATGGATGAAATGGAATCCATGGAATGGGACGAGTTCAAGAACTTATTTTTCAATAAGTACATCCCTTTTATTATTTGAACAAATATGGAGAAGGAGTTCCTTGAACTAAAGGAAAAGGATGATGAATCTGTTGGTACCTATGAAGCAAATTTTACAAGACTTGAAAGGTACGCTTCTGGGATTATTATCCAACCTGAGAGTAAGATCGATCGATTCTTCAATGGCTTAAAACCATGTCTTCGAAGGGCGTTAGCCATAATGGACTTCAGTAGCTACGAGGAAATCGTTCGATGTTCTCTCATAGTTGAGGTGGAGATTGGAGTAACCCATCAGTCATATGCGTTTGATAAGAAGAGGAAAATGGAATTCAAAGGTAAATCTAAATAGCACACTAAAAAGAAGATGATCTTTCCCTTATGCTCAAAGTGTGGAAAGAAACATGGAGGGAGTTGTCTTAAAGGGGCAAGTAAATGTTTCAAATTTGGAAAATAAGGTCATTGGGCATTTGAATGCCGCAATGATGGGAAAAAGATGTCTAGTGATGCGAACAAAGAAAAGGGTACACAGAGTGCACCTCCTATACTTCAATTTTACAATTTCAAGGAAATGGGGCATTATTCCAATCAATGCCCTAATCCAAGGGTTGTTGATGATGATCGATGTCAACAAACTCTTAAGGCCAAAGACAATGGAAAGTCACATGCAATTTCTATCAGCGATGTGGAGTATGATAACAAAGTGGTGAAAGGTATACTTACCATTCACTCTAAAGTAGAAAGTGTTTTATTTGATTCTGGATCCACCCACTCTTTTATTTCTGATGAATTTTCTAAGGGTATCATCATATTACCTCAAAAATTAGATGTTGAGTTAGTTGTGACAACTCCTAATGGCACAACAGTCGCATGAAAAGTTTATAATTCTTCTCCGATTGAAGTTTGTGGGAAAGTTCTTCCTGCATATCTTGTGATCCTTCCTATAGTGGAATTTGATGTGATTCTTGGCATGGAATAGATTTCTCTATATGGATCTCATATCAATTTCCAAAGAAGGGAAGTCACAGTTCATATTCCAGATCAATCTATGATCATCTATCGATGCAATGATGAACATAACCTTCCAGTGGAAATTTCTTCCATCTTATGGGTCTTTATTCCACTAAATGAAGGTTATTTATCTCAAATTGTTAGTGAGAAACTCATGATTAATAATATTCCCATTGTACGGGAGTTTGATGATATCTTTTTGGAGGAATTACCGGGTCTTCCACCAAATTGTGAAGTTGAGTTTTCAGTAGAACTCGTTCCGGGTGCTTTAACTATTTCAAAGACACCTTATAGAATGGACCCAATTGAGTTGCAGGAATTGAAGAAACAACTCCAAGAGAATCCTGATAAGGGATTCATATGCCCTAGTGTGTCACCTTGGGGAGCACATGTTCTGTTTGTTAAGAAGAAAGATGAATCAATGCGACTCTGAGAAAGGAGATGCTTTATGCCAAATATACCAAGTGTGAATTTTGGCTTCAAAAAGTTGCATTTTTGGGTCACATAATCTCAAAAGATGGGATATCTGTGGATCCAGCAAAAACAGAGGTTATCAAAAGATGTTCGAGACCATCAATAGTAACCGAGATCTGAAGTTTTCTTGGTTTGGCTGGATATTATCGACGTTTTGTGAATGATTTTTCACGATTATCTAATCCACTCACCAGGTTGAATCGAAAAGGAGTTATGTTCGTGTGGACGGAGGAATGTGAAGAGAATTTCAAGGAGTTGAAAATATGGTTATCTAGTGCACCTGTACTCACACTTACTTGTAGTGGAGAAAGGTTTGGGATCTACAGTGATGCATCCAGGAAGGGGTTGGGGTGTGTTCTTATGCAAAATGATATGGTGATAGCATATGCCTCATGACAGTTGAAAATCCATGAGAAAAATTACCCAACTCATGATTTGGAATTAGCTACGGTAATATTTGTATTAAAGATTTGGAGGCATTATCTTCATGGACAAAGGTGTCATATTTATACTGATCATAAAAGTTTAAAGTATATTTTCACACAAAAGGAGCTGAATATGCGCCAAAGAATATGGTTGGAGTTGATTAAGGATTACGACTACTCAATTCATTACCACCCTGGGAAAGAAAACAAGGTGGCAGATGCATTATGTCGACAAGACCATGCTAGCTTATCCATGATAAAGATCACAAAATATCCAATATTTATGGATTTACAAAGGATGGATCTTGGAATTATAATGGATGGAGAGAAATATTATCTTTCTCAAATGAATGTTCAACCATCTATACATGTGAAGATTAAAGAGGCACAGAAAGAAGATGTAGAGTTACAAAGGAAGTCGAGAAATGTTCCTCAATTCAACCTTGATTGTGATGGGATAATAAAGTTCATGAATCGGGTTTGTGTTCCTCCCATCCCAGAATTAACGAAGGAGCTACTGGATGAGGCTCATAGTTATTCATTATCTATTCATCCTGGAATCACAAAAATGTATAGGGACCTGAAAGAGTACTTCTGGTGGGATGGCATGAAAAGAGATGTTGCTAAATATGTCTCTCGATGCTTGGATTGTCAGCAAGTTAAAGCTGAGAGACAGAAGTCTAAGGGGATGTTACAACCATTTCCCATACCTAAATGGAAATGGGAAAACATCACTATGGACTTTTTCACTAGACTTCCTAAAACATGCAAAGGAAATAATGCTATCTGGGTCATAGTTGATCTTCTTACAAAGTCTGCACACTTCATTGTTATTAGAGATGATTTCTCTCTAGATCAGCTTGCCATGATATATGTGAAGTAAGTGGTAATATTTCATGGAGTACCACTTTCCATTATATCTGATCGGGATCCGAGATTTACCTCGAAGTTCTGGCGAAGTCTTCAGCATACTCTGGATACAGAGTTGAGTTTCAGCACTGCTTATCATCCTCAGATAGATGGTCAGTCTGAGAGGACAATTCAAACTCTAGAAGATATGTTGAGATCTTTCTCTATGGATTTCAAAGGTGGTTAGGATAAACACCTACCTTTGGTAGAATTTTCTTATAATAATATCCTTCACTCTAGTATTCAGATGGCTCCTTATGAAGCTCTCTATGGAAAGAAATGTAGGACTCCAACTTGTTGGGTTGAAGTTGGGGAAAGAAAGCTATTAGGACCTGATCTTGTTGATGAGATGGTAGAAAAGGTCCGATTTATTCAACAACACATAAGAGCAGCTCAGAGTCGACAAAAAATTTATGCCGACAACCGAAGAAAACACCTATAGTTTGAAGTGGGTGATAAATTGTTCTTACAAATATCTCCTTGGAAGAGAGTAATGAGATTTGGAATGAAGGGAAAGCTGAGCCCTAGGTATATCGGTCCTTTCGAAATAGTGGATCGTGTTGGGAAGGTAGCATACCGATTGGCACTTCCACCGAATCTCTCTCAAGTTCACGATGTGTTCCATGTATCTCTCCTGAGAAATTACGTACTTGATCCTTCACATTTACTCACCTCAGAAGTTGTACCGATGGAACAAGATCTTTCTTATGAAGACCAACTGATAGAGATTCTGGATCATAGTGAAAATGTCCTATAGAACAAGACCACTCGCTTGGTGAATGTTTTATGGAGGAACCACAAATTAGAAGAATCTACATCGGAGCTTGAGGATATGATAAGGGAGAGGTATCCTCGTCTGTTTGTTACAAATTGACGAATTTCGAGGGCGAAATTCATTTTAAGGGGGTAGAATATAACACCCGAGACTTTTATGAGAAATATTTTGTTTTTATGTTATATAAATCATCAAAGGAATCTTTCACTACACACAACACTAGCTTGGCTTTCTTTACATGCAATCGCGGCCTTCCTCGATAGTTTGTGTTGTACGCAATACCGAGTTTTACTAAACACCGATACGCTATTAAAATATTATTAAAACTAGCCGTTATGAATATTAATACCCACTTTTTGAAATTTTACTTTTCAAAACGGACTTCATTTTTGGATTCCGAATATCGAAATTAGCCTAGGCTGAAATTTTGGTATTTTCCTAAAAACATTCAGTTTTTGATTAATAGTGAAAACACTGGGTTACTATTTAAAAACTGACTTTTTATTTAATTATTTATTTATTTTATTTAAATTTATTTTAGGTGAAAATTGATACATAACACCTATATAAGTTCAATGTAATTCATTGGAGTCATTTTATAATAATTTTAGATATATAAAAATTTTATTGAACTTTTCACCGTCTTTTACCCACCTCCTAGGAAAATTTTCAAATTTACATAAAACATAATTTTACCACTTCTGTGAGTGGAATTTAGAAAATCCGAGAGACACGGTTAATATCAAGGACTAAAATGTGTTTCAATGAGATTAAAATAATTTTTGGTGAATAGTAACTTTCTACTTTTTTTACCACGGTTAAAATTTAATAGGATAATTAAGGGTAAAAATGTTATTATTATTACCCTAACACATGTCCTAATTCTATTGGATAAGTTTAATTCGACCAAAAACAACCTTAGGAATAATATATGACCATTTAGGCCCACATGGATTAGATTAGGACATTTATTATTAATTTATTTAAAGAAGGGTTAAAATAGTTAAAATCAAAGTTTAATAACTAAATCATCTTTAATATAGAGTTATACATAAGATAAATTATACTATAAATATTCATTAGAAATATAAAAATATTTCCTACATAATGGTTCTTTATTTATAAGTTTTAGACATTAAATAATTTAATTTATTTATGACACAATGATGATGCAGTAATTATCTTATTAATGAAATATTAGAATAATTGATGTTATAAATACCGAAATAAATGCAATTTGAGACTTTTTATGAATTCCACTAATTTTTTAGGTTAATATGACATGTTATAATTTATTTAATTAACTTTTTTCGAACTAATAATTCTGTTATGATTTTCACAAAAATCAATTACCAAATAGTGTCAAAATTGACATAAAATAGTTTTTAAAACAAATATTATATTATTAATTGATATTTTATTCATAAAAATCTAAGGATCAGACAAATGACTTATATATGGTTATATATATTAATAATAAACAACTTGGGGTTCGTTTGGCTTGTTATAGTAAGTTTATTAACCTTATAGTTTAAGAAAACAAGAAGATACGGTAAAAGTAAAATTATTTCACTTAAAGTTAAATCCAAATTATAAGGTTAAAATAGAGACCTAAACTTGTCTAAATTATATTGGATGAGATGATTTCTACCCATCCCCTACTTATATTTGAAATAAATCAATTATTAGCTACTAAAAACCGAATATGACTTTATAATAAAATAATATGTTTTGTTTTTCCAAAAGTGCCCCTCTCCTCCCTTATAAAAGGGAACCTCCTCCCTCTTCTCCTCACACATCTTTGAGCCTTCATGATCAGCCAACACCTGCCAAATTATCTTCTCCACTTCCCTAGAAACATCCTATAGGTCCTGGTCTTCTTCAAAGACAAATTTTAGTGCCCTAAAAGTAGGTCTCAAAGAGGCATTTCAAAGAAGAGGTAATGTCTGTTACCGATTCTTTCAACTTTATTTCTTCTTCCACTTCTTCAAATTTAGTTGTTTCATTAATAAGTAATAACATTAATATCACTCATATACTGATATGTTATTATAATTATGAAACAACCCTATTTCACCATCTATCCATCCTACGGAAAACGAAATCACCACGCGTGCGTACGTACGGAATACTGTCTCCACGCCGTGGTGTAATCTATTTTCGACCACCCCTTACTTGGATGAGTATAATGGTGTAAAGAATAACTATATATTATTATTGTAAAGTTATATTGTTTCTGAAATAGTATACATACACTCCAATACAATTCCATGATCATGGGAACGATATCATCGCTCGTGCGTACGTATGAAATACCGTCTCCACGATGTGATGCGACTCGTTCTACATGATCTTCATTGCATAATGATTATATAAATTAATTGAATGAATTAATATGATATATATTACACTAATACAATTCTGTAAATTAGTTATCTATAACCTAAAAATAAGAATAAGAATTTATTCGACAAAACACGCATAAGAACAAAAAGTAATAAACACACGAATAACAAGTAGTAATGAAATATTACAAATAAGAAGCTAAGAATATAACCATATATGATATCATAAAAATAATTACGATTCTTGAATAAGTAAATAACATTATTTAAATCATTATACAGGAGTTTTGGACACTTACGAAGCAAATCAGGCCTAAGGTAAGGGAAAATCTCACAATATCGTTTTTATCCGAGACTATTTATACTTCAGAATTTACTGCGGAAGATTTATCATCCACATCCATTTTTCCTCAATATTTAATATTATTTCCATCCACCTACAATTTTTTTAAATCCAATTTTACCCATTGGTGAGTTTTTAGTAAAAGATATGAAAGGAATCTTTTATCGTTTTTAGTATGAGGTACTTTTTGACTTTTCCGGCCAAAGTACGAGAATAATGTTTTTTTAACTTATAAGGCATGAATAGATTCATAGAACATTATTTCCATGATTCTTCCTTTAGATGTTTTCATGTTTTTTTTATTCAACTTCATTTTGTTTAAAATTATATGACATGTTAAGAAAGGAAAATTTTTTTGATATAGAAAGGATATTTTCCTCAAGAATGGAGTTCAAGTGTTTTATCAAAATTAATTTTCCATCTAAGATAATATAGGGTTATGTTAATATCCCTATTTTTACATTGATTTTATTATATTTTGATGGAACTATTTTTACAATATCCTTTTATGGATTATTTTATGATGACGTGATGTTTAAGAAACCCATTTTTATTACATGGGTTAAGCTATAATGTATGATTTATGATTTTGTGGCACACATAAGAATGGTATCATTATGAGATGGGTGGGACCAATATCTCCCTTCAATTCATTGGGTAAAGATTTATATCTCATGAGATAGACATGGCTAGAACGGCAGGTTAATCTGGTTCAGTGAAACAGGACTGAAACGAGGAGTGAACTCGGTTCAGAAATGGACTTTGTCCACTAAGATAGTCTTGGAAATGAGTCTTGACTACTAAGAAATGATTCTCTATGATTATGTCTGTATGACACAAATTTTCATGTTTTAAGTTATGATTATTGGGATTACATTTCACTGCTATGATTTATCCCATGATTATGAAATTATGATCTCTTTTGCAGGTTAAGATTTCCAAAATGTTATGTTCATAAGAATATGATGTGATTGATATTTCTTTTGTTTACCTTTACTGAGCATTTTAGCTCACCCTTTTATATGTTTTCTTTCCCCATGTCAGGAAGAAGGTTATTAAGTAGGATATGCAAAAAGGTACTCTAGATATGATGAAATAAATTGGAGACAATGTAGATGTTTTATGAACCAGTTGTTTATGTTTCCCAGTTTCTAAAAACACCATACCTATACGGTCCTTTCATGGTTTTTTTATATGTTGTAATAAGTGTACTTAAATTTTGATGTATTGACAATTTATGTAATGTATGTGTCGTTATAGTTGGTATCAGAGGAAAGGTATAGTGAACCTTGGGAAACTAGGATGTGAAAGCCTTAGTAAGAACCCTAAGGATATTTCTATGCATAGAACACAATATTAGTGTTTTAAAAATGGCCATGAATAACCAATGATAAGACCTTAAGTGTAAAATTTTATTCTTGATTATGTGGTTTTCCAATTATAATTAGTGCTGCTCACACTATTCTTCTTAGTTTTAGTCAATGGATGGAACCCGAAGGAACCGTGTTAATGCAGAATGTGAGGGGCAATGCAATGATTGTCCCCCTGAGCAACCAAACATTATGGGAGTTGGAAGGAAAAATATTGTAGCTATGCTCACACAACTTTCTCAAGCTATGATTCATGCAGGACTTCCAAATGAGCAAAGGAAGGAGCAACATTCTGTTGAATCCTTCATGAGGCAGCTTCCACCCTCATTCAGCGGGTCTACAGATCCATTAGTGGCTGAACAATGGATTAGTACCACTGAAAAGATATTTTCAGTTCTTCAATGTTCTGAACATGATAAAGTCATCTTAGCAGTTTATCGCTTGGAAGGTGAAGCTGATCAATGGTGAAATCTTATCAAGAATACAAGGAAAAGAGTTGAAATTGAATCCATGGAATGGGATGAGTTCAAGAACATATTTTTCAATAAGTACTTCCCTCGTATTCTTCGAACAAATATGGTGAAGGAGTTTCTTGAACTAAAGAAAAAGGATGATGAATCTGTTGGTACCTATGAAAATTTTTTTACAAGACTCATAAGGTACGCTTCTGGGATTATTATCCAACTTGAGAGTAAGATCGATCGATTCCTTAGTGGCTTAAAACCAAGTCTTCGAAGGGAGTTATCCATGAGGGACTTCAATAGCTATGAAGAAATCATTCGATGTGCTCTCAATGTTGAGATGGAGATTGGAGTAACCCATCTGTCATATGCGTTTGATAAGAATAGGAAAATGGAATTCAAAGGGTAATCTAAAGAGCACACTTAAAAGAAGATGATATTTTCCTTATTCTCAAAGTTTGGAAAGAAACATGGAGGGAGTTGTCTTAAAGGGACAAGTAAATGTTTAAAATGTGGAAAAGAAGGTCATCGGGCATTTGAATTCCACAATGATGGGAAGAAGATGTCTAGTGATGCGAACAAAGAAAAGGATACACAGAGTGAACCTCCTACACTTCAATGTTACAAGTGCAAGGAAATGGGGAATTATGCCAATCAATGCCCTAATCCAAGGGTTGTTGATGATGATATATTTCAACAAACTCTTAAGGCCAAAGACAAAGGAAAGTCACATGCAATTTCTATCAGCGATGTGGAGTACGATAATGAAGTGGTGAAAGGTACACATACCATCCACTCTAAAGTGGAAAATGTTTTATTTGTTTCTAGATTAACCCACTCTTTTTTTTCTGAAGAATTTTCTAATGGTATCGTCGTATTATCTCAACAATTAGATGTTGAGTTAGTTGTTACAAATCTTGATGGCACAATAGTCGCATCAAAAGTTTATAATTCTACTCTAATTGATGTTTGTGGGAAAGTGATTCCTACAAATCTTGTGATCCTTACTATAGTGGTATTTGATGTGATTAATGGCATGGATTGTATTTCTCTATATAGATCTCATATCAATTGCCAAAGAAGGGAAGTAACATTTCATATTCCAGATCAATCTATGATCGTCTATCGATTCAATGATGAAGATAACTTTCCAGTGGAAATTTTGTCCATCTTATGGGTCTTGATTCCACTAAAATAAGGTTATTTATCTCAAATGGTTAGTGATAAACTCATGATTAAGAATATTCCCATTGTACGAGAGTTTTATGATGTCTTTCCAGAGGAATTACTGGGTCTTCCACCAAATCTTGAAGTTGAGTTTTCAATAGAACTCGTACTGGGTGATTTACCTATTTCAAAGACACCTTATAGAATGGCCCCAATTGAGTTGTAGGAATTGAAGAAGAAACTCCAAGAGAATATTGATAAGGGATTCATACACCCTAGTGAGTCAGCTTGGGGAGCACCTGTTCTATTTGTTAAGAATAAATTTGGGTCAATGAGACTCTGCATTGATTATCCAGAACTTAACAAGATCACTATCAAGAAAAAGTATCCTCTCCCACGCATTGCTGACTTATTTGACCAACTACGCGAAGCTCAATACTTTTCCAAGATTGATCTTCGTTCAGGGTATCATCAATTAAGGGTCAAAAAGGAGGATGTACCAAAGAAGACTTTCCGTACAAGGTATGGACAGTATGAATTTATAGTGATGCCATTTGGTCTTACTAATTCCCCTGCTATCTTCATGGATTTGATTAATAGAGTCTTTAGAGACTATCTTGATCAGTTTGTTGTAGTCTTTATAGACGATATTCTTGTATATTAAAAGAGCAAGGAAGAACATGAAGATCACTTGAGAATTATATTGAAGACCCTGAGAAAGGAGAAACTTTATGCCAAATTTACCAAGTGTGAATTTTGTCTTCAAAAAGTTTCATTTTTGGGTCACATAATCTCAAAAGAGGGGATATCTGTGGATCCAGCAAAAATAGAGGTTATCGTAAGATGGTCGAGACCAACAATAGTAACCGAGATCCGAAGTTTTCTTGGTTTGGCTGGATATTATCGATGTTTTGTGAGATATTTTTCCCGATTTCTAATCCACTCACCATGTTGACTCGAAAAGGAGTTAAGTTCATGTAGACGGAGGAATGTGAAGAGAATTTCAAGGAGTTGATAAGAAGGTTATCTAGTGCACCTATACTCACACTTCTATGTAGTGGAGAATGGTTTGTGATCTACAGTGATGCATCAAAGAAGGGGCTGGGGTGTGTTCTTATGCAAAATGATATGGTGATAGCTTATGCCTCACGACAGTTGAAAATCCATGAGCAAAATTACCCAACTCATGATTTGAAATTAGCTGCTGTAATCTTTGCATTAAAGATTTGGAGGAATTATCTTTATGGAGAAAGGTGTGATATTTATACTGATCATAAAAGTTTAAAGTATATTTTCACAGAAAAGGATCTGAATATGTGCCAAAGAAGATGGTTGGAACTGATTAAGGGTTACGACTGCTCAATTCATTACCACCCTGGGAAAGAAAACAAGGTTTTAGATGCATTAAGTCGACAAGACCATGCTATCTTATCCATGATGAGGATCACAAAAGATCCAATATTTATGGATTTACAAAGGATAGATCTTGGAATTATAATGGAAGGGGAGAAATATTATCTTTCTCAAATGAATGTTCAACCATCTATGCATGTGAAGATTAAAGAGGCATAGAAAGAATATGTAGAGTTACAAAAGAAGGTGAGAAATGTTCCTGAATTCAACCTTGATTGTGATGGGATAATAAAGTTCAGGAATCGGATTTTTGTTCCTACCATCCCAGAATTAAAAAAGGAGATGTTGGATGAGGCTCATAGTTCATCATTCTCTATTCATTCTGGAAGCACGAAGATGTATAGGGACCTGAAAGAGTACTTCTGGTGGGATGGCATGAAAAGAGATGTTGCTGAATATGTCTCTCAATGCTTGGTTTGTCAGCAAGTTAAAGCTGAGTGACAGAAGTCTAAGGGTATGTTACAACCATTACCCATACCTGAATGGATATGGGAAAACATCCCTATGGACTTTGTTACTGGACTTCCTAAAACATCCAAAGGCAATAATGCTATCTGGGTCATAGTTGATCGTCTTATAAAGTTTGCACACTTCATTGATATTAGAGAGGATTTCTCTCTAGATCGGTTTTCCAGGATATATGTGAAGGAAGTGGTAAGATTGCATGGAGTACCACTTTCTATTATATCTGATCGGGATCTGAGATTTACCTCAATGTTATGGTTAAGTTTTCATCATACTCTGGATACAGAGTTGAGTTTCAGCACTGCTTATTATCCTCAGACAGATGGTTAGTCTGAGAGGATAATTCAAACTCTAGAAGATATGTTTAGAGCTTTCTCTATAGATTTAAATGTTGGTTGGGATCAACACCTACCTTTGGTATAATTTTCTTATAATAATATCTTTCACTCCAGTATTCAGATGGCTCCTTATGAAGCTCTCTATGGAAAGAAATGCAGGACTCCCACTTGTTGGGATGAAGTTGGGGAAAGAAAGCTATTAGGACCTGATCTTATTGATGAGATGGCATAAAAGTTCTGATCTATTCAAAAACACATAAGAGAAGATCAGAGTCGAAAAAAAATTATGCCGAAAACTGAAGAAAAGACCTAGAGTTTGAAGTGGGTGATAAAGTGTTCTTACAAATATCTCCTTGGAAGAGAGTAATGAGATTTGGAAGGAAGGGAAAGCTAAGCCCTAGGTATATCGGTCCTTTCGAAATACTAGATCGTGTTGGGAGGGTAGCATACCGATTGGCGCTTCCACCGAATCTCTCTCAAGTTCACGATGTGTTCCATGTATCTCTCCTGAGAAAGTACATACCTGATCCTTCACATGTACTCAGCTCAGAAGTTGTACCGCTGGAACAAGATCTTTCTTATTAAGAACAGCTGATAGAGAGTCTGGATCATAGTGAAAAAATTCTTATGGAACAAGACCACTCCCTTGGTTAATGTTTTATAGAGGAACCACCAATTACAAGAAGCTACATGGGAGTTTGAGGATATGATGAGGGACAGGTATCCTCATCTGTTTGTTACAAAGTGACGAATTTCGAGGGAGAAATTCATTATAAAGGGGGTAGAATGTAACTACTGATACTTTTATGAGAAATATTTTGTTTTTATGTTATATAAATCATCAAAGGAATCTTTCACTACATACAACACTAGCTTGGTTTTCTTTACACGCAATCTCGACCTTCCTCAACAGCTTGCGTTGTACGCAATACCGAGTTTCACTAAACAACGATATGCTATTATAATATTATTAAAACTAGCCATTATGAATAGTAATACCCACTTTTTGAAGTTTTATTTTTCAAAACGGACTTCATTTTTGGATTAGTAATATCGAAATTAGCCTAGGGTGAAATTTTGGTATTTTTCTGAAAACATTCAGTTTTTGATGAATAGTGAAAACACTGGGTTACTATTTAAAAACCGACTTTTTATTTAATTAATTATTTATTTTATTTAAATTTATTTTAGGTCAAAATTGATACATAACACCTATATAAGTTCAATGCAATTCGTTGGAGTCATTTTATAATAATTTTAGATATATAAAAATTTTATTGAACTTTTCACCGTCTTTTACCCACCTCCTAGGAGAATTCGCAAATTTACATAAAACTTAATTTTACCACTTCTATGACTGGAATTTCAAAAATCCGAGAGACACGGTTAATATCAAGGACTAAAATGGTGTTCAATGAGATGAAAATAATTTTTGGTGAATAGTGACTTTTTACATTTTTTCCCCACGGTTAAAAGTAAATAGGATAATTAAGGGTAAAAATGATATTATTATTACCCTGAAACATGTCCTAATTCTATTGGATAAGTTTAATTCGACCAAAAATATCCTTAGGAATAAAATATTACCATTTAGGCCTACATGGTTTAGATTAGGACATTTATTATTAATTTATTTAAAGAAGGGTTAAAATAGTTAAAATCAAAGTTTAATAACTAAATCATTTTTAATATAGGGTTATACATAAGATAAATTGGACTATAAATATTAATTAGGAATATAAAAATATTTCCTACATAATGGTATTATATTTATAATTTTTATACATTAAATAATTAAATTTATTTATGACACAAAGATGATGGAGTAAATATCTTATTAATGAAATATTGACATAATTGATGTTATAAATACCCAAATAAGTGTAATTTGAGACTTTTTATGAATTACACTAATTTTATAGGTTAATATGACATGTTAGTATTGATTTAATTGACTTATTTAGAACTAATCATTTTGTTATGATTTTCACAAAAATCAATTACCAAATAGTCTCAAAATTGACATAAAATAGTTTTTTTTTAAAATATTATATTATTAATTGTTATTTTATTTTTTAAAAAACTAAGGTTAGGAAAAATGACTTATATAAGGTTATATATATTAATAATAAACAAATTGGGGTTTTTTGGCTTGTTATAGTATGTTTATTAACTTTATAGTGTAAGAAAACATGAAGACACGGTAAAAGTAAAATTATTTAAATTAAAGTTAAATCTAAATGATAAGGTTAAAATAGAAACCTAAAATTGTCTAAATTATATTGGATGAGAGGGTTTCGACCCATCCCCAACTTATCATCGAAATAAATTAATTTTGAGCTACTAAAAACCGAATATGACTTTATAATAAAATAATATTTTAGTTTTTCCAATGGTGCCGCTCTCCTCCCTAATAAAAGGGAACCTCCTCCCTCATTTCCTCACACCACTTTGAGCCTTCAATCTCGGCCAACCCCTTCCAAATTCTCTTCTCCACTTTTCTAGAAACATCCTAGAGGTCCTGGTCTTCTTCAAGGAAAAATGTTAGTGCCCTAAAAGGAGGTCTCAAAGAGGCGCTTCAAAGAAGAGGTAATGTCCGTTACCAATTATTTCAACTGTATTTCTTCTTCCACTTCTTCTTATTTAGTTGTTTCATTGTGAAGTAATAAGATCAGTATCACTCATATACTGATATATTATTATAATTATGAAACAACCCTATTTCACCATCTATCCATCCTACAAAAAATGAAATCACCGCAAGTGCGTACGTACGGAATACCATCTCCACGCCGTTGTGTAATCTATTTTCCACCACCACCTTACATGGATGGGTATAATGGTGTAAATAAAAACTATATATGATTATTGTAATGTTATATTTATTCTGAAATAGTATAAATACACTCTAATAAAATTCCACGATCATGGGAACGATATCATCGCTCGTGCGTACGTACGGAATACCGTCTCCACGATGTGATGTGACTCGTTCTACATGATCTTCATTGCATAATGATTATATAAATGAATTGAACGAATTAATATGATACATATTACACTAATACCATTCTAGAAATGAGGTATCTATAACCTAAAAAGAATAATAATAATTTATTCGACAAACCACGCATAAGAACAAAAAGTAATAAACACCCGAATAATAAGTGGTAATGAAATATTACTAATAACAAGCTAAGAATATAACCATATATGATATCATAAAAACAAGTATGATTCTGGAATAATTCAATAAAATTATTTAAATCATTTTACAGGAGGTTCAGACACTTACGAAGAAAATCGGACCTAAGGTAAGGGAAAATCTCACAATCTCATTTTTATCCAAGATTGTTTATACTTCAGAATTTTCTGGGGAATATATATCATCCACATCCATGTTTCCTCAATATTTAATATTATTTCCATCCCCCTACAATTTTTTTAAAATCCAATTTTACCCATTGGTGAGTTTTTAGTAAAAGATATGAAAGGAATCTTTTGTCATTTTTAGTACAAGGTACTTTATGACTTTTCCGGCCAAATTACGAGAAGAATGTTTTTTAACTTATACGGAATGAATGGATTCATAGAACATTATTTACATGATTCTTCCTTTACAAGTTTTCATGTTTATTTTTAATCAACGTCTTTTAGTTCAAAATTATATGACATGTTAGGAAAAAAAATGTTTTTGAAGTAGAAATGATATTTTCCTCAAGAATGGAGTTCAAGTGTTTTATCAAAATTTATTTTCCATCTAAGATAATATAGGGTTCTGTTTATATCCCTATTTTTACAATGATTTGATTATGTTTTGATGGAATTATTTTTACAATATCCTTTTATGGATTATGTTATTTTGACGTGATGTTTAAGAATCCCATTTTTATTACATGGGTTAAGATATGATGTATGATTTATGATTTTGTGGAACACATAATAATGGAATCATTATGATATGGGTGGGACCTATATCTCCCTATAATGAATTGGGTAAAGATTTATATCTCATGAGATAGACATGGCTAGAACGGCAGGTTAATCCGGTTCAGTGAAACAGGACTGAAACGAGGATTGAACTCAGTTCAAAAATTGAATTTATCCACTAAGATAGTCTTGGAAATGAGTCTTGACTACTAAGAAATGATTCTCTATGATTATGTGTGTATGCCACAAAGTTTAATGTTTTAATTTATGATTGTTGGGATTACATTTCACTACTATGATTTATCCCATGATTATGAAATTATGATCTCTTTTGAAGGTTAAGATTTCCAAAATGTTATGTTCTTATGAGTATGATGTGATTGATATATGTTTGTTTACCTTTACTGATCATTTGAGCTCACCCTTTTGTATTTTTTCTTTCCCCAGGACATGAAGAAGGTTATTAAGTAGGATATTCCAAAAGGGACTCTAGAAATGATGAAATAAATAGGAGACAATGTAGATGTTTTTTGAACTTGTTGTTTATGTTTCCCAGTTTCTGAAGACAGTATACCTATATGGTCCTTTCATAGTTTTGTTATATGTTGTAATAAGTGTACTTCAATTTATAAGTATTAACAATGTATGTAAAGTATGGGTCGTTATAGGCATAATATTCAAAAATGAATTAATTAATGGAGATTTGGAATAATAAAGATATGTGTGTTTGAACAATTAATGTGGATGAAGTCAAGAGGCTCCTCCACATTAATGAGGGGGGTTGAGAGGTTTTCCTAAATTTATGAGGGAGTTTAGGTTTTTCTCCCAGTTAATGGGGGGTTTCAAGGGGGTTTAATCATGGGTTCTCCCCACCACCATAACCTCTCATGGGACGTTACGCTCGGGTGGTCCCCACCACCATAACCTCTCATAGGAGGTTAAGGTCTGGTGGTCCCCACCACCAACTTCTACAAGGAGGTTGGTTACAACAAAATAAAATAAAACATGCATTTATTTTATTTTATTATTTCCACGAAAAACCCAAAAAATAACTTTCACCCTCGACGAACTGCCATCGAGGTGAAAGTCTTCTTAAGCGAATATCAGTGTTGCGAGTTAAATGGTGCCCTCATATTTCAATTCTGATCACTGGTTCAAAAGTTAGAAAAACCTGCTAGCACATTTACTGAATATACCCAAACAAAAGTTCAGAAATTCATTTCGGGCACTATGGGCCTCAGAATCACGCACCGTCAATTTTCATAGACTCGTAAAATTCCAATTTAATTAAAAGAATACAAGGAAATTGTGGGTCTTTACATTAATGGTCTCCCATTTTTAGAGGCATCACTACCCTAGTTTATAGTAGTGTTTCCATGATAAAATTTCTAGTGTTAACATTTATTTATCTATTGATATATTTTGTCTGAGCATCCATGTTAATTTTGTATGGCTTTTTCAAAAGGAAAGGACATTTATTTCCATTGTACAGTCTCTTTTCTGTTCATTATCAGGTTCGTCACTTGTTGTATTTCCCTAGAGTCTTCTACACCAGTGTTGAGACTTCCTCATCATCCATTCCTTTCACACCCTTTACAATTTACCAGGATCCTTCCTAATGGAACCTTGATGGTGTTACCATTCATATTTTTGGTGGGGATATTTTTAGTGTCATTTGGGGGTGTTACTCCCAAATTAAAAAAAACGTAAAACCATAAAATTGAAGGGTTACCTAAATGGAGTTTGAGTTTACTTAATATAATCCATAAAAATATTTAAAACAATGCACAAAAAGTTATCCAAATGAAATAAATAAATAAATAAAAACGTATAAAAATTTGTGGAAAACGTTGATGGGAACAGGTAAAAAATATGAATAAAGAATAACGTTTTCATGTTGGGAATCTTTTCACATTTGATTTTTTGAAACTATTTTTTATTTATCATTTGTTTAAACCACCACTAAATATTTAGCCATGGTTTTTTACTTTTTAATGTTATTGATTTATTATATAATTACAGATAATTTTATGTCTATATATATATCACCATGATATATATTAATGTATATAAGTATTTAGAAATAGATATAAATATATATTAACATAAATAATTTTTCGTAGATATAAAATATTTATATATATATTTATTTATTAAATATAACAATATATATCTACCCGCATAATATATATAAATATATATAAATAAAAAATTATATTAATATACTTAAATACATATAATTATCTATATATATGTAAACCTAAATATTTTAACAAAAATATTATTTATTGATATATATAAAATATTTTTTACAAAATATGATTTATATAATGATAAATATGTATTTACAGTCATTATATAATATATTTTGTTTAAACTATTTGAAAAATAAAAAACAGGTTCACTTTTAGTGCGCATCTCCCAACCTTGAACATTTGGGCCTTCCCACTACTACGCTCAACACTGCCAGACCAACGCAACCGATCACTAGATTCCACAATAGCCACCAATGATGGTGTGCTACCATCATGCACTGCCACCACCGACTACCAGTGTCACCTATGACCATTGTCTCCTATTGTCGTGTGTTTATATTCTTACTACACGTAGGGTTGTGCTGCTGTCTTTAGTTGTATTGTGTTCTACAATCACATGATACTGTTGCATTCAACCCATTTTGGCATGTCGCCACTCCTTGACACCACTATCCATAGCTGATTAATAAATATCATTTAAAAATAACAGCATCAACATTTAAACATAACCCACCCACCATGACCTTACCCTTTAATCAACACACATTTATGAATATCATTTAACCTTGAAAGTACCCAACCAGGGTTGTTGATGAACATACGCCACCCCATGGATTATAAATTCCAACCTTCATTGTCCTGGGATGGAAGACACCCGAGATGGATCTACTGGGCCTTTTCCAGATCATCACATGGATTCTGCACCTAATGTTCCAACTAGATCAACCTACTATCCTCACACATCCAATAGAAACCAACATATTAATCCCAACTCTCATGCTACACCACTTATGATATCTCCTACACCACTCTCTATACCACATATCCTTCTATGTAATTTGTATCCAACTCTAGTTAGTGTTCATCACATTGGGGCTCATGGTGGCCCCTCTCACCATATGGATCCCCCGAAAGTTCTCTTCACCTACCTATCCCAAAAAATAGACTCTCATTAAGGCCATCATATGACTCTTGGTCTTGTTGAAGGTCGTTTTTAGGGAGAGGTGGGTGAGAAGAACTATTGGGGTTCTAAAGGGCAAGAGGCACCGCTAGGAGCCCGATGAGAGGGGGGTCTAAAGGGTGAGAGGCACCACCAGGAGCCCAATTTAGACTACATGGAATGATAAGTGGTAAATAGAGTAGTTTGGGATATATCATAATTGGTGTAATATGGGAGTTACAATTAATATGTTGGTTGTTATGGGATGTGTAAGGAAATGAGAATCAAGCACCTGGAAGAAGAGGTGAAAAAGACATGTGATGACCTGGAAATGGATTAATAGATCCATCCTGGGTGTCTTCCATCCTGGGATAATGAAGGTGGGAATTTAAAATCTATGGGGTGGCGTATGTTCATCGAAAACCATAGTTGGGTACTGTCTTGGTTAAATGAAATTAAAAAAATGTGTGTGGTTGGATGGGTAACGTCACGGTGGGTGGGTTATGTTTAAATTATGTCGATGTCATGTTTAAATGATATTAATTAATCGACTATGGCTAGTGGTATCAAGGATCAGTGATGGGACCCAAGGGGAAGAATGAGATGGTCACAGGTGATGTCGGAACATGGTGTAGATAACAACTACAGTGCAACCATGGATGTAGCAAGAACAAAAGTGCATGGTGATAGGATACAGTGGTTAGAGGTGACACTGGAGGTTGACGGTGGCAGAGCATAACACAAAGAGAGTGATAGTGAGATTCAATGTTAAGCCACATAAATTGATAAATGCAAGCATGTATATATATACTAGGTAAATAGATTTTCCACCACCAAACATAAAATCTATAGTTCCTTGGATTTATAAGTTCATGAAGAGATGTGTGCCTTTTTTGTTGCATAGGGTATGTTGATACGAGGAGATATGACATCGGTTGAAGGTTACCTTTCCCCATTGATCCTCAATGCCATGCCATGTTCCATTTAGTTTGTCTAGGTATAGGCGATGAATTATACACTATAAAATCATCATATATTATAACATGTGTGCATGAGAAATTGCACAGGGTTTTTCATAATACCTTCATGTTGATATTGACAAACATAAAGTAATCGGAGGAGATGATAATGATCACTCTATCCATGGTGTTGTACTCAGACGCATCCTCACTAGCCACTAGCATGATTTTGGACTCCCGACTCTCCAACATCATCAAAAAAGGTTTGGATCGGTGGATGGTGTGTCATGACCCGTCCCAGTGGGGCCTGTGTCATGACTCCCTAAGCTCGCCTCCAATCAGCCAGGGGCTGGTGACTAGCACCGAGTAGGTATATTACTAACATGGGAGGTATTTCCTAAGTACCTATACACACTCACACATCCCAAAGACCTTAAATTATAAAATGTAAAAAAAATTACTAGGAAAAAAGATGCATCCATACTAATAAACCCAACCAATAGAGTATGATTGAATGTACAGTACTGAAAGTAAACTGGGCCAGAATACAAGCCCACCAAAAACAAGAGTCTGAAAACTACAAATTCCAACCTGTAAGCACTAAGAGGTATTGGAGCTGATACTCATAGTCATAGGAACACCTCGGCCTATAGGGAACTCAAAATGCTCGGTCTTGTCCCGGTCCACCTTGGACTTCGTCAAAAGGCTGCTCATTTGCACAAGACACAACATATGAGAGAAAATACAATGTTGGGGTGAGTATAAAAATACATAGTATAGGACCCTAAAAAACAAATTAATTCACAAAGTAATGGTATAGTCAACTCTACACTATATATGTCTACTAAAAAAATAGCAATAGAAACACCATCCAAATATACTCAAAACCCAGACCTATAGTCTAGAGACAAGTCACACAACCACATACTCCCACTAGAGATTCAGTTTGATGATTCCACAAAGTACTCATTTGAGATAACTCACTCCACTAGTTTGATATCTTTGATGTTGTCCATCTGATAAGTAATGTAAATAGTGAAAATCCATGAGATACACAAACACTCATTCTGGGAGAACACACTCTTGAGTGGGGAAAAGATCATGATACACAGATGAGGATCACTACCGAGGCCTTGGAGGATATCATGAATCATTCGAATTCACCTGTTAAGTATAGGATCGATGTCTTGAAAGAGTAGTCACGTCGAAGCCTGGCTCTATCTAGGGTAAATAATGGATATAGTATCAGGTTTTGGGCCTCTTAGATAGATACCTGACTCAATCTCGGAAAGTCCTGCGGAAGGGATCATACTTCTATAGAAGGAAATTATACCCGACCTTCAGGGGAACTAGAAAATGGGAACTAACTAAAATGAAACATTTCCAATATATGGTGGACAATAAGACCAAGCCATGTGCTGAAAAGTACACGGCGTGTAGAAAGGTCACACGTTGTGTCCTCTGGCCCTGGGTACTAACCATGTCACAAGGATTATTGTGTAGAAGAAGGTATACACATCGTGTAAGGGAGTGACATGATGTGTTCCACTATCCAAGGAGGACTCTGTGTGTGTTTTCCATGTGCTCGTACACGACTTAAACCTTTGTGTTACAACCCGTGTAACTGGTACACGGGGTAACCCATGTAGCTGGCTTGGTCTGGTCGTGTGGTAGAGTACATGGTCGTGTACTCCACCCCATGTTCGTGTATCGTTTGAGATACACGACGAGTCCCAACTAAGGACTCATATGTCGTGTTCTTCATATAACATGTAGTGTCATCACTTCATGCATTGTGGCAACCTAGCCGCTGTTGATCTGGTCCCACACAGTGTGTTCTTTGGGATTCACGTCAGGTTCTTCAGAAATTTCCAGAATCGCGAACCTCCACCGCCACACATGGGGTGATGCTCTGACCCTCAATTCGGCCATCTGATCGCCTCTAAACTCAATATCTGAAGTCTCTATACCATGCCATCAATTTTTCAGGAGTTTTTTTAGGTTCGATCGGCCTCAAATACATGTTTTAATTATCCATGTGAATAATGGTCAAAGAACAATTTATCCTAAATTGTGTCAATTTCTCTTCCACCATCGTTGTCGTACCCCTGTTGAGTCATCATGGTGCCAGGTCTCCAATTTGGGATCGTTGCATTTCTAAACAGATGTCCAATGATCTGCTGTTCCTAACCCCATGAAGAATGCGAAGAACACGGGGACAAAGGGGTGAAGAAAACACATAAACCAATTAGAGGAAAAAAAACTCCATTAGTGTTCATCACAATGTTGATCCTATCCCATTATAAGGATTAAATAGGTCAAAAAATGATATAAAAAAACTATCTCAACAATCTCCCGAATCAAACCCCAAAGAAACGGAAAATAGTAACCCTCTCGCAAGAACACACGATCCACGGATCACCCTTTTTGTGGGTTGATTTGTGTTCTTCATTTAATCCAAGAACAGGGAAAAGGAGAATCTAAATAACAACCCTTAGCTCGATTCAGTTGAAGAAAGATCATTGTGTCACATTCGTTGGTGAGGTTCATCGAATCTGAGATGCGTCGATTGCTCGTTTCATCGCCATCCACCAACGGGTTCTCTTCCAAATATCCAATGGAAAACTCTAAATTCATAGGGTTATGCGGCTAACCCTAAAATCTTTCCCAAAGTAGGTTTTAAAAGGTGGAGGAAATGATGTTTTTTCTAAAAATGGAAACATTTAAAATAAATTAGTTTCCAATTTATTTTATTTCCTTTAAATTCCAAAAACTAACTTTTGTAGCCGACCCACGCCGGTCGATGTTAGGCCCATCTAAGGTAAAGTATCTACTTTGAATGAAATAGTGCCCTATGATTTTTGATCATGGTACCTATTTAATAGTTATTCCACATTTATAGGAAAACGCTCACGTGCGCTATTTAAAATTTTAACTTATTTCAAATATTTATTCTGGGCACTCCGAGCCTTGGAATCACATGCCATCGAAAGTAATGGTCTCAAAATAATTCCATATAATATTTAAAAATAATACATATGGAAAATATAAGACATTACATTCTCCCCACCTTTGGGCTTTGTGTCCCTGATGACCTTGGTATTATGAGTTCTATCAACAATAGACCAAGTATGGTTTATTCACAGATTTTATTTCTTCATCCCTTGAAGATATTTGGAATCACTATCAATCAAAAATTATATATATGTTTGAGGATCATTATCAATGTGATCCTAGGAGACTTGAAAGGAAAAAAAAGAAGCCATATCATATTGGATGAACTAAGAAGGGGGTCTAGTGACCCTCCTAACTCTATCTTGAGCCAACTGGTTATCATTATTACCATTATGAGGTTATGAATTGGGTTTTTAATTTGAACTAGTCTCATTTGAGATTTAATATTAAGGAAATGGTTTAGGAGACTTTACAATAGCCTCTATCCAAGTTGATGAAGTAGGATAAACATTCTCATCCTGGAGTTTATCGTTTCTATCATGTGTGAAAATTTTGGATTTATTAGGATATGATTAATGAAAGAAAACATATCTACTAATCATATACCATTATTAACGAGGTTTTTCAACCCAAAACTTATATCCCATGAAACTATCATGGTATCCCATCAAAACATAGTTAAGGGATCTTGGTTCAACCATTTTAGTTTTAATGTTGGTGTAGGCAGTACACCCAAAGACTCTTAGGTGGTTATTGGAAGGAATTTTTCCATTCCATGGTTCATATAGGCGATTAAAATAGTTAGAAGTAGATGGAAACTAGTTAATTAGATACATTTTTATAGTGGTATCTTCATCCAAAATCCATTTATTTAGGACTAATCATGTAATAATACTTCATACTCACTCAATAATAGTTCCATTCATGTGCCAAAAATTACATTCTATTCAGGGGTCTTCTTAATATTCCAGTGTCAATTCATACGATTGGATTGATTGAACTAGAAAAAATAAATAAAAAATCACTCCAAACCATTATCTATTCTCATTACATTAATCTTCTTTCCATCATGGTTTTTAACTTGTGTTTTCCGTATTTCAAAGGTTTCAAAAACATCTATTTTTTTGCATGAAAATCCATACCTTTTTAGAGTATTCATCTATGAATTTAATAAAATAGGGACCCCACATTGGGATGTGCTTCTAAGATCACCATGTGTATTAGAATCAATGTACTCTAATGTTTGTGTAGCCTTAAAAGAGTACATACAAAAACTAACCCTCTTAAACTAACCAATAATGCAATTTTTAGAAAATATGAGATTTCATGCTGTAAAATTTTCTAACACTCCTTGTTTACTCCATTAATATTAGCATTTAGAGTTTATCTTCCTTAATCTCCTATTCCATAACAATTTATTATCAACATTACTAACATACACAATACTTAGTTTCCTTGAATGGGTCCTTACATTCAACACATAAAGTATATTAACTAATGATTCCTTGATTATAGATTTAGATAGAGTAGGGAACTTATGAAATATTGATTCAAACCAAAAAACATACATATTTTAGTATATAAAACTATGGAGATCATTTTTCTATGAAGTTTATTGACCCACCTAACATCTATGAGGTTAATGATAGAATGGTAATCTTGTTCTATAAGAATAAAACATCTTCCTCAAACCTTACACTTCATGTTATGGCATAAGATTACATCTCCCAATACTATCTATACTCTTTAAAGGAAATATTCTATATAAGGACACATGTGAAAACATCAGCCTAAGTCCAAAACCCAGTCATTTGTGAGTACATGTCTATCTACATTCATAATTTCATTAGTTTCATAACCAAAATCCACAAAGAAGGACTAGTCAATCGGTTCATCATCCTTTTGATTTATTTAGGTTTCATACACTAAATTCATATGTCCCTGGGTATAAAAAAATTGTAACACACAACTATTCTATACATATAATTTAATCTAGTTTTGGGTTGGTTATTGTTTTTACTTTTATATTTATCCATTTATTTCTTTTTACCCTTGTACTATAGCCTCACTCTGGTAAATAAACTCTCAGTATTACCTTTCAATTTTGGTTTGAAATGTAACACCTTAGAAAAAAAGGATGATTTAACCTCTTTAAGTTTAATAAATTCATTTTTATACATCATAATCTAATGTGCTATAGTAATTATTAAATGTAATAAATATGATCATTCCTCAAACCTCATCATTAATAGTAACATTAATGTTGGTCAAATCAATAATTATCTGATTAAAATCATCCAAAGAAAATTTAATATAGACATGATAACAAATGTAAAAGGTTAACATGAAACATTTATTATAATTTATAACAACTAAATATGCGTTTATATAATGTTTTTATAACATAATCCATATACTAGATGCACTTGATTCAAAGGAATCCCCCAGAAGGACCATTTCACTAAGATACCACAATGCAGAACTATGGGCCATAAAAAAAATGTCAGGAAGAAAATATTGATATCTTGTAGAGGTATGGAAATAAAAATTAAGTCATGCAATAGGATTATGTGGTCCATGAATAGTATCTATGAGTCCATGTTGAACTAATAGAGACCCCATCTCAATTTACCACAATTTAAAATCATTATCTCCATCAGAAATTCCAATTACATACTTAGTAGAGTTCATTACTAATACAGGGTTATGACACTAGTTTTTTTTTGGGAAATAGTTAATCATGCACCCCTAATAAATAACAATGATATTCTATATGTAATCAGTTTATCTTATATATATGTTCCTGAAATTCAAGACATGTTATAATGTTAATTACTCAAGTGTATGTGAGAAAAAATGCAATGATTTTAGATGAGTGTGAAATTTTATAATTAAAACATAAACCAAAACATGAATATTATTAAAAATTATCAAACAATAAAACCAAACAATTATTTCAACTAGATATAGGTTTAGTCAAACAAATAAAAAAGAATAAAAAAACAGGAAGATCCCCATATTTAAAATTCTTCAATCCAGTTTGGGGATTACGTACATGGAATGAACACCAACACCTCACACAAATTTTATTAAGTTAAATAAAAAAATATTGTATTATATAAACCATGAATATGAAAAATATGAAAATAGAGGTGATGTGAATCTCTATTTTTAAGAACTAAATAATGAAAATGAAGAATACATATAATCCGGGCACGGTATCTCTCTGGTGGCCCAGATCTCCTTGTGATGTTAGAACACCTCTTTGTCCAATTGATTTCAATTATTCATGAGCTTCAGTATCTATTGAATAGACACACATCTTCTAAATTACATATCTACATCAATACTCCACCATGATTGGTTTATGAAGAGTATCCATGGAGAATAAAAGATTGAAAGTTGATCTCATAGGAAGCTAAAATTAGAGAGTTGAGCTAGTATTTCACTATTACAAAAAAAAATTAAACAAGCAGGAGAAAGTAGAATGCTATTTTTGAATGATAACCACTAGGTAATGTTGGGGTGATTAGTTCCCCTATAACACATCATTCTCTCAAAACTGATGAACCAACTAAGAAGTTCCATGCGTGTGAAACCACAATGGATAGACAGATTCAGTTCACATAACCTGTGTAGGTGGAGGGATGAAATTATGAGTTTATAAAGGTGATTGATGGCCAGGTATGCATGCCAAATAGATCAATGACTTGGTGAGGTAAATAAGTACCTATGAAGGAATAAAATGTGGGGTCAGCTTAGGAGACAAGAAACACCACGATCTACTAAACAAGTGTAAGAAGTAGGACCATGTGGAAAACCCAACCAAAAGGATATGACAATAGAAACATATTTAATCTAGTATCATATTCTCTCATAATCATAAATCAATTTTTTCTTACATGTATAAATAAATCATAATAAATATTATATAATGAAATTTCAAAATGAAAACACCTTAAATTCATGATCATTTTATATATACAACATATGTGTGTGTGTGTGTTCCTGTGTGTGTGTGTGTTTGTGTGTGTTTGTGTGTGTTTGTGTGTGTATAAACATGCACACACACAAACATACATTCACACAAAAAATTTAAAAAATAACTATAATTATCTAATAATAATTAAATAAATGATCATTATAACACACACGCACACAAATACATATATATTAATTTATATATAATAATGATACTATTATATATATAATATAAGTTAAACTATAATTATAATTAATAAATTTATAATTTCTTATTATCCTCATGCATGGGGTTACCTGAGGGTTGCAATAGCGGGCTCTTTCAATCACAGGTGCTTAGGGTTTCCCCGATAATGCCTTCGGGGGGAGGGGGGAGGGGTTGCCTATCAACTAAAAATTTAAAATATTTTAGAATTTTTTTATCAATGCATGTTTATAGATATGATAATGAATCACATTATCAGTGATCAAAAAAATCATTGATAAAGGACCACTTTATCAGTGTCAAAAATTTATGATAAAATGCATCGACCTTTGTCATGGCATGTCATATATATTTTTTAGCACTAATAAAATCAATTTTAAGTGCTTTTAATTCACTAGTATGTAGTAGTGTTTTTATCATTTTTCCAGAATGTTTTCCATTGTAAATTATACTTAATCGACATTGTGGTGCTTTTTATGAATGAAGGGTTCATTTTTATGGGACTTAGTGATGTATATGAACTATGTTAGATGAATCCTATTATATGATTCATTTATATCATAATCATAGATATGCATATGATACATATTCTAGGCAATGACTTGGCCAAATATTAGACCACATAGAGATGCCTATTTCATATAGTATTATATATCATATATCCTACAATATTAGATATTGGTTTTATGCAACTTATATATCCCCCAAATGGTTTTATCCTCATTTATGAATCATAGAGATGATTCATTAAAGTATTTTTAAATAATACATGATCATTGAAGTGTTAAACTGATCATATATTTAAACAGGTATATGTTAGGTAACATATGATGTATTCTAAGTGTTGGAATAGGATCCTAGACCTCGTACATCAATTAAGGGGGGCACTATAATATGGGGTATCACCTATCCCATTTTTGGATGCTATTTTTTTAATACAATCCAATGATCTATTCTTACATGTTCTTCATTAAACTTCTAGAAGAAAGTGATAAAACATCTACAGATTTGGATGGGTCATATCATAGCATATGAGGATTTAATTGATGGGTGCACTACCACTGGATGTGAGTCATTAGGTGATCACTATTTGATCTACATCAAACATACGTCATCAAGATATATCTTTTTGTACATTAGGTATAAATTTTTTATATTATGTTATTCATTTCATGTAGAGTGGATGATGATAGATCAAGTATTAAAATATGGTTCTTCCCATTTTATTAACATGGGATGTTTATAAAAAACCAATCAATGAATCCGTGTAATACTCAAGACCATACTGTAATAGGTAATCACCATATCCTGAACTATCATATAATGCACACTCTAAAGAGACATTATTAATAATTATAATATAAAGTTTTATATTTTAACATTATAATTTTACACCAAATAATAAAATATATATTTTAAATGTTGATAAATATATTATCATTATATGAACATTTGATATTTTTTCGAAATATTTTATATTTAAGTGAATTGTGAAAAATATAGTTTTTACCAAAATTTTAACATTTAGGACATTATTAGTATATAAGAAAGGCCTAGAAGATTATAAAACCTTTAAAATGGTTAAATATGTGTTTATGGAGTAAAACTAAATATTTTATAAAATTTTATTCTTAAATTATAAAACCTATATTTAACATTATATGTACTTAAGTAAAATTTTATAATAAAAGAAAAAAATTGGTTTTTTATTTTAAATAAATATTACTTTTTTCAAACCTAGTTTTGGATTGATATTGAAGAAGAAAATATTTATTTATTTTATAATAAACCAATTTAAATCACTAAATTTAAAATAATTGATAATTTTATCTGAAACATAAGTTTTGTGCATAAAACTACACTTATCATAAATATAGTTTTTACTTGTGCTAATGTTAAAATTAATTTTCCCTACACATATTTTTTTTATAAAATAGAATTTATATTTAGAATAATTAGGTAGAAATTATGTATTAAGTAAAATATTATTTTTAGGAATTGAAAATAAATTACTTAGGTTAATGATTAATTGCAATGGTAAAAGTGAAATAGGTGTTTTAAAAGAATTAATTGTTTAAGCATTATATAAAATTTAACTAAAAATAGAATCATTTATTTAAAATTATGACTCTAATATTATTTTTAAACATATAAATAAAATATAAACCCTAAATAAATTAATAATTTATAGGAAATAAGAACAAAAAACATTTAATGTATAAAATTATTTTTTTCTATAAAATTAGTTTTCTTATATATTATGTTTTAATTTGAAAGTTTATTTACTCACATATAGAAATTGAATAAGATAAAATAGAGTCCAAATTAATATATCATTTTAAAAAATATGGTATGATCCATCATATTATGTTTTCAGTAATGAAATAATTATAATGGTTAATTTTTAAATAAGATTAGTAATTTTAAAAATGGGTAAATGAAATATCTATAATTTTTAATAACTAAAATGTAAAGACCCTGAAATTTCAAGGAAATTTTTTTTTCTTAAAATTATTTCGGATTTTACGAGTATGTAGTTTCTGACAGAACCTGATTCTGAGGCCTGGTGTGCCTGGAATCAATTTCTGAATTTTATCTTGGGTGCAATTAGTAAACGAATGAGCGGGTTTTAGTAACTTCTGAACCGGTGCTCAGAATCGGATTCTAAGGGAACCATTGAGCTCACAGCATCGACGATTGCTTAAGGTGACCTTCACCTCGAACGCAGTCAGGGCAGTGTTGAAGTTAGTTTTCCAGGCTTCGAGAAATAAAAATAAAATTTATTTTATTTTTATTTTTTCTTCTTGAAATTCAAATTTGTATGAATTAATGTGGGGTCTCACCACCAACATTAATTCAATGAAACTCCTCCCTTAATTAAATAATGGAGGATCTTTTTATATGAGGGGGAATCCACTGGAGAAACCCTCTCTTCTCCTTCTCCCTTCCTCTTCTCCTCTTCCACCATTGTTGCACCACCAAGGAACCTCCTCTTCCGACGATCGAACGAGCGACAAACCTCCAAGGAAACGATGACATCATCTTCAGACATCAACAAATGACGCTACCTCACCAAAGATCCATTAAGTGATCACGTCACGAGATAGGGTTTATTTTCTTTGTTCATGTCTTTGTCATCGTTCTTCGTTGCTTAAGGTTTGGCCGCATGATATAGTCATCACGGGCGGATATCGGACCGCAAAAACACGGCTGATTCTCCTCCCCACTTATTTGTTGATCTTTGATGATGTTGGAGGCAGAGGCGCACGGTGTTGTTGCACCGTGTGGTGATTAGAAGGGAACTGTGGCCATGCAAGGCCGCAGCGAAGGCAGCATGGTGTCGTTGCACCATGTAGGGATGTAGAGGACCGTGGCAAGAGCGGGCCACGGTGGTGGTGCGCAGAGCCGTCACGCCACACCGGAGAGACCAAGGAAGGCCGTGGCCGGATTGGGCCATGGTGGAGGGGCACAGCGCCGTCGCGCCGCACTGGTGGAACGATCCATGGCCCAAGGCCGCGGCGGACCAGCAGGCCGCTGGTGTCTCCAGGAGGCCGAACCCCTTCTGGGTCCTGCGGCAACTCACAAACCTGCAAGCCAAAAAGTCCAGTCGTTACCCGGAAATCAGGGGGTGTAACCCCCCCCCCCCACCCAGATGTTAGGGCGGACCCCACTAGGTTAGCCGTTTCCAAAAAACAGGGGGTCGTGCCCCCATTGCGTCCCGCTCGGCTAGCGTTGAGACACGGTCGGCTTTCGAGTCGGGCCGCAGGCCGCACGGGCCGGGGTGGCCACACCCAACCGGGCTGGACTTGGACCCGAGTCGGGTCGACCCAGTTTGGGCCGACCCAGGGGGTGTTGGGCCAGGTCGGACCGGGCCCAGACCGCCAATTTTCGGACCGTTTTCGGTTCAACGACCAAATCTTGAGCTATGGACCTCCGATCAACGCATCGTCAGTTTCATAGTATTAATTGGAAAGAGGTGGTCGTTTGGGTATATTACACTCGAGGTTTTAGGCAATGTATGGGTACGGCCGGGTTAGTTCGAACCAGAAACCAATCGGGCCCTTGGAGCGGAAACACTTATAACTTAAGGAACAGATGTCCGTATGATGTTCTGTCAATTATGTTGAATTTATCTTGGTGAGACGGTTCTTTTGGCTTACTCCACTTGAGGTTTGGACTCAGTTGGAGGACAGTCGGGTTGGTTTTAGATTAAAAACCAATTGGGCCCCTGGGAAAGAAAAGCCAATAACTCTCAGACTTGGCTTCTGATTGGCGCGCTTTTTGTCGCATTGAATTCATTTTGACGAGACAGAACTTTGGGGATACATAAACTCGGGACTTCATGACAGTAGAGGTATCATCCCATTTTGGATCGTGGAGCAGACCCTCCTGGAATCGAGCATGTTGTGTGAGGGAACCCTAGAGCTGGCTACGACTATGACGACGACGATAACGACTATGTTTGGATCCTCTGTTTAGAGACCCGAAGCTTTACGTACATTGACATTACATTACTTTTGTGGAATAATTAGTACATAACAAAAACACACACACAGGGATCGTAATAGTTTAGTATCTTTGGAAACTCGGAATATAATCTTCTAATCCTGGTGAAAGATCTTGAACATCTCCCATAAAGATCATCCTTTTTTTATACCTGAAACCTTTCTTTATATCCTGGGGAAAAGAAAACATAAAAGGGTGAGCTCAAACGCTCAGTAAGGGTAAACAAAAGAAATATAAATCACATCAAGCACATAACTTTTGGAAATCTTAACCTGCAAAAGAGATCATAATTTCATAACATGGGATAAATCATCGCAGTGAAATGTAATCACAAGAATCATAACTTAAAACATGAAACATTGTGGCATACACATATAATAATAGAGAATCATTTCTTGTTAGTCAAGACTCATTGCCAAGACTATATTAGTGGACAAAGTCCATTTCTGAACCGAGTTACCCTCGTTTCAGTCCTGCTTCACTGAACCGGTATAACCTACCGTTCCAGCCATGTCTATATCATGAGATATAAAATCTTTACCCAATCCATTGGAGAGAGATATAGGTCCCACCCATCTTATAATGAATCCTTTCTTATGTGTGCCACATAATCATAAATCATACATCATCACATAACACATGTAACAAAAATGGGATTCTTGAAACATCATGACATCATAAAACAAATCATATAAGTTAAATGACTTCATAAAAATAATTCCCTCACAACATAATCAAATCAATGTAATAATAGGGATAAAAACAGAACCCTTTATTATCTTAGATGGAAAATAATTTTGATAAAACACTTGAACTCCATTCTTGAGGAAAATATCCTTTCTTCTTCAAAAACACATTTCTTTTATTAACATGTCATACAATTATAAACTAAAAGAAGTTGATTAAAAATAAACATGAAAACTTGTAAAGGAAGCTTCTTGAAAATAATTTTTTAAAAATCCATTCATGCCGTATAAGTTAAAAAAACATTCTTCGCGTACTTTTGTCGGAAAAGTCAAAAAAGTACCACGTACGAAAAAAGACAAAAGATTCCTTTCATATTCTTTACTAAAAACTCACAGAAGGGTAAAATAGGATTTAAAAAATTGTAGGTGGATGTAAATAACATTACATATTTAGGAAACATGGATTCGGATTGTAAAATACACCCCAATAAATACCAAAGTATAAACAATCTCGGATAAAAATGAGATTGTGATATTTCCCTTACCTTAGGTCCGACTTGCTTTTTACGTGTCTGAACCTCCTGTATAATGATTTAAATAATGTTATTGACTTATTACAGAATTATATTTATTGTTATGATATCATATATGGTTCACCTCTAACTTTATATTACCCGTTCTTTTGTAAATTCATGTTAAACTAGCGTTTTGGGTAAAATCGTCTCATTTGTCGTTCGTGTTTTTAACATGTAATTATTAATATGATTACTTGGATCATGATTACGTATATCCAGAATGTAAAACATGATTTATATATAATATATATTCAGAATATACATATATATAATATATTGATAAATGGAAAGAAATACACCATTCAGGGAGACGGTAGTCTGTACGTACGCATGAACGCTGTTTTCGTTTCCTTATTGAATTGAATGGAATTAAGTAGATGACATAAATATAAATAAATACAGTATCATTATAATGTCATATATTTCATTATCACTTACTATATATACTTTATAATCATTCATGAATGGTTAATCATTGAGAATGAATCTCATCGCGTCGTGGAGACAGTAGTCCGTACGTACACACGAGCGATGATATCGTTCCCGTTGTCGTGGAATTGTGTTGAAGTGTATGTATAATATTTCAGTATCAATATCACTTTATAATAATAATATATAGTTACTCATTACACCATTATAACCATCCAATTAAGGTGGTGGCGGAAAATAGATTACACCACGGCGTGGAGACGGTATTCCGTACGTACGCACGCGCAGTGATTTCCTTTTTCCGTAGGATGGATAGAAGGTTAATTAGAATTGTTTCATATTTATAATAACATATCAGTTTATAAGAAATACTTATGTTATTTCTTTATCATGAAACAACTAAAGAAGAAGAAGTTGAAGAAGAAAGAAATTGAAAAAGATCAGTAATGGATATTACCTCTTTTTGACGTGCCTTTTCTTAACCTCCACTTAAAGAACTAAGGATGGTATTTGAAGAAGACCAGGACCTCTAGGATGATACTAGGGAAGTGGAGAAGAGATTTTTTCAGGCGTTGTCCGAGCTTGAATGCTCAAATGGGAGTGAGGAGGAGAGGGAGGAGGTGCCCTTTTATAAGGGAGGAGAGGGGCATCTTAGGAAAATCTCAAAATATTATTTTATATTAAGGTCAAATTCGGTTTATAATGGTTCAAAATGGTCTTATTTCTAAGAAAAAGTGGGTATGGGTCGAAATACTCTCATCCAATAGGATTTAGACAAGTTTTGGTTATTATTTTAACCTTATCAATTAGATTTAACTCTAAGTAAAATATTTTAACATTTACCATGCCTTTTTGTTTTCTTACACTATATGGTTAATAAACTTACTATATCAAACCAAACGAACCCCAAGTTGTTTATTATTAATATATCTATCCTTATCTAAGTCATTTGGCAGAACCTTAGATTTTTAGGAATTAAATAACAATTAATAATATAGTATTTGTTTTAAAAACTAATTTATGTCAATTTTGAAACTATTTGGTACATGATTGTTATGAAATTTCTAACAGAAATATAAGTTCAAACCAAGTTACTTAAATCAACAATAACATGTCATATTAACCTAGAAAATTAGTTTAAGTCATAAAAAGTCTCAAATTACATTTATTTGGGCATTTATAACATCAATTATGTTAATATTTTCTTAAAAAGGTAATTACTGCATCAGCATTGTGTCATAAATAAATTAAATTATTTAAAGTATAAAAATTAAAAATAAAATACCATTATGTAGGAAATATTTTTAGCTTTTAATTAATATTTATAGTCGAAATTATATTATGTATAACCCTATAGTAAAAGTGTTTTAGTAAATAAACTTTGATATTAACTCTTTTAACTCTTCTTTGAATTAAATAATAATAAATGTCCTAATCTAATCCAAGTGGGCCTAAATGATAGTATTTTACACTTAGGGTTGTTTTTGGTCGAGATACACTTGTCCAATAGGATTAGGACATGTGTTATGGTAATATTAATATCATTGTTACCCTTAATTACCCTATTTACTTTTAATCATGGTAAATAAAAGTAAAAAGTTACTATTCACCAAAAATTATTTTCATCTCATTGAACCACATTTTACTTACTGACATCAACCGTGTCTCTCGGATTTTTGAAATTCCATTCACAGAAGCGGTAAAATTAAGATTTATGAAAAAAAATTAATTTTTATAACTACCACTTAGTAGTTTCACTATTCATCAAAAATTGAAGTTTTTCAGAAAAATGCCAGAATTTCACCCTAAGCTATAATTGATATTCCAAATTCAAAAATGATTTCTATTTTACAAAATTCCCAACATATAAGTTTCATTAATTAATTTTATAATTAATTTCCGCTGTCACAACAAATAGCGTGTTTTTAAGAGATAATAACTATCAAAAGATTAACACTTGTTTATGTCTGGTGTAAATGTGAAATTACATCCAATGACCAACATTGTATTGAATTGTAAAAATATATTCTAAATATAATTTAAAACCACTCAAATTAATAAGTTTTCACTATTAATTATTTCGATTAAAAAATTTGTTTTTAATTAAAATTTAGTAATTTTCAGTATTCATCAGAAAATGAAAGTTATCCGAAAAGTACCAAAATTTCACCCTAAGCTAATTTCGATATTACGAATCCAAAAATAAAGTCCATTTTGAAAAATAAAATTTAAAAAATATCAAAAAGTGGTTATTACTATTCATAACGGCTAGTTTTAATAATATTTTAATAGCATATTATTGTTTAGTGAAACTCGGTATTGCGTACTACACACGCTATCGAGGAAGGTCGCGAATGCATTTAATACAAGGCAAGTCAAGGATGCGTGTTGTGAAATCTCCTTTTGGTGTAGCGTACAACACAAGACATTAATGAAATTAAAAGGAATATTTTTCATAAAATCTTGGCCTGTTACATTCTACCCCCATTAAAATGAATTTCTCCCTCGAAATTCGTCAGGGTTATAAATGGTTTACTATTCGAAAGTTTCGTTAATAGAAACCCACATCGTAAAAAGGAATACCAAAACCAATCTGTAAAAAAAAGTATGAAACATAACGGTTATCCAAATAAACTAATCATTGGGTTTCCACAAAGGTGAAAATATGGATATGGAAGAAAAATCTAACCATCATGTTCTGATGAAGAGTGGTAGAGAACATGTCTATGGAAAAGCCAAAAATCACAAATCCATAAATTTGTGCTGATCTAAGGTGCCATCTGATTAATCGGATATAAGGGCACTAAGACAACATTTTTGGTTTTCAAGATCATTTCCCTAAAGTTGAAAATTTGAATTAGAATAAATACTTACTTTCTTTTGGTACAATCTCACTATTGTTCGTGCCTTGAACAATTTCCACTTCATCTCTTAAATAAATGAAGTTGAATTTTTTTTCGTGAAGTGTTAGCGGATCATGTGATTGAATGACGAGTCATTCCATCTATCTCAAATAAAAGGTTAGAAAAAGTTATTAAATATACATAAGTCATTCTATAGTGAGATTAATCATATATGGTTCCTAAAATGGACTTATACATCATATATCATACTGCTTAATATAATGAAACAGGTTTCTACTAAACAAGGACTTCTTTTAGGACAGTGGTAGGCGATAAATGCCAGTCGCACTTCGGTTGTGGGTTCGATTCCCACAGCCTTGTCCGATGCGATGGGCTGTCGCCCGTCGTGCAGGTTGTCCTTTTTCTAAAACTATATTACTATAAAATCCCATCAATAATATCTAAAAAAGAACTTCTATACTTAAACAATACTAACTTATGTCCAACATAATCCATTCCAATCTTTAGGCTTATCCCTAATACTGCAGTCCACTCTCATAACATAGTGAAAACGATTACCAGAGATTTAATACCATCGTTGATCCCCATATATCATAAGATATGTTTTTTTGGTCACATTCCAAACATTCGAAGTCCTTAATCATGTATTCTCTTGAATACCTTAGTGAAAACATGAATGCAGTTAAAAGTTAACACCTTCCACATACCAAAATCCTCAAAATTCTATATACTCAAACCATGATATCACTTAGTCCTTATATTAATCATGAGCTCATGAATACTGTTAAACATTTCATTTTCTCGTTTTCCCTTTATTATGCGCATAATATCTCAATCCCTTTGAATACCACATTAAACCAATACATAAATATTCCAATGCTCCACGATACAACATTATTTTGGAATCCCATTACATAAACACTTAATCATTCCACCACATCATTGTCATATTCAACATTACCAATAGTGATCGCATGTGACTTCCCTTTATCCTTTTCCTTCAGTGGTTGCTCATGTTGATCATCACTAACCCTTGGATTAGGGCATTTATTAGCATAATGCCCCATTTCCTTGCACTTGAAGCATTGAAGTGTTGGTGGTGCATTCTCTGCAGTGTTTGCTTTATTCAAATCATTAGAATCCCTTTTTCCATTACTTCGACACTCAGCTGCTCGATGACCTTCGTTTCCACACTTAAAACATTTTCTAGTCCCTTTAAGACAATCTCCACCATGCTTCTTTCCACACTTTGTGCATAAGGAAACATTCATCTTCTTTTCACCATTATTCTGAGATTTCCCCTTGAACTCCATCTTTTTTTTCTTGTCAAAACCATGAGATGGATATGTAACACCAACTTCCATTTCTACCTTGATAGCACAACGCACAACTTCTTCATAGCTACTAAAGTCTCTTATAGCTAATGCCCTTCGAAGACTTGGTTTTAAGCCACTGAAAAATCGATCAACTTTACTTTCAGGTTGGATGATAATGCCAGATGCATACCTTGAAAGTCTTGTAAAATTTGCTTTGTATATACCAACAGATTCATCATCCTTTCGCTTTAGTTTAAGAAAATCCTTCTCCATCTTTGTTCGAAGATTACGAGGGAAGTACTTATTGAAAAATAAGTTCTTGAACTCGTCCCATTCCATGGACTCAATTTCATCTCTTTGCCTCTAATTCTTGATAAGATTCCACCATTGATCAGCTTCACCTTCCAAACGATATAATGCTAAGGTGACTTTATCATGTTCAGAACATTGAAGAACTAAAAATATTTTTTTAGTGGTACTGATCCATTGTTCAGCAACAAGTGGATCGGAAGTCCCACTGAAAGAAGGTGGACGTTCCCTCATGAAGGACTCAATAGAATATTGTTCCCTTCTCTTCTCATTTGGAAGTCCATAATGACTCATAGCTTGTGTAAGTATAGAAATAAGATTTTGCACTCCATCTCCCATAACATTTGTTTGTTCAAGAGGACAATCATTGCATTGTCCATTGCATTGATCAACACGGTTCCTTCGGGTTCCAGCCATCGTCTAAAACCCAAAAAGAATAGTGTGAGAGGCAAAAATCATGCTAGGTAAAACAACATAATAAAGGGGGAGTACCTTCAATATCTAATATCTTAGGTTTAATTCTATGATCCTTAGCGTAGTTCTAGTACAATAACCTATACGTATACCTAACCTTAGGGACATCCCTAGACATACCTTAGAAATATCTCTAGGGATCTCACTAAAGTTCTCGCATCCTAGTTTCCAAAGGTTGACTAATCCTTTCCTCTGATACCAACTGTAGAGACCCGATGCTTGACGTACATTGACATTACATTACTTTTGCGGAATAATTAGTACATAACAAAAACACACACACAAGGATCGTAATAGTTTAGTGTCTTTGGAAACTCGGAATATAATCTTCTAATCCTGGTGAAAGATCTTGAACATCTCCCATAAAGATATTCCTTTTTTATACCTAAAACCTTTCTTTATATCCTGGGGGAAAGAAAACATAAAAGGGTGAGCTCAAATGCTCAGTAAGGGTAAACAAAAGAAATATAAATCACATCAATCACATAACTTTTGGAAATCTTAACCTGCAAAAGAGATCATAATTTCATAACATGAGATAAATCATGGTAGTGAAATGTAATCACAATAATCATAACTTAAAACATGAAACTTTGTGGCATACACACATAATCATAGAGAATCATTTCATGTTAGTCAAGACTCATTGCCAAGACTATCTTAGTGGACAAAGTCCATTTCTAAACCGAGTTACCCTCATTTCAGTCCTGCTTCACTGAACCGGTATAACCTACCGTTCCAGCCATGTCTATCTCATGAGATATAAAATATTTACCCAATGCATTGGAGGGAGATATAGGTCCCACCCATATTATAATGAATCCTTTCTTATGTGTGCCACATAATCATAAATCATTAATCATCGCATAACACATGTAACAAAAATGGGATTCTTGAAACATCATGACATCATAAAACAAATCATATAAGGTAAATGACTTTATAAAAATAATTCCCTCACAACATAATCAAATCAATGTAATAATAGGGATAATAACAGAACCCTTTATTATCTTAGATGGAAAATAATTTTGATAAAACACTTGAACTCCATTCTTGAGGAAAAAATCCTTTCATCTTGGAAATAATTTTTTAAAAATCCATTCATGCCGTATAAGTTAAAAAAACATTCTTCGAGTACTTTTGTCGGAAAAGTCAAAAAAGTACCTCGTACGAAAAACGACAAAAGATTCCTTTCATATTCTTTACTAAAAACTCACTGAAGGGTAAAATAGGATTTAAAAAATTGTAGGTGGATGGAAATAACATTACATATTTAGGAAACATGGATGTGGATTATAAAATACACCCCAGTAAATACCAAAGTATAAACAATCTCGGATAAAAATGTGATTGTGATATTTCCCTTACCTTAGGTCCGACTTTCTTTGTACATTTCCGAACCTCCTGTATAATGATTTAAATAAGGTTATTGACTTATTACAGAATCATATTCATTGTTATGATATCATATATGGTTCTCTTATGACTTTATATTACCCGTTCTTTTGTAAATTCATTTTAAAGTAGCGTTTTGGGTAAAATCGTCTCATTTGTCGTTCGTGTTTTTAACTTGTAATTATTAATATGATTACTTGGATCATGATTACTTATATCCAGAATGTAAAACATGATTTATATATAATATATATTCAGAATATACATATATATAATATATTGATAAATGGAAAGAAATACACCGTTCATGGAGACGGTAGTCCGTACGTACGCATGAACGCTGTTTTCGTTTCCTTATTGAATTGAATGGAATTAAGTAGATGACATAAATATAAATAAATCCAGTATAATTATTATGTCATATATTTCATTAGTACTTACTATATATACTTTATAATCATTCATGAATGGTTAATCATTGAGAATGAATCTCATCGCGTCGTGGAGACGGTAGTCCGTACGTACGCACGAGCGATGATATCATTCCCATGGTCGTGGAATTGTGTTGAAGTTTATGTATAATATTTCAGTATCAATATCAATTTATAATAAAAATATATAGTTACTTATTACACCATTATAACCATCCAATTAAGGTGGTGTAGGATAATAGATTACACCACGACGTGGAGACGGTATTCCGTACGTACGCACGTGCTATGATTCCCTTTTTCCGTAGGATGGATAGAAGGTTAATTAGAATTGTTTCATATTTATAATAACATATAAGTATATAATAAATACTGATGTTATGACTTTATCATTAAACAACTAAAGAAGAAGATGTTGAAGAAGAAAGAAATTGAAAAAGATCGGTAATGGATATTACCTCTTTTTGACGCGCCTTTTCATAACCTCCACTTAAAGAACTAAGGATGGTATTTGAAGAAGACCAGGACCCCTAAGATGATACTAGGTAAGTGTAGAAGAGATTTTGTCAGGGGTTGGCCGAGCTTGAATGCTCAAATGGGTGTGAGGAGGAGTGGGAGGAGGTGCCCTTTTATAAGGGAGGAGAGGGGCATCTTAGGAAAATCTCAAAATATTATTTTATATTAAGGTCAAATTCGGTTTATAATGGTTCCAAATGGTCTTATTTTGAAGATAAAGTGGGGATGGGTCGAAATACTCTCATCCAATAGGATTTAGACAAGTTTAAGTTATTAGTTTAACCTTATCAATTAGATTTAACTCTTAGTTAAATATTTTAACTTTTACCGTGTATTTTGTTTTTCTTACACTATATGGTTAATAAACTTAGTATATCAAACAAAACGAACCCCAAGTTGTTTATTATTAATATATCTATCCTTATCTAAGTCATTTGTCCGAACCTTAGATTTTTAGGAATTAAATAACAATTAATAATATAATATTTGTTTTAAAAACTAATTTATGTCAATTTTGAAACTATTTGGTACATGGTTTTTATGAAATTTCTAACAGAATGTTAAGTTCGAACCAAGTTACTTAAATCAAAAATAACATTCCATATTAACCTAGAAAATTAGTGTAAGTCATAAAAAGTCTCAAATTACATTTATTTGGGCATTTATAACATCAATTATGTTAATATTTTCTTAAAAAGGTAATTACTGCATCATCATTGTGTCATAAATAAATTACATTATTTAAAGTATAAAAAATACAAATAAAATACCATTATGTAGGAAATCTTTTTAGATTTCTAATGAATATTTATCGTCGAAATTATATTATGTATAACCCTATATTAAAAATGTTTTAGTAAATAAACTTTGATTTTAACTCTTTTAACTCTTCTTTGAATTAAATAATAATAAATGTTCTAATCTAATCCAAGTGGGCCTAAATGATAATATTTTACACTTAGGGTTGTTTTTGGTCGAGATAAACTTGTCCAATAGGATTAGGACATGTGTTAGGGTAATATTAATATCATTGTTACCCATAATTACCCTATTTACTTTTAACCGTGGTAAATAAAAGTAAAAAGATACTATTCACCAAAAATTATTTTCATCTCATTGAACCACATTTTACATACTGAAATCAACCGTGTCTCTCGGATTTTTGAAATTCCATTCACAGAAGCGGTAAAATTAATATTTATGAAAAAAAATTAATTTTTTTTAACTACCACTTAGTAGTTTCACTATTCATCAAAAATTTAAGTTTTTCAAAAAAACGCCAGAATTTCACCCTAAGCTATAATTGATATTCCAAATTCAAAAATGATTTCTATTTTAGAAAATTCCCAACATATAAGTTTCATTAATTAATTTTATAATTAATTTCCGCTGTCACAACAAATAGCGTGTTTTTAAGAGATAATAACTATCAAAAGATTAACACTTGTTTATGTCTGGTGTAAATGTGAAATTACATCTGATGACCAACATTGTATTGAATTGTAAAAATATATTCTAAATATAATTTAAAACCACTCAAATTAATAATTTACCACTATTAATTATTTCTATTAAAAAAGTTGTTTTTAATTAAAATTTAGTAATTTTCACTATTCATCAGAAAATGAAAGTTATCCGAAAACTACCAAAATTTCACCCTAAGCTAATTTCGATATTACGAATCCAAAAATAATGTCCATTTTGAAAAATAAAATTTTCAAATTTTCAAAAAGTGGTTATTACTATTCATAACGGCTAGTTTTAATAATATTTTAGTAGCATATTGTTGTTTAGTGAAACTCGGTATTGCGTACTACACATGCTATCGAGGAAGGTCGCGATGGCGTGTAATACAAGGAAAGTCAAGGATGTGTGTTGTGAAAGCTCCTTTTGGTGTAGCGTACAACTCAAGAAATTAATGAAATTAAAAAGAATATTTTTCATAAAATTTTGGGCTGTTACACTCTGTGGGTTTGACAGCGACGACTATCGTACTAGAATCCTTTGTGGGTTCTACGGAGATGACTAATGTTCTTATGTCCAGTGTGGGTCCGGTAGTATTTAACTCTATACTTTTATCCTGTGTGGGTCTGGTAGAGTAGCTGGTCTTGTATCCTGTGTGGGTCTGACAGCTTGGCTAGTCTTGTATCCTGTGTGGGTCTGACAGCCTAGATGAATCAGTGGCTACATCTAATCATGTCTATCGCTATATGAAAGATGTATTCCTGTGTGAGCTGAGTCTTGACTTTCAATCAATAACATCGATGTGATTAACTTGCTTTCTTGTGTGGATTGGGATGTGCTTTCCTGTGTGGACTAGGTTGTGCTTCCCTATGTGGGTTGGGTTGTACATGGGCTCGTGAGTTGGAGTTGAACAGTAATTGATGACTTAGATATATTTATGGGAATATACCTAAGTAGAGTCTCTTGATACTTCGTGACTGTATCCTTCTTTTGTGGTCTAACCTTCGTGGATTCTGAGAGACCTTCGGGGGTTTCGGGGTCTCTACTGAGTATCGTATACTCACCCCTACACGGGCTATGCTCGTACTACGTTGTGTTGGTTGCAGATGACGAACAGTGCTGATCGTGGTTGAGGCTTATGGAGCGGGATGGTATCCGGAGGTGAACTATCTGGTGGGACGTACACGGAGGAGACAGACGGATTCGAGGAGCTGAGGATACCATTTGTACCCACCCTTCAGGTGGGGTTTCCGGAGGATGTCTCGGTGGTTGCTGATTTAATTTTCAGCTGTTGTACTTAACTTTTCTCTGTTGTACTATACTTTTAGTTTCGTTTGTATACTGGCCCATTTACTTTCCATTAATTACTTTTTTACTCAGTTTACATAGAGTTTACTTCAGCTTTCATACTCTATTGTGTTTTTTGCTTATATAAATGCAATTCCTTCCCTTTTATTGGGATTTTTTCCTTTGGTGCTAGTCTCTATCCTCTGGCCTATGGAAGGTGGGCTTGGGGTAGTCACAACACGGGCCCCGAGTACAGTTCGTGAAAAATTGGTATCAGAGGAGTCGGTTCTACCACAGAACTCATCACTCTAATAATTTCTTCTGTGAAGAAAAAGTTATACGAGTATTGAGTGTGGTTTTTAGTCCAGGCAGTCCAGTGATGGTGCGGCGGCTGACGTATCCATACACCAGGATCTTGACTTCTGATTTCTAACTCAGTGCTCGAAAACACTGATTTGATTGGTGTTTCAAAAGTTTTATTTGTGATTACTTTGTGTCAGCTCACCAGGTATACTGTTTGAATTTGGCACACCTGTTTCTTTTTAGTATGTCCCCATGAAGGCAGCCAGCCAGGGTTCCTAGTTACGTGCTAGGTTTCATCCCACTGAGCGACATGGCCTCAGTGTAGGGCCCCATTACAGTGGAGTCACCAGCGGTACCACTACCCGCTGAGCCACTGATGCCACCAGCCCCAGTAGCGGAGAGTGCACGCCGCCTGAGTGCGCTGCATGAGTTTCAACGATAGAGGCTGCCCAGGTTCTGCAGAGAGACGGGTCCTTAGGCAACCGAGGATTGGATGGAGCCTATCGTCCGAGTCTTCATATTGGTAGGGACACCAGCTGACCTTATTGTGATCCTTGTAGTGAGTCTCCTGCACGTACCAACAGGTAGATGGTGGATCCTGATGCTCTAGGTTCACGACGAGGCATCACTACTTTGGACGGACTTTGAGAGGCTCTTTTGCTCAGAGTTTGTTCCAGCCACCCTCCATGTGGTGCGCATCCAAGAGTTACTACAGCTGCGGCAGGGCAGCATGACAGTAGCCCAGTACTCGGCGAGGTTTAATGACCTCTCACGTTACTCCGCAGACATAGTACAAGACCCGTTCTTCAGGGCCCAGAACTTCGAGCAGAGAATGAGGCCCGAGATCAGAGCTTCGACGATTCCCATAAGCATCCCGACGCAAGAAGGGGTGCTAGAGCGAGCCCTTTTAGTGGAGAGCATTCTCACTAAGCATCCACCAGCAGTGAGGCCCACTGTAGTACGGTAGGGAGAAGAGTCTTCTGTAGCTGGCAGTCAACAGATGTCGTAGGGGTCCCAGAGGACCAGGTCGTCAGGAGGGCGACCTCAGGATTCAGGCTCAGCTATGTGGGTCACACGACATAGAGCCAGCCTTTTGCGGAGCAGACAGTGCTATGCATGCATCGGGCAGGGTCACATGGCTCGTGACTGCCCGTCCCGCCATGTAGACGAGAAACAGACAGTGGAGGGACCTCCCAGGAAGAGGAAGAGTTTCAACTGTGGCGGTCCATAGGGAGTAGGAAGACGAGGCAGAGGAGTTGGCCAACCAGCGGGTGGTGGATGATGTTTTGAGGCTCTACCACCACCAGCAGGAGGAGGTCCACCACGGCCATAGGTAGCTGGCGGACAGAGGCAGGCTCAGCTTCAGGTAGTGGAGGCCTACGACCACGACGCATCTCAGATGATTTGAGGTTCTATTTTTGTCTACTCCACACTTTCTGCAGTTCTTATATACACGGAAGAGAGTAATTATATCATTTTCACTGCCCTTATTCGGAGCTCAGAGATTCCGACGGAGTCATTGGCTTGATCCTTACAGATAGAGGCTCCAATGGGAGCAGAATCAATGATTACACACTAGTTCTGGCAGTGTTATATTACTCTTGGAGGTGAGAGTTTTGGCTGGGATCTTCTTGTAGCGGCATCGAGGCCTTACGATGTCATCTTGGGTATGGACTGGTTATCTACAGCCCATACCGAAATCTACTGTATTAGGCACAAAGTGCGGTGTGTCCGCACAGATGGGAGTAGGTTCACCTTCACTGGTGAGAAGGGAGCCTTTGCAATGCAGGATGGACTTACGCAGAGGAGAGGACAACCAATAACCCATCTGTTGGCCTGTCTCATCCTAGGAGTTGTTGATGTGCAGAGTCTGAATTTTCATGTTGTGGTGGATCAGTATGCAGACGTTTTCCATGATGACATTCCCGGACTACCTCCTCACAGAGAGGTAGAATTCTACATTGATCTGTACCTCAGGACAACACCGATATATACTCCATCATATCAGATGGCTCCCACCGAGATTCATGAGCTTCGGGTACAACTGGAGTATTTACAGGGAAAGGGATTCATCCGACCCAGTGTTTCACCCTGGGCTTCTCTGATTTTGTTCGCCAAGATGGAAAATGGGAGTTTGCGACTGTGTGTCGACTATCGTCTCCTGAAATAGGTGACCGCGAAAAAGTATCCACTTCTGAGGATTGATGACTTCTTTAATCAGCTCAAGGGATCGCGATGGTTATCGAAGATAGACCTTAGGTCATGCTATCATCAGCTTAGAGTTTGAGACAAGGATGTGTAGAAGACAGCCTTCAGGTGTTGGTATGGCCACTATGAGTTCTTGGTTATGACTTTTGGCGTAACCAATGCTCCAGTAGGGTTCATGAGTCTCATGAATAGAATCTTCCAGCCTTACCTCAATCGATTTTTCGTAGTCTTCATCGACGACATACTGATTTACTTGACCACCAAGGAGGAGCACGCCTACCACTTACAGTGTGTATTGGACACACTCCGAGAGCACCAGCTTTATGGTAAGATCTCGAAGTGTCAGTTCTGTATTTGAGAGGTCTACTTCTTGGGGCACGTCATCTCTGAGGCGGGAGTTGCAGTGGATCCTGCGAAGATCGAGGCAGTACTAGATTGGGATACACCCAGGAGCATGACGGAGGTGCGGAGTTTCCTAGGTCTGGTTGGGTACTATCGGAGATTTGTTCCAGACTTCTCCAGAGTTGCAGCACTGCTTTCGTCTTTGATGAATAAGGGTAAACCCTTCATGTGGTTAGATAGATATCAGCAAAACTTCCAGGAGTTGAGACAGCGATTGACCAGTGCGCCCATCTTGAGGCTACCGGAGGAGGGCGTAGTGTATATAGTTCACTGCGACGCATCAGGGACTGGACTCAGGTGTGTCCTGATGTAGGAGTGAGTTGTGATCACTTATGGTTCACGACAGTTGAGGAAGCACGAGTAGAACTACACTACCCATGACCTGGAGTTAGCAGCAATGGACTTCTAACTGAAGATGTGGCAACACTATCTCATGGGAGAGTGCTTTACAGTCTACTCTGACCCCCAGAGTCTTAGGTACATTTTATCGTAGAAGGACCTGAACCTGAGACAGCGGTGATGGCTCGAGTTCCTCCAGGATTATGACTTTGATATTGTCTATACTCTTGGGAAGGGGAATGTTGTGGCTGATGCTCTAAATAGTAGATCAGGAATTCAGCTACTTGGAGAGGTGATGGAGCAGTTATCCACTTTGCAGATATCCTTCATGGATAGAGATGGGGTAGCCTATCTTCAGTCCCTCACAGTCACTCCCCCACTACTTTAGTGGGTCAGAGAGGCACAATGTGGGGACATTGACTGTGAGACGCGACGTGCACATATATATACAGGATAGGCACCTGATGGATTTTTTGTAGGAGGAGAGCACGCCATCCATTTCAGAGGACGTACCATGGTACCAGTTGCATTACAGGAGGAGGTGCTGAGGGAGTTTCACACTTCCCCATTGGCGGTATATCCAGGAGTGGAAAAGATGTACCGGGATCTCAGACGACAACAATGGTGGCCGGGTATGAAGAAGGTTGTGGCAAAGTTCATTTCTCGATGCCTCACCTGCCAGCAGGTGACGGCGGAGCAACAGGTACCAACAGGCTTGGTACAGCCCTTAGAGGTCCCATAGTGGATGTGGGATGGGATATCCATGTATTTCGTGATGGGGATTCCACATACTTCCAGAGGTCACGATTCCATCTGGGTGATCATAGACCGACTCACCAAGTCGGCCCACTTCCTACCGATCAGAGAGAAGGGCTCAATATAGTGCTTGGGATTTCTCTATGTTTAGGAGATCGTACGGCTTAATGGTGTTCCATCGTCTATCTTCTCCGATCGAGATGCTCGATTTATTTCTCGGATTTGGAAGGCGTTTTAGGAGGCATTTGGGACATATATATGCTTGAGCACCACCTTTCATCCTCAGATGAATGGCCAGATAGAGAGGACCATTCAGACACTCAAGGACATGCTCTGTGCATGTGTTCTTGACTTTGATCGCAGCTAGGAGGATCACCTACCATTGGTGGAGTTTGCGTACAAGAACAACTACCACTCTACCATCGGGATGGAACCATACGAGGTAGTGTACGGTTGACCTTGAGGATCACCTCTGTGCTGGATTGATCCTGGGGAGTTAGCACTTGCAGGACCAGAGATGGTCCAGGATATGACGGAAAAGGTGCAGATCATCCAGGAGCGGATGAGGACTGCACAGAGCTGACAGAATACCTATGTTGATAGGATGTGGAGACCACTAAAGTTCGAGGATTGTGACCATGTTTTCTTTTGGGTCTCTCCTCAACGTGGACTACAGAGATTTGGCCAGGGCGGCAAGTTATCTCTGCGCTTCCTCAGACCATTCCAGGTCCTCAGCAGGGTAAGCAAGGTGGCTTACCACCTGGCCCTTCCACCTCAGTTGCAATGGGTGCACAACGTCTTCCATGTATCTCAGCTCAGGAGATACGTGCACGACCCAACACATATCATTGATCAGGGGGAGCTGAACATCAATGATCGGACGACTTTTGTGGAGGTCCCGGTGGAGATCGAGGATCGAGAAGAGCATGTTCTATCTGGATGGTCGATTCCTCTAATGTGCATCTGGTGGCAGCACGGGAACCTCCAAGAGAGAACATGGGAGTGGGAGGCACAGATGCGTGCATAATACCCTCATTTGTTTCCCAATTTTTTGTTGTAGCTTTACGGGGACGTAAACCCCTAAGGTGGGAGTAATGTAAGGACCGTGAAATTTCATGGAAAATTTTTTTTCTTATAATTCTTTGGGATTTTATGAGTACGTAGTTTCTTACAGCACCTGATTTTGAGGCCCAGTGTGCCTGGAATCAAGTTTCGAAGTTTAGCTCGGGTAAGTTCAGTAAATGAACGAGCAGGTTTTGGTAACTTCTGAACTGGTGCACAAAATTAGATTCTGAGGGCACCATTGAGCTCACAGCGTCGGTGATTGCTTAAAGGGACCTTCACCTCGAACACAGTCACAGAGGTGTGGAAGTAAGTTTTTCGGGCTTCGTAAAATAAAAATAAAATTTATTTTATTTTTGTTATTTCTTTTTGAAATTCAAATTTGTTTGAATTAATGTGGGTTCCCACCACCCATATTAATTCCATGAAACTCTTCCCTTAATTAAATAAGGGAGGAGCTTATTAGATGAGGGGAATCCACTGGAGAAACCCTCTCTTCTCTTTCTCCCTTCCTCTTCTCCTCTTCCACCATTGTTGCGCCACCAAGGGACCTCCTCTTCTGACGATCTAACGAGCGACAAACCTACATGGAAATGACGACATCATCTTCCGACATCAACGAACGATGCTACCTCACCGTAGATCCACCGAGTGATCACGTCACAAGGTAGGGGTTATTTTCTTTGTTCAAGTCTTTATCATCGTTCTTCGTTGCTTAAGGTTTGGCCACATGATATTGTCATAACAGGAGGAGATCGGACCACACAAACACAGTTGATTCTCCTCCCCTATTCTATGTTGATCTTCGATGATGTTGGAGGCGGAGGCACATGGTGTCGTTGCACTTTGTGATGATCAGAAGGGAATCGCGGCCATGCAAGGCCGCGGTGAAGGCGGCGCAGTGCCATTCCATTGTGTAGGGATATAGAGGACCCCGGCCGGAGCGGGCCGTGATGGTGGTGCGCAGTGCCATCACGCCACTCCGGAGAGGCCGAGGAAGGCCGTGGCCGATGCGGGCCATGGCATAGGGGCGCAACGTCGTCGCGCCGTGCCGGGAGGATTAGCCGCGGCCTAAGGCCGCAGTGGAATAGAAGGGGCGGTCGGCCAAGCCGGCCGCCAGCGTCTCCAGGGGGCGGGACCCCTTCTAGGACCCGCAGAAGCTCACAAACCGGCCAGCCATAAAGGTCGGTCGTTTCTCAGAAATAGGGGGGTAACCCCCCCTGACCATCTATTAGGGCGGACCCCACTGGGTCTTCCGTTTCTAAAAACATGGGGTCGCGCCCCCTTTGCATCCAGCTCAGCCAGCACCGAGCCGCGGCCGGCTTCCGAGCTGGGCCGCATGCCGCACGGGCCGTTCCCAACTGGGCCAAACCTGGATGCGAGTCGTGTGGACCTGGTTCGGGCCAACCCAGGGGGTGTTGGGCTGGGTCGGACCGGGCCCAGACCCCCTATTTTCGGACCATTTTCGATTAAACGACCATATCTTGAGCTACAGACCTCCGATCGACACACCGTAATTTGAGTAGGATTCCTTGGAATGAGATAGTCGTTTTGGTATATTACACTTGAGGTTTTGAAAAAGTTTGGGTATGGCCGGGTTGGTTTGAACATGAAACCAACCGGGCCCTTGGAGCGGAAACAATTATAACTTATGGACCGGACGTCTGAATGACGTGAAGTCAATTATGTTGAATTCCCCTTGGTGATACAGTTCTTTTGGATTACTCCACTTAAGGTTTGGATGCAGCTAGAGTACGTTCGGGTTGGTTTTAGCTTAAAAACCAACTGGGCCCTTGGGACAGAAAAGCCAATAACTCTCAGACCGAGCGTCTGATTGACGCGTCGTCTGTCGCATTGAATTTCTTTTGACAAGATGGAACTTTAGGGATACATAAACTCTGGAATTAGTGATATTTGATGTATCATCACCCTTTGGATCGTGGAGCGGACTCTCCCGGAATCAAGAGTGTTGTGTGCGGGAACCCTAGAGCTGGTTGCGACTGTAACAACGACGACTCAACTTGGATCCTTCATCGGTTCGACAGCGATGACTACCGTACTTGAATCCTCCATGGGTTTGACGGTGTTGACTATTATTCTTGTATCCTATGTGGGTCCAGTAGTATTGACCTATGTACTTGTATCCTGCGTGGGTCTGGCAGAGTAGATGGTCTTGTATCCTGTGTGGGTCCGACACCTTGGCTGGCCTTGTATCCTATGTGGGTCCGACAGCCTAGATGAATCAGTGGCTACATCTGATCATCCCTATTTCTATATAAAAGATGTATTTCTATGTGAGCTAAGTCTTGAATTTCAATCATTAACATCGATGTGATTGACTTTCTTTCAGGTGTCGATTGGGTTGTGCTTTCCTGTGTGGACTGGGTTGTGCTTTCCTGTGTGGGATGGGTTTTACTTGGGCTCGTGAGTTAGAGCTGAACAGTAATTGATGACTTAGGTATATGTATGGGAATATACCTAAGTAGAGTCTCTTGATACTTTGTTATTGTATCCTTCCTTTTTGGTTTACCCTTCGTGGATTCTGAGAGACCTTCGGGGGTCTCTGGGTCCCTACTGAGCATCGTATACTCACCCCTACATGGGTTATGCCCACACTACGTTATGTTGGTTGCAGACGACGGACATCGCTGATTGTGGTTGAGGCTTGTCAAGCGGGATGGTATCTGGAGGTGGACTATCAAGTGGGACATACACGGAGCGAACAGACGGATTCAAGAGGTTGAGGAGACCATTTGTACCCACCCTTCATGTGGGGTTTCCGGAGGACGTCTCGGTGGTTCCTACTTTACTTTTCAGCTGTTGTACTTTACTTTTCTCAGTTGTACTTTACTTTCAGTTGGGTTTGTATACTGGCCCATTTACTTTCCTGCACTTACTTTTGTACTCAGTTTACTTAGTATTTACTTGAGCTTGCATACTCTGTTCTGTTTATTTTTTCTTATATAAAGGCAATGGCTTCTCTTTTATCGGGATTTTCGCCTTTGGTGCTAGTCGCCATCCCCTGGCCTATGGAAGGCGGGCTTGGGGTAGTCCAGGAACGTGCCTTGAGGACAGGTCGTGTCATTAAAGGTCGCATAATACTTATAGAAAGACTTATTAGGTATTTCAGTCATGGAAACTTGTATCAACTGACATTTCTCCCCTTAACTCACCCAAATCACTTAACACACCTAACACCCATGTGATTCCATTCTCACACCTTACTTATCTATAGTTTCTATGAAAAATCTCCTCTCTTCCCCTATAAACATAATTCACTCCCACCAATTCTCTCATACCAAGCCTCCCCAATAGAATTTATCCTAAATTTCCCTTCCCTATATCTCTCTCAATTCTTCCGAAGGAGTTCTTAAGGTTTTAAGAGTCCTACCAAGCATTAAAAATCCACTTAGCAAGGTAAGGGTTTCCAATACTTCCCTTTCCTTTTTAATTAAAATTCTATTTTTATAATACCATTTACATATATTTCCTTGATTAGGATTTCATGGTATTAAAACCCATTTGATATGTTTTTAATTAAATACTATTATGGAACTATCAAGATATCCTTTTTCCTATTCTTTTTTATGTCGAAATAATAGTTCTCATTTCCCCCCTTCCATTTTCAATTACTAACAATTATTTTAATGTCATTATGCATGTAACTATATGGAATTATAACCCAATTTATATATCTAAAATGATATTTTACCTCATTAAATCCCTTTTCAAAGTCATAATAATTACCAAAAATTTTAAATTTTATGATGTAAGGAGTGTATGGGTTTCTTAATAAATACATCCAGGTCTGGATATTAGAATGTGGATTATTGTGGCACAAATTCACTTGGGGGTAATCACTCAGAAAAAGGTTGGTTGAATCATTGAAAAAACCATCACCATAATTCATGATGAGTGGGCCTAATAATTAACACCAAGATAGACACTCATGAGGGATATTATTTGGAATATTCACATGCTCTTTGTGATCCTTCATAATGGGTTTTCCAACCATTGTCATGCACTCCTTACATTAAAAAATATTGAACATGATTACTTGCATCTATTGATGACCCATCACATTAAATTTTCCCTTCACCAATACCATATATTTATTTCCTTGATAAGTTTATTTAATTTTACATTGAGATTAGCCCATAGTTTCTATATTGATTATATATTTTTAACCATCCTCTTTCTTTCTCTCAATGGGTTATCGTCATGTTACACCTTTTATTAGCATAGGGAAAAGTATTTTCATTATGTATATCTTGCATCCAATATGGTTGATCATAGGAATATTTACTATCTATTTTTTAACCATCCACCTTATTTCTTTGAATGAGTTATGATCCTTTTATCACTTTTATTAGCATGGGGGAAAGTATTGGAAATATGTCTGTTGATATTATTATAAGGGTGATTATTGTAAAATTTGATTATGAATTTTTTATTCATTTTCACATACAGTTAATTAATTATAATTAAACAAATTATAGGTAGGAAATATTATTATATATCCCATCAATGTATTAGTAGGTCTCATGAGACAAACATGCTTGAGTATTTAGGTATATGCCAGCCCAAAACAAGATGTTTCATTGATGGTAAGATCATGATGTCTATGATTATGATGTATTAGATTATGGTATGGAATCAGTTGTCCCACATTATTCATTTAATCTATAAGGTAGAAGTTATTGTCATCTTTGTGATGTATTTTCTCATTTCTATACATGTATATATTATTCTCTCAGTTTCAGTGGAATGTGGATTCATGTTGTTTATTTATTATATGACATATCACTTATTCCATCTTAATGTTATCATAGCTTCCACTATATGATACCCCTTACTGAAAATCTGAGCTCACCCTCATTTTTTTTCTTTTCCCAATAAACATAGAGGAGAAATTTGTGTAATTTTCAAGGATATGATGGAAGAGTTAATAATGTTCTCAAAACGTGTTCTTGATGTATGTTATGTTTTCAAATATAATATATGTATGTATATAGTATCCCAATACTACTACATTGTCGGATATTATGGAAACTCTACTATTATATACAAATAATGTAATATAACATCCATATATGAGTATTTATAGTTTAGGTTGTTATATTTTGTATTATAGTTGTTTTTTAGTAACCTTATTAACAATATTTTGAGGAACCTAGTTACATATAACAATTACTATGAAAAACCCTGAATATTTTTATGGATCACTATAAAAAACCTAGTAGGAAATTTATTTTTCAATTCAATATCATGATATAGTTATTAATATTCCATTATATGGTGACTAATAGGAATAATGAGAACTATATCAACACCCATATAAAATTTTGGGTTGTTTCCCCTGAGGAATTCAATAAAGTTGGAGTTGAGTATAATCAAATCATAACCATATTTTTCCAATTGATCCAATTTACGACAAATAATATTTCCTTAATAGAGTGACATAATTATCCAAAACATGGTGTTACTATGATGTATAGATTCAGATGATAAAAACCTTCAGTATTCAGGGGAACAACTAATACATTGGTAGATTAACAATGGATCAGGTCCCTAAAGAATAACTTTCTTTCCTTTGGAAATAGTGGAAAGGAAAAAATAATAATTTTGGTATATCATATAAAGGGAGATACATACCAATGGTAGTTAATAATTCAATAAACTATAGAGGAAGATTGGATGAAGAGAATAGAGTGGGGAAATTTAAAGGAGTTATTCTATGAAAAATATATTCTTTGTGAAAAAATAGGATAAATGTAATGGTAGTTCCTAAATCATAGAGATATGAAGGAGAAAAATGTTTCCCATTTTGAGGATAACATTACTAGGTTATCTAGACATGTTTGAGACTATGTATGTAGACTTTAAATCATGATTGATTATTTATTTTATGGGTTAAAGTCAAGCCATCAAAGGTAGTTGGTCTCTCAAACATTTTTATTGTATGAGTATACAGTATTAAGTGATAATAAAATAGAAAAAGTTTTCTTTGGGATATATTTATTTAAGGGAAATATGGAGAAGAATAGGCTAGTTGAGAATCATGGGAAGAGTAGTGTGGAAAATGAGAATAAAGGAAGGATGGGGTTTACCACATGTGATTATTGTTTAAAGAAACGCCATGAGGCTGGTAAGAATGGAACAAGAGATTGTTACAAGTGTGTAGAAAAATTTAGTCAAGCTCACAAATATAATGGAATGAAGAATATATTGATTTTAAATGCTTTAATTGTAATTATAAAGGCCATTATGTAAACTAATTTCCCAAAAATTAAATAAATTTACTTAATAAAAGGGAAAGGGAGAAAGGCCAAGCTTATACAACTACCACGTCTAATGTTGAATTTATTAGTGTTATGGTGGTAGGTACTTTGATTATAGACTAAAATTTATCTAATGTTTCACTGTATTTTGGATCTTCATAATATTTTTTATCTTCCATGTTTTCCAAAAACAACAAATATTTCCCTAGTAAGAGACTTGTCAATCAAGACACTGATTGGAATTATTATTGAAAAAAATAAATGTTAGTCTACTCCAATTATGATGCATGGAAATTACCTATTCTAAAACATGGTCATTATAAATGTGGTTTAATTTTTTATTATCCTTGTTATGGATTTAATTGAAAAGTAAAATGAAAAAAAAATATTTCCATGAGAAATATATTATGATTGTCACGCCATGATTTTCATGTCTTGGTTTTGATCAAGTTCTTTGGAAATCTTGATCCTTTTCATGAGATTTGGGGGAGGTGAATTTTTAGTTTTGAACCTCTATATATGTAAATACATCCTTCTATGGGTTCCCCATAGCTTTTTTGGGATTTTCTGGATAAAAGGGTGGTTACTTCAAGATTTGGGCCAACTGTGAGCCCATTTCCAGATTTAAAAACAATATTTGTTTCTTCTAAAACTCCATTGTTTTTTAGATTTTTTTCAAACATTACACTTCCCTAATGGCCTACACTTACCTATTCAAACCACCATATCTTGATTTACCACTTAGGAATTCATAGTCATGGTTGATTTGGGTTATTTTTTCAGGTAATGGGCCAGCCTTTGAGCCCATTTCCATTTTAAAAATAATATTTTTTTTATTTTAAATGTTATTCATTTTTTTAATATTTTATCAGTGATTCCACCTCTAAATAGAGTCAAAAATCCCTAAGATCTCCCACATGTCCCATTTTCCCTCTTTGGAGGGCATCTTAGTCACGTATTAGGGCGAAATTTTTCCAGGCTTCTCAAATCATCCAGATTTGGTAAGGTAATTTGTTTCTTTCATTAATCATTCATTTAATTCTCTTTACTCCCCCCAAATCATATATTCATGGTTCTTCCAGACCTAAGGATCATCTTATTTGAGTTCCAATATATTCTCTCTCCTCTAAGGGTGTGGATATAAGGGAAGATGAATAGTTCTCTATTTGTCAAGGTGAGTTCCCTTCTCTTTTCTCCTCCTTCCCCCTCCTCCCTCCATTATTTCTTGGTTATCTCTTCTCCCCTGGTAATTAATATCCTTTTTTTCATTATACCATGATTTTTATGGGGTTTTTATTTGTTTGGGGATGGTATTCAAAGGTTTAGTGTTTATAAACCCTTGGATGGTGATATCGGGTGTGTGTTTCCATTCCGTCAAAGATTTGAGGTAGATTTCCCATTGCACATGTCCTTTTTATTTAAGATTAATCTTTTTCATGGTATATTTACCCTATTCACATTATGATTATTGTTTTATAATCCCTCAATAATTTTATTTGGTGTGAAAAGTGGTGTTTATGCCTTGTTTTGTGAAAAGTAGGGTTGTTTTGTTATAAAAGTTCACACCAAGTGTTTGTTTAAATATCACATTATATTTTGTACCTGCTTTTTGATTTGTAGAAACTGGTTTATCCATTTAAAAAATTTTCAATTCAAAATTTTTATGACCTTTTTAGTGTTAAATAGAATTGGTTTCATTAAATGATTCATGCCACGTTTTTGAAAAAAGGCCCAGTTTGATTTTGTGTGTTCAAGGTGATATAAAATGATTGGTTTGGCTTATGAAAAATATTGGTAGCATGTGAATCAATGTTTTGGGTTATTTATGTGGGTTATAATATAGTTTTTGGTTTTATTATGAATTGAGTAAGGGTTTTTAGGGTGTTTTTTCATGTGTTCCCAGTAAATGGCTAGTTTGGCATATTTATAGAAATGGATGGGTTTTAAATGTGACACCTGAATTTAGAAGGGGTTTTAGTAAATTTTTTGTTTATTCGAATGATTTTTATACACCTATTTATGTAAATTGTAAATAGTGGTTTTGATAAAGGTTGGTTTGGTGAAAATCTTAATGGTCTGTTTGGAATTCTTCTTTAAAAATGGTTTTTCTAGTGTATTCCATATTGTACCACTTGGGGTCATTTTATGATTCATGAAATTGATTTATTAAATTGTTTTGGTGCTACCAAATATGGTTTGTTGAGGTAATGGTGGGTATTTTTCCTTTAAAGATCATTTCTAAATGTATTTTATGTGCACAACTTGGCTATACATCCTAAAATTGTTTTATGAAAATTTTAAGTTGTTTATTGACCAGTGAAAGAAATGTGAAACTTGTTTGTGGGATTCTTTGTGAGTGTGTGATTTTTAACAAATGAATTTTTATGTTAAAATTATATTTCATAACATTTGGAACTTGATTGAGCACAGCAAGGGAAACCCAGGTATCTAGGTGGGACGGCATGTACTAGTATTCCAGTGATCCGGAGTGGTTTTGTCCCTATTTCACGAAGCAAGTTTGATGATAAAAACAATAACTACACTATGATGATGTTATTGGTGACCACTAGTTTATGGGTTTTTTTTCCCTACTAGTGTCTCATGCATGTGAACATATATTTGTTATGGTTACTTTTTCACCGAGATATGAGGTACCTGTGGCCCACAATGAACTAGTGCCTAGAGGTGTTCCCGTGACTTGTGCTCATTGGATATATTGTATTTTCCTTCATAATATGGTGAGTTTGGTTGAAAGATTAATTACAATGTGAGTCTTATTTAATTTTTTACATTCTATAAAGAATCCCTCTTGAAAACTATTTCCATTTTGATGTTGCATCTCTTTGAAATTGGTTACTAGCATTTAATGTTTTTGAAAACATGAAATATTTTTTTTAATGTTTTTAGAATATAACCTTTTTTTGAAAACATATTTATATATATTTTATGTAAAACATGAAATTTATGTTTCATTTATTTTAAAGGAAGTTCATTGGGAATAAAATATCAGGCTAACCTGCTGAGTTTTAATACTCATGAATATAGTCTTCTTATTTTATAAACCCTTATGCAAGTTTTAGCTTGAGTTTAATCACCTTGGGATACAAGTTATTATTGTGTTGGAGAGTGACCATCCGGGTCACATGGAGTTAGTTGGTTTTTCGGTTTGGTTGGTTGAGTTTTCCAGTTCAGTTGTATTTTCAGTTTTTTGTATAAATGATGTTCAGTTCAACTTTATATAAATGTATGTGGGGATTTCCATTTCTTCCACTACTTAATTATTGTTATTTTTCAGATAAAACGTTCCATTTTCACACTATTGATTCCCCTGATGCTTGTCTCCATCCTGAGATGATCGGGAATGCCTCTCAGGACTTATCATAGTGTGGCTTGGGTGACCAATTTAGGGGTGACCCAGACTAGTTCGTGACAAAATGGTATCAGAGTAGGTCAGCTGTTAGTGGGACTTTATTTTTAGACCATCCTTTTTATTTAGGTGGATTTAAAAGTATATGGATTATGATTTTCAGGACTTTAGGGGTAAGTGTGCGAAGAGCTTCACGAACTCTTGCTCGTTCTGATCCTCAGGCTTCCATTAGAAGTCCTATTTTATTAGTGACCTTGGATATTGTTGATTGTTTGGTGTTGGGATGTGATAAGGGGAGTTAGACTAATGGTTTGTGTGATATCACAGGGCTTGGAATTCCATGTATAGTGGGGGTATGGACCTGAGAAGTCTCTCCTTGTTGGTGGTGTGTTTGGCATGTGTCTGCAAACCATATGGTCAAGTCACCCACCGACAATAGTTCCCTTTTATGGTTCTCTTGGACCGTTCTTGAATTCAAAAATTATTTTGAAAATACTTGTGTGAGAATTGTGGAAATTGGTTTTCAAAATTTAATATAATATAGTTTTTGGAATGGTGGGTTTTGTGAAACAAATATTGGGAATAAAGTGAAAATGATTTAATGGGATTGGATATTCCCTAATCTAAACATGTGGTTCGTTGAAATAAAATATTTTAAAAGCGTGGATCATTTTAAGTTGATTATAAAACATTGTTTTAAATGGGGTTTTTTGGGATCCTGAAATGTGTTTAAATCTAAAGAATTTTTTTAAATTTTTTTTTGAGAGGTTGGTGTTTTCCTATAAAACGTCTTGGTCTCTATGGACATTGAATTTTGGAAAGATACCTTGAAGAATTTTTGAAAATAGGAAGGGGTTGTTCGGAGTATCTTTGTTATTTTAAATGTTTTTAAAAATGAAAAGGGTTATGTTTTTAAGAAATTGGTTCTTTATGAAGTGTGGTTTGTTTTTTGAAATCATAAAAGGGTTTTTGACTTGGTGGTTAGTGTTCCTTTGGAAATTACATGATCTTTTGAATGATGTTGTTTTGTTTTATCCTTTGGTGTTTTCATGGGTGCTCACATGCATGGTTTTATGGATATCTGGATGAATGGATAATATGGAATAGTGGTTGAGTTTCTAGGGTGGCATGTAAATGTTCATGTGAGTGAGACTTGATGAAACACTATTGGTGAATGTGGAAATCCACCAAGTTAGTTTGTTTTTCAAAAGTGTTTTGAGCTAAAAAAAACTATGGAATATTTTTATAAACCAATGGATATGTTGCTGGTTTTTCCTATGTCATAGAAGTTTTTTTATTCATTATGATTCCTTATGGTCTTGAAGTCATACTCATGTAGTGTCTTGAGATAGGATCTTGTTGGTGGCTCTGTTTTGGAGTAATGTTCAGTGAGTTTCTAATGATGTCTTGGATTTTGTGATGTGGCCATGTATAGTTCTTTGTTGGAAATATTTCTAGTTGATCAGAATAAGGATTAATTTAAAGGGTTAAATCCACCTGTTTGACTGATTCCTCAGTCTGTTTGTTGGAATAGAGAGATATTTGGGCTCTGATAAATGCGCCTTCCTATTATGGTGACTCTCTCAGTTGTGGTAATAGTGTTCAATGGTTTTGATGTGTTTCATCGTGTTCCTTGCCCATTATTCTAATAATTTGGAGTGAGGGATAATTATTGTGTGTATCCTTATTTTTTTTGGTGACGGTGTTTTGTTTCTACTAGTGATATTCATGGGATGTTGTGATCATTAGCTCCTGAATACGGCATAGCATATAATTCAAACATCAGGGCTCCAACCATAGGCCTCGGAGTGAATCTTTTTTTGGAGTCAGGAAATCGCTAGCGGTATGGGGAACTTGACTAAGATATTTCCTCCACCATTGTTTTATGTAGTTTCTATGTCCCTATTTTTTTCCCTCATCACTGTTAATTTCCTCTTGTCGCAAAGAGCATGGTGGACTTACCCCTCACGCATTGTCTATGGTTTTGTCTTCCTAGATGTGGTTTTTTGATCAATGTCCCAATGTGGACTGCCTATGTGAATCGGGTGTAGTATTGGTTTTAACTATTTGTAGGTGGATATTTTTAGGTAGTTCCTTTGTTTAGTTTTTGGTTTTAGTGGCCTAATGATTATAACCCCTTTCCTCCCCTCCTAGAGTGGTGTAGGTCGGGATCCGTGCAAAAAGTGTTGGCCCAGTTCATGTCCCCACTGTTTGGGAGTGGTTGGTTTAAATGTTCATGTTGTGTTCCTATTTCATTGGTTGGTAGGTTGTGTGGGGGATTTTTTTGGGAACCTATGGGAGAGTCCCATTCCTAGGGCATGTTCAATTCTCTAATGGTCATTACAAGTTAGTTCTTAATGGTGGGGAGACCCACCGTGGGTCTCGTAAATCTTTCATTTAAGGATTGGTTGGATGCTAGTTGTTATCCAATGTTGGGGAGTCCATTCCATCCTCCCCACAATCATTGTATTTTGTGAGTTCTATTTGGTTTGGGTGATCGTTGGGTTCATTGGGATTAGAACCAACATTATGGATCTTAACGTGGTTTTAGAGGTAGTGGCTTGATATTTCCGTTAATTCTCAGGAAGTGGTTGTGAGTTGGTGTTTTATTTGGGAAAGTGGGTTAAGTTCTGTTAATGGTAAATGATATTTCCTTTTCTTGACATGCTGGATCATGTTGATGATTAATCCTTAGGCATTTATCAATTCGTTGGAATGTGTTGTGGGTTTTTGGGTATGGAATGCTTTAATAGTGGGGAGAATTATCACACCCGATTTTTCATGTCTTGGTTTTGATTTGGTTCATTGGAAATCATGATCCTTCTCTTGGATTTTGGGTGAGATTAATGTGATTTTTGAACTACCATCTATGTATAATCATCCTACTATCGGTTTCCCATAGCTTGTTTGGGAGTTTTTGGAGAAAAGGGTGGTTACTTCAATATTTGGGCCAACCGTGGGCCCATTTTCAGATTAAAAATTTTTGTGTTTATTTTATAACTCCATCATTTTTCAACATTTTATCACAAATTAAACAACCCATTTGGTCTCCCACGACCTATTAAAACCACCATATCATTTTGGACCCCTTAAGAATTCATATCATGGTGGGTTTGGGTTATTTATTCTGGTATTGGGCTAGCCCGTGAACCCATTTCCAGTTTCAAAAAAATAATTTTATTCTTTTATATATTATTAATTTTTTTAATATGTTTCTATGATTAAACCCCTCACTCAATCCCAAAAACCCAATACAGACCCCCATGTTCTATTTTCCCTCTTTGGATCTCATGTTAGTCATGGATTAGAGAGAAATTTCTCAAGGCTTCTCAAATTGTTCGAATCTGGTAAGGTAATTTGTTTCATTCATGAATCATTAATTTATTTATATTACCCCCCCCCCCCCCAATAATCTTTACCTGGTTCATACATACCTAAGTATCCTCTCCTTTTAGTTTCAATCCATTCCCTCTCATCTAAGGGTGTGGGTTCAAGAAAACATGAAGAGTTCTCTAGTTATCAAGGTGAGTTTCCTTCTCCTTTCTCCTCATTCCTTCTATTCATTCCATTATTTCTTGGTCATCTCCTCTCCCCAAGTCATTAAAGACATAAGTTTCTATTATAACATTATTTTTTATGGGGTTCTTTTTCTTTTGGGTCTGGTCTTCATAGGTTTAGGGTTTATAATCCTTCAGATTGTGATATCGGGTGTGTGTTTCCATTCAACTAAGGATTTGAGGTATGTTCCCCATTTTACATATCCATTTTATTTAAGATTCAAATTTTTACTGGTATTTTTACCCACTAATTTTTTTTTATAATCCTTCAATAATTTTATTTGTTGTTAAAAGTGGTGTTTATTCCATGTTTTGTAAAAAGTAAAGTTGTTTTGTTATTAAAGTTCACACCAAGTGTTTTTTTAAATGTTTTATTATCTTTTACACCAGGATTGTGATGTTTAGAACCTTTTTTATCCATTTAAATAAATTTTTGAAATGAATATTTTTTATGACCTTTTTAGTATTAAATAAAATTGGTTTCATTAAATTCTGCATGCCACGTTTTTAAGAAAATTCTTGGTTGGATTTTGTGTGATCAAGGTGTTATAAAATGATTAGTTTGGCATAAAAAAATATTGGAAGAATGTGAATCTATGATTTGGGTTCTTTATGTGGGTTCCAATCTAGTTTTTGGTTTTATAATGAAATTATTAAGGGTTTTAGGGTGTTTTTTCATGTGTTCCCAAAAAATGGCCAATTTGGAATCTTTATGGAAATGAATGTATTTTGAATGTGTTACCTGAATTTATAAGGGTTTCAAGTAAATGTTTTGTCTCTGTGAATTTTTTATTTTCACCTCTTTATGGAAAGTGGAACTAGTGTTTTTAATAAACTTTGGTTTGGTGAAATTGTAACACCCCAACACTACCCCATTGGCTTAAGGAGGCGGTGAGGGTTACTTGGCCTTAACTGACGTTCCCAAGGCGCCAAAGGCTAGCAATAAATGTCGAGGGCTTCAAGAACAAATTGGGGAATGATTTTACCTTAAGACAAAACCAACCAAACCATCCCCTATCAACCACTATATGATGCATGTCAATCAAAACATTCAATCATTTATTCCCAAAGGGCAACCAAGTTGTTCCACAATACAACCCAAAACCAATACAACCAATACCATATTAGAGTATTATGCAGAAGACTCAACAAAAGATCCAAAATAAGCCAACACACACTCCATGGCTCCACACAAAGCTCCATGCTCCAATATCCACCCTAACATCATGATGCACCACTAAAGGAGGGTGATGCCTTATCTTTACCCACATCACGATACACAAAATCTACAAAGACACCAACATGCCAAATCTGGGGGTGAGTACAACTACTAAGTAGTATTTTCCCCAAATGACTTCCCTACACATGCCACTAGGATAAAACCATTAGTACATTTATATAAAACAGTTTATATAAAAGAATCACAAGTGCAACCATTACCTTAAGCCAAACACACCCTTACCAATCCATTTCACCCAAACCAAGTAAACCTAGGGAAATCCAAAAAAACCATGTTGTAAGCTAAACACGCCACACCAGGAAGCCAAATCAACTATGCCACAAGCTGATTACCTCTTTCATATTTCACTCACAAACCCCATCTACAAACATCACTAACCAAGAACACAACATATCATGATGGAACTTCTCATCCAACCCATTCATTACCAATCCTCTTAAGTGGTACTTCCTTCCCACTTGCTTTTAATGTTGTCCCTTCCATCCACTATCCATCCCCTTTTTATAGTGGTACTTCTCACCCACTTCCACACAACATTCAAACAAGCCAACACAACCATGAATATAACCCATCAAGGCCACAACAACATGCAATCAACCATTTCCATTACATGCCAATCCACTTCAATAAATCAAAAATTTATTTAAAACAACATTTTAAAAATTTCTATGCCAAATCTCATTTCAATAAAACAACCCTTTTTATTGAAAACCATTTTCTCAAATTATCTTAATCAAACCAACAAAACAAGTCATTTTAGAATCACATCCCGAGCATTTCGCCACAAACCCTTTTTCCCAAAAATCCCCAAACCATTACCAAAGGGATTTCCATTTGATTTTGCACATCAACAACACAAATAATTTTAAGAAACAAAAATTAATTGTAATCAAACCACTAGTTCTAACCAAGTGGATTCGAGAGAGAATCCACCTACCTTTAGGGTTCCAGCAAAATCGATCGACAAGAAACCACACCTAAAATCTAATGAACACACCATTGAAACCTCTCTAGATCTCCTTCCATACCATCCACAAGAATTAAAATTAACATCCAAGGAAAACAAAACCCTAGATCTACACACAATGGGTGTAGATCTAGAAAACTGGGAGATAGGGAGATGTAGATCTAGAGAAAAACACAATGAACCACATAGGAGAGATTTACCCCTGAGAAACCACCTTCAAACCACCAATAAACCTCTTCTAAACACTTCCAAAACAAGTGGGAGAGCACCCTCAACCCCTGAGAACCTGAAATCCTGAGTGAGGCTCGAGTGGGAGGATGTTTGGAGTGTTTTAGGTCAAGACCAGGAGAGTCTATATTTAAAAACCCTACTTTTAAGTGGTCAGGAGGTTAACCCACATAGTTTGGCAAACTGTGCGCTAATCGTGCACATGCCACTACCACAAGATCATGGGTCTGCACGGTTGCCTCGCATGTTTTGTCAAACTGTGTGCAGGATGTGTGAAGGCCACTGTCTCCCCCTGCATGATTTCCTGGAGAACCTGCATGGATTCCTCTAACCGTTCTCAAATCGTGCTTCCTAAGAAAAGCCTTCAATCGTATTCAAAACCATTCAAAACTCTCCCAACCTATTCTCAACTCATCCCATGCACTAAAAACACATAAAAGAGCCTAAAAAGGCTACATACCTCAAACTGGGGGTTCTACATTCTCCCCACCACTAGACTTTCCATCCTCATAAAGTAGTGAACCCGCCTTTTGCCGAAAGATCTTGGGCCATTGCTCAACCATCTCTTTATCCCGCTCCCAAGTCTCCTCTTGAATCTGGTCATGTTTCCAAAAAACCCATACCAGACTGATGCTTTTACCATGCAATACATTCTCTTGCCTATCCACAACCCGCACTGGCATGTGCACCAATGAAGCATCCAACTCTGGCTCAACATGATCCCATCGAATCACATGGTCATGATCCGACTGATACTTTTTCAACTGCGACACATGAAACACATTGTTCATCGCACTGAACCTAGGTGGAAAATACAAACAATAATCCACCTCACCAACCCTCTCAAGAATCACAAAAGGTCTAATATACCTCATACATATCTTTCCCTACTTCCCAAACCAATGATGTCCCAACCTAGGAAAGATCCTCAAGAAAACATGATCACTCGCCTCGAACAACAACAACCATCGATGATGATCCACATAGGATTTCTAATGACTCTGAGCCGTCTCCATTCTCTTCCTAATTTACTTGATCTTCTCCATAGTCTCCTGGACAAGTCAATGTCAAACCATTGAGGACTGACCCCTTTCCACCCAGCATAGTGGAGAACAACATGGTCGCCCATACAATGCATCAAACGGAGCCATATGTATGGATTCGTGATAACTGTTATCATATGAGAACTCAACCAACAACAAGTGATCCTCCTACGAACCACCAAAATCCATGACAGAAGCCCACAACATATCCTACAAAGTAGGTATCGTCCTCTTGGATTGACCATCCGTCTATGGGTGATAGGTCGTGCTCATAGTCAACTGTGTCCCAAGGGCTTGCTGCCAGGATTTCCCAAAACGAGATTTAAACCTCGGATCTCTATCTGATACAATCGAAACTAGAACACCATTCCTCTTTACCACCTCCCAGATATAGATTTTGGATAGGTCCTCCACCATATGAGATTCATGAATCAGGACGAAATGGTCCAACTTCATTAGATGATCCACAATCACCCAAATGGAATCATTCTTCCTAACCATTCTTAGGAGACCTATGACAAAATCCATCGCTATTTACTCCCACTTCCAAACAGGGATTGGTAAAGACTGCAACATTCCCGCTAGCCTCTGATGCTCTACCTTGACCTGTTAAAAATTCAAGCATCTGGCAACAAATTCAGTCACACTTATTTTCATACCAGCCCACCAGAACTGCACTTTCAATGCTTTATACATTTTCTAAATTCCAGGATGAACAGCCCACCTAGAATGATGATATTCCCTGAGAAGATCCTCCTGACAAGCAACTGGTACAACCATTTGATTCCGAAAACACAAAATTGAATCTCCATTAAGTTTACAACCCTAAATGGTCTCCCCACCATTTAATTTCAACCTCATGGTCACACACTCAGAATAAGATATATGTGACTCATTAACTAGTGCAAGCAATTCATAAATCAACAAGTCCGAAAAGAAGACCGCTTTATCACCCTTGTCCTCACATTTCAATTGCATGTCAGTTATAACCGACATCAACTGCCACTGGTCTGATGCCTGTTTCACCAATTGAACATATTATTTTCTACTTAATGCATCTGCCACTGAGTTTCCCTTACCCGGTGTGTACATCAAGTGAAAATCAAAAATCTAGAGATATTTCTTCCATCTCCTTTGCCTCAGGATCAAATCCCTTTCTGATAAAATGTTCTTCAATATCTTATGATCCGTATATACCGTGAATTTCTCACCGAAGAGATAATGACACCACACTTTCAAAGCATGGAACACTATTGCCAATTCTAAATCATGAGTTGGGCAGTTCTTCTCATTCACCCTCAACTATCATGAGCCATACGTAACCACAAGATTCCATTGCATGAGAACGCACCCCAACCTGGATCCTGATGCATCACAATACACCACGTACCATCTTCTTGGTTCTAGAAAAACCAAGATTTGTGCTGATGTAAGGCGACCCTTTAGCTCTTTGATACACCATTGACACTGTTCGTTCCACTAGAATGGAATATTCTTTCTTGTCAAAGCTATCATCGGTGAAACCAAACATGAAAAATCACAAACAAAACGCCAATAATACCCAGCTAGACTGAGGAAAACTCCATACCTCAAACACATTATTTAGCGGTTTCCATGAGATAACAGCCTCTATATTTTCCGAATCCACTAAAATGCCCCTTTCAGAAATTAGATGGCCAAGAAAATAGACTTCCTGTATCCAAAAGTCACACTTTGACAATTTGGCATACGACTGATTTTCCCTCAAGATCCCCAACATTGTCGCTAAGTGCTCCTCATGCTCCACCCTTGTCTTAGAATACTCTAGAATATCGTCTACAAACACCACCACAAATGAATCCAATTATTTCTAAAATATCTCATTCATCAATTCCATGAACACCGTTGGCGCATTCGTTAGACCAAAGGGCATAACCACATATTCATAATGACCATATCTACTTCTAAAATTTGTTTTAGGAATATCGTCTTTCCTCACCTGCAATTGATGATATCCCGACCTCAGGTTGATCTTAGATAACCACTTGGATCCCCTAAACTGGTCGAACAAATCATCAATTCCTAGAAGTGGATATCTGTTCTTTATCATAACTTGGTTAAGTTGATTATAATCAACACATAGCCTCAATGTTCCATCCACCTTTTTCACAAACAACACCATCACTGGCCACGGAGATGTGCTAGGCTAGATAAACCCTTTTTTTATAACTATTACAAATGGACTTTCAATTCCCACAATTCATTAGGTACCATCTAGTAATATGGAAGTGAGATTGGATTGGTCCCTGGAAGGAGATCAATCTTAAACTCCACTTCTCTTATAAGAGGTAACCCAGAGAATTCTTCAGGAAAAACATCCATGAACTGATCCACCACTTCTGGAAGAACACTTTGTTCAACACCCTCTACTGATTCCAACGAAAACACCTCCAACTGATATGATAACATGCCCACTGCTGGTGCCAACAAACCCGTTTCACCCGGCCTTTCATGCCTCTCTCTTCTAAAGAGATGTCTAATGCCATCGTGTGTCATAAAAGCCATTGTCTGTGAATTATAGTCGATGTGGGACTTAAACACCACCAACAAATCCATTCCCAAGATTACATCATACCCATCGATCTCAACCACTGATATATTCCACATTAAGTCAACCTCACCCACAATGATACAACATGATCTACATAAGAAGGCTCAACACTCTCTTCGAACTAGAGGAGATTGAAGTTTCAAAACCCAAGGCATCATTTCTACCCTTAAACCTAGCAACTCAACCACATGTGCAGCAATAAAAGAGTGTGAGGCACCCGTATCAAACAAAACTTGCATCAATGTAGAATTTAAAAGTATAGTACCTCACACCGTGGATGGTCCCGAATGATCATCCACCAAAACCTTCTTGGCTCCGAACAACACCTTGGTTGCCACACTCTGCTCTTTATTTCCCTACTGAGGAGTTTTGGTGTTCCAAGAATGACCATAACTGGATTTTCTCTGTTGACAAGGGGTATGCTATTGTACCTGTCCCATCGATGCATACAACGTCTGCAATCCCTAAGGAGTGTCATGCACACTCGACCTTGGAGCATTCCGACAATAATGCTGCAGATGCCCCATCTTCTTACAATTGTGACATGCTTGATGTTGTTTCGTACAGTCCCGCTTGATGTGTTCCATAGAGCCACACTAAAAACATCCTGCTTTGCTCTGGGGATTCGGAGGAAGAATCACCGATCCTACCGTCAAATTACATGCCATTCCCCTACCCTAGGAATAAGTGTCCCTACTCTACTTGAACCCAGCATTAGAGTTCCCACTATTCCCCATGGGTACCACCATGATTCCTCCACCCAGAGCTCCCAATAGATCCCACTCAACCACCGATGCTTGATTCACCATCTTTGTGTAATCACCAAAAGACAGCACTACTATATTTGAACGAATCTCTTTCCTTAACCCCACATTGAAGATCCTTGCCTTTAACAACGTCCTACCCACCACATCAGGTGAAAACCGCACTAAGCTCGTAAACATAGCTACATACTCTGTCATAGACATATGCTCTTGCTTTAAACTGAATAAATAATATGTGTGATGAATTCTGAATGTATGTGGGTAGAATTGTTTATTAAACAGTTCCTCAAAGCCTTTACACATCATACCCCAGTCCATCCCCACTTGGACTACCAAATCCCACCACTGATGAGCAAGATCTCCTAGATTATACATCACTAGATTTACTTTTAACTATATTGGCATCCCCAAGAACTTGGAAATTTTGTTCATTCTGGACAGGCACACCTCTTCTCTTTCTGGGTTCGAATCACCCCTAAATATGGGTGGATCTTGCCTTTAAAACTTAGCCACATAATCAACATGATTTGGCTCTTTTGATCTATTCACACTTCCCACATCTTGGAAATATTTCACTTTTCTCTGGACTAACTGCTAGTTCACATGGGGCTCAAGTGCAACCATGTTCTCATCAGCCAATTCCGGTTGGCCTCTACGACGCCTACCCGGTGCCATTTCTATAAACAGAAAACAAAAAACAATGAGTCTCACTTCATTAGATATCATGAATTCCCATTTCAATTTGCATTATACAACACTATCACAATGAGGCTTTCCACCATTTCCACATTTTCCATGTTTCACTATTTTTGAAAATCAAACCATTTTAAAAATACCACCAATTACAATGCTTCAAATCCTTCGGTTTTGAAATCCAATTTTGATTTCTCAAAATCCACACATTCATATCACACATAAATCATTATAACCCAATGAAAAATTCATGCTAGAGGGAATTAATTTCCACCAGGCATGCCAAGCTCATCTCATTGGATGCACCCACAACAATGAGATATCCAATGCCTATAAGTGTCTCCCACCAATTATGTACCCAACTCCCTAGTAACTTGAAGTTCAATACAAAAGGGTTAGCTACATCCTTTTATGCTATAAATTCCATGTTCTGACAATCATACACCTTAATACCATCCAGACTCAAGGAATTCATCACAACAAATGTCAACTCCAAATCCGAGAATCAACTCCAAAGGACCGTACAAACTGATACCACTTGTAACACCTCACCCCTACCCCATTGGCTTGAGGAGGTGGTGAGGGTTACTTGGCCTTAAACGAAATTACCAAGCCATCAAAGGCTAGAAATAAATGCCGAGGGATTTGAGAAAAAATTGGGGAATGATTTTACCTTAAGACAAAACCAACCAAACCATCCCCTATCAACCACTATATGATGCATGTCAATCAAAACATTTGAGCATGTATTCCCAAAGGACAACCAAGTTGTTCCACAATACAACCCAAAACTAATACCACCAATACCATATCAGATTACTATGAAAAAGACTCAACAAAAGACCCAAAAGAAGCCAAGACACACTCCATGGCACCACACCAAGCTTCATGCTCCAAGCTCCACCCTGGCATCGTGATGCACCACTGAAGGAGGGTGATGCCTTACCTTTTCCCACGTCACGATACACAACATATACAAAGACACCAACATGCCAAAGCAGGGGGTGAGTACAACTACTCGATAGGATTTTTCCCAAATGACTTCCCTATACATGCCACTAGGATAAAACCATTAGAAAATTTATATAAAATATTTTATATAAAATAATCACATGTGAAACCATTACCGTAAGCCAAACACACCCTTACCAAGCCATTTCACCCAAACCTAGTAAACCTAGGGAAAGCCAAAAATTCATGCCATAAGACAAACATGCCATACAAGGAATCCAAAATCAACCATTCCAAAATCCAATTACCTTTTTCATATTTCACTCACAAGCCCCATATACAAACATCACCATCCAAGCACACAACATATCATGGTGGCACTTCCCATCCAACCCATTCATTACCAATCCCCTCAAGTGGTACTTCCTACCGACTTTCTTTTGATGGTGGCCCTTCTATCCACTATCCATCCCCTTTTTATAGTGGTACTTCTCACCCACTTCCACACAACATTCAAATAAGCCAACATAACCGTGAATATAACCCATCAAGGCCACAACAACATGAAATCAACCATTTCCATTATATGTCAATCCAGTTCAATAAATCAAACATTTATTGAAAACACCCTTTTACCATTTTTCATGACAAACCCCATTTAAATAAAACAACCCTTTTTATTGAAAACCATTTTCTCAAATCATCTTAATAAAACCAAAAAAACAAATCATTTTAAAATCCCATTTTAAAATCACATCAGGAGCATTTATCCACAAGCCCTTTTTCCCAAAATTCCCCAAACCATTACCAAAGGGATTTCCATCTGATTTCACAAATCAAAAACATTATTAATTTTAATCAACACAAATTAATTGTAACCAAACCACTACTTCTAATCAAGTGGAGTCGAGAGAGAAGCCATTTGCCTTTAGGGTTTTGGTGAAATCAATCCACAAGCAACCACACCTCAAATCCGGTGAGCGCACCAATGAAACCTCTCTAGATCCTCTTCCATAACATCCACAAGCCTTAAAATTAACATCCAAGGAAACCACAACCCTATATATACACAGAACAAGTGCAGATCTTGAAAACTGAGGGAGAGGGAGATGTAGATCTAGATGAAAACACAAAGAACCCAAGAGGAGAGACTTACCGGGGAGAAACCACCTTCAAACCACCAAGAAACCTCTTCAAAATGCTTCCAAAATGAGTGGGAGAGTACCCTCAACCCCTAAGAACCAGAAATACCAAGTGAGGCTTGAGTGGGAGGAATTTTGGAGTTTTTTAGGTCAATCCCAAGGGATCCCAGATTAAAAAACCCTACTTTTAAGTGGTTGCACGGTTAGCCCACACGATTTGGCAAACCGTGCGCTAACCGTGCGAATGTCACTACCTCTAGAGCATGGGTCTACATGGTTGCCTCACACAATTTTTCAAACTATGCCCAGGACGTGCGAAGGCTACTGTCTCCCCCTACACAGTTTCTTGGAGAACCCGCACGGTTTCCTCTAACTGTGCTCAAACCATGCTTCCTAAGAAAAGCCTCAAAACTTATTCAAAATCATTCCAAACTCTCCCAAACTCTTCTCAACTCATCCCATGATCTTAAAACACATAAAAGATCATAAATAAGGATATATAGCTCAAACCGGGGGTGCTACAGAAATGGTTAAAGGCCCATTTGGAATTCTTCATTAAAAATTGTTTTTCAGGTGTTTTCAATATTGGACCACTTGGGGTCAAATTATGATTCATAAAATTGATTTATTACATGGTTTCGGAGCTAATAGATCTGTTTTTTGTTATACTGGTGGGAATTTTTCCTTTAAAGATCAATTTAAATGGATTTTATGTGCAATGAATAGTTATACTTCTTAAAATTGGTTTATTGACCCGTGAAAGAAATGTGAAACATATTTCTGGGGTGTTTGCTGTGTTTATGAATTAAAAAAAATTAATTTTCTTGTGAAATGTTTATTTGATAATATATGGAACTTGATTGAGAACAAATAGGGAAACCCGGGTATCTAGGTGGGCGAACGTGTACTAGTATGCTAGTGATCTGGAGTGATTTTGTCCATTTTTCACATAACAAGTTTGACGATGACAACACTAACTAAACTATGATGATGATGTTGGAGACGAATAGGTTTTGGGGTTTGTTCCATACTATTGGATCTTACATGAGAATGAATATTTTTCATGGTTACATTTACACTGAGATATGAGGTAGCTAGGGCCCACAAAAAACTAGTTCCAAGGTGTGTTCCAGTGACTTGTGCTCATTGGATATATTGTATTCACTATTGTCATACTATGAGTTTGGTTCGAAAATTCAGTATCATATGTGTTTTTTATTGGTTTAAATTATCTAAATCATCCTTCTTGAAAACTGTTTCCATTTTTAAATTGCATCTCTTTGAAATTGGTTACTAGAATTTCCTATTTTTGAAAACTTGGAAGTATTTTTATTTTGTAATGTTTGTAGAATAGAATCATTTTTAGAAAACATATTTACATATATTTTATGTCAAACTTAAAATTTATGTTTCATTTATTTTAATGGAAGTGCTTTTGGAATAGAATATCGGGCTAACCAACTGAGTTTTAATACACATGACTATAGTTTTCTTCTTTTTTATCCCTTGTGCAAGTTTTAGATTGAGTCTAATTGCCTGGGGAGACACATGACCATTGTGATGGAGAGTGACCAGATGGGTCACATAGAGTTAGTTTTTGGTTAGGTTTGGTGGGTTTATTTATCTATTTCAGTTTTATTTTCAGTTTGTTTTTTATGATGTTCAGTTTAACTTTATATAAATTTATGTTGGGTTGTATATTTCTTTCTGATACATAGTTATTGTTTATTTTTGGGAAAAAATTCCCTCATCACTCTACTGATTCCCTCAGTGCTTGTCATCTTCCCAAGGGGATCAGGAAAACCTCTCGGGAATTAATGTAGAGCAGCCCATGTGACCGATTCAGGTTCGAACCGCACTGGTTCCCTACAATGATTCAAAAATATGAGGTGGAATATTTTTTTTTAGATAGGATACTTTATCATCTAAAATATGTTTTGATCCTCCCCAATATCTATCCTCAATGAAATTCTTGGAAGATAGGAAGATTAATAATTATCTAGGGATTATGAATATATCTTATGAATTGATTATGTGACTGTGATAAAAAAAATTCATTGATGTTCTTCTAGAATAATTACATGATTATCCACCTGAGTGTGTAATTGGGTTCTCTATTAAACTCTTTCATGATACATGGAATATATCTAAAAGAAATACGTAATGAAACTACTAGAGTTGGTGGAGTTAAATAAGTAACTATTATAGTTGTGTGATGATGGATTCATACACCCTAGTGTTTCTCCGTGGGGAGCCCCAGTTTTATTATTGAAAAAGAAGTATGGTTCAATGAGATTGCACATCAATTATATGGAGATAAATTCCATTAATATAATGGATAATTATCCCTTACCACACATTTATGACTTATTTTATCAACCTTATTGAGCCCAATAATTTTCAAATATCGATCTTCTCTCTGGTTATCAGTTGCTATAGGTGAATGATTATATACATAAGGCGGTATTTTTAACTAGTTATCAAAATTATGAGTATAGGAAATTACCTTTGGATTGAATAATTCACCTTATGTGTTAATGAATATGTTGAATACAGTATTCAAGGATTATAATGAAATTTTTTAATGGTTTTTAATTGTTGTTATCCTAAAGTGAACTAAGAGATTTGAAGATCATGGGAGTCTTCTATAAAGAATTTTGAAAACCCTAAAAAATAATTATATGGGAAATATAAATAAAGTGTGAATTTTGGTTCGATGAATTTTATTTTCATGGGAATGTTGTCTAAAAGGATGGAATTTCCATTGACACATCAACGAAAATGTTAATCAATGAATGGATAACACTAAGAAACAAACTTGATATCTGAAGTTTCTTGTGTTTAAAAGTTTAATTATGATATTTCATTCAATATTTATCTAGGTTGGGAAACCCAATAATCAAGTTAACATGTAAAGGGGTTAAATTATCCTGGTTAAGGGAATGTGATGTTTTTTAATGATATGAAAAAGATGGTGATCAATGAATCAATATTAATTTTACCATCATGTCATGAATTAATTTTAATATTGAGTGATGCATCAATTAAAATATTTTATTTTTTCATATATAGAGTGATAGGGTGGTTGCCAATGTATCAAGAAAATTAAAAATCCATGAAAGTAACTTTCATACTCATGACCCTGAGTTAGTAGTTTTAATCATTTCATTGAAAATATGGAGACACTACCTCTATAGTGAAACATGTGACATATATACAGACCACAAGAGTCTGAATTATGTTTTGTCTCAGAAGTAGCTCAACATGACACAAATAATATGGTTTGTAATACTCAAGTAATATGATTTATAAATAAATTACAATCAAGTGAAGGAAAACATGGTGGATGATGCATTGATTAAGAGAGAACATGAATTTCTAACCATGATAAGTATTAATAAGGATCTTATATATAATGAACTAGTAATGATGGATATGGTAATTTTTATGAAAGGGGAGTGATAATTCATTTTTGACAAAATTTATTAACCATCATTATTTGAAAAGATAGAGAAGTCCCAAAAAGATAAATAAGACGTACATAGGGATATTAAAGCACTAAATGATGAGAAATTGACATACTTCATCTATAGAGATGGATAATTTATGTTCATAAAGGGTGTATGTGTTCCATCCTTACAATATTTGAAGAGATATTTTTTACATGAAGCACATAGATCAAATTTTTCTATACACCCTAGTACAAAATGATGTACATGGGTTTAATATAAAAATTCTGGTTGGATGATATGAAGTAGGAAATTATAAACTATGTATCTTGATGCTTAGTACGCTAGTAGGTAAATGCTAAAATAAAACATCTGAAGGGAGTTAAAACCCTCTTCCAATACCTATATAGAAGTGGAACAGTATTACAATGTAATTTTCCATTATAATTTTGAAGACTCCAAGGAAGAATAATGTTGTATGTGTCATTATTGATCACCATAATAAGTCAACTCATTTCTTAGAGATAAGAGAATATCTTCCCCTTGTGTGCGTTGCTGAATCTATATCAATAAAATTGAAAGTCTTTATGGGGAACCACTATCAATTGTATATAATCATGAACCTCATTTCATGTTAAAATCATGGATGAGTCTTAAATGGGATGTCGACACTAAAATACATTTAAGCACCACCTACCTTCCCCAAACTGACGGGTAGTCTTAGAGGAAAATCCAAACATGGAAGACTTGATTATATCATTTCTCTTGACTTACAAGGTATGTGAGATTAGTACCTAAAATTGGTGGAATCTGTATATAATAATAGATCCAATTCAATAATCTATATGGAACCATATAATGCATTGTATGGGTAGTGGTTCCATACTACAACCAACTGGCAATAAGTTATAGAAATAAATCTAGTAGTCCCATACCTTATAGAGGAGATGAATGTTAATGAATTAACTGATGAAGATTATAATAAAGCAGATCAGAGTATACAAAAGTGTTATACTAATAATCGAAGGAATTAAGTGGAATGTGGGGGATCATGTACTCTTTAATTTTTCACCATGGATGGGAGTTGTAAGATTTTGTAAAAATTGTAATTTAAGACCACGGTACATTGGTTATATTGAAATATTATAAATAATTGTAGCTATATATTACTGATTAGCTATGTTACCAAACCTTTCAAAGTACATGACTTATTCTATGACCCATTAATGAAGAAATACATGATAAAAAAGCATGGGATTAAATATGATGGATTATTTTCTGATATTGACTTTTATTATAATGAATAACATATCTAGATTATTGAAAACATTGAGAATGTGTTTCAAAATTGAAAAACTCAATCGGTGAAAGTCATTTACAGAAATCCCAAAATAGAATAGGAATCCTTGGAGTCTAAATAAGCTATAAGGAATGAATATCCATATTTTTGAAACTTATCATATATGACACAATTTTTAGGATTAAATTATTTAAGATTTTGGGGGGATGTAATATACAAGACAATACTGTAGTAGGTAAGCACCATATCCGGAACCATCAAACAATACACACTCTCAAGATGTTTTATTCATGAGTATATATAAAACATTTATTTTTTAATGTTATAATACGGTTTTTTAAAAATAAACATCATATTTTAAATATTCATAAAGATATTATATTAATATGAAGTGTTGATGTTTTCCTAGTAGTTTATTTTTAATTGAGTAGTGGAGAATATAGTTTTTACCAAAACTGTAACAATAATGATTTTTCATTATATAATCAAGACCTAGATGTTTATAAAACCATTTCAATGGAAAAATATGTGTTTAATTAGTAAAAATATATGTTTTTAAATTCTATTATTAAATTTAAAACTTATGATTAATATATTATGAAAGTAATATTTTCCAGAAAAAGATAATGTTTTTTATTTTATTTTAATTATGTATTATATTGGTTAAACTACGTTTTTTATTTATTTATGATAAATAAATAGATGGTCTAGTCAAAATTAGGTATGGATGATTCATATGTGAAGGTACATGTCACAATAAAACAAATATATAATCTGAAATTTATCACACAATAATAAGAATTTCATTCCATTGTTAAAGAGACCAAGCACCAGTGGAAATACAGGTTTTAACGTCATCGTAATAACGTCGGTTTTTTAAAAACCGACGTGAATAGTATGTGCGGGGAATTTATGGCTTCGGTTTTACAAAAAACCGACGCCAAAAACAATTATCTGATGATGTTTCGTGTTGTTTTTCAAGAAACTGACGCCGATAATAATAATAAACATATTTTTTGCATCAGTTTTTAAGAAAACCGACGCAGAAAATAATTTTTTAAAAAATCACCATTGGCTTTTATTTTCGGCGTCGGTTTTCCACCTCGGTTTTCATGAAAACCGACGCAGAAAACAAAAAAAAATAAAAATTTCAACGTCGGTTTTTTCCAAAACCGACGTGGAAAATAATTTTAAAAAAATTATCGGCATCGGTTTTCATGAAAACCGATGCTGAAAATAAAAAAAATAAAAAATTCGCATCAGTTTCTTAAAAAATAAACGCCATAAAATATATTTTCCGTGTCGGTTATTTTAAAAACAGATGCTGAAATATATTTTTTTAATTTCGGCGTCATTTTTCTTTAAAACCGACATGAGAAGTCTTTTAAAATTATTCGGGGTCTGAAACCCTCATTTTGTTCTATCGTCGAAATCGACTTCGGCTGTGGTTCTTTGGACTCCCAACGACCTTCGAACCTGATTTGCGATCTTGGACGGCCATTGTTGAAGGTTTTTTGCTGTTTGCACGATTTTCGGTATGCATTCTTCCTCTTTATCTCTTGTTTCATCTTCCATTGTTTATTTATTCTTCAAGAACCCTATTTTGCGCAATTTTCTTTATTGGGTCGATTTTAGTTGTAGTTTATCATTATTTTTGGTTTGTATTATCATTATTGGTATAGATTTTATAGTATTTGTTTTTCGAAGGCTTTATACCGGTCGCAGTTTGGATTTAACATCTCCATTCAGGTTGAACTATAAATTTTTTGTTTGTATTATCATTATTTCAGTTTAAAATGATGTTTCATTACATTATGAAGTACAATATTTTTAATTCAATTTCCATATTAATTAATTATTCATCAAAAAAATAATTTTATTGTGTTATTTATTATTGAACTTAGTGTGGTTTGGTTGTAGTTTGTCTTATTTTTTTGTATCTATATTTATCATTAAGGTCATGTTGTGTTATCTGGGATTAACATGTGAATATTTTATTTCATCAGTGACTTTGAATTAAATGTGATTGAAGTTATAAAATTACATTACACCCATTTTCATTGATATCTTACATTTTAAAAAAACCAATTATATTTTTTACTTTCAATAAAGAATTGATATTTATTAATAATTTATACATATTTCCATGTACTCCCTCATTTCACGTATTTATTCCTTTAAATTAATATACTCTTCAATATTTTAGACACATGAAAAATCGAAATATTGCAACTATGTAAAATGAACAAATAAATTTTAAAAGAATGATATTATAATTAAATTATAATATCAATATAACACACATGTATATAATATGAAAATAAACTATTTACTCTATTTGTAAATGTGTTTCATATCTGATGTCTTTTATCTGATTATCAATAGTTTTTATGGAATATGTTTTTGTTTACAATTTATCTGATAGATATTTAAATGTTTATATGTTTTAATATATTCATCAATTATATTTTGATATCAGGTATTAATGGATCATAATTGGATTTATTTACAAAGAACTTCTAGTAAATATGAAAAAGGAGTTGATAATTTTTTGGAATTTGCTAAACGAAATATTCACAATATTGATTTGATTTTATGTCCATGTGTGAAGTGTGTAAATATGAGAAAGTTAAACTCCAGAGAAATAAAGAATTATCTCATTTGTTATGGTTTTAGCCTTAATTATACATGTTGGATCTTGCATGGTGAAAGAAATGAGAATTCAACATCCATTGTTGATGACGATATTCATAATGAGGCAGAGGATCGTATTAAAGAATTAATTCACGATTTAGGTGTTGAAACCATCGAAAAAACACCAACTACTGAATGATTGTATGGAGATTCTGAGAAACCATTATTCCCAGGTTGTAGTAAATATACATTGTTATCAGTAGTTTTGAGATTAGTTAACTTAAAAGCAAAAAATCGGTGGAGTGATAAAATTTTCTCCAGTTTACTTGAGCTTTTAAAAGATCTACTTCCAGAAGGCAATGGTCTTCTAGATTCCAATTATGAGGCAAAGAAAATATTATTCCCAATGGAATTGGGGTATAAAAAGATACATGCTTTCCCCAATGACTGTGTACTGTATAGGAAAGAAAATGAACATTTATCAAGTTGTCCTATATGTGGGACATCGCGCTATAAGATGGATGAGAAAGTCAACTCAAATTCATTCTCAGGTGATGTCATGTAACCTTATGAAAAATCAATTTTTTACTTTCCAATGATATCATCCAATATTTTTTGCATACAATTCTGATAATTCAATTCTGATTTATTTTTAGGTACCAGAATCAAAACTCCAGCTAAATCAATTTGGTACCTTCCAATAATTGCTCATTTGAAGAGTCTATTTGCAAAATCAATTGATGCAAAAAGGTTAAGATGGCATTCAGATGAGCGCATCTCTGATGGTAACTTACGTCATCCTTCCGATTCACCACAGTGGAAGAGTTTTGATAAAAAATTTCATGATTTTGGAAGTGAAGTTAGAAATCTTAAAATGGGATTTTGTACTGATGGAATGAATCCATATTGGAGCCTCAGTAGCCAACATAGTTCATAGATTGTTTTGCTGGTACTTTACAACTTGTCTCCACATCTATGTATGAAGAAAAATATGTTATGATGAGCTTGATGATTTATGGACCAAAACACCGGGAAATGATATTGATGTGTATCTTACACCGTTGATTGATGATTTAAAACCGCTATGGGAGTAAGGTGTTAAAGATTTCAATGCATACAAGAAAGAGTATTTTATTTTGCATGATATGATAATGTTCACTATAAACGACTTTCCAACGTATGGAAACTTATCTGGATATAGTGTTAAGGGACATAAAGCATGTCCAATTTGTGAAGAACAAACTTCATATTATCAATTGCAGAATGGAAGAAAGACAGTGTACATGGGACATCAAATATTTTTACGAATTGATCATCCTTATCATAGATTGAAAAAAGAATTTAATGGTTTACATGAATACGACCTCCCCCTCAAACATTGTCAGCTGAAGAATATTATGACTTAGTGAAATATATTGATTCGACATTTGGAAAGAGAAAAAGTTCTGGTTTACAAAAACATATCTGGAAGAATCATTCTATTTTTTTTACTACCTTATTGGAGATTTTTGGAGATAAAACATAACAGTGATGTTATGCATGTTGAAAAAAACATATGTAATAGTTTGATTGGAACATTGTTAGACATAAAAGGAAATACAAAATATGAATTACATGCTAGATTGGACTTGATATTAATGAGAATACGTTTGGAGTTAGCTCCTACTATGAAAGGAAACAGAACATATTTACCTCTGGCTTTTCACACATTAAGCAAGATTGAAAAGATAAATTTTTGTCAGTGTCTTCATGGTATTAAAGTACCCAGCGGTTTTTCTTCAAATGTGAATAATTTTGTGTCATTGAATGATTGTAAATTAATAGGTATTAAATCACATGATTTCCATGTGTTGATGAAAAAAATTATACCAATATCAATGCGTTGTATATTACCGAAAGCTATCAGAAAGACAATCATCAGGTTATGTAATTTCTTTAAATCCATTTGTAGCAAGGTCGTTGATCCAAATTTGTTAGATGTGTTGGAGAATGAAGCAACTATTATTCTTTGTCAACTAGAAATGTATTTCCCACCCACATTTTTTGATATAATGGTTCATCTATTGATTCATTTGGTGTGTGAGATAAGAATATGTGGGCATGTTTATTTAAGATGGATGTATCCTTTTGAAAGATATATGAATATTTTGAAAGGATATATTAAAAATCCTTATTGAGCAGTGGCCTCTATTGTTCAAAAATATGTATCAGAAGAGGTGATTGAGTTCTGTACTGATTATTTGAATGAGGTGGAGCATATTGGTCTCCCTGTATCTCGACATATGATAGTTGATAGAGAAGGTACAAGTGTTCGAGGCTTAAAGGTAAAGTTCATTCCACGTGATGAAGTGATGCAAGCACATTTATACATTTTGAACAACATAGATGAGGTTCAACCATATATATCCTCACATATTGCTGAATTAAAGTAACGATATTAGAAAACAAATGAAAAGTGGTTGATGATTGAGCATAAGAAGACATTTGTTTCATGGTTTAAAGAGAAAGTCACCCCAGATATATCTGTATCAGAAACATTGAAGTGGTTAGCAGGGGGACCATCTCTTAATGTGATCACATGGTCTGGTTTTGATATCAATGGATACACATTTTACACAAAAAAACCTGGATGACAAGAGTACCGTTCAGAATAGTGGTGTGATGGTATTCGCTGAAGCAGTGCATTTTTCGAGTGCCAAAGATAAAAACCCAATTTCTGCATCAATGTCATATTTTGGAGTTATTGAAGACATATGGTAAATTGATTATATTAAATTTCGAGTAACTGTTTTTAAGTGTAATTGGGTTGATATTAATAGTGGCGTTAAACATGATGAATATGGGTTTAAATTGGTTGATATGAAAAGATTTAATCACAATGAGGAACCATTTATCATGGCGAAACATTCAAAACAAGTATTTTATGTCATTGATCCGTCGAATGATCAGTGGTCAGTTGTTTTTCAAGGGAAAAGATACCATTTGGGTGATGAGGATGATTCTGATGATTCTAGTGATTTACATGACCCTTATTCATCTATTACGCAATTTTTAGATGATTACAATGAATATAAGACAGACATAGTGCATGCAGTACGTACCGATCATGATGAAGGCATGTGGAAAAACACTAAATTATTCTCCTAATTTTTCTGGTAAATATTTATATTTTGTGTCTATTTTTAAAACTTACAAATGAATGCCTCTATTTTTACATATTTATTTTCATCTTCCTTGTTTCTAATTATTTAGTTTTCTGATGATATGCAGGTACACAAAATTTTATTACACTTTCTAGTAGCAATGTTAGATACAGATAGAGAGGAGCAGTTACCGAGGTATATCTATTTTGAAATATTATTAAATATTCAGTAATATACTTATTTAATGAAATAAAACTGTTAATTTACAAAAAAAATTATAGGACTACTGATGTGTCCTCGACGAAGGAGACTTCTCCAGTTACTACTCAAAAATCATGTTCTCTAGTTGGTAAACGTGGTATTACACGTTTACCAAAACTATCACTTGCCCGTGATGATAACAAAGCACACATCCATTTTGATGATAATAATAATGCAGTTGGCCCAAATGAAGTTCAGTTTGTCAGTTATATAGCGATGCAGAGCCGTTGCAGGATTAGTATTTTATATCCTAATTGGAAGTCAGTCGACAGGACGACAAAGCAATAGCTTTGGGAGGCCGTGACGGTAAAATATCTTTATTTATTTATTTTATCTGGTTTTTTAATATTATATAGTATAAATGACATATTTAATTTTTTCTATTATAGATGACATTAAATTTTGAGGAAACTGAAGAAATTAGGAAAAGACATCTCTCTTTAGCGGCGGTTCAATGGAGAGATTTTAAAACCAAACTGACAAAAAATTATGTTCTTGGAAAGAGAAGGTTTGAAATCCCATGTCTTAAGTATCCATATATAGATGAAGAAACATGGAAGCGATTTATTGACAGTCGTCAGAAAGAGAAATAGCAGGTATTGTAATTGTTTTATATTTTAAAATTTATGCTATATTTTCCTTATTACTTAGTAGTTTATTTTTATGTAACAGGCCTCCAGGAGATCTCATCAGGATATCCAGTTGCAAAACGTATACCCTCATACTTTATCACATGGAGGGTACTCGTATTTGGAGCATAAAATGATTGAAGAAAAATTTGAAGCATTAAGAGCTCGATCAAGTAGTGGTTCAGAAGAGGTCCAGTATGGTCCTCCATTTCCTCCCACTCGCCATGGGAAATGGAAACGGGAAGGAAAAAAATGAACAATATATTACAGATGAAGATCATAAAGTGGCTGGTATAATTGTAAGTAAATATTATTTATTTGTTAACAATTTTCCTTTTTTATAATTTATAAAAACAAATATAACTTTTTTATTTTTTATTTCAGGATTAACTTCAGGAGCAATTGACACATGGATCTTTTATCCCCGAGGGTAGGATGGATATCCTAGACACTACATTGGGAAAGGCAGAACACCCCGGCCGTGTTAGAGGATATCAGGTGGGTGTTAGTATTTGGAAGGTTTTTGGTAAGATTAAGCAATCAAGAGACCCAGAAATAAAATCCTTAAAAGAAGAGCTGCATAATATGAAACGGTCTATGGGTGATCAAATTCAAACAGCAGTACATAAGGCTTTATTAGAACACTTGGCAAGACAATCACAGTTTTCTCAGCCTTCTGAGGTATATTATTTACTTTTCATCAATTTTTCTTTTTTATAAATTATAAACACTGATATAACTTTTTCATTTTTCAACATTCTCAGCCTACTCACTTGGACTACCCTGCCTCATCTGCTTACCCAGCCCCGTCTGAGCAGTCATCTGAGGTATATCATTTACTTGTCATCAATTTTTCTATTTTATAAATTATAAACACCAATATAACTTTTTCAATTTTCAACATTCTCAGTCTACTCACCCGGACTACCCTGCCCCATCTGCTTACCCTGCCCTGTCTGCGCAACCTTTTGAGGTATATTATTTTATTTAATTTTTAATCAATTTTTTTATGTTATAAATTTTAAACACTAATATACCATTTTCATTTTTCTGCCTTCTCAGCCTGCTCATCCAGACTACCCTGCCCCACCTGCTAACATTGAACCTCCACCTCCTGCCTCAGATCAAGCCTTATATTGTGAGTTTTTTGCGGGAGATCCTCATGTACATATTATTACATTAGGACAGGTGTTTTTTTTGTGGGACTCGGTACATCATCAGCCTATGCAGATGGGTCAGGTTAGAGTATCATTACTTGTTATTATAGATCCTACTGCTCTACTACCATTTACTACTGTGGAGATCACCAGTGTTGGGGAAAGTATGGGCTATTTTTTACTTTGGCCAACTGCCCTTCTTCATTATATTTCACATGAGGTATGTGTTTTTTTAAATATTAATTACAAATGATTCCAAATTACTTATAATGTTTTCTAACATTTAACTTATAGAATTATCTGAAAGCAAAATAAACTGTACAAATGCAACAAAATGTTCAGGAACAGTTGGCTGTAGATACTTCTGATATTTCTTATGGGTTGAAAAGATTATCTAAGTCCTCTTCTTCCTTCGAATTTTATCTATGAGTTTCGGATGACGCCCGATATATGTGGAAGAAATTATCAATTGAGAATACTGAAAGAAGATATCATCAATTTAGTTAATTTTGAAGAGATCGGGATGAATGTGGTGCAGTTGTTTTCCATTAAGTAAATTGACGTTTGAATTGCTATTTGTTTAATAAAAGATTGTTATGTCATTAACTAAATATATTTTCTTTTTAAATTAGGTATCTACACAGAATTATTTTACAAAATGAAACTAAAAGAATTTACAGTTTTATAGATCTAGAGTACATTTCCTTGGAAGTCAAACATGTGAATAATGATGAAAGAGTTCAATATATATCTGAGAGATTATCACAAATAGAGATTCAGTGATGGTTCTTTCAATTTCTTGATAAGTAAGAACATCAAAATAATTTTGAACTAATGATCATTATAATGTCATTAATTGTGAACTATTTGTATTCTAGGGGGCATTGGATGTTAGGCGTATTTTTCCCAAATCAATGCACCTTATATTGGTTTTTCTATTTATTAGGAAAAGGGCGTAAACCATATTCCAACTTATTAAAAAGGTAAGTTGTTTTTTATTTTTATAATTTTGTTATGTTTAATTTTAATGGTTTACACAAGTTTTATTAGTTCTTATATAAAAAAATACAGTTCATGGAAACATTTTACAAAGGAAAAGAAACCAACGAAAATCATATATGTGGACGTACATGTAATTAGTTTTTATATTTTTGTTATATATTGGTTTTTATTATTAGTTAAATGTGTTATAACTGTAGTTTCATCGTCAAAATGGAAATGTTGAATGTGGTTATTATATTCTACGATTCATGTACGAGGTAATCACAACTGGGGAAACTTCTGATTTTCATAAGGTTAGTTGTATTAATTTGTTTATATATTTTCTGCCACTTTTTTCTATTTATTAATTTCATATCATTCAATATTATTGTAGGCATTCAATGATTCACAGTCTTATACCCAATCTGATATGATTCATATTCAATCTACTTTTGAATACTTTTTGTCAAGTCTGATTAAGATTTGAGGTATGTATATTTATTAAGATTTGAGGTATGTATATTCTAATATTTCAGGTACGTGTATTTTAATTCTACTTTACTTTTAGTTCTCTCAAGTGCCTCTACAATAATACTGTTTGATTGTTTTTGTATAATGTGTTTTTTTCAGGGGTTTCGATTATTTTGGAAGTGAAATTGTAATTATTTTATAAAAAAAATTATTTATGGCGTCAGTTATTTTAAAAACCGACGCCGAAAGTTTTTTTTGAAAAAAATGGCTTATGGCGTCGGTTTTAAATAAAACCGACGCCGAAGAACCTATTTTCGACGTTGGTTTTTTATAAAACCAATGCTGAAAATCCAGTCGACTCGGTTTTCGGCGTCGGTTTTCTATAAAACCAACGCCGAACATACAAGTTTCACCGATTTTCGGCGTCGGTTTTATAGAAAACCGATGCCGAAACTCATAAGAAAATTATTTTTGGCATCAGTTTTGAAAAATCGACGCGAAAACTCTATTTTTAACGTTGCCTTTAAAGACTTCGATTTATCACCGACGTCAAAAATCAATAAAAACCGACGTTAATAAGTGTTTTTGCACTAGTGAAGACACAATGATTATACTTTTAAGAAAGAATCAGGATTGTGAATGTTGTATTCCAAGAAATTTAGAGAACATAAATCAGTATTTCACCATGAAACATCTAATCATGGAACAATTCATCTAGTATTTGGAGAGAAAATGGTAGATAAACCATCCTATTGTGCTATAATATAAGATACAACATTGTGATAATTGAAATGCAGGGAATTACAATAGAACTAGTGAATTGAAACTCTTAAATTGTTTTAGTGAAATTTGGTTTAGCCATTAACTAACCATATGAATTTATATGGTTGATATTTACCTAGAAATAATTCAGTGGATAAATTTATAGTAGGGGAGGTTTAAGGAAATTGATAAATTTGATTTTTAATTTGAAAAGGTTGGGTATTGAATTCAGGAAAACCTAATTTGTACGAAGACATGCATATTTTTGAAAGATGATATTTGGATGAATAAAAGAATAAATAACTAGGTGTTGATATCATTTAATATTAACCATTGAAAAGTGATTTCTGGAAATATTTATTTCTATTAATGATATGTTATGTATGTAAAGAGTTCTTTCACATAATAGTGAACATTTGGAAGAATAAATTAATGAATCATGGAGAACAAAAATTATAGTTTGTTGTTATATCTTCTATTAGTATCTTTCTAAGTTTAACCAATGTTTTGACATTATCTACTTATGTAACCATATTGGGAAGCTACTAGAAGAAGATAGAAAGTGGTCATGGAAATTGGATAATCAATGATCATTTCCTAATTATTTCAATCACAAAATAATAGAGTAGTAATTATCTTTCATATCGACTCATCATTGATATGTTATACTTGGATGTATCTAAGTGTGGGTGAACCATGTCAAATAGTATTGTTCATGATATTTTTACTATTCAATATTTGGTTGTGATAGTGGGTTTGAAAATAAAAGGATGTGATCCAATAAAACTTGACATACAAAGTAATTTCAAGGCACCATGATTCAACCTTCCCCCACTCATGGTGCATTGTGGGACCACAAGATATAAAAAATGGTATTAGAACCATAAGTTATTTTCTAGTGAATCGGTTAGAGGAAGTTATTGACATGGATAATACCATGACTAAGAAGGGAGTATGCTTATTTGATGGATAAAATGAATAGATGTGAAAGAAAATAATAAGATATCATTTATGATCTCTTGGGCTAAATGTCTACACTCTAATAATTTAAGGGATTTAATTAAATGATTTTACCAAATTTATAATGATGATAATGACAAAAAAATATGAATGTTAGTGTGAAGGTCCAAAATGACTCTTCAGAAGCATTGTTTAATTATATATACATTAGAGTAAAATTTTTACAATAATAAAATGAATCTGGGTCTAACATTCTAATATTTACGAAGGTGATAAATATTAAATGTGTCAAATATTTAGGTTCTTCATAACATATTTTATTATTGAAATATGAATTCATGTGAAAATGTTGATAGTTTATTCAACTATTTTATTGTAGTTTTTGAACTTATCCATGTACTTATTCATCATAAATATATTTATATATAATTATAATTATTTAGTTCTATTTAAAATTATATAAATATATAATTAAATAAAAATATTTATTTTTTAAATAAATTAAATACACATTTATAAATATATTTAAATATAAATATATCAACAGTTAAAATTATAAATATTTGTATAATGATATAATAAAATTATATTTACAAATTTATAAATAGTTATAATTTTTTAAATAGTTATAAATATATAAATAGTTATAAATATGTGTATAATGACAGAGCTTGAATAAATAGTTATAAACTTTTGTATAATGATATAGTCCATTTAAATAGTTAGAAATATGTGTATAATGGTATAGTTTGTTTAAATAGTTATAAATATATATGTATAATGATATAGTTGAATATAAATATTTATAGATATGTGTATAATGATATAGTTTGTTTAAATTGTTATAAATATGTGTATAATGATAGTGTCCCACTACTGCAAAAATGACCTTTAGCGACCACCAAAAGTGGTCACTAAAGGTATTTTTCCACATCCATTTGACCTCTTTTGGTAGTCATAATTTCCTAGTCACTAAATGGAAATAACGACCGCCAAAATAAGTCTTTATAGGTGTCCACAAACTATTGTGAAAGCGATCACTATGGGATGTATTTACAGCCACCATAGGCAGTCACTAGACTGCTGATTTTTTTAAAAAAATCACACATTATATTAACCCTTTAATAATTACTCTGGCCTACATTCATCAAAATCGTAGGGAAGAATGTTTCTTATATGCTAAAATCATGTCATTAATTCATCAAGAGATGCATATATTTATTAATGTAAATAAGGTTTATGAGTAAAGGAAATTAAATTTTATTTAATACTTGAGTCTATAGTAAATCATCACAGATCTAGCATGCAGTGACAGTAAGACACCCACAATGTTTATGACTTTTCATTCTATCAAAGTAATCAAAAACACCACCACCATCACTCTGTATGTAAAAGTGAAACACATAAGGTTAAATCCAATAAGGTTAAAGATTCATATACAAAATGAACTTTCACTTTAATGAAAAGATGAAGCATGTATGCATAGAAGAATATAAATCTAAAGTTAGTGATGCAATATAAAGAAAGCTTAAGAAATGAAGTGTGTTAAGTGGTGTCATGAAAAATCAAACCACAATAATGGCTGGGAAGAAAGGGTGTATAAAAATACCAATGACTCACATCGACTTGAGGATGATTGAGTTACCCCTCTCCCCATAAATTTAAATGTTTCTAATATCATTTCAAATTTATGTTGGATTAAAGGGGGATATGACCCATGGGGTTTTATGTGATGAAAAGAGAATACATATGTTAAAAGGTATGAATGACCATTGAATATCCAATTCTGAAGCTAATTAGGTCTCAAACCTTCACTTCACACTTGGATGTTTATGCAGATTACTTATTACCTTTATGAGAAATTTCTGTTGAAGAAGAAGCAATATCTTAAGATGTCATTCTATTTTGTTCAAAAATATTATTATTGAAAATACTCTGATATAGATGATTCATGACTACATATAGAATTTATGTATTCCCTATTAATCATTAATAATATCAAGTATATTCTAACATGTTCTACCCACATAACCTTCATTATAAATTTTGTTGAAGTTACCTTATTTTAAATTATGTTAATTGGAAAAACCATAGTGAGAGGCCTCAATTATTTTATGTTAATTGATAGCATTTGTGGGACTAGTTATTTTATAAGAACATATTTGAATGCATACAGTGGGTATGAATATGTGAATAAATTAAGGGATAACGAAATAAATGAAGAACATCAATATGAATATTGTGTTTTATGAAAGTAAGTATCCATCAGTATTTGGAATTTAGAAGATAAGAAAAACTAGATTTCCAGAAGATAACTTGATCGAGCAATGAATTTTTTATGGTGTGTTTACATAGAGTGTCTGCAAATATACACATGATGAAACTAACAGTAACTTAACATTAAGATAATTATTCATCAAACAAAAAAGAAGATGATTTAATGCACTAATTTAGCCTCCGTAAGAAGGTAAGAGTGGTCTAAACTCACTGTAAGCAGAAAACAAGTGGAGCATATAGATTAGATACATCATTGGAATTAGAAGACTGGGAAGTTGAGATATCTATATTTCCAACTAATATGATTAGTGAAGTGTTTTGATTATAAGATTATATAAAATATGAACATATCACCGAAAACACATCGGTTATTTTAAATGATTTCCATTTATAGATAAGTGAGGGAGAACAATGTCAGGATCTTGGATGGTGAAGAGAAGGTTTTTTTAGAACAATAAGGGACTTCATAAAGTTTGAAGAATAGTCAGAGTGGCCTTGATGAAGGAAATATCAAAGCATCTATAATTCTTCTTGGTGTTCAAGTAACAAGGGGTCTATTAAATTACTATATTGGGAATGAAATTTGGAATCTAAAGAGTTCTAGATAAGGGTGTTCAATATAGGATTTGAGTAGAGGGTCCTATGAAGTGATAGTGACCACATTTTATGAACATGAAACTTTTAGGGATGGATTGGGTAAATAAATTTACTCATTTTGAAGCTCATCACTAATATTTTTTTCAATGGTGATGACGACAAAGATCCCCAACCTTGATCTATGGGGACAAATCAATCACCTGCCCGGAGATGATTTTTCCACCATTTATAGGCATGCCATAACTATTTTTTATAAACAGTTGGATTGATGGGGATTAGTAATATTGATTCAAGGGAAATAATAAACTAGCCACTTAGAAATATATTTTTTAATTTAGGTATTATTTTTTAATATTCATCAAGTGAATGAAACTGACTATGAAGTTTTCACCCCCTCCATCTTGAGCCTATTTTTATCTTTTGACTATAAAAAATATATTGCCAACTTTATAAGATTATTCATGTATCATATGGATCAGATACTTGTCCAAGGGATATTTAAAACAAATATATACTAGATAAATACATCTTTCTATTGTTGATAGTGATTCAAAGATTCATCCTTACAGACAACATGTTCAATGAAAATACTTTTCTAATAGAAAAATACAAGCATAGACATGTTTCTTTTGTATTATATGAAAAACCCAGCCCCATCCATTATCTTAGTGAATGGATATATAAAAATTGATACTAAATAAACACTATAGATGAAACCCAGATATAAGAAAAAAACCCAACCCTCATGCTAGTTAATTGTGATGGTTCCCTTCTAAAATCTGTAGAGAAATATTCTTTAATCCTCTTCTGTATAACTGGAATGATATAAAATATACATTTCTAGGAACATATATTTGATGCAAATAATTAAGAAATATTTGAACACATTATAATAAAAAGACGATGATATTTTTTATTTCCATAAATAATATGTATGAAAGGAAATAAAGTACTTATGTGTATGATCGAGTATTGGGAAGATTCAGGTAGATCATGAATATATAATGAACACGTATATTATGATACAGCAATATAAAAACATCATAATAGAAACAAGAAGAAAAATCAAAAGACTACTATGTAAAAATGAGAATTACATAGACACAATGAAAAATAGAGAGAATAAAGAATCAAACAAAAATAAACACATCAATGCAGTCACTAATTTATGAATTTAATTACATTTCAAAACAAGAATATAGTGGAATCAGTAAAGAATATAAATCTTAGTTTTTATATAACTGCTAACAATGTAATAGAAAATATGTATCAATATGCTACTATGTAACATTCAATGTATATTAACATTACATAATTTAATTATAAAATAATAATGACACTGTCCCAATGCATGAAATACAAAAATTAATGAAAAGCATGTTAGATGGAATAAATATAGGGAATAATTATCCACTAAAATTCCATTAAAATGATGACATGGTCGGAAAAAACCATATCATTATCACTAATACCCTATTCGGATATTTATAGTTCAAGTAAAATAAAACATAGTGCATGATCCATGAAATGTTTTAATCATATTCCCCCATGCTTATCATCCAACATCCATGTCATGAAATATGGTTTGTTTCCATAGAAAAAAACACATGATATAGTGATTATATATTGAAAATGATATAAATGAATCATCAAAGTTTAAAAATTAATCTAAAATATTATATATTGGTTTTATGATAAGGGTATGAAAATAACATATTTGAAATGTAATAATGTGTAAATATTTAAATAAAAAGAGTGTTGAAAGTGAATGTTTATGAAAAAAATTGTGAAGAATAAGTGGTCAGAAAATAATATATAAAATAAATATTAAAATAGTGGAAATTAAAAAAATGATACTTAAAAAAATAAAACATTAAGAGAATGTATTTATATAAAAAGAAAATTATTATAAAAAGTAAACTAGAATTTTCAAGTAGTTAATGAAATATCAAATGATAGGTAAATAAAAACATAGAACCATAAGATTACCAAACTAAAGCTATCTCAATGGCTAAAATTGTAAGTAGTGAATTGGGAATCATAAAATGATATATATGAAATAACATGAAATTATAAACAGTATATCCTATGTTAAAAATAACCTCATTTAAATCATGGTATCGAGGGGAAAATTTTGACCTTCATTGTTCTGTGAAAACATTTGGTAGTCCCTTACTCATTAGCCTTCATTTTAAATCAAGTTCATATAGGGAGCCGTGTTGATATATATCATCCAAGGAAATGAATCATTTTAATTTGAATAATGAAATTTTATAATTTCATGTAGACAATCAAAAAGATTTATTAAAAATTAAAAATAAAATGTAAGTAAATTTAATATAAAAGGGTAAATCGATAAAGACAAAAGAAGATGACTAATAAATTCACCATTAATAAATACTAGTATCTTTCTCAAATGAAAACATATTTTTATAAAATTATATCATTATTTGGTGGGAATGAATTTTTTTTTGTGAAATGTATGGTAATGCATAAATACATAATCTAGAAATTTAAATTTTTGAATGCATAATTCTAATGAAATGTATGAAAATTTGTATATTATCAATGTAAAAAATTATATACATGAACATTTTATAATATATATATATATATATCAACATGGAGTGTCTATAGTATATTGGTGAGGTTTAATAGCTACAAATACCTCAAACACATAAGTCAAAGATAATGAATATATAGTTTTAATTTAAATGCTAAAAATAATTTGACATACGTCTTAACAATATAAAAATATATATGAACATGTATAGGTGGTCAGTCCTTTTTATGAAATTGATATCCTAACCTATATAAATGGTTGGTTTGAGACACTGATATTATTTGTTGTAATCATGCTTCCTTACAACTATCTTTGTAGTTCTCTTATTTTTGGTACATTTTTTGGGGTTATATGATAAGGGTACAAAAATATTATTTGTTAAATGTAATATTGTTTAAACATTAAAATAAAATGAGATTTTAAATTGATTGTTTAAGAAAAAAAATTTAAATAAATTATTATTATGTGAAAACGTATATATATATATTAAATATGAGAAGATAGAACTCTACTTTTACTGAAGAGCCCAAATTTTTTTTGTGGTGCACATTAAATCCTTCCTTATACCTCAACACCTCTAGAAAAAATTAATGAGACATGTGCCCTTGAAACACCTTAGGTAGATTGCCTCACCTCACTAGGGACGAGGCACTTCGACTGCGCCTCGCTCCACCCCTTGCCAAGGTGCGTGCCTCATCATTCTTTTGACAACACTGCTTTTCCAAAAAAAACACCTAATGAATGTAGCCTTTGTGAATGTGTTTTATCATTCATGAAGAATTGGATAATTAATTTTAATTCAAAAAACAAAAAAGTAAATAGACCTTTAATTCATCAATGCCCTCAGAAACAAGATATCCAATGTTTGATTTTCTAACATTTTTTTCTTGATTCCCAGAAAACATGTAAAACTTAAAATAATCTTAGACTCTAGAAATAAATATAAAACAATAAATAGAAATGTAGAAAATAAATAAATAAATAAACATAGTGATGGTCTATAAACATACAGTGTTGGTGTATAAAAATAAAATCACAGTTTTAGGATGGATATTAGTATACAATGGTTTTGTTACTAATTTCAAGGGTATAGATGAACATGATTTAAATGGTTAAGCTTACATTAACATTGTCTATAGTCAAATTATACTAAATCCAGTGAAATGGTTAGTGAAATAATGAGATATTCATTGCTTTTATCATTTTCATAGGTAATTAAAAGTATAATTAAATTTCAAATGTAATGGCTAGCTATATGGGAAAATTCATCGTAGTTTTATTCATGATATATTTAATTAGACAAAAAATTAAAAACTATTTAATGTTATCAAAGAATGTTAATGAAATATTCAAAAAATAGAACATAATCTAACATAACGCATTTCATGAGAATAAATTGAAATTTAAGTTGTAATATTATAAATGACATATATTGGAAAATAAAATTTGAAATTTCTAAATCCCATGAATTTTTATAACATTCATGTAATGAAATATAGGAATTAAATATCATCATTTTATAATCATAAAGAAAATAAAAACTATGATGATAATATTCATCTCATAATGAGAAGTATATGTTATCCACTAGGAAAATTAAATAATGGAGTTTGGGGGAATCAAAGAAGGAACCCGGTTGGGCAATGAAATTTCATAATTTCTTACATCGACCTGTTAGGAAAGGTTGATAAACAGTTGAGAACCCGGTTGGGAAAAGAAAAATATAATGTCATACATAATAGGATTATCATTGGGACATAGTATCCTTCAACAAAACTCAACGACCCTCTAAAAACAGATTCATTCAATTCATGAAGACAATGAACAATAAAATGTTGAACATAAAAAGGGTGGGGAAAAATTATTGTACAAAACAGATTACCAAATGACATACTAACTAATGCTACACTATAATATTTATCTCATTGGAGAAACCTATGAATTAATCATAACCGAGAACATTGAGAAATAATTCTAAAAGATTAAGGTTGTCTTCTTAAATAAAATAGTTTCCACATAATTGATGAAGGAACCTTTTTGGACTAATGTATAAGGGAGTAAATGGCAGATCTGGTTTAGAACATGTGGTGGAACTAGTTCATGATTGGCATTGATGGATTTGGGTTTAACAGTAATGGTTTTGATAAGCGATAGTGAGGACTGGTTCGTGATGGGGAGGGAGAGTTTGTGGAAGTAGTGGATTTGATTCAAGATGGGGAGAACTGATTCATGATGGAGAGGGTCTACAATGGTGGTAGCTCTGATTCACGTTGGGGAGGGCTGGTTTGTAATATGGACGGGTGGTGGAAGCATTGATTCCCAATGAGGAGGGGTTTGCAGCGTCTTTGATTCATGACAGGGATGGGCAGTGGTAGCTTTGATTCACGATGGTAGGGATGGTTCGCAGTGGGGGGTTTAGAGGTGGAGGGTTTGTGTGCTAGGGGGAAGGGAGCATGACTAGACCCACTATTCTTTTTGGGCAGGGACCGCCTATTGCAGTCTCTTATGTTCATCAATAGTGATAGATTTTAATATTCTCCTATTTCTATTGGCATCACCACCCTAGTTTCTTGTAGTGTTTCCATGTTAAAATTTCTTGTGTCAAAATTTTTTTTCTATTGATATATCTGGTCACTGAGCATCCGTGTTAATTTTTTTTGGCTTTTTCAAAAGGAAATGATATTTATTTCCATTGAGAATTTTCTTTGGTGTTCTCTAGCACGTTCGTCACTTATTGTATTTCCCAAGAGTCTCCCAACCCTATGTTGATCCTTCCCCCTATTCCTTTCCTTCCAAATCCTTCGCAGTTTACTAGGATCTCTCCCAATGGAACCTTGAAGGTGGTATCAGTCATATTATTAGCGGTCCTATTTATAGTGTCATTTGGGGGTGTTACTCCCAATATAAAAAACATAAAACCATAAAAATGAAGGGCATCTTTAATAGAGTTTGAGATAATTTAACATAAATCATAAAAATATATAAAACAATTAAAAAAATAAGCAAATAAAACAAAAAGAAATAAATAAAAACATATAATAAATTGTGGAAAAATAATGATGGGAACAAGTAAACACTTATAAATAAAGAATAACATTTGCATTCTGGAAATATTTTCACATCAGTTTTTTTTCAATGGTTTTTTATTTATCAGTTGTTTAAACCACTTATATATATTTATCCATGGTTTTTACCTTTAAATATTTATTATTTATTACATAATTACAGATAATTATATGCCTATATATATCTACATGAAATATATTAATGTATATAAATATTCAAAAATATCTATAAATATATTTTAACGTAAATAAATTTTCATAGATAAATAATATGTATATATATATATATTATTAAATACAAAAATATATCTATATATTTATCCATATAATATATATAAATAAATATAAATAAAAATTAATATTAATTTACATAGATAAATACAATTATCTATAAATATATAAAACATAAATATATTAACATAAATATATTTTTATTGGTATATATATATATAATATTTGACAAAATATGATTTCTATAATGATAAATATGTATTTACAATTAATATATAATATATTTTGTTTGAACAGTTTAAAAAAGTAAAAATAGGTTCACTTCTACTGTGCATCTCCCCACCTCGGACATTTGGGCCTCACCACTACCGCGCTCAACAATGCCAGACCAGCACAATCGATCACTAGATTCTACCATAGCCACTAAGGATGGTGTGCTACCATCATGCTCTTACACCACGTAATACTAGTGTCACCTCCTATCATTGTCTCTTACCACCATCTGCAGATGTTCTTTCTAGGCACAGGGTTGCACTACTGTCGTGAGCTATGTCGTGTTCCACAATCACATGTGACTATCGCATGCAATCCATTTTTTTCATTGCCACTCCTTGATACCACTATCCATATCTAATTAACAAATATCATTTAAATATAAAAACATCATCATTTAAACATAATCATCCCACCATGACATTACCCATCCATCCACACACATTTATGAATATCATTTAACCATAAAAGTACCCAACCATGGTTGTTGATGAATATACGCCACCCCATGGATTATAAATTTCCACCTTCATTGTCCTGGGATAGATGACACCTGGGATGGATCTATTGAGCCTTTTCTAGGTCATCACAGGGCTTCTTCACCTCAAGTTCCAACTTCCTGATTCTCCTTTCCTCACACATCCCATAGCAACCCACATATTCATTCTACACCTCTTAAGATGTCTCCCACACCACACTCTATTCCAAGGATACTTCCACTAATCTATATCTGGCTCCAGTTAGTATTCTTCACACTGAGGCTCATGGTGACCCCTCTCACTATTTGGATCCCCCTGTTGTTCTCCTCACCCACCACTCCCTTAAAATTGCCTCCCAAGAAGGACAAAAGAGGACACTTGGTCTTATGGAAGGCCATTTTTAGGGAGAGGTGGGTGAGAAGAACTACAGGAGGGGATCTTAAGGGAAAGAGGTTCCACCTGGAGCCCGATGCAAGGGGGATCTGAAGGGATAATGGCACCACCATGAGCCCGATGTAGACTGCATGGGGTAGCATATGTTCATTAACAACCTTGGTTGGATGCTGGAATGGTTAAATGAAATCCAGAAATTTGTGTGGCCGGATGGGTAATGTCATGGTGGGTGGGTTATGTTTAAATGGTGACATTGTTATAATTAAATGATATTAATTAGGTGACTATGGATAGTGGTATCAAGGAGTAGTGATGGGACCAAAGGGGTAGCATCTGATGGTGGTAGGCGATGGAAGAACAAGGGATAACTGACAACAGTAGTGAAACCATGGATGTAGCAAGACCTACACTGGGCGATGTTAGGATACAATGTTTAGAGGTGACACTAGAGTTTGATGGTGGTAGAGCATAACATAGAGAGAGTAATAGTGAGAATCAATGTTAAGACACATAAATTGATAAAATCATGAAAGAATATATATATACTAGGTAAAGAGATTTTCCACTACTGATGATAAAATCTATAGTGCCTTGGATGTAACAGTTCTTAAAGAGATGCATGACTTTGTTGTTGTACAGTGTATCTTGATACGAGGAGATACGACATCAGTAGAAGGTCACCTTCTCCCCACTGATCCTCATTTCCATGGAATTATCCCTTTAGTTTGGACAGAGAAGGGTGATGAATTATACCCATGAAAATCAGAAAATATTATAAGCATGTGTGCATGGGAAATTTTAGAGGGTTGTGCATAATACCTTCACATTAATATTGATATCAATAAAGAAGTTGGAGGAGATGAACTAGGTCGTGTTATCCATGGTGTCGTAATCGTACATGTCCTCACCATCCACTAGTGTGATGTTGGACCCCTAGCTCCCAAACAACATCAAAAATGGTTATGACTAGTTTATGGTGAGATTATCTTAGTAAAAGATGCATGCAATCAACACGATGATGAATATTTTGTTTTCAGAAGGTATATATTTTACCATGTATGTTATGGTTTTTAAGAAGCCACTCACTTCGGGATTAACCTTGCTTATGGTTGGGGAGGCCTGGGCAGCCTTGAGCGTGAGCACAACTACCCATATACCCATTAACAACATGAAAATTAGACTTTAACAGTGCTAAAAAAGCATTGTTAATCACAATGATGATAAGGGGAGTCTTATATCTTTTCAAAAAAAACACTGATAAAGTACCCACTTTATCATTGCTTTTTTAGCACTTTTATAGGCCACCTTTATCGGAACTATTTTTAGCACTGATAATGGCCACCCTTTATTAGTGCTAAAAAATCACTGATAAAGGCCTAGCTACTTAAAATGTCTTGTTTATATAACTGCTCACCCTAAAGAAAAAACATGCAATTTCAAATTCTATATACAAATTGTAATTTCAAGAAATAAAAAAAAAAATTCAAACAATGATATATACATTTAATTAACCTCATGAATACAAAAATGTCCACCCATGGTTCATAAAATACACTTCTATTAATATTTTAAACAAAATATTTTATATAATTATATTTACAGTTATCCAACAAATAATCTAAAAAATAAATATTTCATATTTTGACACCTGTGATCCCCTATCAAGAATCTCCGCCCATGGTATCAGATGCCAAAAAATTTATCTCAACCCAAGAAAAAGATTATTTTTATATATGAAATCAATTATTATGATAGTAATACTATAAGGAAATAAATTCAACATTAATATGAAAAAATAAATTAATAAAATTTCATTATTTAATAAAAATGACACATTTTGAGTGAAACTGGTCATGATATTTATCCAATTAAGGTGGGGTTGATTCCTACATATCACAAATGAGTTATGGATCATTTTCCAAAAATATAAAAACAATCTGAATGTGTTTTCTCTATTTTGAGTATGTCACATGTTCTTTTACTAAAATTTATGTCAGTTTTAAATAATGACACATTTTAAGTTATACCAGTCACACCATGAATCAGATTGAGGTAAAACAGATTCCTACCTACCATAAATTACTAATGGATAGTTTTCCAAAATTATCAAAATAATACGAATGTGTTTTTTCAATTTTTAGTATGTTAGTTTTGTTTTTTTACAAAAATATCAATTCAAACTAGAATCAAACATTATGAGTTATACCAATCACATCGTGCTTCATTTTTATGTGAGACTAATTCTTACATGTCAAAAATTACTTATGAATCATTTTCATAAATTATCAAGACAATCGGAGCACTTTTTCTTAGGTTTTAGTGAGTGACATGTTTTGAACTAAAATGTCAATTTTAAACTAATAACAGACACTTTTAATCATGCCAATCACAACGTACATCAGATTGAGTTGTGGTTGACTTCTACACATCACAAATGACTCATAAAACTTTTTAATACTATTTTAAAACAATCCGAATGCATTTTCTCAGTTTTTAGTATGTAACTTGTTGCTTTTACTTAAATTAATGTCAATTATAAATAAAAATAGACACTTTGAGTCATACCAGCTACATCATGCATCGTATTGAGGTGAGGCTAATTTTTATGCATAAAAACTGAATAATATGTCATTTTCCTAAAATATCAGTACAATATGAATGTGTTTTCTCAGTTTCTAGTATGTCACTTGTTGTTTTTTAGTTAAATTCATTTCAATTTTAAATAAAAAGAGACACTTTGAATTATATGGGACACATTGTGCATCGTATTAAGGTGTGACTGAACCCTACACGTCAAAAATGACTAATAGAACGTTTTCATAAAATATAAAAGTAATCCAAATTCATTTTCTTGGTTTTCAGTATGCTATTTTTTTTACTAAAATTTCATTTCAAATTGGACAAACATATTTTGAGTCATACTGATCACATCGTGCATCAGATTGACATGAAAATACTTCATACGCATCACAAATGACTTATGAATCACTACCCTAAGTTATAAATAAAATTAGAGCATGTTTTTTTGGTTTTAAGTTAGTGATACATTTTCAACTAAAATGTAAATTTTAAACTAATAACAGACACTTTTAGTCATAATTTTAACACCCCAATATTTCATACTATGTTATTTTTTCAAAGTAATTCAATAACTTGCACTACACGCAACACCGAGTTCTAGCGCACCATGACTTACCAAACAAGCCGTTCAAAAGTGGTTATGAATAGTATTAACTGAATATTGAACTATATATAATACTTATAATTTTATAATCCATATAATGAGTTTTTTTGACATAATATAAGAACAAATACATTTATTTCAGATAAAAGAAGTATTTTTTTAAAAAAAATACAATTTTGCTACCTTTTAATGGTGAAGCATTTTTAAATCCAATATTTGAAACCTTTATATATTCAATTTGAAAAAATAAACATCTTCTTTAGAATCGGGACATAAGAATTTAGTTTTGATAATGTTTTGGGGTTTTTCTGATAACTTTCATATTTGGGTGAATAGTGAAAAATACTATAATTTAACTGGAAACAACTTTTTAAATAAAAATAAATTATATTGTTAAATTATAAATTTTAATGGTTTGGAATTATAAATAGATTATATTTTTATCATTTAATCCAATGATGGTCATTTTAAGTATTTTCACTTTGAAACTGGATATAAACAATTATTAAACTTTTTATAGTTATTATTTCATAAAAATAGGTATTTTGGTTTCGACAACGGGAATTAATTTTAAATTAATTTCTGCCACTTCTGTGTTTTGAATTTAAAAAAATGGATTCCATATTTAGAATCAATATTTCTAAATTTTTTAAATAGGTAACTTTTATTTTTATACATTTTGAATAATTACTTCGGTAAATATTTTATTTACCATGGTTAAAGGGTAAATCCGGTAAATTAGGGTAAAAAATAATATTATAATAATACTAAATTACCATAAAACGTGTACTAACCTTATTGGTTGATAAATTTCCGACCATGGGAATCTTTGGGTCTATTATGGGACCCCATGGATCCACTTGTAAGTGATAATGACACTTTATATTAATTAAGTTAAAGTAAATACAAAAATGACATAAGCATATATATTTTAGCAAAACAATTTTTACATAGGGTTATATATGTTGGATTTTCGACTATAAATATTAATTAGAAATCTAAAAAGATTTCCTACATAATTTTTTTTTTATTTATAATTTTTAGACATTGAATAATTAAATTTATTTATGACACAATAATGATGCAGTGTTTTCCTAATTAATGAAATAATCAAATAATTGGTATTAAAAATGCTAAAATAAATATAATTTAAAAGTTTTTATGAAATTAAAGAATTTTATTGGTTAATATTACATGTTATTATTTTTTAAATTAATATTATTCTAATTAATAAAGTTGTTAAGACTTTATCAAAAATATGATATTGAATAGTGTCAAAATTGACATAAATGAGTTTTTAAAACAAATATTATATTATTAATTGATATTGTATTTTTAAAAATATAAGGTTAGTCCAAAGGACTTATATCATGATTTTTGTATCGTTAATGGACCACCTGGGGGTCTCTTAGATGTATATAATAATTTTATTAACTATATAATATAAAAATACAAAATGACATGGTAAATGTCAAACTAATTAACTAAGAGTTAAAACTAAAAGATAAGGATAATATATTAACCCAAACCTGTATAGAATCTATTGTTTGAAATTATTTTGACCCATAACCACCTTAGATTTTTAATAATCTACTTTAGAGCATTTATAAACAGAATATGAATTTATTAAAAAATAATACTTTAAGTTTTTCCTAAAGAGCCACTCCTCTCCCTTATAAAAGGACACCACTTATAACCAATTCTTCACACCTTAAAAACCTTTTGGATCAGAACCTTTCTATCCATATATCCTCCCAACTTCCATAAATTCAACCTAGAGGCCTTAGTTTGATCGTAAAGTCATCCTAGGGAGCCCTTTTGATCAAATCAAAAGGAAGAACCCGAAAAAGAGGTAATGATTTCACCACCCTCTTCCAAGTTCCTTTCTTCTTAAACTTCTTCTTTCCTTGTTATTTCCATTATAAAATGATAACTTTAGTGTCTTCTATATACTCTGATGTTAATATAAATATGGGACAACCAAATTCATTATTCTATCCATCCCTTGAATGACATGTCACCATACGTGTGTACGTCGGCCTACCGTCTCCAAGTTGTGGTGTAATTGTTATTCAATATATTATTATTTAGATGGGTATAATAATGATGTATAATTCATGTCAAAAATAAATATAACGTTATAATGATTATGTATATATGATATAACATCCAATTATATATTATTTTAATATCAAAATAATGATATTGTCGCTCATGCGTACGTACAGACTATCGTCTCCATGAATGTGATGAGATTCATTCCCCATCGTATCCATTCAAGACTAAATTTCATTTAATGATTAAAAATAATTTTTAGAGACATGATATCATTCTGGATATGAATAATATGAATCCAATCCATAACAAATATGGCTCACATAACAAAGAATATAAAGGAAAATGAATCCTTTAACACCTAAAACGAGGATAATACTAAGATATTATTAAAAAAGCAATGTTAAAGGATCATATATGATATCATATTAATGTATATGATTCTTGTATAATTTAATAACAATTTTTTAACTATTATACAGGAAGGTAACATACCATCGACTAAGAAAAAGTAAAAGTTAAGGGTTTATTTCACAATCTCGTCATTATTCGAGGTTGCTTTTACGTAATTATCTATTGGGACCTCTTTATCATCCACATCCATGTCTCTTAAAAATGTATTTCAAATAATTCTTACTATTTTACGGACTATGGGTTAAAGTCACTTATACCCTTTTTGACTTTTTATAAGATGTTTATAAAAGAATATTTCCGTCATTTTCCAAACAAGGTCCTTTTTAACATTTTTTACAGAATTAAGGAAAGAATGTTTTTTTAAAACTTATACGGAGGGTGTGGTTATTATCCACTATTATTACACCTTTGAATCTTACCTTACAAGAATATAAGAATATTTTCAAAATAAATGTTTTCTTTAGAATTATGTGACTTTTAAAAGATTTCAAAAAAATAGATATTTCTCTCAAATAGTTTTGATTTTCATCTATGTCAACATCTTTTGATGGATTTTAAGTTTATTTGAAGTTGATTAATTATGATTCAAAACATCCATATTTTATTGAATGTTTTGTGATATGATTAACTGTGGATGTGTTATTTTTATACCATTCATGGTTTATGGAGAAATTATTGACATTTCGTATGCTGGTTTTAATATAAATGTTTATGTTATGTTTAAACCTATTCATATGAGGAATGCATTGGACTTAATAAGTAATGAGTGGAGCCCTCTATAGCTCCTCGATGCATCGGTAGGTCTCATGAGACAAACTTGTGTCTTGGCATAAGGTCTTGACAAAACCTTTTTTGTATTCTTGGCACGAGGCCTTGGCTACATGGTTATGATAGTCTGGAATTATGCATTCCATCAATATGATAGTGGTAATTGATATTTCATGTGATTATTAGATTATTAGAATATCCATGTGAATAAGTAAATGGCATTATTTCATTTTATCTTTGTCATATTATTCTGAAGTTCAAGTTTAAAAGCCTTTTATTTTAGTTCTACATTGTATTAAATGTTTATTCTTATTTATGAATGTTTCCGCTATATTTTTATCCTTACTGGGCATCTGAGCTCACCCCTTTCTATGTTTTATTTTTCACAGGATGTGAAGAAGTAATTTATGAATGACTTTCAGGGATAGTATGAGGGGATATGAGTGTGGACTATGGAGACTATGTCGTTGTAGTTTTGATTTTATGATGTAATGTAAACTTTATGAACGTATCTAGTGATTCCAAGGCTACTAAAATAATCTGTCTTTCGATATTTGATCTTTTTTGTGATCATGCCAATGTTATGTAATAATGTACTGAATTTGGGTAACTGGGGTCGGGGCATTACAGATGCTATCAGAGGAAGTTTATTATAAACGTTGGAAGCTATATTTAGATAAACTCTGATTAGATCACATAGACCTAAGATGGAATTTGAGGAATAGTATAGAAGAACTTCCTAGAATTTTGGTATTGATGAGATTTTGTGAGTTTTCCGAGAAATATATCCTTTTCTGGATACGAGCAGGTAGAGGCGGCTCTGGCATAGTTTTACCTAGGGGTAAAACCCAAAAACTCCGCTTTAATCTAGACTCGAACGGAAACTGGTGCACGACAACGGGCCTTGCTTCACTCTTGGTTACGACACTCCCGGGGGATATTCTAAGGATAATTATCATTTTCATTAGAAATAATTATAAAGGGTTTATGAGTATATACTTCCTCAATGAAAACATCTTTATGATTAGGGATTATATCCATAAACCATTGAATTTACGATAGGTATTTTACAAGTTTGGAATTATTCATCGCAATTTATAAACTGGCCTAGTTTATTCCATTGTATAGAAATCACGTCCAGTAGAAGGAATGTGATCTCCAACAATACATATGATCCAAAGAGTAAGAAGGATCATATCTTTCGCCGTATTAAGCCACTATTTAGAAGGTAAATAGTCTCCCATGTATTCTAAACATATGAAGAAATAGTATCATGTGTTAATAAGATAATTAAATAATTCTCCGAGTCCTATGGATTTGGAAGCAAGAGAAGAAAAGGATGGAAGAGAGAAAGATGGATAAAGGGAAGAGGGAAAAGAAGAATTTTCCAAAATGTGATAACTGTGGGAAGAAACTCCCTGGAACTTTCCGGAATTGAATGGGAGTTTGTTATAAGTGTGGAGAAAAAGGACACTAAGTACATGATTTCAAGGGTAATAAAAAGGTTTCAAATGTACAATGCTTCATCTACAAGGAGTTGGGACACTACGCAAACCAATGTCAAAATCATCAGAGTATGCCCCAAATGATGATATTGGATAAAAATCAAGTTATGATACTACCACAGATGAGGAGGAATGATTATAGTTCTTATGTTGTTATTAAATAATTATGTTATTTGAGTGTTGTATCAATGATGTACTGGTTATAATAATTATGGAGTATATAAGGATTGTACTGCAGTACAATTTCATTAAAGACTTGATATTGTGTGGAACCAAGAAAAGTGACTCAATAGCAGGTTAAATTTTTGGAAAATATATGGTTGAGAGAAAGATAAACCATAATATGGTTCTGATACTGAGGTAGTGATTTTGGAATAATACATGATTGGTTTGGAAAAATTATATTGGATATTCTTGATTTCCTTGAAACTGATTAAGGATTTGTATATTCCATCATTGTCGGAGTTTACAACATTTTTCGATAGGAGTATATCCAGTATTCTATAATGAATAAGGGATCATGAACGTAATCAATAAGGTTTTATGGTAATTCAGTATGTTGAAGTGTTTTAAAAGAATACATGATGAAGGTGTTCACATGTTATTATGCAGCAATAAGGATCTTCATTGTGTTTACCTTCCTTATAAATTTTGGACTGTGAGTTTGGACATAAGTATTTTGGATAATTCTATTTTGAGATTATTTTGGGATTGCCATAAAAGGACAACCCGGAGGTCTAGCGGCAACTCTTCACGTCTGATAATGCCGTGAGACTTGAAACTGCAACTAAAGGGAGACAAGGGTGTATCACCTACCACTGGCCCACGTGATTTCATGGATTGAATAATGTAGTCTTTTTTAAAAAAAAAACGATGTAAATGAATGATAAATTCATTTTTTTACCCTATACGGATAGGATAAGTAGAATATTATTTTTAAGTTCTATTATCTTTTAGAGTGAAAGATGAGTTTGTGGTAGAAATTAGTTAAACGATGGGACTCTAATTATCAAGTATATATTTTCTTCTTCTCTTATTCTATGAAGAAATTAATTCTTATACTTTAGTGAAGGGATCTTAAAACAAAAAATGTGTTATCCTAATACCATATGTTTTGTTGAATTGATGGTATTTTAAATCATCATAGATTGATGAATTTAAGGCCCCCAATTTTACACTTGTTTTTGATTGATGACCTCAATCACTATCTATAAATATTTAAGTTTTTCCTCCAATTAAATGTCCCTAATTTCCACTAATGTTCTCCTAATCGAGATCATAATTTGGTGGTAACCCTTTCATTTCACTTTTGCTCTTATTAAGACTAAATTTTATTAACCTAATTTCCGATGTGGGTTTTCCCAAAGGTATTTTCTATTTTCAACCTTTTATTTTCGAAAAATAATTTCAAATTTTGAGGACCCAATTTATTGAAGGAGGGAAGATTGTAACACCCCAAGATTTCATAGTACGTAATTTTTTTCAAAGTAATTCAATAACTTGCACTACACGCAACACCGAGTTCTAGCGCACCATGACTTACCAAACAAGCTGTTCAAAAGGGGTTATAAATAGTATTAACTAAATATTGAACTATATATAATCCTTGTAATTTTAGAATACATATAATGAGTTTCTTAGACATAATGTAAGAAAAAATACATTTCTTTTATATAAAAGAAGTATTTTTCAAAAAAAAATGCAATTTTACCACCTTTTAATGAAGAAGCCTTTTTAAATCCAAAATATGAAACTTTTATATATTAAATTTGACAAAATAAACTTCTTCTTTAGAATCTGGACATAAGAATTCAGTTTCGATAATGTTTTGTTGTTTTTTGATAACTTTCATATTTGGGTGAATAGTGAAAAATAATATATTTTAATTGAAAACAACTTTTTAAATCAAAATAATTTATACTGTCAAATTATACATTTTAATGGTTTGGATTTATAAATAGATTATATTTTTACCATTTAATCCAATTATGGTCATTTTAATTAATTTCACTTTGAAATTGGACATAAACAATTGTCAAACTTTTGATAGTTATTATTTCCTAAAAATATGTCTTTTGGTTTCGACAACGAGAATTAATTTTAAATTAATTTCTTCCACTTATGTGTTTTGAATTTGGAAAAATTTATTCCATATTTAGAATCGGGATGTAATTTTTTTAAAATATGTAACTTTTATTTTTAGACATTTTGAATAATTACTTCGGTAAATATTTTATTTACTATGGTTAAAGGGTAAATCTGGTAAATAAGGGTAAAAAATATTATTATAATAATACTAAATTACCCTAAAACGTGTCCTAACCCTATTGGTTGATAAATTTAAGACCATGGGAATCTTTGTGTCTATTTTTGGGACCCCATGGAGCCACTTGTAAGTGATAATGACACTTTATATTAATTAAGTTATAGTAAATACAAAAATGACATAAGCATATATATTTTAGAAAAAGAATTTTTACATAGGGTTATATATATTGGATTTTCGACTATAAATATTAATTAGAAATCCAAAAAGATTTCCTACATAATGGTATTTTATTTATAATTTTTAGACATTGAATAATTAAATTTATTTATGACACAATAATGATGCAGTAGTTTCTTTATTAATGCAAGAATCAAATAATTTGTTTTATAAATGTTAAAATAAATATAATTTGAAAGTTTTGATGACATACTTGAATTTTATTGGTTAATATTACATGTTAGGATTACTTAAATGAATTTTATTCGAATTAATAATGTTTTTACGAATTTAACAAAAATCAATTATTGAATAGTGTCAAAATTGACATAAATGAGTTTTTAAAATAAATATTATATTAGTAATTGATATTTTATTTCTAAAAATATAAGGTTCGCCCAAAGGACTTATATCATGATTTTGGTATCATTAATGGACCACTCTGGGGTCTTTTGGATGTATATAGTATGTTTATTAACTATATAATATAAAAATACAAAGTGATATGGTAAATGTCAAACTAATTAACTAAGAGTTAAAAGTAAAAGATAAGGTTAATATAGTGACCCAAACCCATCTTAAATATATTGGATTAAAGGATTTAGACTAATACCCACCTTATAATTTGAATAATCTACTTTTTAGTCTTTAGAAACCGAATATGAATACATTATAAAATAATACTTTATGTTTTTTCTAAAGAGACCATCCCCCCCCTTATAAAAGGACACCACTTCTAACCAATTCTTCACACATTCAAAACCTTTTGGTTCGGCCAAAATCTGTCCAAATATCCTCCGAACTTCCCTAAATTCAACCTAGAGGCCTTATTTTTATCATAAAGTCATCCTATGTAGACCTTTTGATCAAATCAAAAGGAAGAACCTGAAGAAGAGGTAATGATTTCACCACCCTCTTCCAAGTTCCTTTCTTCTTCAACTTCTTCTTTCCTTGTTATTTCCATTATAAAATAATAAATCCAGTATATTCTATATACTTGTATGTTATTATAAATATGGAACAACCAAATTCATTATTCTATCCATCCCTTGAATGACATGTCACCATACGTGTGTACGTACGCCTATCGTCTCCACGTTGTGGTGTAATTGTTATTCAATATATTATTATTTAGATGGGTATAATAATGATGTATAATTAATTTAAATAATAAATATAACATGATAATGATTATGTATATATGATATACCATCCAACTATATATTATTTTAATATAAAAAGAATGATATTGTCGCTCATGCGTACGTACGGACTACCGTCTCCACGAACGCGATGTGATTCATTCCACATCTTATCCATTCAAGACTAAATTTCATTTGATGATTAAAAATAATTTTTAGAGACATGATATAATTCTGTATATGAATAATATTCATCCCATCTATAACAAATATGGCTCACATGACAATGAATATAAAGGAAAACGAATCCTTTAACACCCGAAACGATGATAATACTAAGATATTATTAACAAAGCAATGTTAAAAGATCATATATGATATAATATTAATGTATATGAGTCTTATATAATTTAATAACAATGTTTTAAATATTATACAGGAAGGTAACATACCATTGACAAAGTAAAATTAAAATCTATGTTTTTATTTCACAATCTCTTCATTATCCGAGGTTGTTTATACGTAATTATCTACTGGGACCTCTTTATCATCCACATCCATATTTCTTAAAAATGTCTTTCAAATCATTCATACTATTTTACAGACTATGGGTTAAATTCACTTATACACTTTTTGACTTTTTATAAGATGTTTATAAAGGATTCTTTCCATCGTTTACCAAACAGGGTCCTTTTTAACCTTTTTGACAGAATTAAGGTAATAATGTTTTTTTAAACTTATACAGTGGGTGCAGTTATTCTCTACCATTATTACACCATTGAAGCTTCCCTTACAAGCTTATATGAATATTTTCAAAATAAATTTTTTCTTTAGAATTATTTTAATTTTAAATGATTTAAAAAAAAAGAGATATTTCTCTCAAATAGTTTTGATTTTCATCTATGTCAACATGCTTTGATGGGTTTTAAGTTTATTTGAAGTTGATTTATTATGATACATAAATTCCATATTGTATTGAGGGTTTTGTGATATGATTGATTGTGGATGTGTTATTTTTATACCATTCATGGTTTATGAAGAAAGTATTGACATTTTGTATGCTAGTTTTAATACGAATGTTTATGTTATGTTTAAACCTATTCATATAAGGAATTCATTGGATATAATAGGTGATGGGTGGAGCCTGCTATAGCTCCTCGATGCATTGGTAGGTCTCATGAGAGAAACTAGTGTCTTGGCATGAGGGCTTGAAAAAATATTATTTTTAGTCTTGGCAGGAAGCCTTGGAAACGTGGTTATGATAGTATGACATTATGCATTCCATCATTATGAAAGTTGTTATTGATATTGTATGTGATTATTTGATTAGTAGAATATCCATGTGAATAAGTAAATGGCATTATTTCATTTTATCTTTGCCATATTATGATGAAGTTCAAGTTTAAAAGGCTATTGTTTTAGTTATACATTGCCTTAAATGTTTATGCTTATTTATGAAAGTTTCCACTATATCGTTATCCTTACTAGGCATTTGATCTCACCCCTTTCTATGTTTTATTTATTCCAGGATGTGAAGAAGTATTTTATGAATGAACTTCAGGGATAGTATGAGGGTATATGAGTGTGGACTATGGAGACTATGTCATTGTGGTTTTCATTTTATGATGTAATGTAAACTTTTTGAACGTATCTAGTGATTCCAAAGCTACTAAGCTGATCGGTCTTTTGAGATTTGATCTTTCTTGTGATCTTGCCAATGTTATGTAATAATGCACTGAATTTGGGTAACTGAGGTCAGGGCATTACAATAATGGTCACACTGTGCATCAGATTGAGGTTCAGTTGACTATTACATGTCACAAATGACTCATGGATAATTCTCCAAAATTATCAAAATAATCCCAAATAATTTTCTTGGTTTTAACTATGTCACTTGTTTTTTTACTTAAATTAATGTCACTTTTACATAAAAAGAGACACTTTAAGATGTACTAACCACACCATGCATCATATTGTGGTTCAAATGATTCATATGTGTCAAAAATTTCTAATATATTGTTTTCATTATGTATCAAAACAATCCTAAAGTGTTTTCTCAGTTTTCAGTATGTTAGATGTGTTTTTTATTAAAATGTTCTTTCAAACTAGAAATGAACATTTATAGTCATACCAATTACATTGTCCATCCGTTTGATATGATAATACTTCATTCACATAAAAAATAACTTATGAATTGCTATCCTAAATTTTCATGACAATTAGATCATGTTTTCTATGTTTTCAGTGAGTGACTTGTTTTGAAAATTGTCTTTTTTAAACTGATAACGGACACTTGTAGTCCTACCTGTCACATTGTGTGTCAGATTAAGGTAAATTTGACCCATACATATCACAAATGACTCATGAATCATTATCTTAAATTATTAGAACAATTGAATACATTTTATTGGTTTTTAGTATGTTACATGTTGTTTTTACTTAAATTAATGTCAATTTAATATAAAAATACATAGTTAAAGCCATACTAGCTACACCATGCACCGTATTGAGGTGAGTATTATTCACAAATTTCAAAAATGACTAATAAATCATTTTAAAAAATATACCAAAACAATCCAAAAGTTTTTTTTTCAGTTTTCCGTATGCTAATTGTGTTTTTTTAATAAAATATCATTTCAAACTGGAAGCACACATTTAGAGTCAATCTGGTCAAATAATGTATCATTTCTATGTGAGATTACTTTGTACACATCAAAAATGACTTATTAATTTCTTTCCTAAATTATCAATATAATGAGATCACATTTTCTTGGTTTTAGGTGAATGACACATTTTGAACTAAAATATCAATTTTAAACTGATAACGGACCTTGTTAGTCATACTAGTCATACCATGAATTGTATTGAGGTTTGTTTTATTCATAGATGTAATAAATGACCCATGGATATTTTTCCTAAAGTATCAATATAATCCAAATGAATTTTCTCATTTTCACTATGTCACTTTTTTTAATCAATTTAATGTCAATTTAATATAAAAATACACAATTAAAGTAATACCGGTCACACCATGCATCGTATTGAGGTGAGGATGAATCCTACAAATCAAAAATGACTCATGGATCATTAACCTAAAATATCAAAACAATCTGAATATGTTTGCTCACTTTTTAGTATATCTCATATTATTTTTACTAAAAGTAACTTCAGTTTTAAATAAAAAAAAGACACTTTGATTGATCCCCGTCACTTGTTATTTTTTCTTGGTTTTGTGTAGTTCAGTTTCTCTGATACTAACTATATTGACCCAAACATTTCATATGTAGATATCACATCTTATTTGATTAATATTCCTTACATAACATACTGATTCATTCTAGAATAGTTTAGGTCTGGTACTTTTGGAAACAAGAAAACATAAATAACTAGTTCATAAGGGTCTCCCATTACATTACTATTTACTAGAAACATTCTTGGACATATCTTTTATAAAATCATTCTTAATAACCTAAGAATGCAAAACATAAGAAATATTATCATAGATTCTCAATATGTGTAAACCAGGGAGATATCAATGATCATATAATGACATGAGAATAAAGATGTTACCATGCTTTCTTTTGGATTTCTTTGTTGAAATGGAAACACTTCATTGTTTAAATTTATCACATTCCTCTATGATCCCTCCACTACCATTGAAGGAATGTGATAAATGCTGACAGTGAAGGGGTGACATGGTTTTGAGGGAGAATAAGTCCATGGAAGACATTGTCTACATTAGTAGTAAAACATTTAATTTAGATTATGTTTATGTAGTATAGAATAGATAATATTATGAAGGAAATATGGTATATTAAAAAATCATTACCCTCTCATTGAATTTTGAGTTCCATCCTCAATGTCCAATCTCTCATGAGCATGACAAACTTTGAACAAATTTCCCCGACTCGAACAAAGGAATCCACCTTTAAAAGAAAAAAATTCTTATGTGAGTAATACTAACAAGAAGTAAATTAAATATGAATATAAAATAATCCACTAATTATATAGAAGTCATATATTTATCCTATTTGTGTACATTCTTCTATCAGATATGTTTCCCATTCGTTTCTGAGAACGTCTTTATCATCTTGTGAATATGATTCTACTAAACAATCATAGTAGTACTGGAAAAATATAAATACACAAATGATAAATAAATATTTTAAATTAATTAGTAATTATCTTTGAAAATACCACTTCATGGATGATAGTTTTTTATAGAATATGATCTCTCCCATAAATCTACAAACATAATAACAATAATATTTTCTATTGGTTTGTTTCATATACTATAGAAACATTGGGTAGAATAACTAATTTGTTTTTATTCATGTGTGGATAGTGAAATCTTATTATATATACCCTGACACATATCCATTTATATAACTTGTCTTCATCCTTATGCTTTCCCCTGACCTCTTGCCATGTTTTTCACGATATTGATGCACTGTACTATAATAATAGAATCCTCATTAAAAGATAATATACATTATATAACTTGATGTTTAGTTCAAAAACATTGGATGTAGTGTATTACAAATTTAAAAACAAGATAATGTTTGGATGGTTTTTTGGATATCCATGTATTGAATCCAGGATATAAATATTTAGGGTATTCAAATTTACTGCAATGTGCATCCAATGCTGCCTAAAAACACAAAAAGGAATAAGTAATGAAATAAATGAAAATATATTTTATATTATTAAATTTTAGTGTTTTACCCCTACATAGTTGGTGTTAAATAGAGTCTATCATCTGAAATTTTTCTTTCAAATGTTTTTCTCAAAACTGCCACTATTTCATCCTTTTTTTATGTTCTATTTTCGTTTACTCTATAGAGGATATGTGAGGACTAACGAGTCCCAATTTTCTTTAATGGGAAAATCCATTCAATTATTTTTCATATATACTCCTACCAAAAATAGGAAATGTATTTAGTCATAATTAACACTGTATATCAGCTTTTGAAAAATCAAATCATCCAAACATACCTCATGTATAAATTTACAACTGATCTTCTAATCCAATCATAGTTGAGAATTTCCCTTACACTATCAATGCAAATAAATTCTTAATATTTCTCTACATACATATTTTCTTCAAAATCAAATATGATATTACAACTATTTTTTAAATTTGTATCCACCTGAACCATTAATGATGGTAAATGAAAATATTGAATGGGTGGAGTAATAGTGCATTATGTAGATATTTTCGATCAGTTGGTTGATCCTTTCAATGGTTTTAAGGTGGTTTTTTATTTCATCAACTTCTATTTTTCCATCTATAATAACTCTCATTAGTTTAGTCCTTTTTCATTAATTTCTAAAGGTTTACCTTGAAAAGTAAATTGGAAATGAATATCTCCTTATCGACATTTTTTTACATTATTTTGTGGTCATGTGACGAATGTTACAATAAATTTTTCAACCATATGAATATCTTCATCATGAATTGGAATAGGTAGCTCATTGCTTGTTTCATGGGATATTCTAATCAATACTCGCACATGACCTGTTGGAAGTGGTCTATTGTGTATCATGTTGTTTTGGATATTGAACAGTGTATCCCTTTCTAAAAGGCGATGGGTGGGTGTTGATAGATATAAATCACAACAATTATAACCCTTTAGAATATCAGTATAGGAAAGGCATTAGTGTCTATCTGATTCACATTTCATAGAAACATTTATTATAATTTTGATTACCTTGGTTAAGAAATCTCTTTGAGGGTAATGGATTGCATCATAGCTGGAGGGGTGGGGAGGGATCTTTATGTGGTGGTTGTTCTTGAGTTGCTTCTTCTCTTTTCCTCCCCCCATTAAATTTTACATCATTTCTCTCTCATATTAGAATTCTTCTTCAAGGGTAGAAATTATTTCTCTAATATGTTTTATTAATTCACTTTGATCATCCTCTTGTTTTTTTTTCTCAAAATATGTTGGGTATCACCCCAAAACTCACACATCTAATGTGGCCATACTGTTCTGGATGCTTCAAGGCCATCGATAGTATGTGTTCATATGGTATAGGTAATGTTGATTCCTATGAATATGTCAAATAGAAAATATAGGAAAATAAGTAGTCATTGTTATGTAATAGTGATTTAAAGAAAAAAAATTATTATGTAATACATACACATTTTTCACACACTTTTTGTGTTTTCATCTATTAGTATCCCATAATTATTTACATGTGCCTCCTTCCATAGCACATGGTGTGGCATGGAAGTGGCTTTGAATTTTAATTCATCAATTTGCATATAAACAATGCAATATAATTATTTTCAGGTCACATAAATGTTTTACGATAGATTTAAAATACGTACTAATTTTTTTCAAGTGAAGAATACCCAATCGTTTCTTTATGGATGGGTAGGATAGTTTTTCTGCTCATTCCTTATTTCCAAAATTCGGTTGTTGTTTTATAAATAAAAAATTCCCAATCAAAGTGATCAATACACATATCTTCAATAAACATATTACTAGCCACAATGTACCTGAAAATATGTATCTTCACAATGGCTAGTAAATTCATCCCATGCATCATGGGTTATTAGTTGTGAGTAGAAGTGGTTGATGTGGTTTTATTTTACCTTCAGTATCATTAAGATGATATCTTGTTTGAATTGTGCAAAATACTTTGTGAATCCTTCTAGTAAGAATTAAAACATATTTCTTATAGGATTTATCTACTGTAAATGCACTCTACAATAGATGATGAAGAGTAAGTAAATGTTTCATTATTTAATTTTTTAGTAAAATAAATAAATGATTTCATAATGTTATTGTAATCTCTTCCCACATCATTGTCTTAATCCCGAACACAACATGGTGCCAAAAATATACATCAATCAATATTCATTGTCGATTAATGATTCCAATTTAACAACAGAACATTTCCTTATTGGGGTTATCATGTTGTCCCTGAGAATTCTATGCAACCTCGTATTTGATGCATTTGGATTTCACCTTGATGATTTTTTTAACACTGACAAACTAAAATGCTTCTATTTTTTCTCTATTTATGGTCCAACAACACCAACCATTTCCCTAGAATCACAATCATCAATTTGTTCCTCTAGAGAGATAGAATCGGAATATTTATATGGTCATTGTAACTCTATACTAGGAGTAGAAGTAGGTTGATAATCCTATTATTCCTCGAGAATGGGAGCATCAGCACGTGTATAAGGTCATTCCACTGCAAAGTAAGAAGCAGTAGGTTGGGTGACATGTTTTTCCTTTGGATTGGGAGCAACAGTACATACAAAAGTCATTATCTACAGAAGTGGTTTAACATTTATTTTATACTACATAAATGAAATAGAAAACATATAATAACATGAGGTAACTTGATATATATTATAAAAAATGTAAACTTATTTTTGAAATATATTTATATTTTACCCCTCTATCTATGATCCAAATCCATTTATTATGGTCTCCTCTAACATACAAAATGCCTTCTATATTAAGACCACAACGAAATGATTCTGACGTCCCGGTGAAAGGTTTATCCTCAATTGGATTTCTTTTACCCTTCAGTGGTTTTGGTCAATAACAAAACAATTGACCACATTCAGTTTGCGGAATCTTGAACATATAATACTTGTATTACCTATGATTCCATTAGAAATGGTTTTTCTTTGTACCTTTCCTTACTAAAATCAACTATCCCGAATCCTAATTCAACTATTTTAACAGCACTCATGTTATCAACCCACTTGGATTAAAAAACCATCACATGGAATGTTGTATAATCCATATTCAATATTTGTTTCATGATGCCAATGTATGACATATTCGTTACCAAAAACATGCATCACTTCATCCACAACTGTAACTCCACTATTTTTCATGGTATAGTATTTATCATGTTCATTTGTATAGAATGTATAACCATTAATTACATAACCATTATAAGATAATACATACAAAATTGGTCCTCCATCTAGCCATCAAAGTCATTATGAAATTGATCATAGATTTTTATCTGACTCCTTAAAAATATTCTCCTAAAACCATCTTATAAACTATTGATTATGTGTATTTGATATCCATATTTCAGCCCTTGATGGATCCAAATGACTAAGAATTTCTTTTTGGGTTTCAATATATAGGGAAACCTCCAAACTGGTATCCAAAATGTAAATGTGGGAATGCTCTAGATCTATAATATTGATTTTCACAACATCTCTTCGAAAAATTCCTTTACCAGCATGCCTCTCAGTATGAATATATTTTAGTAGACTAATGATTCCCACATCGGATAGGTATTTGGTATAGAATTCAATGGCTTCCACAACAATATATCATTCTGAATACAACCCTCTAGCCGACTTCTATTTTTGACATAGCCTTTCCAAATCATCATATAACATTTAATGTGGTAAATACATCTATAGTGTACATGACCACATAGTCAAATCTCTCTCGCCAAGTAAGACATCAAATGAACCATCATGTTAAATAATGTTTGTGGGAAGAACATTTCCAATTCACATAATGTGATGGCAATTTATCTTTCCTTAGTCGGTAATTTTGCTGGGTTTATAACATTGTTGCATATAACTCTGAAGAAGAAACATAGCTTTATTAATGTATGATAGACATTCTTGGAAAAAAATCAATGTAAAGCTATAAGAATTATATCATTCATAAAAACACGGAAGTCATGTGATTTAAAACCCTTTAACATTAAATAATTCATTTAAAAGATGGTCTTGATATTCAATGAATACACCTCTAAAACCTGTGCATCCTTCAAGAAGTTGAAAAACTGATATCTCACCTACCTGTAAAGACTGTATGCAACAGGGGGAAGCAAATTTCATTGTTAACCCTTCACTTGTTCCAAATATTCTCGTATTCCCATGTGAACCATGTCCAACCTATCCTTAATTCCATCCATTATTTTTTCAGGTGCATTTAACAATGTTCCAATGACACCATAACATACATTTTTTTCAACCAGAATAACATTAATAAAATATATTATGTACAGAAAATTCTCGTATAGTAATTCAAAAAAATTGATCTCTTTTTCAACTGGATTTTGCAATGTATTTCAAAAATGGTTTACCAAAAGAATTGTCCACATCTTTATCTTTCTCAAACAATTGATCACCTGTTAGTGGATACGATGTTGTACGTTCTTATAAACTTCAATCGAATGATGTTGTCCAAGATTTCTACTTATGTCGTCGAGGTAGAAATCTATGATGTACTATAAACACTATTTTCGATGATTGTTTCAACCTAATTGACTATATACCTTGTTCGCACATGAGACACCATTGAGTTCATTTAATGGTATATCCTGAAAATATTCCTTGAGGAAGAATTTTATTTATTATCCCGTATAACAAGGCTCTAAATGTGAAATCATCATTTTTCGTAAGCATCATAAATCTTAACACCTGAATCCCATAATAATTTCAAATCCTCAATCAATGGAGATAAATAAACATAAATTCCATTACCTGGTTGTTTTGGTCCTCATATAAACATAGATAACATGATGTATTTTTATTTTATGCATTACCACGATGGAAAGTTATAATTTACTAACACAATTAGTCATGTACTGTGAGTTCTGATTTGAAAACCAAAAGGATTCACTCCATTGGCATATAATATATGATGAAGATTTCTTGGATCATTTCCAAATTTAGGATACTCATGAACAATTTTCTTACAGAAAGTAGATTCTATTATGTGACATAGTTTCCCATCATTATTTCTTGTATCTTTATGCCATGTCAATTGACTTGCAGTATCCTCATTTCCATATAGATGCCTAAACATTGGAATGATTGGAATGTACCATGAAAATTCCATTGGTCTAGATTCATCTTTATTGTATTGATAAGGTCCACACTTTGGTAATTCTATAAGTGATTTTTGGTTTGTGGAAAATAGTATATAGTCATTCGAGAAATCATGTATTCTTTCATATATCATACCCATCGAGCGTAGAATTTATTTGGAATCGTATGCTCGTATCATGAGCTCATTATCTTCTAGGAGCGTGCCATTCAAGAGAGAAAGTATTTCTATAAAATTGTAATCGCTCCATCCATTTTCTTCTTTCAAATTATACAACTTCAATATAGATTAAAATTTTGAATATTTAGTGCAACCGGAATACAATTGTAACGACCCATACTTTACATACATTGTTAATACTTCAAAATTGAAGCACACTTATTACAACATATGACAAAACCACAAAGGACCGTATAGGTATAGTGTCTTTAGAAACTGGGAAACATAAACAACTGGTTCATAAATCTTCTACAGTATCTCCCGTTTATTTCATCATATCTAGGGTCCCTTTTAGAATATTCAATTTAATATCCATCTTCCTGACCTGGGGAAAAGAAAACATAAAAGGGTGAGCTCAAATGCTCAGCAAGGGCAAATAAAGGAAATAAAAATCATATCATATCTTTATGAAGATCAAAACCTGCAAAAGAGATCATAATATCTTAACATGGAATAAATCATAGAAGTGAGAATGAGATCCCCATAATCATAACATAAAACTTGAAACTTTGTGGCATGCACACATAATCATGGAAAATCATTTCTTGTTAGTCATGACTCATTGCCAAGACTATCTTAGTGGACAAAGTCCCTTTCTGAACCGAGTTCACTCCTCGTTTCAGTCCTGTATCACTGAACCGAAATAACCTTCCGTTCCAGCCATGTCTATCTCATGAGATATAAAATCATTACCCAATGCATTGGAGGGAGATATAGGTCCCACCCATCTTATAATGAATCCTTTCTTATGTGTGCCACATAATCATAAAACATACATCATCGCAGAACACATATAACAAAAATGGGATTCTTGAAACATCATGACATCATAAATCAATTCATATATGATAAAGGATTTCATAAACATAATTCCATCACAACATAGTCAAACCAATGTAAAAATATGGATAGAAACAGAACCCTTTATTATCTTAGATGGAAAATAATTTTGATAAAACACTTGAATTGAATTCTTGAGGAAAATATCCTTTCTTCTTCAAAAACATTTTTCCTTTCATAACATGTCATACAACTTTAAAATAAAAGAAGTTGATTAAAAATAAACTTGAAAACTTGTAAAGGAAGCTTCTTTTAAGTAATGTTTTAAAAATCCATTCATGCCGTATAAGTTAAAAAAAAAACATTCTTCGTACTTTTGTCGGAGAAGTCAAAAAGTACCTCGTACGGAAAAACGACAAAAGATTCCTTTCTTATTCTTTACTAAAAACTCACCTAAGGGTAAAATTGGATTTAAACTATTTCAAGTGGATGGAAACAATATTACATATTGAGGGAACATGGATGTGGATGATAAAATACACCCCAGTAAATACTTACGAATAAACAATCTCGGATAAAAATGAGATTGTGATATTTCCCTTACCTTAGGTCTGATTTGCTTTGTTCGTGTCCGAAGCTCCTGTATAATGGTTTAAATAATGTTATTGACTTATTCCAGAATCATACATATTGATATGGGATCATATATGGTCATATTATTAGCTTCTTGTTAGTAATATTTCATTGTTACTTGTTACTCGGGTCTTTATAACTTTTTGTTCTTATGCGTGTTTTGTCGAATAAATTATTATTCTTATCTTTAGGTTATAGATAATTCATTTCCAGAATGGTATTAGTGTATTATATACCATATTCATTCATTCAATTCATTTATATAATCATTATGAAATGAAGATCATGTAGAACGAGTCGCATCACATCGTGGAGACGGTATTCCGTACGTACGCACGAGTGATGATATCGTTCCTATGATCGTGGAATTGTATTGGAGTATATATATATATTATTTCAGTATCAATATTACTTAATAATAATCATATATAGTTACTGATTACACCATTATACCCATCCTTGTAAGGTGATGGTGGAAAATAGATTACACCACGGCGTGGAGACGGTATTCCGTACGTACGCACACGCGGTGATTTCATTTTTCCGTAGGATGGATAGAAGGTGAATTAGGGTTGTTTCATATTTATAATAACATATCAGTATGTAAGTAATACTGATGTTATTACTTTATCATGAAACAACTAAAGAAGAAGAAGTTGAAGAAGAATGAAATTGAAAAGATCGGTAATGGATATTACCTCTTCTTTGGAACGCCTCTTTGAATCCTCCACTTAAGGAACTAAGATTGGTCTTTGGAGAAGACCAGGACCTCTAGGATTATTCTAGGGAAGTGGAGAAGGGAAAATGGCAGGTGTTGGCCGAGCTTGAGTGCTCAAATTGGTGTGAGGAGGAGGGGGAGGAGGTGCCCTTTTATAAGGGAGGAGAGGGACACCTTAGGAATATCTCAAAATATTATTTTATATTAAAGTCAAAATCGGTTTATAATGGTTCCAAAGGGTCTTATTTCGAAGCCAAAGTGGGGATGGGTCGAAATCCTATCAACCAATAGAATTTAGACAAGTTTAGGGTATTATTTTAACCTTATCAATTAGATTTAACTCTAAGTTAAATAATTTAACTTTTACCATGACTTTTTGTTTTCTTTCACTATATGGTTAATACACTTACTATAACATGCCAAACGAACCCCAAATTGTTTATTATTAAAATATATATCCTTATCTAAGTCATTTGGCCGAACCTTATATTTTTAGGAATAAAATAACAATTAATAATATAATATTTGATTTAAAAACTATTTTGTGTCAATTTTGACACTATTTGATATATGATTTTTGTCAAAGTCATAACAGAATTATATGTTCGAACCAAGTTGATTAAATCAATACTAATATATCATAGTAACCTAGAAAATTAGTGTAATTCATAAAAAGTCTCAAATTACATTTATTTTGGTATTTATATTATCAATTTTGTCAATATTTCATTAATAAGATAATTACTGCATCATCTTTGTGTCATAAATAAATTAAATTATTTGATGTCTAAAAATTACAAATAAAATACCATCATGTAGGAAATCTTTTTAGCTTTCTAATGAATATTTACAATCGAATTTATCTTATGTATAACCCTATATTAAAAATGATTGACTTATTAAACTTTGATTTTAACTATTTTAACCCTTCTTTAAATAAATTAATAATAAATGTCCTAATCTAATCCAAGTGGGCCTAAATGGTCATATTTTATTCCTAAGTTTGTTTTTGGTCGAATTACACTTGTCCAATAGAGTTAGGACATGTGTTAGGGTAATATTAATATCATATTTACCCTTAGTTACCCTATTTACTATTAACCGCGGTAAAAATAGTAAAAAGTTACTATTCACCAAAAAATTATTTTCATCTCATTGAACCACATTTTAGTCCTTGATATTAACCGTGTCTCTCGGATTTTTGAAATTCCATTCACAGAAGCGGTAAAATTAAGTTTTATGCAAAATTCAGTTTTTAACCTACCACTTAGTGGTTTCACTATTCATCAAAAATTGAAAGTTTTCAGAAAAATACCAAAATTTCACCCTAGGCTAATTTCGATATTTTGAGTCCAAAAATGAAGTCCATTTTGAAAAATAAAATTTATAAAATTTCAAAAAGTGGTTATTACTATTCATAACGGCTAGTTTTAATAGCATATTGTTGTTTAGTGAAACTCGGTATTGCGTACGACGCAAGCTATCGAGGAAGGTCGCGATTGCGTGTAAAGCAAGCCAAGCAAGTGTTGTGTAGAAAAAGATTCCTTTGATGATTTATATAACATAAAAGTCTCGGGTGTTACATTCTACCCCCCTTAAAAAGAATTTCGCCCTCGAAATTCGTCACTTTGCAACAAACAAATGAGGATACTTCTCCCTCATCATATCCTCAAGCTCCCATGTAGCTTCTTCAAGTTGGTGGTTTCTCCATAAAACTTTCACCAAGCGAGTGGTCTTGTTTCGTAGGACTTTTTCACTACGATCCAGAATCTCTATCGGCTGTTCTTCATAAGAAAGATCTTGCTCCAGCGGTACAACTTCTGAGCTGAGTACATGTGAAGGATCTGGTATGTACTTTCTCAGGAGAGATACATGGAACACGTCGTGAACTTGAGAGAGATTCGGTGGAAGCGCCAATCGGTAAGCTACCTTCCCAACACGATCCAGTATTTCAAAAGGACCGATATATCTAGGGCTCAACTTCCCCTTCTTTCCAAATCTCATAACCCTCTTCCAGGGAGATATTCGTAAGAACACTTTATCACCCACTTCAAACTCTAGGTCTTTTCTTCGGTTGTCGGCATAACTTTTCTGTCGACTCTGAGCTGCTCTTATGTGTTGTTGAATAGATCTGACCTTTTCTGCCATTTCATCAACGAGATCAGGTCCTAATAGCTTTCTTTCCCCAACTTCATCCCAGCAAGTTGGAGTCCTGCATTTCTTTCCATAGAGAGCTTCATAAGGAGCCATCTGAATACTGGAGTGAAAGCTATTATTATAAGAAAATTCCACCAAAGGTAGGTGTTGATCCCAACCTCCTTTGAAATCCATAGAGCAAGCTCTCAACATATCTTCTAGGGTTTGAATTGTTCTCTCAGACTGACCGTCTGTCTGGGGATGATAAGCAGTGCTAAAACTCAACTCTGTATCCAGAGTATGCTGAAGACTTCGCCAGAACTTCGAGGTAAATCTCGGATCTCGATCAGATATAATAGAAAGTGGTACTCCATGCAATCTTACCACTTCCTTTACATATATCCTGGCAAGCTGATCTAGAGAGAAATCCTCTCTAATAGCAATGAAGTGTGCAGACTTTGTAAGACGATCAACTATGACCCAGATAGCATTATTGCCTTTGGATGTTTTAGGAAGTCTTGTGACAAAGTCCATAGTGATGTTTTCCCATTTCCATTCGGGTATGGGTAATGGTTGTAACATCCCCTTAGACTTCTGTCTCTCAGCTTTAACTTGTTGACAAACCAAGCATCGAGAGACATATTCAGCAACATCTCTTTTCATGCCATCCCACCAGAAGTACTCTTTCAGGTCCCTATACATCTTCGTGCTTCCAGGATGAATAGAGAATGAAGAACTATGGGCCTCATCCAGCAGCTCATTCTTTAATTCGGGGATGGGAGGAACGCAAACCCGATTCCTGAACATTATTATCCCATCACAATCAAGGTTGAATTCAGGAACATTTCTCACCTTCTTTTGTAACTCGACATCTTCTTTCTGTGCCTCTTTAATCTTCACATGTATAGATGGTTGAACATTCATTTGGGAAAGATAAGATTTTTCCCTTTCCATTATAATTCCAAGATCCATCCTTTGTAAATCCATAAATATTGGATCTTTTGTGATCCTCATCATGGATAAACTAGCATGGTCTTGTCGACTTAATGCATCTGCCACCTTGTTTGCTTTCCCAGGGTGGTAATGGATTGAGCAGTCATAATCCTTAATCAGCTCCAACCATCTTCTTTGACGCATATTCAACTCCTTTTGTGTGAAAATATACTTTAAACTTTTATGATCAGTATAAATATCACACCTTTCACCATAAAGGTAATGCCTCCAAATCTTTAATGCAAAGATTACCGCAGCCAACTCCAAATCATGTGTTGGGTAATTTTGCTCATGGATTTTCAACTGTCGTGAGGCATAATCTATCACCATATCATTTTGCATAAGAACACACCCCAATCCCTTCTTGGATGCATCACTGTAGATCACAAACCTTTCTCCACTACAAAGCAGTGTGAGCACAGGTGCACTGGATAACCTTCTTTTCAACTCCTTGAAATTCTCTTCACATTCCTCTGTCCAGACAAACTTAACTCCTTTCCGAGTCAACTTGGTGAGTGGATTAGATAATCGTGAAAAATCTTTTACAAAACGTCGATAATATCCAGCCAAACCAAGAAAACTTCGGATCTCAGTTACTGTTGTTGGTCTTGACCATCTTTCGATAACCTCTGTTTTTGCTGGATCCACAGATATCCCCTCTTTTGAGATTATATGACCCAAAAATGCAACTTTTTGAAGCCAAAATTCACACTTGGTAAATTTGGCATAAAGCTTCTCTTTTCTCAAGGTCTTCAATATAATTCTCAAGTGATCTTCATGCTCTTCCTTGCTCTTTGAATAGACAAGAATATCGTCTATAAAGACTACCACAAATTGATCAAGATAGTCTCTAAAGACTCTATTCATTAGATCCATGAAGATAGCAGGGGCATTAGTAAGACCAAATGGCATCACTATAAATTCATAGTGTCCATACCTTGTACGGAAAGCCGTATTTGGTATATCCTCCCTTTTGACCCTTAATTGATGATACCCTGAACGAAGATCAATCTTGGAAAAGTATTGAGCTCCGCGTAGTTGGTCAAATAAGTCATCAATGCGTGGGAGAGGATATTTGTTCTTGATAGTGATCTTGTTAAGTTCTCGATAATCAATGCAGAGTCTCATTGATCCATCTTTCTTCTTAACAAATAGAACAGGTGCTCCCCAAGGTGACGCACTAGGGCGTATGAATCCCTTATCAAGATTCTCTTGGAGTTGCTTCTTCAATTCCTGCAACTCAATTGGGGCCATTCTATAAGGTGTCTTTGAAATAGGCAAAGCACCCGGTACGAGTTCTATTGAAAACTCAACTTCACGATTTGGTGGAAGACCTGGTAATTCCTCCGGAAAGACATCATAAAACTCCCGTAAAATGGGCATATTCTTAATCGTGAGTTTCTCACCAACCATTTGAGATAAATAACCTTCATTTAGTGGAATCAATACCCATAAGATGGAAGAAATTTCCACTGGAAGGTTATGTTCATCCTTGCATTGATAGACGATCGTAGGTTGATCTGGAATATGAAATGTGACTTCCCTTCTTTGGCAATTGATATGAGCTCCACGTAGAGAAAGCCAATCCATGCCAAGAATCACATCAAATTCCACTAAAGGAAGGATCACAAGATTTGCAGGAAGCACTTTCCCACAAACTTCGATCGGAGAAGAATTATAAACTTTTGATGCGATTGATGTGCCATTAGGTGTTGTCACAGCTAACTCAACATCTAATTGTTGAGGTAGTACGGTGATACCCTTAGAAAAGTCTTCAGAAATAAAAGAGTGGGTGGATCCAGAATCAAATAAAACATTTGCTACTTTAGAGTGGATGGTAAGTGTACCTTTCACCACATCGTTATCGTACTCCACATCGCTGATAGAAATTGCATGTGACTTTCCTTTGTCTTTAGCCTTAAGAGTTTGTTGACGTCGACCATCATCATCAACCCTTGGATTTGGGCATTGATTGGCATAATGCCCCATCTCCTTGCACTTGAAACATTGAAGTGTAGCAGGTTCATTCTGTGTATCCCTTCCTTTGTTTGCATCATTAGACATCTTCTTCCCATTATCACGGCATTCAAATGCCCGATGACCTTCCTTTCCACATTTAAAACATTTACTTGTCCCTTTAAGACAACTCCCTCCATGTTTCTTTCCACACTTTGAGCATAAGGGAAAGTTCATCTTCTTTTCCGTGTGCTCTTTAGATTTTTCTTTGAATTCCATCTTCCTCTTCTTATCAAACCCATGTGACTGATGGGTTACTCCAATCTCCATCTCGACTTTGAGAGCACATCGAACGATTTCTTCGTAGCTATTGAAGTCCCTTATGGCTAACGCCCTTCGAAGACTTGGTTTTAAGCCACTAAAGAATCGATCGATCTTACTCTCAGGTTGGATAATAATACCAGAAGCGTACCTTGCAAGTCTTGTAAAATTTGCTTCATAGGTACTAACAGATTCATCATCCCTTTGCTTCAGTTCAAGGAACTCTTTCTCCATCTTTGTTCGGAGAATACGAGGGAAGTACTTATTGAAAAATAAGTTCTTGAACTCGTCCCATTCCATAGACTCAATTTCATCCCTTTGCCTCGTATTCTTAACAAGATTCCACCATTGATCCGCATCTCCTTCCAAACGATACACTGCTAGGATGACTTTATCATGCTCAGAACATTGAAGAACTGAAAATATCTTTTCAGTAGTACTAATCCATTGTTCAGCAACTAATGGATCAGTAGACCCGCTGAAAGATGGTGGACGCTGCCTCATGAAGGATTCAACAGAATGTTGCTCCCTTCTTTGTTCGTTTGGAAATCCTGCATGATTCATAGCTTGAGAAAGTTGTGTGAGCATGGCTACAAGATTTTGCATTCCAGCTCCCATATCGTTTGGTTGCTCAAGGGGACAATCATTGCATTGCCCATCGCATTCCGCATTAACACGGTTCCTTCGGGTTCCAGCCATTGACTAAAACCAAGAAGAATAGTGTGAGCAACACTAATTATAATAGGAAACCACATAATTCAAGAATAAAATTTTCATGCTTAAGGTCTTATCCTAGGTTATTCAAGGCCATTTCTAAAACACTAAGATTGTGTTCTATGCTTAGACTTATCCTTAGGGTTCTTACTAAGGCTTTCACATCCTAGTTTCCAAAGGTTGACTATACCTTTCCTCTGATACCAACTGTAACGACCCATACTTTACATACATTGTTAATACTTCAAAATTGAAGCACACTTATTACAACATATGACAAAACCACAAAGGACCGTATAGGTATAGTGTCTTTAGAAACTGGGAAACATAAACAACTGGTTCATAAATCTTCTACAGTATCTCCCGTTTATTTCATCATATCTAGGGTCCCTTTTAGCATATTCAATTTAATATCCATCTTCCTGACCTGGGGAAAAGAAAACATAAAAGGGTGAGCTCAAATGCTCAGCAAGGGCAAATAAAGGAAATAAAAATCATATCATATCTTTATGAAGATCAAAACCTGCAAAAGAGATCATAATATCTTAACATGGAATAAATCATAGAAGTGAAAATGAGATCCCCATAATCATAACATAAAACTTGAAACTTTGTGGCATGCACACATAATCATGGAAAATCATTTCTTGTTAGTCATGACTCATTGCCAAGACTATCTTAGTGGACAAAGTCCCTTTCTGAACCGAGTTCACTCCTCGTTTCAGTCCTGTATCACTGAACCGAAATAACCTTCCGTTCCAGCCATGTCTATCTCATGAGATATAAAATCATTACCCAATGCATTGGAGGGAGATATAGGTCCCACCCATCTTATAATGAATCCTTTCTTATGTGTGCCACATAATCATAAAACATACATCATCGCATAACACATATAACAAAAATGGGATTCTTGAAACATCATGACATCATAAATCAATTCATATATGATAAAGGATTTCATAAACATAATTCCATCACAACATAGTCAAACCAATGTAAAAATATGGATAGAAACAGAACCCTTTATTATCTTAGATGGAAAATAATTTTGATAAAACACTTGAATTGAATTCTTGAGGAAAATATCCTTTCTTCTTCAAAAACATTTTTCCTTTCATAACATGTCATACAACTTTAAAATAAAAGAAGTTGATTAAAAATAAACTTGAAAACTTGTAAAGGAAGCTTCTTTTAAGTAATGTTTTAAAAATCCATTCATGCCGTATAAGTTAAAAAAAAACATTCTTCGTACTTTTGTCGGAAAAGTCAAAAAGTACCTCGTACGGAAAAACGACAAAAGATTCCTTTATTATTCTTTACTAAAAACTCACCTAAGGGTAAAATTGGATTTAAACTATTTCAAGTGGATGGAAACAATATTACATATTGAGGGAACATGGATGTGGATGATAAAATACACCCCAGTAAATACTTACGAATAAACAATCTCGGATAAAAATGAGATTGTGATATTTCCCTTACCTTAGGTCCGATTTGCTTTGTTCGTGTCCGAAGCTCCTGTATAATGGTTTAAATAATGTTATTGACTTATTCCAGAATCATACATATTGATATGGGATCATATATGGTCATATTATTAGCTTCTTGTTAGTAATATTTCATTGTTACTTGTTACTCGGGTCTTTATAACTTTTTGTTCTTATGCGTGTTTTGTCGAATAAATTCTTATTCTTATCTTTAGGTTATAGATAATTCATTTCAAGAATGGTATTAGTGTATTATATACCATATTCATTCATTCAATTCATTTATATAATCATTATGAAATGAAGATCATGTAGAACGAGTCGCATCACATCGTGGAGACGGTATTCCGTACGTACGCACGAGTGATGATATCGTTCCTATGATCGTGGAATTGTATTGGAGTATATATATATATTATTTCAGTATCAATATTACTTAATAATAATCATATATAGTTACTGATTACACCATTATACCCATCCTTGTAAGGTGATGGTGGAAAATAGATTACACCACGGCGTGGAGACGGTATTCCGTACGTACGCACGCGCGGTGATTTCATTTTTCCGTAGGATGGATAGAAGGTGAATTAGGGTTGTTTCATATTTATAATAACATATCAGTATGTAAGTAATACTGATGTTATTACTTTATCATGAAACAACTAAATAAGAAGAAGTTGAAGAAGAATGAAATTGAAAAGATCGGTAATGGATATTACCTCTTCTTTGGAACGCCTCTTTGAATCCTCCACTTAAGGAACTAAGATTGGTCTTTGGAGAAGACCAGGACCTCTAGGATTATTCTAGGGAAGTGGAGAAGGGAAAATGGCAGGGGTTGTCCGAGCTTGAGTGCTCAAATTGGTGTGAGGAGGAGGGGGAGGAGGTGCCCTTTTATAAGGGAGGAGAGGGACACCTTAGGAATATCTCAAAATATTATTTTATATTAAAGTCAAAATCGGTTTATAATGGTTCCAAAGGGTCTTATTTCGAAGCCAAAGTGGGGATGGGTCGAAATCCTATCAACCAATAGAATTTAGACAAGTTTAGGGTATTATTTTAACCTTATCAATTAGATTTAACTCTAAGTTAAATAATTTAACTTTTACCATGACTTTTTGTTTTCTTTCACTATATGGTTAATACACTTACTATAACATGCCAAACGAACCCCAAATTGTTTATTATTAAAATATATATCCTTATCTAAGTCATTTGGCCGAACCTTAGATTTTTAGGAATAAAATTACAATTAATAATATAATATTTGATTTAAAAACTATTTTGTGTCAATTTTGACACTATTTGATATATGATTTTTGTCAAAGTCATAACAGAATTATATGTTCGAACCAAGTTGATTAAATCAATACTAATATATCATAGTAACCTAGAAAATTAGTGGAATTCATAAAAAGTCTCAAATTACATTTATTTTGGTATTTATATTATCAATTTTGTCAATATTTCATTAATAAGATAATTACTGCATCATCTTTGTGTCATAAATAAATTAAATTATTTGATGTCTAAAAATTACAAATAAAATACCATCATGTAGGAAATCTTTTTAGCTTTCTAATGAATATTTACAATCGAATTTATCTTATGTATAACCCTATATTAAAAATGATTTACTTATTAAACTTTGATTTTAACTATTTTTACCCTTCTTTAAATAAATTAATAATAAATGTCCTAATCTAATCCAAGTGGGCCTAAATGGTCATATTTTATTCCTAAGTTTGTTTTTGGTCGAATTACACTTGTCCAATAGAGTTAGGACATGTGTTAGGGTAATATTAATATCATATTTACCCTTAGTTACCCTATTTACTATTAACCGCGGTAAAAATAGTAAAAAGTTACTATTCACCAAAAAATTATTTTCATCTCATTGAACCACATTTTAGTCCTTGATATTAACCGTGTCTCTCGGATTTTTGAAATTCCATTCACAGAAGCGGTAAAATTAAGTTTTATGCAAAATTCAGTTTTTAACCTACCACTTAGTGGTTTCACTATTCATCAAAAATTGAAAGTTTTCAGAAAAATACCAAAATTTCACCCTAGGCTAATTTCGATATTTTGAGTCCAAAAATGAAGTCCATTTTGAAAAATAAAATTTATAAAATTTCAAAAAGTGGTTATTACTATTCATAACGGCTAGTTTTAATAGCATATTGTTGTTTAGTGAAACTCGGTATTGCGTACGACGCAAGCTATCGAGGAAGGTCGCGATTGCGTGTAAAGAAAGCCAAGCAAGTGTTGTGTAGAAAACGATTCCTTTGATGATTTATATAACATAAAAGTCTCGGGTGTTACAACAATGACTTCTTTTCATAATTATTTAACTTCTAAAAAAAATTTAGGAAATCAAAAAGTTCATATTCAACTGTCCTTGTCATTTCCTCCATATTATCTTCATCATCATTCACATCTATAATCACATCTTTGGTATGGTCTTCTTTATTTTCCACACTTGTAATCATATCATATGATCCATAAAATGTTGTTTTATCCCAGACACTAGATACATTTGATTTTTCCCAATTATTATTCCATCATTTATATCTTTGATATATTTTGTGATAGATCAAGTGTTCTTTCAACTCCTATAGACTAACTTATCTTGAATAAAAATAGTGTAAACACAGAAAAAGATTTTATAATGGTTGTATGCATGATATTTTGCAAACATGATGAACACTTTCACTCCATCTTCATACTCTTTTGTCAAATGATTGGAATCCATCCATTCTTTATTCATATACATCCTATTTTATACGGTAATATCAATATTTAACAAAATAAATACACCAAAGGGTTCTTTCAAATAATTGGAACTCTACATTTGAATGATAGTTATTATTTGATTTCGTTTCCTTGGACTCATCCCCTTAGATGTTAACACTAAATTCCATTGAAAACTATTTATAAAATCACTGTTGAAATCCCATTAAAAAAAACCAACTATTTACAGAAATTCCTCTTTAAAAAAACACACATTTTTTAAAATGAAACCAGCATTAAATATGATTTCAAAACATTCACATCCCTTTATGAAAGTCAATTGGGTGTGTTGAAAAACACTTGGAATGAAACGAAGTCCTTGAAAAGTGTTTAAATCATTTTAAATCTATTTAAAATAAAAAAGGTTATGCTGAACACATATAATTTTTAATAAACATTTCAAAATACTTGAATTATTTTGAGACACTTAGTCATTTTCACACAGACATAAATCTCAAGAGAGGAAATTTATAATGGATATATGAATAATAATTAACCCACATTTTATAAAATATAAATCTATAATGAATCTTATAGTTTACTCCCATAATACTAATAAGTATTGAATAAGTGATATATAAAGTCATAAGTGTCACTTGAAAATGATAATTTTGAACATAAGTTCACACAAAATCAAAGTGGGAAACCATATTCCGCTCGATGCTTGAATAATGTACTATCTAAGCTTGATAATTCCAATATGGTACATTAGAAAAAAAATTCCCCTTCTTGAGTGTACACATTAGGTAAAATTTAAAGGACTATAGGTACTCAAACCTTCGTCACTATCAATGGTTCATTTCACATTGTTATTAAATATATTTAAAATACATTTTTTCTATATTCGAAAAATATCTCACCCTATATACTACAAATAACTCCTCATGGAAAGAAACACTATTTACAAATATAGGAAAGGATTGGGGAAGTTTCTCTTATGTGTCCTTAACTATCTAGACCCATAAGTAACCACATGACCATCAGGGATTATCATTTTCAAATCCTGACTCTTGATACATCATCATATAAGAGATATTCATTAACCATATCATTTATGGATATGATTGGAGTTTTCATCAATGTCCCATTAATATCATAGAAGGATCTCTGATGAACAACTAAGAAAAGGAACCATACCACATTCTTGGTTAAGGCCTTCTTAGAACTTCCAGTCCGGAAGAATCTAGGTTGACCCTCTAGTAATAACTTGAAATTCCCAAAAATATTTAGATCTCGAAAACATTATTTGGCATCTCTAAATAAATTATAGCATAGAACTTCTGAGGTTCTAAAAAAACTCTATCCACTAATATCATTTTTCCCATGAAGTTTACATTTTTAATCCAAAACATACACTTTTATATCATGAAATATAGTTGATCCTCCCTAAGTTTTCTCAAAATGATTACAAGATATCGAGCATGTTCCTCCCTCAACTGGGAATACATGATGATATGATTGAAAAATATGGCTACAAAATTATAAAAATAAGGATGGAAGACCAAATTCATCTCATCCATGAACACTACCATTATATTTTTTAAAATGAATGACATCGCTAGATACCCATAAAATATATACATATTTATAAATATAGTATGTGGTATATCAAAATACCTCACTATAAACTTATGATAACTTGATATCAAAACAATCTTAGAGAACTCTTTATCACCTCTAAGTTGATCAAATGGTCCATCAATACATATAAGTGGATATAGGTTCATTTATATTACATATAATAACATCTAATAGTCCACACGTATTATCAATGATAAATTTTAATTTTTATAGAATAAACTAAGGCACCCCAAGGATACATAATCATTCATATGAACGCCTTCACCTCAAAGTCGTTTAGTTGAGCCTTCTTCTCTCATTTCTCTACAGGATCCATCTTATAATGTTTTATTAATAAAAGTATATCTGTCTATAATTTACTTATGTAGTTAATTTTCAATGGAATGAAAAATCGATCAAATGAGATGGACTGTCAGATAGAAATAATAACATTGTGGAAATAATGATGTAATGTAAAAAAAATTAAATAGTCGACAATGAGAATCCTCAAAATTCTAAAAATATATTTATTACCAATATAATTTCAATCAAATGAACATTTTTATTTTACCCAATTTATTTGAAGGATCTATAGAGTTGATCCTAGGTATCCTAGATCCACACACAAAACATCTTTGACTATATACCAATTACAAGGTATCAAGTTCTAATCCCAGATATTCATTTATTATTATCTCATTGGTGGAAATAAGTATCAATTCCACCTGGACCCACATCAATAAAATGATCAGCAACAACTCTACACCCGAAATTAATCAAACACGGTGATTTGGACAATACATATTCTACCCCTTGAAGCTCATCAATATCCTCGATCAGAAATAGAAAAGTTACATACATGGAATTGATCATGGAAAATTGTACTATGATAAAATAGAAAATAAATACTAAGATCATTACACAAATACTCACAGAGGTAGATCCTAAGGAGAAGGGTTCACAGTGGATGTGGTTTTGTAGAGGAGAAGGGAATCACAGTATAGGTGGGGTTTGGTAGTAGAGGTTGGGTACATGGAGAAGGTGGGTTCGTGGTAAAGGAAGGGTTTTTGTATGAGGTGGAGTTTGGCATGCAGTGGAGGTGTGGTTTGAAGTATATGGGGTTTGGTTGCAGAGGTGATGTCCATGGAAGAGGAGGGCTTCACGGTGGCGGAGAAGGGCTTCATGGTGGTGTGGGATGGATTCGCGGTGGCGGAGGTGGAAGAGGAGTCGACGGTAGGGTTCGGTTTCTACAAGATCTTGAGGCGTGTGAGAGAAGGGGGAGACTGGTAGGGTTTATTTATATAATCGGGTAAACCTTTATTAAATGCTACCTAAAATTCATTGATAAAGGTATGTTTTATCTATGATAATATAAAAAGTACTAATAAGACATTCCTTTATCAGCACCTTTTTATTCTATTAGGGTGGCTATGGTCGAAGATTTCCTCATGTTGGGCTGGTTCAACTCTCACAAATCCATTGTAGTTAACTATTGGGCTACGTCCCATCTTGGACATCGATTGAGATTACTGAAGGGAGAAACAATGAATAAACCATCACGTCAGGGATTTTATCACTATGAATCCACATTCTTCTTTAGACATTGACATGGTCATGTGAAGATGGGAGCGTTGAATGCACAAGGTAACCTAAAGACAGTATCGTCCATCGCGCTGGCTTCTTCCAAACCAGTGTATCATGAAGGATCTTGTTCCTTTTCCACCTCTTGAAATGATGGGGCTATAGATATAATTTTCAAATGAGGTAACTGAACTATTATTCATGCCAAAAAAGATTTAATTATTAATAGATTTAAGATATGAGAGTTTTTTATTATTGCAAGAATGGTGCTTCCTTCGGGGACTAAACCATGGTCTTCTAAGAACCTCGTTTGAAGGATCTCTGATGCTTGGGGTTTCAATGAATGGAAATTTTTTCTATTTGGATGAGGATGTTTTCAAATTTTATTCCCATTAGAGGAATTAAAGCAGAAATCATGGGAATTTTTTCCGATCTCACTCAATCCAAGTATTCTATTCATTCAAGATTCGCATCCCAATTTCAACCCTTTTTATATCTGCAGCATGAAGATCAAGGTGTGGGTTAGAAATTAAAAGCTAAACTAAATTTGGTTTAACCCTTGTATTCTTTTTGATATTTCCTCAAGAATTGAAACTCCCATCAAATTGGATAATGAAACAAAAGAAGCACGGTATGGTAACTTTTCATGATTTATAGTTAAGGTAGAGCATAGTGATACCCCAATCTACAATGTGACACTATCATCTATGGAATACATCATTTATCTAAATATTAGATGTGACAATTTGCCTCCATTTTTATTGGATGAAAGTATATTGGGCATACCAAAGAGAGGATGTGGGCAGTATAGATACTGTGACTTCTGTAAACTGAAAGAAAATTCTTGATCTGATTGTTGGAAAAATAAATTCTCAAATGTTGGAATCAAGTTAAATGTTGGGGTTGACACTACTCTCCCAATGGGTCCTATGAAGATGGCTGAGATGATCCCTTCTGATAAAAAATATGCTGAAGTGTTTAAAGATGATAGTGTTTTAGGCCCTGATGTGAAGGATAAATGTAAAACTTCGGCCTATATGGCCACTAGAGACTCTGTTCATTTTAGAGTGTATGATACCCTCCCGAAACAAAATGGTAATAAAATGGTACATTCCATTGGTGAAAATATGCCTCTTTCTTACAAAGACGCGATCTTGTGAACAAATTCTATTGTTTCACACAAACCCAAATAGGGATTGCTGGCTCTATAAAGACTTTAAGTAGAGGATGCTTCCCAACATATTATTTCAGAGGCTAACTATAGGATCCCAAAAAATCCTCAAATGAAAAGAAAAACTCTTATAAATTTGATATAGGAAAGAGATGCCTATTGGGTCGAAAAAGGGAGGAAAATATTGGAGGAATATAGTTTGGAAAATGACCTAAGGTGGTCCGCATACTGGTTACTGGGAAAGGTCTGTGGAAGATTCAAACCGGGAACCAAAGTGGTATGCTGACAGCCTGTGAAGTGCTAGCCCATGAGGTGATGGACAGTGATCCAAGCCACCATGAATGGTGTCTTTGGCAGAATCAAGGTGGAGAAATCCCACCTGTGAACTGCTACTCCAACAAATCCTGTCATTAGCATAAACACGATGAGAAAATAATCCCCCACATACCATCACTACAAACCAAGAAGTTCACAAACAAGGCAAGGTCGATGGAATCCTATAAACTGTGTCTTTTTCAGATTCAAGGCTGTGATTTCCACTACTACGAACCAAAACCCCACAAACTCCGATTGACTGAGTCATCTGCGGGCTAGATAAATCCTTTATGGGATTCTGAAAAAGGTGTCGTGTGCCCATAGATATATCTTCCCTAACACTCCATAAAAGGACCACCTAGAGAGAGGAAGAGATATATAGGGAGGTTGATAGAGAGAGATTCACTAATATAGGCTTCAGACTTTGAGCATTGGCAGGACATTTTCAAAGGAAAACAATCAATGAAGTACCAAGAACCACTTTCTTGTAGGTGTAAACTAGCCACAAACCATAAAAACATGGAAAATTAATAATAATTAACTAGATGAAAACCCAATTGGAGAACTATGAACAATAGTCCCTTCATGGATGAACTTCCCATAAACCTCAGGCACAATGCCCTTCCTTCAGCTCGATAAACCACGTAGCGCATTGCTACGCAGACAGAAACCGTGTCACATAGGATTATGCTATGTGGATGGAACCCTGGACAGTGTACCACCATGATACATGGTGTCTCATACCTAGGTCTATATACAACTTTAGTATGCTGACATCCCCCACACCGTCATAGTAGTACGCTCTGCAGAGAGACCCCTATCACGCTTAGAAAAATGGTATGCATAATATGGTGTTTCTAGGTATCTCGTCCTATGGTTCCAATCTTGTACTTCAATTACCATCATGTACTCCATGCCCCCTTTGCTTACTAATCCACTAAAATTTGGCCAAATTCCCTTCCAAATCCACCAGACTCCTTTAGTCAAACCGTCGGGCGCATCAGTGCGCCCTACTGAGTTCACATACCCACGATATGTGGATGCATGCATGTGATTCCCTTGACCACACGGGCCGCCAGAATGTTCCTAATTCCACATTTTTAGGATAACCTGGAGTAAAACCTTGTGACATCTATGTCAACCTACCTGTTATCATGTTTAAGTGTAGTCACTGTCTTTTCCATTCCATGAGTGCTAGTGGCGGATGAGGATCTCACACTTTCTTTCCCTTTTGACAAGGGATAATGCTCCTCACCTTTTCTAAAACCTAAATCAGGGAACTCCTATAGAGTTAATCCCCTTTCCGTTTGTATGATGTGTCACTCTTCACCATCTTCGCCTCATCTATGTTCATGTATGGATAGATCACCATATGTGACTATTCTGGATATCAACATGTGTGAGGGTTGGTACATTCAAAGCCCCCCATTCCCTCCCTCATTGGGCTCATAGTCACGGCCTTCTCTGCCATCATCCTCCCCATTTTCCCTCAGAAGAGAAGAGAATGTGTGACTTTGTTGAATGTTTCATATCCTCTTATTTCTCAAACCAAGAACGAATCACGTGGGATTTGTGGTTTTTGATGATACGACATTAGCATACCTCAGTAATAAACTATGAGAACTCTGATTCCCAACATAGTTGGGAAAATTATGATGCCTCTTTAAAGTCCCAAGCTCAAATGGGAAGCTCCCATGCATAACCCCCAATCAAGTCATAACTCAGTAATGATCTACAATAACACTGATTCCCAACACAGTTGGGATACCTAGGTTGCATGTCTGAAGGCTCAAACTCAAATGGGAACCTCCCATTCATAAGCCCCAATCAAGTCATAACTCAGTTATGAACTATGGTAAATCTAATTCCTGCTCCAACCAGGATACATTAGATACATGTTTAAAGTCTCGATCCCAAAGGGTACCCTTCTTAAAGGATTATCCTAATCATATACACCATAAAAGGGTATCCACTTCAAGTGTAATCCCCAATGTATCTCTTCAAGAATAGTCTTTTCTAAGGTGTAAGTCCCAACTATATTCCCTCAAATGTATAGTTCCCATGAAGAAGTCCCAACAAACCAAACTACAAGGTATTTGGTTCTTAGATGACTGGGATACGTAGTAAGCCTCCTCGAGGTCCAAACCCCACACCCAAATCACCCTAATGTTCTTCAGGCCATATTCCCAGTAGGGTTCTGTCCACCTGAGAGGTTGCATCTCTTCTGGGCACCTTGGTCTGCCTTGGGGTAAGTCCCACACCAAACATTGACTAGGAATATTTCACATAGATTTCAATTCCACTTGATATTAAATTGTATGTATGGGTCCTCATCACATGAACATAAATGGTGATTGAGTTTACAATTTAGGCCAACACTATCTTAGTAATTTCTGATCCATGTATCATCGTAATTGAGTTTACAATTTAGGGGTATTCCTTGGACACACTCTTGGGAATGAACCAAGTATTTTCCACCATATGAACATTTCTTAAGGCAGCCCTACCTTACTCCTTCCTCTTATCGGAATGATGCACAAACAATTAAGTAGAGTACCAGGCCCTTGTTGTAGGCCTATAATTGGAACTTTAAACATGAGATAAAAATTTTAAAATAAAAAGTGATTCAGAATTGGTCATCAAGAAAGTCAATATTGATTATGACATTAATAAAGAGGAGTTGTTACCTTTGATGAACCACATTTAAGAATTGTTGGATGAATTCCCATAAGAACCAACATTGACTTATGTTCCCTGGTCACAAAATGTGCAAGATGATGCATTGGAATATGCAGCCACATTCATGGATGAACCAAACTGGGATGAGACCGGGATGAGACAATTATAAGCATTTCCCACTATCGGATGGTCCTAACATACATTCAAACCAAGGCAGAGGAAATCAATGAGATTAGCCCCATCACTGAACCTTATTGTCACACCTCTGGTTGGATAAATCCAATTTCAAACTACCTCCCAAAGGGAGAACTCCCACCAGATAGGGTGAGATGGTAACAAATATGGATATGGGAAATAAACTTCATGATGTACAATGGTGCAGACCCAAAAAATGCTCTCTAAAAATGAGGCCCTAATGGAGTCCACCTTTGGTGCATTCATGGAGAAGAAACTATTGCCATTATAAAATAAGTACATGTTGCAACATGTGGGTCACACCAGTCAACATCCAAACTCTCCCATCAAATTCGAAGGCTTTGATATTATTAACCCACTGTGATGTGGGATTGTGCTGAGTTCACCATGAAGTTTCATTCCTTCTATGTCCATGCTAATTTCATTTACAAACCCCCAAAGTTACTTAACATATCCAACTACTCTTGTTCATTTTCCATATGGGAAATGGACATCGTGGGACCATATCCTCCTGCCACATCTAGACAATTTATGGTCATTCTCATAGAAACTGACTTCCTTTCAAAATGGGTATAAATCATACCCCTCAAAGTGGGAGGGGCAAGAAGCATTGTCAACTTTGTGAAAGACAACATCATTGCTAGATTTTGTATCCCTCATAATATTGAAAAATAATGGCACCAATTTCTACCTTGTTGAGATGGAAAAATTATAATTGGAATATAGTATCAAGGCTCACCATTCATCCCGCTACCATGCAGCGGCCAACAGATAGATAGAGCCTTTCAACAAGACCCTATCCAACATACTATAGAAAATGGTCAAAAAAGACAAGAAATCATGGTTGGACAAGCTCTCATGTGCTATGTGGGATTATCATACCATGACCCACATCGCCACCCAAGTTGCCCCATACTCATTATCGTATGGGACAGAGGTAGTTTTTTCCATTGCAATACAATTGACATCACTCCGCATTTCCATTTGTTATCAACTATTCATGGATGAGCGATCCCAAAAATGATTTGATGAAATAGAGTGGTTGGATGATAAATGGTTTTTTACCTTCCACCATTTGGAGGTCTACCAGAATTGAATTACACAATCCTTCAACATAAAGGGTTTCCTATGATCTTTCCTCAAAGGTGAAACACTGTTGATCCTCAGAACCCCGATGATACTTTTAAAGAATCCCCCAATGTTAGAGCCCAAATGGGAGGGAACATATTTCATACAAAAGTTATACTCCAATGGATCATACGCCTTAATCATAATGGATGGGAATCTGACCATCGCTCCAACCAATGAAAGTTTCCTAAAGAAGTATTTATTATAGTCAAAATAAAATCTTCTTGGTCACATGACATGAAACTGCATGATAGAATCATCTTGATCTCATAAGATAAAATTTCATTATAGAATCCTCTTCATTGCATGACGTAAAATTGTATGATAGAATCCTCTTGATCACATGATGTAAAACTACATGATAGATTCATCATGATTGCATGATGTAAATATAGATGATAGAATCATCGTGATCGCATTACATAAAATTGCATGATAGAATCATCTTGATCTCATGACGTAAAAATACATGATAGAATTCTACTGATCGCATGACATAAAACTGCACGATAGGATTTTCCTGATCGCATGATGAAAAACTGCATGATAGAATCATCCCGATCACTTAACGTAAAATTTCATGATAGAGTTGTTCTGATCACATGATGTAAAACTACTTGATAGAGTCATCCTGGTCACATGACGTAAAAATGCATGATATAGTCGTCCTGACTGTATGATGTTAAACCGAAAGGCTAAAAACAACCTTTTAGCATGATGTTAAACTACACAACCAGAAACATTTCATTCATGAAGAGTGATATATGTCCCCATCACATTACATTTAACTATGCGATGAAAGCATCCTCAACGTATGACATTAAACTGCAGGGCCAGAGTGTCCTACCTGCATGACAATAAACTGTGCACCATGATGATGTCCTCACCTGAGAAATCATCACCCCCCATAGTGTCCACCTACCATACCATGTTTAAGAACTATGTGTGGATTTATTCATATCCTCATAAGATACATAGTAACTCCTGGGTCCCACATCCTAGTCCTTCCACCATCAATATAAGGGAAAAAAATGTTCCCCCTTCCTTTTGTATGGACCGAACCTTTATAGGAAGAACTTTTATTTTTCATAACAATGTATGGCATGATTCCCATTCATCAATGGGATACATAGTGATGCCCAGATCACACATCCTGGCTCATCCATCATTCAGAACCCCCCCCCCCCTCTGTATATGGGCCATACCTATATAGTGAGGATTTGTTAAGAACATTGTGTGGATCGATTCCTGCCCTTGTAGGTTAAGTAGTGACACGTTGACCCTAGATCTTGGTGAAGCCACTGCCAAAAAAATTCCCCTTCTCCCTCTGCATAGGACATACTTGTATAGGGAAATATATGAAAGTCATATCTGCATGATGATAAACTGCAAGGCTCCTCAATAATCACATGTTTCTTGATTTTCGATGTGACGAGATCCAGGACATGCCCCCAATCGCCTGCACATGGCATGTAAATTGGTGACGGAAATTCCAAGTATGAATTTCAACACCTTGAAAGAATCAATGGACCATCCTTACTCTTACATGCAAGTCAGATTTGTGTAGATGCTTCCATATTTCACAGCTAATTATGGTTAGAATATTTCTTACATTTCCAAACACTCTTTTCCATTCATCAGACTCTATACTCTGGGAAATATTGTATCCCATTAATCATCCATGCCCATTGGATATTAATGGTTAGTGTCCTACAAACACCTTCGCTTGACTATGTGCATCATTCTCTGATGACTTTGCATACATTGCCTATAAAAATGTCTTATCAACAAATGTAAAATTCATCCCCATGAGTGGATTTTCCTACTTTTGTGTACCCAATTTCTTCTAATCCTCATGTCATTCCTCATAATCTGAGGGCCATCGGGACTATGGTTTACACCTTCTATCATCCCTCATGTATGGGGTATGCAGGAATATCTGGTCCTGATTAACCCCCATTTATGAACAGTATATGGGAAAATTGTCCCAAGAACATGATGTTAAACTATGATGTCAATGTCATTTTTGAAAGACTAAAAACTACATTAATCCACCATATCCATTTCTTTTTCATCATATTTCCTATGTCCTCACCACAAGAAATTAAACTGCAAGGCCATAGTTTCCTACTGCATGAGAATAAACTATGCAGCGTGATAGTGTCCTCACTTGAGAGAACATCACCCTTGGAGATGGTCACCTACCAATTCATGTTTTAGAACTATGTATGGATTGATTCTTGGTTTCCCATGATATATAGTGACCCCTAGATCTTACATCCCGGTCCAACTTTTATTTAACAAAAAAAATAAGTGGTAAAAATACCTTCCTTCCCTTTTGTATGGGTTAGACATATGCAAGAATTGTTCATTAAGGCCCTACATGGCTTGATTCACCTTGTTGTTGGATATGCAGTGATACTTGAATCGTATAAAACAAGCCCATCCATAGAAAGCATAAAAATATCCCCTCCTCTATGCACAAATTAAATCGAAGCAGAGAATTCCCAGACATTCCTTACCTACATGATTGTATCAGGGGTTATTGCATTTCCTTTATTCCATTTAGAATTAGTTCACATACTCTATACATGATGATAATATATATGAAAATTTTCCCCGTGATAAGAAATTAAACTACACAACATCATCCCAAGCACTAAATTATCCTTTCTACTAATTATGCCACCCATGGGTGGTGACTTGGAGTCCTTTGCATCACATATTTCTCAAACTGAGTGTGCTCATGTGGGCTTATGGACCCCAGCATGGAATTCCTCACAGAGACATAGAAACTCAAATACATGATTTTTTTCTTAGTGGAACAACCTTACAAGGCATGTTGGATTCATATCACACATAATGGGAAGCCTTAGGTCCTCACTGTACGATGTTAAACTGCAAGGTATCCCAAATAGATTAAAAATAGCCCTCCCCTACCTATGGATCAGTCCTATGTGGGGTATCTAATCTATGAACACTTGGATATAAAAACCATGGTCTAAAAACGATGAGATAATTAGACTCCCATTCTACATATGAGCCAGATCTATGTAGAAGAACCCCCAGTTCCATGGGTAAATCACGCCCTGAATTTTTCCAATATATCAATGCACACTCCTACCATGTATCAAACTTCGTGATTGGAGTGATCTTGGATCATCATAATCATCCACCACCATTGGAAATGGATGGTCAGTGTCTTGTGGACACTTTTGATTGATTGTGCACATCATGCCCTGGTGGACCTTCATATATTACCTACAAAAAATTCATGTCAACCGAAGTAAAATTCATCCCTAAGAAAGGATTTCCTACTTATGTATGCCTAATGGATTCCGCGCTCCATGTCATTTCTCCTGATCCAAGAACAATAAAAACCAAGGTTTACACCATCTTTTCTACCCACATCCCAGAAAAGTCAGAATATCCTGACCTGATTACCCTTTGGTTACTTGAGGCTCTTGGTACAAGGTCCTAATAACATGAAATTTAAACTGCATGATGCTACATACTTAGTATTAACCATTAAGCTGGGTTACATTAAATGATATTTCCCCTCATGTTCCTAAGCACAAAATGAATCCGTACAGGGAAATCAGGTGCACACTCCACCTCATTGGTGAATACACCACCAAAATATAATTGAATCGTCCATATATGCGAATTAAATCTACATACAGATAAACTATTAATATAAAAATGTATGGATTGATTCCTTCCCTTTCAGGATATGTAGTGACATCCAAATCTCATACTTCAGGTCCAGCCATAAAACAGGGTTGTCCTATCCCTGCTTGTTCAAGGGTTAGATATGTATAAGGAACTAACCCACATAAATGGGATAAAAGTACCTCCACTTCTTCCTGGTATTCCTGGTAAAATTCGACCAAGAGTACCCCCTTTAATTTTTAGGCACACCCTTTTTTACGATCCATACTCTATGTTCATAAAGGTACAAATCTCAATAATCCTCCATGGCCATCAGATATGGATGGCCAGTGTCTTGCGGAAACCTTTGCTTGACTATGCACATCATGTCGCAGCGGATCTGCATACATTTATTGCAAAAAATGGCCTATGAATCAATGGAAAATTCATCCTCATGAGAGTTTTTTCCATCCTTTGTACGCCCTTATGACATTTATATCCCACCTCAGCCCTTGGATTTAGACACCCCCTTAACTATAGTTTTCATATTTCCACTTTCCAATGATTATAGGTGAAATAAATTCCTAGAAAAACTATTTTGGATAAAGTAGATCATTCTCCCTCCTCTAGTCAGAGTAAAATGATTTCATAAAATAGTTCTCAAATGTCCCAGCTATACGATGTTAAAATACACCATGCTTCAACCTTCCTTTATGCAAGAAAAATTCATGTGGGAGTGATTTCTCATCTAAAGTAGATAAAATTTACCTTATTACTTTTTTGATGTCATTCCATAAATGGGCCACCCATTTTGTTCCTCGGCATAAAAATAAATCAAATATTATATAAAAACATCCTGGCCATCAGAAATGGGAGGCTAGTATCCCACAGACACGTTTTCTTGGATATGCACATCATGCCCAAGAGGTTCTGCATAGATTGCCCACAAAAATGGATTGTCAACCAAAGGAAAATTCTTCCTTGGGAGAGTATTTTCCTACCTTTGTACACCCTAGGGCTTCCATGAACCATATCATGTCCCACATCCAGAAAATCACAATGGTATGGTAAATAAAAATCCGTTATCCATGTCTGAATGTTATTAGGACACCTTCAGTTGATGAATCCTAAATTAGGGCTCTTGCCCCACAATTCATGGTCAAATATGTTCGACCTAAAACATCAGTGATTATTCTAACTAGAAAGACATTAAACTGACCATGAAAAAGCGACACAACACTCACCATGGTGAAAACCCACAAATAGCACCCTAGATCAAAGGGTGAGAGTCATCTTGGTAAACCCATGTCATATGTGGTTAAGGAAAAAATATCTAACAACTAAATATCAAGAGACATAAATCATGTTAGGTCAAAAACCTACAAATTTTGACCTAGGAAAAAGCATTGTTATACTCTCTAAGTCTCCACCATAATGATCTTAGGCAAAACAATTAGGGTAATAACGATGGAAGAGGAAAAAATATTGGAGGTTTTTCCCATGAATCCCTAGAAAGAGTCAAAGTATGCTTATTGATCCCCTCAGTTTAGGAAATAATTAGAGCATGATATGATTACGATAGTTTACTTATCCTAGATTCTAATTCAAATTGAAATTCGGTTGATATAATTGTTCAAATGTGATCAGTTATGATTGATTAATGTTGTAGGAAATGATAAAGGAGAAGAATTAAAGAGAAAAATGGTTCCATTCTATTAAAAGTAAATATGTAGGGAACACACATTCCAGATCGTCTCTCAGAAAAAGGAAAGGGGGAAAACAAAATGATACAAGATAGTCTAACTGGTTACAATAAGGCCTGATTTGCTCTTTCCAGCAGGTTGGTGATCACATGACATGGGCCATCAAAGACCTATTACAAAGAAGACCTCTTCTGAGCTTCATATTCTACCACTATATGTACATGTTTTGTAATGACCCAAATTTCTCACCCTTTTTGTATGATAGCCTCATAATTGGCACTTCACAATGCTAGTTTTGCTTTCAGTTTGTCCATGCAAGCCACGCACTCTCATAGTTCCTTCGTTTGAGCAATCATGTGGTCATGAACATCCATTTACCTAGCCTCCAATAAATAAAGTTCATTATTAATGTCTTGTAAGGTCTTCACTTGATGACTAAAAGTGTAATATCACACGAGTTCATCATCATAGGCGGTGAGATCTTCTCAGGTTATGATGATTTGATGCATGATGAGATGTATGTGTCGGTAATTGAAGCCACCAAAACACAATAATCATCAAAAGTTTTCATCCTCATCAGTGAAGTTGGTCAAAGGAGTTTCTACACCAAGGGTTTTCGCACAGATTGATGCCTTCTTGTGGCACCAAGACCTTGGTCCTACCCCTCTACAATGCTTATATAGTTAGGAAGCATCATCACGACTGATGGAAGCACTCTGAGATTGGTTACCTAAGAAGGGGGAATCTCCCTTCCAATAGATGGTTCAGCCTCTAGGATTAATTACAGGGTACTGTTGGTGACCTCTAAAACATTTGGTGATACCCTTCTTTTTCCATCATCTATAGAACCATGAACCATCTCCTCTAAAGGAGAGTTTCTGAATCACTCCCTATAAAAATGGGTTGTGAAAACCAAGCCCATTCCAAATTCATTTGATGGAGGATGGAGCACCCTCTCACCATGGGGAGGGGAGTAGATGGTATGGTTGGTACGGTTGAAACATGATCAGAAATAGATAATGGTTTTCTTCATTCCCATAGAAATGAAATCCCTAAAAACATTGCTCATATTATTAAAAATTATCCCTTTTCTAACGCTGAGGGAACCAGCTCATAATGGAATTCTTGACTCTAAAAATTTTTATAGCCATAATTTTTCAAGACTAGAGTCCAACTTTGACTGGTTGAATTACTTTAACAAAACAGGGATTAAACCAACAATACTCACTCTTATTTGGCATATTTCTCACAACAGAATTCCCACTGAGGTCTATCTTCAATATTTTGGTTTTAAACTATACTCTAAATGTAATTTATGCAATCAACATAGGGAAGATGCTAATCATATTTTTATGTCCGGTTCTAATGCCTCTGCTTTGTGGAACTACATTTTTGACATTTTTAATTACATATGGATGATTATTGATTCTATTAACTTGCATCTAAAGAGATGTGTGGATCATGATGCCTCGCAGCAAATTAAAAACATTTTTCTCTCTATTTTCGCAGAACATCTTCATGTTATATTGTATGACATAAATAATATCATATTCAATAAATTTTCATTAAACTTAAATGCAGGTAAAGGTTGGATACTCATTGCAATTCAAGAAGCGGTGTCAATTCAAAAAGTGCATTGTAATAACTCAGTTGGTGACTTTGAGATTCTTCGCAAACTTCGTATTGATGGTATTTGCAGACCACCTAAGTGCACTTTTGAAGTATTATGGAAAACCCTGATGCCAGGATGGATTAAAGTTAATGTTGAAGGTGCCTATAAGGGTAATCCTGGTCCGGCAGGATGTGGTGGGATTTTTAGAGGTTATCGTGGGCAGTGTCACGATTGCTTTTTTATTTGTTGTGGCACCACTTCATTGCTAGAAGCAGAGATGATGGGTGTCATCAATGTTGTCACCTTTGCCCTTCCAAAAGGGTGGAAAAACATCTTGATAGAAAGCGACTCGACCATGATTGTTCATGCTTTATGGAATGGAGTGACTCATCTTGCTTGGCCTCTCACCACTCGATGGATGAAGTGTCTGGATTTTCTCCTGGGGATCAACTTCATTGCTACACATGTTTTCCATGAAGCCAATGTGGTTGCAGATTCTCTTGCCAATAAATGTTTCAACCAAGTTCTGACTTGATTGGATGCCTTGCCTCCTGATCTGTTTCATCTATATCAAAAATATTGTAAAAACTCCCCTCTTTTAATCTCTTATGATCCCCCCTTTATATATGCAATAATTAGTGCTTTGGTATTTTGACCAAGGCATGACCTTCTTTAAAAAAGGTGGTGGGAAGAGATGCGATTTGTTGAAGGAATCAATACTACCTTGTGAACTGATATGGAATGTAGGGTTCAAAAATAGTTACCATGTCTATGTGGGCGGCTAGGACTCCTTCCCAAAGAGTGCTAACATAAGAATGTTCTTCAGGGTATCCCCTTCTATTACTTATCACTAGCCCATGGGGTGTAGCATAAGTCACAATAGAAAAGTGAGAGACATCACATAGAAATTCAATTGAACCTCCCACACTCAAAGAACTTTTTCGGATGGTAGAAATGTTAAGGAATGTCGTGTGGAAATTATAATGTTGAACCATGGTAGTGTGTTGATATTCATAAGAGGGAGAATGTTATTTCATCTAGCCATATAAACATTGAAATGGACCGCTAAGGTGATGTAGAGGCCTTCCCTCCTAAATCTATCCTAACTCATAGATATGGGAAAAGGTGGGATGATAATGTAGATGGACTATCGTTCCACCAAAGTAGTCTTCATCATCAGAGTATAAGCCCGAACAGAGGTGTAAGCATCATGGGAAAGGAAAATTCATCCACTTAAGAACATGGAAAAAAGCCTGCCAGCCTGAGATCAGGTAATACATCTTGGAATACCTAATAAAACCAAGAGGTATATTGACCCACCTCAAAGGTATCATAGTAAGAGTCAGGCATGATCTGTGATTATTTATTTGGGTGAGTTTGTCTATGGTGAGCCTTTGGTATCGGCTTGTTCACCTTCTAGAATAGACCAATCCAATCCTCAAATGAAATAATTGGATGATCCTTAAGAGGATGTCCATGTAGCCCCTCCACCATGATTAGTAATTCTCTCTCATGTGGGGATACTTATTCAACATTCCTCCAAGCATTGGACACTAGTAAAAATTCTTCATACAAATCGCCATGGATGGGAAGTCACCCTATCTGGTAGACATCCCACATACTAATCCCCAATTCACCATGGGATAGGTGAAAGGTGTTGGTACCTGAACACCATTACTTGAGAAACTCGGAAAGTATCCCACTCAGCAAAAAATTGGATAATTGGGAGACCCACACTGCTTTATATAGATTGATATCCTCTATTGGTGTAGGGGATTTTAGGAAATTATGATAAACCCAAAACACCCAGGCCCACTCATCAGAAAAGCACCCTCCTTATCATAGATCCAATTTGGTGCTCCACCCCCCGTTAAAGTCACTTCATGAGAAATTAACTATAGATGGGTAGTCTTGGACAACGGTCTCCAAGGGCACATTATGAGGACATATTCCACTCTGTGTCTTTATAGATCAATTTATCAGGAATCTAACCATCTGACTCAAAATAGTCATGATTTATCTTACAACTAAAATATTTTCATTATCACATTCTTGATAGGTCTCTGTTGACACTCCTTAAAAAGATTCAAATAGTACAAAGGAAACATCAACAAATACTCCCAAGATCTATGCAATGTAGTAACATCCAGCAACTTCGCGAGTGAGCTACATGGCCATGCTTCACAAAAGTGATTCACAGCCCAGCTTCACGAGAGAGCTACGTGGCCGAGCTTCGGGAAATAGCTACGCATCCGAACAACGCGTGAGAAGATTTGGGATGCCTCTATTTGGAGCACCTACACGGTGGAGCTATGTGGCATATCTGTGTGAGGAAAGTTTCTTTGGCCAGGACCATCTGTGCCTATAAATAGGACCTTTGGGCTCCCCATTTTCGAACTGAAAAAAAAGTGAAAGATTCTATAAATCTCCCATTGCATAGCTCTTTCACTTGGATCTCTGAAATTGTCTCAGGTAGTTCTCTAAACTAAATAATAATGGATAATTAAAGGGGATAGGAATGTTTTGAAGTTCTTCACATTCTCTTCATTCCTCATCCATACCTACGCGTTATACCTGCACGACACACATGCGCACCATACCTGCGCAATAGGGAAACACGGGGTACCTATGCGGCACATCTGTGCGACGTACCTATGCAACCAATTAAAATACTATTTAAAGCCTTTCATGGTGGGGTATCTATTTATTTGGTTTTCTTATTCGAAAGGGGATAAGTTGAAGCATCCCCCAAAACCACCTGACTTCTCAGACCTTTGGGTAAGGCATTTCAGTGTGCCTCCAATTTGGGTTTGTATTTCTGCAGTAAAAGGTTTCCATCATTTTTTTCACAATGGGTTTATGATTCATGGGATGTTTGTGGGTTTGTATATTTGCAGTCACATGGAATTTTCTCCCAGAAATAGTGTTGGGAAGTTCCTAATTTAGAAGATGGTGGGCTTCCGACCTAGCACTTTTTAAAGAGGTGACCCGGGACCTCAGTTATTAGGTAGGGAAGGTACACTTCACACTTGTCATTCCACACAAGTATAAAAGAAGTCTCCCGCCCCTACCAGAACCAATTTCCGGGCAGCCATCTTGGTATAAGCCCCTCACCTTCACCCCTTCTTCCTTACATTGGACCCTAGTCCAATGTAAATAGAATAGAGGGAAGGCTTGTCGTCTCTCCCTCTTCCACGGTCTATGTGCCCTCTTCCATTATTAGAGGAGGAAAAGTGTGAAGTGTCATTGTTGAATATTTCACATCCTCTTATTTCTCACACCGTTCATGACTCGCGTGGGCTTAAGGATATGTTCTGATTACAATATGTGCAAAAACACTCATGGAATGAACTATGAGAACTTTGATTCATGTCCAATCCAAGATATGTTGGAACCCCTTTCAGGGCCCGAGATCACTGGATATACTCCTTAGGAATAAAACCCTAATTCCCCCAATTTGAGCATCCTCTTTAGGAAATAAGCGCCAAATAAAATCCTCAATTCATCAAGGCATCCCTTTACAGGAAGTAAACCCAAACTCATATTTCTCAGAGGACTATATTCTCCTATAAGATTTATCGAACTACATGGGATTTGATTCCCATCCAAATGGGATACGTAGGAAGCCTCCTGGAGGTTTAAACCCAACACTTCAAATCAACCATGTTCTCTTTGGGCCATACTCCCAATAGGGTTTTATCCTATTTGGAAACCTATATCCTTTCCAAAGATCCTTGGTATATTTTAACATAAGTTTCACACTAAGTTGTAACTAAGAACCTTTCTCTTAGAGGTCCTTATCGCATGCCCTTAAAAGGTATGATGTGTCCCATTAAGTGGAACAGAACTATGAGGGTTCTGATTACTTTCACAAGGATATGTAGGTAGCTCATTTTATGAGCACGATCCCAAGATAAAAACAAACCTTCATCTCCCTTGATGACAATAAACTCCAGAGATCCCCAGAGTGGCTTAAAAACCATTATCATCATAAATAATGATTAAAAGAATCTCTAATCAGTATATTAGAGGATACCATTGATGGAAAACCTAGAATACATACTGATAATTCAAAAAAATTATACATGTTAAATAAGTGATTTTAAATTCCAAGGGATACTTATGATATAATTTTAGAATTAATAAAGATTCATGAAAAAAATTTAATTTCAAAGAGTCCGAGAGTAGACAATAATTCCCCCCAAAAGGGTGTGATGAGTCTGAACTCCCATCCTCTCGACCAATTCATGTCTTAAGTATCGTAAATTTCAAAACATAATGAATGCCTACCTTTGGAAAGCAGGTCCTCTTTAGATAAATAATTGTTGGAAGTTTCTGGTTCCATGAATAAATCGAATGGAAACTGCCTGGAAACAAGGATTCTTAAATCTAGAATATCATGTTTCAAGGATGTATGAAACAAAAATGGTGAACCTGACATGAATACTTAACCAAGTTAATTATGTTACCCACATGTTAGGCCCCTATCAATTGATAAAGGAAGGCTAGACAAAGGAATTAATCACACATGTATTTATCTGACAAGATGTAACTTTAATATAATTTGTTTTTGTTCTCAGTTTTCCATAGAATTCCCTTCAATCAAAAGAATGGATTTCTCAAAGACAACATCTGTGAACTTCCCAAATACTGCTCAAGTTGGATCTCTATCCATGGGAAGGATGTTATCACCAACCCAGTGTCTTCAACGTTGGGTACCGAATGTGCTGATAAAAGAATATCTCCAGAACGGTATAATTCTGACTTTGTAGGATACTTGACAAACCGTCCAGGTCAACAATAATCCTCGATCATCTGGCCAACAATGACCAATGATCAAGAAGAAAATGACACCAACCACTGTTTCCAGCCGTTTTGGGTCTTTATCCCCGGAACACATAAATCAATCTTTCCCATACTACACGGAGGTAGAACAAGAGGTCATTAAAGTCCTCACTTCAAGAATACATGAGTCCTTCTTGAGGACTCCCACCAAAAATCACCACCAGAACCCTGGAGAAGTCCATAGATCAAACTTCATGGAAAACAACGAGTAGGCACATAAACCTGTTCGTCCTAATTTTGTTTCTCAGTAGTCTCATCTGACAGAAACCCACCAATCCCACTAGATAAACCTGATGGAGTACCGTGAACAGGCACATACACCTGTTTACAAGTTATCCGCCAGTTAGCAAGCTCGTCTGACTACATTTAAAGAGACCTGCCAATCTAATATGGTGGAAACTGGTAAGCATGAACATACACCTGTTTACAATCACCAATTTTGTTAGTAGTCTCATCTGCTAGTATTGAAGGAAACCCATCAACCATACTTGATGGAGAATATCCAAAAGGCACATACACCTTCCAATGTTCATCAAGTCTGCCAACAGTCTCATTTGGTAGGACTAGGAGAATTCATTCGGAAAGCTCTGACGATAAATTTGGAGTATACTCAACTCTCTACCCCTATGCATAAGTACTGTCAATATCCATTGATAGGAAAGGGAAGATAGGAGCAAGCACATATACCTACTCCAGATACGGAATGGACATATATTCCTGTTCTGGCCACTGAAGTCACTAAACATATCTTGTCAATGGTGAAAGGGCAGACTCATATCCCTGCCCATATTCTAGAAACATTTCAGGATATTTTAACAACTACTTCAGTAGTATCAGGGGAACATACACATAAATTTGTCCACACACATGGGAGACACAATTTCATGCCATCCCAGAGAAGATACACACCTCTGTTCTAGTCTAGGAGGGTTATGGGGCATACTCTCCCATATCATATGGACAAAAAGATCAGGAACATACACCCTTTCCAATTGGAGGTAACCAGTCTGTTCTGGTAACTAATCCAAGATAGGCACATATACCTTCCCATGATAACCAATTTTCCTAGAAAGTGTCCCAAACTAAGTATAAGAGAACATCCAAGAAAAATATCACCAAATATCATTGGAAAATCAAGAGTCAAGTTGTAATTTAGCTCCTCTTAATGCTGGAGTTCTTGAAGTCCTCAATCATTTATCTGTTGCTGCTCAAGATCCTACCCTCCCATTATCAAATTTTGGGAGTGGTAGTTGTAATTATGAAGCTTCTCATTAGACACTTCATCATGAAAAATTTCTACATGAAAATTTGGTCAATCCAGAGTGCATATCTTTGGATGAGAGCCATGGAAACCCTCTGTGTGACCAGAAGAACAAGGAGCAAGGGAACGGTCATTCTCTGAACCTCCCTTGGGTCATTAATCCTCAAATGTAGAGCATCCACTTTTGATAGACCAAGTGGAGAAACCTCTAGTAGAAGATGATGAAGATGTGTTGAACATGAGGAAACAATTAGCTAAAGGAGAAATACCAGTCATGTTCTAGCCTTCAGAAAATTCTTAGTTTGATATTCCAGAATTGATGATAGAAGATTGTATTCATAAAATTTGTCTCAACTTATGGAAAACTCTTCGTTATTTGAAAACCAATGTCTTACCATATGATGAATATCAAAATCATATAAAGGTAATAGAAGGGTTTCAGTGCCAAATTGACTTGGAATCTCTTTTAGTTTCCCAACATCCAGGAGTTGAAAAACAACAGAGAACCCTTCAGCGTGCATGTCTCAATGCTCTGAAGAGGCTACGCCAATTAATTTCTAATTCTCCATCTAATGTTCACATCAGAGGATGGGGTGCATATGGAGCATTGCATTTCGCTACACTCCAAAATCAGAAAATTCTAACAAACGTGGTTCCATGCAATGTAATTTCCCATGACCATCTCCAATCAATAGGTTTTGTATGTAATCAAATGAATGCTTGAGAACAAGACTCAACCAGTTCTCATCAGAATGAGGCTCAATGAAAAGAAGTTATTGAGCTACTTTTACATCAATCCTCTGAGAATATTGAGCAGGCATCTCGTTTAGATGATTTCAGGCATCAGAGGATGAAAATGTCTGAAATAGCACAATGATCTTCAAAAATAGGTGTAAATGATGGTCGGATAATGCACCCAGCTAATGTCCGAACCATAATATGAAAAATCAGAAGATCATTTTCACGGATTTCTGCTATAGGAGTTCGAGAATCACCCCAGCTTTCAAGGATGGGGGCTCATCTAAATCAATCATTGAATTCATTAAAAAATGTTCAAATATTTAGAGAAGAAGAACAAGAACAACCCCATCCTAGGGAGAAAACTGACTTCCGCTGAGGAGGGGATTGAAAAAGTGAAAAATCCCCCAGCCTACTAGGAAATCATATAACTGAATAATCCAATTATTCTCTTCATATTACTTCCCACCAAACAGTTAAAGATAATTCCGTATATATGAGAATAGAGTCTCATAGAAGACACAAAGGGTGACAATCTAGCAGAAGAACCGACAGAATACCAGCACTACATTATGCATTGATAAATGTCATCAATGTCACTGTCATTAATCCACCAGAACATGAGGCTCTATTAGAGGGATCAGATGAAGTATTTCATGTTCAAGAGGTTTTACACACGGAAACAAATGAAGTAGGTGTGCGTAGCATAATCCAGAGGGTTTCCCAGAGGCAAGACATTTCTTCAGGTAATTCCCGTCCATACTCTAGAAAGGCACATGCTAAAGAAAAGGGTAAAAGTTAGGTTACATCACACCCTACCTCTAGAGAAGGCCAATCACTCTCATTAGAGTAAAGGTTCACACAACAAGAATAAGAAATGAAGGAGTTAAGGAGATTAAATGCAGAACTACTTCATGGTAGTCTTCCTCCTAAGCATGTTGGAGTTAATCAATCAAGGGAATTTGTTGCAGCTACTGGGATGGATCAAGAATATCCCCCATTAAAAGTACACCCTCACAGGACCAATCTTATGGGTCATACATGACAGCAACCGGAAATACTACCGTCAGTGGTAGTACTGGTCGACACACCCGTCCAAACTCCAGTTATTTCACCTGCTCTGGTCTAAGCTCTACAAGATGTTTCTCAAAAATTAATGACTACCATTGAGTCATTAACATCTCGGTTGGAATCTATGAAAGTTCGACATACATAGGTTCAAACAGAAAGGAGAGCGTACCCTGAATGGGTGGATGCAATTCCTCCCCCATCAAATTTTGCGAATACCACATTCCCAATTTTTAATGGTTCGGGAGATCCAGAACAACACTTAAAAAATTTTGTTTCTCATTGTGATCCTATGATGGGAACTCCTCAACAACAAGAAGTGGTTAATATTAGGTGTTTTTTTCATTCATTACAAGGACCTTCTTTTGTCTGGTATACAAGTTTTCAATCTCGATCAATTACTGGCTGGGAAGATCTCCGTCAAAGTTTCCTTCTTCAATTTAGCTCAACATTACCAAAGACGATAGTTTTTTATCTTACCAATTTTAAACAAATGTAGAATGAAAGAGTTTCAGATTTCATTTCTCAATGGAAAGGATTAACATATTCCTTGAGTTTAGCACTCCCTTAAGAAGAGTTTCTACCAATCTATGTGGAAAATCTGCGTGATGAATTACACACACTGTTGATCCCTATGAAATACACAAGATGGTTTTGAGACCATACATCAATCACTCAGCAGATATAAGACTCTCTTACAAAGACTAAGGATAAAACTCATGTAATTCCATCAGTTCCAGGAAGGAGAATAGGGAAAGCAGTGACTGCTATAGTTTCACTAAACAAGCACCTGTACCTGCTTCCACTTCAAAACCTTCATCATATCGAAGGGCTCCACCTCCTGAGCATCAACAACAATGACATGATCAAAAGGATAAAAGGAGGAAACAATTTGAGGATTTAAAGAAACAAAATTATTCTTTCCAGAATGAACAAGTTCTTGGTTACTTCATCTCAACTATGGAAATCAATCTAGTATAGTTTCCAAGGCCCAAAAGGCCGAACAAGGAAGGAGATGAAGACCTACCCAACTATTTTTCGTTTCATCAGAAGTTGGGGCATCCCATTCAAGAATTTTATGTATTCAAAGACCTCATGAAAAAGATGGTGGACTCTGGAAAAGTAAAACTGAATGGTTCTCCAGCCCAGGTAGCATGTGTTACTGCTACTGATCCAGAGGAAGAGGGCGAGTGGCATGAAGTCAAAAATAAAAATGCAACGAAATATAATGATTGAACGGTCAGGAAAATGGTCAACCAAACTCATGCCATTTTATGAACACAATTGAATCAACCAATTGTGTCTTATTCTATTTCTGCCATAGAAAAACCCCCTTCATTAGAAGGAAAATCCACAAAGAAGCGGCGTAATTTGAAGAAAGAAGAGCAGTCAGAAGAAGACGAGATCGTGTCAAAAACTAAGTTGTCTTTGACTCTGGAAGATTTTATGCCATCTGCTTCAAAAGCATGGGCACCGCCCCACCAAATGGCACAGCCTGAACTGGTTCATCAGGAGAAAAATTCATCGGATGAAGAATTGATCTTTGGTTCTATTAACATGATTCATTTAACGGATCCCTATGCTAATGATAGTTTTGATCATGATGAGCCTAAGTTCCCTGTATCTGACAGGGGAGTTAGAGGAAGAGACAAAGGGCTAGGATATAAGGGAAGACGTGGATTTTCCAAAAGCCACTATTTCAATCCTACCCCTACTAGAACTGTATATGAAGTAGAAACGCATGGCAAATCCCTTCAGCGGGCTCAACAAGAATAAGAAAGTTCTTCCACATAGGGAAGATTCGGTCTTAACACAGTTATTTTGGAGGAGTGGTTAATGGTTACACATTCTTCCTCTCAGCAAATAGATAGACCTAGTCAGTCTAATCTATCGAAGCCAGGAGTGTTTCCAACTCCTACCCCGATATGGGATGCGTCTACTGCCAAAGCATAAACTTCTAAGGCACCTGCAAAACCACATTTTCATGATGGTAAACCCAGACCTTTGGACCAAAAGTATGATGTCTTGAAACATTTGGATCAAGTATCTGCCAAGTTATCAATTCTGGATGCCTTGAATCTATCAAAAGATCTTCGAGAGGTGCTTATTGAGGCTTTGTCAAGTCCTCAAGAATTCAAAACTGAAATTTTTGCGGCTGAGTTATACCATATAGAGAATAATCCTGCAGAATGTCATGCAATTATATCTTTTACAGATGAAGATGAAGATGATGTTGTACATGGACATATCAGATCTTTGTATCTATCTCGCAAATTCAATGATATAGACATCCAACGAGCATTCATTTATAAGGGATCAGGAGTTGATCTCATTCCAATTCGTACACTTCGTCGATTGGGCCTCACCAAATCTGATTTATCTCCTTCTCCTTTGATGTTTCAAGGATATGATAAGAATGAACAAGAACCTATGGGCGAAATTACACTCAGAATTCAGTCTGGAGACCTTGTGTCTAATTTAGATTTCATGGTTGTTCATCAGGTCACAGCCTTCAACATTTTTCTTGGAAGACCTTGGCTACATCAACATGCGGCCATACCTTCATCATACCATCAATGTCTCAAATATTGACTCAATGGTCAAATTGGTAAATTATATGGTGACAAGGTCCCATTAAAAACGTGTGAATCTCAATAAATTGAGGCAAAATTTTATCACATGGATGGAAATAAAAAATCCACGGCAAAGAATATCACCAAAATCAATGCTCCAAATGGTTTGGAAAAGATTCCAGTAAACTTATTCATACACTGAGTACAAAATATGTGTTTCCTATTAGTCAAATTGACATGATGGAACTAAATCCAAACACTCTTATGGAAACTTCCATAATGTCAATTATGGCTACCAAGCCAGACAGCATGAGAGAAATTGTTGATTCGCCAAGCAGTGGTGAAAGCTTAAATGGGGATTTCTTCATTTCATCCACTGAAATCCAGAAATTCTATACTTCATCAACTAGGCTAGAAGAAGGTATAGCAATACCATAGGAATACAATGATGTCAATTATCAATCCATAATTTCCTCTCTATCACCCCAGGAAGACCCTTCATCATCAATAGGGTCAAAAATGGCAGCCTCTTCTTCAATATGTTCAAATTTTAACTTCTACCATAACCATGGAAATTCTGCTTCATCATATACTATGAAAATAAAAATAGAAGTAACATATATTGAATAAGAAGAGGAAGATCTCAGGGATGCTCCTCCAGCATTTGAATAGGGTAACTCTAACACTGTGGATGAACTCAGAGAAATAAATTTGGGTACAAAAGAATATCCACACCCCACTTTAATTAGTGGGTCCATGAATCTTGAAGAACAAGAAATTTATACTTCATTTCTAAAGAAAAATCGAGATGTATTTTCTTGGAATTATATAGAAATGTCAGGTCTTGATCCCGATGTTTCCACTCATCATTTGGGTTTTCCAGAAGAACATCGAGGATTCAAGAATGCAGCAAGAAGAAAACATCCAACTTATGCCTCCAAAATTGAAGCTGATGTTGATAAGCTTATCAAGGCTAACTTTGTAAGAGAAGTTAAATATCCAAAATGGTTGGCTAATATTGTCCCTGTGAAAAAGAAGAATGGAAAAATTAGAGTTTGCATTGACTTCAGAGATCTTAACAGGCATTGTCCTAAAGATGATTTTCTAGTCCCGATTACAGAACTTCTAATTGATGAAACAGATGGCTATGAAGAACTTTCCTTCATGGATGGATATTCTGGGTATAATCAAATCTGAATAGCTCTAGAGGATGAATAATTTACAGCCTTTAGATCCCCTCAAGGTGTGTTTTTCTATTGAGTAATGCTATTTGGCTTGAAGAATGACGGTGAAACATATCCACATTCCATGCATCTTATCATTAAACCCTTCATAGATAAATTTTTTGAATGTTATGTGGATGATTTGGTGGTCAAATCTAGACAATGTTCAAATCACTTCGCTGATTTGGAAACCACATTCAATAAACATCAGCAACACAGTTTGAAGATGAACCCCTTGAAATGTGCTTTCGGGGTAACCTTAGCAAAATTCATTGGTTTTGTTGTACACCATCATGGTATTGAAGTTGATCATGAGAAAACAAAATCAATACTTGGTATGTCACCTCCTATAAATTTTAAAGAATTAAGAGAAATTCAAGGACACTTGCCCTATATTCGGCGTTTTATCACCAAATTGGCAGGAAAATGTTTACCTTTCACCAGATTAATGAAGAAGGGAGTTACCTACTGATGGACCAAAGATTTCCAAGAGGCATTTGATACCATTAAGAAATATTTGTTGATTCCACCGGTGTTAATGCCGCCTTTTGAAGGTATACCACTTATTCTTTATGTGACAGCTTTAGAGCGATCACTACGTGCCTTCCTCTCCCAAAAGAATGATGTTGGGAGTGAAAACACCCTTCACTATCCCAGTCGCACTATGCTTGATGCGGAAACTCGGTATTCAAATATTAAAAAGTGCTTTCTAGCATTAATATTTACAGTTCAAAAATTGAGGCATTATTTACAACATCATGAGGTCCAATTGGTATCTCGTAATAACTCACTCAAATTTATCCTCAGTCATCCTATGCTTACAGGATGTCTAGCACGATGGGCGGTTATTTTGCAGCATTTGATATTAAATTTATGCCTCAAAAGGCAATAAAGGGTCAAGACCTGGCTGATTTCCTTGCTAAGCATCCATCTACAGAAGATACATCATTTAATACTGAACATCCTGATGAAGAGTACTTCTCTATTTAAGATAATTTCTAGACATGGGAAATGTATTTTGATAGTGCTTCTAGAAGTCCAATAGGGAAGAGAATGGAAAATCCTAAACTTAACAAGGTTGGATTTGGAATAATCCTTATTTCCCCAGAAAAGGCAGTATTGCCTTATTCTTTTCTATTATCAGAAGGTGGTACCAACAATGAGGAAAAATATCAAGCTCTCATTTCAGGCTTGGAATTTTCCCTTCAGGTGCGAATGCATCATTTAATGGTAAAAGGTGGTTCAGAATTAGTAATCAAACAAATCATTGGGGAATAATATATCATAAAATAAGAGTTAATACCTTTTTTTGATTACGTCAGAGAATTAATGGCTGAATTTCCCTCAAATCCAACATTTTACTATGTCCTGTGATCACGAAATTCCCATGCAGATGAACTAGCTAATGCAGCTACATCCTTGGCAGATCCAAATCAGGATGAGATAGTTATCAGCATAACCCATCGCCACATGGTTTTACCTTTTCTTCAAACCATAAGGGAGGAAATAAATGAAATTTTCCCTATTTCTGAACTGTATGGTCATACCATGGGATAGAGAACATCCATCATTTAATATCGTCAAATGGGATACTTCCACCAAATAAGGCTGAGAAGGAGTAGATCCGGTGAAGAGCGGCTAATTTTACTCTTTATGATGGTCCAAACCATCGAAAGATCATTTATAAGCAGGGATTTGATGGTATTCTCTTTAGATGTATTGATGGATAAGAAATTGCGACTGTCATGAAAGAAGTTCATTCAGGAGATTGTGGTGCCCACCAATATGGGCACAGACTCTCTGATTAGATTCTAAGGCTTGGATACTTTTGGCCTTCAATGACACGGGATTGTACATACATCACAAAAAAATGTCATCCCTGTCAAGTGCATGCCAACTTCATTCATCAACCCCTAGAGTTACTACATACAGCTAAATACTCTTGGACATTTGCCACATGGGGAATGGATGTAGTAGTGCCTTATCCTCCAGCCACGGCTAAGCAGTTCAATTATATTCTCACTACTATTGATTTCTTCTCTATGTGGGTTGAGGCCTCTCAAGGAAGATGGAGCTAAAAACATCATTAGTTTTGACGGACAATGGCATCATTAGTTGGTGTCCCTTGTTCTATTTTGACGGACAATGGCTCCATTTTCTGTTCTGATGAAGTAAAAAAGTTATATCAAGAATATAATATCAAATCCAACCATTCATCTCGCTATCATGTGGTGGCTAGTTGATTGATAGAGGGTTTCAATAAAACTCTATCAAATATACTCCAGAAGATGGTGGATAAAAATAAGAAATCATGGCCTGATAAACTTTTGATTGTTTTATGGGATTATCGGACAACTATCCATATTGCCACCCAAGCAACTCCTTTTTCATTGGTATATGGAACTGAAGCGGTTTTACCAATTGAAATGCAATTGCCTTCACTAAGAGTTTCAATCTGTGATCAATTATCTACATATGAAAGGTCTTAGAAATGGTTCAATGGGTTGGAACAATTAAATGAGAAAATATTTCATACTTTGCATCATCTAGAAGTCTATCATAACAAAATTGTGTGAGCTTTTTATAAGAAACTTCATCTTCATTCCTTCCTTCAGGGAGAATTGGTATTGGTCCTTAGAACTCCAATGATACTAGGAAAGAAACCTCCAAAACTTGAGTAAAAGTGGGAAGGACCTTATTCCATACATAAAGTTTATTCAAGTGGAGCATATGCCTTAATTTCAATGGATAAAGAGCTCATCATAACCCCAACCAATGCAATATTTTTTAAGAAATACTTCATATAGTTTTTCATAAATAGTCCTCACTGAAAGACTTAAAATTACACATCCCCCATGTCCTAGATGCAACAGATTAAACTGTATAACAACCATAAGTTTCCATAATGCATGATGTTAAAGTGCATAGCATTTTCGTCCTTGTCGTATGATGTTAAATTTCATGACATAATTTGTACAACTAATGTTTTCTCTATAAGATGTTGGAAGTTTCCATAAGCAAACGTTATTGGAATCATTACTACGTATGTCTTGATTCTCATTTTCCAATGATATACATGGAGACGCCTGAATCTCCAATTTTTGGCTCAGCCACAATCAAAAAAATTTCTTATTTTCTTTTCTCCTCCAGTATATGAATCAGATCTATACAAATTGTTTCCTTAAGATATGTGATTTGTTCCGTATACCATTTTATGTCTTAAGATTTACCATTTTCTTAGAATGTGTTAAAAGCCCCCATTTTTCATGACAAATCTTATTAACACGAGGAATGATTGTTTAAAGAAATATGTATGGAGTGATTCTCATTTTTCCAATGAGATAAGAAGAGATGCCTAAATCTCCAATTTTTTTCCCACTCATGATAAAAACAATAACAACAAAACCCCTTTATTTCTTGTATGAGAATAAAATATACATAGGAAATGTTTTAAGAACATTGCATGAATTGATTCTTTATCCAGTAAGACACATAATGACATTTAGGTTTTTTCCCATAATCCAGTTATTATGTGTCTTTTCTTTCATATTGGTTCATTATCGTCCTTACTTCATGATGTTAAACTTCATAGTATAATGTCATCAATGCATGACTTAAAAATTCACAGTACCAAATTTATTCAAAGGAAACAAAGAAAGCCTCCATTTTACATATGAGTCAGATCTATGCAAAGGACATCAAATTTATGGAAAATATTGATTCAAATATTTCCCATATATATTGGGCATAACCCCTTCCATATCTCACACTCTTAATCTTGAATTTTTCTTTCATATTTTCATAATCTTTCTTATAGTTTCTGGTAAGAAGGTTTTCAATATCTGAGAGCTCTTTTTCCTGACTATGCAACATGTGCCCTTAGGCGGCCTTGCATAAGTTGCCTGCATAACAGGCTTGTCAGTCAAAAGAATAAATCAATTTCATTATTAGTTTCGAATGGAGGAAAAAAATATGACTCAGATGGATGACTATATTTACCCAACAATAAGTCAGCTACTTGATTGGATTCATCACCTTTAATTTCAGCTCCGGTGTTTTGAGTAGGTGTTTCTTAAGGTGGGGGTTGAATTTGTTCAGATACAATACTTGAAATGGCCCCAAAATTCTAAATATATATATACCATTGTATAAATGCGGCAAGAGATGGTAAATTCTTTCCAAAACAGGGGTTTCTAGCCCAATATACTTCCCCTCTACCAATTTAGTGGAAATTAAAAAAGTACATGATCTTACACCACCACTAGATTCACGAACTGGAAGAAAATAAACACTTAGAAACATAGAAACGAAGGCAGATAATCGTACTTTTTCATCTATATCAGGTTTGAATTTATAACCCCATCACTTGTAATCGCCTCTTTCCAGTGTAGGACAATATGTGCCTGAACTGCCTCGGTTATCGGCGGAAGTACAAACAATAGGACGTCCACAAGTTGGACCTTTCTCTATTGTTGGTTCAAAGAAACCTTCCATCCACACTCTAGCATGAATATCATTCTTATCCTTGGGTAAATTCTTCACTATCTTAAGTAATTCATGGGCCAGTAGTGGTGTTCTGGTAACATCACCCCATGTTGAATTAGGCGGGATGAATTCATCATACATTTCCCCAAGAATAGGAATTCCAGCTATTTGGTAAACGTCCCAGAGAATAATACCAACTTCTTTGTGCATCAAATGAAAGGAGTTTGTTTTTGGGATCCATCGACTCAGTAATTCAGGAATGAGTTCATTTTTTGTAAACATAAGTTTTCCCCATCCAGACAGCTTCATAAATTTGAAGCTCTGATAATTGTTTTCTGAATTCTTTACAAGTCCGAAATACCCAGAATGCCCACATCCACTCAGGTTTCACACCCCCTCCAGAATGAAGGTCCCGATCTCTTTTCCAAACATTTGATTGATATGTTTGACAAGATCGGAAAGTGGAATCATAACAATGTGGTCATGGCTCTACAACATGATCCTTCATATCTAGAGTAAAACCACTGTGATGAAGGATGCAACTAATAGGGACTGTTCCTTCTTGTATTAGAACCCCCCTTGCACTAATATTCATGCGGTTACAGTTGGAATACTGAAGAAACCAATTTTTGGAAATTACTTATTAATAGATGGAAAATGGGCATCTTGCAAAATCTCATGCCTTTATAGAGGTAAGTAAGGACTTTATGGATAGTCACGCTGGTACGGAATTAGACCCTTCCATAGCCTAGGAAGAGTACACTCAAAAATTTCATAATAATCTGGCCTGAAGATCCTCATAATTTCACTTTGGTGAGCCTTATCTTCCTCAGAATGGGTCATCAAAAGAGTCATTCTTTCCTATAAAAGAATTTCCAAAATTAAAGATCAGATTTATAAAGAAGAAAGTAAGAAATTTGGCAAAGGACACTTGTCGCGTAGGTCCTTCGACAAGGTTCTTCGATAAGGTCCTTCGACAAAGTCAGTCACGTAAGGCCTTCGACAAAGATCTTAGTAAAATTCCATCGGTGAATTCCTTTTTGAGTAGTTCTATCATGTTAATAATCTTAACTTGAAGAAATTACAAGAGAATTACACGAGATCACAACGCGATGCTGCTGAACGAACGAGCTACGCAACGAGAGCTCCAAACTTTGGAAAGAGGAGGTGAATAAAAAAATGTGAAAGGGTGGGACCCATTTATAGGCAAATAGAATATATACGCGCCATACCTGCGCGATGTATCTACGTTCCATACCTGCACGACATATCTGCGTGACATATTTGCGTGACATATCTGCGTGACATATCTGCATGACATTTCTACCCAACATTTCTGTGCGAAATTATTATGCAGCACAATTTTTCTATTCATTAATCCATCCTGATCTTTTTCCACGACTTTCACCTCAGGACTTGACCCTCTTTGTATATTTTGGATCCAATCCTGAGGGGGGTCTTTTGTTGACATTCTTTAAAAAGATTCAAATAGTACAAAATAAACATCAACAAATAATCCCAAGCTATATGCAATATATTAACATCCATCAACTTCGTGATCAAGCTACACGGACATGCTTCGGGAAAGAGCTTCGCGGCCCAGCTTCGCAAGAGACCTCTGCGGCCGAGCTTCGCGAAACAGCTATGCATCCGAACTACGCGCGAGAAGATTTGGGATGCCTCTATGCAGAGCACCTGCATGGTGGAGCTACGTGGCATATATACACGACCAATGTTTCTTCAGCTAGGCCCATCCGTGCCTATAAATATGACCCTTGGGCTACCCATTTTCAGACTGAAAATAGTGAAATATTCTCTAAAGCTCCCATTGCATAGCTCTTTCAAATAGATCTCTCAAATTGTCTATGGTAGTTCTCTAAACTAAAAAAGAAGTTATAATTAAAGGGTATATGAATGTTTTAAAGTTCTTCGCATTCCCTTAAATCATCATCCATACCTATGCGTTGTAACTGCGCGGCACACCTGCGCACCATACCTGCACAATAGGGCAACGTGGGGTACCTACACGGCACATCTGCGCCAAGTACCTATGTGACCAATTCAAATACCCTTTAAAGCATTTCATGGTGGGGTATCTCTTTCTTTAGTTCCCTTATTCAAAATGGGATATGTTGAATCCCCCCCAAACTTCTTTACATATCAGACCTTTGGGTAAGGCACATCGTTGTGTCTCCAATTTGGTTTTGTATTTCTGTAGTCAAATATTTCCCACAGTTGTTTCACAATGTGGTTAAGATTCATGAGAAGTTTGTGGGTTTGTATATTTGCAGTCACATGGACTTTTCTCCCAGAAACAGTGTTGTGAAGTTCCCAATTTGGAAGATGGTGGGCTTTCGGCCTCTCCCTTTTTAAAGAGGTGACTCGGGACCTCAGTTCTCTAGTAGGGAAGGTACACTTCACACTTTCCATTCCATGCAAGTATAGGTGAATTCTCCCTCCCCTACAAGAACCAATTTCAGGGCATCCATCCCGGTATAATCCCATCACCTTCACCCCTTCTTCCTTACATTGGACCATTTGTCCAATTTAAATAGAATAGAGGGAAGGCTCATCGCCTCACCCTCTTCCACGGTGGACGCGCCCTCATCCATCTGTGGAGGATGAAAAGTTTGAAGTGTCATTGTTGAATCATTCACATACTCTTGTTTCTCACACCGAGCATGACTCATGTGGGCTTAGAGATATGTGATGATTACAACATGTGCACAAACACTCATGGAATGAACTACAAGAACTCTGATTCATGTTTAATCCAGGAATTGTAGGAAGCCCTTTTAGGGCCCGAGCTCACTGGATATCCTCCTTAGGAATAAAACCCTAATTCCCCCAATTTGGGAATCCTCCTTAGGAAATAATCCCCAAATACAATCCTCAAATCATCAAGGCATCCCTTTTCAGGATGTAAGCCCAAACTCATCTTTCTCAGATGAATATATTATCCTCTGAGATTTATCAAACTATGTGGGCTTTGATTCCCATATATATGGGATACGTAGGAAGCCTCCTTAAGGTTCAAACCCAACACTTCAAATCAACCATGTTCTCTTTGGGCCATACTCCCAATAGGTTTTGATCCTATTTGGAAACCTATATTCTTTCCAAAGTTCCTTGTCCTGTTTTAACATAAGTTCCACACTAAGTTGCAACTAAGAACCTTCCTCTTAGAGTTCCTTATCACATGACCTTAAAAGGTATGATGTGTCCCATTAAATGGCACCGAACTACAAGGTTTTTGATTCCTTTCAGAGGGATATGTAGGTATCTCATTTTATGAGAACGATCCCCTGATCAAAACAAACCTTCATCTCCCGGGATGTCAATAAACTGTAGAGTGCCTCACTGAGTGGCTTAAAAATCAGTATCATCATAAATAATGATTAAAATTATCTATAATCAGTATATTAGAGGATACCATTGATGGAAAACCTCGAATACATACTGATAATTCTAAAATTTTATACATGCCAAATAAGTGATTTTAAATTCCACGGGATACTTATGATATACATGGTGAATTAATAAGGATTCATGAAAATATTTTAATTTCAAAGAGAGTCTCGGTTTAGACAATAATTCCTCCCAAAAGGGTTTGATGAGTCCGACCTCTCATCCTCTCGACCAATGCATGTTCTTAAGTATCATAAAGTTAAAAACTTAATAAACTCCTACCTTTAGAAAGAAAGTCCTATTTGGATAAAGAACAATTGGATGTTTCTGATTCCATGAATAAATCCAATGGAAACTGCCTGGAAACAAGGATTATTAAATCTAGAATATCATGTTTCAAGGACCTATGAAACAGTCTCAAAATGAGTGATAAGGTTTCCACAATCCACCCCTGGAAAAAGAACCTCATCTTAGAGACCATAATTATAACGCGATAGTAGATTGGATATTGGATATGCTATTAGCTCTGGCGAAAGGAGGCCTCAGAGAATACCCCATTAAGGAATAACAATAGAATGATGGTCTTCATCGATGTTCTCGACCATACCCTCCCTCTTTCTGGTCGCATTCACTGATTTTGGGGGAAGATCCATATCGTCCTACATTCAAAAAATGACCATAAAAATGGTCAATACAATTAACATAATTGGATGAAAGGAAAAATATGGAAAAGGAATAAAAAGTACACAAGAAGAAATCCCCATGTACTACTTCCTAGAAATGTTTCACAGAATGCATTCCCCACAAACCACCAGTACACGGAGTGACCTGCATGATGTTATCCCATGTAGCATTGGCCAGCGAATCACCCAGTTAGTAGATAGGTCAAGGTGCATACTGGGCCCTGCTATTAGACTATTTAAAGTTTATAGTTCAAATATTAAAATTTAAGATTAGAATTTTATGGATCAGTTAGTTTGTTTAAAAGTTCACTTCATGGGACAGGCGAGCATTGTACAGTCTCATTACGTGGAAGATCAAGCTTACATTTTATAAGTCCCACTATTCGATTCATGGATACTAAAGTTGGTTTGCCACCAGAGAATCTATAAGAAGCCTACAATTCAAGGAGTACAAAGAACGATTTGAGGACGATGAATATTGAGAACTAGTACACGGAAGTAAATAAAGTCAAGAGTTCTTTGTAAAGAACTTTTCAGTAGGAAATTAGGAAAAAGAAAAATGACCTGGGCGCTCTTTATAGAGTCATTGTCCCCCTAATGGGTGAAACTTTATACTGAAAAACAAATCAGTTTGGGACCGTTTTCTACATTGGAATATCCTCCTCTTCGTTCCGATCAAACCACATTTCGATCTGGGGATTTGTAGGGTCCTAAAAATCCACAAAGGGAAATAAAATACTCTTACAAATTTGATAAAGGAAAGAGATTCATGTTGGGTTTAAAATTGGAGGAAAAGATTGAAGGAATACATTTTGGAAAAGAACCCATGCTGGTTTGCATACTAGTTACAGGGAAAGGACTATGGAAGGTACAAACCACGAACCAATTTGGTATGTGGACATCCTGTGAAACATTGTCCCTTGAGGCAATGGCTAGTGATCCACGCCTCCATTAATAGTGTTGTTGGGAGAATCAAGGCGGATAAATTCCACCTTCAAACCGGTTCCCCCAAAAATGTTATCATTAGAAAGAAAATGATGAAAAAATAAGTCCTTGCGTACAATCCCTATGAACAAAGTAGTTCACATATGATACAAGGCCATAGGAATCACACAAATAACATCATTAACGGAAATGAGGTAGTGATTTCTGCCATAATGAACTGAAACCTTGCGAACTCCGGTTGACTAATCCATCTGTGAGCTAGATAACTCTTTCATGGGCTTTCGAAAAAGGTATCTTGTGCCCATAGATACAGATTCCCCATCACTCTATAAAAGTACCACCTAGGGAGTAGAAGAAATATACTGGGAGGCTGAAAGAGAGAGAGAAGCATAAATGGAGGCTTGAGACTTTCAGCATTTGAACAAATGTTTTTGAAGGCAAACGATCAACGAAGAACCGCGAACCACTTTCCTATAGGTATAAACCAGAAACGAACCATAAAAAATGAAAAATATTAATAATAAACTTGATTCAAATACAATTGGAGTACTGTGATCCATAAGCCCTTTATAGATGAACTTCTCATGAACCATAGCACAGTTCCCTTTTTTCAGTCTGGCGAACCGCATAGCACATTGGTACATGGACAAGACCCTACACCGCATAGCATTATCCTATGCAGATGGAATCCTAGACCGCATAACACCATGATATGTGGTGGCTCATACCTAGGTCTACGTACCAAATTAGTAAGTGAACAACCACCCACCCGCATATAAGTATACTATGCGGGGAGACTGCCACCCCGCATGGGAAAATGGTACGCAGAATGAGGTGTCTCTAGATATCTCATCCTCTAGTTCTGATCTTTTCCTTCTATCCCTGTCACATCCTCTATGCCCACTTCACTTACTAGTCCACTAAAATCTTGCCAAACCCCCTTCTAAAGCCACCAAAACCATATGATCAAACCGTCGGGCACATCAGTGTGCCCTTCTGAGTTCACATACCCATGGTAAGTAGAGGCACATAGGTGATTCCCTTGATGGAATGGGCCACCAGAATGTTCTTAAGTCCTCATTCCCATGGTAAACTAATGTCCGACCTTGGGATGCCAATGTGAACCTCTCCAATCTCATGTTTAAGGGTAGTCTCTGGCTTTTCCATTCCATTAGCTCTAGTGGAAAATGAAGAGATCACACTTTCCATCCCCTTTTAAAAGGGATGACGCTCCTCCCATTTTCTAGAACTCATGATAGGGAACTCATCCTGGGGTAAGACCCTATCCCTTTGCGAGAGGATCCAATATTCACCCTCTTTACCTTACCTAGTCATGTGTTTGGATAGATCACTAGATGTGACTATCCTGGCTATCATCACAGGTGAGGGTTTGTGCATTCAAACACCCAATTTCCCTCTCTAGTTGGGCTCATATCCACAACCTTTTCTATCATCATCCCCCTCTATTTCCATTAGAGGATAATAGGAAGTGTCCCTTTTTTGAATCTTTCACATCCTCTTGTTTCTCACACTGATCATGACTCATGTGGGCTTAGAGGTTTGTGATGATACGACATTCGCGTAACTCAATAATGAACTAAGAGAACTCTGATTCCCAACATAGTGGTGATACGTAGGACGCATGTATGAAGGCTAGAGATCAAATGGGAAGCTCCATGATTAAGCCCCAATCAAGTCATAACTGAGTTTTGAAGTATGAGAACTCAGATTCCTGCTCCAACCAGGATATGTTGGATGCCCATCTGAAGGCTCGAGCCCAAAGGGTACCCTTCCTAAGGGATGATCCTAATCAGATCCCCCATAAAAGGGAATCTACTTAAAGAGTAAGCCATGACGTGTCTCTTCTATAATGTTCTCCTCTATGGTGTAAGCCCCGACTATATTCCCTCAAATGGGAATCTCTCATGCATAAGACCCAACCAACCGAACAATAATGGATTTGATTCCGAGCCGACTGGGATATGTAGGAAGCCTCTTTAAGGTTCAAACCCAACACCCAAATCACTCTAATGTTCTTTGGACCATATTATTGGTAGGGTTATATCCACCAGAGAAGCCACATATCTCTTGGGCTCCTCGGGCTACCTCAGTGTAAGTCTCACAGAAAACATTGACTAGGAATCATTCACTTAGATGATTGTTCCACATGACGTTAAACTGCATGGATGGGTCCTCATCACACAACCTTAAAAGGTGATGTGTCCCATTAAGAGACACAGAACTATGTGGGCTCTGATTACTCTCACAATGATACATATAAAGCCAATATCATGGGTTTGATCCTGACATCAAAACAACTCAAGTTCCCCTTGGATGATGATAAAATCCAAAGCACCTCTTCACATGGTTTAAGCCAGCGTTGTCTCATCAATTCCTGATCCATGTATCTCCCTGATTTATTTTTTGATTTAGGGGTAATCCATGGATACACTCTTAGGAATGAACCCAGGATTTGTGAACATATTAACATGGCTTAAATCTATAAGAGAGTCCCTTGGTAGGCAATAATTCCAACCAAAAGGGTGCGATGAGATCGACCTCCCATCCTCACGACCAATGGAGTACCCAAGTGTTGTTGGCCAAATCACCAAACAAGCACCTGCCTTTGGAAACTGAGTCCATGAATATTGGATAAAAGGATCATTGGGTGTTTCTAGCTCCATGAATAAACACACTAGAGACCATTTGATGACCTCTTACCCAACACGGGCCGATTTCACAAACACTTAGCCCCCAGCAATCACCTTCCGGGATCATGCATATGTGGCACCTCTTTCATGACATAAAAAGGATACGTTGTCCAATCCTGGTTAGGTTATCTAACCCAACCAAAAATGTGATGCGACTCAGACCAGGTTGAAAAGAAATGGTGAACTCGATGCGAGACTCTCTACAATTACAAATGAGTAATGATTCTCATTAGACCAATTTGTTTTCCCCAAACTCCTACCTCAAGTCAAAACACTAACATATCATAGGATTTGATGGCAGTGGTTGGTGAGTAGGTTAATGTAGTAATGGAAAATCAGTCAGTCGATGAGGCAACCATATAGTATTATAATGATTGGTAGGTCATGGATGAACAGAAAATATCTACAAAAGATCATAACGGTAAGAAAAAAATAAATATTGAATCCCCTGGGAAATTAAAAGTTACTTAGAAGGTTAATATTGTAGGGGACGATGAGAGTTTCTAGATGATTCCATTCAAAAATACCAGGCTACCTCCTGATCTTAGGAAATTCCTTCCGACTCCCTCTGCCAACAAACTAGTTGTTACCCCCTTTGCAATGAGTATCTAGGTCTCCTTAGTTTTCTGAACTCATGAGAAATGCTTATGATTCATTTTCATTAGATTATAATGAGGAATGTGAGGCCATGGAAGCTCAAAATGACAATATTAGCATTCCATCTGAGATATTGAGAGGTGAAAGACTACCAACCGGCCTCCAGAGTGAGGAAGCTGAGTGTTTTAGTGTGCAGATTGAACCTCTTCTTGGTAAAATGGAACCACAAACATTTGGATTCAATAATTACCTTCCAATGGTGAATCATTTATCTAACAATGTAGAGGAGAGTCTTAAAAGAAATTTGAAATTGAATTTTGTGGTATTTTTTGGAAATATATGAAATGAATCAATTTAGAAATTTTTTTATTCACTCATAGGTGATGATCACAAGTCCTTAGAGGAGCCCAAAATGTGGAGGTGTGGGAGATAACCTCGGAGGAGAGGTCGGTACCCTAGGAACATGAGTTCCAGAATGACCCATTAATGGGTGTTCTTCCTTTCCAATCAAGTCTCTCTTGACATTGTGTACTCCCCAATCATCTTGAACCTATTTTTACTTTTTCTTAATAAATTTCACGGTCATGCCTCATCTTTCTAAAAAAATATTTACTTATTTATAATAACTATAAATAAAAATATATTTGTTTATAATAATAACTATAAATAAAATATATTTATTATATTTATAAATATATATAATGAATATATTTATTATAATTTTATAATTATTTATATATATTTATATTTATTAAAAATTGAAATTATAAATATTTTATATATTTATTATAATTTTATTATTGTTTAATATCTATCAATTTATATACATTTATTTAAACAATTATAAAATTATAGTAACTGTATTTCTTATATTTATGATTTTATATATTATTAAAATATTAATTATATATATTTATAAGATTATAAATATAATATATATATATATATAATATTTATTTATATAAATATAATTTAAATAATTATAAGATTATTAGAACTTTATTTATTATACTTATAATATATAAATATATATAATTAGTATATTTATTATAATTTTACAATTATTTAAATATATCTATATTTAATTAGAATTAGAATTATTAATATTTTTATTTATTTATAAATATTTTCATATATTATAAATATATTTTCTATAAATTTATAATAACTTAAATATTTATATTTATATTTATATTTATAACTATAAATAAATATATATTTATTTGTAATTAAAAATTATAATAAAAATATATTTATTTATAATTGCAAAATTAACCAATATATTTATAATTTTATAAATATATATATATTTAATATATTTAATATAATTTTATAATTATTTAAATTTTTATATATTAATTTATAATTATAATTATAACTATTTGAAATTATTTATAAATAATTGTATATAAATATATATAATTAATTTATTTATTATAATTTTTTAATTTTTAAAATGTGTCTCTATTTAGTTAGGATAATAATTATAACTATTTGTATTTATATATTTATAGATTTAATTATAAACTATAAATAAATATATTTATATATATTTATAAAATTATAATAGATATATTTATTGAGTGATGACATATGGACAACATCAATATTAAGAAGGGTGTAATTTATAAATCAACATTCATGATGAATACAAATAAACATTTTTTTAATATAAATATAATAATAAAATATTAATTAATAATATTTTTTATTAAAAATGTTTATCAGTGCTAAAAATTATCATGATAAATCTACCTTTTATTAACGCTAAAAACATTAATAAAGGGTAGATTTATGAGTTCTTTTATCTAGCACTGATAAAGCCCCCCCCCCCCTCAGTACTTTCTACTTGTTCCTAGTGTTCGAGCAACAGGGGGTCTCTGAAATTACTATATTGGGAAAGAAATGTGGAATCTAAAGAGTTGTGGATAAGGGTGTTAGACATATGATTGCAATAGAGGGTCCTCTAATGTGAAAGTGACCATGGTGTATGAACAAAAAACTTTTAGGGAAGGAGGGGGAAATTACCCATTTTGAAACACGTCGTTACTATTATTTTGCAATGGTGATGACGACAAAGATCACCAATATTGATCTATGGGCAAAAATCAATCACCCGCTTAAAGATGATTTTCCACCATTTTCAATCCTTCCATTACTATTATTTAGAAATGGTGGTATTGATGGGGATCATAAACATTGATTGAAGGTATAGATTCAACTAGTTACCCCAAAATATATTTTTCCAATTTAGGTATTATTTTCTAATATTCAACTAGTTAATGAACCGGACCATGAAGTTGTAGCCCCTCTGGCTCGAGCCTATTTTGCTTTGTCAACTTTCATAAGATTATTCATGTTTCACAAGTATCATATCCTTGGGCTTGGATGTTTATAACAAATAAATACTAGATAAATACATATTTCTACTGTCAAGAGTGATACAAAGAGGCATCCCTACTAAAAACATGGTTCAATGAAAATACTTTCCAAATAGAAAAATAAAAGAATAAACATGTTTCTTGTGTTTTACAATGACAAACACAGCCGCACACTCTATATCATGGAATGGATATATATAAATTGATACTAAACAAAAACTATAGATCAAACTCAGGGATAAGAAAAAACCTCAACCACAGTTCCAGTTAATTGTGGGGGTTCCTTTCCCAAATCTTCAAAGAAAGATTCTTTCCTCCTCTTCCATATAAGCAGAACGATACAAAAAAAATTATTTGTAGGAACATATATTTGATGCAAACAATTAGGCACTATTTTAATACATTATAATAAAAGGAGGATAATATTTGGTATTTCCATAAAGAATATGTTTAGAATGGGAAAAAACACTTGTATGGGTGCTCGAGTATTGGGAAGATTGAGGGAGATCATGAATATATAATGAACATATATATGTTGATACTCTAATATAAAAACAACATAATAGAATCATGAAAAAAACTAAAGATTGTTATACAAAAATAAGAAGTGCATAGACAAATTGAAAAATAAAGAGAATAAAAAATCAACCAATAACAAACTCGTCTATCCAGTCACTAATTTATGAATTTCCAGACATTTGAAAACAAGGATATGGTGCGATCAATATAGAATAGAACTCTTATTTTTCTGTAACTGCTGACTATGTAACAAAAAATATGTATCCACATGCTACTATGTAACCTTCAAAGTATATTAACATTAAAAAATTTAGCAATAAAACAATAATGACACTGTCCCAATGCATGAAAGGGAAAAATTAATGAAAAGCATGATAGATGTCATAAGTATAGGGAACAATTCACTACTACTATGCCATTTAAATGATGAAATGGTCTGAAAAAAACCCATATCATTATCAATTCATACCCTCTTGGGATATCTATAATTCAAGTAAAATAACTAATATTTAATGAACCATGAAATGTTTTAATCATATTCCCCCATTCTTATCATCCAAAATCCATGATAAGAAAGATGATTTGTTTCAAAAGCAAAAAAACATATGATTCATGGATTGTATAATGAATATGATATAAATGAATCATCAATGTTTAAACATTATACTAAAATATTATATATTGATTTTGTGATAAGGGTATGAAAATAAAATATTTTAAATGTAATAAAGTTTAAGCATTGAACTAAAATAAGTGTTGAAATTTATTGTTTAAGAAAAACATTTGAAGAGTAAGTTCCTAGAAAAATCTTTCATAGAATAAATATTAGAAGAGAGGAAATTAAAAAATGATACTTAAAAAATACAACATTAAGAGAAGTTATTTATATATAAATAAAATTAGTTGAAAAAGTAAACATGAAATTTATAGTAGTTGATGCAATATCAAATGGTAGGTATATAAAAACATAGAACCATAAGCTTACCAAACTGAAATAGTGTCAATGGTTGAAAATGGTAAGTAATTAATTGGGCATCATAAAACTACATACCTGAAATAACATTCAAGGATAAATATTACAATGTCTATTAAAAAGAACCTTATTTAAATTATTATATCGTGTGGAATAATTTGACCACCACTCTTTTGTTAATACTTCAGGTAGTCGGTCGCCCACTAGCCTTCATTGTCAATCATGTTTATATAGGGAGTCACATGGATCTATACTAACCAAAGAAGTTAAACATTTTAGTTGGAATAATGATACTTGATAATTTCATGCATACAATCACAAACATATATTAAACATTAAAAAGAAAACTTAAGTAAATTTAATATAGAAGGATAAATTGATTAAAATAAAAGAATATGATAAATAAATTCACTATTAATAAATACCAATATCTTTGACAATGGAAAACAAATTTTTATAATTTATATCATCAGTTGGTGGGAATGAAATTTTAGTTATGAAATGTATGGTAATGCATAAAAACATAATATAGAAAAAAAATCAATGCATAATTCTAATGAAATGTATGAAAATTTGTATCTTCTCAAGGAAAAAAATTATATACATGACCATTTTATATTATATATCCACTTGGAGTGTGTATGGTACATTGGTGAGGATGAAAAGTTACAAAAACCTGAAACAAACAAGTTCAAGATAATAAACAAATAGTTTTAAATGAAATTCTAAAAATAAATTGACATTCCTCTTAAAAATATAACAAACAAATATATATAAACTTGTATAGGTGGTGGGTCATATTTACGACATTGATGTCCTAATCTATATAAGTGGTGGTCTTGAGGCACTGGTTTTCTTTGTTTTAATCATGCTTCCTTGCAACTATATTTGTAGTTAGTTTATTTTCGCAATATTTTTGTTGTTAAATGATAAGGGTACAAAAATAATATATGTTAAATGTAATAGATTTTAATAATTAAGTTAAAAGAAGAGTTTTGTTTAAAAAAAACTTTTTAAATAATGAATTAGTGCGTGGAAAAGTTTATATATATATTAAACATGAGAAGAGAGAACTATACCTTTACAAAAGTGACCCAATTTTATTTTGGTGGTGCTCTTTAAGTCCTATCTTATGCCTCAGTACCTTCATAAAAAATTCATGAGGCATGCACCTTTGGGGATAAATTCTTGTATGCAAGAGAGTACGAAACGAAATACTGACTAAAACTGCACTCTAATATTCATTTCTTTGGAGAAACCTATGAATTAATCATAACCAAGAACACTAGGAGATAGTTCTAAAAGAATAAATTTATCTTCTTAAATAATATAGTTTCTTGGTAATCAAAGAAAGAACCTTTTTGGGCCAATTTAGAAGGGCGAAAGATCCCATTGGTGACGGTGGATCTGGTTCACAACGGGCGGCAGATCTGGTTCACGATGGGCATAAATGGCTATAGGTTTGGCGATGATGGCTCTGATTCATGACAGGGTGGAATGGTTTGTGACGGGGAGATTTTGCAGTGGCGATGGATTTTATTCAAGACAGGGAGGACTGGTTCGCGATGGGGAGGGTTTGCGGCGGCGATGAATTTGATTCACAGAAGGGAGGGTATGCGATGGCGACAACTCTGATTCGTGATGGGGAGAGCGGGCTCTCAACAAGGGGGGGCTACGACGGGTTTGATTCGCGACGAGGAGGGGGCGATGGTGGCTTTGGTTTGTGACGGGAGGGATGATTTGCAGTGGGGAGGGTTTTCGGAGGGGGAGGCGCACACAATAGGACCCGACACATTTTTTAGGGCAACGAATACCTTTTGAGGTCTCTTCTATTAATCAATAGAGACTGATTTTAACGGTCGCCTGTTTCCAGAGGCAGCCCTAATTTCTAGTAGTGTATCCTTGTTAAAATTTCTATTGTCAAAATTTATTTTTCGACAGATATATTTGTTAATTGAGCATTCACGTTAATTTGTTATGGCTTGTTCAAAAGAAAAAAGAGATTTATTTCCATCGCTCATTCTCTTTGGTGTTCACTAGCGCATTCATCAATTACTGTATTTCCCAAAAGTCTCCCACCCCACTATTGAGCCTTTCTTCTCTTCCATTCCTTCCACATCCTTCGTTGTTTAACATGCTCTTTCCCAACAAAACCTTGAAGGTGGTATCAGTCGTACTATTGGCGGTGCTATTTATAGTGTCATTTTGGGGTGTTACTCCCAAAATAAAAAAAATGTAAAACCATAAATATGAATGGTGTTTGAGTTTATTTAATATATATTAATATATATTATTAAATATATTATTATATATATATATATACATTTGACAGTGATGTATTAATATATATTAATATACATAAATACATATAATTATTTATAAACATAAAAAAACATAAATATATTAACATAAATATATTTTTATTGATATATATAAATATATTTTACAATATATGATTTATATAATGATAAATATGTATTTACAGTTATTATATAATATATTTTTTTAACAATAAAAAAAATAAGTTCACTTCTGATGTGTAACTCCCCACCTCGGACATTAGGGCCTCATCACTACCATGCTCAACACTCCCAGATCAGCGCAACCAATCACTAGATTCCACCATAGTCACCAACGATGGTGTGTTACCGTCAAGATTTACAGCTGCTGACTACTAGTGTCACCTCAAACCATTGTCTCCTAACGTCATGTGCTGATGTTCTTGCTACGACCAGGGTTGCGATGCAGTCATCATCTACGTTGTGTTCCACCATCACATGCGACATCAAATGCAACACCTTAAATGTATCAATGCACCTTGATACCACTAGCCACACCCCGATTGATGAATATCATTTAAACATAAAAGAGTCATCATTTAACATAAACCACCCACTATGACATTACCCATCCCACCACAAACAATTATGAATTTAAATTAACCATGACAGTACCCATCCAGGGTTGTCAACAAACACATGCCACCCCATGGAATCATTGTCCCAGGATGGAAGACACTCAGGATGGATCTACTTAGTCTTTTAAAAGTCATCATAGGGATTTTGCACCTCAAGTTCCAATGGCCTGATTCTTCATTCCTCACACATATAACTGCAACCAATGTGTAAATAAAAACTATTGTGTTACACCTCTTAAGACGTGTGGATGACGTCTTAAGAGGTGTAACACAACAGTTTTTATTAACACATTGGTTGTTGTTGGATGTGTGAGGAAAGGAGAATCAGGCACTTAAAACTTGAGGTGAAAAAGCCCTATAATGACCTGGAAAAGACTCAGTAGATCCATCTTGGGTGTCTTCTATTCCAGGGCAATGAATGTAGGAATATATAATCCATGGGATGGCGTGTGTTCATTGACAACCCTGGGTGGGTAATGTCATGCTTAAATGAAAATCAAAAATGTGTGTGGCTGGGTGGGTAACATCATGGTGGGTGGGTTATGTTCAAATGATGACATTGTTATGTTTAAATGATATGAATTAATCGGTTATTACTAGTTGTATCAAGAAGCGGTAATGAGCCCCAAGGGGTAGCATGAGACGATCACTGGTGATGGTGGAACATGACGTAGTTGACGACAACAACGCAGCCCTAGACGTAACATGATCGGCTATTACTAGTTGTATCAAGAAGCGGTAACGAGCCCCAAGGGGTAGCTTGAGATGATCACAGGTGATGGCGGAACACGGCGTAGTTGACGACAACAACGCAACCCTAGACGCAACATGATCGGCAGCACATGGCAGTAGGTGACAATGGTCGGAGGTGAAACTGGTGGTCGATCGCAATAGAGCTTGACACACCCACACACACACACACACAGAGAGAGAGAGAGAGAGAGAGAGATAGAGAGTTAATGTTAAGAAGAGATGACCTTGAAGATGTAGTTTTCCCAAGACAAACCTTAAAAATGTTACCCTTTCGCAGTTTTTTAAGTACAAGTAGTCTACTATTAATGACATGTTGTCCAAATTGCTTCGTATCAATCATAGATGATTCATAAAGAAAAATAAGAAGGCACATAAGAACCACTTGAATGATTTCTTATTCTCCTGTATTGGTTTGATAAAATTGTATCTTTTGGAAATAAAAAAACAAGTTGATTTTATTCTATTTAAAATTCAAATGATGTTGTGCATCATTATTTATGAAAATTAACCACTAAATATAAATCAAACAAAACATTGAATGCCTAGAATTAAAATAAAATAAAACTAAATGTTTATCGACTAAATCAAAAAATCTAAACACAATTATCTAAAAGACCAAATCTTAACAATAAAGCAATAAATTGCAAAGTCGGGCTTAGTTTTGAAAAAATGATTACTATTTTAATTTTTTAGATAAGTCATTTATTTTATTTTTTTCATAAGTTTAAAATAATTCCTATTATGATTTTAGATAACGAATGAAAAAAATATTTTCTTAAAAACATTGTTAAATTTATATAATCTAATAGATTTTACAAAAAAAATTATAAATTAAAAACAATAAGTATTTTTAAAAACTAAACGATATGTAAATTATTTATTAATTAACTGTGTTTTAATAGTATCCAAATTTAATTTTTTTCTATTTACTAAAAACTAAAAATTTCGGTAGAAATAATTTTAGTATTTAAAAAATCAGTTTCAATTTTTATTTTAAATAATAAAAAAAATAAAAAAACAGCAAAAAAAAAGAAACATATGGATGAAATGCAAGATTAAATATGGGACAAAATACCATGTAAATCAAAATTGATTGAACCAAAATTTGATCAAACAATTACGCACAAGATAGACCTAGTTTACAAATAAAATAAGAATAAAATTAAATTAAATAAAGTCATGAGATGATGATAATCGCTCATCATAAGTATTGGAAGAAAGGATGAGTCAACAATTCAAATAATATCTGAACTATTATAAACAAAATTTTAATATAAATAAAATAAATAAATAAATAAATAATATTAACAGATTTTGTTATAAAAAAATTAAAAAGAAACGGCCTTACGATCGGAAGCCGCACCGGAGGTTTGTTGGGGGTGGGGCGCTGTCGTGGTGGTGGCTGGAGGCGTCGGTAGCCGGGGAGACTAGGGTAGAAGGCCACCATGTCCCCGCTGATGATTCTGGGTTTGGGAGGGCGGCCCTGAGCGCGGGCTCCCTACCTCCTCCTCACAGGGACAATCCCTCCTTCCGCCGTCACTGGGAAAAGAACCACCATGAAAGCAGCGGAAAATGGTGAAAAAAATTATGGTGGTTTTGGCTGCCATGTTCTCCGGTTTTGGGTTGGTGGCCAACCACAATTTATAAGATTCGGGAGGGCTTGTGGTTTCTATTTGGCTAAACAATGGCGTGGCTGTAACTCCCAACGCGGTTCATATTTTGACCATAAATATTAACTAATAAATACTTAGTAATCAATACTAATAATGTTATTAGTATTGTTAAAATTATAATTAATAATATTAATAATGATAGTGACAATAATAATAATTCTATATGTTATAATTAATAATCTCCTTAAAAATGATATAAAATAACAATGAAGAATTTATAATACATAGAAACAATCCGAGAGGGGGGATTTCAAATATTGAATAATTTCAAATATTGTATATAAATAATAAATTTTATAATATAATTAATTTAATAATTTAAAATAATGTGTAATAATTACTAATTTAATTATTATGAATTATTATTACAAAATATTGTTTCGTGTCATGTAATGATATTTTTGGTGTGTTAGATTTACCAATAACAATAATGATCATGATGTATATAATAGTATTAAATACTATTCTTATTTAAAAAAATAATTAAAATATAAAAATATAAATAATAATATTATTAAAAACAATATATACATTTTATTTAATTAAATAATTAATATTTTTTATTTTCAACGAAAGTACACTAATAATATTATTAAATATCTTTTATTAAATAATTACTATGTCCATCCGGAAAGTTGACCATATATAATAAATACTTGATAATAAAGTCATGATAATATGAAATTAATGATAATGAAGTCATTATAGTAAAGTCGTGATAATAAAATCATTATAATAAAGTCATGAAATTATTAATAAAGTAATGATAACTATCTTTTACTAAATTTATGAAAATAATAGTATTGTTATTATATATGAATAATAATAATAATAATAATAATAATAATAATAATAATAATGTCATAAATAATCATATTGTTATTAAACATTATTAATTACTAATAATTATATTGTTAAAAGTATTATTCAAAATAATAATTTTAACAATTATGACATTACGTTCTAAAACCATAGAAGGGACCACGATTGAATCACCGAAAGGGGAAAGAAACCAATGAAGAAAAAGGAAGGAAACGTCGGACAAACCCAAATATTTCGAACCGCAAACCCTAAGAGCTCAACCGAGAGAGGAGCAGTGGATTGCAAGGTCCGAGTGCAGAAGGGTGGCCAGGGAGAGCACCGAAGCGTCAACGTCAATCAGAGGGAGATGAGGTTGAGCGGAGCGAGTGAGAAGAAGGAACTAGAGGGGAGCAAAATGAATGAACTACATCATTGCCGGGAATAATTGGCCGGGTGATCTAGGGTTTTAATAGTACAAATAAGAGTTGAAAACTGGGACCGAGGAGTGAGCCAAATTCAAATTCCAACTATTGAGGCGTGTAGCTCCAAACGCATCATTTTCCCTTGAAACGAATGAAAAAACTAGGAACAACCACACATGAGGAACTCAAATGACCAAATAGATCCATCACCAAAACCACAAGCATGTAGACGGCTGTGATTAAAAGAGTAGAAAGGTGATTGATGACTAGCGAGGCACTCCAAAGCACTCAATGAGCTGGTGATGGAAATAGGCGCAGTAAAACGAATAAAATGGGGAGCAGGGTGAGGAGGTATTCCACACCATGGGCCACTAACAGGACCCATGTAGAAGGACCACAAGTAAAAACCAACTAAAAGGGACAACTCACCGAAACATATTGTATCATTTATCAAATTTGAGTAAAATAATAAATCAAAATTTTCATGCATGTAAAAATAAATAGGTTAAAATATTAAAGAAGGAAAATTCAACTTGAAAGCACCTTAAAATCACAAATGTCCACCATTTTCATTTTAAATCGTTGATGTTCTTTCCCCTCTTTTCATTGAATAGGATCCAAATTTATTTTATATAAACAATACTTTCAATTTGATAAAACCATGAATTTTTACAAACATGAAACTGTTTTATTATCAGTATGTTTATTTGTGACGCATACGGTTGAAAATTTAATAACATCTCTAATAAAATGTATCCTAATGTCTATGTGTTTGGAATTACCATGTCAAAATAAATTTCTAGACAAATGAAAAGTTAATTTCCTATAAAAATAAATTATTATAACAAAAATGTATAAACTGAGTAGTGAAGCCAAAGCCTAAAACCATAAATCCTCCATGAGATCATATGTCAAGATGATGAACTCATATTATGTTGTTAAAAGAGAAACCATGATTGCATGTTTCATTTCCTATATCTGGATACTCCACATATAGTGAAGACATACCCATTAAATGAAATTCTCGCATCCACATTGCCTACATAATCAGTATCTATATATCCAGAAATTAATTCATCAGTACTTACAATACAACCAACACACAAATACATTCTAGCTGTATGTAAAAAATATCTAAGTATCCATTTCATGGATTACCAATGATGTTTCCCTATATTGTCCATGAATATGCTAAGAGTGAAAATAACAAAGGCTATGTAAGGCCTAGTGAAAATCATTGAGTACATTAGGCTGCCAAAAATGTTGGCATGGGGGATCTTTGACATATATTCAATGTCAATAGTAGAACCAGAAGCTTAATCCAAATATTTTTTAAAGTGTTCATAAAGGGGAATATTAACTAGATTTATGATATCAATCATGTATCTCTTTAGTACTTTCATGATATAAGTATTTTGGGACAAGTATAAGAGTTTATTAGGTACGTCACTTATAACTTCCATGCCTAATATCTATTTCATCTCCTAAATAGTTTATATAAAAAAAACTCTTCAATTGAGATTTAATATAATTAATTAGCTTCATATTATTTTACATTTCCATTATATCATATATATATATATAAAGAAGTAGGCAAAGCATGAAATTCTTATCACAATTAAAGTAAACAAATGCATCATGTTGGATACTGTTAAATTTTTTATCCAACATGAAGGATTCAAATTTACTATACCATTATCAAGATGGATATTTTATACTATACAAGGATTTATATAAGATAAATAATTTATTAGTTGTTAAATACTTTTTATAACTATCAGGAGGTTTCATGTACAATTTCTCATTAAGGTCACCATGTAAGAAGGCAGTTTCAAATATAATTGTTCTATGTGAATGCTATTAAAAGTATCAAATGAATGGAGCATCTGAATAGAGGAATTCTGAAAAATTGGTGAAAACATATCAACATAATCAATACCCACTCTTTGACGGTAACCACTGGCCTTGAAAATTATTTTATTTTTATCAGTGTTATCTTCCATTATTTTATAAATCCATTTACACCCGACGACCATGGAATTATGAGGCCTATAAACAATAGACCAAGTATGTGTTTTTTAATTGATTTTAGTTCTTCATACCTTGAAGATCTTGGAATCACTATCATTCAAAAATTATTTATATGTTTGAGGATCATTATCAATTTGATCTTGGGAGACATGAAAGGAAAAAAGAAGCCATATCATATTGGATGAACTGAGCAGGGGGTCTAGTGTCCCTCCTAGCTCTATCTTGAGTCAATTGGTTATCACTATTATCATTAGAAGGTTATAAATTGGATTCTGAATCAGAACTAGTCTCATTTCAGATTTATTTTTAAGGAATTGGTGGAGGAGAATTAATAGAATCCTCTTACCAAGTTGAAGAAAGAGGATAAAAATTATTATCATGGTATTTATCATCACTACCATGTGTGAAAAATTTGGATTTATGAGGATAAAAATCATGAAAGAAAACATATCTACTAATAATATACCATTATTAACTAGATTTGTCAACCCAGAACATATATCCCATCAAACTATCAAGGTATCCCATGAAAACACAATTAAGGGATCTTGGATCGGCCATTTGAGTTTTAATGTGGGTGTTGGTAGTACACCCAAAGAAACTTAAGTGGTTATAGGAAGGAATTTTACCATTCCATGGTTCATCTGGGGGACTAAAATTGTTAGCAGTAGATGGGAACCGGTTAATTAGATACATTTTACAGTGTAAGCCTCATCCCAAATGGATTTATGCAGGAACAAGAATTTAATAATACTTCAGACTCGCTCTAGAATAGTTCCATTCATATGCTCATAAATTACATTCTGTTGGGGGGGGATTTCTAATAGTCCGGTTTCATTTCATACACATGGATTGATAGGACTAGACAAACTCAATAGGAGAGCACTACAAACCATTATCTATTTTCTTTACATTAATCCTCTTTCATCAGGGTTTTTAACAATTGTTTTCAATATATCAATGGTTTCAAAAACATTAGATTTTTTTGAGTATGTAAATCCATACCTTTCTTGAGTAGTCATCTATGAATTTATTAAAATAGGGACCCCACAGTGGGATGTTCTTTTGAGAGCACCCTATGAATTACAATGGACGTACTCTAGTGTTTGGGTGGACTTAAATGAGGAAGTACCAAAACTAACCCTCTCAGACTTACCAATGATGCAATATTCAGAAAATGAGAGATTTATTGGTGTAACATTTACTAACACTCCTTGTTTACTCAATTCCACTTGGAACTTGGAGCTTATATTCTCTAATCTATTATTCCATAACAATATGTTATCAACATTACTAACATACACACTACCTAATTTCCTTGAATGGGTCCTTCCATTCAACACATAAAGTTTATTAACTAATGATAAATCAATTATAGTTATAGATACACAAGGGACCTTTTGGAATCATGATTAAAACCTAAAAACATACCCTTTTTGATATAGAAAACTATGATAAATCATTTTTTTATGAAATCTATGGACCCGCATAACATATAAGAGGTTAATGATAGAACAACCATCTAATTATATAAGAATAGAACCTATTCCTCTAACCTTACACATAGTGTTATTACATAATATAACATCACCATATACTCTCTCTACTCAGTTAAGGAAATATTCTATAGAAGGACGCATGTGAAAGGGTCAGTCTAAGTCCAAAACCTACTCATTTGTGAGTACATGTCTAGCCACTTTCAGAATTTCAGCAGTTTCATAACCAAAATCTAAAAACTAGGACCAGTCAATTGGTTCTTCATCCTTAAAATTTATTTAGGTTTCATACACTTAGGTCATATGTTCCTAGGAATAAAAAAATTTTAACACAAAACAATTCTATATTTAGACATTGGTCTAGTTTGGGTTGGTTATTGTTTTTCATTTTATATTTATAGATTTATTTCTTTTTACCCTTGTACTATAGCCTCTCTAGGGTAAATAAAGTCTCAGTATTACATTTGATTTTGGGTTTGGAATGTAACTAATTATAATGAAAGGATGATTTAACCTCTTCTAGGGTAATAGAGTCATTGATATACGTCATATACTAGTTTGCAATAGGAATTTTGAAGAGAAATCAATAGGATCATTGATCGACCGTTATCATTAATAGTAACTGTAACATCCCAAGTAAGTAATGAATAATAGATATTTTTATCTATGTCTATTAATGAATTAGATAGTGTTTTAGAGGCTTAAAATGAGAATAAATCTAATCTTAAGCATGAGATACACTAATATATTTAAGAGATTGTTTTACTGCCTTTTGATGGGAAACCATTTTTAAATCTATCTTTTGACAATTTTAAAAGCTATATTTGTCGAAATAAACTTATTCTTTATTATTGGGACATTGAAATTTACTTTGGGTAAATTTTTGGTATTTTTCCGATAAAGTTCATTTTTTTAATGAATAGTGAAAGTGTTGTATTTTAATTCAAAACCTCTTTTTAATCTAATTTATTTATATGATTAGATTATCTTTTGAATTGGTTTTAAAGTGCAATTAGAATATATTTTTACCATTTAATTCAATAGTGGTTGTTGGAATTACTTTCACTTTGAAATTGGACTTAAACTAGTGTCAATCTTTTGATAATTATTGTTTCATAAAAACACGCTATTTGCTCTGACAGCGGGAATTAATTATTAAATTAATTAATGTATCTTATATGTTTTGAATTTTGTAAAATAGACATCATTTTTGAATTTGGAATATCAAATATAGCTTAGGGTGATGTTTTGGTATTTTTCTGAAAAACTTCAATTTTTGATTAATAGTGAAACCACTAAGTGGTACTTATAAAAACTGATTTTACGTTTAAATGAAATTTTACCACCTCTTTGTATTGAATTTTAAAAATCCTACATACATGGTTTTCATTAAGAAGTAAAATTTGGTTCAATGGAATTAAAATAATTGTTTGGTGAATAGTAACTTTTAAGTTTATTAATCGCGATTAGAGGTAATTAGTGTAGTTTAAGGTAAAAACAATGTTTTAATAATGTGAAATGACCTAGACACATGTCCTACCCTTCTTGGATGTTTCATGGGCGACCGAGACAATCCATGGGTCAACTTGGGGACCCCATGGAGCCACTCTGGTAGGAAAATGACATTAATATCTTTTTATTTAAAGTTAAAATAAAAATTTCACAAACATTAGTTGTTTTACTCAAACATTTTTTAAATGGGGTTATACAAGTCATATTTTAGACTATAAATATTAATTATAAAGATAAAAAGATTTACTAAATCATTATTGTTTTTTTATAATTTTTAGACATTAAATAAATTAAATTATTTTTGATACCATGATGATGCAGTGATTACCTCATTATTTAACGATTTAAAAAAATGAAACGATAATGTAAATTATAAAACCTACACATGTCAAAAACCTATTGTATGGGAGTATTTAGAACTCTTATCACCTTATCCTATAAATATATAATTTTGGGACCTTTTAAATCCAAAAAGCATTTTATAATAAAGTAACTTCTTATAACATTCCAAGAGTGCCCCTCCTCTCCTCTTATAAAAGGCCCCCACCTCTACCACCTTACCCACACCTCTAAAGACTTTGGAAATGCCAAACCATGTCCATTTTGTTTCTCCACATTCCTTTCTTACTCCTTGAAGCCTCACTTTGGGCAGAAGTCTTCCCAAGGAATCCTTTGAGCCTAAATCAAAAGGAGTTACCCGTTTTAAAGGTAGTGTTTTCTATTGTGTTCTTATGGTTTATTTTGCTTCTCCAACACCCTAAACTCTTTTTATTCATTTATTTTGTAAAAAATCCAGTATATTCAATATACTAGGATGTTTTTATAAGAATTATTCGAGCTACACTTACACACACCTACACTTAATGGTTAATGAACATAATGTTTCTATGGATGGTGAATTACTGCCTCACGAAACGATGATTGTTCAACACTCATATAACACCTTAAAAGGTGGCCATTAAGATGTAACTATATTTATATATGATATATAATATTTTTATGTTTTAATTCAGCTTCTGTATTTTTCATTTACGGCATACCTTTATGGTTTCCATTATGGGTACACGCGATATCTTCATTTTAGGAAGTGTGGACTACCGCCCCCTCAAAGTGATTTGATTCGTTAATGCCATATGTGGGATTTATAAAGGATGTAATTAATGATATTATATATGATATTATAATGGAATTATAATATACCGTTATAGAATTATGATTCTATTCCATAAAATAGGAAATAGAAATGAAAGTAGCGTTCATGCATACGTACGGCTTACCGTCTCCATGAACAGTGCATTTCATTTCTTACCTCTAAACGTTATGTAATATTATAAATGCACGTATATACTGGATATTTATGATATATATGATATCTACATCATGAGAATAACTCTGGATATAATGGATACATGAAAAACTTGTAATTATAAACAGTTTATTTTTGACTCAAGTACCAATGATCGTTAAAATGACCGTTATTAACTTAAATAATTACATAGTGTTCCTGACATGGTAATAATAGATATAAAAGGAATAATTAACTTGAAAAAGGTTCTTATGAAAGTATAAATTAACTCAAGTTTATTATTCAGGAGGTTAAAGAACGTTTGAGTCAAGTCAGACCCGAGGTGTGGGACCTCATCTCAATCTCCTTTCATTGAGGCATATTTGGTTTTATACACAACCTTCTTTTATACGGTGTATAAACCCCTTTGACATTTATGTTTATCTAAAAGGAATAATTTTATACAAATAATTTTACTAAATGACAAAAGGGAATGTTTTTGTCGTACGTATGCGGCGACAACGACTTCTCCGCCGCCGTGACCATTATTTGAGTTTCGGCTTCCTCAATAAGCCATACTTTTTTTAAATGAAAAATAAATACCATGATTTAATTTTATTTTATTTTGGTATTGAAATTGGTTTTCATACTGTTTTTATATCAATGTTGTAACACCCCAGGCTTACACGGTACGCTTCTCTTTGAATAATGTGATAGCGTGTGTTGTACGCAACACCGAGTTCTAACACACCATAACCAATCAAACTAACCGTTATGAATAGTAATACCTACTTTTTAAAAATATATATATATTATTTTTTAAAATGGACTTCATTTTTGGATTCGGAATATCGAATTTAGCTTAAGGTGAAATTTTGGTACTTTTCGAATAACATTAATATTTTGATGAATAGTGAAAATTACTAAATTTTAATTAAAAAAAACTTTTTTAATAAAAATAATTAATAGTGATAAATTATGAATTTGAGTGGTTTTAAAGTATATTTAGAATATATTTTTACCATTTAATATAATTTTGTTCATTGGACATAATTTTACAATTAAACCGGACATAAACAAGTGTCAATCTTTTGATAGTTATTATCTCTTAAAAGCACGCTTTTTGTTTTAACAACGGGAATTAATTTTATATTAATTTCTGCCACTTCTGTGTTTTGAATTTGGAAAAATGGATTCCATATTTGGAATCAGGATGTTTAAATTGTGTAAATAGGTAACTTTTATTTTTAGACATTTTGAATAATTACTTCGGTAAATATTTTATTTACCATGGTTAAGGTAAATCCGGTAAATAAAGGCTAAAAAATAATATTATAATAATACTAAATTACCCTAAAATGTGTTCTAGCCTTATTTGTTGATAAATGTTCAACCATAGACATCTTTGGGTTGATTTTGGGACCCCATGGAGCCACTTGTAGGTGATAGGGACACTTTATTTTAATTAAGTTAAAATGAACACAAAAATGACACAAGCATATATCTTTTAGGAAAACATTTTTACATAGAGTTATATATGTTAGATTTTCGACTATAAATATTCATTAGAAATCTAAAACGATTTCCTACATTATGAAAATTTATTTATAATTTTTAGAGATTACATAATTTAATTTATTTATGACACAATGAGGATACATTAATTATCATTATAGTGAAAATTTAAAATAATTGATATTATAAATACCCAAATAAATATAATTTGAGACTTTTATTGAATTACACTTACTTTCTAGGTTAATATGAAATATCAGGATTGATTTAATTGACTTTGTTTGAAGTAATAATTCTGTTATTAGTTTCACAAAAATCAACTATTGAATAGTGTAAAAATTGACATAAAAGAGTTTTTAAAACAAATATTATATTATTAATTGATATTAAATTCCTAAAAATCTAATGTTCAGCCAAGAGACTTATATAATGATAGGTTTATCATTAATGGACCACTTGGGGGTCACTTGGATGTATATGGTAAGTTTATTAACCATATAAAATAAAAACACAAAGAGACATTGTAAAAGTGAAACTAATTAACTTAGAGTTAATACTTAAATATAAGGTTAATATAAGTACCCAAACCTGTCTAAATTCTATTGTTTTAGTGGTTTTAGACCCATCCTCACATTAAAATTTAAATAATAAACATTGGAGCCATTAGAAACCGAATATGAATTTATTATAAATTAATATTTCTAGCTTTTCCAAAGGACCCCCTCACCCCTCTTATAAAATGGCACTCCTCCTTCTCATTTATTTACTCCTTAAAAGCCTTTTGGTTCGGCCAAAATATGCCCAAATACTCTCCCAAAATCCTTCACTACAACCTATATGCCTTAGTTTGATCATAAATCCAACCTAAGGAGCCCTTTTGATCAAATCAAAAGGAAGAACCCGAAGAAGAGGTAATGATTTCACCACCCTTTTCCAAGTTCCTTTCTTCTTCCACTTCTTCTTCCTTTGTTATTACCATTTTAAAATAATAACTCCAGTATCATATATATAATTTTATGTTATTATAAATATGGTACAACCATATTCAGTATTCTATCCACCCTTTGAATAATATGTCACCATACGTGCGTACGTACGGCTTACCGTCTCCACATCGTGGTGTAATTGTTATTCAATATATTATTATTTGGATGGGTATAATAAGGATGTGTAACTCATGTAAATAATAAATATAACATGCTAATTATTATTTATATATGATATACCATCCATTTATATATTATTTTAATATCAAAAGAATGATATTGTCGCTCGTGCGTACGTACGGACTACCATCTCCACGAACGCGATGAGATTCACTCTCCATCGTATCCATTCAAGTATAATTATCATTTGATGATTTAAAAATAATCTTTAAGGACATGATATCATTCTGTATATTAATAATATAAAACCTATCCATGACAAACATGGCTTATGTAACAAAACATATAAAATAAAATGAGTAAGTTAACACCCGAAACAACGATAATACTAAGATATTATTAATAAAGAAATGTTAAAAGATCATATATGATATCATATGAATGTATATTATTATTGTATAATTTAATAACAATTATTTCACTATTATACAGTAGGTTAACCTACCCAACCAAGTAAAATTACAAGGTAAGTGTTATTTCACAATCTCTTCATTATCCGAGGTTGTTTATACATAATAATCTACTGGGATCTCTTTATCATCCACATCCATGATTCTTAAAAATGTATTTCAAAACATTTTTACTATTTAAAATAATATGGTTTAAAGTCATTTACACCCTTGTTTGACTTTTTATAAGAGTTTTATAATGGAATCTTTCCGTTGTTTTCAAAACAAGGTGCTTTTAACCTTTTCAACAGAATTAAGGTAAGAATGTTTTTTTAAATTATACGGCGGGTGCGGTTATTTTCCGCCGTTATAAAATCGTCGAAGCTTCCCTTACAAGATTATAAGAATATTTTCAATGAAAATGTTTTTTTTATAAATATATGACTCTTAAATGATTTCAAAATAGAAAGAGATATTTCTCTAAAAAGAGTTTTTATTTCATCTATGTCAACATCCTTTGATAGATTTTATGCTTATTTGAAGTTGATTTATTATGATACTAAACTTCTATATTGTATTGAAGGTTTTGTGATATGTTTGACTGTGGATGTGCTATTTTTATACCATTCATAGTTTATGGTGAAAATATTGACATTTTGTATGCCAGTTTTAATACAAATGTTTATGTTATGTTTAAACCTTTTCATATGGGAATGCATTGGACTTAATATGTGACGGGTGGAGCCCTCTATAGCTCCTCGATGCATCGGTAGGTCTCATGAGACAAACTAGTGTCTTGGCATAAGGCCTTGGAAAAATCTTATTTGTAGTCTTGGCACGAGGCCTTGGATATGTGTTTATGATAGTCTGGCATTATACATTCCATCATTATGAAAGTGGTTATTGATATTTCATGTGATTATTCGATTAGTAGAATATCCATGTGAAAAAGTAAATGTAATTATTTCATTTTACTTTTTCCATACTATGTTGAAGTTCAAGTTTAAAAGGCTTTTGTTTTAGTTATACATTGCCTTAAATGTTTATTCTTATTTATGAAAGTTTCCACTATATTGTTATCCTTACTGGGCATTTGAGCTCACCCCTTTTCTATGTTTTATTTTTCCCAAGAAGTGAAGAAGTAAACTATAAATGACCTGCAGGGATAGTATGTGGGAATATGAGTGTGGAATATGAAGAAAAGATGTTGTTGTAGTTTTCATTTTTATTATGTAATGTAAGACTTATGAATATATCTAGTGTTTCCAAGGCTACTAAACCAATCGGTATTTTGAGATTTTATCCTTCTTGTGATCATGCCAATGTTATGTAATAATGCACCGACTCTAGGTAACTGGGGTCGGGGCGTTACAGTTGGTATCAGAGGAAGTTTAGTACAATCCTTGGAAGCTAGATTTAGATAAACTCTGATTAGAGAACGTAGACCTAAGATGAACTTTGAGGATTAGTATAGAAGAACTTCCTAGAATTTTGGTATTGTAGAGATTTTGTGAGTATTCCAAGGAATACATCCATGTCTAGATACGAGTAGGTAGAGGCGGCTCTGGCACAGATGTACCTAGGGGTAAACCCCAAAAACACCGCTTTGAGCTAGACTCGAATGGGAACTGGTGCACGACAACTGGCCTTGCTGCACTCTTGTTTACGACACTCCTGGGGGATATGCTTAGGATAACTCTCATTTTTTTTACAAATCATTATAAAGGGTTTATGTGTATATACCTCCTCAAAGAAAACATTTTTATTATTATGGATTATATCCATAAATAGTTCAATTTATGTTAAGTGTTTTATAAGTATGGGATTATGTATTTTGATTCATAAACTGATCTAGTTTATGCCATTGTTTAGAAATGGAACCTAGTGGAAGAAATGTAAACCGTATCAATTCACACACTCCATGTAGGGATTTCCCTCCTACTCCAGATAATTACAGTGGAGCTGGTGATGCAACTAGTGCCGATCAGCTAATCAACATACTGGGAAAACTCACTCAGGTTATGAATAATAACCTTACCCGTATGGAGCACCCTGATCCGCAGGATGGAGGATCAATGTTAGATCGATTCATGAGGCAACAACCACCAATGTTCAACGGGAGTACAAATCCCTTAGTAGCTAAGCAATGGATAAATTCCCTAGAGAAAATATTTCAGGCTTTGGGGAGTAGTGAAAGGGAAAAAGTTATCATGGAAGTTTACCGCCTCACTGGAGATGCTGATTAATGGTGGTCATTGATTCAACTCACGAAGGAATATGATGAAGTATCAAATATGGAATGGATGGAGTTCAAAGATCTGTTTATAGAAAAATACTTTCGTCGCGACCATCAAGAAGATATGGAAAGGCAATTTCTGAGTCTGAGATAGAAGGAGGATGAGAATGTCACAATGTATGAGGCTAACATTACACGGTTAGAAAGGTTTGCTATAGATTATATACGTAACCCATGAAGTAATATTGATCATTTCTTTGATGGGTTAAAACCATTTCTCCGTCGAGCATTAGTCTCACAATCCTTTTCATCGTACGAAGACATTGTCTCATGTGCTATTAAGACCGAAAAGGAATTCTCTATGTCTTATGACTTTAAAGCAAAGCAAGAGAAGAACAGTCCTACTGATCAATCTGGGAATAGAAATAAGGGGAAGAAGGGAAAGGTTGAATATCCATCCTGTGGTAAATGTGGTAAGAAACACCCGGGTACTTTCTTGAAGGGAACATGAGTCTGTTACAAGTGTGGTGAAAAAGTCCACCAAGCTCGTGATTTCAAGGGGAAGAAGGAAGCTACCAAAGTTCAGTTCTACAATTGCAGGGAGATGGGGCATTATGCAAATGAATTTCCTATGCGTCAGGGGAACTTACCTCAAAAAAGGCCAAGGGATCATGGGCAAGCTTATGATATCACTACTGCTGAGGTAGAAGCTCCAAAAGACGTGGTGGCAGGTAATTTAATGGTTTCTTCATGTTTAGCAAATGCATCATTTGATTCTGGATCATCGCATTGTTTCATATATTCCCAGTTTGCTAAGAAAATTAGATATTTCCAATTTGATTTAACAAGGGAGTTGTCAGTTAAAACTCCTAAGGGAAGTATCATTGCAACAAATTTTTGTGAATCATTCCCCATTATAGCACATAAATGTTCTTTATCTGCTGATCTCATCGTCATACCTATGATTGAGTTTGATATAATCCTTGGTATGGACTGGATTTCGAACTATGATGTGAAGATTTATTATAAGAAGAAAGAGGTTATGATTCTTGATGATGATGATAAGGAACACCTTATCTTTAGAGCAGAATCATCACCACCTAATTCTTATCTAGATCCACCCCCAGTAGCTCAACTAAATTCAATTATTGGGGAGGAAGAGAATGAAATAACTGTGGGTGAGGAAAGGAATGTTCAAATAGAGGATGTACCTGTTGTGAAATAATTTTTAGATGTATTTCCGGAAGATTTACCTGGACATCCTCCAGAATGAGAAGTTCAGTTTTCTATTGATTTAATTCCTGGATCAAGGCCTATATCGAAGAACCCTTATAGAATTTCCACTGTAGAATTAGTCGAACTAAAGAAGCAACTAGAGGAATTGGGTAATAAAGGATTTATTCTCCCTAGTGTTTCTCTAGTGGGAGCCCCTGTTCTTTTTGTTAAAAAGAAAGATGGATCTATGAGGTTATGTATTGACTACAGGGAGATGAATGCCATAACGATAAAGAACAAGTATCCCCTACCTCGCATTGATGATTTTTTTGACCAACTGCACGGAGCTCAATACTTTTCAAAGATTGACCTTCGATCTGGATACCATCAGTTGTGTGTGAAGAAGGAAGACATTCCGAAGACAGCATTTCGAACCAGGTACGGGAATTATGAGTTTACAGTAATGCCTTTTGGATTGACTAATGCACCCTCTGAATTCATGGATCTAATGAATAGAGTTTTCAAGGAATATCTCGATGAATTTTTGGTGGTATTTATTGATGATATCTTGGTATAATAAAAAATCTACGAAGATCATGAAAATCACTTGAGCATTACCCTGAAGACACTGAGAAGACATGAATTATATGAGAAGTTTAGCAAGTGTGAATTCTGGATTCAAGAGATTTATTTTCTTGTCCATATTGTCTCTAAAGGTGGAATCTTTGTTGATCCTTCTAAGACCAAGGCAATCCAAGAATGGACAGCACCTACGAGTATAACTGAGGTACGTAGTTTTAGTGGTTTAGCAGGTTATTATCGATGTTTCGTCCAGAATTTTGCCCGATTGGCTAACCCATTAATGAAGCTGACACGTAAAGGGGTTAAATTTGTTTGTACAAAAGAGTGTGAAGAAAGTTTTGATGAACTAAAGAGAATATTAGTCAATACTCCAATATTTAATCTACCATCGGATAATGATGGGTTCGTTATTTGTAGTGATGCATCGAATAAAGGACATGGTTGTGTCCTTATGCAGAATGATAGGTTTATTGCCTATGAATCACAACAGTTGACAATTCATGAACAAAACTATCCTACTCATGATCTCGAGTTAGCAGCTGTGATCTTTTCTTTGAAGATATGGAGGCAATACCTCTGTGGTAAAAAATGTGAGATTTATACGGATCACAAGGGTTTGAAGTATATTTTCTCACAAAAAGAACTCAATATGAGGCAAAGGATATGGCTTGAATTACTCAAGGATTATTATTTCACGATACACTAACACCCGGGGAAGGCAAACAAGGTGGCAGATGCTTTGAGCAGAAAAGATCATGGAGTTTTGAACAATATGAGAATTGAAAGGGATCCAATTTTCATGGATCTAGTGAAGATGGACATGGGAATAACCAGGGAAGAAGATACATAAATGCTTTTTCAAATGGTTTCCAAACCATCTTTACTAGAAATGATTAAGATTTATCAGACCGATGATGATGAATTTCAAAAGAAGATTAAAGCAGTGAATGATGGGAGATTGAGAGACTTTGTGTATGAAGATGGAATTTTGAAATTCGGGAAGAGGCTTTGTGTTCCCGATATACCTGATCTAAAAAGGGAATTGCTGGATAATGATCATAGTTCCAATTTCTCTATACACCCTGGGAGCACCAAAATGTATAGAGATTTGAAGGAACATTTTTGGTGGGACAATATGAAGAGGGAGATTGCTGATTTTGTGTCAATATATATGGTTTGTCAACAAGTGAAAGCTGGAAGGAAACATCCTGGAGGAGTCATGCAACCTCTTCCCATACAGGAGTGGAAATGGGACAATATTACGATGGACTTTGTCATGGGGCTACTAAATACTTTTGGAAAGAATGATGCAATATGGGTTATTGTTGATCGTCTTACCAAGTCAGCACATTTTCTTGCTATAAGACAAGATCTACCACTGGAACATCTAGCAAGAAAATATATTAATGAAGTTGGGAGAATTCATGATGCACCCCTATCGATTGTTTCAGATCGTGATCCCCATTTTACTTCAAGATTCTGGAAGAGTCTTCAGAAATCCCTGGATACTGAAATTCATTTGAGCACTGCCTACCACCCTTAGACAGACGGACAATCAGAACGGACTATTAAAACCCTAGAATAAATGTTGAGATCCTGATCACTTGACTTTCAGGGTATGTGGGATCAGTATTTACCTCTGGTAGAATTTTCCTATAACAATAGTTTCCATTCGAGTATTCAGATGGCACCATATGAAGCGTTATACGGAAAGAGATGTCGCACACCAACCTGTTGGGATGACGTTGGTGAAAGAAAACATGTAGCTATAGAACTGGTGGAGGAAATGATAGGAAAGGTGAAGGTAATCCAAAATCACATCCAAGCAGCTCAAATTAGGCAGAAGAGCTATGCCGATAATCGAATGAAGGATTTGAAATTTCAAGTCGGTGATCATGTTTTCCTGAAGGTATCTCCATGGAAGGGAGTCATACGTTTTGGTAAGAAAGGTAAATTGAGTCCCAGGTACATCAGACATTTCGAAATTCTAGAACGAATTGGGGTTGTAGCTTACCGATTGGCAATGCTGCCAAGTCTCTCCAAAGTTCACGATGTGTTCCAGGTATCTCTATTGAGGAAATACATGCCTGAACCAACGCATGTACTCATCTATGTGGAGATAGAACTGGAACCCGATCTGTCTTATTGTGAAGATCCCGTCAGGATTCTTGATACGAGAGAACAAATACTGAGAAACTGAACGACACGTCTCGTAAAAGTTTTGTGGAAAACTATAAAATGGAAGAGGCAACGTGGGAACCCGAGGAACTTATGATGAAGAACCACCCAAGTCTTTTCATGGGATAATATTATAGAAATTTCGAGGATGAAATTATTTGAAGGAGGGGAGAATGTAAAACCCCAAGCTTCCACGGTACGCTTCTCTTTAAATAATGTGATACCGTGTGTTATACGCAACACCGAGTTCTAACACACCATAACCAATCAAACTAACCGTTATGAATAGTAATACCTACTTTTTGAAATTATATATATTTTATTTTTTAAAATGGACTTCATTTTGGGATTTGGAATATCGAATTTAGCCTAAGGTGAAATTTTGGTACTTTTCGGATAACTTTAATATTTTGATGAATAGTGAAAATTACTAAATTTAAATTAAAAACAACTTTTTTAATCAAAATAATTAATAGTGATAAATTATGAATTTGAGTGGTTTTAAAGTATATTTAGAATATATTTTTACCATTTAATATAATTTTGGTCATTGAACATAATTTTACAATTAAATCGGACATAAACAAGTGTCAATCTTTTGATAGTTATTATCTCTTAAAAACACGCTTTTTGTTTTAACAACGGGAATTAATTTTAAATTAATTTCTGCCACTTCTGTGTTTTGAATTTGGAAAAATGGATTCCATATTTGGAATCAGGATGTTCAAATTGTGTAAATAGGTAACTTTTATTTTTAGACATTTTGAATAATTACTTCGGTAAATATTTTATTTACCATGGTTAAGGGAAAATCCGGTAAATAAGGGTTAAAAAATAATATTATAATAATACTAAATTACCCTAAATCATGTCCTAGACTTATTGGTTGATACATGTTCGACCATAGCCATCTTTGGGTCGATTTTGGGACCCCATGGAGCCACTTGTAGGTGATAGGGACACTTTATTTAAATTAATTTAAAATGAACACAAAAATGACACAAGCATATATCTTTTAGAAAACCAATTTTTACACAGGGTTATATATGTTGGATTTTCGACTATAAATATTCATTAGAAAGATAAAACTATTTCCTACATAATGATAATTTATTTATAATTTTTATATATTAAATTATGCAATTTATTTATGACACTATGATGATTTAGTAATTAACATAATAGTGAAAATTTAAAATAATTAATATTATAAATACCCAAATAAATATAATTTGAGACTTTTTTTGAATTACACTAATTTTATAGGTTACTATGGCATATTAGGATTTATTTAATTGTTTTTTTGTGAAGTAATAATTCTGTTATGAGTTTAAAAAAATCAACTATTGAATAGTGTCAAAATTGACATAAAAGAGTTTTTAAAAAAATATTATATTATTAATTCATATTAAATTCCTAAAAATATAAGGATCGGCCAATATACTTATATAAAGAGAGGTGTATCATTAATGGACTACTTGTGGGTCTCTTGGATGTATATGGTAAGTTTATTAACCATATAATATAAAAATACAAAGAGACATTGTAAAAGTGAAACTAATTAACTTAGAGTTAATACATAAAGATAAGGATAATATAAGTACCCAAACCTGTCTAAAATCTATTGTTTGAGTTGTTTTAGACCCATAACTACCTTAAAATTTAAATAATCAACATTGGAGCCATTAGAAACCGAATATGAATTTATTATAAATTAATATTTCTAGCTTTTCCAAAGGTGCCCCTCACCCCTCTTATAAAAGGGCACTCCTCCTTCTCATTTCTTCACACCTTCAAAACCTTTTGGTTCATCCAAAATCTGCCCAAATACTCTCCAAACTTCCCTAACTACAACGTAGAGGCCTCATTTTGATCATAAAGCCATCCTAAAGAGCCCTTTTTATCAAATCAATAGGAAGAACCCGAAGAAGAGGTAATGATTTCACCACCCTTTTCCAAGTTCCTTTCTTCTTCCACTTCTTCTTCCTTTGTTATTACCATTCTAGAATAATAACTCTAGTATCATATATATACTATGATGTTATAATAAATATGGTACAACCATATTCAGTATTCTATCCACCCTTTGAATAACATGTCACCATATGTGCGTACGTACGGCTTGCCGTCTCCACGTCATGGTGTAATTGTTATTCAATATATTATTATTTGGATGGGTATAATAATGATGTGTAACTCATGTAAATAATATATATAACATGTTAATGATTCTGTATATATGATATAACATCCATTTATATATTATTTTAATATCAAAAGAATGATATTGTCGCTCGTGCGTACGTACAGACTACCGTCTCCACGAACGTGATGAGATTCATTCTCCATCGTATCCCTTCAAGTATAATTATCATTTGATGATTTAAAAATAATGTTTAAGGACTTGATATAATTCTTTATATGAATAATATACAACCTATCCATGAAAAACATGGCTTATGTAACAAAACATATAAAAAAAAGAGTAAGTTAACACCCGAAATGACGATAATACTAAGATATTATTAACAAAGCAATGTTAAAAGATCATATATGATATCATATGAATGTATATGATTATTGTATAATTTAATAAAAATTATTTCACTATTATATTGGAGTTTAACATACCCCAACCAAGGAAAATTACAAGGTAATGGTTATTTCACAATCTCTCCATTATCTGAGGTTGTTTATACATAATAATCTACTGGGATCTCTTTATCATCCACATCCATGTTTCTTAAAAATGTATTTCAAAACATTTTTACTATTTAAAAGAATATGGGTCAAAGTCATTTACACCATTTTTTGAATTTTTATAAGAGTTTTATAAAGGAATATTTCCTTCGTTTTCAAAACAAGGTGCCTTTATCCTTTTCGACAGAATTGAGGTAAGAATGTTTTTTTTAACTTATACGGTGGGTACGGTTATTTTACGCCGTTATAAAATCATCGAAGCTTCCCTTACAAGCTTATAAGAATATTTTCAAAGAGAATGTTTTATTTTATAAATATATGACTCTTAAATGATTTCAAAATAGAAAGAGATATTTCTCTAAAAAAAGTTTTGATTTCATCTTTGTCAACATCCATTGATGGATTTTACACTTATTTGAAGTTGATTTATTATGATACAAAAATTATATATTGTATTGAAGGTTTTGTGATATGTTTGACTATGGATGTGCTATTTTTATACCATTCATTGTTTATGGTGAAATTATTGACATTTCGTATGCTAGTTTTAATACGAATGTTTATGTTATGATTAAACCTTTTCATATGGGAATGCATTGGACTTAATATGTGACGGGTGGAGCCCGCTATAGCTCCTCGATGCATCAGTAGGTCTCATGAGACAAACTAGTGTCTTGACACAAGGCCTTGGCAAAATCTTATTTGTAGTCTTGGCACGAGGCCTTGGATATGTGGTTATGATAGTCTGGCATTATGAATTCCATCATTATGAAAGTGGTTATTGATATTGCATGTGATTATTCGATTAGTAGAATATCCATGTGAATAAGTAAATGGAATTATTTCATTTTACTTTTTCCATACTATGTTGATGTTCAAGTTTAAAAGGCTTTTGTTTTAGTTATACATTGCCTTAAATGTTTATTCTTATTTATGAAAGATTCCGCTATATTTTTATCCTTACTGGTTATTTGAGATCACCCCTTTTCTATGTTTTATTTTTCCCAGGAAGTGAAGAAGTAAATTATGAATGACTTGTAGGGATAGTATGAGGGAATATGAGTGTGGAATATGAAGAAAAGATGTTGTTGTAGTTTTCATTTTTATGATGTAATGTAAGACTTATGAAAATATCTAGTGTTTCCAAGGCTAATAAACCAATCAGTATTTCAAGATTTGATCCTTCTTGTGATCATGCCAATGTTATGTAATAATACACCGACTCTAGGTAACTGGGGTCGAGGCGTTACAAATGTGTTGTATTGATATCTTTTGATTGAAAAGTGTAAATGTTATGTTTCCTTTATGCATGTTTTATGTGATACGATTATGTTATGGTTCTTGGGCATTATTATGAAGATGGTTGGTTCTGTGATAAACTAAGGGTGGGTGAGCCCGATATATCTCTCCAATGCATTGGGTAACGCGACGCAGTTAAATGTTAAGGTTTCTCCGAAGAGATTTAGGGAATATACTGTGATTGGTATTCCAAACGTAACCAAGAGGGTTACTCCCTACGTATGAATGTTATGAATGCCTCAAGTTACTTTTATGTCTTATGATTTCTATGATTTATTCATGATTTGATGAGTTATATTAAAATGCATATGTTTTATGGGTAAAGTATGTTTTTATTCTTATGTATATATGTACTCATGTTTCCTTTCCATATTTTTATATCCCTTACTATGATTTTTATGCTCATACCAAGTTTTTTTGAAATATTTTTCAGAGGTCAAGGGAAAGGTACATGATATGATGATAGTGTCAGGGAAGTGTCAAGATAGAATCCATGTTTTATTTTAAATATGATTCCATTGATGGGAAAAATGAATACTATCTTTTATGTAACCACTTTGTTTAAATGTGGAATTTAATGCATTTTTTATGATCTAATTCTCTAAAACTCTAAACCTAAAAATATCCTCAACGTGTATTCTTGAAGTAACTCAAGATTAATTGATGTTTAAGGCTGGGGTCTTATAGTTGGTATCAGAGGTCAGTTTAGACAACTTTCGGAGTTATAAAATTTTTAAATTATAAATTAATTTATGGTATGATTGAAATGATATAGCATTTAAATATTACCATGTTGCTTCGCCTAAGATATTTCTGGGTTAAGAATGGTTTTTCGTAGAGGAAACAGAACAACTTTTCTGGGAAGGCATACATAGGGAAATGACCATTCAAATCAGTACCCTGATATGGTCAGAATCAGAACTAAATAGTTTGTTGTAGTGATGGCTCAGCTGACTCAGGTGAAAAATGTTTGTTGTGTTTATTGATGATATTTTCGTGTTTTTTAAAAGTAAAGAGGAGCATGAAAGTCATTCAAGGGTTATTTTGAAAACCTTAAAAGAAAATAAATTGTTTGGTAAATTCAGAAAGTGTGAGTTTTGGCTGAAACAAATTTATTTCCTTGTTCATATTGTTTCTAAAGATGGGATAACTGTTGATCTTGTAAAAAAAAGGGTTTGGAAGAATTGCCAAGAACCACAAATGTAACTGAGATTCGTAGATTCCTTGGTTTGGCAGGTTATTACCGAATGTTTGTTTGAAATTTTTCACGGTTATCTAGTCCAATGACTAAGCTAACTCGAAAGGGTGTTAAGTTTATCTGGACAATAGAATGTGATGATTGTTTTCAGGAGCTGAAAAAAAGATTGGTGAATGATCCAGTTTTGGCAATACCATACAGGAATGGGGAGTCTGTTATCTATAGTGATGCTTCATTGAAAGGACTTGGTTGCGTCTTAATGCAGAATGATCAGGTAATTTCTTATTCTTCACGACAGTTGAAAACTCATGAGGTAAATTACCCTACACATGATTTGGAATTAGCTGCTGTTGTTTTCGGTTTAATAATTTGGAGGCATCATTTGTATGGAGTAAAGTTTGAAATATATGCCGATCACAAAAGTTTAAAGTATATATTCACTCAGATAGAATTGAACATGAGATATAGCAGATGGCTAGAATTAATCAAGGATTATGATTGTACAATTCATTACCATCGAGAAAAAGCAAATAAAGTGGCTAATGCTTTGAGTCGAAAAAGTAATGCTTCATTAACAATGTTGCATTTGGAACGTGATCCTTTGGTTAAGGTTTTGATGAACTTTGGCATAGAAGTTTTTGGTGCAGGATGTTCTTCTATTTTGTTTCAGGTATCAGTGAAATCTTCTCTATCAGACAGAATCAAGCATGCACAAGAAGCAAGATAGTGAGTTGCAGAAAAAGGTATAGCTGGTTTAGAAGGGTAAGTTTCCTGAATTCATCATTGATAATGATTTTTTTTTGAGATTTGGGAAGAGATTGTGTGTGCTGTGTGATTCATAGTTTAAGAGAGAGTTGTTATGTGAAGATCACAGTTCTCCGTATTCAGTTCATCCTGGCAGTACTATGATGTATAGAGATCTTCGGGAGTATTACTAGTGGGACGGAATGAAAAGGGATATTGCTGATTTTACTGTGAAGTGTTTGACTTGTCAACAGGTTAAAGCAGAGAGGCAGTCACTGAAAGGGATGATTCAGCCTTTACCAGTACCAGAGTGGAAATGGGAAAATATATCCATGGACTTCGTTGTGGGATTGCCGAAGACACCTCGAGGTAATAATGCAATCTGGGTTATTGTTGATCGCTTGACTAAATCGACTCATTTCATTTCTATACGAGATACTTTTTCCCTAGATCAACTTTCTCAATTGTATCTTAAAGAGATATTCAGGTTTCATGGAGTTCCCCTCTCCATTGTATCTGATCGTGATCCCAGGTTCACTTATAACTTCTGGAAAGGCCTTCAGAAGTCGTTGGGTACTGAATTAAATTTTAGTACAGATTTTCATCCTCAATCAGATGGGAAATCAGAACGAACAATTCAGACTTTGGAGGATATGCTACGTGCTTGTTCGATGGATTATCAGGGATGTTGGGACCAACATCTTTCTTTGGTTGAGTTTTCATATAATAACAGTTTTCATTCTAGTATACAGATGGCACCATTTGAGGGGTTATATGGGAAGCGGTGTCGAACTCCATCTTTCTAGGATGAAGTGGGTGAAAGGAAGCTGATGGGACCAGAATTGGTAGAAGAGTTGGCAGAGAAAGTTCAGCTGATTCAAAAACACATGAGAATAGCACAGAGTAGGTAGAAGAGTTATGCGGATAATCGAAGGAAGGATCTATCTTTTGAGTTAGGTGATCATGTTTTTCTCAAAGTCTCTCTATGGAAAAGTGTGATGAGATTTGGTAAGAAAGGAAAGTTAATTCCAAGGTTCATTAGAAAATATGAGATTCAGGAGAGAGTTGGATCAGTTGCTTACCAAGTGGCTTTACCTCCGAGTTTATCTCAGGTACACAATGTTTTTCATGTTACGATGTTGAGAAAGTATATTCCAGATCCATATCATGTTTTAAGTCCAGAGGTAGTTCAGCTGGAAGAGAACCTATCTGATGAAGAACAACCAGTCCAGATTCTTGACCATAGGGAGCAAGTGTTACGGAATAAGGTGATTCATCAAGCAACGGTTTTGTGGAAAAACCACATGAGTGTAGAGGCAACATGGGAATATGAAAATGCAATGAGGGATAAGTACCCCCGCTTATTCGATAAGTAAATAAATTGTGGGTTCGCAATTTTCTAAAGGGGGGGAAGAATGTAACATCCCAAGTAAGTAATGAATAATATATATTTGTATCTATGTCTATTAATGAATTAGATAGTGTTTTAGAGGCTTAAAATGAGAATAAATCCAATCTTAAGCATGGAATACACTAATATTTTTAAAAGATTATTTTACTGTCTTTTGATGGAAAACCATTTTTAAATATATCTTTTGACAATTTTATAAGCTCTATTTTTCGAAATAAACTTATCCTTTATGATTGGGACATTGAAATTTACTTTGGGTAAATTTTTGGTATTTTTCCAATAAAGTTCATTTTTTTAATGAATAGTGAAAATGTTGTATTTTAATTCAAAACCACTTTTTAATCTAATTTATTTATATGATTAGATTATATTTTGAATTGGTTTTAAAGTGCAATTAGAATATATTTTTACCATTTAATCCAATAGTGGTTTTTGGAAATAATTTCACTTTGAAATTGGACTTAAACTAGTGTCAATCTTTTGATACTTATTATTTCATAAAAACACGCTATTTGCTCTGACAGCGGGAATTAATTTTTAAATTAATTAATGTAACTTATATGTTTTTTATTTTGTAAAATAAACATCATTTTTGAATTCGGAATATCAAATATAGCTTAGGGTGATTTTTTGGTATTTTTCTGAAAAACATCAATTTTTGATTAATAGTGAAACCACTAAGTGGTACTTATAAAAACTGATTTTCCGTTTATATGAAATTTTACCACCTCTGTGTTTTGAATTTCAAAAATCCGACATACATGGTTGTCATTAAGAAGTAAAATATTTTTCAATGGGATTAAAATAATTTTTTCGTGAATAGTAACTTTTAAGTTTATTAATCGTGATTAGAGGTAATTAGTGTAGTTTGAGGTAAAAATAATGTTTTAATAATGTAAAATGACCTATACACATGTCCTCCCCTTATTGGATGTGTCATGGCCGACCAAGACAATCCATGGGTCAACTTGGGGACCTCATGGAGCCACTTTGGTAGGAAAATGACATTAATGTCTTCTTATTTAAAGTTAAAATAAAAATTTCACAAACATGAGTTATTTTACTAAAACATTTTTTAAATGGGGTTATAAAAGTTATATTTTATACTATAAATATTCACTATAAAGATACATATATTTCCTACATCATGATATTTTTTTTTATAATTTTTAGACATTAAATAAATTAAATTATTTATGATACCATAATGAAGCAGTGATTACCTCATTATTTAACGATTTAAAAAAAATAAAATGATAATGTAAATTCTAAACCCTAAACATGTCAAAAACTTATTGGATGGGTGTATTTCTAACCCTTATCACCTTATCCTCTAAATATATAATTTTGGGACCTTTTAAATCCGAAAATAATTTTATAATAAAGTAACCTTTTATAACTTTCCAAGAGTGCCCCTCTTCTCCTCTTATAAAAGGCCCCCACCTCTACCACCTTACCCACACCTCTCAAGCCTTTGGATCGGCGAAACCCTGTCCATTTTGTCTCTACACATCCCTCTATTACTCTTTGAAGCCTCACTTTTGGAATAAGTCTTCTCAAGGAATCCTTTGAGCCCAAATCAAAAGGACTTACCCATTTTAAAGGTAGTGTTTTCTATTGTGTTCTTATGTTTTATTTTTCTTCTCCAACCCCCTAAAATCATTTTATTAATTTATTTTGTAACAACTCCAGTATCTTAAATATACTAGGATGTTTTTATAATAAGGATTCAAGCTACACTTAGACACACCTAAATCTAATGGTTAAAGAACATAATGTTTCTGTGGATGACGAATTTCTGCCTCACGAAACGATGATTGTTCAACACTCATATAACACCTTAAAATATGGCCATTAAGATGTAACTATATTTATATATGATATATAATATTTTTATGTTTTACTTAAGCTTATGTATTTTTCATTTATGGCATAAATGTATGGTTTCCATTATGGGTAAACGTGATATCTTCATTTTAGGAAGTATGGACTACCGCCCCCTCAAAGTGATTTGATTCATTAATGCCATATGTGGGACGTACAAAGGATGTAATTAATGATATTATATATGATATTATAATGGAATTATAATATACCTTTATATCATTATGATTCCATTCCATAAAATAGGAAATACAAATGAAAGTAGCATTCATGTGTACGTACGACTTACCGTCTCCATGAACGGTGCATTTCATTTCGTACCTCTAAACGTTTTGAAATATTATAAATGCATGTATATACAGGATATATATGATATATATGATATCTACATCATGAGAAAAACTCTGGATATAATGCATACAGGAAAAACATGTAATTATAAAGAGTTTATTTTTGACTCAAGTACCAATGATCGTTAAAACGACCGTTATTAACTTAAATAATTACATAGTGATCATGAAATGGTAATAAGTGATATAAAAGGAATAATGAACTTGAAAAAGGTTCTTAAGAAAGTAGAAATTAACTGAAGTTTATTATTTAGGAGGTTAAAGAACAATCGAGTCAAGTCGGACCCGAGATATGGGACTTCATCTCAATCTCCTTTCATTGAGGCATATTTTGTTTTATACACAAACTTATTTTATACGGTGTATAAACCCCTTTGACTTTTACGTTTATCCAAAAGTAATCTTTTTATATGAAGTTTTTTACTAAACGACAAAAGGGAATGTTTTTTTTCGTACGTATGTGCCGACAATGACTTCTCCGCCGCCAGGACCATTATTTGAGTTTTGGATTCCTCTACAAGCCATACATTTTTTTAAATGAAAAATAAATACCATGTTTTAATTTTATTTTATTTTGGTATTGAAAATGGTTTTCATACTGTTTTTATATCAATGTGTTGTATTGATGTCTTGTGATTGAAAAGTGGAAATGTTATATTTCCTTTATGCATGTTTTATGTGATACAATCATGTTATGGTTCTTGGGCATTATTATGAAGACGGGTTGTTCCATGATAAACTATGGGTGGGTGATCCCGATATAGCTCTCAATGCATTGGGTAAGGCGAAGGAGTTAAACGTTAAGGTTTATCCGAAGAGATTTAGGGAATATACTATGATGGGTATTCCAAATGTAACCAAGAGGGTTACTCTCTACGTAAGAATGTTATGAATGCCTCCAGTTACCTTTATGTATTATGATTTCAATGATTTATTCATGATTTTATGAGGTATGTTAATGTGCTTATGTTTTATCGGTAATGTATGATTTCATTCTTATGTATATATGTACTCATGTTTCCTTTCCATATTTTTATATCCCTTAATAATCTTTTTATGCTCATCCCAAGTTTTTTTGAAATGTTTTTCACAGGTCAAGGGAAAGGTATATGATATGATGATAGTGTCAAGGAAGTATCAAGATAGAATCCATGTTTTATTTTAAATATGTTTCCATTGATGGAAAAATGAATACTATCTTTTATGTAACCACTTTGTTTAAATGTGGAATGTAATGCATGTTTTATGATCTAATTCTCTTAAACTCTAAACCTGAAAAGATCCTCAACGTGTATTCTTGAAGTAACTCAATATTAAGTGATGTTTAAGGGTGGGGCCTTATAGTAACATTAATGTTGGTCAAATCAATCATTATCTAATTAAAAACATCCAAATGAGATTTAATGGAGACATCAAGACCAATGATAAAGGTGAACATGTGATGTATATTATAATGTATACCAACTAAATATGCTGTTATATAATGTTTTTCTATCTTAATACATATATTAGAAACATTAGATTCAAAGGAAACTTCCTGAAGGACCATGTCACTAAAAGACTACAATATATAACTATGAGCTATAAAAAGAATGTCAGAATGTATATATTGATTTGTTGTTGAGGTATGGACATCAAAATTAAGGGATAAAATATATTTCAGTGGTCCATTCATGACATCTATGAGGCCATGTTGAACTAATAGTGACCCCATCTTAATTTACCACAATTTGAAATCATTATCTCCATTAGAACTTCCATTTTCATACTTAGCAGAGTAAATTACTGATATGAGGTTCTGATACTAGTTTTTTGGTCAGAAATATAATCATAAACCCCTAATAAGTAACCAAGATCTTTATATCTGTAATCAGTTTCTCTTATGTTTATGTACATGAAATTCAAGACATGTTATAATCTTAATTACTCAAGTGGATTTTATAAAAATGAAATGATTTTAGATGAGTGTGAAAAAATAAAATTAAAATAGAAACCAAAACATGAATATTATTCAAAAGGATTGAACAATACAACCAATCAATGATTTCCTCTAGATACAAATTTAGTTGAACAAAGAAAAAAGAAGATGAAAAAGATGATCCCCAGATTTAAAATTCTTCAATCTTTTTCGGGCTTACGTACATGGAATGAACACCAACACCTCCCAAATATTTTATTAAGTTTAATAAAAAAATATTATAGGAGAAAAACAATCAATATGAAAAAGAAGAAAATAGAGGGGATAAGAAGCGTTATTTTCAAGAACTAAATAACAAAGAAGCATAATACATACAAGCTAGAGAGGGTACCTCTCTGGTGGTCCATATCTCTTTGTGATGTTGGAACACCTCTCGGTCCAATTGTTTTCATATATTCAGGAGCTTCTATATCAATTAAATGGACACACTTCTTCTCCATTAAAGATCTATATCGATTATCCACCAAGAATGGTTTATGAGGAGTAGCCAAGGAGGATAATAGATCCAAAGTTGACTCGTAGGTAGAAAAAATTGGTGAGGTGAACTAGGGTTTCACCATTACAAATGAAAGTAAAAAACCAAGGGCGAGTAGAATTCTATTTTAGAATGTAAACCAATGAGGAATGTGAGGGGTGATCAATTCCTCTAACACACTACATTCCCTCAAAACTGATGAACCAATTTAGAAGTTCCATGCATGAAGAACTTGAGTGGATATACAGATCTAGTTCCCATACCATGAGAAGGTGGAATGATACAATTATGAGAATATAAAGGTGATTGATGGGAATGTATGAATTCTAAACAGATCAATGAGTTGTCAAGGGAAACAAACACCAATGAAGGAATAAAATGGGGGGCTAGCTGAGGAGACAAGAAACCCTGCAATCCACTTACCAATCCGAAGAAGGAGGAATACGCAGAAAACCCAACCAAAAGGATATGACCATAGAAACAAATTGGATCCAGTATCATATTTTTGTATACTAGAAAATAAACTTTTTCTTACATGTAGAAACAAATTGGAAGAAATATTTTTAAAGGAAAATTCCAAACTGAAAACACCTTAAATTTATGAAAACTTTAGATATAAAACACACACACACACACACATAAATATATATATATATATATATGTGTGTGTGTGTGTGTGTGTTTAAACATGCACACCCACATACATACATTCATAGATACATATATTCACACACAAATTTAAAAAATAATTAATATTATTTAATAATAATTAAATAAATGATCATTATAATACACACACAAATACATATATATTAATTTATATATAAAAATTATACTATTATATATATTATAAAAGTTAAACCATAATTATAATTAATAAATTCAAAATTTATTATTATCTTCATGCATGACGTTCCTCGATGGTTGGAATATTGGCCTCTTTCCATCACAGGTGCTTAGGGTTTCCACCAGAATGCCTTCGGGAGTGGGGGTTGTTTATCAAATAAAAAATTAAAATTTTTTATAATTTTTTTATCAATTCTCATTTATAGATATAAAAATGAATCACATTATCAATGCCAAAAAAATTCATTGATAAAGGACCACATTATTAGTGTTAAAAAGTTGATGATAAAATATGTTTACCTTTATCATCGCATGCCATAGAATTTATTTTTTAGCACTAATGAAATCAAATTTTTTGCGCTTTTAATGCACCGATATGTAGTTGTGTTTTTTGTGATTTTTCAAGAATGTTTTCCATTGTAAATTATACTTGACCAACATTATGGTGATTTGGATAAATTAAGGGTTCAATTTTATGGGACCTAGTCATATATATGAACTATGGTAGATAAATCATATTATACGATCCATCTGTATTCTAATCATAGATATGCATATGATACATATTTTAGGTAATGAATGGGCCAAATATTAGACCACATAGAGATTCCACTATCATATAATATGATATATCAAATGTCCTAGAATATTAGATGTTGGTTTCATGCAAATTATATATCCTCTAAGTGGTTTTATCCTTAGTTATGAATCATAGGGATGATTCTTTAAAGTATTTTTAAATAATACATGATCATTAATTGTTCAACAGATCATATATTCAAATAGGTATATGTTGTGTAATATATGATGGATTCAAAGTGTTGGCACATGATCTTAAACCTATTTATATTAATTGGTGGAGAACTATAATAGGGGTTGTGACCTATCCCATTTGTGGGTGAGATTTTTTCAATCCAAGCCAAAGATATCTTCTTACCCTTTCTTCATTAAACTTCTAGAATAATGTGATAGAACACCTCTGGAGTTGGACGGGTCATATCATTGCATATGAGGATTTAAGTGATGGGTGTAATACCAATGGATGTGATTCATTCGACGATCACTAATTGATCTCCATCAAACAGACGTCATCAAGATGGAGCTTGTTGGACATGAGGTATACTTGTTTTATATTATGTTATTAATTTCATGTAGATTGGTTGATGATAGATAAATTATTAAATTAGGGTTCTTCCCATTTTATTAACATGATATGTTTATAAGAAACTAATCATTGGAATCAGTGTAATACTCAAGACCCTACTGTAACAGGTAATCACTATATCATGAACTATCACATAATGCACACTCTAAAGAGCCTTTATTCATGAGTATATTTAAAAGTTTTATTTATGAACATTATAATTTGATTCTGAAAAATTAAATTTATATTTTTAATCTTCTTAAATAAATTATATTAATATAAAAATTTATTATTTTTTGAAAATATGTAATATTTAAGTGAATAGTGAAAAATATAGTTTTTACTGAAACCGTAAAATTTATGACATTATTAGTATATAAGAAAGGTATAGAAGTTTATAAAACCTTTTAAATGGTTAAATATGTGTTTAATGATTAAAACTATACTTTTTTTAAAATGCTATTCCTAAATTATAAAACCTATGTTTAACATCATATGAACTTAATTAAAATTTTCTATTAAGAGATAATGTTTTGAGTTTTTTATTTTAATTAAATATTATTTTTTTCAAATCTAGTTTTGGATTGATTTTGAAAAAATACCATTTATTTATTTTATAATAACCCATTTAAATCCTGAAAATCAAAATCCTTGATAATTTTATCTCAAACATAAGTTTAATGCTTAAAAATACACTTATATTAAAAATGGTTTTTATGTGTGCTAATGTTAAAATTAATTTTCCCAATACATGTAAATTTTATTTTATAAAATAGAATTTATAGTTAGAATAAATAATTCCAAATTATGTAATGAGGAAAATATAATTTTTAGTAATTGAAAATAAATTGCTTAGGTTAATGATTAATTACGTTTGTAAGAGTGATATGGGTGTTTTGAAAGAATTAATTTTTTAACCATTATATAAATTTTATCTAAAAAAAATTAGATTAAAGTATTTAAAATTATGACTCAAATATTATTTTTAAACATATAAATAAAATATAAACCCTCATTCAATTAATTATTGATATGAAATATGAATAAAAAAACATCATGTATAAAATGACATTTTTCTTTAAAAATAGTTTTCTTATATATTATGTTTTAATTTAAACATTTATTTTCTCACATTTTGAAAATTTATAAGATAAAATAGAGTATAAATTCATATTTTTTATTTTCAAAATTTGGTAAGAGTGGTCATATTATATTTTCAGTAATGAAATAATTACCATGGATAATTTTTAATCAAGATTAGTAATGGTGAAAATGGGTAAATAAAATATATTGAATTTTTAATAATTAAAAGGTCACATAAATATTATAGAAAGACTTTTAAGGTTTTTGAGTCATGGGAACTTGTATCACCTAACATTTATCTACATAACTCACCCAAATCACCTAACCCACCTAACACCCATGTGATTCCATTCGCACACCTTACCTATCTATAGTTTCTATGAAAAAACCCCTATCTTCACCTATAAACAGATCTCACTCCCACCAAGTATCTCATCCCACGCCACCACAAATGAATTTATCAAAAATTTTCCTTCCCTATCCCTCTCTAAGTTATTCAAAATTATTTCCTATTGTTTTAAGAGTCTCACCAAGAATTAAAAATCTACTTAGAAAGGCAAGGGTTTCCAATACTTCCCTTTCCATTATAATTGAAATTCTATTTTTATAATACCATTTATATATATTACCTTGAATATGATTTCATGTTATTGAAACCCATTTGATATGTTGTTAATGAAATAATACTAAGCCACTCTCATTATACCGTTTTTCCTATTCCTTTTTTTGGGTCAAAATAAGGGTTCTCCTTTCACCCCTTCCATTTTCAATCAGTAACCATTATTTTAATGTCATCATGCATGTAATTATATGGAATTATCACCCAATTGATATATCTAAAATGATATTTTACCTAATTAAACCCCTTTTCAAAGACATAATAATTCACAAAAATTCCAAAATTTTAGGAAGTAAAGAGTATATGGGTTTCCTAATAATTACACCCATGTTAGGATACTAGTAAGTGGATTGTTATGGCACAAATTCACTAGGGGTAATAACTCATAAAAGGGTTGGTTGAATCATTGAATCAACAATCACTACAATTCATTATGAGTGGGCCTAATAATTCACACTAATCTAGAAACTCATGAGAGATGTGATTTGGAATATTCACATGATTTTGTGATCCTTCATAATGGTTTTTCCTACCATTGTCATGGCCTCCTTCCATGGAAGTATATTGAACATAATTACTATATTTTGTTGATAAACCATCACTTTGAATATTCCCTTCTCTAATACCACATATTTATTTCCTTGATAATGGTATTTACTTTTACATTGAGAGTACCCCATAGTTTCTAGGTTGATTATATATTTTTAACTATCATCATTATTTCTCTCAATGGGTTATCATCATGTTACATATTTAATTAACATGGGGAAAGTGTTATCTTTATGTATGTCCTTATTCCAATATGGATGATTATTGGAATATTAACTATTTATTTTTTAACCATCCACCTTCTTTCTTCGAATGAGTTATGATAATTTTATCAATTTTATTAGCATGGAGAAAATTATAATCATTATGTATGTTGATATTCTAATATAGATGATTATTGGATAATTTGATTATGAATTGTTTATTTATTTTCTCCAACAATGAATTCATTAGAATTTGAAAAAATATGGGTGAGATAAAATATTATATAGCCCCTCAATGTATGATTTGGACTCATGAGACACACATGCTTGAGTATTTTATTATAGGCCAGCCTAAAATAAGATGTTTATTTGATGGTAAGATCATGATGTCTTATATTACGATGTATTGAATTATGGTATGGAATCAGTTGTCCCGCGCTATTCATTTTATATATAAGGTAAAAGTTATTGTTATATTTGTGATAAATTTTATTCATTCCTATACATGGATATATTATTCTATCTGTTTTATTGGAATGTGGATTCATGTTGTTTATTTATTACATAACATATCACATATTCCATATTTATGTTATGATAGATTCCACTATATGCTACCCCTGATTGAGAATACGATATGACCATTTTTTTCTTTTACCAATAAACATAGAGGAGAACTATGTGTAATTTTCAAGGATATGATGGAATGGATAATAATGTTCTTGAAATGTGTTCTTGATGTATGTTATGTCTTCAAATATAATATATGTATGTATGTAGTATTCCAATACTATAAAGTTGTTGGATATTATGGAAACTCTACTATTATATACAAATAATTTAATATAACTTTAATATATGAGAATCCGGATTTCAATTGGTCAAATTTCATATTAGAGAAAGTTTATAGTAACCTTGGTGACTATATTTTGAGTAAATTCTTTACATATAACAATTACTATGAAATACCATCAATATTTTTAGGGAACTCTATGAAAAACCTAATATAGAATCCATTTTTCTATCCAATATCATGATATAGTTATGCGTATTCCATTATATGGTGGCTAATAGGAATAATGAGAACTATATAAACACCCATATAAAATTTAGGGTTGTTTCCACTGATCCAGTCAATGATGTTGGAGTTGAGGATAAAAAAATCATTACCATATTTTCTCATTTGATCCAATTTATGAAAAATAATATTTCCTTCATAGAGAGACCTAATGATCCAAAACATTGTGTCGCTATGACGGATAGCTTTATATGATAACATCCTATAGTATTTAGTGGAACTACTAAAACATTGGTAGATGAACAATGGCTCAGGTCCCTAAAGAAGAACTATATTTCCTTTGGAATTAGATGAAAGGAGAAATTCATTATGGTGGTATATCATCCAATAGGAGATACAAACCAATTGTGGTCAATAATTCAACACACTAAAGAGGAAGATGAGATAAAGATAACAGAATGGGGAACATTTAAGGAGATATTATATGAAAAATACATACCTCTTGATAAAAGAGTAGAAATGGAATGCTAGTTCCTCAATACTAGTGAAAATAAGGAAGAAAATGTTTCTCATTTTAAGGATAACATTACAAGGTTAGCTAGACATGCTGCAAACTTTGTATGTAGATAGTAAATCAAGTTATATTATTTATTTTATGGGTTAAAGTCGACCCAACAAAGCGATTTGGTCTCTCAAACCTTTTTATTGTATGAATATACAATATCAACTTATATTAAGAGAGAAAAAGTGTTCTCTGGGATATATGTATTCAAGGGAAATCATGAGAAGAAGAGGTTGGTTGAGAATCATGGGAATAGTAGTGTAGAAAATTAGATGAAATGAAGGATGAGGTTTACCACATGTGATAATTGATGGAAGAAACACCATGATGTTGATGTGAGAACATTATCATCAAATTCAGGCACACGTGTCATTGCTTCTGACCAAGATGCAAAGAGCGGTGGATGATTTATTGTAGGTCGAGCCAACTGTACTACTAATGCATTTCTCAAAACATTCGTTGTTCCTTCCTCATCAGCATTATTATCACCATCTATTTCGTTCTTACCAAACTCCTCATCAGATATCGGGTTAAAATGTATAACTCGAAGATCAAGTAGGTTGTCCCCTTTTGCATCATTTGGAATAGTCTCAACTTCATGGCGAAGACTATCTTCAACAAATCTTGTAATTCTATGTCTTTTTACAATTGGATGTTCTTGTTGTACTGTAGAAACATAAAAATATAACTCCATTTTGGTACCATCTGACCATTGAGAAAACAAATTAATTGTTTGGATCCATTGCGCATCATCAACCAATGGAAAATCTAGATGCCACAATGTTGATAGGAACGGCAAATGTCTATAACTCATTAACTTGATCTTTTTATCGGGTCCTAGATTTAATGATCCATGAGTTCTGTCATGAAGGTGACTTAGGGTAACACAATAATTTGTATTAACCACTATTATAGGTTGTGTACTGTAAGAAGCCACTTGCTCAGTTTGAATAACCTCCCCATAGTAGTACACATAGGAAAACATCATGTTCTGATGGAGAGTGGTAGAGAGAATGTTTATAAAAATCCAACAATCACCAAGCCATAGATTTGTGAAGATCTAAGGTACCATCTGATTCATCGGATATAAGGTCACTAGGATAACATTTTTGGTTTTCAATATCATTTCCCTAAAGTTGATGAATTAAAAGAAATAATTACATGATTTTGGTACAATCTCATTGTTGTTCATGAATTGAACAATTTCCACTTCATCTCTTAAAGAAATGAAGTTGAATTTGTTATTCGTGAAGTGCTAATAGATCATGTGATAGAATGATGGATCATTCCATCTATTTCAAACAAAAGGTTAGCAAAAGTCATCAAATATACATAAGTTCATCTATGGTGTGGTTAATCATATATGATTCCAAAAATGAACTTATACTTCATATATCATACCGCTTAGTAAAATAAAACTAGTTTCTAATAACCAGGGAATTGCTGTAGGCTAGTGGTAGGTGATAAAGTCTAGTCACACTTCGGTTGTGGGTTCGATTACCACAGCCTTGTCCGACGTGATGGGTTGTCGCCTGTCCTGCAGGTTTTCCTTTTTCTAAAACTACATTACTATAACATCCCATCAATAATATCAAAAAAAGTTCTATCCATAAACAATACTAACTTATGTCCAACATAATCTATTCCAATCGTTAGGCTTATCGAAAATACTTCGGTCCAAGATCATAGTATAAAGAAAATGATTACATGAAATGTCATATAACAATCACGTGAATGCCATCATTTATCCCCCATATATCATAAGATATATCTTGTTGGTCAAATTAAAACATGTGAATACCTTAATCATGTATTCTCTTGAAGAATTAATACCCATTGAACCTTAGTGAAAACATGAATGTTGTTAAATTTTAACACTTTCCACATACCAAAATCCCAAAAATTCTATATACGAAAACCATAATTCACTTAGTCCTTATATCAATCATGAGCTCATGAATACAATCAAACATCTCATTTTTTTCTTATCCCTTCATTATGCACATATCTTCTACTTTCCAAAAATATCTGAATAAAATTTCATGGTTACCAGTACCATTCAACGTATACTTTCAAATACTTTAGGAAAAACAATAGTGTAACAATCCTTAGATGATTCTTTATTCCATAGTACCATACATTATTCTTTATAAACATACAATCATTCCACTAACTTCTTAAACCACTGACTGAGCATCATCATTTCTTTCATCTCATATTTCATTTATAGTCTCTTCATTATCATCCACATAAATACTACTCATATGACCATGCTGATTCTCTTCATGAGATTTTCCCTTAGGGCATTAGTTTGCATAATTCCATACATTTCACATTTAAAACATATAATCATTGTTGATGTCATAGAAATACCATTATCCTTGTCCATGGTGTTAACTGAAACTTTTCCTTTGCACTTACGGGCTTAGTGTCCTTCTTTTCCACACCCAAAGCATCTTCTAGTTCCTTTGAAACAATATCCCCGATGCCTCTTCCCACATGATTTACATGAGGGAAATTGATCTTTCTTTCCTCTATGATCATCATGAAACTCCATCTTTCTCTTATTATCTGAGTCGGCAAACTTTACAAAGTTGAGATTATTGATCATATTATGAGATTTATGATTAGGAATAATAATGATGTTTAGACTTCCAAATCATGTTTCATTTGGTTGCTCATGAATAATATCATTCCATTGTCCATAATATCCTCTATTATCGTGAATCTTCCTATTTCCAGCAATTTTCTAAAACCCAAAAAGAATAGTGTGAGAGGAAAAAATCATGCTAGGGAAAACAACATAATAAAAGGGAGTACCTTCAATATATAACATCTTATGTTTAATTCTAAGATCGTTACCATAATTCTAGGATTATAACCTATACCTATACTAAACCTTAAAGACATCCCTAGACATACCTTAGAAATATCTCTAGGGATCTCACTAAAGTTCTCACATCCTAGTTTCCAAATGTTGACTAAACCTTTACTCTGATACCAACTGTAGAGACCCGAAGATTGACATAAATGGACATTACATTACTTTAGCGAAATACGTAATGCATAACAAAAACAGACACACAAGGACCGTAATAGTTTAGTGTCTTTGGAAACATGGAATATAAACTTCTAATCATGTTGAAATATCTTCAACAACTTTCATAAAGAACTTCCCCCTTTTGTTTCGTTACCTAAAAACATTATTTATTTCCTGGGGAAAATAAAACATAAAAAGGGTGAGATCAAATGCTTAGTAAGGGAAAACATAGAGAACATAAAACCATCCATAAACATTTGGAAGCAAAAACAAGAACATGAAATTTAAACATCAAAATCTTGAGCAAAGACATAAATTGTGGAAGTACGTAAGGCATATATCATAATGGAACATCAACCATGAAAAAATATAATGGGAATAAAACGTATAATTTTGGAAACCATTCAGAACATGTTATGATTTCCATATTAGCCAAGGCATTGCTGCCAAAACCATCTTGGTGGACAAAGTCCCTTTCTGAATCAAGATCACTCCTCATTTCAGTCCTGTATCATTGAATCGTATTAACTTACCATTCCAGCCATGTCTATCTCATGAGATATAAATCTTTACCCAATTAATTATAGAGAGATATATGTATCACCCATCTAATAATGAAATCATTCATACTTGTGCCACTAAATAAACTTAAAACATTCATCATAACCCAAAGAATAAAATGGGTTTCATAAATATCATCCCATCATCACATAATCCATATAAAACGAATGGATATTTCATCATAAGAAAAGTGAAACCATGTAAATCATAGAGACATTATACATGAAACACACACATATGAAGTAATTTCATATTAGATGGAAAATGGTTTTGATAAAACACTTGAAATGAATTCTTGAGGAAAATATCCTTTATTCTTCAAAATCATTTTCGTTTAACAAAATTCCATTCAATTTTAAGTGAAAATTATTTTGTTGAAAATAGAAATGAAATATTTTGGAGGAAGCTTCATCAAAATAAGGCTTTATAAAACAGTAAAAATCCGTTCACGCCGTATAAGTTAAAAATAACATTTTTCTCGTACTTCTGTCAGAAAAGTCAAAAAGTACCTTGTAAAAGAAATATTCCATAAATACCATGTAGTAAAAGTAAAAAATGGGTAAAAAGGACATTAATCATACATGAAACCATTTTTAGGAAACATGGACATGGATGAGAATAATAACCCCAGTAAATACTTACAAATAAACAATCTAGGATAAGAACGAGATTGGAAAAGTTATCCCTTACCTTAGGTCCAATATGCTTTATATGGATCTGAACCTCTTATATAATAATTTAAATAATGTCATTGAGTTATTACATAATCATATTAATTGTTATGATATCATATATGTTTCACTTATGACTTTATATTACCCGTTCTTTTGTAAATTCCATGTTAAAGCAGTGTTTTGGGTAAAATCATTTCATTTATCGTATGTGTTTCGACTTTTCATTCTTGATATTATTACTTATATCCTGATTTACATAATTCCAGAATGTAAAAAATTATTTATATATAATATATATTAATCATATACATATATATTATAGATCGATAAAAGGAATGAAATACACTATTCATGGAGATGGTAGGCCGTACGTACGCATGAACGCTGTTTTCGTTTCCTTATTGAATTGAATGAAACTAAATAGATGACAGAAATATATATATATATATAAATCCAGTAGCATTATTATTTCATATATTTCATTATTATTCATTATATAAACTTTATAATCATTCATGTATGGTTAACATGGATAATGAATCTCATCGCGTCATGGAGACGGTAATCCGTACGTACGCACGAGCGATGATATCGTTCCCATAATTATTGAATAGAATTGGGGTGGATGGTATAATATATCAGAATCATTATGATGTTATAATAAGAATATACAATTATTATTTACACCATTATACCCATCCATGTAATGCGTTGGTGGAAAAATAGATTACACCACGACGTGGAGACGGTATTCTGTACGTATGCACGCGCGGTGATTTTGTTTTCCGTAAGATGGATAGAAGGTGAAATAGAGTTGTTTCATATTTATAATAACATATCAGTATATGATTTATACTGATGTTATTACTTCATAATGAAACAATTAAATATGAATAAATAGAAGAAGAAATAAAGTTGAAAGAATCGGTAATAGACATTACCTCTTCTTTGAAGCGCCTCTTTGAGACCTTCTATTGGGGCACTAAAATTGGTCATTGAAGAAGACGAGGACCTATAAGATGTTTCTAGGGAAGTGGGGACGTGAAATGGGCAGGGGTTGGACGAGCATGAAGGCTAAAATTGGTGTAAGGAGGAGAGGGAGGAGGTGCTCTTTTATAAGAGAGGAGAGGGGCACCTTTGGAAATATAAGAAATATTAATTTATATTAAATCCCAAACCCTCTTAAAATTTTCAAAAATGACTCATATACGAATATTAGATGATATAGGGTTGTAATCTCATCAACCAATAAAATTTAGACATGTTAGGAATTTATTTTAAACAATATCAACTTGATTTATCCTTATTTATCAATTTAATTTTAGTTGGGGTAATAATATTCTAAATTTTAAATTATTATAAATAATTACATATGTGTTGTTAATTTTCCATACTATCACACTTTATGACATTTTATACCATATAAATTTTAATTTATAATTTATAATTATTTTTTTGATTTTTAAACAATTTTATAATATGTTATTTTTATAAAATAACAATAGAGTCAATTTTGACACTATTCATTTATTTGAATTTACATAAAATATATACAAAATATATGTTCGAACTAAAAGATTTACTAGATTCATAAAATGTCATGTGTATCTATAAAATTAGTGGAGCACATTAAATAGTTCATATAATATTTATTTTAATATTTTTAAAACCATTTATTTTATATTTTAATTAATAAAATAATTTCAACATCACTATTGTGTGATAATTAATGATAATTATGTATTCCCTAAAAATATAAATAAATTTATATGATGTAGATAATTGTACTAGAGTTCTGGAGACTATTCATGTTCAATGTTTCTTTAATTTTATCTCTAAATTAAAATTATTATACTTATAATATTTAAAAAAGTGAAATGTTGTCACTTTCTTTGGTTTTAATAATAATTATACTATTTCCATAGAAACAAGTCCATTAAATGAATATAATCCGACCCTTAGGTGATATGGGTCGACCTTTAGTCATCCAATAGGATTTTGGCAGGTGTTAGGGTTATTTTATAGTCTTATATTTATCCTTAATTACCCAATTTACCTTTAACTATGGTAAATAAAATTTACCGTAGTTACTATTCATAAAGCCCAAAAAATAAAAAATAGCTTATTATCATAATTTGGACCCAATGATTCCAAATATTGAATAAATTTTTCCAAATTAAATACACAAAAGTTGAATAAATTAAATTAAAATTAATCCCATTGTCGAAAGAAAACGGGTTTTTGTTAAAAACATTGCAAAAGATTGAATTGATTTAACCTACGAATTCAAGGTAAAATCAATGCTAATGACATAAATTATATTAAATGGTAAAAATATATTATATTTATACTTTAAAACCATTCAATAATATAATTTAACCATATAAATTATTACGACGAAAAAGTTTGTTTTTAATTAAAATATAGCATGTTTTTACTATTCATTAAAATATGAAAGTTATCAGAAAAATATCAAAACATTATCCAATGTAAATTTTTATATCCTGATTAAAAATAAGAATTTTATTTTGTAAAATTTAACTTATAAACATGTCAAAAACTAGATTTAATGTGGGTGCTCCATCAAAAGGCGACAAAACTGCATTTTTTGAAAAATACTTATTTTACCCGAAAAATTTATTTTGTTCTAATAACATGTTCTAGAAAATGTGTATGATATTAAAAATGTTATAAAATTAAAAATTTAGTTTATACTATTCATAACGGCTAGTTCATAATAATATTATAACCATATATCGTTTTTTAGTGAAACCTACTATTGCGTACAACACACGCTATCGAGGAAGGTCGTGATTGCGTGTAATGAAATCCAAGTCAGGGTTGCGTATAGGGAAAGACTCTTTTGTTGTTGTGTATAACCGAATCCAACCATATTTCATTTATACATTGAATATATATATATATATACACTCAATGTTTCGTAGAATAACTTCTATCAAATGAACTTGAAATTGTGTATAACACGATCCAAGAATTGTGTTACGTATACTGCAAGCTAATACGGTGTTTCCTATAGCTCAAGATAATCTTGGTGTAGCATAAAACACAATACATCCATGAAATTACAAAGAATAATTCTCATAAAATCTTGGGTTGTTACATTCTACCCCCCTTAAAATGAATTTCTCCCTCGAAATTTGTCGGGGTTATAAATAGTTTTATTAATTGATAATTTCATTCATAGAAACCCACATCGTAAAAAAGAATGCTAAAACTTAATTTTAAAAAGTGAAGTATGAAACATAACAGTTACCCAAATTGACTCATCACTAGGTTTCCACATAGGAGATCATAGGTGAAAATATTGATATGGAGGAGAAATCGAACCATCATGTTCTGATGGAGAGTGGTAGAGAGCATGGCTATGAAAAAGACAACAATCACAAAGCCATAGATTTGTGATGATCTAAGGTACCATCTGATTAATCGGATATAAGGGAACTAGGACAACATTTATGGTTTTCAAGATCATTTCTCTAAAGTTGATGAATTAAAAGAAATACTTACATGATTTTGGTACAATCACATTGTTGTTCATGAATTGAACAATTTACACTTCATCTCTTAAAGAAATGAAGTTGAATTTTTTATTTGTCAAGTGCTAACAGATCATGTGATAGAATGATGGGTCATTCCATCTATTTCAAACAAAAGATTAGTAAAAGTTATCAAATATACATAAGTCCATCTATGGTGTCGTTAATTATATATGAATCCAAAAATGAACTTATACTTCATATATCATACCGCTTAATAAAATAAAACAAGTTTCTACTAACCAGGGACTTCCTATAGGCCAGTGGTAGGCGATAAAGGCCAGCCACACTTCGGTTGTGGGTTCGATTCACACAGCCTTGTCCAACGCGATGGGATGTCGGCTGTCCTGCAGGTTGTCCTTTTTCTAAAATTAAATTACTATAACATCCCGTCAATAATATCGAAAAAAGTTCTCTCCTTAAAAAATAATAACTTATGTCCAACATAATCTATTCCAATCTTTAGGCTTATCTAAAATACTTCGGTCCAAGCTCATAGTATAAAGAAAACGATTACTTGAAATGTCATATAACAATCACATGAATGCCATCATTTATCCCCCATATATCATAAGATATATATTGTTGGTAAAATTACAAACATGTTAATACCTTAATAATTTTTTCTCTTGAAGAATGAATAACCATTGAACCTTAGTGACAACATAAATATTGTTATATTTTAACACTTTCCACATACCAAAATCCCCAAAATTTTATATACTCAAACCATAATATCACTTAGTCCTTATATCAGTCATGAGCTCCTGAATACAATCAAACATCTCATTATTTTCTAATCCCATCATTATGAACATATCATCTTCTTTCCAAAAATATCTGAATAACCTTTCATGGTTACCGGTACCATTCAACATATACTTTCAAATACATTAGGAAAAAACAATAGTGTAACAATCCTTAGATGATTCTTTATTCCATAGTACCATACATTATTCTTTATAAACATACAATCATTCCACAAACTTCTTAAACCACTGACTGAGATTCATCATTTATTTCATCACATATTTCATTTGTAGTATCTTTATCATCATCCACATAAATACTACTCATATGACCATGTTGATTCTCTTCAAGAGATTTTACCTTAGGGCATTGTTTTGCATAATTCATATACATTCCACATTTAAAACATCTAATCATTGTTGATGTCGTAGCAATACCATTATCCTTGTCCATGGTGTTAACTGAACCTTTTCCTTTGCACTTACTGGCTTTGTGTCCTTTTTTTCCACACCCAAAGCATCTTCCAGTTCCTTTGAAACAATCTCCCCGATGCCTCTTCCCACATGATTTACATGAGGGAAATTGAACTTTATTTCCTCTATGATCATCATGAAACTCCATATTTCTCTTATTATCTGAGTCAGGAAACTTACCAAAGTTGATATTATTGATCATATTATGAGATTAATGATTTGGCATAATAACGATGTTTAAACTTCCAAATCCAGTTTGATTTGGTTTCTCATGATGAATATCATTCCATTGTCCATCATATCCTCCATTATCATAAATCTTCTTGTTTCCAGCCACTTTCTAAATCCCAAAAAGAATAGTGTGAGAGGAAAAAATCATTCTAGGGAAAACAACATAATAAAGGGGGAGTACCTTCAATATCTAACATCTTAGGTTTAATTCTAATATCGTTACCGTAGTTCTAGTATTATAACCTATACTTATACGTAACCTTAGAGATATCCCTAGAAATACCTTATAAATATCTCTAGGGATCTCACTAAAGTTCTTGCATCCTAGTTTCCAATGGTTGACTAAACCTTTTCTCTGATACCAACTGTAGAGACCCGAAGCTTGACGTACATGGATATTACATTACCTTTGCGGAATACATAATACATAACAAAAACAGACACACAAGGACCGTAATAGTTTAGTGTGTTTGGAAACTCGGAATATAAACTTCTAATCATGTTGAAATATCTTCAACAACTCCCATAATGATCTTACCATTTTTGTTTCCTTACCTAAAACCTTTCATTATTTCCTGGGGAAAATAAAACATAAAAAGGGTGATCTCAAATGCTCAGTAAGGGAAAACATAGAGAACATAAAACAATCCATAAACATTTGGAATCAAAAAAACTTGAACATGAAATTTAAACATCAAAATCTTGAGCAAAGACATAAATCGTGGAAGTACGTAAGGAATATATCATAATGGAACATCAACCATGATAAAATATAATGGGAATAAAATGTATATTTATGGAAACCATTCAGCACATTTTATGATTTCCATAGTATCCAAGGCATTGCTACCAAGACCATCTTGGTGGACAAAGTCCCTCTCTGAATCGAGTTCACTCCTCGTTTCAATCTCGTAACACTAAACCGGATTAACTTACCGTTCCAGCCATTTCTATCTCATGAGATATAAATCGTTACCCAACTCATTGGAGGGAGATATAGGTCTCACACATCTCATAATGAAATAATTCTTACTTGTGCCACAAAATAAACTTAAAACATTCATCATAACCCAAAGAATAAAATGGGTTTCATAAACATCATCCCATCATCACATAATACATATAAAACAAATGGATATTTCATCATAATAAAAGTGAAACCATGTAAATAATAGATACATTATACATGAAACACACACATATTAAGTAATGTCATCTGAGATGGAAAATGTTTTTGATAAAACACTTGAAATGAATTCTTGAGGAAAATATCCTTTATTCTTCAAAATAATTTTTGTTTCACAAAATTCCATGCAATTTTAAATGAAATGTATTTTGTTGAAAATAGTCATGAAATCTTTTGGAGGAAGATTAATGAAAATAAGGCTTTATAAAACCGTAAAAATCCGTTCACGCCGTATACGTTAAAAATAACATTTTTCTCGTACTTTTGTCAGAAAAGTCAAAAAGTACCTCGTAAAAGAAATATTCCATACATACCAAGTAGTAAAAGTCAAAAATGTGTAAAAAGGACATTAAACATACATGAAACCATTTTTATGAAACATGTACATGGATGAGAACAATAACCCCAGTAAATACTTACGAATAAACAATCTCAGATAAGAACGAGATTTAAAAGTTATCCCTTAACTTAGGTCTGATATGCTTTGTATGGATCTGAACCTCCTGTATAATGATGTAAATAATGTCATTGACTTATTACATAATCATATTCATTGTTATGATATCATATATGTTCACTTATGACTTCATATTACCCATTCTTTTGTAAATTCTATGTTGAAGCATCGTTTTGGGTAAAATCATTTCATTTATTGTATATGATTCGACTTGTCGTTCTTGATATTATTACTTATATCCTGATTTACATAATTCCAGAATGTAAAACATGATTTATATATAATATATATTCATCATATAAAAATATATTATAGATCGATAAAAGGATTTAAAAACACCGTTCATAGAGACGGTAGACCGTATGTATGCGTGGACGCTGTTTTTGTTTCCTTATTGAATTGAATGAAACCAAATAGATGATGTACATATATATATACATAAATCAAGTAGAATTATTATCTCATATATTTCAATATTATTCATTATATAAACATTATAATCCTTCATGTATGGTTAACACGGAGAATGAGTCTCATCGAGTCGTGGAAACGGTAATCCGTACGTACGCACGAGGGATGATATCGTTCCCATAATTATTGAAAATAATTGGGGTGGATGGTATAATATATCAGAATAATTATGATGTTATAATAACCATATATAGTTATTATTTACACCATTATACCCATCCATGTAAGGTGTTCGTGGAAAAACAGATTGCACCACGGCGTGGAGACGGTATTTCGTACGTACGCACACGCGATGATTTTGTTTTCCGTAGGTTAAATAGAAGGTGAAATAGGTTTGTTTAATATTTATAATAAAATATCATTATATGAGTGAAACTGATGTTATTACTTCATAATGAAACAACTAAAGAAGAAGAAGTAGAGGAAGAAATAAAGATGAAAGAATCGGTAACAGATATTACCTCTTCTTTGAAGCGCCTCTTTGAGACCTCCTCTTAGGGTACTAAAATTGGTCTTTGAAGAAGACCAGGACCTCTAGGATGTTTCTAGGGTAGTGGGGAAGTGAAATGGGCAGGGTTTGGCTGAGATTGAAGGCTCAAATTGGTGCTGAGGAGCAGAGGGGGGAGGTGCCCTTTTATAAGGGAGGAGAGGGGCACCTTTAGAAATATAAGAAATATTAGTTTATATTAAATCCCAACCCCTCTTAGAAACTTCCAAAATGACTCATATCCGAAGATTAGATGATATAGGGTTGTAATATCATCAACCAATAAAATTTAGACATGTTAGGAATTTATTTCAAACATTATCAACTTGATTTATCCTTATTTATCAATTTAATTTTATTTGTGGTAATAATATCAAAATTTTTAAATTATTATAAATAATTATATATGTGCTGTGAATTTTACATAATTTGAAACTTTATGACATTTTAGACCATATAATTTTAATATATAATTTTTAAATATATTTGTTATTTTTAATCAATTTTATAATATGTTATTTTTATAAATTAACAATAGTGTCAATTTTGACATTATTCATTTATTTGAATTTACATAAAATATATATAAACGATATGTTCTAACTAAAAGCATTAATAGATTCATAAAATGTCATATGTATCTATAAAATTAGTGGATCACATTAAATAGTTCATATAATATTTATTTTAATATTTTTAAAACCATTTATTTGATATTTTAATTAATAAAATAATTTCAACATCACTATTGTGTCATAATTAATGATAATTATTTAATCCCTAAAAATTCTAAATAAATTTATATGATGTATATAATTTTATTATATTTCCAGATATTATTCATGTTATAAGTTTCATTAAGTTTATCACTGAATTAAAATTCTTATAATTATAAGATTTAAGAAAGTGACATGTTGTCACTTTCTTTGGTTTTAATAATAATTAAATTATGTTCAAAGACACAAGTCCATTAAATGAATCTAATACGACCTTTAGGTGATATGGGTCGACTTTTAGTCATCAAATTGGATTTTGGCAGTTGTTAGGGTAATTTTATAATCTTATATTTACCCTTAATTACCCGATTTACCTTTAACTATGGTAAATAAAATTTACCGTAGTTACTATTCATAAAGCCCAAAAAATAAAAAGTAGCTTATTATCATAATTTGGACCCACTGATTCCAAATATGGAATCCATTTTTCCAAATTAAATACACAAATGTTTCAGAAATTAAATTGAAATTAATCCCATTGTCCAAAGAAAAGGGGTTTTTGTTTAAAACATTGCAAAAGATTGAATCGATTTAACCTACAAATTCAAGGTAAAATCAATGATAATGACATAAATTATATTAAATGGTAAAAATATATTCTATTTATAATTTAAAACCATTCAATAATATAATTTAACCATATAAATTATTATGATGAAAAAAGTTGTTTTTAATTAAAATATACCGTGTTTTTACTATTCATTAAAATATGAAAGTTATCAGAAAAATATCCAAACTTTATCCAATGTAAATTTTTATATAATGATTCAAAATTAGTAGTTTATTTTGTAAAATTGTACTTATAAACATGTCAAAAACTATATTTAATGTGGGTGCGCTATTAAAAGGCTGTAAAACTGCATTTTTTGAAAAATACTTATTTTAACCGAAAAGTTTATTTTGTTCTTATACCTTGTTCTAGAAAATGTGTAAGATCAATAATAATGTTATAAAATTAAAAATTTAGTTTATACTATTCATAAAGGCTAGTTCATAATAATATTATAACCATATATCGTTGTTTAGTGAAACCCGGTATTGCGTACAACACACGATATCGAGGAAGGTCGCGATTGCGTGTAATGAAAGCCATGTCAGGGTTGCATGTAGTGAAAGACTCCTTTGTTGTTTCATTTAACATAATCCAACCATATTTAATTTATACATTGAATATATATATATATATACAGTCAATGTTGCATAGAATAACGTCTATCAAATAAACTTGAAATTGTGTATAACACGATCCAAAATTGTGTTGTGTATACTGCAAGCTAATATGGTGTTGCGTATAGTGGAAGATAATCTTGGTGTAGCATACAACCCAAGACATCAATAAAATTAAAAAGAATAATTCTCATAAAATCTCAGGTTGTTACATTCTACCCCCTTTAAAATGAATTTCGCCCTCGAAATTCGTCGGGGTTATAAATGGTTTTTTTACTTGAGAATTTCTTTCATAGAAACCCACATCGTAAAAAGGAATGCTAAAACTTAATTTTAAAAAGTGAAGTATGAAACATAACGGTTACCCAAATTAACTCATCACTAGGTTTCCACACATGAGATCATAGGTGAAAATATTGATATTGAGGAGAAATGTAACCATCATGTTCTGGTGGAGAGTGGTAGAGATCATGGCTATGAAAAAGCCAACAATCACAAAGCCATAGATTTGTGATGATCTAAGGTACCATCTGATTCATCAGATATAAGGCCACTTGGACAACATTTTTGGTTTTCAAGATCATTTCCCTAAAGTTGAGGAATTAAAAGAAATACTTACATGATTTTGGTACAATCTCTCTGTTGTTCATGAATTGAACAATTACCACTTAAACTCTTATAGAAATGAAGTTGAATTTGTTATTCATGAAGTTCTAAGAGATCATGTGATAGAATGATGGGTCATTCCATCTGTTTCAAACAAAATGTTAGCAAAAGTTTTCAAATATACATAAGTCCATATATAGTGTGGTTATTCATATACGATTCCAAAAATGAACATATACTTCATATATCATACCGCTTAATAAAATAAAACTAGTTTCTACTAACCAGGGACTTCCTGTAGTCCAGTGGTAGGCGATAATGGCCAGTCACACTTCGGTTGTGGGTTCGATTCTCACAGCCTTGTCCGACGCGATGGGTTGTCATCCGTCCTGCAGGTTGTCCTTTTTCTAAAACTACATTACTATTATATCCCATAAATAATATCGAAAAAACTTCCATCCTTAAACAATACCAACTTATGTCTAACATAATCTATTCCATTATTTAGGCTTATCTAAAATACTTCATTCCAAGCTCATAGTATAAAGAAAATTATTAGTTGAAATGTCATATAACAATCACATGAATGCCATCATTTATCCCCCATATATCATAAGATATATCTTTTTGGTCAAATTACAAACATGTGAATACATAAATCATGTATTATCTTGAAGAATTAATACCCATTGAACCTTAGTGAAAACATGAATGTTGTTAAATTTTAACACTTTCCACATACCAAAATCCCAAAAATTATACATACTCAACCCATAATATCACTTAGTCCTTATATCAGTCATGAGCTCATGAATACAATCAAACATCTCATTATTTTATTATCCCTTCATTATGCACATATCATCTACTTTCCAAAAATATATGAATAACCTTTCATGGTTACCATTACCATTTAACATATACTTTCAAATACTTTAGGAAAAACAATAGTGTAACAATCTTTAGATGATTCTTTATTCCATAGTACCATGCATTATTATTTATAAACATACAATCATTCCACTAACTTCTTAAACCACTAACTAAGCTTCATCATTACTTTCATCTCATATTTCATTTATAGTCTCTTCATCATCATCCACATAAATACTACTCATATGACCATGCTGATTCTCTTCATGAGATTTTCCTTTAGGTAATTGGTTTGCATAATGCACATACATTCCACATTTAAAACATATAATCCTTGTTGATGTCGTAGCAATACCATTATCCTTGTCCATGGTGTTAACTGAACCTTTTCCTTTTCACTTACAGGTTTTGTTTCCTTCTTTTTCACACCCAAAGCATCTTCCGGTTTCTTTGAAACAATCTCCCCGATGCCTCTTCCCACATGATTTACATGTGGGAAATTCAAATTTATTTCATCTATGATCATCATGAAACTCCATCTTTCTCTTATTATCTGAGTCAGGAAACTTACCAATGTTGAGATTATTGATCATATTATGAGATTGCTTATTATGCATAATAATGATGTTTGGACTTCCAAATCCCGTTTCATTTGGTTTCTCATGAATAATATCATTCCATTGTCCATCATATCCTCCATTATCGTGAATCTTCCTGTTTCCATCCATTTTCTAAAACCCAAAAAGAATAACGTGAGAGGAAAAAATCATGCTATGGAAAACAACATAATAAAGGTGTATTACCATCAATATCTAACATCATAGGTTTAATTCTAATTTTATTACTGTAATTCTAGGATTATAACCTATACTTATACATAACCTTAGATACATCACTAGACTTACCTTAGAAATATCTCTAGGGATCTCACTAAAGTTCTCGCATCCTAGTTTCCATAGGTTGACTAAAGCATTCCTCTGATACCAACTATAGAGACCCGAAGCTTGACGTACATGGACATTACATTACTTTTGTGGAATACTTAATACATAAAAAAAAATACACACAAGGACCGTAATAGTTTAGTGTCTTTGGAAACTCGGAATATAAACTTCTAATCATGTTGAAATATCTTCAACAACTCCCATAACGATTTTCACCTTTTTTGTTTCCTTAACTAAAACCTTTCTTTATTTCCTGGGTAAAATAAAACATAAAAAGGGTGAGCTCAAATTCTCAGTAAGGGAAAATATAGAGAACATAAAAATATCCATATACATTTGGAAGCAAAAACTTGAACATGAAATTTAAACATCAAAATCTAGAGCAAATACATAAATCGTGGATGTATGTGAGGAATATATCATAATGGAATGTCAACTATGATAAAATATAATGGGAATAAAATGTATAATTTTGGCAACCATTCAGTACATGTTATGATTTCTATAGTAGCCAAGGCATTACTGCCAAGACCATCTTGGTGGACAAAGTCCCTTTCTGAATCGAGTTCACTCCTCTTTTCAATCCTGTAACACTGAACCAGATTAACTTACCATTCTAGACATGTCTATCTCATGAGATATAAATCTTTACCCAATGCATTGGAGGGAGATATAGGTCTCACCCATCTCATAATGAAATCATTCTTACTTATGCCACAAAATAAACTTAAAACATTCATCATAACCCAAAGAATAAAATCGGATTCATAAACATCATCCCATCATCGCAGAATCCATATAAAACAAATGGATATTTCATCATAATAAAAGTTAAACCATGTAAATCATAGAGACATTATACATGAAACAGACACATATGAAGTAATTTCATCTTAGATGGAAAACGGTTTTGATAAAACACTTGACATGAATTCTTGAGGAAAATATCCGTTATTCTTCAAAATCATTTTCGTTTCACAAAATTAAATGAAATTTTAAATGAAAAGTATTTTTTTGAAAATAGTCATGAAATATTTTGGAGGAAGCTTCATGAAAATAAGGCTTTATAAAACCGTAAAAATCTGTTCACACCGTATAAGTTAAAAATAACATTTTTCTCGTACTTTTGTCGGAAAAGTCAAAAAGTACCTCGTAAAAGAAAGATTCCCTACATACCAAGTAGTAAAAGTAAAAAATTGGTAAAAATGACATTAAACAAACATGAAACCATTTTTAGGAAACATGTACATGGATGAGAACAATAACCCCAACAAATATTTACGAATAAACGATCTCGAATAAGAACGAGATTGGAAAAGTTATCCCTTACCTTAGGTCTGATATGCTTCGTATAGATCTGAACCTCCTGTATAATGATTTAAATAATGTCATTGACTTATTACATAATCATATTCATTGTTATGATATCATATATGTTTCAATTATGACTTTATATTACCATTCTTTTGTAAATTCCATGTTAAAGCATCATTTTGGGTAAAATCATTTCATCTATCGTATGTGTTTCGACTTGTCATTCTTGATATTATTACTTATATCCTGATTTACATAATTCCAGAATGTAAAACATGATTTATATATAATATATATTCATCATATACATATATATTATAGATCGATAAAAGGGATGAAATACACCGTTCATGGAGACGGTAGGCCGTACGTACGCATGAATGTTGTTTTCGTTTCTTTATTGAATTGAATGAAACTAAATATATGACATACATATATATATACATAAATACAGTAGAATTATTATGTCATATATTTCATTATTATTCATTATATAATCTTTATAATCATTCATGTATGGTTAACATGGAGAATAAATCTCATCGCGTCGTGGAGACGGTAATCCGTACGTACGCACGAGAAATGATATCATTTTCATAATTTTTGAATAGAATTTGGGTGGATGGTATAATATATCAGAATAAATATGATGTTATAATAACCATATATATTTATTCTTTACACCATTATAACCATCCATGTAAGGTGTTGGTGTAAAAAACAGATTACACCACGGTATGGAGACGGTATTCCGTACGTATGCACGCGCGGTGATTTTGTTTTACGTAGGATGGATGTAACGTGAAATAGGGTTGTCTCATATTTATAATAACATATCAGTATATGAGTGATACTGATGTTATTAATTCATAATGAAGCAACTTAATAAGAAGAAGTAGATAAGAAATAAAGTTGAAAAAATCGGTAACGGACATTACCTCTTCTTTGAAGCGCCTCTTTGAGACCTCCTCTTAGGGCACTAAAATTGGTCTTTGAAGATAAACAAAACCTCTAAGATGTTTCTAGGGAAGTGGGGAAGTAAAATGGTCAGGGTTTGGGTGATCTTTAAGGCTCAAATTGGTGTGAGGAGGAGAGGGAGGAGGTGCCGTTTTATAAAGGAGGAGAGGGGCACCTTTGGAAATATAAGAAATATTAGTTTATATTAAATCCCAAACCCTCTTAAAAACTTCCAAAATGAATCATATCAAAATAATATATGAGATAGGGTTGTAATATCATCAACCAATAAAATTTAAACATGTTTGGAATTTATTTTAAACATTATCAACTTAATTTATCCTTATTTATCAATTTTATTTTATTTGTGGTAATAATATTCTAAATTTTAAATTATTATAAATAATTACATATGTGTTGTGAATTTTACATAATTTGACAATTTATGACATTTTAGACAATATAAATTTTAATTTATAATTTTTAAATATTTTTGTGATTTTTAAACAATTTTATAATAGGTTATTTTTATAAAATAACAATAGTGTCAATTTTGACACTATTCATTTATTTGAATTTACATAAAATATATACAAATATATGTTCAAACTAAAAGATTTAATATATTCAAAAAATGGCATATGTATCAATAAAAGTAGTGGAGCACATTAAATATTTCATATAATATTTATTTTAATATTTTTAAAACCATTTATTTGATATTTTTATTAATAAAATAATTTCAACATCATTATTGTGTCATAATTAATGATAATTATTTAAACCCTAAAAATTATAAATAAATTCATATGATATAGATAATTGTATTAGATTTCTGGATACTATTCTTTTTTGAAGGTTCGTTAAGTTTATCACTAAATTAAAATTATTATACTTATAAGATTTAAGATGGTGACATATTGTCACTTTAATTGGTTTTAATAATAATTAAACTATTTTTGTGGACAAAAGTCCATTAAATGAATCTAATCCGACCCTTAGGTGATATGGGTATACTTTTAGTCATCCAATATGATTTTTTCAGGTGTTAGGGTAATTTTATAATCTTCTATTTACCCTTAATTACCCGATTTACCTTTAACTATGGTAAATAAAATTTACCATAGTTACTATTCATAAAACCCAAAATATAAAAAGTAGCTTATTATCATAATTTGGATCCACTGATTCCAAATATGGAATCTATTTTTCCAAATTCAATACACAAAAGTTTCATAAATTAAATTAAAATTAATCCAGTTGTCCAAAGAAAATGGGTTTTTGTTTAAAACATTGCAAAAGATTGAATTGATTTAACCTACGAGTTCAAGGTAAAATCAATGATAATGACATAAATTATATTAAATGGTAAAAATATATTCTATTTATACATTAAAACCATTCAATAATATAATTTAACCATATAAATTTTTATGATGAAAAAGTTGTTTTTAATTAAAATATAGCGTGTTTTTACTATTCATTAAAATATGAAAGTTATCAGAGAAATATTAAAACATTATCCAATGTAAATTTTTATATCCTTATTCAAAAGAATAAGTTTATTTTGTAAAATTGAACTTATAAACATGTCAAAAACTAGATTTAATGTGGGTGCGCCATCAAAAGGTGGTAAAATTTCATTTTTTGAAAAATAATTATTTTACCTAAAAATTTTATTTTGTTCTTATACAATGTTCTAGAAAATGTGTAAGATGAATAATAATGTTATAAAATTCAAAATTTAGTTTATACTATTCATAAAGGCTAGTTCATAATAATATTATAACCATATATCGTTGTTTAGTAAAACCCGGTATTGCGTACAACACACGCTATCATGGAAGGTTGTGATTGCGTGTAATGAAAGCCATGTCAGGGTTGCGTATAGTGAAAGACTCCTTTGTTGTTTCATATAACATAATCCAACAATATTTCATTCATACATTGAATATATATATATATATATATACTCAATGATGCGTAGAATAACTTCTATCAAATGAACTTGAAATTGTGTATAACACCATCCAAGAATTGGGTTGCGTATACTGCAAGCTAATACGGTGTTGCATATAGCGCAAGATAATCATGGTGTAGCATACAACACAAGACATCAATGAAATTAAAAAGAATAATTCTCATAATATCTCAGGTTGTTACAATTAATATTTAAAAATTTAACAATAAAACACTAATGACACTGTCCCAATGCATGCAATTGAAAATTTAATGAAAAGGGTATTATATCTAATAAATATAGGGAACAATTCACAACTACGATTCCATTTAAATGATGAAATGATTTGAAAAAAAACCCATATCATTATCAAATCATACCCTCTTGGGATATCTAGAATTCAAGTGACATAAATAATAGTGCATGAACCATGAAATGTTTTAATCATATTCCCCCATGCTTATCATACAAAATCCATATTAATAAAGATTATTTGTTTCAAAAGAAAAGAAACACATGATTCAATGATTGTATATTGAATATGATATAAATGAATCATCAATGTTTAAACATTAAACTAAAATATTATATATTGATTTTGTGAATAGGGTATGAAAATAACATATTTTAAATGTAATAAATGATAAACATTGAACTAAAATAAGTGTTGAAATTTGTTGTTTAAGAAACAAAATTGAAGAGTAAGTTCCTGGAAAATTCTTACATAGAATAAACATTAGAAGAGAGGAAATTAGAAAATCATACTTAAAAATATAACATTAAGAGAAGGTATTTATATATAAATAAAATTAGTAGAAAAAGTTAACATGAAATTTCTAGTAGTTGATGCAATATCAAATGGTAGGTAAATAAAAACATAGAACCATAAGCTTCCCAAAATAAAACAGTATCAATGGTTTAAAATGGTAAGTAATTAATTGGGAATCATAAAATGAAATACCTGAAATAACATGCAAGGATAAATATTATAACCTCTGTTAAAAAGAACCTCATTTAAATTATTATATCATGTGGAATAATTTGACCATCACTTTTCTGTAAATACTTCAAGTAGTCCCTCGCTCACTAGCCTTCATTTTCAATCATATTTATATTGGGAGCTTCACGGATCTATACTAACCAAGGAAGTCAATCATTTTAGTTGGAATAATGATACTTGATAAATTCATGTATACAATCACAAACATATATTAAACATTAAAATGAAAATGTAATTAAATTTAACATAGAAGGATAAATTGATAAAAATAAAATAATATGATAAATAAATTCACCATTAATAAAAACCAATATCTTCCACAATGGAAAACATGTTTTTATAATTTATATCATTAGTTGGTGGGAATGAAATTTTATTTGTGAAATGTATGCTAATGCATAAATACATAATATAGAAAATAAATAAAATAAATGCATAATTCTAATGAAATGTATGAAAACATGTATCTTCTCATGGAAAAAAATTATATACATTACAATTTTATATTATATATCCACATGGAGTGTATATGGTACATTTATGAGGATGAAAAGTTACAAATACCTGAAACAAACCAGTCAAAGCTAATAAACATATACTTTTAAATGAAATGCTAAAAATAAATTGACATGCATATTAAAAATATAACAAATATATATATATAAACATGTATAGGTGGTGGGTCATATTTACGAAATTGATATCCTAATCTATATAAGTGGTGGTCTTGAGACACTAGTTTTCTCTATTGTAATCATGCTTCCTTACAACTATCTTTGTAGTTAGTTTATTTTTGCTACATTTTTTGGGTTACATGATAAGGGTACAAAAATAATATATTTTAAATGTAATAGAGTTTAAAAATTAAGTTAAAAGAATATTTTTGTTTAAAAAAACATAAATAAAGAATTAGTGTGTGGAAACGTTTATATATATATTAAACACGATAAGAGAGAACTATACCTTTACAGAAGAGACCCAATTTTATTTTAGTGGTGCACTTTAAGTATGATATTATGCCTCAACACCTTCGGAAAAAATTCATGAGGCATGCAACTTTGGCACACATTAGGGAGGTTGCCTTGCCTCAATAGTGGGAAGGCACTTCAGGTGCAATGGTTTTGTTTCTAATTTCATGGGTTAAGATAAACATGACTTAACTGGGTAAGCCTACATTAATATTGTTTGTAGTTAAATTTTACTAAATCCAGTGACATGGATAGTGCAATAATGAGAGATACATTTTTGTTGTCATTTACAAATCTAATTTTAAGAATAATTAAATTTCAATTTTAATATGATAGCTATATGGGAAAAGGCTTCATAGTTACATTCATCATATATTTAATTATACAAAACATAAAAAACTGTTGAATCTTTTCATATAACGTTATTGAGATATTGAAAAAATGAAACATTCTATAACATAACACATTTAATGAGAATAAATTAAAAATTATGTATGTTGTAATATTATAAATGACACATATTGGAAAATAAAATTTGAAATTGTTAAATATCATGAGTTTTTTTACGTGTTTTGTGATGAAATAGATGAATTAAACACCATACTTTTTATAATCATAAAGAAAATAAAAACATTGATGATCACATTCTTCTTAGAAGGACCAACCTATGTTATCCTCTAGAACAATTAAATAGTATAGTTTCTATGGAATCAAAGAAGGAACCCGGTTGTGCAATACAATGTCATAATTTCTTATATTGACATGTTCAGACAGGTTGATAACTAGTTGTGAACTCAGTTGGGAAATGCAAAAGATAATGTCATACATAATATGATTAGTATTGGGACATAATATCTTGAAACAACAACTGATACCCTCTAAAAAATAGATTCATTCAATTCATGAAGACAATAAACAATAAAATGTTAAACATACACCTGATGGGGATAAATTATTGTATGCAAGAGAGTATGAAACTAAATATTGACTAAAACTGCACTTTAATATTGGTTTATTTGGAGAAACTTATGAATTAATCATAACCAAGAATAGTAGCAGATAATTCTAAAAGAATAAAGTTATCTTATTAAATAATATAGTTTCCTGGTAATCAAAGAAATAAACTTTTTGTGCCAATTTGGAAGGGAGAGAGATTTCATTGGTGTCGGTGGATCTGGTTCACAATGGGTGGTAGATCTGGTTCACGATGGACATCAATGGCTATAGGTGTGGTGGTGATGGCTTTGATTCATGATAGGGAGGACTGGTTCGTAATGGGGAGAGTTTAATGTGGTGATGGATTTTATTCAAGACAAGGAGGAATAGTTCACGATGGGGAGGGTTTGCGGAGGCGATGAATTTGATTCGCGGAAGGGAGGGTATGTGATGACGACAGCTCTGATTCGCGATGGGGAGAGCTGGCTCTCAACAGGGAGGGGGTGGCGACGGGTTTGATTTGAGACGGGGAGGGGGGCGGTGGTGGCTCTGATTTGTGACAAGAGAGATGGTTTGTGGTGGGGAGGGTTTTCACAGGGGGAGGGTTTGTACAAAAATCGGAGTGCACACAATAGGACCCGACACATTTTTTAGGGAAACAACCACCTTTTGTGGTCTCTTCTGTTAATCAATAGAGACTGATTTTAACAGTGGCACATTTCTAGAGGCAGCATTGCCCTAATTTCTAGTAGTGTTTCCATGTTAAAATTTCTAGTGTCAAAATTTATTTTTCTACTGATATATTGGGTCATTGAGCATTCACATTAATTTATTATGGCTAGTTCAAAAGAAAAGGGGATTTATTTCCATCACTGATTCTCTTTATTGTTCACTAGTGCATTTATCACATACTATATTTCCCAACACTCTCCCACCCAACTATTGAGCCTTCATCCTCTTCCGTTCCTTCCACGTCCTTCATTGTTTAACAGGCTCCTTCCCAACGAAACCTTGAAGGTGGTATCAGTCGTACTATTGGCAGTGCTATTTATAGTGTTATTTTGGGATGTTACTCCCAAAATAAAAAAATGTAAAACCATAAATATGAATTGTGTTTGAGTTTATTTAATATATATTAATATATATTATTAAATATATCAGTCTATATATATATACATTTGACAGAGATATATTAATATATATTAATATACGTAAATATATATAATTATTTATAAACATATAAAAACATAAATATATTTACATAAATATATTTTTATTGATATATATAATATATATTTCACAATATATGATTTATATAATGATAAATATGTATTTTTCAATTATTATATAATATATTTGTTTGAACGATTTGAAAAATCCAGGTTCACTTCTGATGTGTAACTCCCCACCTCAGACCTTTGTGCCTTACCACAACCATGCTCAACACCACCAGATCAGTGCAACCAATCACTAGATTCCACCATAGCCTCCAACGATGGTGTATTACCATTTTCCCATCCCACATGGAAAAATGGTACACATAATGAGGTGTCTCTAGATATATCATCCTCTAGTTCTGATATTTTCCTTCCATCCCTGTCACATCCTCCATGTCCACTTCTCTTACCAGTCCACTAGAATCAGGCCAAACCCCCTTCTAAAGCCACCAGAACCATATGATCAGATCATCGAGCACATAAGTGCACCCTTCTGATTTCACATACCCATTGTAAGTAGAGGCACGTAGGTGATTCCATTGATGGAATAGTACACCAGAATGTTCTTAAGTCTCCATTCCCGCGGTAAACTAATTTCCAACCTTAGGATGATAATGTGAACCTATACGATTTCAAGTTTAAGGGTACTCTCTAGATTCTCCATTCCATTATATCTAGTGTAAAATGAAGAGCTCACACTTTCCGTCCCGTTTTAAAAGGGATGACAATCCTCCCCTTTTACAGAACTCGTGTCTGGGAACTCATCCTGAGGTAAGACCCTATACCTTTGTGAGACGATCTAATATTCACCATATTTACCTTACCTCGAGATGTGTGTGGATATATCACTAGATGTGACTATCCTGGATATCAACACAGGTGAGGTTCAGTGCATTTAAATCCCCCATTTCCCTCTCTAGTTGGGTTCATAGCCACAACCTTTTCTATTGTCATCCTCCTCCACTTCTATTGGCGGATAATAGAAAGTGTACCTTTGTTGAATCTTTCACATCCTCTTGTTTCTCACACTGAGAATGACTCATGTGGGCTTAGAGGCTTGTGATGATAAAACATTTTCATAACTCAATAATGAACTAGGAGAACTCTGATTCCCAACATAGTGGTGATACGTAGGATGCATGTATGAAGGCTAAAGCTCAAATGGGAAGCTCCCGTGTGTAGGCCCCAATGAAGTCATAACTGAGTTGTGCACTATGAGAACTCGGATTCCTGCACCAACCAGGATATGTTGGATGCCCATCTGACAGCTCGAGCCGAAAGGGTACCCTTCCTAAGGGATGATCGTAATCAGATACCCCATAAAAGGGCATCCACTTCACGAGTAAGCCCTGATGTGTCTCTTCTATAATATTCTCCTCTATGGTGTAAGTTACAACTATATTCCATCAAATGTAAATCTCCCATGCATAAGCCCCAACCAACTGAACAACAAGGTTTTTGATTATTAGCCGACTGGGATATGTAGGAAGCGTCCTTGAGGTCCAAACCCAACACCAAAATCACTCTAATGTTCTATGGGCCATATTCCTGGTAGGGTTATGTCCACCTAAGAATCCACATATCTCTTGGGATCCTCAGGCTACCTTAGTGTAAGTCTCACTCCAAACATTGACTAGGAATCATTCACCTAGATGTCTGTTCCACATGACATTAAACTGCATGGATGGGTCCTCATCACATGACCTTAAAAGGTGATGTGTCCCATTAAGCGGCATAGAACTATGTGGACTCTGATTCCTCTCACGATGATACGTATGAAGCTAATATCATGGGTTCGATCCTAACATCAAAACAACTCATGTTCCCCCTGGATGATGATAAATTCCAGAGCACCTATTCACATGGTTTAACCACCATTTTCTCATCAATTCATGATCCATGTATCTCCATGATTGATTTTTTGATTTAGGGGTAATCCATGGAAACACTTTTGGGAATGAACGAAGGATTAATGATCATATTAACATGGCTTAAATATATAAGATAGACCCTTGGTTGGCAATAATTCCGACCAAAAGGTTGTGGTGAGATCGACCTCCCATCCTCGTGACCAATGGATTCCTTAAGTGTTGTTGTCCAAATCACCCAACAAGCACCTGACTTTGGAAATTGGGTCCTTGAATGTTGGATAAAAGGTTCGTTGGGTGTTTCAGGCTCTATGAATAAACACGATGGATACCATCTGATGACCTTGTACCCAACACGGGCCGATTGCACAAACACTTAACCCCGAGCAATCGCCTTCTGGGATCATGTACTTGTGGCACCACTTTCTTGACCTAAAAAAGGATACGTTGTCCAATCCTAGTGGGGTTATCTAACCCAACCAAAAAAGAGGTGTGACTTGGACCAGGTTGAAAAGAAATGATGAACTCGATGATAAACTCTCTACAATTACAAATGAGTGATGATTCTCATCAGACAATTTTGTTTCTCCCCAAACTCCCACCTCCAGTCAAAATACTAACAGATCATAGGATTTGCTGGCAGTGGTTGGTGAGTAGGTTAATGTAGTAATGGAAAGTCAATCATTCGATGAGGTAACCATATAGCACTCTATTGATCGGTAGGTCATGGATGAACAGAAAATAGATACAAAAGATCTTAATGGTAAGAAAAAAATAAATACTGAATGCCCTGGGAAATTAAAAGTTACTCATAAGGATAATATTGTAGTGGACGATGAGAGTTTCCATATGATTCCATTCAAAAATACCAGGCTTTCTCTTGAGCTTGAAAAGATCCTTCCAACTCCCTCTGCCAACAAACTGGTTGTTACCCCATTTGCAGTGAGTATCTAGGTCTCCTTAGTTTTCTGAACTCATGAGAAATGCTTATGATTCGTTTTCATTGGATTATAATGGGGAATGTGAGGCTGTAAAAGCTCAAAATGAAAATATTAGCATTCCATATGAGATATTGATAGGTGAAAGACTACCAACTGGCCTCCGGAGTGAGGAAGCTAAGTGTTTTAGATTGTAGATTGAACCTCTTCTTGCGAAAGTGGAACCACAAACATTTGGATTCCATGATTACCTTGCAATGGTGAAACATTTATCTAAAAATGTGGAGGAGAGTCTTAAAAGAAATCTGGAATTGAATTTGTGTGATCTTTTGTGGAAATATATGAAATTCATCACTTTATAGAATTTTTTTTTCTTCAATCATCTGTGATGATCACAAGACCTCAAAGGAGCCCAAAATGTGTAGGTGTGGGAGATATCCTTGGAGTAGATGTAGGTACCCTTGGAACATGGGTTCTAGAATGACCCATTAATGGGTGTTCGTCCTTTCCAATCAAGTCTCTCTTTACATTGTGTACTCACCAATAATCTTGTATATGTTTTTACTTTTTCTTAATAAATTTCGTAGTCATGAGTCATCTTTCTAAAAAATATTTATTTATTTATAATAATAACTATAAATATAAATATATTTATTTATATTTATATATATATATGAAATATCATTATTATATTTTTAAATATATATAATGAATATATTTATTATATTTTTATAATTATTTAAATATATTTATATTTATTAAGAATTAAAATTATAAATATTTTATATATTTATTATAATTTTATTATTGTTTAATATTTATCAATTTATATATATATTTATTGAAACAATTATAGAATTATAGTAACTATATTTCTTATATTTATGATTTTTTATATTATTAATATATTAATTATATATATTTTTAAGATTATATTTTTAATAAATATATAATAAATATATATTTATATAAATATAATTTAAATAATTATAAGATTATTAGAACTCTATATATTTTAGTTATAATATTTAAATATATATAATTAGTATATTTATTATAATTTTATAATTATTTAAATATATCTATATTTATTTAAAATTATAATTATAATTTTTTTTATTTATTTATAAATATTTGCATATATTAAAAATATATTTTCTATAAATTTATAATTTTTTAAATATATATATTTATAGTTATATATATAACTATAAATAAATAAATATTTATTTGTAATTAAAATTTTCAATAAAAATATATTTATTTGTAGTTGTAATTATAAATATATATATATATATAAATAATTAAAAAAATTAACCAATATATTTATAATTTTATATATATATATATTTATTATAATTTTATAATTATTTAAATTTGCCTATATTTATTTATAATTATAATTATAACTATTTGTAATTATTTACAAATAATTGTATATAAATATATAAAATTAATATATTTATTATAAATTTATAATTTTTAAAATGTGTCGCTATTTATTTAGAATAATAATTTTAACAATTTGTATTTATATATTTATAGTTGTAATTATAAACTATAAAGAAATATATTTATAAATATATGTATATAATTATAAATATATTTATATATATTTATAAAATTATAATAGATATATTTATTGAGTGATGACATATGAACAACATCAATAATAAGAAGGGCGTAATTTATAAATGAACATTCATGATGAATACATAACATATATGTAGGTCAATTATACTCACGCACCAATATATTTATTGACCACATCAATATATTTATTATTTAATGAAATTCATTATAATCATTTAATTATTTAAATATATATTTATTTAATTATAATTTTAGAAATGCTTTTTAAAAAAAATTATAAATATATTGATGTGGTTAATAATATTTTTTATTAAAAACTTTTATCAGTAAAAAAAATAACCCTGATAAATATACCCTTTGTTAGTGCTAAAAATTCGAATAAAGGTTACATTTATGAGTGCTTTTAGCTAGCACTGAAAAAGACCCCCCCTATCAAATCTTTCTACTTGTTCCTAGTGTTCGAGAAATAAGGTGTCTATGAAATTACTATTTTGGGAAAGAAATGTGGAATCTGAAGAGTTATGGATAAGGGTGTTAGACATAGGATTGCAGCAGAGGGTCCTTTAATTTGAAAGTGACCACAGTGTATGAACATAAAACTTTTAGGGTAGGAGGGGGTAAATCAATTTACCCATTTTGAAGCACGTCGCTACTATTATTTTGCAATGGTGATGACGACAAAGATCACCAATATTGATCTATGGGCAAAAATCAATCACCCGCTTAAAGATGATTTTCCACCATTTTCAATCCTGCCATTACTATTATTTAGAAATGGTGGTATTGATGGGGATCATAAACATTGATTGAAGGTATAGATTCAACTAGTTACCCCACAATATATTTTTCCAATTTAGGTATTATTTTCTAATATTCAACTAGTTAATGAACATGACCATGAAGTTTTAGCCCCCTCTAGCTCGAGCATATTTTTCTTTGTCAACTTTCATAAGATTATTCATGTTTCACAGGGATCATATCCTTGGGATTTGATATTTATAACAAATCAATACTAGATAAATACTTATTTCTATTGTCATGAGTGATACAAAGACGCATCCCTTCTGAAAACATGGTTCAATGAAAATACTTTCCAAATAGAAAAATAAAAGAATAAACATGTTTCTCGTGTTTTACAATGAAAAACACATCCCCACACTTTATCTCATGGAATGGATATATATAAATTGATACTGAACAAAAACTATAGATCCAACCCAGGGATAAGAAAAAACCTCAACCATAGTGCCAGTTAATTGTGATGGTGCCTTTCCCAAATCCATAAAGAAAGATTCTTTGCTCCTCTTCCATATAAGTATAATGATACAAAATAATTAATTGTAGGAACATATAATTGATGCAAATAATTAGGCACTATTTTAATACATTATAATAAAAAGAGGATAATATTTTGTTTTTCCATAAATAATATGTTTAGAATGGGAAAAAACACTTGTATGGGTGATCGAGTATTGGGAAGATTGAGGCAGATCATGAATATATAATGAACATATATATGTTGATACTTCAATATAAAAACATCATAATAGAATCATGAAAAAAAACATAAATATTGTTATACAAAAATGATAAGTTCATAGACAAATTGAAAAATAAAGAGAATAAAAAATCAACCAATAATAAACTCATCTATCTAGTCACTAATCTATTAATTTCCAGACATTTGAAAACAAGGATATGGTGTAATCAATATAGAATATAACTCTTAGTTTTTCTGTAACTACTGAATATGTAATAGAAAATATGTATCCACATGATACTATTAAACCTTCAAAGTATATTAACATTAAAAAATTTAACAATAAAACAATAATTACATCGGCCCAATGCACGCAAGGGAAAAATTAATGAAAAGGATATTAGATGTCATAAATATAGGTAACAATTCACCACTACTATGACATTTAAAAGATGAAACGGTCTGAAAACAACCCATATCATTATCAATTCATACCCTCTTGGGATATCTATAATTCAAGTAAAATAAATAATAGTGCATGAACAATGAAATGTTTTAATCATATTCCCCCATGCTTATCATCCAAAATACATGTTAAGAAATATGATTTGTTTCAAAAGAAAAAAACCCCATGATTCAATGATTATATATTGAATATGATATAAATGAATCATTAATGTTTAAACATTAAACTAAAATATTATATATTTATTTTTTGATTAGGGTATGAAAATACCATATTTTAAATGTAATGAAGTTTAAACATTGAAATAAAATAAGTGTTGAAATTTATTATTTTATAAAAAATTTGAAGAGTAAGATCCTGGAAAAATATTACATAGAATAAACATTAGAAGAGAGGAAATTAAAAAATTATACTTAAAAAATAAAACTTTAAGAGAAGGTATTTATATATAAATAAAATTAGTAGAAAAAGTAAACATGAAATTTCTAGTAGTTGATGCAATATCAAATGGTAGGTAAATAAAAACATAGAACCATAAGCTTACCAAACTGAAATAGTATCAATGGTTGAAAATGGTAAGTAATTAATTGGGCATCATAAAACTACATACCTGAAATAACATGCAAGGATAAATAGTATAACCTATGTTAAAAAGAACATCATTTAAATTATTATATCATGTGGAATAATTTTACCATCACTCTTCTGTTAATACTTCAGGTAGTCCCTTGATCACTAGCCTTCATTGTCAATAAAGTTTATATAGGAAGCCGCGCGGATCTATACTAAACAAGGAAGTGAAACATTTTAGTAGGAATAATGATACTTGATAATCTCATTTATACAATAAAAAACATATATTAAACATTAAAAAGAAAATGTTAGTAAATTTAATATAGAAGGATAAATTGATAAAAATAAAATAATATGATAAATAAATTCACCATTGATAAATAATAATATCTTCCACAATGGAAAACATATTTTTATAATTTATATCATCAGTTGGTGGGAATGAAATTTTAGGTGTGAAATGTATGGTAATGCATAATTACATAATATAGAAAATACAAAAAATCAATGCATAATTCTAATGAGGTGTATGAAAATTTGTATCTTCTCAATGAATAAAATTATATACATGACCATTTTATATTATATATCCACTTGGAGTTTGTATGGTACATTGGTGAGGATGAAAAGTTACAAATACCTAAAACAAACAAGTCAAATATAATTAAGAAATTGTTTTAAATGAAATGCTAAAAATAAATTGACATGCATCTTAAAAATATAACAAAAATATATATATAAACTTCTATAGGTGGTGGGTCATATTTACGACAATAATATTCTAATCTATATAAGTGGTGGTCTTGAGACACTGGTTTTCTTTGTTGTAATCATGCTTCCTTACAACTATCTTTGTAGTTAGTTTATTTTCGCTATATTTTTGTGGTTATATGATAAATAGTACAAAAATAATATATGTTAAATGTAATAGAGTTTAAAAATTATGTTCAAAGAAGCATTTTGTTTAAAAAAAACTTTTTTAAATAAATAATTAGATCGTGGAAAAGTTTATATATATATTAAACATGATAATAGAGAACTATACCTTTACAGAAGAGCCCCAATATTATTTTGGTGGTTCACTTTATGTCCTATATTATGCTAGCACCTTTAGAAAAAAATTCATGAGGCATGCACCTTTGTACCACATCAGAAAGGTTTCCTTGCATCAATGGTGGAAGGGCGCTTTGGGTGAAATGGTTTTGTTTCTAATTTCATGGGTTAAGAAAAAATGATTTAACCGGGTAAGCATACATTAATATTGTTTGTAGTTATATTTTACTAAATCCAGTGGCATGGATAATGCAATAATGATAGATTCATTTTTTTTATTATTTCCATATCTAATTAAAAGAATAATTAAATTTCAATTTTAATATGATAGCTATATGGGGTCGAGACCCGCTGCAGCGATGGGGTCGTTCATGTTCTATGCAGCGTTGGGGTTTCGATTCTTTGCTTTGCGATAGATATCTGGTTTATCTGTGGTGTTGGGGTCAAGCATTGGTGCTTCTCTGGGATTATAATCTAGTGCGGTGTGTGGTCGATTTGGTGTGATGTCAACTTGATGAGGCATCGGGGTCACGCTTTGGCCTTCCATGTCCTTCCTTCTTCTTCCACGGCGGTGGGGGAAGATTCAGTGGTGTGAATTCACGATCCATTTCATAGAAAAGGGGTCTTGTTCCAGTTCCGCAATGAAGGGGTTAGTCCGTCAAATGCATCGATTACAGGCTGAGGTACCATGGTAGGTTTGTTGTGGTCTCTGTGTGCAGGGATGAGGGCGGCGACGGGTGTTCCGATGATGATTGTGGGGTGCGAGTGAGTTTCTTGTTGTGTTTCTTTGGCAGTGAAAATTGGTTGTGTTCGTTGTCATGGTGTGAGGTTTGAGTTTCATTTGGGATTAATTGGGTCTTATGCGATATCTTGTATTTTTTTTTGGCACTGCTTGAGAGATGCTGGAAAGGGATTTGTGGTGTGGCGTTTGTTCCGAGTGTGCGCTGCGGTTGCCAGTGGAGTAGGGTGCAGCATCCAGATGGCTTGGTCTACCTCGCTCTGGTATTTTCATTACCCTCGGTGGATGTGATCTTTTAAGGACCCATCTCATTTCACTAGAGGGTTGGGCGAAATCTGACTGTAGTCCGCCGGTGGGTTTGTGGATTTGGGATGGTGTCGACGGTTGCATCGGTGGGTGTTTGAGGAAACCAGTTCTGAGGTTTGTCCAGCTCTCCGGATGTTTGTTTCCACTAGTTCGTGATACCTCATCCATTTATTGGTGACCTTGTCTCTAGCTATGATGGTTTGTTAGTTTGAAGGATTTAATGGATTTCATCCATTGAGATTGCATGATTTAAATTGGTGAAGTGGTGAATTGGTGATGTAGTGTGGTCATGTACGGTTTCTCATTTTTTCCTTAAAAGTGTTTGCATAATAATAAAAAACAATTTTCAGTCATATGATATCTATATGGGAAAAGACATCATAGTTACATTCATCATATATTTAATTATACAAAACATAAAAAACTCTCAAATATTCTCAAAGAACATTAATGAGACATTGAAAAAAATGAAACATTCTATAACATAACACATTTCATGAGAATAAATTAAAAATTAAGTATGTTGTCATATTATAAATGAAAAACATTGTAAAATAAAATTTTAAATTGTTAAATCTCTTCAGTTTATTTACATGTCATGTGATTAAATAGATGAATTAAACACCATCATTTTTATAATCATAATGAAAATAAAAACATTGATGATCACATTCATCTTTGAAGGACTATCCTATGTTATCATCTAGAAAAATTAAATAATATAGTTTCTAGGGAATCAAGGAAGGAACCCGGTTGGGAAATACAATGTCATATTTTCTTATATTGACCTATTCAGACAGGTTGATAACTAGTTGTGAACCCGATTAGGCAATGAAAAAGATAATGTCATACATAATAGGATTAGCATTGGGAAATAGTATCTTGAAACAAAAACTCAGACCCTCTAAAAATATATTCATTCAATTCATGAAGACAATAAACAATAAAATGTTAAACATACACATGAAGGGGATAAAATCTTGTATGCAAGAGAGTACTAAACGAAATACTGACTAAAAATGCACTTTAATATTCATCTCTTTAGAGAAACCTATGAATTAATCATAACCAAGAACACTAGGAGATAATTCTAAAAAAAATAAAGATATCTTCTAAAATAATATAGTTTCCTGGTAATCAAAGAAAAAACCTTTTTGGGAAAATTTTGAAGGGTGAAAGATCTCATTGGTGATGGTGGATATAGTTCGCAATGGGTGGCGGGTCTGGTTCATGATGTGCATCAATGGCTATAGGTGTGGCAGTGATGGCTCTAATTCACGACAGGGAGGACTGGTTCATGACGGGGTGAGTTTGTGGTGGCGATGGATTTTATTCGAGACAAGGAGGATTGGTCCACGATGGGGAGGGTCTGTGGTGGTGATGAATTTGATTCACAGAAGGGAGGGTATGCGATGGCAACATGTCTGATTCGCGATGGGGAGAGATGGCTCTTAATAGAGAGGGGGAAGCGATAGGTTTGATTTGCAATGGGGAGGGGGTGGTGGTGGCTCTGATTTGTGACAGGAGGGATGGTTTGTGGTGGAAAGGGTTTTTGGAGGGGTAGGGTTTTTACACAAAAAGGGAGGGCACACAATAGGACCCAACACATTTTTTAGGGAAACAACTACCTTTTGTGGTCTCTTCTATTAATCAATAGAGACTGATTTTAAAGGTCGCCCGTTTCCAGAGGTAGCACTGCCCTAATTTTTAGTAGTTCTTCCATGTTAAAATTTCTAGTTTCCAAATTAATTTTTCTACAGATATATTTGTTCATTGAGCATTCGTGTTAATTTATTATGGCTTGTTCAAAAGAAATGGAGATTTATTTCCATCCCTCATTCTCTTTGGTGTTCACTAGGGCATTCATCACTTACTGTATTTCCCAACATTCTCCCACCCCACTCTTGAGCCTTCATCCTCTTCCATTCCTTCCACATCCTTCATTTTTTAACATGATCCTTCCCAACAAAACCTTGATTGTGGCATTGGTCATACTATTGGCAGTGTAATTTATAATGGCATTTTGGGGTGTTACTCCCAAAATAAAAAAACGTAAAACCATAAATATTGATGGTGTTTGAGTTTATTTAATATATATTAATATATATTATTAAATATATCAGTCTATATATGTATATAAATTTGACAAGGATATATTAATATATATTAATATACATAAATACATATAATTATTTATAAACATATAAAAACAAAAATATATTAACAAAAATATATTTTTATTGGTATATATAAAATATATTTGACAATATATGATTTATATAATGATAAATATGTATTTACAGTTGTTTTAAAATATATTTTGTTTGAACGATTTAAAAAAAAGCAGGTTCATGTCTGATGTGCAACTCCCCACCTCAGACATTTGTGCATCACCACTACTATGTTCAACACCACCAGATCAGCGCAACCAATCACTAGATTCCACTATAGCCGCCAACGATGGTGTATTACTGTCATGTTTTACAACCGTCGATTGCCGGTGTCCCCTCTAACCATTATCTCCTAACGTCATGTGCTAATGGTCTTGCTATGACCAGGGTTGTGATGCTATTGTCAACTATGTTGTGTTCCACCATCAAATGTGACGTCACATGCTACCCTTTAAGAAGTTTCACTGCTCTTTGATACCACTAGTCACACCCCGATTATTTAATATCATTTAAACATAAAAGCGTCATCATTTAAAATAAATCACCCACTATGACATTACCCATCCCGCCCCACACATTTATGAATTTCATTTAACCATGATAGTACCCGGCCAGGGTTGTCAACAAACACACGCCACCCCATGAATTCATTGTCCCAAGATGGAAGTCACCGAGGATGGATCTAATGAGCCTATTCAAAGTCGTCATAGGGATTTTTCACCTCAAATTACTAGTACCTGATTCTCCATTCCTCACACATATAACTGCAACCAATGTGTTAATAAAAAATCATGTGTTACACCTCTTGAAACATGTGGGTAACGTCTTAAGAGGTGTAACGCCAAAGTTTTTATTAACACATTGGTTGCTATTGGATGTGTGAGGAAAAGAGAATCATACACTTAGAACTTGAGGTGAAAAAGCCCCATAATGACCTCAAAAAGACTCAGTAAATCCATCTTGGGTGTCTTCTTCCTTAGGACAATGAATGTAGGAATTTATAATCCATGGGGTAGCATGTGTTCATTGACAAACCCTGGGTGGGTAATGTCATGGTTAAATGAAATTCATAAATTTTGTGGCTGGGTGGGTAACGTCATGGTGGATGTGTTATGTTCAAATGATGACACTGTTATGTTTAAATGATATTCATTAATCGGCTATTCCTAGTTGTATCAAGAAGTGTTAACAAGCCCCAAGGGGTAGCATGAAATGGTCACAGGTGATGGTGGAACACAGTGTAGCTGACGACAACAACGCAACCCTAGACGTAACATGATTGACAGCGCATAGCAGTAGGTGAAAATGGTTGGAGGTGAAACCGGAGGTCAATGGCAGCATAGCTTGACACACACCCACACACAGAAAGAGAGAGAGGGGGGGAGAGAGAGTCAATGTTACGAAAAACCAACTTTGAAGACGTAGTTTCCCAAGACAATCCTTAAAAATGTTCCCTTTTCGCAGTTTTTTAAGTACAAGTAGTATACTATTAATGACATTTTGTCCAAATTTATTTGTATAAATCATAGATGATTCGTAAAGAAAAATATGAAGGTACATAAGAGGAACTTGAATGATGTATTATTCTCTTATATTGCTTTGATAAAATTATATATTTTTGAAATAAAAAAACAAGTTGATATTATTCTATTTAAAATTCAAATGATGTTGTGCATCATTATTTACTAAAAGAACCACTAAATATAAATCAAACAAAACTTTGAGTGCCTAAAATTTAAAAAATTAAAACTAAATTTTTATCGACTAAATCAAAAAAATTAAACACAATTATCTAAAAGACCAAAATTTAACAATAAATCAATAAATTGCATAGTTAATTTTATAGATTAATAAGTCATTTATATTATTTTTTTCATAATTTTAAAATAATTCCTATCATGTTTTTATAAAATGAAAGAAATAAATATTTTCTAAAAAACATTGTTATGTTTATATAATCTAATAGATTTTAGAAACAAAACATAGAAATTAAAAACAATAAGTATTTTTGAAAACTAAATGATATATAGATTATTTAGCAAATAACTGTGTTTTAGTAGTATCCAAATGTATTTTTTTCTATTTATTGAAAACTAAAAATTTCGGTAGAAATGGTTTTATTATTTAAAAAATCAATTTCAATTTTTATTTTAAAAAAAAATAAAAAAACAACAAAAAATAAAAGAAACATATGGATGAAATGCAAGGTTAAATATGCATCAAAATACCATGTAAATCAAAATTGATTGAACCAAAATTTGATAAAACAATTACGCACAAGACATTCATGGTTTACAAATAAAATAAGAAAAAAATTAAATTAAATAAAGTCATGATATGATGATAGTCGCTATCATAAGTATCAGAAGAAAGGATGAGTCAACAATTCAAATAATATCTGAACTATTATAATCAAATTTTTAATATAAATAAAATACATAAATAAATATTAATTTAACAGATTTTGTTATAAAAAAATTAAAAAGAAACGGCCTTATGATCAGAAGCCGCACCAGAGGTTTGTCAGGGAGGGGGGAGACTAGGGTAGAAGGCCACCTTGTCCCCGCTGATGATTCAGGGTTTTGGAGGGCGGCCCTGAGCGCGGGCTCCCCACCTCCTCCTTGTTGGGACAATCCCTCCTTCCACCGTCGCTGGGAAAAGAACCACCACGAATGCAGTGGAAAATAGTGGAAACAATTATAGTGGTTTTGGCTGCCATTTTCTCTGGTTTTGGTTTGGTGGAAGGCCACAATTTATAAGATTCGGGAGGGCTTGTGGTTTCTATTTGGCTGGACAATGGTGTGGTTGTAACTCCCAACATGTTTCATATTTTGACCACAAATATTAACTAATAAATACATAGTAATCAATACTAATAATTTTATTAGTATTGTTAAAATTATAATTAATAATAATAAAATGATAGTGACAATAATAATAATTTTATATTTTATAATTAGTAAATTCCTTAAAAATGATAAAAAATAACAATGAAGAATTTATAATACATAGAAACAATCCGAGAGGGGGGATTTCAAATATTGAATAATTTCAAATATTGAATATAAATAATAATCCTTATAGTATAATTAATTTAATATTTTAAAATAATGTGTAGTAATTACTAATTTAATTATAATGATTTATTATTACAAAATATTGTTTTGTGTCATGTAATGTTTTTTTGGTGTGTTATATTTACCAATTATAATAATAATCAGGATGTATATAATAGTATTAAATACTATTCTTATTTAATAAAATAATTTAAATATAAAAATATAAATAATATTATAATTAAAAATAAAATATACATTTTATTTAATTAAATAATTAATATTTTTTATTGTCAACGAAAGTACAATAATAATATTGTTAAATATATTTTATTAAATAATTACTATGTGCATTCGGAAAGTTGACCACATATAATAAATACTTGATAATAAAGTAATGATAATATGAAATTAATGATAATGAAGTCATTATAGTAATGTCATGATAATAAAATCATTATAATAAAGTCATGAAATTATTTACTATGTCATGATAACTATCTTTTACTAAATTCATGAAAATAATAATAATGTTATTTTTTATGAATAATAATAATATTATTATTATTATTAATGTCATAAGAAATCATATTATTAATAAATTTATTAATTACTAATAACTATATTGTTAAAAGTATTATTTAAAATAATAATTTTAACAATTATGACTTTACGTTCTAATCAACATTGAATATTAATTATTAATATACTATTAATTTATGACCTTAACAATATTAATAGTATAATTAATAATAATTAGTATCATTATCATTAATTAATAAAAAAAGTAATTATTTTTAAATAAGTGATTATTTTTTATTTTTATTACTAAGTCACGTATTATTATTGATGCTTAATATTTTCAATTTGTTATTTTTTGGAAATTAGCTTTATTTTCAATTATTTAATATGTGTTAAGTGGATGTCTAATATTTCATTAACAGTCTAATTATAATTTATATTTTTTAATATTTTTAAAGTTACTTACTCGTTTTAATGTTTAAATGTTATCTTTTGAAAAAAATTGTATCATCAATGTCATCGCATATTTATTATTTTGAGGAAAATATTTTTATTTTTAATTATTTTATACGTGTTTTGCTTAGGTTTTAAATTTATTTGTGATTGTGCATAAATTATATTTTTTTACAATTTCAAAACCTCTCACTTGAAACACAATAAACTTATTCTATTTTAACTGCAAAACATTATAAGCCTATAAAATATAAGTATAATTTAAATATAACATAAAAAATAGACAAAAAATATAAAAAATAATTGAAAATAAAGAGAATTTCATAACTATAATAAACTAAAATTAATTTACATGATGCAAACTTTATTAAATAAAACCAAAAAATTTACGCTTCAAAAAATTTATGCGGATAAAATATAGTACAAAAAACATCTAAATGAAATTTAAAACGCTAATGGTAAAAATAAAAAATAATTGAAAATAAAAGGAATTACAAAAAATTAATATTCACAAAATAATTTAATTTACCGAAAAAATGTCATCTGGAAAAGAATAGAAGTTCAAATATTATGTTTCGAAACAATAATATTTTACACCATTGAAATTAATTTTCATTAATTTTTTATGAAATTCTATTTATTTTCAATTATTTTTATTTAGTTAGTTAGTGTGTGAAATTTCATTCAGATTGTTTTTGTACTTTATAATTTATAGGCTATGAGATTCACTTATTTGAATCATTATTATATTTCAAGTTGGCGATTTTGAAGGCGTATAGATTAAAAATTTTCAATGCAATTTAAATGAAACTTTTTTGCACCGACTAAACACATAAAATTAATTAAAAATAAAAGAAATCATTATTATAAAAAATAAAATAAATTACATTACAAAAACATTATTGATTAAAAAATAACTTTTACATTTCATAAAATTTCTATGCATAACATATACGATAAATAACTTCTAAATGAAATTTAAAACATTGATTATATGGATAAAAACTCATTGAAAATAAAGGAAATGTTCAAAAAAATCATAAACAAAAAAAATCAATTTACCCAAAAAAAATATCTGTAAATTTTTTTTACAGACACATAAATTTTTTTGAAACAATAATTTTTTTTGGAAATTAAAATTATTTTTAGTTAATTATTTTTATGAAATTATTATTATTTTCAATTATTTTTTATATGTTTAGCTAGTGTGTCAAAGTTATTTTAGATTGGTTTTATACATTATAATTTATTGGTTTTCATAGTCACATACATGAACCATATTATATTTGAAGTAAGTGATTTTGAAGGCTTATAGATTAAAAACTATACATACAATTAAAATGAGAACATTCACACCAGTTAAACATATAATATACAATTGAAAATAAAAATAATTTCATAGATATAATAAACAACAAAATTACATGACACATACATTTTTGATTTAAAGCACAACATTTACATTTCAAAAGATTTATGCACATAAAATATAGTATAAATAACATCTCAATGAAATTTAAAACAGTTTCTACACAAATAAAAATTAATTAAAAATATATGAAACGCCAAAAAAATAAACAAAAAAATTTAACTTACACCCAAAAATTTATCTGCAAAACAACTACAAGTACAAATGATATGATTTGAAACAACAATATATTGTTCCATTGAAATTATTTTTCATTAATTTTTTTAATGATATTTTTTATGTTCAATGTTTTTTATACGATTAGTCAGTGTGTAGAATTTCATTTAGAGTGTACTTATACTTTATAATTTATAGGGTTTCAAAGTCACATACATGAAACATGACTATATTACATGTAAGTGATATTTATGCTGTATAAATTAAAAATTATAAATAAAATATAAATGAATTTGACACACTGACTAAACATATAAAAAATAATTGAAATTAAAAATAATTCCAAAAATATAATAAAGAAGAAAAAATATTCCTGACTCAAACTTTACTGTTTAAAAACCTAAAATTCACAAATTAATATTTTTCGGATCCACAACATCCATCAACCAACATTCCCATCATAGTCATTGTTATCATCAACTGGGTCAGCTGAGTCTCATCGCCAACCATCATCACCATCATGAGGTACCGCAGTTGACAACTCCATCCACACGGCCGTCACTGCCACTAACCGAGCACCACCCCAATCGCTAGGAAGTCCATCGAAGCTGCCTAAAATCACTAGAAACATGACATCGCGAACCGTAAATAGAAAAAACACCACAAAGCGAACTTGTCGAGCCACCGCACTCCACTGAGAAGGCCATTAGAAAAATGCGGGCAAGAGACCCCATGGGCACCCCACCCTGACACCCCAAACACCATCATCACCAAGCCACCAACCATCACCATCGTAAAAAATGACCCCATGGGCACCTCAATAGTTGGTCTCATAGGAAGTAGAAATTGGAAGGGTGATCTAGGGTTTTAATAGTCCAAATAAGAGTTGAAAACTAAGACCGAGGAGTGAGAAAAATTCAAATTCCAACTACTGAGGCGTGTAGGGGTGATAAATTCTTCTCACACATCATTTTCCCTTGAAACAAATGAAAAAACAAAGAACAACCACACATGAGAAAATCAAATGACCAAATAGATCAATCACCAAAACCACAAGCATGTAGAGGGCCATGATTAAAAGAGTAGAAAGATGATTGACGACTACGGATGGACTCCAAACCAGTCAATGAGCTGGTGATGGAAACAGGCGCAGGAAAACGAATAAAATGTGGAGCAGGGTGAATAGGTATGCCACACCATGGGCCACTAACTGGACCCATGTATGAGGCCCACAAATAAAAACCAACTAAAAGGGTCATCCCACCGAAACATATTGTATCATGTATCAAATTTGAGTAAAATAATAAATCAAAATTTTCATGCATATAAAAATAAATAGGTTAAAATATTAAAGAAGGAAAATTCAACTTGAAAGCACCTTAAAATCACAAATCTCCACCATTTTCATTTTAAATCGTTGATGTTCTTTCCCCTCTTTTCATTGAATAGGATCCAAATTCATTTTATATAAACAATACTTAAATTTTGATAAAACCATGAATTTTTACAAACAAGAAACTATTTTATTATCACTATGTGTATTTGTGATGCATACGGTTGAAAATTTAATAAAATCTCTAATAAAATGTATCCTAATGTCTATGTGTTTGGAATTACCATGTCAAAATAAATTTCTAGACAAATGAAAAGTTAATTTCATATAAAAATAAATTATTATAAAAAAAATGTATGAACTGAGTAGTGAAGCCAAAGCCTAAAACCATAAATCCTCCATGAAATCATCTGTCAAGATGATGAACTCATCTTATGATGTTAAAAGAGAAACCATGATTGCATGTTTCATTTCCTAGATATGGTTCCTCCACATACGGTGAAGACATAACCATTAAATGACATTCTCACATCCACATTGCCTACATAATCAGTATTTATATCCAAAAATTAATTCATTAGTACTTACATTACCACCAATACATAAATACATTCCAGCTGTATGTAAAACATATCTAAGTATCCATTTCATGGATTACCAATAGGGCATTTTCATAATTTGGCGACCCCGGGTGCAAATTTTATAACTTTTGAACGTAGGCTTGGATTAAAATTTCGAGACCTCCATTGCACTCAGGGAATGGCGTTTACCCTCGAGGAGGCTTAACCTCGACCCCACTAGGAGTTCGGGTACAGGGCCTACGGGCCGAGGGTTTAAGTGTTTTCTATTTAAACATGACCCCCACCCTTCTTCTCCCCCTTCTTCCCTGGCGCAATGTAACGACCCAATGTTTCATTAATGAAAATCTCTCTTGATATAGTTAAATATCACTTTATGTAAAACGTTTATATAAAATGTAAACTTCTTTGGTTTTATGTTATGAATTGTGACCGTTACTTTTATAGCTGTTGAATAGTGATCACTTGATTAGTATAAATATAGGGCTTTAACAAATCCAATTTACTCAGACAAAAGAAGCGATGACCTCATCCAGTAGAATTGCTCTATACGAAGCCCATTTGTTGGAGCTTGGAAAAGAGGTGGCATCCTTGGGATTATCTCTTGACCAAGCTCAAGCTGAGCTTCATCATGTCAAGCTCGAATGGGACCGTCTACGGGAAAAGTGGAAGTTGATAGAGATTACCACTCGAGCGATGTTATCTGAGCCACCCCAAGAGTCTGTCACCATCGCACACCTTACCCTTAGGTCTTATGCGGCTGTTTTAAGGGGTTATGTAACAAATCTCTAGTAGTATGTTCATGTACATTATTTTTTTATATAATAATGAATATACTTTCTTGTCATTATTGATACATTGTAAATAGTTTTTAAAGTGCAAATAGTGTTTTTAGTTATTATTTAATTAAGAATTATCTTTTATTAAATTAAGGGATTTTTTAATTAAATAATATTTTATAAAAATATTATTATTATTATTATTAAATTAATTTTATTACATATAAAGGATCATATAATTTTATGAATGAAATTGTAATTTTTATTAATGTATGATAGCCATTTTTGTCAAAACACGTGAATTTTTGATAAATGTTGGTTTTTATTTTAAAAGTGAAAATTAACATATTTAGAAAATTATTTAGGTAAAATAAATGTTATTTCTAGAATCAGGACGTCGAAATTATCCTACGGTGAATTTTTCATAATTTTCCGAGACAATCAATTTTTTGGGTAAAAATTAAATACTGTTTAAATATATAATGTGTTTTATGACATCATAATGACCCAATAGTGATATAATAAAATACTATAAGCTTTATGTTCAGACAATATATGTTTTAACATTAATATAATGTGTGTTTGGGTTTGTTTGACTTACTTTTCAAAACATTAATGGACCCTTCAAGACTTATTAAACACCTTGTCATTTTAAATTGTTTTCGATGGGAGTGTGACTCACCTCCACATAATCAACCCTCTTATTTTAAGAAGTTCGGACCTTGGCCATATAAAATATTTTTTTCCTCTTCCCTTTTCCAAAAACCATGGGATGGTTTGTGGTTTGGATTAATTTAATATAAGGGGTCCCAAACCTAAATAATAAAGAATTCTCTCACCTTTCCTATATAAACCCACCCAAGCTCCCACTTCCTCCCCACTCAAGGCCTTTGGAGTTCATCCAACCTCTGCCCTAATCTCTCTAGAATCCTCCCAAGGTGCCCCAAGCTCCAAAGAAGCCCCTCTCAAGCCTCTCTCAAGCCTTTGGAAGCACACTTCCAAGTAAGGGTTTTTTTCTTCTTTTGTAATTTTTGTCCAATTTTCTTTAAGTTGTTTTTCCCTTTTAATTTCAATTATGAATTTTGGGGTATGGTTTCTCACCTCCCTCATACTACCCTCTTTATGTTTGAATGATGGGAGACCCATTTATCTCCCATTAAATTCCTCCCATGTAAACATGTTATTATGCCAAAATTCCGAAAGGAATTCTCTCTCCTCATTTACATTCAAGCAATACTTTTGTATCATGAATATAAATTCCATTAAAATTGTTGGGACATGTATCTATATGACCTCCTTACTGTTCATTACATGTAAATATGATGAGGAACCCCTTTCTCTCTCATCAACCATTTTTATGAATTCTGATGTCACGCCGTTACGCTACCGAAATCGCACCAATTTTCTAAGCCAATGCCATTGTGTATTGAATACCATGCTCATTTCTCCATCAAGGGTATTTAACTTTATGCACATTAACTTATTGATTATAAAGTTTCATGTATGAATTCCACAATCCTTTATCATGGAATAAATGATTATGTTTTATAAATCCATGTTTTATGATCCATGTGGAACACTTATGCATGAAATGAAATGTTTAAGAAGGGTGCACCCTTATAGTTCTCCAATGCATTGGGTAAAGTATAGTATCCTGATACATCATGTGCAATGAGTTTTGACTCATGCTAATTCAAGTGCAACGAGGGTTTACTCGTGCTTCATGTGCAATGATGATTTACTCATTCTCTATGTGCAATGAGCCTTGACTCATGCTAATTACATGTTAAGTGTTGTTGCCACATTTCCATGGTATGATTATCATTCTTTTTCATGCCTTTATGTTCATGATTCTCTTGTTCTCTATTGAAATGCATATTTTCTAACAGGTATTGTACTCCTCATGTATTCCATGTTTATTCCCTTACTGGGCTTTATAGCACACCCCTTTTCTTATGCATGTCCTCAGGTTATCCAATGAAATGCTAATTACGAGGGAATGTAGTGGTCATGTAAAAGAAGTTTTCAATAAAGATGTTGTATTTCATGTTTTAAGTTGTTATTTAATGATCCTAAGACCCAAAGACACAAGACCTCTCTATCTTCCATGTTGTATTAAGTGAATAGTTTATGTAATAAATCATGTTTAAGTTTGTAATAAAAGCAGGGTTGTCATACGCAAACACTCCCAACGAAGAAGGAGGAACAACTCTCCTCTCCTCCATCCCTCTAGAAAGGTGATGACGGATCCGACAGATCATCGGTGAAGAGTCAGGCAACGCCCATCGAGGTAGGCTCATGTTTTGTTGTTTTAATTCCCGCAGTCTTCTTTAATTGGTTTATTTGCATCGAACTGTTTTATGATCATAGAGAGAATACCCTGGTTGCATAGGGATCGATTTTACCCTTCCAAATATCATTTCAGATCTAATTTTTGATTCAGGGGGCGTCTGGGGCGGCCCCAAGAGGTTTTACGGCCGTTTCCTCGTTTTTCGGCAAGGCGGCGTAGCAGCTGACCAAGGCGGCGCAGCAGCGGTGCTCCAGGTGGAAGCGGTGCTCCAAGAGGTGCAGTTGTGCTCAAGGTGGCGGGCTTCGGCAGCGGATTCATGCAACGACTCCATGGCGCGGGAGAGGTCGTCGACGCTGGGCACGACGAGGTGGACCGGGGTCACGGCGCGTGACCTCACGGGAGGAAGAGAGACCCGCTTTTAGCGGGTCTTCACATGGACCGAAGACCAGCCACGAGGGTTGGTCAGCTAAGCGGTGGACCACGGGTCCACAGCCGGCCCACACAGCTGAACCGTGGGCCGGCGTGGGCTGGCTTGGAACGGGTGGATAGGCCGGCCAGGCCGGTCCCGCCCAATGGGCTTCGTCCCCTCCAACTTCGGACACCTGTAACTTTTTCTACAGGTGTCCGTTTTCCATGCCATCTACGATAGTGTAATCCTTGTCATGGGAGAAGGCTTTGAGATGGTTTTTGGGATTTTTAATTCCCGGGACGGGAGCTCGGTGGTGTGACATGCTCGTTAAGTACTATGCTGGGATTCTTGTTTTGGACGGCGCAGACACGTCCGATGTCCGATTTGAGCACCGTCAGTGGCGTTGCGACCCTGGCATCAAGACGAAGATTTTAAGCATGGTTTTGGGCGTTGAAGTTGGATTTGAGATGTGAGCTCCACGGGTCGTCTTTTGAGTTGCGTGCAACGTTTTTTCACCTTCTTCAACAGATGTTCGTTCGAGGCATTTGAGTAGTTATTTCCGCATGTTTTTCCGAGAGCATCGTAATGGTGCAGTTTTCCTGATGAGTATAAGAGTCGGGGTGTGGGCCCCACACGGGATGGCTACAATGAATAGTATCATATTCACCGGTTGTCCATTTTGGGTGATTATGTAGTCTATCTCGTGTGTTTTTCCATGAGGACTTCAACGGTGTAATCTGTTTGGGCATGTGAAGCCTCATTTTAAGTTATGTTAAATGTGGAAACATTGGAAGGTGTTGGATGGAGATTCCTTTTGACACACTCCGAACCAACGCACGGTGGCGCTGTTAGTGACACCTGGTGATGTCAGTAGCAGTGCAGATCTATCAGACTGATTCATGGTCTACCCTTCAGCAGGTCTGGGCAGTGGGTCACCCAATGACTCTTGAGGGTCTACCCTCTAGCAGGGCTAGGCAGTGGGTCTCTCGTCATCTTCTTCCATGTTTACCCTCCACCAGGGCTGGGCAGTCGATCACCCTGCGACTCTTGAGGGTCTACCCTCCAACAGGGCTAGGTAGTGGGTCACCCGTCGTCTTCTTCTAGGTCTACCCTCCAGCAAGGCTGGGCAGTGGGTTTCCTATCGACTTCTTCCAGGTCTACCCTCCAGTAGGGCTGGGCAGTGGGTCGCCTGTCGACTCCTTCCAGTTCTACCCTCCAGAAGAGTTGGGCAGTGGGTCACCTAATGATGTATTATGGTTTACCTTACAGCAGGGCTAGGCAGTGGGTCACCCATTGGAATTTCAAACTCATCCCTTCTTATGAGGCTAGTCGGTGAAATTTTCACCATGACTACCGGAGCGAGACCCTGATTGTGCGGATCAGTGGTGTGATAGTTTTAACATTACCTAAGGACCCATAAGGAAGATGGGAACTTTCCCCACTGAGACGTGTTATTAAGACGGGACCTAAAACCATGCGGGCGAGTTAGTGCCACCCAAATCAGATAGTATCGATGTGCGGTGATTGAGCCCCTTTGACTTGGGCTTCATAGGTGGACGAGACGAGATGTTGGGCTGTGTGGATGGTTTTACTTGGAACTGATGGTGAATTATCCTAGGCTGAGCTTGGATATGAAGATCCCCTTACACACTCATTTGGGTTTCTTGTGGATCATATATATATATATATATATAGAATGAAACCCTACTTTCGTGTCAACTCCTTGGGGTCTGTGCTTACTTATTTCTGTTGGGTTGAGCTACACTCTCTTTACTAATCTTTGCCACTGACCTTGTTAGTCTACTTCTCACATATTTAGTTCCTCATTTGTTGCTCCCTAGAGCTTTTGGGGTATCCTACTGAGTATATTTATACTCACCCCTACTTGGGCTTTGCCCGCACCTGGTGTGCCCTTGCAAACGATGAACATGTTGATTGTGACTACGAAGCAGCGTAGAGGTCACAACAGTTGGAGCAGCGTACCGCAGTCATGCAAGAGTTTTCAGTTGGGAGTCTATCGAGTAGTTTTCTTTTGTTTACCTATTGCCGGGTTGTGGCACCTTTGTGGTTGGGCGTGTGTTTGGACCTTTTTACTTTCCAGTTTACTTGTCAGTACTTCCACCACTTTACTTACTTTATTTAGTGGTTGATGCATGATTGTGGTTGGGGTATAGCTATTTGTCTTTTGGTTTTTTTACTCTACACTAAAACATAGAGTGGGTTGTGTGTGTGAGTGTACAGGTACATAGGCGAAGGCCTCCCTGGGATTGTTATACCTTCGGCGCTGGTTGCCATCCTCTAGCTTTTGGAGGTGGGCTTGAGGTAGTTACGGCATGGGACCGGTAGGGTGGGGTCGTGGAAAAGTGGTATCAGATGAGGTTTGTTACTTGGGAAGTTGTTCGGACTTCACTAAATAGGAATTGGTTGGGATTTAGGGCAATGATGTCGACGTGTCTCAAGAGCGGCTCTCAGGCCATAGCGTCTAGTGATGGTTCGGGCGGCCGACGTATCTATTCACCAGGACCCTGATAACCCGCCTGTCGACTCGGCATGCTGAGACATTTGTTGTAGGGAATTTTGAAACATACATCCCATAGGATTGAGTCTTTTACTATCCTTGTTTGAGTTATCTCCCATTTGTTATTACTGTTATATATATATATGTGCTCATCTAATCGCAGTATCCCATGATAATTTTCAGGATGCCTCCACGATAGCAGCCAACCAGGTTACCCTCTCCAGTTCGTGATGAAGACCTGGTGAGCGATGAGGCGTCAGTTCAGGGACCCTCACATGATCCCCGTCTACCTAGTGCTTTAGCAATAGACCCTCCACCTAAGGAGCAGCAGTTAGTACTGGCAGCTCAGGCCGAGGTTGCGTGCAGACGGAGCGCGCTGCGATACTTCCAGCGTCAGAGGCCACCGAGGTTCTGCGGGGACCCGGATCCCCAGGTGGCAGAGGACTGGCTTGAGTTAGTTGCATGGCTCTTCAGGCTGGTATAGACCCCATCAGATCAGATGGTGTCCCTAACTGCCAGTGTTTTTCTCGGGACATCTGGACGATGGAGGGGTTTGGTGACGTAGACCCATGACGAGTCGTCCCTCACCTAGGATGGCTTCCAACAGCTTTTCCAGGAGGAGTACTCCACCTCATGTTTACGCTCCGTTCGGATCTAGGAGCTTCTGGGGCTGAAGTAGGGGGGGATTTCAGTGTCCCAGTACTTGGCCCGGTTCACTGATCTTACACGCTACTTTTTGGACATGATCCGTGATAGTTACATCCAGGCTTGGAAGTTCGAGCAGGGTCTTCACAGGGAGATTTGTGCTAGCTTGGTACCCTTGTGCATCCCCACTTACGTTGGGGTGCTGGAGAGGGTGCTTGTTACTGAGAGCTTCCTGGATGAGGGGTGCTAGATAGTATGACCTAGCAGTGGACGCTTTAGAGCGGAGTCTTCAGCAGGAAGATGATAGAGGGCTGGGCCTCAGCCAAGGAAGCCCTGCTGTGAGCTGACCTAGGGCCAGGGTCGCACACCTCAGTGGTACCATAGGGCGCCGAGGCAGACATGAGAGAGTCGGTGCTATTCTTGTGATAGACTGGGTCACCTAGCATGGGATTGCCCGACCAGGCGTACAGATTAGCCATGGTAGGCAGTGGGCACACCATAGAGGCAGAGGCAGCACCGTGACTAGGGGTCACCTAGGTGAGGACTGGGCGGTCCTCAAGGAGGTGGCACAGGTAGAGCAACAGTACCAGGAGGTGGAGGACGATGTTTCGAGATCCCTCCATCGCCACCACCAGGAGGCCCACACCAGGCTCAGGGAGCGGGCGGTAGGGGCCATGGGTAGCTTCAGTCCATGGGTGTTCAAGACCCTCCAACGCAAGAGATGGTCAGAGGGACGCTTTGTGTTTACTCCATACTTACTTTAGTACTAGTAGACACAAGCGCCATCCATTCCTTTATATAACTACTATTGGTACGGGAGTTGGAGCTTCCAGTAGAGGTGCTGACACCTGCACTTAGCCTCGAGGTTCTTACGGGAAGTGCCTCACTAGTGACCTTTATCTGCAGAAAGTGTGAACTATCATTCAAAGGAGGGAGTTTCACATGGGACCTACTCGTCATCATGATGGAACCTTACAACATCATCCTGGACATGGATTGGTATTCTATGGTTCACGCTTAGATCGACTGTCGTCACAGATGAGTCAGAGATGAGTTTTCTAATGGGACAAGGTTCACCATCCTTGGTGAACGAGACCTCATGGTAGAGCAGATGGGTACTATGAGCAAGAGACCTTGACCATTTTTGCACCAGCTGGTGAGTATGGATCTCGGAGTAGCAGACACTATAGGCAATTGGATCCCTACCGTTGTAGAGGACTACACAGACGTCTTTCCCAAGGATGTTCCGGGAATACCTCTGAGGCGATAGATGGAGTTATGCATTGACTTATAGCCGGGGACTACTCCAATATCTTGTGCATCATATCGTATAGCACCTACATAGCATCAAGAGCTTTGAATTCAGTTGGATGAGCTTCTTGAGAAGGGATTCATTCGGCCCAGTGTGTCGCCCTGGGAAGCTTCATTCTTTTTTGTGAAGAAGGAAGATGGGAACCTATGACTTTGCATAGATTATCATCACCGGAATCAGGCCACAATAAAGAACAAGTACCCTTTTCCGCAGATCAATGACCTATTCGACCAGTTTCAAGGTGCGAAGTGGTTCTTGAAGATAGATCTTAGATCTGGATACCACTAGTTGTGGGTTCATGAGGCGGATATCCCGAAGCTGGCCTTCCGTTGTTGATATTGGCACTATGAGTTTTTTGTGATGCCCTTTGTCATGAAGAAATCCCCTGCCATATTTATGGATTTGATGAACCAGATTTTCCATCCATACTTGGACCGGTTTGTGGTTGTCTTTATTAATGACATACTCATCAACTCATTGATAGAGGAGGAGCATGATGAGCATTTGGGGGTGGTCCTAGACTTACTTCGAGAGCACCAGCTGTACGAGAAGCTCCCGAAGTGCCAGTTCTGGATTCATGATGTTTACTTTTTGGGGCACGTCATTACGAAACATGTTTTCACTAAGTATCCCACAAAGATAGAAGAAGTGCTTGCTAGGGAACCACCCAAGAATGCGTCTGAGGTGCAAAGTTTCCTTGGTTTAGCAGGGTACTATAGTAGGTTCGTAGAGGACTTCTCCAGGATTTCTACCCCTTTGAACGCATTGAGATGAAAGGGACGACCATTTACCTGGAGTGATCAGTTCCAGAAGGCCTTCGAGGAGTTGAGGCAGAGGCTGACTAGTGCTCCATTGTTGAGGCTGCCAGAGGAGGGAATTGAGTTCGTGGTATACTACGACGCTTCAATAGCAAGGCTCAGGTGTGTGCTGATGCAGCAGTGGGCAGTGATTACATATCGGTCGAGGCAGTTGAGGCCTCACAAACAGAATTATGCGACTCACGACTTGGAGCTGGCAGCATTAATCTTCACTTTGAGGTTATGGAGACTCTACCTCTTAGGTGAACGTTTTGTGGTCTACTCAGACCATCAGAGCCCCAAGTACGTCTTCCCTCATAGGGATCTAAATCTGAGGCAGAGGTGCTGGTTGGAGTTTCTGCAGGACTATGATTTTGAGTTAGTCTACACTCCATGGAAGAGAAATGTAGTATCATATTCCCTTAGCAGGATTTCCTAGTCCTGTTTAGTCCAGGAATCTTCAGAGCAGTTGGATTCCCTATGGATGACCTTGGTGGAGCAGGATGGTACGACTTTTCTGTAGTCGATGGTGTTGACTTCTTCACTCATTGAGCCTGTGAGAGAGTCCCAGCTGGGGGATATCAACAGCTAGGTATGGAGTGATCAGATATCCACATGAGAAGCACTTGATGGGTATTCTAAATGAGGGAATCATGACATCATGTTTCAGGGGAGAGCAGTAGTACCAGTAGTGATGCGGGATGAGGTGATGCGGGAGTTCCACACTTCTCCCTTGTCTGTACATCCCAGTGTTGGGAAGATGTACAAAGTCCTTCAGCGGTAGTTCTGGTGGTCTAGCATGAATCAGAGCACAGATGAGTTCGTTTCTCGGTATCTTACCTGTCAGCAGGTGAATGCAGAGCACTAGGTTCTGGAAGGGTTGTTGTAGTCCCTTGATATTCCAGAGTGGATGTGGGATGGAGTATCTATGGATTTAGTCACAGGGCTTCCACGCACGACGAAGGGCCACGACTCCATTAGGGTGATAGTGGATCGACTCAAGAAGTCGGCACACTTCCTTGCTATCAGGGAGTAGATCTTGGTGGAGATTCTGGGGCAGTTATATGTTTAGTAGAGTGTCCACCTTCATGGAGTACCCTCAACGATTGTCTTCGACCATGACATGTAGTTTATGTCACGATTATGGAGAGGAATGCCAGAGGAATTCGAGACTCAGTTGCAGATGAGTACAGATTTTCACCCCCAAACTGACTGGCAGACCGAGTGAACTATCCAGGTGTTGGAGGATATGCATAGGGTGTGCGTGTTAGACTTTGGCCGGAGCTGTGAGGATCACCTGCCTTTGTTAGAGTTTGCATATAACAATTTTTACCACTCTACTATTTTTATGGAACCTTTTGAGGCCCTCTACGGGAGACAACGTAGGTCACCCTTGTGTTGGACGAAGGTTGGGGAGACCTACCTCATGGACCCAGAGTTGGTGCAGGCGACAACAGAGAAGGTAAAGGTCATTCATGAACAGATGTGGATGGCTCAGAGCAGACAGAAGTCCTATGCAGACCAACATCGTAGGCCTTTGGAGTTTGAGCAGGGATACCATGTCTTTTTGAGAGTCTCCCCGCGGCGTGGAATGCGGAGGTTCGGCCGAGGAGGCAAGTTTTCCCCACAGTTTATTGGGCCCTTTGAGATCGTGCACCGGGTTGGTGAGGTCGCCTACCATCTTTCTCTACCCCCACAGTTGGAGAGAGTGCACGACGTCTTCCACGTGTCGTAGCTGAGGAAATACGTGCATGACCCCACGCACGTTATCAACTGGGAAGAGCTGGACATTGAGGATGGAGCCACCTTTTCGGAGCACCCGGTGGAGATTGAGGACCGATAGGAGCATACTCTGTGCGGATGGGCCATTCCTCTAGTTCATGTGATGTGGCAGCATGGGAGGGTGTATGAGAGAACCTGGGAGCGGGAGAGCCAGATGTGAGATCACTATCCCAAGTTGTTTTGTAGTTTTGTTTTTCGGGGATGAAAAACGTGAAGGAGGGAATGATGTAAGAACCCTATTTTATTAGCCTATAAAACTTTTAAATTTTTTGATGTTATTCAAGAGCAGGGCATTTAGACGGCGTGCTATTCTGAGCCCTAGTGTCCAGAATTAAATTTTTAAGTGCATTCACCCTATACACGCCAATAAATAGAATAAATCATATACCGTATCTCGGATGGAAAACCTGAGGGCACCGTTGAGTCTGGAACGTGCCATTTACCCTAGGAGGGGTATGACTTTTACGGGTGCGGCCCTTCTGTGAAAAACAACACCAGGGGCGTTTTCGTAATTTAGAGGCCCCAGGTGCAAATTCTATAACTTTTGAACGGAGGATTGGATTAAAATTCTGAGACCTCCATTGTGCACAGGGCATGGCGTTTACCCTAGGGGAGGCTTATCCTCGACCCCACTGGGAGTTCGGGTACGGGGCCTACGGGCGGGGCGTTTAAGTGTTTTCTATTTAAACTTGACCCCCACCCTTTTTATCCCCCTTCTTCCCTAGCACAAACACTCCTAATGATGAATTAGGAACTCCTCTCTACTCTTCCATCCCCCCCGCAAGGCTGTGATGGCTCTGGTGGATCATCGTGGAAGCATCGGGCAACGCCCATCGAGGTAGGCTCGTGTTTTGTCGTTTTAATTCCCGCAGTCCTATTCAATTGGGTTATTTGCATATAAATATTGTTCGATCATTGATAGAAGACCCTGGTTGCATAGAGACAAATTTTACCCTCCCATGGATCCTTTAGGATCGAATTTTTGAGTCCCGGGGCGGCCCCAGGAAGTTTTCAATCCGTTTCTACGTTTTCCGGCAAGGCGGCGCAGCGGCGGACCAATGCGGTGCGTCAGCGGTGCTCCAAGTGGTGGTGGTGATCCAGGAGGCGTGGTTGTGCTCTAGGCAGCAGGCTCTGACAGCGGCTTCAGGGAGTGGCTCCAGGGCACGGGCGAGGCCGTCGGTGCCGGGCGCGATGAGGTGGACAGGGGTCGCGGTGCACGACACCGCAGAAGGAACAGATACCCGCATCCTGCGGGTCTCCGTGTGAACCGAAGACCAACCACGAAGGCTGGTAAGCTGAGCGGTGGAAGTTGGGTCCACAGCTGGCCCACGGGCTGGCACTGCAAGTCGGTCCGTTCAGCGCGAGCCGGCCCGAACCCAGTGGACCGGCCGGCCAGGCCGGTCCAGCCTAAGGGGCTATGTCCCCTTCGACTTCGGACACCCGTAACATTCGCTGCGAGTGTCCGTTTTGCGTTATATCTATGGAAATGTAATCCTCAGCTCACGATGAATGTTTTTAGATGGTTTTGGGGATTTTTGATTCTTGGGACGGGAGCCCGGTGGCGCGACATGCTCGTTAAGTACTACGTCGGGATTCTTGTTTTGGATGGCGTAGACACGTCCGATGTCTGATTTGAGCGCCGTCAGTGGCATTGTGACCATAGAGTCGGGACGTAGATTTCCAGAATGGTTTTGGTCAATGAATTCAGAGTTTATATGTGGGCCCTACGGTCTTCTTTTGAGTTGAGTGCAGTGTTTTTGTGATTTTTTCACCAAAAGTCTTTTCAAGGCATTTGAGTAGGCATTTCTGCGTGTTTTTATGAGAGCATCACGATGGAGTAGTTCACCTAATGAGTATAGGAGTCTGGGTGTGGGCCCCACATGGGCTGGCTATAGTGAATTGTACTGTAGTCCCTGGTTGTAGGTTTCAGGCAAGTAAGTAGCCTATCTCACATGTTTTTCCGCAAGGACTATAATGGTGTAATCTGTTTGGGCATCTGGAGCCTCATTTGAGATCATGTAAAATGTGGAAACATGGAAAGGTTTTGGATTGAGATCCCTGTTGACGCACTCCTAACTAACGCCCGGTGGTGTTGTTAGTGACACCTGGTGAGCTTAGTAGCAGTGCGGATCAATCAGACTAATTCCAGGTTTACCCTCAAGTAGGGCTGGGCAGTGGGTCACCCGACGACTCTTGAGGGTCTACCCTCCAGCAGGGTTGGGAAATGGGTCACCCATCGTCACCTTCCAGGTCTACCCTCTAGCAGGGCTGGGAAGTGGGTCACATGATAACTCTTGAGGGTCTACCCTTCAGTAGGGCTGGGCAGTGGGTCGCCCGTCCTCTTCTTCCAGGTCTACCCTATAGTAGGGCTGGGCAGTGGGTCGCCTGCCAACTTTTTCCTAGACTACCCTCCTGTAGGGCTGGGTAGTGGGTTTCATGTCGACTCCATCCAGGTGTACCCTCTAGAAGAGCTGGGTTGTGGGTCTCCTGATGAAGTATTATGGTCTACCCTCCAGCAGGGCTGGGCAGTGGGTCACCCGTTGGCATTTCAGACTCAGCCCTTATTATGAGGCTAGTCAGTGACTTTTTCACCATGACTACCTGAGCGGGACCTTGATTGTGTACATCCTTGGTGTGAAAGTTTTAATGTTACCTAAGGACCCATAAGGAAGAGGGGTACATTCCCCACTGAGATGCATCCTTGAGATGCGACCTAAAATCGTGCGGGTCAGTCAGTGCCGCCCAAAGCAGATTGTATTGAAGTACGATGATTGAGACCCTTTGACATGGGATTCCTAGGTGGAAGAGATGAGATGCTAGGTTGTGTGGATGGTTTTACATGGAACTGATAGTGATTTATCCTGGGCTGAGCTTAGAGATGGAAATCCCCTTATACAATCATTTGGGTTTCTTATTGAGCATATATATATATAATGGCACCCTACATTCGTGTCCACTCCTTGGCGTCCGTGCTTACTTATTTCTATTGGGTTGAGCTACACTCTCGTTATTAAAATTTTCCAATGACCTTGTCAGTCTACTCCTCACATCTTTAGTGCCTCCTTTGTTGCTCCCTTGAGATTTCTATGTATCCTACTGAGTATCTTTATACTCACCCCTGCTTGGGATTTGCCCGCACCTGGTGTGCCCTTGCAGATGACGGACAGGTCGATCATGACTACAGAGGAGCGTAGAGGTCACAACAGTTGGAGAAACATACCACGGTCGGGATAGAGTTTTCAGGTGGGAGCCTATCCAGTTGTTTTTTTACTGTTTCCGGGTTGTGGAACCTTTGTGATTGGGCGCGTTTTTTTCTCTTTTTTAATTTCCAGTTTAATTGTTAGTACATCCAACACATAACATACTTTATTTATTGGTTGATGCATGATTATGGTTGGGGTATAAATTTTTGTCTTTTAGTTTTCATTTTACTCTGAACTACTTAATCGAGTGGATTTTGTGTGCGAGTGTACATGTACTTAGGCGAAGGCCTCCCCGATATTGGTACGCCTTCGGTGCTGGTCTCCAGCCTCTAGCCTATGGAGGTGTGCTTGAGGTAGTTGCGGCATGAGACCGGTAGGGTCAGGTCATGACATAATATACCATTATTTACTAGGTTTGTCAACCCAGAACATTTATCCCTTGAAACTATCAAGGTATCCCATGAAAACACAATTAATGGATCTTGGTTCGGCCATTTGAGTTTTAATGTGGGTGTAGGCAGTACACCCAAAGAATCTTAGGTGGTTATAGGAAGGAATTTTACCATTCCATGGTTCATCTAGGGGACTAAAATGGTTAGCAGTAGATGGTAACTGGTTAATTAGATACATTTTTTAGTGGAAGCCTCTTCCCAAATGGATTTATGTAGGAAAAAGAATTTAATAATACTTCAGACTCACTCAAGAATAGTTCCATTCATATGCTCAAAAATTACATTCTATTGGGGGGTCTTTCTAATAGTCTTGTTTCATTTCATACACATGGATTGATAGAACCATGCGAACTCAATAGGAATTCACTAAAAACCATTATCTATTCTCTTTTCATTAATCCTCTTTCCATCAGGGTTTTTAACAATTGTTTTCAATATTTCAATAGTTTGAAAAACATCAGATTCTTTTTAGTATGTAAATCCACACCATTCTAGAGTAGTCATCTATGAATTTAATAAAATAGGGACCCCACAATGGGATGTGATTTTGAGAGCACCCTATGAATTAGAATGGATGTACTCTAGTGTTTGAGTGGCCTTAAATGAGGAGGTACCAAAACTAACCCTCTTAGACTAACTAATGATGCAATATTCAGAAAATGGGAGATTTATTGGTGAAACATTTACTAACACTCCTTGTTTACTCAATTACACTTTGAACATGGAGCTTACATTCCCTAATCTATTATTCCATAACAATATTTTATCAACATTACTAACATACACACTACCTAATTTTCTTGAATGGGTCCTTCCATTCAGCACATAAAGTTTATTTACTAATGATAAATCAGTTATAGTTATAGATACACTAGGGAACTTATAGAATCATGATTAAAACCTAAAAACAAACCCTTTTTGATATAGAAAACTGTGATAAATCATTTTTTTTATGAAATCTAGGGACCCAACTAACATATAATAGGTTAATGATAGAACACACATCTAATTATATAAGAATAGAACCTCTTCCTTGAACCATACACATCATGTTATTACATAAGATTACATCTCCATATACTCTCTCTACACTGTTGAGGAAATATTCTATAGAAGGACACATGTGAAAGGGTCAGTCTAAGTCTAGAAACCACTCATTTATGAGTACATGTCTAGCCACTTTTAGAATTTTAACAGTTTCATAAGAAAAATCTAAAAACTAGGAATAGTTGGTTCTTAATCATTACGATTTATTTAGGTTTCATGCACTCAGGTCATATGTTCCTAGGCACACATCAATTATAACAAAAAAATTTCTATATTTAGACATTGGTCGAGGTTTGGGTTGGTTATTGTTTTTCATTTTATATTTACCCATTTATTTCTTTTTACCCTTGTATTATAGCCTCTATCAGGTAAATAATGTCCCAGTATTACCTTTCATTTTGGGTTTGGAATGTAACACATTATAATGAAAGGATGATTTAACATCTTCAAGGGTAATATTGTCATTGATATACGTCATATACAATTGTGAAATAGGAATTTTGAAGAGAAATCAATAGGATCATTGCTCGACCTTCATCATTAATAGTAACATTAATGTTCATCAAATCAATCCTTATGTAGTTAAAATCATCCAAATGAGATTTAATGGAGACATCAGAACCAATGATAAAGGTGAACATGTGTTGTTTATTATAATGTATACCAACTAAATATGCTATTATATAATGTTTTTATATCTTAATACATAGACTATAAACACTAGATTCAAAGGAAACTTCTGGAAGGACCATGTCACTAAGAGACTACAATATATAACTATGAGCTATAAAAAAGAATGTTAGGAGGGACATATTGATATGTTGTTGATGTATGGACATCACAATTAAGGGATAAAATATGTTTTGGTGGTATATGAATATCATCTATGAGGCCATGCTGAACTAATAGTGACCCCATATTAATTTACCACAATTTGAAATAATTATCTCTATTAGAACTTCCATTTTCATACTTAGGAGAGTCCATTACTGATATGAGGTTTTTATACAAGTTTTTTGGTGAGAAATATAATCATAAACCCCTAATAAATAACCAAGATCATCATATATGTAATCAGTATCCCTTATGTTTATGTACATGAAATTCAAGACATGTTATAATGTTAATTACTCATGTGCATTTCATAAAAAATGAAATGATTTTAGATGATTTTGAGAATTTAGAAATAAAATAGAAAGCAAAACATGAATATTATTCAAAAGGATTGAACAATACAACCGTGCAATGATTTCAACCATATACAGATTTAATCGAACAAAGAAAAAAGAAGATGAAAAAGAAGATCCCCAGATTTAAAATCCTTCAATCTCTTCAGGGCTTACGTACATGGAATGAACACCAAAACCTCCCCAATATTTTATTAATTTCAATAAAAAAATAATATAGGAGACAAACCATCAATATGAATAAAAAGAAAATATAGGTGATAAGAAGCTCTATTATCAAGAACTAAATAACGAAAAAGCATAATACAAACAAGTCGGAGAGGGTAGCCCTCTGGTGGTCCAGATCTCTTTGTGATGTTGGAACACCTCTCAGTCCAAGGAGCTTCTATATCAATTAAATGGACATAATTTTTCTACCTTAAGGATCTCAATCGATTCTCCACCAAGAATGGTTTATGAGGAGTAGCCAAGGAAGATAACAAATCATAATTTGACTCATATGAAGAAAAAATTAGTGAGGTGGACTAGGGTTTCACTATTTCAAATGAAAGTAAAAAACCAAGAGCAAGTAGCATTTTATTTTCAAATGCAAACCAATTAGTAATGCGAGGGGTGATGAATTCCCATAACACACTTCATTCCCTCAAAACTGATGAACTAACTTGGAAGTGCCATTCATGAGGAACTTGAATGGATATACAGATCTAGTTCCCATACCCCGAGAAGGTGGAAGGATACAATTATGAGAATATAAAGGGGATTGATGGGCATGTATGAATGCTAAACATATCAATGAGTTGGTGAAGGAAATACACCAATGAAGGAATAAAATGGGGGACCATCTAAGGATACAAGAAACACCTCAATACCCTAACTAATCTGAAGAAGGAGGACTACACAGAAAACCCAAACAAAAGGATATGACCATAGAAAAATATTGGATCCATTATCATATTTTTCCATAATAAAAAATCAAAATTTTCTAACATGTAGAAAAAAAATTGGAAGAAATATTATAAAAGTAAAATTCAAAATGAAAACCCCTTAAATTAATAAACACTTTATATATAAAACATATATGTGTGTGCGCGTATGTGTGTGTGTAAAAACATGAACACCCACATACATACATTCATAGATACATACATTCACACAAAAATTTTAAAAAATAATTAAAAATAATTAATAATAATTAAATAAATGATCAATATAACACCCACACCCAGACAATTACATTTATATTAATTTATATATAACAATTATAATATGATATATATAATAAAAGTTAAACCATAATTATATTTAATAAATTCAAAATTTCTTATTATCTTCATCCATGGGGTTCCTCGAGGGTTGCAATAGTGGTCTCTTTCCACCACAGGTGCTTGGGGTTTCCCCGAGAATGCCTTCGGGGGTGGGGATTGTTTATCAAATAAAAAATTAAAATATTTTAGATTTTTTATCAATTCTCATTTATAGATAAGATAATAAATCAAATTATAAATTCTTAAAAAATTTATTGATAAAGGAGCACATTATCAGTGTTAAAAAAGTGATGATAAAATATACGACCTTTATCATCACATGCCTTATCAGTTATTTTTTAGCACTAACAAAGTAAATTTTTTGTTCTTTTAATGCACCAATATGTATTTTTGTTTTTTGTCATTTTTCTAGAATGTTTTCCATTATAAATTATACATGAGAAGCATTATGGTGATTTGGATACATGAAGGGTTCAATTTTATGGGACCTAGTGATATATATAAACTATGGTAGATAAATCATATTATATGATCCATCTATATTCTAATCGTAGATATGCATATGATACATATTTTAGGCAATGAATTGGCCAAATATTTGAGCACATAAAGATTCCTATATCATATAGTATGATATATCAAATGTCCTACAATATTAGATATTGGTTTCAGGAAAATTCTATATCCTACAAATGGTTTTATCCTTAGTTATGAATCATTGGTTTGATTCATTAAAGTATTTTTAAATAATACATGATCATTTAAGTGTTCAACTGATCATATATTCAAATAGGTATATTTTTTGTAATATATGATGGATGATAAGTGTTTTCACGTGATCCTAAACCTCTTACATTAATTGAGGGAGAACTATAATAGGGGGTATGACCTATCCGGTTTGTGGGTGAGATTTTTTCAATCCAAACCAAAGATATCTTCTTACCCTTTCTTCATTAAACTTCTAGAAGAATGTGATAGAACACCTCTGGAGTTGGACGGGTCATATCATTGCATATGAGTATTTAAGGGATGGGTGTACTAGCATTGGATGTGATTCATTCGGCGATCAATAATTGATCTCAATCAAACAGAAGTCATCAAGATGGAGCTTGTTGGACATGAGGTATACTTGGTTTATATTATGTTTTTCATTTCATGTAGATTGGTTAATGATATATAAAGTATTAAATTAGGGTTCTTCCCATTTTATTAGCATGATATGTTTATATGAAACCAACCAATGGAATTATTGTAATACTCAAGACCCTACAGTAATAAGTAATCAGTATATCCTGAACTATCACATAATGCACACTCTAAAGAGCCTTTATTCATGAGTATATTTAAAAGTTTTATTTAGGGAAATTATAATTTGATTCTAAAAAATAAAATTTATATTTGTAATCTTGTTAAATAAACTATCTTAATATACAAATTTATTATTTTTTTTGAAATATTTAATATTTAAGTGAATAGTGAAAAATATAGTTTTTACCAAAACCGTAACATTGATGAAATTATTAGTATATAAGAAAGGCCTAGAAGTTTATAAAACCTTTTAAATGGTTAAATATGTGTTTAAGGATTAAAACTATAATTTTTTTAAAATACTATTCTTATATTATAAAACCTATGTTTAACATCATATGAACTTAATTAGAATTGTCTATTAAGAGATAATGTTTTGTGTTTTTTATATTAATTAAATAATATTTTGGTCAAATCATGTTTTGGATTGATTTTGAAAATATAACATTTATTTATTTTATAATAACCCATTTAAATCATGAAAATAAAAATCCTTGATAATTTTATCGGAAACATAAGTTTAATGCATAAAAATACAAATATATAAAAAATGGTTTTTACATGTGATAATGTTAAAATTAATTTTCCCAATACATTATAATTTTATTTTATAAAATAGAATTTATAGTTATAATAATTTGGTCTGAATTATGTAACCAGGAAAATATCATTTTTTGGCATAGAAAATAAATTCCTTAGGTTAATGATTAATAATGATGGTAAGAGTGAAATTGGTGTTTTGAAAGAATTAATTTTTTAACCATTATATAAATCTTATCTAAAAAAATTATATAAAAGTATTTAAAATTATGACTCAAATATGATTTTTAAACATATAAATAAAATATAAACCCTAATTCAATTAATTATTGATATGAAATACGAATAAAAAAACATCATGTATAAAATGAAATTTTTCTTTAAAAATAGTTTTCTTATATATTATGTTTTAATTTAAACATTGATTTTCTCAAATTTTGAAATTTTATAAAATAAAATAGAGTCCAAATTCATATTTTTTATTTTTAAAATTTGTTATGAGTAGTCATATTATATTTTCAGTGATGAAATAACTACCATGGTTAAATTTTAATCTAGATTAGTAATGGTGAAAATGGGTAAATAAAATATCTTGAATTTTTAACAATTAAAAGGTCACATAATGATTCTAGAAATATTTTTTAGTTTTTTGAGTCATGGGAACATGTATCACATAACATTTATCCACATAACTCACCCAAATCACCTAACCCACCTAACACCCATGTGATTCCATTCGCACACCTAACCTATCTATAGTTTCTATGAAAAAGCCCTTATCTTCACCTATAAACAGATCTCACTCCCATCGATTTTCTCATCTCATGCCACCCCAAATGAATTTATCACAAATTTTCCTTTCATATCCCTCTCTAAATTCTTCAAAATTAGTTCCTAAGGTTTTAAGAGTCCCACCAAGCATTAAAAATCTACTTAGCAAGGTAAGGGTTTCCAATACTTCCCTTTCCATTATAATTGAAATTCTATTTTTATAATAAAATTTAAATATATTACCTTGATTATGATTTCATGGTATTAAAAACCATTTGATATGTTATTAATGAAATAATACTAAGCCACTCTCATTATACCGATTTTCAGATTCCTTTTTTTGGGTAAAAATAAGGGTTCTCATTTCACCCCGTCCATTTTCAATTACCAACCATTATTTTAATGTCATCATGAATGTAATTATTTGGAATTATCACACAATTGATATATCTAAAATGAGATTTTACCTCATTAAATTCCTTTTCAGAGTTATAATAATTCACAAAATTCCAAAATTTTAGGATATAAAGAGTTTATGGGGTTCTTAAGAATTACGTCCCTGTTAGGATACTAGTAAGTGGATTTCTATGGCACAAATTCACTTGGGGGTAATCAATCATAAAAGTGTTGGTTGAATCATTGAATCAACCATCACAATAATTCATTATGAGTGGGCCTAATAAGGCACAACAATATAGAAACTCACGAGAGATGTGATTTGGAATATTCACATGATCTTTTCGATCTTTCATAATGGTTTTTCCTACCATTGTCATGGCCTCATTGCATTGAAGTATATTGAACATGATTACTATCTTTTATTGATAACCCATAACTTTGAATATTCCCTTTGGAAATACCATATATTTTTTCCTTGATAAGGGTATTTCCTTTTACATTGAGAGTACCCCATAGTTTCTAGGTTGATTATATATTTTTAACTATCCTCATTATTTCTCTCAATGGGTTATCATCACGTTACACCTTTTATTAACATGGGGAAAGAGTTATCATAATGTATGTCGTTATTACAATATAGATGAATATTGTAATATTGGCTATTTATTATTTAACCATCCAACTTCTTTCTTCGAATGAGTTATGATCATTTTATCAATTTTATTAGCATAGAGAAAAGTATAATCATTATGTATGTTTATATTCTAATATGGATTATTATTGGAAACTTTTATTATGAATTGTTTATTAATTTTTACCTACAATGGATTCATTAGAATTTGAAAAAATATGGGTGAGACAAAATATTATATTTCCCCTCAATGTATTTTAGGTCTCATGAGACACAAATTCTTGAGTATTTTGTTATAGGCCAGCCCAAAACAAGATGTTTATTTGATGGTAAGATCATGATGTCTAAGATTATAATGTATTGGATTATGGTATGGAATAAGTTGTCCCGCATTATTCATTTCATATATAAGGTTGAAGTTATTGTTATCTTTGTGATCAATTTTATTCATTCCAATACATGGATATATTATTCTCTATGTTTTAGTGGAATGTTGATTCATGTTGTTTATTTATTACCTGACTTATCACTTATTCCATATTTATGTTTTGATAGATTCCACTATATGCTACCCCCGACTGAGAATCCAAGCTCACCATTTTTTTTATTTTACCAATAAACTTAAAGGAGAAAAATGTGTAATTTTCAAGGATATGATGGAAAGTATAATAATGTTCTTGAAATGTGTTCTTGATGTATGTTATGCCTTTAAATATAATATATGTATGTATGTAGTATTCCAATACTACAAAGTTGTTGGATATTATGGAAACTCTACTATTATATACAAATAATGTAATATAACTTTCATATATGAGTATCCAGAGTTCAAGTAGTCAAATTTCATACAAGATAAAGTTTATAATAACCTTGGTGACTGTATTTAGAGAAAACTATTTACATATAACAATTACTATGAAATACCATCAATATTTTAAGGGAACACTATAAAAAAATTAATATGGAATGCATTTTTCAATCCAATATCATGAGATAGTTATGCGTATTCCATTATATGGTGACTAATTAGAATGATGAGAACTATATCAACACCCATATAAAATTTAGGGTTGTTTACACTGAGAAAATCAATGAAGTTGGAGTTGAGGATAATAAAATCATAACAATATTTTGTCATTTTACCCCATTAATGAGAAATATATTTCCTTCATTGAGTGACCAAATGATCCAAAACATTGTTTGGCTATGATGAATAGACTAATATGAGAAGAACCTGCAATATTTAGTGGAAATAATAAAAAATTGGTAGATGAAAAATGGATCAGGTCCCTAAAGTAGAACTATATTTCCTTTGGAATTAGTGGAAAATATAAATTCATTATGGCGGTATATCATCTAATGGGAGATACAAACCAATTATGGCCAATAATTCAACACACTAAAGAGGAAGATGAGATGAATAGAATAGAATGGGGAATATTTAAGGAGATATTCTATGAAAAATACATTCCTCTTGAGAAAATATAATAAATGGAATGTTAGTTCCTCAATCATAGAGAAAAGAAGGAAGAAAATGTTTCTCATTTTGAGGATAACATTACATGGTTAGCTAGACATGCTGCAGACTTTGTATGTAGACTATAAATCAAGGTCTATTATTTATTTTAAGGGCTAAATTCGACCCTTCAAAGGGAGTTGGTCTCTAAAAACTTTTTATTTTATGAGTATACAATATCAACTGATATTAAGAGTGAAAATGTTTTCTATGTGATATATGTATTCAAGGGAAATCATGAGAAGAAGAGGCTGGTTGAGAGTCATGGGAATAGTAGTGTTGAAAATTGAATAAAATGAAGGATTTGGTTTACCAAATGTGATAATTGATTGAAGAAACACCATGTGGATAGAAAAAAAGGAACAATAGTTTGTTACATGTCTAAATAAAAATGTCATCAAGCTCATAAATGGAATGGAAAGAAGAATCTATTGATGTTAAATGATTTAACTCTAAGGAGAAAGGCCATTATGTAATCAAATTTCCCAAACATTAAGGAAATTTACCTTCGAAAAAGACATGGAAGAAAGGGAATGCTTATAAACTACCAAAGATAATTTTGAAGTTCTTAATGTTATAGTGACAGGTAATTTGATTATAGCCTCAAAATTAGAAAATGTTTCAATATATTTTGGATCTTTATAATATTTTTTTTGACATAAATGTTTTCCAAAAACAAAAAATATTTTTATAGCACCTTACTAAGAGGAATATCAATCAAGAAACTAAGTGTAATTCTTATTGAAAGAAAGAAATGTCAGTCTTCTCTAATTATGATGCATGTAAATACACTATTTCAATACATGGTCATTATACTTGTGGTTGAATTTTATATGATCCTTGGTATTGATTGAATTTTAATGTATAACAAAAAAATTACTTCCAAGAGATGGATATTATGATCATAAAGGTGTGGTGGAATATATATTTTTGAGGGGATACTTCATCATCTAAAACAAGTTCGGATCCTCCCCCACTAGCTATCATTAATGAAATTTGGAGAAGATAGTGTGGGGCATGTATTGTCTCAATAATACTCTATAAATCTTATTGATTTTAATGATCACAAACACCCTTGTTTGTTTTACTAATGATATTAATTTATGTGTATTTTAGGAAATTAATATTCTTTATATTCCTTTTTCTAGAAATATTTTCATGATTATTATTCATGTGGAATATTCATCAATGTGTTCGGTATGCTCATAATTGTATCCTGGGAACACTGTTCATACCACACGTTGAAGAAACATAACATAAAGAAAAAAACCCTACATTTGTATTATACATTATGCTAAAATATCAACACGTATAGTATATCAAGTCTACATTGACAAAAATGTATGGATAAAGAACATCATGTTTGGATGAAACCTTATTTTTGACAAAGAGAAAATGTATTGTTAAAGAACCCCACATAAGTATGGAACCTTATGTTTGAGAAGAAAATTTATATATCATCAACCTTAATTTTGTGATAAACCATACATTTGGAGAATGAATGATATGTAGTTGAATCCTACATTTTATATTTTCTCATTTTGTGAAGGAACATTTTGTTTGACTTTTCATCACCAAATATTTGAATTTATGCTTTTATCGGAGTTTAATGCAATGGTCATTATAGAATATAATGTAGATTTAAATCTAATTTTTGAACGATTCAAATATCATTATGATTATTTCAAATAATAATATTAAGTTGAGAAATTATCTCCTATTATTAAGGGAAGTTATGACTACTCCAAGATATCTCCCGAATTTGAATTCTAATGATTAATAAGATATTTTCATGGATTTGGAATTAAAATATAGGATCTCGATTTTAATTATATCTATGTATTTGTTATATATATATGTGTGTGTATGATTCAATGAAAAAATATGTATATTGATAGATATATTTCACCATATATTTTGACATAATTTAAACTACATTCTTGTTAAGATCTTTTACATATCTACTACAAAAATCAATCAGACTCTATTTTTCTACAGAAGAAGCTACAATAGAAATATAAATATTCAAGATTTATTATTTTCTCTAAGTATTTGATTTATATTCATTTTTTTTATTTTTAAATATCTATTTCAACCGAATCACTTCAGAAATGGTCTTTCACGAAGAAACTATTTTCTGAAGAAGAAGATCGATCTACTGTCAGTTTTTCTTCAACTATAAAGTTCAACCAGAATCCTTCATAATCGATATCTTATTATGGAGAGTTTCAACTACTAGTATTTAGTTGTGGTGGAGTATCAGCTTCTTGATCTATGTTTTGGTTTATCAGTTCTTTATTATATAACCAAAAGACTCTATTTTTAATCTTCTTTATAATGGCGCTGACTACCTGTACTCAGTTGTGGATTGGTCTTATTATATGAGGACCTGACTAGTGAAATTCATCAAAATCACAAAAAGAGTAATTGGTGGAGAGGAATAGGGGATCTATATGACCCAAACCACTATAAATAGTCATTTTCTATAATTCTGTTTTTATCCACTGCTCATAATTTCAAATAGAAGACAAACACTGAATGGCGGAGCGGGCGGAGCGAGCGGCCCCCTTTCTGTCCCATGATGGCCGACGCTAGGGTTTCATGGCGATGTAAATCTTCCATTTTCTTGGCTCAATATCCTCCCGCCTTTTGGAGATACTGCTAAGGTGACTCCAGTAAAGGTTCCTCCCGGCTCTAAAGTGACTTCAGAGAAGGTGGGATCACGTGACTCGCGAATATCAGTTCGTCGCTGCGGTCCATCGATCACTGAAAACACGGACAGCAAGGCTGGCTTCTCCTATGCAAAAAATCTAGTTACAGGATCCACGATTAAAAAGATCGGCATGGACGGTGCAAGGGCTTCACACTCCTTGAAGGATTCGTATTTCACATAGAACTCTTCTGGACAGCTGGTTTTTGATGTGGCGGGGAAGAGGTCATCTATTGAGTTCAGGTTTACGAAGACCTTGCGGGTTGCGCGGACAGAATCACAGCCTGCTACTCTTCCTGGAGTCAGATATGTTGTGGATGTGATGAAAGAAACAATTTATGGGCTGAAGCTGGATGGGTATTTACTTAAAGACTCACACCATGGAAGAATTCTTCGTAAAGGTTTGTTTGCGCGTGTTGAGGCCAATCCTGTAGCGTTTGTTGAGAGATTGGAAATGGGAAAAATCTCATTGATTGTGCGCATTTTCTTGCCCAAAGGTTCACAACTATGGAAGCTAGATGACTTGTTCCTAAGAACATCGATGTTGTGGGGATTTTCCAATTGGAAATGTGTGTCTCTTGGTCATGGTTTTTTTCACTGTCTTTTTTCGTCAGATGACTTGAAGCTTCGTGCGTGGAGTATTGGTGCACTATCTCCAAAACCTGGTTGGATCCATTTACATGAATGGTCATTAGAATTCAATGTTTCTCATGCAATATATTCTTTTTCTTAGGTTTGGGTTTGACTGCATGGTCTTAACTGGGTCCTTTGGCATCTGAAGATTCTTCATGACATTGGCATGGCAATTGGGACTCCTATTCTTCTTGATAAGGAGACTGAGGATGTTTGATTTGGGCACTTTGCTAGGATGATGGTGGAGGATGATCTCAGCTCCACACTAATTGACAAGGTAACCCTATCTACTTCATATGATAATATTCAAATTGATGTTGAGTATGAAAAAAATCCCCTCTTCTGCTCTGAATGTATGGATGTTGGACACTCTGTGGAGCTATGCCGGAAAAAAGTTTCTTGTGAGAAGTGTGGGTTGAAAGGTCATCCTACCACCCTCTGTTGAATAAATCTAAATGTTAAAGACTCAATGTTGTCAAAACCTGATAATAAGGATTGTGACCCCCCCCCAAGAACCAGGTTCTAGTATGGGTGTTGGGTTGCTTTTAGGGGACCCTGATTCTCAACTCTCTCTCTTTTGAAAGGAAAAGAGTTGATGATTGATGCGTCCCCTAAAAGAGTTCATATAAGCCCTTCTAATCTTCCACATGATTTGGTTAATGTGGTTACCTTAACAGAGAAAGTAATTTCTGCGCCATCCCTTGTCGATGACTCTAATCAAATTGATACATCGCAAAACACTGATTGTCACCAGAAAATTCAAAACCTCTTGTAGTCTTGTAATGTTTCTGGAAAATGGGGGAATCTCTCTGATGATGAAAGGGGAAACAACAAAACCCATACTCTGGGAAACATGCGACGTATATCCTTTAAAGATGTTGTCTTAATTGGTGAGGCAAGGATGACTGATGGTGAATAATTTCCCTCTGTTCCACCAAGGAGGAGACCCCATAAGGTTTTTCCCATCTCCTGAAGATCAAGTCGACAAGATTATCTTCAAAGGTGTCAAAAAATATGGATGAAATTTTTTTAAGATGTTCAACCAGGAGAAGTCTCAATCTTATTGGGGGTCTTCTGATGAATCTGATTGCAAAAATGACATGTCATATTATGATTATTATTCTTGATTGAGGGCAATTCTGTTTCTTGACCCCTTTCGCCCCTCTTATGTCCTTTTGAATAATAATTGGTCAGAAGCTTTGCTTCTGGCTGACCTTTATAAAAAAATAGAAGACAAACACTGCTCACCTGTATAATATTCAGTCGAGAGGTAGAATTGTAATGAATTTTGAAAATACATAATTCACCACGTTCTTTTGTATATTTTTATATTCCGACATAATAATTGGTATCAAAAGAGAGCTTTAAAAAAATGATATAACAAGCTAATATTATAAGGTCTATACAAATATAGAAATGACTGATCATAGAGAAGGGATTCCAATGGTTCATTCTCTTTATTTCAATAGTGAAAAATATTGGTACTGGAAATCATGGATGATTATATATATGAAGAATTTGGGATTCAAAGTCTACAGTAAGATCATTACTCCTTATAAAATTTCATAAAATCCTTCAACTTGGACTGCTGCTACAGTGCTAGCAAATTAAATGAATTCTAGTGATATGAACTCTATTATATGTGGTATTGAACTAGATAAATTCAACCATGTCTCAAAAATTCCTAATGCATATGAAATGTGGAAAACAATTGCAGTTTCTTATGAAGGAATTGACAATGTAAGAAAAATGAGGTATGCAATATCAAAACTGAAATTTGATATATTCAGAATTCTTGATGGTGAAAATATCACTCATATGAATGGAAGGATTACACATATTATAAATAATATTACATCCTTAGGTGATTCTATCAAACAAGAAGATCAAACTTTGAATGTACTGAGAGTACTACCCACTAAATAGAATTGTATATCAGCTCCAATTTGACAATATTCACCCATCAAAAATCTGATAATTAGATAATTGATTGGGAAACTAATGATGTATGAAGATGAAATGAAAGATGAAGTTAAATATCATAAATTCTTAGTGAAAAATGATAATACTTCTCTAAAGGTATCATATCGAAGCAAAGAAAAAGAATAATGAATGAAGTCAGGGAAGAAAAAAATTCAGATACATCTGATTCTGAAATAGATTTGGCTCAATTAGATAGAAATTTCATCAAGTTTTATAAGAATAAAAGATCATTCATAAAGAATTTCAAAAGGGATGAGAAAGTCTATAAGGAAGTCATATTCTATGAATGCAAGAAATTAGGTCATATAAGACCTGATCGTCCCCGACTAAAAGGTTACAATAGAAAGACTAAAAAGGAATATCTAAAAAATGTTGATTATGAAAAAAACAAAAAAGAGAAATGAAGGAAACGTGGAGTTTCATTGAAGAATCTAGAAGATCATCAAAATCTGATTCAAAAAATGAATAATCACATTTGAAAGAAAATATGTGCTTCATAGAAAAAGAATATAAGGTACAAACATATTATTCATCTAATTATGATTCTGATTATTCAAATAATAAATTGGATTCCTTCAACAAAATTAAAGAAGGAAAATATAACCCCTTATTAAATAAACACAAATCTATAAAAAATATTCACTATTCTATTTTGGGAGAAAGTGATGGTTTACTTAAACAACATCAAGAGTTAATTGAAAACATTTATTCATCTACCACAAACTGGGATGAAAATGAAAATAAGATTAAATAATTAAAAGATGGAGTAGAAATATAAGAAAGTAGTAATCTATTATTTACAAAAGGATAAAATATTATAAAATTCTTAGTAAAAATTTCATTCGAAATAAAATATTTGGTATAATAATTAAAGCTGAAAAATCTAAACAATATAAAAATAATTTTGTTCCCAACTGAAAAAATTTTGCCTGTATTTTTTATGGAATAGAAGATCATATAACAAAAAAATTATTTAAAAAGTCCTCAAATATGTAAAATTAAAAAGGATTTTATTTCACATATCTTATTTGAAGTAAATATGAGTTATGGAAAAACAATATAGATATGGATTCCTATAACTTTACTAGATAACACTGATGGACCCAAAAGAATATGGGTAACAAAAAAACTTTTGTTTAAATTTACTTTGCAAGAAATAGGTCATAGAAAAATAAAATATATATGGTATATTGATAGTGGCTTCTCTCGGTGTATGAGTGGGAACTCATAAAAAATCATTACACTGACTCAAATAGATAGAGGTCTTGTAACTTTTTATGATAATTCCAAAAGAAAGATAATTATACTTGGAAATTTTGGAGATCCAAAAACAGTCTCAATCAACAAAGTAATATATGTACAGGGGCTGAAGTATAACATGATAGGTATATCTCAACTCTGTGATGATGGATATTATGTTGATTTTTCTAACAATTCATGTTCCGTGTTTAAAGATAAATGACTTATGTTTGGAGCACCTAGAACTGATAATGTTTATACTTTAGATTTAAATAACTTGTATAAATAGAAAGCGAATTGTTTAACTTCTAAGATAAATGAGTCTTGGATATGGCATAAAAGGCTTGGTCATTATAATATTTAGGATTTACATAAATTATCTAAGAAACTATTAGTTTCCAATTTACCTACTCTTTAGTTTGATAGTGATAGATTGTTTGATGCATGCCAAATTTCTAAGAAACACAAATCTTCCTTAAAATCTATTAACATAATTGTTACATAAAAAAATCTATACTTATCCACATGGATCTATTTGGACCATCAAGAGTAGCATGTTTGTATGGAAAATTATATGTAATTTTTTTAGTTGATGATTACTCTAGATTTACTTGGATTTATTATCTAAAACCTAAAAGTGAAGATTTTACTATTTTTCAAAGTTTCTATATGTTTGTTCAAAATGAAATATGTTTTAAGACAATTTCATTAAGAAGTGATCATTATGAAGAATTTGAAAATCAGGAATTCTATTCATTTTATTCAAATCTAGGAATTAAACACACCTTCTATACACCAAGAACACCTCAAAAAAATTGAATTTCTAAAAGAAGAAACAGAACTATTCAAGAATTGGCTAAGACTATGATGAATGAATACAGTCTACCAACATACATCTCGGTAGAAGCTATAATCACAACCTTCTATGTGATGAATAGAGTTTTAATACAACCTATTTTCAAAAATACACCATATGAACTTTGGAATAACCAAAACATAAGGTAATGTACTTTAATGTTTTTGGATATATGGTTTATATCCTGAACACCAAGGATAATCATGGCAAGTTTGATCCAAAATCTAAAGAAGGAATATTTTTAGGATATACAAATACCTCTAAATACTATAGAGTGTTTAATAAAAATTCAATGATTATTAAAGAAGATTTTCATTTGAATTTTGATGAAATTGACCCTTTTATTAAAGAAAAAGATCAAATTGATGAAACTACTGACTCCACTATCAACATGTGACTTGAAAATCTAAGAAATTATTTTGAAAATAACATAAATACAATTCATCCCAGTTTAGAATAACATGATACTGATGAACCTAAAAGTGTTATACATGGAAATTCAAGAACCTTAAATAATCATCATTTAGAAACTGTAATAGGATACCTAGACATAGGAATAAGAACTAGAAGAAATACATGAAACCTTGTTGAATTATCTTCCTTTATATATCAACTAGAACCTAAATCTTTTGAAGATTCCTTAGAATATTAGATTTGGATGTTTGTAATGAAAGATGAGATAAACCAATTCAAAAGGAATGATGTTTGAGAATTAGTTGAAAGACCATAAAATTATCCAATTATTGGAACTAAGTGGGTCTTTAGAAATAAACAGGATGATCAAGGGATTATAACTAGAAATAAAGCTCGATTAGTATCTAAACGATATAATTATGAAGAAGATATAGATTATGATGAAACTTTTTCCCCTGTAGCTAAATTAGAAGCAATTTGAATTATTTTATCGTATGCATCTTATATGAACATTAAATTATATCAGATGGATGTTAAATCATTATTTTTTAAATGTCTATTTAATGGAGGAAGTTTATGTTGAACAACCTCCTAGTTTTGAAAACTCTCAAAAACTAGATTCTGTTTTTAAACGTACTAAATATCTCTATGGCCATAAACAAGAACAATGATATTGGTATGAAATATTAAGTTACTTTCTTTTAAAAATGGATTTATTATTTGAATGGAAGATACAACTATTTTAAAAAAAATAATTTGATCTAATATATTATTAGTTCAAATTTATGTTGATGATGTTATTTTTGGTTCAACCAATAAAAAAAATTAAAATTATTTTTCAAAACTTATGAAAAAATAATTTGAAATGAGTATGATGGAAGAATTGAACTTCTTTTTAGGACTTCAAGTACATAAAAAAGATTATGTAAATGTTTTAAACCAAAGTAAATATATTACTAATTTATTAAAAAAAAATTGTCGAGAACAATAAGACACATACAACTCCCATGTGTACCAATATAAAACTTGATTTGGATGAAGCTGGAAAACCAGTGGAAAATTTTTTTTATAGAGGTATGATTTGTAGTTTAATATATCTTACATCTAGAAAACCTAATATTATGTTTTCAGTGTGTTTATGTGCAAGATTTCAGACAAATCCTAAAGAATCACATCTTATTATTGTCAAAAGGATTTTTATATGTTTAAATGGAAATGTTTTCCAGGGAGAACTGGACGAAGTAGTAGGGGTGTTGGGTGGTCATGGGTACTGGTTAACAAAATAAAAAATGGGGTCATGGGTACTTGTTAAAAAAATAAAAAAGAGAAGCTTTAGGGGTGTTTAATAAAACGTCCCTTAAATTAATCATGATTTGGGGCGGTTAACCACCCATAAATTAATCATGATTAGGGGAAGTTCAAAACTCCCCTAATTCCCTCTATTAGAGGCGGTTTTCATAATAATCCCCTTTAATACAAGTGATTTTGAAATATTTCATCCAATATTAGTGGGGGTTTAAACCCCCTCTACTATAACCACCCCTAATGTCACCATGATTTAATATCATATTTAGATGATGATTTTGGAGGTTTTAGATCAGAAATAAAAATTACCCACTATAAAAAAATGACTACATTAGAAGGGTTTATAACCCCTTCTAAAGACATTAGTGGCAGTTATGGAGAACCATCACTAATGTGCTCTCCTACTATCATTAGTGATGGTTTTGATGAAGCACAGGTAAAATCATGGTTACATTAGGGGCGGTTACAGTATAGGGGGTTTAAAACCCCACTAATATTGGATGAAATCTTTCAAAATCACTTGTATTAGAGGATGTTATTATCAAAACCGCCTCTAATAGAGGGAATTAGGGATAGTTTGATCTACCCCTAGTCATTATTAATTTAGGAGCGGTTAAACGACCCTAATCATGATTAATTTATGGGTGGTTTTTTAAATGCCCCTAAGTCTCTCTTTTTCATTTTTTTAACAAGTACATGTGACCACATTTTTTATTTAATTAACTAGTACCCGTGATTACCCCAAACCCCTACTACTCCACCTATATCTCCCTAGACCCCCTCATCCCCCCACCAATTCTACCACCCCAACCCCCCTCAAGTTCTACAGCGTGCCTGAGCCTCCCTCCAATTCCCCATGCACCCTGGCCTCACCTCCAATTCTCTCATTATCCTCTCTCATTACGCACAACCTCCATCTACCCAACTGCATGGGTTCCTAACACCTGACCACCAAATCAATTCCCTTAAAATTTTAAAAACACGGCTGAAGGGATTCGAACCCCTGGCCTGCTGCAAATCAACGAACAACGAACCCAAGAGGCTACCAGTATGGAAAATTTTCTTTTGTTATATAATTATAGATTCAATTTATTTATTTAAATTTCTTTATTTATTAAATAAAAAAATTTTAAAAAATATATTTATATACATTTCACCATATAATCGACATATAAATTTACAAAATCTCTATATATATATATATGTATATTAAATACAATTGAGTAAGTATATTTTTACACACACATATACATATATATTTATAAATACTTTAATATATGTGTGTTTGATTATGTATTTATAATATATATATAATATAATTATAATATATATATATATATATATATATATATTTATATTCTTTTGTTAGTGTGATAATAATAATAATATTAATTATTATTATTATTATTACACCTCTTTAAATTATAAAAATTATATTTTGGATTTATAATTACTATAAATTTATTTTAGGAGTCATACCATTCATATATTATATTGAATAAATTTATATTTTATATTTATGTAAATTATTTATACACTTAAATACATATTTATAAATTATTAAAATGTTTATTTCAATAATATATTTATATATATAAGTATTTACATAATATATTTACATAATTTCCTTAAAAATATATTTATATACTATATTTCAATACATATATTTATTTCTATGTGAAATAATATATATATATATATATATTATATAGTATTAAATATAATTATTATTATATGAAATAAAATTTTTACAAAAAAATATATCATATAAAATTAATATTATATGAAATAAAATGTATACAAATATTTATATAATGTTATATGAAATACAATTTTATATTTTATATAATATTAAACCATAAATATATTATTTAAAAATATATTTATTATTATAATAATATAAATTATAAAAACTATATGATAAATTTTTTAAATAAATTATATTTATGTATATATTTATATAATAGGATTATTCTTTTATATTGTAAATAATTAATATTATATAAAATAATATTTATACAAATAACTATATATTAATGTATATAATATTACTACACAATTATATTTATGTTTACATATATATACAATTAAATACAATCATAGAAATATTTTATATAACATGTTCATATATATATAATGTATTTAAATAAATTTATATATTTTGTTTTAATTATATATATATATATGGATGTTACTTTTGAAAAAAAAATAGCAGGGGTTCACAAATCACTTTAATCTCTGAAATTAAAGGGGGTTGTGAACCCCTGCTAATATAAAGAAATTAGAGAGGGTTTTGAAACCACTATAAGGTAAAGACATTAGAGGGGGTCCATAACCCACTCTAATTTAAGGCACTGAAGGGGGCTTCTAACCCCTCTAAAATCCAACCAAATATTTAAGAAATAATAATTAAAAATTTAGAGGGTGTTTAAAACCCACATCTAATTGAAGATGTTAGAGGGGTCCATAATCCCCTTAAAATTCGATAATTAATGAGTGTTTTACATAAAACCCTTCTATATTTATTGTAAATGAATTTATAGGGGGTTCATAACACCCTCTAAATTACATGATTTGAGGGGGTTATGGATAACCCCCTCTAAATATATAGAAAATGAATTTAGAGGAGGTTGTGCATAATCCCCTCTAAATAACCCCCTCTAATGTGTTGGTTTTTTTGTAGTGACCTCGAGAACCAATCACCTTTTAGGAAATCATTAGTATCATGGTCTAGTATGAAACAACACACAGTTTCCCTATGAACAGCCGAGGAAGAATACATATCTCTAGGCTGTTTTTGTGCACAAGTATGGTGGATTAAAAACACACTAATGGACTTTGGACTAAATTTTAATAGTACCCCTATTGTATGTGATAAAACAAGTTCTATAAACATTCTAAAAAATCTTATAAGTAATTATAAAACATAGAATATTTATATTAGCCATCATTTTGTAAGAGATAGTGTTCTTAAAAAGGATGTATCTTTAGAATTTGTAAATACTAAATACCAACTAGATTATATTTTTACTAAACCACTTCCAACTGTAAATTTTCATTTTATTAAAAATGGGTTAGTTTTATTTAATTTGTAAAATTTAAATCTTTTGTATCCTTTTAATTTTAAATATTCATTTTATTTTATTTATTTATTTTAGTTATTTATGTTAAAATCATTTACTGATTACTTTAAATCTAATTTGTTTTAATATTTTCTTTTCACTGTACATTTCAATTAATTTATTTTAATCTTATGTTTATTCAATACACATGCTTTCAAATTTTTTAATGATTATCCTACTCAATGACATGATAAACAAGGGATTGTTAGAAATTTTTCGAATACCAAGCCCTTTCAACTCTCAACCCCTTTTTGAATACCAAAACCATCATTTTACCATATTCTACCTTCTCTTAACTATAAGGACCCAACCTTAAAACATTACAAAATATTGAATTAAATGAATAATTCACATTGAGTGTCTTTTTTAGGTTTAGAGTTTTAGAGAATTAGGCCATAACTATTACATCTCAAAAGACAACAAAGTAAACACTTCTACTCAATTTCCATTTTTTTCATAAAATAAAAACTCTTAAAAAGAAACATGTCTAGATCCATGTTTTATATAGAATGTCTTTCCTTGATCCCATCCTTGACCCTATTCATCGTTATGTCCTATGGAAAACATTTCAAAAACATGGGATAAGCATAAAAAGATCAGCAAGGGATATAAAAAGAAGGAAAACTATTAGTTTCTCAAAACAACAAGTAAATCATTAATACTTCATCATAAGTAATAATTTTCACCTTTATAAAGTAGTGAATACTCTTCAATAAATAAAAGATCATTGTTTACCATTTTGTAACCAAAATATCACCATAAATCCCATATAAATAAGACATAACATATAAAGGTAACTTGGAACATAAACATACTTAAATGGAGTAAACATACGGTTGACTTCCACACATGTCACTAAATGGAATAACCATACGGCCGACTTCCATACCCAATGCATTGGAGGTTATAACGTAACGACCCATCCTGGTTTTCATGGAACCACCCATCATTTGGTTTATCACGTAACCACCCACCAAATATCCAAGTACCGTTATAAAATCATAACACATACAACAAATATATAGGAATGATAACATTTCCACATTTCAATCACAATATATTGACATAAAAAATACATTTTGAAAACCATTTTCAATACCAAAATACATTAAAGATTATATGGTATTTACTTTCTTTTTAAAAGTATTATGGCTTGTTAAGGAAGCCAAAGACCAAATAATATTTGCGGCGGCAGAAAGGTCTTTGTCACCACATACATTAAAAAAGAAACATACTTTTCATCATTTAGTAAAACGATTCGTAGAGAAAATATTCCCTTTGAATAAAAGTAAAAGTAAAAGGGTTTTATACACCACATAAAAGAAAATTTTGTATAAAACAAAATATTCCTAAATGAAAGGAGATTGAGACGAAGTCCCTTACAAAGACGGTATCCTTAGATTAAGGATAAATCAATGACATAATTATGTGTGAAAAATATAAATACACCCAATATATATGGATATTAAGTGTAAAAAATCACAGTTCATTCACAAATATTCATAGCACGACATAATCAGGAAGTATAGGTTTAAGCCAATGAATTTAAATTGGGTAAAGAAGTTACCTTATAAAAATTTGACAGCCTAACGACGTCACTTTAAAATTCAGAAAATGAGTTGATGAGACATAAAAAGGGTATATCATAACTTGGCATAAAATTTATATCAATAAGGATATATAATAACATATCCCAACATAATAAGATGTGAATTAAAAGGCATTACAAAAATAAGCCTTTTAAAAAGATGAGGGTGAAAGGATCCCTTATCGATTTGGTAACTTACAAATCATACACCCCATGAAAGATAGACCATACAATGTTGATGTAGATACCCATAAATTAAAGTATATTACCCAAAGAGTAGAATAATGGGTGGTACATACACCACTAAAAGTAGATAGTGACAATTATAGCATGAATCTCACAATAATAAAAAGTGAGATAAAAATCCCTTTCCTCGATGTAATCAATCAAGTCGTATGACCAAAAGATACTAACCACCAAATGAATTACAGAACACCATGAATATAAATATAATAATGATAATATATATCAATTGTAAGTACACAATACACCACATTCCATAAATAAGTGGTGACCAATGGAAATCTCACGTAATTAAAAATGAGATAAGAAATCCCTTACGAAAATTAGGCAGCCTAACGACGCCACTTAAAACATCCAAAAATAGATTTATGAGATAAAATAGGGTATATCATCATATTAAGATAAAAATTAAAGTAATAGAAATATAAAATAATATCCCCCAACATAATAAATAGGATCTTAAAAGAAATGACATAAAAGAGAGTACTTAAAAAGAAAGAGAGAGGTAGGATCCCTTACCTCGAGTCCGACTTGTGTTGTTCATTTATTTATATTCTTTAATAATAAACTTTTGTAAATTTATAATTTCATAATAAAATAATTTGAAGTTTATTATTCAATTCATATCACATATTATCATGATATAATAATTAGATTTTTATGTTAGTTTATATCAGACGTTTTCATCGATGTTTGGTACATGAGTCAAAAATGAACTTGTTTGAAAATAATTGCCCACTTAGTTATAATTAAATCATATCCATGATATTATTAATGATTTAAATATCATATATATCCAGTATATTTTCATTTTATACTATTTTATAACATTTTGAGAAAAAAATGAAATCTATCGTTCATGGAGTCGGTAGGTCGTACGTACACATGAACACTACTTTCATTTCTTTGTCATATTAATGGAATTAAAACTAAATGAGAAAAATATATTTTATAATTCCAGTATAATATATATGTCATATAGGTCACATAAGTTCATTGATTTCATTATTTATACATTCCATGTATTGCATGAAGGAGTCACATCACTTGAGGGGGCGGTAGTCCACACTTCCTCAAATGAAATTATCGTAGTTACATGACATGAAAAGCATAATTATATGATTTAAAAATAAAATACAGAAGCATATAGAAACCATAAATACCATAAATATCATATATAAATACAGTAAAATCATAATGACCACAATAAAAGGTGTTAAAATAATATTGAACAATCATCATTTCGTGAGGCAGTAATTCACCACCTACAGAAACAGTATGTCCTTTAACCATTAGATGGAGGTGTGTGTATGTGTAAATCAAATCCTTCTCATAACAACATCCTATTATATTTATGATACTAGTGTTATTATGGGATTCAAATAATAATAAGATACTGTTGAGTGAAGAAGGAAAATAATAGAATGAAACTCGAGAGAAGACATCACCTATAATTCGAGTAACACTTTTTGATTTGATCCAAAGGATTCCTTGGAAAGACATCTGCCCAAAGTGAGGCTTCTAGGAGTAATATAGGTATGTGAAGAGATAATATGAGCACATGTTGGAGGATCCAAGGGCTTGAGAGGTGTTGGTAGGGGGTATTGGTGGGGGCATTTTATAAGAGGGAGGAGGGGCACTCTTGGAAGGTGTTGAAATATTAATTTATTATAAAATGTTTTTCAAATTATAATGCTTCTAAAATGATATATTTCTAGTATAAGAGTATAAGGGGTATAAATACACTCAAAAAATATGATTTTTACAAGTTGAGGTCATAAAATTAACCTTATCGTTTTATTTTAACCCTTACTTAAAATTAATAATTCTGACCACGTCTTTTTTTATTTTCAAACTATAAGGTCATAATAATTACTTTATAATACCAACAGTCCCATAATTGTATCAATAATGATGTTAGTAATATATTATATTTCATTTGGATGAATATTATATTTTTTGGACTTTTATACCATTTAATTAAATAACATTTGTTTTTGAAACCCATCTATGCCAATTTTGACACTATTTGGTAGTTGACTTTTGATAAAGGCAAAAAAGCTTTATTCCTTAGAAATAAAAGAATTAACATAAACTTTACATGTCATAATTATCTATAAAATTCTTTGATATCATCCCAAGTGTAAAAACAAAATTATTTTAACACTTATAATATCATGTATTTAAATCTTTCATTAATGAGGTAATAACTGCATCATCATTGTGTCATAAATAAATTTATTTATTTAATGTCTAAAAATTATAACTAAAATAACATGAGATAGGAAATATTTTTAGCTTTAAAATAACTATTTATAGTTAAATACATAATTTATATAAACAAAATTAAAATTGTTTACTTAGGTATTATATACTTTTATTATATTTCCCTTTCTTTAAAAATAATATGATAAAAGATCACTATCACACAAAAGTGATTCCATGGGGTCCCAAAGTTGGCACAAGGTATCCCATGGTCGGAAATGACTAAAATATTAGCATTAAGACACATGTATGGGTAATTTTATATTATTATAACATTATTTTATTTACCCCTTTTTACCTGATTTACTAATTAATCACTGAATTAAAAATAATTACTGTAATTACTATTCATATTGTCAAAAAAAAAGAGTCATAATTAAATAATTTGGAACTTATGATTCCAAATATGGAATCCATCTTACCAAATTCCAAACACATAAACTGTAGTAATTTATTTAAAAATAATTCTCGTTCTCAAAACCAAAGACGGGTTTTTAAGATGTAAAATTTATCAAAATATTGACTCGTTTTTACATCCAATTTGAAAGTGAAATCACTTACAATGAACAAAATTTTATTAAGTGATAAAAAAAATATTTCAATTACACTTTATAACCCATTAATTTTAAAATATAACTATATAAATAAATTATATGAAAAATCTGTTTTGAAGTAAAATGCAGTATTTTTCACTATTCCTTAAAAATGAACATTTGTCAGAAAAATAACATAAATTTATCCAGAGGAAATATTAAATTACAAATTAAAAATTTATTTACATTTTACCAAATTCAAAACATATAAGTTGAATAAATTAATTTTATAATTAATTCCCGTTGTCAAAACAAATAGCGTGTTTTGAAGAAACAATATCTATCGAAAGATTGAAACTTGTTTATGTCCAATTTCAAAGTAAAATTAATTCCAATGACCACCACTGAATTAAATCAAAAAAATATATTCTAATTATAATTTAAAACCAATTAAAATTTTAATAAATACATATAAATAAATTACATTAAAAGGAGGTTTTGAATTAAAATATAGCATTTTTTAATATTCGTAAAAAAATGAACTTTATTGAAAAAATAACAAAAATTTACACAAAGTAAATTTTGATGTCCCAATTATAAAGAAGGATTAAATTTTGTCAAATATAACATAAATTTTTTCCAAAAGTGTATTTAAAAAGGTTTCTCCATCAAAAGGCGGTTAATCGACCTTTTAAAGAATATTAGAATATTTATGCTTAAAATTGGATTTATTCTAATTTTAAGCCTCTAACATTTATTGGATAAATGAAAAAATATTTAACAAACATATGTAATCATTTTTTAGTTAGTTATATTCATTCTCTCCATTACAACGGCTAGGCATTAACTACCATTTAAAATAATATTATTTTATTATTAGTGTGCAATGTATGATTTCAAAGAAACTCGTTGTTGCGTATTGGGTATGCCATCATACATAGCATTCCCTTTAAAGTAATATTAACATTTTATTCACAAATATTAATAAATATGAAATGGTCATATTCTTTATTTACATAGGATTTTACATCCTTCCCCCCTTTTGGGAATTGCATCCTCGCAATTTTAAAATTGGGCTTGGAAACTTCATTAAAATTCCCACATCGGAAAAAGAGTCAGTAAAACTCTCACTTTAAAAGAATGAAAGATAAGTAAAAAGGTCACTCGAGTTAAACCATACTAGGATTCCGTGTAAGAAAACATGGATATGTAAGAGAAAACAAAGGGTCAATTTCTAATGGAGAGTGATATAAAACATGATTAGGAGAAAGTTAACCACAAGAAAATCACAAACTTGTGATGGGTTAAACGATATTTGATTCCCCAGTAAGAAAAGTTAACAGACAATGTTTTTGTTTTAAGTTACTTTTCATTGAGTAATTTATTTATGGGCTTAACTAAAACATAAGTAAACATACTTACTTGTCATGTAGACTTTCATCTTTTACTAGATTTCTAACACAAACTAATATTTTCTCCAAAAGATGAGTATTTAGGATGACTTGTTCACATTAAGAGTGCTATAAACAACTTCTAGAGAATCGCCTAATCCAAAAAAAGAGAACTATATATTTCCCATGCCTTTAAACCAAAACCAAAATGGTTAGTACAATATTAGATAATCCCCAAAAAGGACAATCTTTTACAAAAATAAAAACTACTCTTAATCTCCAAAATTTGTCCAACAAAACCCAAAGTTCATCGAAGACCATTAAATAAATAGCTATCCATAAAATTCATCAAAGTATTCCAAATTAATAATGAAACCCAAATCCCTGAAGGATTTAATAACACAGTCTTATAAGGTAAATCTTAACATTTATCTTCAAATAACATCAGTTACTCTTAAAGTCTCATACTGAAAAGTAATTAACCTAATCACATATCCTCCATGATAGGTTAACCATTTCCATACATAACACAAAATCAACTTATTCTTGATTCATAATATCATCTAACTAAAAATAATTAGTCATAAAAACTAGGGACTTCTCGTAGTCTAGTGGTAGGCGATAAATCCCAGTCACACTTTGGTTATGGGTTCGATTCCCGCAGCTTCGTCCGACGTGACGGGTTGTCACACGGTCTGTGTGTTGTCTTTTTTCCAAAACTATATAATTCGTACAACATTCCCCAAAAAGACATAAAATCTTCAAAAATAACCATAACATAATTTAATCCTCAAGTTTATCTCATGCCTTTCATTTTCCATTATAACATATAGTAACCCAAAATTACCTCAAAAGTAAGGATCATATAAACCCTAAAGGTTACCTTTATAATTATTACCTAAACTTCCACATCGAGTTGGTTCTCTTGTACATGATGCATTAGAGAACTCACCAAGGTTCAAGTGGTTAATCATTACTCAAGATAGTTGGTTGAGAATAACCACAAGAGTTCTCATTGCAGCTCCCATATCATTCAGTTGTTCTTTTAGAAAACCATCACAGTTTTCTTCAAATCCACTGTTACTTTGGTGCCTGCTAGATCCATCCATTTACTAAAACCAAAAAGGTCAGTGTGAGTATATCATTAGAATAATCATATAATATCCTATTAGGAGGGTGAATATTAAGATATAATTATTCATGTTATCTTAAACTCATTCACATTATCTAATACTATGACTCTTTTTGAAATACTAACCATTATGGTAATGTCACTTATGCTTAAAGAATATCCTAACCTCTAAATTTATCCAAAACCAACCTTTGATACCAACTATAAGGTCCCAGCCTTAAAACATTACATAATCTTGAATTAAATGAATAATTAACTTTGAGGATCTTTTCAGGTTTAGTGTTTTAGATAATTAGGCCATAACTATTACATCTCGAAAGACTACAAAGTAGACACTTCTACTCAGTTTTAATTTTTTTCATAAAATACAAACTATTAAAAAGAAACATTTCTAGTTACATGTTTTAGATAAAATATCTTTCCTTGATCCCAACCTTGACCCTATTCATCTTTAAGTCCTATGGAAAACATTTCAAATACTTGGGATGAGCATAAAAATCTTAGTAAGGGATATAAAAAGAAGGAAAACTGTTAGTTTCTAAAACAATAAATAAATCATGAATACTTTATCATAAGTAATAATTTTAGCCTTTATGAAGTAATAAATACTCTTCACTGAATAAAAGATCATTACTTGCCATTTTTTAACCAAAATATCACCATAAAACCCATATAAAGAACACATAACATATAAAGGTAACTTGAGACATAAACATACTTAAATTGAATAACCATATGGTCGACTTCCACACATGTCACTAAATGGAATAGTCATACGGACGAATTCCATACCTAATGCATTGGAGGTTATAACGTAACCACCCCTCCTGGTTTTCACATAAACACCCATCATTTGGTTTATAATGTAACCACCCATAAAATGTCCAAGTACCATTATAAAATCATAACACATACTACAAATATATAGGAATGAAAACCGTTCCACATTTCAATCACAATATATTGACATAAAAATCCATTTTCAATACCATTTTCAATACCAAAATACATAAATGATTATATGGTATTTATTGTCCTTTTAAAATCATTACGGATTGTTAAGGAAGCCAAAGATCAAATAATACTCATAGCGGCGGAAAGGTCGTTGTCACCGCGTACGTTAAAAAGAAACATAATTTTTGTCGTTTAGTAAAATGATTTGTAGAGAAAATATTCCATTTGAATAAAAGTAAAAGTAAAAGGGGTTTATACACCATATAAAAGAATGTTTTGTATAAAACAAAATATGCCTCAATGAAAGGAGATTGACACGAAGTCCCTTACAAAGATGATATCCTTAGATTAAGGATAAATCAACGACATAATTATGTGTGAAAAATATAAATACACCCAATAAAAATGGATATTAAGTGTAAAACAATAATAGGTCATTAAAACATATTCATAGCATGAAATAATCAAGAAGTAGAGGTTTAACTCAAAGAATTGAAATTGGGTAAAGAAGTTCCCTTACAGAAATTTGACAGCCTAACGACGTCACTTTCAAATTTATAAAATGAGTTGATGAGAGATAAAAAGGGCATCTCATAACTTGGACATAAAATTTACCGCAATAAGGATATAGAATAACATACCCCAACATAAGAATATGTGAATTAAAAGGCATAACAAAAATAATCCTTTTAAAAAGTGGAGGGTGAAAGGTTCCCTTACCAATTTGGTAACTTATGAATCATACACCCCATGAAAGAAGGACCATACAATTTTGATGTAAATACCCATAAATTAAAGAATATTACACAAATATTATAATAATGGGATGTAAATACACCACTCAAAGGATATAGTGACAAATATAGCATGAATCTCATGGGAATTAAAAGTGAGATAAAAACCCCTTACCTCATTGTAATCAATCGATTCGTATGACCAAAAGATACTAAACACCAAATGAATTATAAAACACCATGAATTTAAATATAATCATGATAATATATATCAATTTTTAGTACACAATATACCATATTCCATAAATAAGTGTCGACAAATGGAAATCTCATAGAATTAAAAGTGAGATAAGAAATCCCTTACGAAAATTTGGCAGCCTAATGACGCCACATAAAACATCAAAAAATGGATTGATGAGATCAAATAGGGTATCTCGTAATATGAACATACAAATTTAATTAATAGGAATATAAAATAACATCCCCCAACATAATAAATAGGAGTTTAAAATAAATGACATAAAAGAGAGTACTTAAAAAGAAAGAGAAAGGTATGATCCCTTACCTCGAGTCGACTTGTCTTATTCGTTTCTTTATATTACTGAATAATAAACTTTGGTCAATTTATAATTTCTTAATAAAATAGTTTAAAGTTTATTATTCAATTCATAAGAAATATTATCATGTTATAATAATTAGATTATTATGTTAGTTCATATTTGACGTTTTCGTCGATGTTCGGTACACGAGTAAAAAATGAACTTGTTTGAAAAGAATTGTCCATGTAGTTATAAGTAAATCATCTCCAGCGTGCATGTCTCAATGCTCTGAAGAGGCTACGCCTATTAATTTCTAATTATACATCTAGTGTTCACATCATAGGATGGGGTGCATATGGAGCATTGTATTTCACTACACTCCAAAATCAGCAAATTCCAACAAACGTGGTTCCATGAAATGTTATTTTCCATGACCTGCCCCAATCAATACGTTTTGTATGTAATCAAATGAATGCTCGAGAACAAGACTCAACCAGTTCTCATCAGAATCAGGATCAAAGAAAAGAAGTTATTGAGCTACTTTTACATCAATCCTCTAAGAATATTGAGCAGGCATCTTGTTTAGATGATGTCAGGCATCAGAGGATGAAAATGTCTGAAATAGCACAGTGATCTTCTAAAATATGTGTAAATGATGGTCGGATAATGCACCCAGCTAATGTCCGAACCAAAATATGCAAAATCAGAAGAGAATTTTCATGGATTTCAGCTATAGGAGTTCGAGAATCACCCTAGCTCTCAAGGATGGGGGCTCATCTAAATCAATCATTGAATTCATTAAAAAATAATCAAATATTTGGAGAAGAAGAACAAGAACAACCCCAGCCTAGGGAGAAAACTGACTTCCACTGAGGAGGGGATTGCAAATGTGAAAAATCCCCCATCCTACTAGGAAATCATATAACTAAATTATCCAATGATTCTCTTCATATTACTTCCCACCAAACAGTTAAATAGAATTCCTTATATAGGATAACATAGTCTCATAGAAGACACAAAGGGTGACAATCTAGCAGAATAACTGACAGAATACTAGCACTGCATTATGCATTGATAAATTTCATCAATGTCACTGTCATTAATCCACCAGAACATGAGGCTCTATTAGAGGGATCAGATGAAGAATTTCATGTTCAAGAGGTTTTACACACGGAAACAAATGAAGTAGGTGTGCGTACCAGAAGCCAGAGGGTTTCCAAGAGGCAAGACATTTCTTCAGGTAATTCCCTTCCATACTCTAGAAAGTCACATGCTAAAGAAAAGGGTAAAAGTTAGGTTACATCACACCCTACCTCTAGAGAAGGCCAATCACTCTCATTAGAGTAAAGGTTCGCACAACAAGAATAAGAAATGAAGGAGTTAAGGAGATTAAATGCAGAACTACTTCACGGTAGTCTTCCTCCTAAGCATGCTGGAGTTAATCAATCAAGGGAATTTGTTGCAGCTACTGGGATGGATCAAGAATATCCCCCTTTAAAAGTACACCCTCACAGGACCAATCTTATGGGTCATACATGACAGCAACCGGCAATACTACCATCAGTGGTAGTACTGGTCGACACACCCGTCCAAACTCCAGGTATTGGACCTGCTCAGGTCCAAAATCTACAAGATGTTTCTCAAAAATTAATGACTACCATTGAGTCATTAACATCTCGGTTGGAATCTATGAAAGTTCGACTTACATAGGTTCAACAAGAAAATAGATATTACCATGAATGGGTGGATGCAATTCCTCCCCCATCAAATTTTGCGAATACCACATTACCAATTTTTAATGGTTCGGGAGATCTAGAACAACACTTAAAACATTTTTTTTCTCGTTGTGATCCTATGATGGGAACTCCTCAACAACAATAAGTGGTTAATATTAGGTGTTTTGTTTATTCATTACAAGGACCTTCTTTTGCCCGGTATACAAGTTTTCAATCTCGATCAATTACTGGGAGGGAAGATCTCCGTCAAAGTTTCCTTCTTAAATTTATCTCAACATTACCAAAGACGATAGTTTATTATCTTACAAATTGTAAACAAAGATAGAATGATAGAATTTCATATTTCATTGCTCAATGAAAAGGATTAACATATTCCTTATGTTTAGCACTCCCTTAAGATAAGGAGCTACCAATCTATGTGGAAAATCTGCATGATGAATTACACACACTATTGATCCCTATGAAATACACAGGATGGTTTTGAGACCTTACATCAATCACTCAGCAGATATAAGACTCTCTTACAAAGACTAAGGCTAAAACTCATGTAATTCCATCAGTTCCAGGAAGGAGAATAGGGAAAGCAGTGACTGCTATATTTTCACTTAACAAGCACCTGTAACTGCTTCCACTTCGAAACCTTCATCATATCGAAGGGCTCCACCTCCTGAGCATCAACAAAGACGACCGCCTTGTCAATATGATCAAAAGGATAAAAGGAGGAAACAATTTGAGGATTTAATGAAAAAAAATTATTCTTTTCAGAATGAACAAGTTCTTGGTTACTTCATCTCAACTCTGGAAATCAATATGGTTCAGTTTCCAAGGCCCAAAAGGCCGAACAAGGAAGGAGATGAAGACCTACCCAACTATTTTTCATTTTATCAGATGTTGGGGCATCCCATTCAGGAATTTTTTGTATTCAAAGACCTCCTGAAAAAGATGGTGGACTCTGGACAAGTAAAAATGAAAGGTTCTCCAGCCCAGGTAGCATGTGTTACTGCTACTGATCTAGAGGAAGAGGGCGAGTGGCATGAAGTCAAAAATAAAAATGAACAGAAATATAATGATTGAATGGTCAGGAAAATGGTCAACCGAACTCATGCCATTTTATGAACACAATTGAATCAACCAATTGTGTCTTATGCTATTTCTTCCATAGCAAAACTCCCTTCATAAGAAGGGAAATCCACAAAGAAGCGACGTAATTTGAAGAAAGAAGAGCAGTCATAAGAAGATGACCTCGTGTCAAAAAATAAGTTGTCTTTGACTCTGGAAGATTTTATGCCATCTGCTTCAAAAGCATGGGCACCACCCCAACAAATGGCACAGCCTGAAATGGTTCATCAGGAAAAATCTTCATCGGATAAAGAATTGATCATTGGTTCTATTAACATGATTCATTTAACAGATCCCTATGCCAATGATAGTTTTGATCATGATGAGCCTAAGTTCCCTATATCTGACAGGGGAGTTAGAGGAAGAGACAATGGTCTAGGATATAAGGGAAGACGTGGACATTCCAAAAGCCACTATTTCAATCCTACCCCTACTAGAACTGTATATGAGGTAGAAACGCATGGGAAATACCTTCAGCGGGCTCAACAGGAATAAGAAAGTTCTTCCACATAGGGCATATTCGGTCTTAACACAGTTATTTTGGAGGAGCGGTTAATGGTTACACATTCTTCCTCTCAGCAAATAGATAGACCTAGTTAGTCTAATCTACCGAAGCCAGGAGTGTTTCCAACTCCTACCCTGATATGGGATGTGTCTACTGCCAAAGCATAAACTTCTAAGGCACCTGCAAAACCACATTTTCATGATGGTAAACCCAGACCTTTGGACCAATAGAATGATGTCCTGAAACATTTGGATCAAGTATCTGCCATGTTATCAAGTCTGGATGCCTTGAATCTATCAAAATATCTTCGAGAGGTTCTTATTGAGGCTTTGTCAAGTCCTCAAGAATTCAAAACTGAAATTGTTGCGGCGGAGGTCTACCATATAGAGAATAATCCTGCAGAATGTCATGCAATGATATCTTTTACAGATAAAGATTAAGATGATGTTGTACATGGACATTTCAGATATTTGTATCTATCTCGCAAATTCAATGATATAGACATCCAATGAGCATTCATTGATAAGGGATCAAGATTTGATCTCATTCCAATTCGTAAACTTCGTCGATTGGGCCTCATCAAATCTGATTTATCTCCTTCTCCTTTGATGTTTCAAGGATATGATAAGAATGAACAAGAACCTATGGGCGAAATTACACTCAGAATTCAGTTTGGAGACCTTGTGTCTAATTTAGATTTCATGGTTGTTCGTCAGGACACAGCCTTCAACATTTTTCTTGGAAGACCTTGGCTACATCAACATGCAGCCATACCTTCACCATACCATCAATGTCTCAAATATTGATTAAATGGTAAAATTGGTAAATTATATGGTGACAAAGTCCCATTAAAAATGTGTGAATCTCAATACATTGAGGCATAATTTTATCACATGGATGGAAAGAAAAAATCCACGGCAATGAATGTCACCAAAATCAATGCTCCAAATGGTTTGGAAAAGATTCCAGTAAACTTATTCATACATTGAGTAAAAATTATGTGTTGCCTATCAGTCAAATTGACAAGATGGAACTAAATCCAGACACTCTTATGGAAACTTCCATAATGTCAATTACGGCTACCAAGCCAGACAGCATGAGAAAAATTGTTGATTCGCTAAGCAGTGGTGAAAGCTTAAATGGGGATGTCTTCATTTCATCCACTGAAATCCAGAAATTCTATACTTCATCAACTAGGCTAGAAGATGGTATTGCAATACCAGAGGAAAACAATGATGTCAATTATCAATCCATCATTTCCTCTCTATCACCCCAGGAAGACCCCCCATCATCAATAGGGTCAAAAATGGTAGCCTCTTCTTCAAGATGTTCAAATTTTAACTTCTCCCCTAACCATGGAAATTCTTCTTTGTCATATACTATGAAAATAAAAATAGAAGTAACATATATTGAATAAGAAGAGGAAGATCTCAGGGATGCTCCTCTATCATTTGAATAGGGTACCTCTAACACTGTGGATGAACTCAGAGAAATAAATTTGGGTACAAAAGAAGATCCACACCCCACTTTAATTAGTGGGTCCATGACTCTTTAAGAACAAGAAATTTATACTTCATTTATAAAGAAAAATCAAGATGTTTTTTCTTGGAATTATACAGAAATGTCGGGTCTTGATCCCGATGTTTCCACTCATCATTTGGGTTTTCCAGAAGAACATCGAGGATTCAAGAATGCAGTAAGAAGAAAACATCCAACTTATGCCTCCAAAATTAAAGCTGAAGTTGATAATCTTATCAAGGATAACTTCATCAGAGAAGTTAAATATCAAAAATGGTTGGCTAATATTGTCCCTGTGAAAAAGAAGAATGGAAAAATTAGAGTTTGCATTGACTTCAGAGATCTTAATAGGTATTGTCCTAAATATGATTTTCTAGTCCCGATTACAAAACTTTTAATTGATGCAACGGATGGCTATGGAGAACTTTCCTTCATGGATGGATATTCTGGGTATAATCAAATATGAATAGCTCTAGAGGATAAAAATTTACAGCCTTTAGATCCCCTCAAGGTGTGTTTTTCTATTGAGTAATATTGTTTGGCTTGAAGAATGAAGGTGAAACATATCAACCTACCATGAATCATGTCTTTAAACCCTTCTTAGATAAATTTTTTGAATGTTATGTGGATGATTTGGTGGTCAAATATAGACAATGTTCTAATCACTTCGTTGATTTGGAAACCATATTCAATAAACATCAGCAACACAGTTTGAAGATGAACCCCTTGAAATGTGCTTTCGGGGTAACCTCAGCAAAATTCATTGGTTTTGTTGTACACCATCATGGTATTGAAGTTGATCATGAGATAACAAAATCCATCCTTGGTATGTCACCTCCTAGAAATTTGAATGAATTAAGAGAACTTCAAGGACACTTGCCCTATATTCGGCGCTTTATCACCAAATTGGCAGGAAAATGTTTACCTTTCACCAGATTAATGAAGAAGGGAGTTACCAACCAATGGACCAAAGATTTCCAAGAGGCATTTGATACCCTTAAGAAATATTTGTTGATTCCACCGGTGTTAATGCTGCCTTTTGAAGGTAGACCACTTATTCTTTATGTGACAGCTTTAGAGCGATCACTACATGTCATCCTCGCCCAAAAGAATGATGCTGGGAGAGAAAACAACATTTACTATCCCAGTCTCACTATTCTTGATGCGGAATCTCGGTATTCAAATATTAAAAAGTGTTTTCTAGCATTAATCATTGCAGTTCAAAAATTGAGGCATTATTTACAACATCATGAGGTCCAATTGGTATCTCGTAATAACCCACTCAAATTTATCATCAGTCATCCTATGCTTACAGGATGTCTAGCACGGTGGGCGGTTATTTTGCAGCATTTGATATTCAATTTATGCCTCAAAAGGAAATAAAGGGTCAAGACCTGGCTGATTTCCTTGCTAAGCATCCATCTAAAGAAGATACATCATTTAATACTGAACTTCCTGATGAAGAGTACTTCTCTATTTAAGATAATTCCCAGACATTGGAAATGTATTTTGATAGTGCTTCTAGAAGACCAACAGGGAAGAGAATGGAAAATCCTAAACTCAACAAGGTTGGATTTGGAATAATCCTTGTTTCCCCAGAAAAGGAAGTATTGCCTTATTCTTTTCTATTATCAGAAGGTGGTACCAACAATGAGGCAAAATATCAAGCTCTCATTTCAGGCTTGGAATTGGCCCTTCAGGTGCGAATGGATCATTTAATGGTAAAAGGTGGTTCAGAATTGGAAATCAAACAAATCAATGAGGAATAATCTATCAGAAAAGAAGATTTAATACCTTTTTGTGATTACATCAGAGAATTAATGGCTGAATTTCCCTCAAATCCAACATTTTACTATGTCCTGTGATCACGAAATTCCCAAGCAGATGAACTAGCTAATGTAGCTACATCCTTGGCAGATCCAAATCAGGATGAGATTGTTATCATCATAACCCATCGCCACATGGTTTCACCTTTTCTTCAAACCATAAGGGAGGAAATAAATGAAATTTTCCCTATTTCTGAACTGTATGGTCATACCATGAGATAGAGAACATCCATCATTTAATATCTTCAAAATGGGATACTTCAACCAAATAGGGCTGATAAGGAGTAGATCCGGTGAAGAGCGGCTAATTTTACTCTTTATGATGGTCCAAACCATCGAAAGATCATTTCTAAGCAGGGATTTGATGGTATTCTCTTTAGATGTATTGATGGAGAAGAAACTGCGACTGTCATGAAAGAAATTCATTCAGGAGCTTGTGGTGCCCACCAATATGGGCACAGACTCTCCGATTAGATTCTATGGCTTGGATACTTTTGTCCTTCAATGACACGGGATTGTACATACTTCACAAAAAAATGTCATCCCTGTCAAGTGCATGCCAACTTCATTCAGAAACCCCCAGAGTTACTACATACAGCTAAATACTCTTGGACATTTGCCACATGGGGAATGGATGTAGTAGTGCCTTATCCACTAGCCACGGCTAAGCAGTTCAATTATATTATCACTACTATTGATTTCTTCTCTAAGTGGGCTGAGGCCTATCAAGGAAGATGGAGCAAAAAACATCATTAGTTTTTTCAAAACTAATATCATCACCAGATTTGGTGTCCCTTGTACTATTTTGACGGACAATGGCTCCATTTTTTGTTCTGATGAAGTAAAAAAGTTATATCAAGAATATAATATCAAATCAAACCATTCATCTCACTATCATGTGGTGGCCAGTTGATAGATAGAGGCATTCAATAAAACTCTATCAAATATACTCCAGAAGATGGTGGATAAAGATAAGAAATCATGGCCTGATAAACTTTTGATTGTTTTATGGGATTATCAGACAACTATCCTTATTGCCACCCAAGCAACTCCTTTTTCATTGGTATATGGAACTGAAGCAGTTTTACCAATTGAAATGCAATTGCCTTCAATAATAGTTGCAATCTGTGATCAATTATCTACAGATGAAAGGTCTTATAAATGGTTCAATGGGTTGGAACAATTAAATGAGAAAAGATTTCATATATTTCATCATCTAGAAGTCTATCATAACAAAATTGTGTGAGCTTTTAATAAGAAACTTAATCTTCATTCGTTCCTTCAAGGAGAATTGGTATTGGTCCTTAGAACTCCAGTGATACTAGGAATGAAACCTCCAAAACTTGAGTAAAAGTGCGAAGGACCTTATTCCATACATAAAGTTTATTCAAATGGAGCATATGCCTTAATTTCAATGTATAAAGAGCTCATCACAACCCCAACCAATGAAATATTTTTGAAGAAATACTTCATATAGTTTTTCATAAATATTCCTCACTGAAAGACTTAAAACTACACATCCCCCATGTCCTAGTTACAAGACATTAAACTTTATAACAACCATAAGTGTCCATGATGCATGATGTTAAAGTGCATAGCATTGTCATCCTTGTCGTATGACGTTAAATTGCATGACATAATTTGTACAACTAACGTTTTCTCTATAAGATGTTGGATATTTCCATAAGCAAATGTTATTGGCATCATTACTACGTATGTCTTGATTCTCATTTTCCAATGATATACATGGAGACGCATGAATCTCCACGTTGGGGCTCAGCCACAATCACAAAATTTTCTTATTTTCTTTTCTCCTCCAGTATATGAATCAGATCTATACAGATTGTTTCCTTAAGATATGTGATTTGTTCCGTATACCATTTTATGTCATAAGATTTACCATTTTCTTAGAATGTGTTAAAAGCCCCCATTTTTCATGCCAAATCTTATTAACACGAGGAATGATTTTTTAAAGAAATATGTATGGCGTGATTCTCATTTTTCCAATGAGATACGTAGAGATGCCTAAATCTCCAATTTTTTTCCCAGTCATGATAAAAACAATAACAAAAAAACCACTTTATTTCTTGTATGGGAATCAAATATACATAGGAAATGTTTTTAGAACATTTCATGAATTGATTCTTTATCCAGTAAGACACATAATAACATTTAGGTTTTATCCCTTAATCCAGTTATAATGTGTCTTTTCTTTCATATTGGTTCATTATCGTCCTTACTTCATGATGTTAAACTGCATAGTATAATGTCCTCACTGCATGACTTAAAAATTCACAGTACCAAATTTATTCAAAGGAAACAAAGAAAGCCTCCATTTTACATATGATTCAGATCTATGCAAAGGACATCATATTTATGGAAAATATTGATTCAAATATTTCTCATATATATTGGGCATAACCCCTTCCATATCTCACACTCTTAATCTTGAATTTTTCTTTCATATTTTCATAATCTTTCTTACAGTTTCTGGTAACAATGTTTTCAATATCTGAGAGCTCTTTTGCCTGACTATGCAGCATGTGCCCTTAGGCGGCCTTTCATAAGTTGCCTGCATAACAGGCTTGTCAGTCAAAAGAATAAATCAATTTCATTATTAGTTTCGAATGGAGGAAAAAAATATGACTCAGATGGATGACTATATTTACCCAATAATAAGTCAGCTACTTGATTGGATTCATCCTCTTTATTTTCAGCTCCGGTGTTTTGAGTAGGTGTTTCTTGAGGTGGGGGTTGAATTTGTTCAGATACAATACTTGAAATGGCCCCACAATTCTAAATAGATCTTTACCATTGTATAAATGCGGCAAGAGATGGTAAATTATTTCCAAAACAGGGGTTTCTAGCCCAATATACTTCCCCTCTACCAATTTAGTGGCAATTACAAAAGTACTTGATCTTACACCACCACTAGATTCACGAACTGGAAGCAAATAGACACTTAGAAACATAGAAAGGAAGGCAGATAAGCATACTTTTGCATCTATATCAGGTTTGACTTTATAACCCCAACACTTGTAATCACCTCTTTCCAGTGTAGGACAATATGTGCCTGAACTGCCTCAGTTATTGGCGGAAGTACAAATAATAGGACGTCCACAAGTTGGACCTTTCTCTATTGTTGGTTCAAAGAAAGCTTCCATCCACACTCTAGAATGAATATCTGTCTTATCCTTGGGTAAATTCTTCACTATCTTAAATAATTCATGGGCTATTAGTGGTGTTCTGGTAACATCACCCCATGTTGAAGTAGGCGGGATGAATTCATCATACATTTCCACAAGAATAGGAATTCCAGCTATTTGGTAAACATCCCAGAGAATAATACCAACATCTTTGTGCATCAAATTAAAGGATTTTGTTTTTGGTATCCATCGACTCAGTAATTCAGGAATGAGTTCATTTTTTGTAAACATATGTTTTCCCCATCCAGACAGCTTCATAAATTTGAAGCTCTGATAATTATTTTCTGAATTCTTCACAAGTCCGAAATACCAAGAATGCCCACATCCACTCAGGTTTCACACCCCCTCTAGAATGAAGGTCCCAATCTCTTTTCCAACCATTCGATTGATATGTTTGAGAAGATCAGAAAGTGGAATCATAACAATGTGGTCTTGGCTCTACAACATGATCCTTCATATCTAGAGTAAAACCACTGTGATGAAGGATGAAACTAATAGGGGCTATTCCTTCTTGTATTAGAACCCCCCTTGCACTAATATTCATGCAGTTACAGTTGGAATACTGAAGAAACCAATTTTTGGAAATTACTTATTAATAGATGGAAAATGGGCATCTTGCAAAATCTCATGCCTGTATAGAGGTAAGTAAGGACTTTGTGGATAGTCACGCTGGTACGGAATTAGACCCTTCCATAGCCTAGGAAGAGTACACTCAAAAATATCATAATAATATGGCCTAAAGATCCTCATCATTTCACTTTGGTGAGCCTTATCTTCCTCAATATGGGTCATCAAAAGAGTCATTCTTTCCTGCAAAACAATTTCCACAATTAAAGATCAAATTTATAAAGAAGAAAGTAAGAAATTTGGCAGAGGACACTTGTCACGTAGGACCTTCGACAAGGTTCTTCGATAAGGTCCTTCGACAAAGTCAGTCACGTAAGGCCTTCGACAAAGATCTTAGTGAAATTCCATCGATGAATTCCTTTTTGAGTAGTTCTATCACGTAAATAATCTTACCTTGAAGAAATTACAAGAGAATTACACGAGATCACAACGTGATGCTGCTGAACGAACGAGCTACACAACGAGAGCTCCAAACTTTGGAAAGCGGAGGTAAATAAAAAAATTTGAAAGGTTGAGACCTATTTATAGGAAAATAGAATATCTACGCACCATACCTGTGCGATGTATCTACATGCCATACCTGCACGACATATCTGTGTGACATATCTGCGCGGAATATCAGCGCGACATATCAGCATGACACTTCTGCCTAACATTTCTGTGTGAAATTCTTATGCAGCACAATTTTATTATTCATTAATCCATCCTGATCTTTTTCCATGACTTTCACCTCAGGACTTGACCCTCTTTTTATATTTTGGATCCAATCCTGAGGGGAGTCTTTTGTTGACATTCCTTAAAAAGATTCAAAGAGTACAAAAGAAACATCAACAAATAATCCCACGCTATACGCAATATATTAACATCCAGCAACTTCATGAGAAAGCTACACGGACATGCTTCGGGAAAGAGCTCCGCGGCCCAGCTTCGCGAGAGACCTACGCGGACGAGCTTCGCGAAATAGCTATGCATCCGAACTACGTGCGAGAAGATTTGGGATGCATCTATGTAGAGCACCTGCATGGTGGAGCTGCGTGGCATATATACACAACCAACGTTTCTTCAGCTAGGCCCATCCGTGCCTATAAATATGACCCTTGGGATCCCCATTTTCAGACTGAAAAAAGTGAAATATTCTCTAAAGCTTCCATTGCATAGCTCTTTCAACTAGATCTCTCAAATTATCTCTGGTAGTTCTCTAAACTAAAAAAGAAGGTATAATTAAAGGGGATATGCATGTTTTGAAGTTCTTCACATTCCCTTCAATCATCATCCATACCTATGCATTGTAACTGCGCGGCACACCTGCGCACCATACCTGTGCAATAGGGAAACGTGGGGTACCTACACGACACATCTGCGCGAAGTACCTACGCGACCAGTTCATATACCCTTTAAAGAATTTCATGGTGGGGTATCTCTTTCTTTGGTTCCCTTATTCAAAATGGGATAAGTTGAATCCCCCCCCCCCCCAAACTTCTTTACTTATCAGACCTTTGGGTAAGGCACATCAGTGTGTCTCCAATTTGGGTTTGTATTTATGTAGTCAAAGGTTTCCCACATTTGTTTCACAATGGGGTTAAGATTCATGAGATGTTTGTGGGTTTGTATATTTGCAGTCACATGGACTTTTCTCACAGAAACAGTGTTGGGAAGTTCCCAATTTGGAAGATGGTGGGATTTCGGCCTCTCCCTTTTTAAAGAGGTGACTCGGGACCTCAGTTCTCTAGTAGGGAAGGTACACTTCACACTTTCCATTCCATGCAAGTATAGGAGAATTCTCCCTCCCCTACCAGAACCAATTTCAGGGCATCCATCCCGGTATAAGCCCATCACCTTCACCCCTTCTTCCTTACATTGGACCATTGTCCAATGTAAATAGAATAGAGGGAAGGCTCATCGCCTCACCCTCTTCCACGGTCGACGCGCCCTCTTCCATCTGCGGAGGAGGAAAAGTTTGAAGTGTCATTGTTGAATCATTCACATACTCTTGTTTCTCACACCGAGCATGAATCATGTGGGCTTAGAGATATGTGATGATTACAACATGTGCACAAACACTCATGGAATGAACTACAAGAACTTTGATTCATGTTCAATCCAGGATATGTAGGAAGCCCTTTTAGGGCCCGAGCTCACTGGATATCCTCCTTAGGAATAAAACCCTAATTCCCCCAATTTGGGAATCCTCCTTAAGAAATAAGCCCCAAATACAATCCTCAAATCATCAAGGCATCCCTTTTCAGGAAGTAATCCCAAACTCATCTTTCTCAGATGAATATATTATCCTCTGAGATTTATCAAACTACGTGGTCTTTGATTCCCATCTATATGGGATACGTAGGAAGCCTCCTTGAGGTTCAAACCCAACACTTCAAATCAACCATTTTCTCTTTGGGCCATACTCCCAATAGGGTTTGATCCTATTTGGAAACCTATATCCTTTCCAAAGTTCCTTGGCCTGTTTTAACATCAGTTCCACACTAAGTTGCAACTAAGAACCTTCCTCTTAGAGTTCCTTATCACATGACCTTAAAAGGTATGATGTGTCCCATTAAGTGGCACCGAACTACGAGGTTTTTGATTCCTATCAGAGGGATATGTAGGTAGCTCATTTTATGAGAACGATCCCTAGATCAAAACAAACCTTCATCTCCATGGATGTCAATAAACTCTAGAGTTCCCCGCTGAGTGGCTTAAAAACCAGTATCATCATAAATAATGATTAAAATAATCTCTAATCAGTATATTAGAGGATTCCATTGATGGAAAACCTCGAATACATACTGATAATTCTAAAATTTTATACATGAAAAATAAGTGATTTTAAATTGCAAGGGATACTTATGATATACTTGGTGAATTAATAAGGATTCATGAAAATATTTTAATTTCAAAGAGAGTCTCAGAGTAGACAATAATTCCCCCCAAAAGGGTTTTATGAGTCTGACCTCTCATCCTCTCGACCAATGCATGTTCTTAAGTATCGTAAAGTTCAAAACATAATGAACTCCTACCTTTAGAAAGCAAGTCCTCTTTGGATAAAGAACAATTGGATGTTTCTGATTCCATGAATAAATCCAATGGAAACTGCCTGGAAACAAGGATTCTTAAATCTAGAATATCATGTTTCAAGGACCTATGAAACAGTCTCAGAATGAGTGATAAGGTTTCCACAATCCACCCCTGGATAAGGAACCTCATCTTAGAGACCATAATTATAACGCGATAGTAGATTGGATATTGTATATGCTATTAGCTCTGGCGAAAGGAGGCCTCAGAGAATACCCCATTAAGGAATAACAATAGAATTATGGTCTTCATCGATGTTCTTGACCATACCCTCCCTCTTTCTGGTCGCATTCACTGATTTTGGGGGAAGATCCATATCGTCCTACATTCACAAAAATACCATACAAATGGTCAATACAATTAACATGATTGGATGAAAGGGAAAATATGGAAAAGGAATAAAAAGTACACAAGAAGAAATTCCCATGTACTACTTCCTAGAAATGGTTCACAGAATGCATTCCCCACAAACCGCCAGTACACGGAGTGACCTGCATGATGTTATCCCATGAAGCATTGGAAAGCGAATCACCCAGTTAGCAGATTGGTCAAGGTGCATACCGAGCCCTTCTATTAGACTATTTAATGTTTATAGTTCAAATATTAAAATTTAAGATCAGAATTTTATGGATCAGTTGGTTTGTTTAAAAGTTCACTTCATGGGACATGCGAGCTTTGTACAGTCTCGTTACGTGGAAGATCAAGATTACATTTTATAAGTCCCACTATTCGATTCATGGATACTAAAGTTGGTTTGCCACCAAAGAATCTATAAGAAGCCTGTAATTCAAGGAGTACAAAGAACGGTTTAAGGACGATGAATATTGAGAACTAGTACACAGAAGTAAATAAAGTCAACAGTTCTTTGTAAATAACTTTTCAGTAGGAAATTAGGAAAAAGAAAAATTACCTAGGCCCTCTTTATAGAGGCATTGTCCCCCTAATGGGTGAAACTTTATACTGAAAAAAAATCAGTTTGGGACCATTTTCTACATCAGAATATCCTCCTCTTCGTTCCGATCAAACCACATTTAGATGGGGGGATTTGTAGGGTCCTAAAAATACACAGAGGGAAATAAAATACTCCTACAAATTTTATAAAGGAAAGAGATTCATGTTGGGTTTAAAATTGGAGGAAAAGATTGAAGGAATACATTTTGGAAAAGAACCCATGCTGGTTTGCATACTAGTTACCGGGAAATGTCTATGGAAGGTGCAAAACACGAACCAATTTGGTATGTGGACATCCTGTGAAACATTGTCCCTTGAGGTAATGGCTAGTGATCCAAGCCTCCATTAATAGTGTTGTTGGAAGAATCAAGGTGGATAAATTCAACCTTCAAACCGTTTCCCCCACAAACTGCATCATTAGCAAAAAAATGATGGAAAAATAAGTCCTCGCGTACAATCCCTATGAAAAAAGTAGTTCACATATGATACAAGGCCAGAGGAATCACACAAATAGCATCATTAACGGAATTGAGGTAGTGATTTCTGCCGCTATGAACTGAAACCTCACGAACTCCGGTTGACTAATCCATCTGTGGGCTGGATAACTCCTTCATGAGCTTTCGAAAAAGGTATCCTGTGCCCATAGATAGAGATTCCCCATCACTCTATAAAAGTACCGCCTAGGGAGTAGAAGAGATATACTGGGAGGCAGAAAGAGAGAGAGAAGCATAAATGGAGGCTTGAGACTTTCAGCATTTGAACAAATGTTGTTGAAGGAAAACGATCAACGAAGAACCGCGAACCACTTTCCTATAGGTATAAACCAGAAACGAACCATAAAAAATGAAAAATATTAATAATAAACTTGATTCAAATACAATTGGAGTACTGTGATCCATAAGCCCTTTATATATGAACTTCTCATGAACCATATCACAATTTCCTTCTTTCAGTCTGGCGAACCGCATAACACATTGCTACATGGACAAGACCCTACACCGCATAGCATTATCCTATACAGATAAAACCCTAGACCGCATAACACCATGACACGTGGTGGCTCATACCAAGGTCTGCGTACCACTTTAGTAAGTGAACAACCCCTCCACCCACATATAAGTATACTATGCAGGGAGACTGCCACCTCGCATGGGAAAATGGTACGCAGAATGAGGTGTCTCTAGATATCTCATCCTCTAGTTCTGATCTTTTAATTCTATCCCTGTCACATCCTCCATTCCCACTTCACTTACTAGTCCACTAAAATCATGCCAAACCCCCTTCTAAAGCCACCAAAACCATTTGATCGAACCGTCGGGCACATAAGTGTGCCCTTCTGATTTCACATACCCATGGTATGTAGAGGCACATAGGTGATTCCCTTGATGGAATGGGCCACCAGAATGTTCTTAAGTCCACATTCCCATGGTAAACTAATGTCCGACCTTGGGATGCCAATGTGAACCTCTCCGATCTCAAGTTTAAGGGTAGTCTCTGGCTTTTCCATTCCATTAGCTCTAGTGGCAAATGAAGAGATCACACTTTCCATCCCCTTTTAAAATGGATGACACTCCTCCCATTTTCTAGAACTCATGTCAGGGAACTCATCCTGGGGTAAGACCCTATCCCTTTGCGATAGGATCCAATCTTCACCCTCTTTACCTTACCTTGGGATGTGTTTGGATAGATCACTAGATGTGACTATCCTGGCTATCAACACAGGTGAGGTTTTGTGCATTCAAACACTCAATTTCCCTCTCTAGTTGGGCTCATAGCCACAACCTTTTCTATCATCATCCTCCTCTATTTGCATTAGCGGATAATAGAAAGTGTCCCTTTTTCGAATCTTTCACATCCTCTTGTTTCTCACACTGATCATGACTCATGTGGGCTTAGAGGTTTGTGATGATACGACATTCGCGTAACTCAATAATGAACTAGGAGAACTCTGATTCCCAACATAGTGGTGATACATAGGACGCATGTATGAAGGCTCGAGATCAAATGGAAATCTCCATGCTTAAGCCCTAATCAAGTCATAACTGAGTTGTGAACTATGTGAACTCAGATTCCTGCTCCAACCAGGATATGTAGGATGCCCATCTGAAGGCTCGAGCCCAAAGGGTACCCTTCCTAAGGGATGATCCTAATCAGATCCCCCATAAAAGGGAATCTACTTCAAGAGTAAGCCATGACGTGTCTCTTCTATAATGTTCTCCTCTATGGTGTAAGCCCCGACTATATTCCCTCAAATGGGAATCTCTCATGCATAATAACCAACCAACCGAACAATAAGGGATTTGATTCCGAGCCGACTGGGATATGTAGGAACCCTCTTTAAGGTTCAAACCCAACACCCAAATCACTCTAATGTTCTTTGGGCCATATTACTGGTAGGGTTATATCCACCTGAGAAGCCACATATCTCTTGGGCTCCTCGGGCTACCTCAGTGTAAGTCTCACAACAAACATTGACTAGGAATCATTCACTTAGATGACTGTGCCACATGACGTTAAACTACAGGGATGGGTCCTCATCACACAACCTTAAAAGGTGATGTGTCCTATTAAGAGACACAGAACTATGTGGGCTCTGATTACTCTCACAATTATACATATAAATCCAATATCATGGGTTTGATCCTGACATCAAAACAACTCAAGTTCCCCCTGGATGATGATAAACTCCAAAGCACCTCTTCACATGATTTAAGCCAGCATTGTCTCATCAATTCCTGATCCATGTATCTCCTTGATTGATTTTTTGATTTAGGGTCAATCCATGGACACACTCTTAGGAATGAACCAAGGATTTGTGAACATATTAACATGGATTAAATCTATAAGAGAGTCCCTTGGTAAGAAATAATTCCAACCAAAAGGGTGTGATGAGCTCGAACTCCCATCCTCACGAGCAATGGAGTACTTAAGTATTGTTGGCCAAATCACCCTACAAGCACCTGCCTTTGGAAATTGGGTCCATGAATATTGGATAAAAGGATCATTGGGTGTTTCTGGCTCCATGAATAAACACACTAGAGACCATCTGATGACCTCTTACCCAACACGGGCCGATTGCACAAACACTTAACCCCCAGCAATCAACTTCCGAGATCATGCACATGTGGCACCTCTTTCGTGACATAAAAAGGATACGTTGTCCAATCCTGGTTAGGTAATCTAACCCAACCATAAAAGTGATGCGACTCAGACCAGGTTGAAAAGAAATGTTGAACTCGATGCGAGACTCTCTGCAATTACAAATGAGTAATGATTCTCATTAGACCAATTTGTTTTCCCTAAACTCCTACCTCAAGTCAAAACACTAGAATATCATAGGATTTGATGGCAGTGGTTGGTGAGTAGGTTAATGTAGTAATGGGCAATCAATCAGTCAATAAGGCAACCATATAGTATTATGATGATTGGTAGGTCATGGATGAACAGAAAATAGCTACAAAAGATTGTAATGGTAATAAAAAAATAAATATTGAATCCCCTGGGAAATTAAAAGTTACTTAGAAGGTTAATATTGTAGCGGATGATGAGAGTTTCTAGATGATTCCATTCAAAAATACCAGGCTACCTTCTGATCTTGGGAAATTCCTTCCGACTCCCTCTGCCAACAAACTAGTTGTTACCCCCTTTGCAATGAGCATCTAGGTCTCCATAGTTTTCTGAACTCATGAGAAATGCTTATGATTCATTTTCATTAGATTATAATGAAGAATGTGAGGCCATGGAAGCTCAAAATGACAATATTAGCATTCCATCTGAGATATTGAGAGGTGAAAGACTACCAACCGGCCTCCGGAGTGAGGAAGTTGAGTGTTTTAGTGTGCAGATTGAACTTCTTCTTGCTAAAATGGAACCACAAATATTTGGATTCAATGATTAGCTTGCAATGGTGAATCATTTATCTAACAATGTGAAGGAGAGTCTTAAAATAAATCTGAAATTGAATTTGTGTGGTATTTTGTGGAAATATATGAAATGAATCACTTTAGAAATTTTTTTATTCACTCCTAGGTGATGATCACAAGACCTTAGAGGAGCCCAAAATGTGGAGGTGTGGGAGATATCCTCGGAGGAGAGGTCAGTACCCTAGGAACATGAGTTCCAGAATGACCCATTAATGGGTGTTCTTCCATTCCAATCAAGTCTCTCTTGACATTGTGTACTCCCCAATCATCTTGCACCTATTTTTACTTTTTCTTAATAAATTTCATGGTCATGCCTCATCTTTCTAAAAAAATATTTATTTATTTATAATAACTATAAATACAAATATATTTATTTATAATAATAACTATAAATAAAAAAATATTTATTATATTTATAAATATATATAATGAATATATTTATTATAATTTTATAATTATTTAAATATATTTATATTTATTAAAAACTGAAATTATAAATATTTTATATATTTATTATAATTTTATTATTGTTTAATATCTATCAATTTATATACATTTATTTAAACAATTATAAAATTATAGTAACTGTATTTCTTATATTTATGATTTTATATATTATTAAAATATTAATTATATATATTTATAAGATTATAAATATAATATATATATATATATATATATTATTTATTTATATAAATATAATTTAAATAATTATAAGATTACTAAAACTGTATTTATTATACTTATAATATTTAAATATATATAATTAGTATATTTATTATAATTTTAGAATTATTTAAATATATCTATATTTAATTAGAATTATAATTATAAATATTTTTATTTATTTATAAATATTTTCATATATTATAAATATATTTTCTATAAATTTATAATAAGTTAAATATTTATATTTTTATTTTTATTTATAACTATAAATAAATATATATTTATTTGTAATTAAAAATTATAATAAAAATATATTTATTTATAGTTGCAAAATTAACCAATATATTTATAATTTTATAAATATATATATATTTATTATATTTATTATAATTTTATAATTATTTAAATTTTTATATATTAATTTATAATTATAATTATAACTATTGGTAATTATTTATAAATAATTGTATATAAATATATATAATTAATATATTTATTATAATTTTATAATTTTTAAAATGTGTCTCTATTTATTTAGGATAATAATTATAACTTTTTGTATTTATATATTTACAGTTGTAATTATAAACTATAAATAAATATATTTATATATATTTATAAAATTATAATAGATATATTTATTGAATAATGACATATGGACAACATCAATAATAAGAAGGGTGTAATTTATAAATCAACATTCATGATGAATACAAATAATCATTTTTTTAATATAAATATAATAATAAAATTATAAATTAATAATATTTTTTATTAAAAACGTTTATCAGTGCTAAAAATTATCATGATAAATCTACCTTTTATTAACGCTAAAAACATTAATAAAGGGTAGATTTATGAGTGCTTTTAGCTAGCACTAATAAAGACCCCCACCCCTCAGTACTTTCTACTTGTTCCTAGTGTTCGAGCAACAGGGGGTCTATGAAATTACTATATTTGGAAAGAAATGTGGAATCTAAAGAGTTGTGGATAAGGGTGTTAGACATAGGATTGGAGTATAGGGTCCTCTAATGTGAAAGTGACCATGGTGTATGAACATAAAACTTTTAGGGAAGGAGGGGGAAATTACCCATTTTGAAACACGTCGTTACTATTATTTTGCAATGGTGATGACGACAAACATCACTAATAATGATCTGTGGGCACAAATCAATTTCCTGCCTGAAGATGATTTTTTCCACCATTTTCAAGCATGCAATTACTATTATTTAGAAATGGTGGGATTGATGGGGATCATAAACATTTATTGAAGGTAAAGATTCAACTAGTTACCCCACAATATATTTTTCCAATTTAGGTATTATTTTCTAATATTCAACTAGTTAATGAACCAGACCATGAAGTTGTAGCCCCTCTGGCTCGAGCCTATTTTGCTTTATCAACTTTCATAAGATTATTCATGTTTCACAAGGATCATATCCTTGGGATTGGATATTTATAACAAATCAATACTAGATAAATACATATTTCTAATGTCAAGGGTGATACAAAGAGGCATCCCTACTAAAAACATGGTTCAATGAAAATACTTTCCAAATAGAAAAATAAAAGAATAAACATGTTTCTTGTGTTTTAAAATGAGAAACACAGCCGCACAGTCTATATCATGGAATGTATATATATAAATTGATTCTAAACAAAAACTATAGATCAAACCCAGGGATAAGAAAAAACCTCAACCACAGTTCCAGTTAATTGTGGGGGTGCCTTTCCCAAATCTGCGAAGAAAGATTCTTTCCTCCTCTTCCATATAAGCGGAACGATAAAAAAATTTATTTGTAGGAACATATATTTGATGCAAACAATTAGGCACTATTTTAATACATTATAATAAAAGGAGGATAATATTTGGTATTTCCATAAAGAATATGTCTAGAATGGGAAAAACACTTGTATGGGTGCTCGAGTATTGGGAAGATTGAGGGAGATCATGAATATATAATGAACATATATATGTTGATAATCTAATATAAAAATAACATAATAGAATCATGAAAAAAACTAAAGATTGTTATAACAAAATAAGAAGTGCATAGACAAATTGAAAAATAAAGAGAATAAAAAATCAACCAATAATAAACTCGTCTATCTAGTCACTAATTTGTGAATTTTCAGACATTTGAAAACAAGGATATGGTGCGATCAATATAGAATAGAACTCTTATTTTTCTGTAACTGCTGACTATGTAACAAAAAATATGTATCCACATGCTACTATGTAACTTTAAAAGTATATTATCATTAAAAATTTAGCAATAAAACAATAATTACATTGTCCCAATGCATGAAAGGGAAATATTAATGAAAAGCATGATAGATGTCATAAGTATAGGGAACAATTCACTACTACTATTCCATTTAAATGATGAAATTGTCTGAAAAAAAAACCCATATCATTATCAATTCATACCCTCTTGGGATATCTATAATTCAAGTAAAATAAATAATAGTTAATGAACCATGAAATTTTTTAATCATATTCCCCCATGCTTATCATCCAAAATCCATGATAAGAAAGATGATTTCATTTAAAATCAAAAAAACATATGATTCATGGATTGTATATTGAATATAATATAAATGAATTATCAATGTTTAAACATTAAACTAAAATATTATATATTGATTTTGTGATAAGGGTATGAAAATAACATATTTTAAATGTAATAAAGTTTAAGCATTGAACTAAAATAAGTGTTGAAATTTATTGTTTAAGAATAACATTTGAAGAGTAAGTTCCTGGAAAAATCTTACATAGAATAAATATTAGAAGAGAGGAAATTAAAAAATGATACTTAAAAAATACAACATTAAGAGATGGTATTTATATATAAATAAAATTAGTTGAAAAAGTAAACATGAAATTTATAGTAGTTGATGCAATATCAAATGGTAGGTAAATAAAAACATAGAACCATAAGCTTACCAAACTGAAACAGTGTCAATGGTTGAAAATGGTATGTAATTAATTGGGCATCATAAAACTACATACCTGAAATAACATGAAAGGATAAATATTATAATGTCTATTAAAAATAACCTTATTTAAATTATTATATCGTGTGGAATAATTTGACCACCACTCTTCTGTTAATACTTCAGGTAGTCCCTCGCCCACTAGCCTTCATTGTCAATCATGTTTATATAGGGAGTCGCGTGGATCTATACTAACCAAGGAAGTTAAAAATTTTAGTTGGAATAATGATACTTGATAATTTCATGCATACAATCACAAACATATATTAAACATTAAAAAGAAAACTTAAGTAAATTTAATACAGGAGGATAAATTGATTAAAATAAAATAATATGATAAATAAATTCACCATTAATAGATAACAATATCTTTGACAATGGAAAACATATTTTTATAATTTATATCATCAGTTGGTGGGAATGAAATTTTAGTTATGAAATGTATGGTAATGCATAAAAACATAATATAGAAAAAAAATCAATGCATAATTCTAATGAAATGTATGAAAATTTGTATCTTCTCAAGGAAAAAATTTATATACATGACCATTTTATATTATATATCCACTTGGAGTGTGTATGGTACATTGGTGAGGATGAAAAGTTACAAACACCTGAAACAAACAAGTTAAAGATAATAAAAATATAGTTTTAAATGAAATGCTAAAAATAAATTGACATTCCTCTTAAAAATATAACAAACAAATATATATAAACCTATATAGGTGGTGGGTCATATTTACGACATTGATGTCCTAATCTATATAAGTGGTGGTCTTGAGACACTGGTTTTCATTGTTGTAATCATGCTTCCTTGGAACTATATTTGTAGTTAGTTTATTTTCGCTATATTTTTGTGGTTAAATGATAAGGGTACAAAAATAATATATGTTAAATGTAATAGATTTTAAAAATTAAGTTAAAAGAAGAGTTTTGTTTAAAAAAACTTTTTAAATAATGAATTAGTGCGTGGAAAAGTTTATATATATATTAAACATGAGAAGAGAGAACTATAACTTTACAAAAGAGACCCAATTTTATTTTGGTGGTTCTCTTTAAGTCCTATATTATGCCTCAGTACCTTCAGAAAAAATTCATGAGGCATGCACCTTTGGGGATAAATTATTATATGCAAGAGAGTACGAAACGAAATATTGACTAAAACTGCACTCTAATATTCATTTCTTTGGAGCAACCTGTAAATTAATCATAACCAAGAACACTAGAAGATAGTTCTAAATGAATAAATTTATCTTCTTAAATAATATAGTTTCCTGGTAATCAAAGAAAGAACCTTTTTGGGCCAATTTAGAAGGGCGAAAGATCCCATTGGTGACGGTGGATCTGGTTCACAACGGGCGGCAGATCTGGTTCACGATGGGCATCAATGGCAATAGGTTTGGCGATGATGGCTCTGATTCACAACAGGGAGGAATGGTTTGTGACGGGGAGAGTTTGCAGTGGCGACGGATTTTATTCGAGACATGGAGGACTAGTTCGCGATGGGGAGGGTTTGCAGGGGTGATGAATTTGATTCGTAGAAGGGAGGGTATGCGATGGCGACAACTCTGATTCATGATGGGGAGAGCTGGCTCTCAACAGGGAGGGGTTGCGATGGGTTTGATTCGCAATGAGTAGGGGGCGATGGTGGCTTTAGTTTGTGACAGGAGGGATGATTTGCGGTGGGGAGGGTTTTTGGAGGGGGAGGCGCACACAATAGGACCAGACACATTTTTTAGGACAACGAATACCTTTTGAGGTCTCTTCTATTAATCAATAGAGACTAATTTTAACGGTCGCCTATTTCCAGAGGCAACCCTAATTTCTAGTAGTGTTTCCTTGTTAAAATTTCTATTGTTGAAATTTATTTTTCGACAGATATATTTGGTCATTCAGCATTCACGTTAATTTGTTATGGCTTGTTCTAAAGAAAAATAGATTTATTTCCATCACTCATTCTCTTTGGTGTTCACTAGCGCATTCATCACTTACTGTATTTACCAATAGTCTCCCACCCAACTATTGAGCCTTTCTTCTCTTCCATTCCTTCCACATCCTTCGTTGTTTAACATGATCTTTCCCAACAAAACCTTGAAGGTGGTATCAGTCATACTATTGGCGGTGCTATTTATAGTGGCATTTTGGGGTGTTACTCCCAAAATAAAAAAAATGTAAAACCATAAATATGAATGGTGTTTGAGTTTATTTAATATATATTAATATATATTATTAAATATATTATTCTCTATATATAAGCATTTGACAGCGATGTATTAATATATATTAATATACATAAATACATATAATTATTTATAAACATAAAAAAAAATATTAACATAAATATATTTTTATTGATATATATAAATATATTTGACAATATATGATTTATATAATGATAAATATGTATTTACAGTTATTATATAATATTTTTTTTTGAACAATTAAAAAAAATAGGTTCACTTCTGATGTGCAACTCCCCACCTCGGACATTTGGGCCTCATCACTACCATGCTCAACACCACCAGATCAGCGCAACCAATCCCTAGATTCCACCATAGCCGCCAACGATGGTGTGTTACCGTCAAGCTTTACAACTGCTGACTACTAGTGTCACCTCGAACCATTGTCTCCTAACGTCATATGCTGATGTTCTTGCTACGACCAGGGTTGCGATGCAGTCATCAACTACGTTGTGTTCCACCATCACATCCGACATCACATGCTACCCCTTAAACGTGTCAATGCACCTTGATACCACTAGCCACACCCCGATTGATGAATATCATTTAAACATAAAAGAGTCATCATTTAACATAACCCACCCACTATGACATTACCCATCCCACCACACACAATTATGAATTTAATTTAACCATGACAGTACCCAGCCAGGTGAGGGGTGTGACTTCCGGGGGTCCGAAGGTTGGTGGCACTGGGTTTCGGAACTAGATCTGGTTTTTACTGGGTCCTTCTCCGGTTTTGTGCATTTTTCTGTTTTTTTTTTCATTCTGTCCTTCCTGCTTGTGGTTCCTGTATGGATGAATTTTTGTTGTCGTTTCATGGATGGATCTGGCGGTTTCATGCCGCTGTTTTCGATGTTCATGCATCTTCACGAGCATGGGATGAGTCTATTCCTCTTTGTTTCGAGGTTGATGTTTTTGTGTGTGTGGAGGTTTCCGTATGTTGTGATTTCTTCGGCCTCCACCGAGTCTGGTGTAAGCCGCTGATGTTTGTACCGGTGAGGTCGATGGACGAGACGAGGACGGTCGATGGTGGCCGACGACGGTCGCCGGTGATGGAGTTTACGGGAGCCGGTGAACCTCGCCGGTGTCCCGGTGAAAGTGGGTTTTCCGGTCACATCGGGGGCGTATCCCAAGGATGATGAGGCGGTGGCAGGTGATCCCGGGTTTCGAGGTGGCGCGTGGGCTCACGGCTCGAGGAGTTACGCGGTTCTTTTGATGGTGGTTTTTTGAATTTTGAAAAGTTTGATTGTATCCTTGGGTCCCGGCAACCCCTATAAACCGGCTTTCTGATAATGAAAAAAATGACAGTACCCAGCCAGGGTTTCCAACAAACACATGCCACCCCATGGAATCATTGTACCAGGATGGAAGACACTCAGGATAGATCTACTTAGTCTTTTAAAAGTCATCATAGGGATTTTTCACCTCAAGTTCCATGGGCCTGATTCTTCATTCCTCACACATATAACTGCAACCAATGTGTTAATAATAACTATTGTGTTACACCTCTTAAGACGTGTGGATGACGTCCTAAGAGGTGTAACACAATAGTTTTTATTAACACAATGGTTGTTGTTGGATGTGTGAGGAAAGGAGAATCAGGCACTTAAAACTTGAGGTGAAAAAGCCCTATAATTACCTGGAAAAGACTCAGTAGATCTATCTTGGGTGTCTTCTGTCCCAGGGCAATGAATTTAGGAATTTATAATCCATGGGATGGCATGTGTTCATTGACAACCCTGGGTGGGTAATGTCATGGTTAAATGAAAATCAAAAATGTGTGTGGCTGGGTGGGTAACATCATAGTGGGTGGGTTATGTTCAAATGATGACATTGTTATGTTTAAATGATATGAATTAATCGGTTATTACTAGTTGTATCAAGAAGCGGTAACGAGCCCCAAGGGGTAGCATGAGACGATCGCAGGTGATGGTGGAACACGGCGTAGTTGACGACAACAACACAACCCTAGACGTAACATGATCGGCTATTACTAGTTGTATCAAGAAGTAGTAACGATCCCCAAGGGGTAGCATGAGACGATCATAGGTGATGGCGGAACACGGTGTAGCTGACGACAACAATGCAACCCTAGACGCAACATGATCGGCAGCGCATGGCAGTAGGTGACAATGGTCGGAGGTGAAACTGGTGGTCGATGGCAACAGAGCTTGACACACCCACACACACACACACAGAGAGAGAGAGAGAGAGAGGTAGAGAGAGAGAGAGTTAATGTTAAGAAGAGATGACCTTGAAGATGTAGTTTTCCCAAGACAAACCTTAAAAATGTTACCCTTTCGCAGTTTTTTATGTACAAGTAGTCTACTATTAATGACATGTTGTCCAAATTGCTTCGTATCAATCATAGATGATTCGTAAAGAAAAATATGAAGGCACATAATATCCACTTGAATGATGTCTTATTCTCTTGTATTGGTTTGATAAAATTGTATCTTTTGGAAATAAAAAAAACTAGTTGATTTTATTCTATTTAAAATTCAAATGATGTTGTGCATCATTATTTATGAAAATTAACCACTAAATATAAATCAAACAAAACATTGAATGCCTAAAATTAAAAAAAAAATAAAACTAAATGTTTATCGACTAAATCAAAAAATCTAAACACAATTATCTAAAAGACCAAATCTTAACAATAAAGCAATAAATTGCAAAGTCGGGCTTAGTTTTGAAAAAACGATTACTGTTTAATTTTTTAGATAAGTCATTTATTTTATTTTTTTCATAAGTTTAAAATAATTCCTATCATGATTTTAGATAACGAATAAAAAAAATATTTTCTAAAAAACATTGTTAAATTTATATAATCTAATATATTTTACAAAAAATAATTAGAAATTAAAAACAATAATATTTTTAAAAACTAAACGATATGTAAATTATTTAGTAATTAACTGTGTTTTAATAGTATCCAAATGTAATTTTTTTCTATTTACTGAAAACTAAAAATTTCGGTAGAGATAATTTTAGTAATTAAAAAATCAGTTTCAATTTTTATTTTAAATAATAAAAAAAATAAAAAAAATAGCAAAAAAAAAAAAGAAACATATGGATGAAATACACGATTAAATATGGGTCAAAATACCATGTAAATCAAAATTGATTGAACCAAAATTTTATCGAAAAATTACGCACAAGATAGACATGGTTTACAAATAAAATAAAAATAAAATTAAATTAAATAATGTCATGAGATGATGATAATCGCTCATCATAAGTATTGGAAGAAAGGATGAGTCAACAATTCAAATAATATCTGAACTATTATAAACAAAATTTTTATATAAATAAAATACATAAATAAATAATAATATTAACAGATTTGTTATAAAAAATTAAAAAGAAATGGCCTTACGATCGGAAGCCGCACCGGAGGTTTGTTGGGGGTGGAGCGCTGTCGTGGTGGTGGCTGGAGGCGTCGGCAGCCAGGGAGACTAGGGTAGAAGGCCACCTTGTCCCCACTGATGATTCTAGGTTTGGGAGGGTGGCCCTGAGCGCGGGCTCCCCACCTCCTCCTTGTAGGGACAATCCCTCATTCCACCGTCGCTGGGAAAAGAACCACCATGAAAGCAGTGGAAAATGGTGAAAAACATTATGGTGGTTTCGGCTGCCATGTTCTCCGGTTTTGGTTTGGTGGACGACCACAATTTATAAGATTCGGGAGGGCCTGTGGTTTCTATTGGGCTGGACAATGGCGTGGCTGTAACTCCCAACGCGGTTCATATTTTGACCATAAATATTAACTAATAAATACATAGTAATCAATACTAATAATGTTATTAGTATTGTTAAAATTATAAATAATAATAATAATAATGACAGTGACAATAATAATAATTCTATATGTTATAATTAATAATCTCCATAAAAATGATAAAAAATAACAATGAAGAATTTATAATACATAGAAACTATCTGAGAGGGGGGATTTCAAATATTGAATAATTTCAAATATTGTATATAAATAATAAATTTTATAATTTAATTAATTTAATATTTTAAAATAATGTGTAATAATTACTAATTTAATTATTATGAATTATTATTACCAAATATTGTTTCGTGTCATGTAATGATTTTTTTGGTGTGTTAGATTTACCAATAATAATAATGATCATGATGTATATAATAGTATTAAATACTATTCTTATTTTAAAAAATAATTAAAATATAAAAATATAAATAATACTATTATTAAAAACAATATATACATTTTTTTAATTAAATAATTAATATTTTTTATTTTCAACGAAAGTACAATAATAATATTATTAAATATATTTTATTAAATAATTACTATGTCCATCCGGAAAGTTGACCATATATAATAAATACTTGATAATAAAGTCATGATAATATGAAATTAATGATAATGAAGTCATTATAGTCAAGCCATGATAATAAAATCATTATAATAAAATCGTGAAATTATTAATAAAGTCATGATAACTATCTTTTACTAAATTCATGAAAATACTAGTATTGTTATTATATATGAATAATATTAATAATAATAATAATAATAATAATAATAATGTCATAAATAATCATATTGTTATTAAACATTATTAATTACTAATAATTATATTGTTAAAAGTATTATTCAAAATAATAATTTTAACAATTATGACATTACGTTCTAAAACCATAGAAGGGACCACGATTGAATGTCCGAAAGGGGAAAGAAACCCATGAATAAAAAGGAAGGAAACGTCGGACAAACCCAAATATTTCGAACCGCAAACCCTAAGAGCTCAACCGAGAGAGGAGCAGTGGATTGCAAGGTCCGAGTGCAGAAGGGTGGCCAGGGATAGCACCGAAGCGTCAACGTCGATCAGAGGGAGATGAGGTTGAGAGGAGCGAGTGAGAAGAAGGAACTAGAGGGTAGCGAAATGAATGAACTACATCGTTGTCGGGATTAATTGTTCGGGTGATCTAGGGTTTTAATAGTACAAATAAGAGTTGAAAACTGGGACCGATGAGTGAGCCAAATTCAAATTCAAACTATTGAGGCATGTAGCTCCTAACACATAATTTTCCCTTGAAACGAATGAAAAAACTAGGAACAACCACACATGAGGAACTCAAATGACCAAATAGATCCATCACCAAAACCACAAGCATGTAGACGGCTGTGATTAAAAGAGTAGAAAGGTGATTGATGACTAGAGAGGCACTCCAAAGCAATCAATGAGATGGTGATGGAAACAGGCGCAGGAAAACGAATAAAATGGGGAGCAGGGTGAGGAGGTATGCCACACCATGGGCCACTAACAGGACCCATGTAGGAGGCCTACAAGTAAAAACCAACTAAAAGGGTCATCTCACCGAAACATATTGTATCATTTATCAAATTTGAGTAAAATAATAAATCAAAATTTTCATGCATGTAAAAATAAATAGGTTAAAATATTAAAGAAGGAATATTCAACTTCAAAGCACTTTAAAATCACAAATCTCCACTATTTTCATTTTAAATCGTTGATGTTCTTTCCCCTCTTTTCATTGAATATGATCCAAATTTATTTTATATAAACAATACTTGCATTTTGATAAAACCATGAATTTTTACAAACATGAAACTGTTTTATTATCAGTATGTATATTTGTGACGCATACGGTTGCAAATTTAATAACATCTCTAATAAAATGTATCCTAATGTCTATGTGTTTGGAATTACCATGTCAAAATAAATTTCTAGACAAATGAAAAGTTAATTTCCTATAAAAATAAATTATTATAACAAAAATGTATAAACTGAGTAGTGAAGCCAAAGCCTAAAACCATAAATCTTACATGATATCATATGTCAAGATGATGAACTCATCTTATGTTATTAAAAGAGAAACCATGATTGCATGTTGCATTTCATATATATGGATCCTCCACATACAGTGAAGACATACCCATTAAATGACATTCTCGCATCCACATTGCCTACATAATCAGTATCTATATATCCAGAAATTAATTCATCAGTACTTACATTACAACCAACACATAAATACATTCTAGTTGTATGTAAAACATATCTAAGTATCCATTTCATGGATTACAAATGATGTTTCCCTATATTGTCCATGAATATGCTAAGAGTGATAATAACAAAAGCTATGTAAGGCCTAGTGAAAATCATGGAGTACATTAGGCTGCCAAAAATGTTGGCATGAGGGATCTTTGACATAAATTCAATGTCAAAAGTAGAACTAGACGCTTAATCCAAATATTTTTTAAAGTGTTCATAAAGGGGAATATTAACTAGATTCATGATATCAATCATGTATCTCTTTAGTACTTTCATGATATAAGTATTTTGGGACAAGTATAAGAGTTTATTAGGTATGTCACTTATAACTTCCATGCCTAATATCTATTTCATCTCCTAAATAGTTCATATATTAAAACTCTTCAATTGAGAGTTAATATAAATAATTAGCTTCATATTATTTTACATTTCCATTATATCATATATATATATAAAGAAGTAGGAAAAGCATGAAATTCTTATCACAATTAAAGTAAACAAATGCATCATGTTGGCTACTGTTAAATTTTGTATCCAACATGAAGGATTCAAATTTACTATACCATTATCAAGATGGATATTTTATACTATATTATTATTTATATAAAATAAATAATTTATTAGTTGTTAAATACTTTTTATAACTATCAGGAAGTTTCATGTACAATTTCTCATTAAGGTCACCATGTAAGAAGGCAGTTTCAAATCTAATTGTTCTATGTGAATGCTATTAAAAGTATCAAATGAATGGAGCATCTGAATAGAGGAATTCTGAAAAATTGGAGAAAAAATATCAACATAATCAATACCCACTCTTTGAAGGTAACCACTAGCCTTGAAAAATATTTTATTTTTATCAGTGTTATCTTCCATTATTTTATAAATCCATTTACACCCGACAACCATGGAATTATGAGGCCTATCAACAATAGACCAAGTATGTGTTTTTTAATTGATTTTAGTTCTTCGTACCTTGAAGATCTTGGAATCACTATCATTCGAAAATTATTTATATGTTTGAGGATCATTATCATTTTGATCTTGGGAGACATGAAAGGAAAAAAGAAGCCATATCATATTGGATGAACTGAGCAGGGGGTCTAGTGTCCCTCCCAGCTCTATCTTGAGTCAATTAGTTATCACTATTATCATTAGAAGGTTATAAATTGGATTCTGAATCAGAACTAGTCTCATTTCAGATTTATTTTTAAAAAATTGGTGGAGGATACTTAATATAATCTTCTTCCCAAGTTGAAGAAAGAGGATAAAAATTATTATCATGGTATTTATCATCACTACCATGTGTGAAAAATTTGGATTTAGGAGGATAAAAATCATGAAAGAAAGCATATCTACTAATAATATACCATTATTAACTAGATTTTTCAACCCAGAACATGTATCCTATCAAACTATCAAGATATCCCATGAAAACACAATTAAGGGATCTTGGTTCGGCCATTTGAGTTTTAATGTGGGTGTTGGTAGTACACCCAAAGAATCTTAAGTGGTTATAGGAAGGAATTTTACCATTCCATGGTTCATCTAGGGGACTAAACTTGTTAGTAGTAGATGGGAACCGGTTAATTAGATACATTTTACAGTGGAAGCATCTTCCCAAATGGATTTATGCAGGAACAAGAATTTAATAATACTTCAGACTCACTCTAGAATAGTTCCATTCATATGCTCATAAATTACATTCTATTGGGGGGGCTTTCTAATAGTCTTGTTTCATTTCATACACATGTATTGATAGGACTAGACAAACTCAATAGGAGAGCACTACAAACCATTATCTATTTTCATTACATTAATCATCTTTCATCAGGGTTTTTAACAATTGTTTTCAATATATCAATGGTTTCAAAAACATTAGATTTTTTTGAGTATGTAAATCCATACCTTTCTTGAGTAGTCATCTATGAATTTATTAAAATAGGGACCCCACAATGGGATGTGCTTTTGAGAGCACCCTATGAATTAGAATGGACGTACTCTAGTGTTTGGGTGGACTTAAATGAGTAAGTACCAAAACTAACCCTCTCAGACTTTCCAATGATGCAATATTCAGAAAATGAGAGATTTATTGGTGTAACATTTACTAACAATCCTTGTTTACTCAATTCCACTTGGAACTTGGAGCTTATATTCTCTAATCTCTTATTCCATAACAATATGTTATCAACATTACTAGCATACACACTACCTAATTTCCTTGAATGGGTCCTTCCATTCAACACATAAAGTTTATTAACTAATGATAAATTAATTATAGTTATAGATACACTAGGGACCTTTTGAAATCATTATTAAAACCTAAAAACATACCCTTTTTGATATAGAAAACTATGATAAATCACCTTTTTATGAAATCTATGGACCCGCCTAACATATAAGAGGTTAATGATAGAATAACCATCTTATTCTATAAGAATAGAACCTATTCCTCTAACCTTACACATCATGTTATTACATAATATTACATCACCATATACTCTCTCTACTCAGTTAAGGAAATATTCTATAGAAGGACACATGTGAAAGGGTTAGTCTAAGTCCAAAACCTACTCATTTGTGAGTACATGTCTAGCCACTTTCAGAATTTCAGCAGTTTCATAACCAAAATCTAAAAACTAGGACCAGTCAATTGGTTCTTTATCCTTACGATTTATTTAGGTTCCATACACTTAGGTCATATGTTCCTAGGAATAAAAAAATTGTTACAGAAAACAATTCTATACTTAGACATTGGTCTAGGTTTGGGTTGGTTATTGTTTTTCATTTTATATTTACAGATTTATTTCTTTTTACACTTGTACTATAGCCTCTCTAGGGTAAATAAAGTCTCAGTATTACCTTTCATTTTGGGTTTGTAATGTAACAAATTATAATGAAATGATGAGTTAACCTCTTCTAGGGTAATAGAGTCATTGATATACGTCATATACTAGTTTGCAATAGGAATTTTGAAGAGAAATCAATAGGATCATTGCTCGACCGTTATCATTAATAGTAACTGTAACATCCCAAGTAAGTAATGAATAATAGATATTTTTATATATGTCTATTAATGAATTATATAGTGTTTTAGAGGATTAAAATGAGAATAAATCCAATCTTAAGCATGATATACACTAATATATTTAAAAGATTGTTTTACTTCCTTTTGATGGAAAACCATTTTTAAATCTATCTTTTGAAAATTTTAAAAGCTCTATTTGTCGAAATAATCTTATTCTTTATGATTGGGAAATTGAAATTTACTTTGGGTAAATTTTTGGTATTTTTCCGATAAAGTTAATTTTTTTAATGAATAGTGAAAATGTTGTATTTTAATTCAAAACCTCTTTTTAATATAATTTATTTATATGATTAGATTATATTTTGAATTGGTTTTAAAGTGAAATTAGAATATATTTTTACCATTTAATTCAATATTTGTTGTTGGAATTAATTTCACTTTGAAATTGGACTTAAACTAGTGTCAATCTTTTGATACGTATTGTTTCATAAAAACACGATATTTGCTCTGACAGCGGGAATTAATTATTAAATTAATTAATGTAACTTATATGTTTTTAATTTTGTAAAATAGACATAATTTTTGAATTCGGAATATCAAATATAGCTTAGGATGAAGTTTTGGTATTTTTCTGAAAAACTTCAATTTTTGATTAATAGTGAAACCACTAAGTGGTACTTATAAAAACTGATTTTCCGTTTAAATGAAATTTTACCACCTCTGTGTTTTGAATTTTAAAAATCCAACATACATAGTTTTCATTAAGAAGTAAAATGTGGTTCAATGGGATTAAAATAATTTTTGGGCGAATAGTAACTTTTAAGATTATTAATCGCGATTAGAGGTAATTAGTGTGGTTTAAGGTAAAAACAATGTTTTAATAATGTGAAATGACCTATACACATGTCCTACCCTTCTTGGATGTTTCATGGGCGACCGAGACAATCCATGGGTCAACTTGGGGACCCCATGGAGCCACTTTGGAAGGAAAATGATATTAATATCTTTTTATTTAAAGTTAAAATAAAAATTTCACAAACATTATTTGTTTTACTCAAACAATTTTTAAATGGGGTTATACAAGTCATATTTTAGACTATAAATGTTAATTATAAATATAAAAAGATTTCCTACATCATGATAATTTTTTTATAATTTTTAGACATTAAATAAATTAAATTATTTATGATACCATGATGATGCAGTGATTACCTCATTATTTAACGATTTAAAAAAATGAAACGATAATGCAAATTCTAAAACCTACACATATAAAAAACCTATTGTATGGGAGTATTTAGAACTCTTATCACCTTATCCTATAAATATATAATTTTGGGACCTTTTAAATCCAAAAATCATTTTATAATAAAGTAACCTTTTATAACTTTCCAAGAGTGCCCCTCCTCTCCTCTTATAAATGGCCCCCACCTCTACCACCTTACCCACACCTCTAAAGACTTTGGAAATTCCAAACCATGTCCATTTTGTTTCTCCAAATTCCTTTATTACTCCTTGAAGCCTCACTTTGGGCAGAAGTCTTCCCAAGTAAGCCTTTGAGCCTAAATCAAAAAGAGTTACCCGTTTTAAAGGTAGTGTATTCTATTGTGTTCTTATGGTTTATTTCCTTCTCCAACACCCTAAACTCTTTTTATTCATTTATTTTGTAAAAACATTAGTCTCTTCAATATACTAGGATGTTTTTATAAGATTTATTCTAGATACACTTACACACACCTACACTTAATAGTTAATGAACATACTGTTTCTGTGGATGGTGAATTTCTGCCTCACGAAACGATGATTGTTCAACACTCATATAACACCTTCAAAGGTGGCCATTAAGATGTAAAGATATTAATATATGATATATAATATGTTTATGTTTTACTTAAGCTTCTGTATTTTTCATTTACGGCATACCTTTATGGTTTCCATTTTGGGTAAACGCGATATCTTCATTTTAGGAAGTGCGGACTACCGCCCCCTCAAAGTGATTTGATTCGTTAATGCCATATGTGGGATGTATAAAGGATTTAATTAATGATATTATATATGATATTATAATGGAATTAATATATACCTTTATATCATTATGATTCTATTCCATAAAATAGGAAATAGAAATGAAAGTAGCGTTCATGCGTACGTACGTCTTACCGTCTCCATGAACAGTGCATTTCATTTCTTACCTCTAAACGTTATGTAATATTATAAATGAATGTATATACTGGATATATATGATATATATTATATCTACATCATGAGAATAACTCTGGATATAATGGATACATGAAAAACTTATAATTATAAAGAGTTTATTTTTGACTCAAGTACCAATGATCGTTAAAACGACCGTTATTAACATAAAAAATTACATAGTGTTCATGACATGGTATTAAGTGATATAAAAGGAATAATTAACTTGAAAAAGGTTCTTAAGCAAGTAGAAATTAACTCAAGTTTATTATTCATGAGGTTAAAGAACGTTCGAGTCAAGTCGGACCCGAGGTATGGAACTTCATCTCAATCTCCTTTCATTGAGGCATATTTTGATTTATACACAACCTTCTTTTATACGGTGTATAAACCCCTTTGACTTTTACATTTATCCAAAAGGAATAATTTTATAAAAATAATTTTACTAAACGACAAAAGGTAATGTTTTTGTCGTACGTATGCGGTGACAACGTCGTCTCCGCCGCCGTGACCATTATTTGAGTTTCGGCTTCCTCTACAAGCCATACTTTTTTTAAATGAAAAATAAATACCATGTTTTAATTTTATTTTATTTTGGTATTGAAAATGGTTTTCATACTGTTTTTATATCAATGTTGTAACACCCCAAGCTTTCACGGTACGCTTCTCTTTGAATAATGTGATAGCGTGTGTTGTACGCAACACCGAGTTCTGACACACCATAACCAATCAAACTAACTGTTATGAATAGTAATACCTACTTTTTAAAATTATATATATTTTATTTTTTAAAATGGACTTCATTTTTGGATTCGGAATATCTAATTTATCCTAAGGTGAAATTTTGGTACTTTTCGAATAACTTTAACATTTTGATGAATAGTGAAAATTACTAAATTTTAATTAAAAACAACTTTTTTAATCAAAATAATTAATAGTGATAAATTATGAATTTGAGTGGCTTTAAAGTATATTTAGAATATATTTTTAAAATTTAATATAATTTTTTTCATTGGACATAATTTTACAATCAAACCGGACATAAACAAGTGTCAATCTTTTGATAGTTATTATCTCTTAAAAGCACGCTTTTTGTTTTAACAACAGGAATTAATTTTATATTAATTTAGGCCACTTCTGTGTTTTAAATTTGGAAAAATGGATTCCATATTTGGAATCAGGATATTCAAATTGTGTAAATAGGTAACTTTTATTTTTAGACATTTTGAATAATTACTTCGGTAAATATTTTATTTACCATGGTTAAGGTAAATCCGGTAAATAAAGGTTAGAAAATAATATTATAATAATAATAAATTACCCTGAAATGTGTTCTAGCCTTATATTTTGATACATGTTCAACCATAGGCATATTTGGGTCGATTTGGGGACCCCATGGAGCCACTTGTAGGTCATAGGGACGCTTTATTTTAATTAAGTTAAAATGAACACAAAAATGACACAAGCATATATCTTTTAGCAAAACAATTTTTACATAGAGTTATATATGTTGGATTTTCGACTATAAATATTCATTAGAAAGTTAAAACGATTTAATATATAATGAAAATTTATTTATAATTTTTAGAGATTACATAATTTAATTTATTTATGACACAATGAAGATACAGTAATTAACATAATAGTGAAAATTTAAAATAATTGATATTATAAATACCCAAATAAATATAATTTGAGACTTTTATTGAATTAAACTAATTTTCTAGGTTAATATGAAATATTAGGATTGATTTAATGGACTTTGTTTGAATTAATAATTCTGTTATTAGTTTCAAAAAAATCAACTATTGAATAGTGTAAAAATTGACATAAAATAGTTTTTAAAACAAATATTATATTATTAATTGATATTAAATTCCTAAAAATCTAATGTTCGGCCAAGAGAATTATATAATGATTGTTTTATCATTAATAGACCACTTGGGGGTCTCTTGTATGTATATGGTAAGTTTATTAACTATATAATACAAAAATACAAAGAGACATTGTAAAAGTGAAACTAATTAACTTAGAGTTAATACTTAAAGATAATGTTAATATAAGAACCCAAAGCTGTCTAAATTCTATTGTTTTAGTGGTTTTCAACCCATCCCCACCTTAAAATTTAAATAATCAACTTTGGAGCCATTAAAAACTGAATATGAATTTATTATAAATTAATATTTCTAGCTTTTCCAAAGGTGCCCCCTCACCCCTCTTATAAAAGGGCACTCCTCCTTCTCATTTATTTACACCTTAAAAGCCTTTGGTTCGGCCAAAATATGCCCAAATACTCTCCCAAATTTCTTCACTACAATCTATAGGCCTTAGTTTGATCATAAAGCCAACCTAATGAGCCCTTTTGATCAAATCAAAAGGAAGAACCCGAAGAAGAGGTAATGATTTCACCACCCTTTTCCAAGTTCCTTTCTTCTTCCACTTATTCTTCCTTTTTTATTACCATTTTAAAATAATAACTCCAGTATCATATATATAATGTGATTTTATTATAAATATGGTACAACCATATTCATTATTCTATCCACCCTTTGAATAACATGTCACCATACGTGCGTACGTACGACTTACCGTCTCCACGTCGTGGTGTAATTGTTATTCAATATATTATTATTTGGATGGGTATAATAATGATGTGTAACTCATGTAAATAATAAATACAACATGTTAATTATTCTTTATATATGATATACCATCCATTTATATATTATTTTAATATCAAAAGAATGATATTGTCGCTCGTGCGTGCGTACGGACTACCGTCTCCACGAACGCGACGAGATTCATTCTCCATCGTATCCATTCAAGTATAATTATCATTTGATTATTTAAAAATAATCTTCAAGGAATTGATATCATTCTGTATATTAATAATATAAAACCTATCCATGAAAAACATGTCTTATTTAACAAAACATATAAAAGAAAATGAGTAAGTTAACACCCGAAACGACGATAATACTAAGATATTATTAATAAAGCAATGTTAAAAGATCATACATGATATCATATGAATGTATATTATTCTTGTATAATTTAATAACAATTATTTCACTATTATACAGGAGGTTAACCTACCCCATCCAAGGAAAAGTACAAGGTAAGTGTTATTTCACAATCTCTTCATTATCTGAGGTTGTTTATACATAATAATCTACTGGGATCTCTTTATCATCCACATCCATGTTTCTTAAAAATGTATTTCAAAACATTTTTACTATTTAAAAGAATATGGTTTAATGTCATTTACACCCTTGTTTGACTTTTTATAAGAGTTTTATAAAGGAATCATTCTGTCGTTTTCAAAACATGGTGCTTTTAACCTTTTCAACAGAATTAAGGTAGGAATGTTTTTTTAACTTATACGGCGGGTGCGGTTATTTTACGCCGTTATAAAATCGTCGAAGCTTCCCTTACAAGCTTATAAGAATATTTTCAAAGAAAATGTTTTATTTTATAAATATATGACTCTTAAATGATTTCAAAATAGAAAGAGATATTTCTCTAAAAAGAGTTTTGATTTCATCTATGTCAACATCCTTTGATGGATTTTATGCTTATTTGAAGTTGATTTATTATGATACAAATATTCTATATTGTATTGAAGGTTTTGTGATATGTTTGATTGTGGATGTCCTATTTTTATACTATTCGTAGTTTATGGTGAAAATATTGACATTTCTTATGCTAGTTTTAATACGAATGTTTATGTTATGTTTAAACCTTTTCATATGGGAATGCATTGGACTTAATATGTGACGGGTGGAGCCCTCTATAGCTCCTCAATGCATCGGTAGGTCTCATGAGACAAAATAGTGTCTTGGCATAAGGCCTTGTAAAAATCTTATTTGTAGTCTTGGCACGAGGCCTTGGATATGTGTTTATGATAGTCTGGCATTATACATTCCATCATTATGAAAGTGGTCATTGATATTTCATGTGATTATTCGATTAGTAGAATATCCATGTGAAAAAGTAAATGGCATTATTTCATTTTACTTTTGCCATACTATGTTGACGTTCAAGTTTAAAAGTATTTTGTTTTAGTTATACATTGCCTTAAATGTTTATTCTTATTTATGAAAGTTTCCGCTATATTGTTATCCTTACTGGGCATTTGAGCTCACCCCTTTTCTATGTTTTATTTTTCCCAGGAAGTGAATAAGTAAACTATGAATGACCTGTAGGGATAGTATGTGGGAATATTGGTGTGGAATATGAAGAAAAGATGTTGTTGTAGTTTTCATTTTTATGATGTAATGTAAGACTTATGAATATATCTAGTGTTTCCAAGGCTAATAAACCAATCAGTATTTTGAGATTTGATCTTTCTTGTGATCATGCCAATGTTATGTAATAATGCACCGACTCTAGGTAACTGGCGTCAGGGAGTTATAGTTGGTATCAGAGGAAGTTTAGTACAAACCTTGGAATCTAGATTTAGATAAACTCTGATTAGAGCACGTAGACCTAAGATGAACTTTGAGGATTAGTATAGAAAAACTTATTAGAATTTTGGTATTGTAGAGATTTTGTGAGTATTCCAAGGAATACATCCCTGTATGGATACGAGTAGGTAGAGGCGGCTCTGGCACAGATGTACCTAGGGGTAAAACCCGAAAACACTGCTTTGAGCTAGACTTGAACGGGAACTGGTGCACAACAACAGGCCTTGCTGCACTCTTGTTTACGACACTCCTGGTGGATATGCTTAGGATAACTCTCATTTTATTTACAAATAATTATGAAGGGTTTATGATTATATACTTCCTCAAAGAAAACATTTTTATTATTATGGATTATATCCATAAATAGTTCATTTTATGTTATGTGTTTTATAAGTATGGGATTATGTATTTTGATTCATAAACTGATCTAGTTTATGCCATTGATTTGAAATGGAACCTAGTGGCAGAAATGGAAACTGTATCAATGCACACACTCCATGTAGGGATTGCCCTCCTACTCCAGATAATTATAGTGGAGCTGGTGATGCAACTGGTACCGATCAGCTAATCAACATACTGGGACAACTCACTCAGGTTATGAATAATAACCTTACCCGTTTGGAGCACCCTGATCTGCAGTATGGAGGATCAATGTTAGATCGATTCATGAGGCAACAACCACCAACGTTCAATGGGAGTACAAATCCCTTAGTAGCTAAGCAATGGATAAATTCCCTAGAGAAAATATTTTAGGCTTTGGGGAGCAGTGAAAGGGAAAAAGTTATCATGGCAGTTTACTGCCTCACTGGAGATGCTGATCAATGGTGGTCATTGATTCAAAACACGAAGGAATATGATGAAGTATCAAATATGGAATGGAGGGAGTTCAAAGATCTGTTTTTAGAAAAATACTTTCGTCGTGACCATCAAGCAGATATGGAAAGGCAATTTCTGAGTCTGAGATAGAAGGAGGATGAGAATGTCATAAAGTATGAGGCTAACATTACACGGTTAGCAAGGTTTGCTATAGATTATATACGTAACCCAAGAAGTAAGATTGATCATTTCTTTGATGGGTTAAAACCATTTCTCCGTCGAGCATTAGTCTCACAATCCTTTTCATCGTACGAAGACATTGTCTCATGTGCTATCAAGACCGAAAAGTAATTCTCTAAGTCTTATGACTTTAAAGCAGAGAAAGAGAAGAGTAGTCCTACTGATCAATATGGGAATGGAAATAAGGGGAATAAGGGAAAGGTTGAATATCCATCCTGTGGTAAATGTGGTAAGAAACACCCCGGTACTTTCTTGAATGGAACATGAGTCTGTTACAAGTGTGGTGAAAAGTCCACCAAGATCGTGATTTCAAGGGGAAGAAGGAAGCTACCAATGTTTAGTGCTACAATTGCAGGGAGATGGGGCATTATGCAAATGAATTTCCTAAGCGTCAGGGGAACTTACCTCAAAAAGGCCAAGGGATCAAGGCCAAGCTTATGCTATCACTACTGCTGAGGTAGAAGCTCCAAAAGACGTGGTGGCAGGTAATTTAATAGTTTCCTCAAGTTTAGCAAATGCATCATTTGATTCTGGATCATCGCATTGTTTCATATATTCCCAGTTTGCTAAGAAAATTAGATATTTCCAATTTGATTTAACAAGGGAGTTGTCAGTTAAAACTCCTAAGGGAAGTATCATTGCAACAAATTTTTGTGAATCATTCCCCATTAGAGCACATAAATGTTCTTTATCTGCTGATCTCATCGTCATACCTATGATTGAGTTTGATATAATCCTCGGTAAGGACTGGATTTCGAACTATGATGTGAAGATTTATTGTAAGAAGAAATAGGTTACGATTCTTGATGATGATGATAAGGAACACCTTATCTTTAGAGCAGAATCGTCACCACCTAATTCTTATATAGATCCACCCCCAGTAGCTCAACTAAATTCAATTATTGGGGAGGAAGATAATGAAATAACTGTGGGTGAGGAAAAGAATGTTCAAATAGAGGATGTACCTGTTGTGATAGAATTTGTAGATGTAATTCCGGAAGATTTACCTGGATATCCTCCAGAATGAGATATTGAGTTTTCTATTGATTTAATTCCTGGATCAAGGCCTATATCGAAGACCCCTTATAGAATGGCCACTGTAGAATTAGTCGAACTAAAGAAACAACTAGAGGAATTGAGTAATAAAGGATTTATTCGCCCTAGTGTTTCTCCAGTGGGAGCCCCTGTTCTTTTTGTTAAAAATAAATATGGATCTATGAGGTTATGTCTTGACTACAGGGAGATGAATGCCATAACGATAAAGAACAAGTATCCCCTACCTCGCATTGATGATTTATTTGACCAACTGCATGGAGCTCAATACTTTTCAAAGATTGACCTTTGATCTGGATACCATCAGTTGTGTGTGAATATGGAAGACATTCCGAAGACAGCATTTCGAACCAGGTGTGGGCATTATGAGTTTACAGTAATGCCTTTTGGATTGACTAATGCACCCTCTGTATTCATGGATCTAATGAATAGATTTTTCAAGGAATATCTCGATGAATTTGTGGTGGTATTTATTGATGATATCTTGGTATAATAAAAAATCTACGAAGATCATGAAAATCACTTGCGCATTACCCTGAAGACTCTGAGAAGACATGAATTATACGAGATGTTTAGCAAGTGTGAATTCTGGCTTCAAGAGAATTATTTTCTTGGCCATATTGTCTCTAAAGATGGAATCTCTGTTGATCCATCTAAGACCAAGGCAATCCAAGAATGGCCAGAACCTACGAGTATAACTGAGGTACGTAGTTTTATGGGTTTAGCAGGTTATTATCGATGTTTCATCCAGAATTTTGCCCGATTGGCTAACCCATTAACGGAGCTGACACGTAAAGGGGTTAAATTTGTTTAGACAAAAGAGTGTGAAGAATGTTTCAAAGAACTAAAGAGAAGATTAGTCAATACTCCTATATTTAATCTACCATCGGAGAATGATGGGTTCGTTATTTATAGTGATGCATCGAAGAAAGGACTTGGTTGTGTCCTTATGCAGATTGATAGGTTTATTGCCTATGCATCACGACAGTTTAAAATTCATGAAAAAAACTTTCCTACTCATGATCTCGAGTTAGAAACTGTGATATTTTCTTTGAATATATGGAGGCACTACCTCTATGGTGAAAAATGTGATATTTATAGTGATCACAAGAGTTTGAAGTATATTTTCTCACAAAAAGAACTCAATATGAGGCAAAGGATATGGCTTGAATTACTCAAGGATTATGATTGCACGATACACTAACTCCCGGGGAAGGCAAACAAGGTGGCAGAAGCTTTGAGCAGAAAAGATCATGGAGTTTTGAACAATATGAGAATTGAAAGGGATCCAATTTTTATGGATCTAGTGAAGATGGACATGGGAATAACCAGGGAAGGAGAAACATCAATGCTTTTTCAAATGGTTGCCAAACCATCTTTACTAGAAAGGATTAAGAGTTCTCAGACCGATGATGATGAATTTCAAAAGAAGATTAAAGCAGTGAATGATGGGAGATTGAGAGACTTTGTGTATGAAGATGGAATTTTGAAATTCGGGAAGATACTTTGTGTTCCAAATATACCTGATCTAAAAAGGGAATTGCTGGATAATGATCATAGTTCAAATTTCTCTATACACCCTGGGAGCACCAAAATGTATAGAGATTTGAAGGAACATTTTTGGTGGGACAATATGAAGAGGGATATTGCTGATTTAGTGTCAATATATATGGTTTGTCAACAAGTGAAAGCTGGAAGGCAACACCCTGGAGGAGTCATGCAACCTCTTCCCATACCGGAGTGGAAATGGGACAATATTACGATGGACTTTGTCAAGGGGCTACCAAATACTCCTAGAAAGAATGATGCAATATGGGTTATTGTTGATCATCTTACCAAGTCAGCACATTTTCTTGCTATAAGAGAAGATCTACCACTGGAACTTCTAGCAAAAAAATATATTAATGAAGTTGGGAGAATTCATGATGTACCCCTATCGATTGTTTCATATCGTGATCCCCGTTTTACTTCAAGATTCTGGAAGTTTCTTCAGAAATCCCTGGATACTGAACTTCATTTGAGCACTACCTACCACCCTCAGACAGACATACAATCAGAACGGACTATTAAAACCCTAGAATAAATGTTGAGATCCTGCTCACTTGACTTTCAGGGTATGTGGGATCAGTATTTACCTCTGGTAGAATATTCCTATAACAATAGTTTCCATTCGAGTATTCAGATGGCACCATATGAAGCGTTATACGGAAAGAGATGTCGCACACCAACCTGTTGGGATGACGTTGGTGAAAGAAAACATGTAGGTCTAGAACTGGTGGAGGAAATGATAGGAAAGGTGAAGTTAATCCAAAATCACATCAAAGTAGCTCAAATTAGGCAGAAGAGCTATGCCGATAATCGAAGGAAGGATTTGGAATTTCAAGTCGGTGATCATGTTTTCCTGAAGGTATCTCCATGGAAGGGAGTCATATGTTTTGGTAAGAAAGGTAAATTGAGTCCCAGGTACATCGGACCTTTCGAAATTCTAGAACGAATTGGGGTTGTAGCTTACCGATTGGCAATGCCGCCAAGTCCCTCCAAAGTTCACGATGTGTTCCACGTATCTCTATTGAGGAAATACATGCCTGACCCAACGCATGTACTCACCTATGTAAAGTTAGAAATGGAACCCAATCTATCTTATTGTGAAGATCCCGTCAGGATTCTTGATACGAGAGAACAAATACTGAGAAACCGAACGACACGTCTCGTAAAAGTTTTGTGGAGAAACCATAAAATGGAAGAGGCAACGTGGGAACCTGAGGTACTTATGATGAAGAACCACCCGAGTCTTTTCATGGGATAATATTCTAGAAATTTAGAGGATGAAATTATTTGAAGGAGGGGAGAATGTAAAACCCCAAGCTTCCATGGTACGCTTCTCTTTGGATAATGTGATAGTGTGTGTTGTACGCAACACATAGTTCTAACACACCATAACCAATAAAACTAACCGTTATGAATAGTAATACCTACTTTTTGAAATTATATATATTTTATTTTTTAAAATGGACTTCATTTTTGGATTTGGAATATTGAATTTAGCCTAAGGTGAAATTTTGGTACTTTTCGGATAACTTTAATATTTTGATGAATAGTGAAAATTACTAAATTTTAATTAAAAACAACTTTTTTAATCAAAATAATTAATAGTGATAAATTATGAATATGAGTGGTTTGAAAGTATATTTAGAATATATTTTTACCATTTAATATAATTTTGGTCATTGAACATAATTTTACAATTAAATCGGACATAAGCAAGTGTCAATCTTTTGATAGTTACTATCTCTTAAAAACACGCTTTTTGTTTTAACAATTAAAATTAATTTTAAATTACTTTCTTCCACTTCTATGTTTTGAATTTGAAAAAATGGATTCCATATTTGGAATCATGATTTTCAAATTTTGTAAATAGGTAACATTTATTTTTAGACATTTTGAATAATTACTTCGGTAAATATTTTATTTACCATGGTTAAGGGAAAATCTGGTAAATAAGGGTTAAACAATAATATTATAATAATACTAAATTACCCTAAAACGTGCCCTAGACTTATTGGTTGATACATGTTCGACCATAGGCATCTTTGGGTCGATTTTGGGACCCCATGGAGCCACTTGTAGGTGATAGGGACACTTTATTTTAATTAAGTTAAAATGAACACAAAAATGACACAAGCATATATCTTTTAGAAAAACAATTTTTACATAGGGTTATATATGTTGTATTTTAGACTATAAAAACTCATTAGAAAGATAATAATATTTCCTACATAATTATAATTTATTTATAATTTTTATATATTAAATTATGTAATTTATTTATGACACAATGATGATGTAGTAATTAACAAAATAGTAAAAATTTAAAATAATTAATATTATAAATACCCAAATAAATATAATTTGAGACTTTTTTTGAATTACACTAATTTTATTGGTTACTATGATATATTAGGATTGATTTAATTGACTTTTTGTGAAGTAATAATTCTGTTATGAGTTTCAAAAAATCAACTATTTAATAGTGTCAAAATTGACATAAAAGAGTTTTTAAAAACAATTTATATTATTAATTGATATTAAATTCCTAAAAATCTAAGGTTCGGCCAATAGACTTATATAATTATAGGTGTATCATTAATGTACTACTTGGGGGTCGCTTGGATGTATATGGTAAGCTTATTAACCATATAATATAAAAATACAAAGAGACATTGTAAAAGTGAAACTAATTATCTTTGAGTTAATACTTAAAGATAAGGTTATTATAAGTACCCAAACCTGTCTAAAATCTATTGGTTGAGTTTTTTTCGACCCATACCCACCTTAAAATTTAAATAATCAACTTTTGAGCCATTAGAAACTGAATATGAATTTATTATAAATTAATATTTCTAGCTTTTCCAAAGGTGCCCCTCACCCCTCTTATAAAAGGGCACTCCTCCTTCTCATTTCTTCACACCTTCAAAGCCTTTTAACTCATCCAAAATCTGCCCAAATACTCTCCCAACTTCACTAACTACAACCTAGAGGCCTTATTTTGATCATAAATCCAACCTAAGGGGCCCTTTTGATCAAATCAAAAGGAAGAACCCGAAGAAGAGGTAATGATTTCACCACCCTTTTCCAAGTTCCTTTCTTCTTCCACTTCTTCTTCCTTTGTTATCACCATTCTAAAATAATAACTTCAGTATCATATATATACTATGATGTTATTATATATATGGTACAACCATATTAAGTATTCTATCCACCCTTTGAATAACATGTCACCATACGTGCGTACGTACGGCTTACCGTCTCCACGTCATGGTGTAATTGTTATTCAATATATTATTATTTGGATGGGTATAATAATGATGTGTAACTCATGTAAATAATAAATATAACATGTTAATTATTCTGTATATATGATATAACATCCATTTATATATTATTTTAATATCAAAAGATTGATATTTTCGCTTGTGCGTACGTACAGACTACCGTCTCCACGAACGCGATGAGATTCATTCTCCATCGTATCCATTCAAGTATAATTATCATTTGATGATTTAAAAATAATGTTTAAGGACATGATATAATTCTGTATATGAATAATATACAACCTATCCATGAAAAACATGGCTTATGTAAAAAACATATAAAAGAAAAAGAGTAAGTTAACACCCGAAACGACGATAATACTAAGATATTATTAACAAAGCAATGTTAAAAGATCATATATGATATCATATGAATGTATATGATTATTGTATAATTTAATAACAATTATTTCACTATTATACCGGAGGTTAAGCTACCCCAACCAAGTAAAAGTACAAGGTACGGGTTATTTCACAATCTCTTCATTATCTGAGGTTGTTTATACATAATAATCTACTGGGATCTCTTTATCATCCACATCCATGTTTCTTAAAAATGTATTTCAAAACATTTTTACTATATAAAAAAATATGGGTCAAAGTCATTTACACCCTTGTTTGAATTTTTATAAGAGTTTTATAAAGGAATCTTTTTGTCGTTTTCAAAACAAGGTGCTTTTAACCTTTTCGACAGAATTAAGGTAAGATTGTTTTTTTAACTTATACAGCGTGTACGGTTATTTTACGCCGTTATAAAATAGTTGAAGCTTCCCTTACAAGCTTATAAGAAGATTTTCAATGAAAATGTTTTATTTTTTAAATATATGACTCTCAAATGATTTCAAAATAGAAAGAGATATTTCTCTAAAAAGAGTTTTGATTTCATCTTTGTCAACATCCTTTGATGGATTTTACACTTATTTGAAGTTGATTTATTATGATAAAAAACTTCTATATTGTATTGAAGGTTTTGTGATATGTTTGACTGTGGATGTGCTATTTTTATACCATTCATTTTTTATGGTGAAAGTATTGACATTTCGTATGCTAGTTTTAATACTAATGTTTATGTTATGATTAAACCTTTTCATATGGGAATACATTGGACTTAATGTGTGATGGGTGGAGACCGCTATAGCTCCTCGATGCATCGGTAGGTCTCATGAGACAAACTAGTGTCTTGGTACAAGGCCTTGACAAAATCTTATTTGTAGTCTTGGCACGAGGCCTTGTCTATGTGGTTATGATAGTCTGGCATTATGAATTCCATCATTATGAAAGTGGTTATTGATATTTCATGTGATTATTCGATTAGTAGAATATCCATGTGAATAAGTAAATGGAATTTTTTCTTTTTTCTTTTTTTATACTATGTTGAAGTTCAAGTTTAAAAGGCTTTTGTTTTAGTTATACATTGCCTTAAATGTTTATTCTTATTTATAAAAGATTCTGCTATATTGTTATCCTTACTGGGTATTTGAGCTCACCCCTTTTCTATGTTTAATTTTTCCCAGGAAGTGAAGAAGTAAATTATGAATGACCTGCAGGGATAGTATGAGGGAATATGAGTGTGGAATATGAAGAAAAGATGTTGTTGTAGTTTTCATTTTTATGAAGTAATGTAAGACTTATGAATATATCTAGTGTTTCCAAGGCTAATAAACCAATCAGTCTTTCGAGATTTGATCCTTCTTGTGATCATGCCAATGTTATGTAATAATGCACCGACTCTAGGTAACTAGGGTCGAGGCGTTACAAATTTGTTGTATTGATATCTTTTGATTGAAAAGTGTAAATGTTATGTTACCTTTATGCATGTTTTATGTGATACGATTATGTTATGGTTCATGGGCATTATTATGAAGATGGTTGGTTCCGTGATAAACTAAGGGCGGGTGAGCCCGATATATCTCTCCAATGCATTGGGTAACGTGAAGCAGTTAAATGTTAAGGTTTCTCTGAAGAGATTTAGGGAATATACTGTGATGGGTATTCCAAACGTAACCAAGAGGGTTACTCCCTATGTATGAATGTTATGAATGCCTCAAGTTACTTTTATGTCTTATGATTTCTATGATTTATTCATGATTTGATGAGGTATGTTAAAGTGCTTATGTTTTATGGGTAAAGTATGTTTTTATTCTTATGTATATATGTACTCATGTTTCCTTTCCATATTTTTATATCCCTTACTAAGATTTTTATGCTCATCCCAAGTTTTTTTGAAATGTTTTTCACAGGTCAAGGGAAAGGTACATGATATGATGATAGTGTCAAGGAATTGTCAAGATAGAATCCATGTTTTATTTTAAATATGTTTCCATTGATGGGAAAAATGAATACTATCTTTTATGTAACCACTTTGTTTAAAAGTGGAATGTAATGCATGATTTATGATCTAATTCTCTAAAACTCTAAACCTGAAAAGATCCTCAACGTGTATTCTTGAAGTAACTCAAGATTAATTGATGTTTAAGGATGGGGTCTTATAGTTGGTATCAGAGGTCGGTTTAGACAACATTAGGAGTTAGAAAATTGTTAAATTATAAATTAATTTATGGTATGATTGAAATGATATAGCATTCAATGATTACCATGTTTCTTCGCCTAAGATATTTCTGTGTTAAGAATGGTTTTTCGTAGAGGAAACAGAACAACTTTTCTGGGAAGGCATACAGAGGGAAATGACCATTCAAATTAGTACCATGATATGGTTGGAATCAGAACTAAACAGTTTGTTGCAGTGATGGCTCAGCTGACTCCGGTGAAAAATGTTTGTTGTGTTTATTGATGATATTTTGGTGTTTTCTAAAAGTAAAGAGGAGAATGAAAGTCATTTAAGGGTTATTTTGAAAACCTTAAAAGAAAATAAATTGTATGGAAAATTCAGCAAGTGTGAGTTTTGGATGCAACAAATTTATTTCCTTGGTCATATTGTTTCTAAATATGGGATAACTGTTGATCTTGTAAAAACAAAGGTTGTGGAAGAATGTCCAAGACCCACAAATGTAACTGAGATTCGTAGATTCCTTGGTTTGGCAGGTTATTACCGAAAGTTTGTTAGAAATTTTTCACGACTATCTAGTTCAATGACTAAGCTAACACGGAAGAGTGTTAAGTTTATCTGGACAAAAGAATGTGATGATTGTTTTCAGGAGCTGAAAAAAAGATTGGTGAATGCTCCAGTTTTGGCACTACCTTATAGGAATGGGGAGTCTGTTATCTATAGTGATGCTTCATTGAAAGTACTTGGTTGCGTCTTAGTGCAGAATGATCAGGTAATTTCTTATTCTTCATGATGGTTGAAAACTCATGAGGTAAATTACCCTACACATGATTTGGAATTAGATGCTGTTGTTTTCGCTTTAAAAATTTGGAGGCATCATTTTTATGGAGTAAAGTGTGAAATATATACCGATCACAAAAGTTTAAAGTATATATTCCCTCAGAAAGAATTGAACATGAGATAGAGGAGATGGATAGAATTAATCAAGGATTATGATCGTACAATTCATTACCATCCAGAAAAAGAAAATAAAGTTGCTAATTCTTTGAGTCGAAAAAGTAATGCTTCATTAACAATGTTGCATTTGGAACGTGATCCTTTGGTTAAGGATTTGATGAACTTTGGCATAAAAGTTTTTGGTGAAGGATGTTCTTCTATTTTGTTTCAGGTATCAGTGAAATCTTATCTATCAGACAGAATCAAGCATGCATAGAAGCAAGATAGTGAGTTGTAGAAAAAGGTAGAGATGGTTCAAAAGGGTAATTTGCCTGAATTCATCATTGATAATGATTTTGTTTTGAGATTTGGGAAGAGATTGTGTGTGCTGTGTGATTCATAGTTTAAGAGAGAGTTGTTATGTGAAGCTCATAGTTCTCAGTTTTCAGTTCAAACTGGTAGTACTAAGATGTATAAGGATATTCAGGAGTATTACTGGTGGGACGGAATGAAAAGGGATATTGCTGATTTTACTGTGAAGTGTTTGACTTGTCAACAAGTTAAAGCAGAGAGGCAGTCACTGAAAGGGATGCTTCAGCCTTTACCATTACCAGAGTGGAAATGGGAAAATATATCAATGGACTTCATTGTGGGATTGCTGAAGACACCTCGAGGTAATAATGCAATCTGGGTTATTGTTGATCGCTTGACTAAATCTGCTCATTTCATTTCTATACGAGATACTTTTTCCCTAGATCAACTTTCTCAATTGTATCTTAAAGAGATATTCAGGTTTCATGGAGTTCCCCTCTCCATTGTATCTGATCATGATCCCAGGATCGCTTATAACTTTTGGAAAGGCCTTCAGAAGTCGTTGGGTACTGAATTAAATTTTAGTACAGCTTTTCATCCTCAATCAGATGGGAAATCAGAACTAACAATTCAGACTTTGGAGGATATGCTATGTGCTTGTTCGATGGATTATCAGGGAAGTTGGGACCAATATCTTTCTTTGGTTGAGTTTTCATATAATAACAGTTTTCATTCCAATATACAGATGGCACCATTTGAGGCGTTATATGGGAAGCGGTGTCGAACTCCATCTTTCTAGGATGAATTGGGTGAAAGGAAGCTGATGGGACCAGAATTGGTAGAAGATTTGGCAGAAAAAGTTCAGCTGATTTAGAAACACATGAGAATAGCACAGAGCAGGTAGAAGAGTTATGCGGATAACCAGAGGAAGGATCTATCTTTTGAGTTAGGTGATCATGTTTTTCTCAAAGTCTCTCTATGGAAAAGTGTGATGAGATTTGGTAAGAAAGGAAAGTTAAGTCCAAGGTTCATTGGAACATATGAGATTCTGGAGAGAGTTGGATCAGTTGCTTACCAAGTGGCTTTACCTCCGAGTTTATCTCAGGTACACAATGTTTTTCATGTTACGATGTTGAAAAAGTATATGCCGGATCCATCTCATGTTTTGAGTCTAGAGGTTGTTCAGCTGGAAGGGAACCTATCTGATGAAGAGCAACCAGTCTAGATTCTTGACCACAGGGAGCAAGTGTTACGGAATAAGGTGATTCATCAAGTAAAGGTTTTGTGGAAAAACCACATGAGTGAAGAGGCAACATGGGAATATGAAAATGAAATGAGGGATAAGTACCCCCCACTTATTCGATAAGTAAATAAATTGCGAGGTCGCAATTTTCTAAAGGAGGGAAGAATGTAACATCCCAAGTAAGTAATGAATAATAGATATTTTTATCTATGTCTATTAATGAATTAGATAGTGTTTTAGAGGCTTAAAATGAGAATAAATCCAGTCTTAATCATGGAATACACTAATATTTTTAAAAGATTATTTTACTGTCTTTTGATGGAAAACCATTTTTAAATCTATCTTTTGACAATTTTATAAGCACTATTTGTCGAAATAAACTTATCCCTTATGATTGGGACATTGAAATTTACTTTGGGTAAATTTTTGGTATTTTTCCAATAAAGTTCCTTTTTTTAATGAATAATGAAAAATGTTGTATTTTAATTCAAAACCTCTTTTTAATATAATTTATTTATATGATTAGATTATATTTTGAATTGGTTTTAAAGTGAAATTAGAATATATTTTTACCATTTAATCCAATAGTGGTTGTTGGAAATAATTTCACTTTGAAATTGGACTTAAACTAGTGTCAATCATTTGATACTTATTTTTTTATAAAAACACGCTATTTGCTCTGACAACAGGAATTAATTTTTAAATTAATTAATGTAACTTATATGTTTTTAATTTTGTAAAATAAAAATCATTTTTGAATTCGGAATATCAAATATATCTTAGGGTGATGTTTTGGTATTTTTCTGAAAAACATCAATTTTTGATTAATAGTGAAACCACTAAGTGGTACTTATAAAAACTGATTTTCCGTTTATATGAAATTTTACCACCTCTGTGTTTTGAATTTCAAAAATCCGACATACATGGTTGTCATTAAGAAGTAAAATATGGTTCAATGGGACTAAAATGATTTTTTTCGTGAATAGTAACTTTTAAGTTTATTAATCGCGATTAGAGGTAATTAGTGTAGTTTAAGGTAAAAATAATGTTTTAATAATGTGAAATGACATATACACATGTCCTACCCTTATTGGATGTGTCATGGCCGACCAAGAAAATCCATGGGTCAACTTGGGGACCCCATGGAGCCACTTTGGTATGAAAATAACATTAATATCTTTTTATTTAAAGTTAAAATAAAAATTTCACAAACATGAGTAATTTTACTAAAACAATTTTCAAATGGGGTTATAGAAGTCATATTTTTTACTATAAATATTCATTAGAAAGATAAAAATATTTCCTACATCATGTTATTTTTTTATAATTTTTAGACATTAAATAAATTAAATTATTTATGATACCACGATGAAGCAGTGATTACCTCATTATTTAACGATTTAAAAAAAATGAAATGATAATGTAAATTATAAACCCTAAACATGTCAAAAACCTATTTAATGGGTGGATTTTGAACTCTTATCACCATATCCTCTAAATATATAATTTTGGGACCTTTTAAAGTCGAAAATCATTTTATAATAAAGTAACCTTTTATAACTTTCCAAGAGTGCCCCACCTCTCCTCTTATAAAAGGCCCCCACCTCTACCACCTTACCTACACCTCTCAAGCATTTGGATCGGCCAAAACCTGTCCATTTTGTCTCTACACATCCCACTCTTACTCCTTGAAGCCTCACTTTGGGAATAAGTCTTCCCAAGGAAGCCTTTGAGGCCAAATCAAAAGGAGTTACCCGTTTTAAAGGTAGTGTTTTCTATTGTGTTCTTATGTTTTATTTTGCTTCTCCAACCCCCTAAAATCATTTTATTAATTTATTTTCTAACAACTCCAGTATCTTAAATATACTAGGATGTTTTTATAATAAGTATTCGAGCTACACTTACAGACACCTACATCTAATGGTTAAAGAACATAATGTTTCTGTGGATGGAGAATTTCTACCTCACGAAACGATGATTGCTCAACACTCATATAACACCTTCAAAGATGGCCATTAAGATGTAACTATATTTATATATGATATATAATATTTTTATGTTTTACTTGAGCTTATGTATTTTTCATTTATGGCATAAATTTATGGTTTCCATTATGGGTAAATTCAATATCTTCATTTTAGGAAGTGCGGACTACCGCCCCCTCAAAGTGATTTGATTCATTAATGCCATATGTGGGACATATAAAGAATGTAATTAATGATATTATATATGAAATTATAATGGAATTATAATATACCTTTATATCATTATGATTCCATTCCATAAAATAGGAAATAGAAATGAAAGTAGCATTCATGTGTACGTACGACTTACTGTCTCCATGAACGGTGCGTTTCCTTTATTACCTCTAAACGTTATGTAATATTATAAATGCATGTATATACAGAATATAAATGATATATATGATATCTATATCATGAGAATAACTCTGGATATAATGAATACATGAAAAACTTGTAATTATAAAGAGTTTATTTTTGACTCAAGTACCAATGATCGTTAAAACAACCGTTATTAACTTAAATAATTACATAGTGTTCATGAAATGGTAATAAGTGATATAAATGGAATAATGAACATGAAAAAGGTTCTTAAGCAAGTAGAAATTAACTGAAGTTTATTATTTAGGAGGTTAAAGAACGTTCGAGTCAAGTCGGACCTGAGGTATGGGACTTCATCTCAATCTCCTTTCATTGAGGCATATTTTGTTTTATACACAAACTTCTTTTATACGGTGTATAAACCCCTTTGACTTTTACGTTTATCCAAAAGGAATCTTTTTATACGAAGTGTTTTACTAAACGACAAAAGGGAATGTTTTTTTCGTACGTATGTGAAGACAACGACTTCTCCCTCGCCGTGACCATTATTTGAGTTTTGGCTTCCTCTAAAAGCCATACTTTTTTTTAAATGAAAAATAAATACCATGTTTTAATTTTACTTTATTTTGGTATTGAAAATGGTTTTCATACTGTTTTTATATCAATGTGTTGTATTGATGTCTTGTGATTGAAAAGTGGAAATGTTATATTTCCTTTATACATGTTTTATGTGATACGATTATGTTATGGTTCTTGGGCATTATTATGAAGACGGGTGGTTCCGTGATAAACTAAGGGTGGGTGAGCCCGATATAGCTCTCTAATGCATTGGGTAAGGTAAAGGAGTTAAACGTTAAGGTTTATCTGAAGAGAATTAGAGAATATACTGTGATGGGTATTCCAAATGCAACCAAGAGGGTTACTCCCTACGTAAGAATGTTATGAATGCCTCCAGTTACCTTTATGTCTTATGATTTCAATGATTTATTCATGATTTGATGAGGTATGTTAAAGTGATTATGTTTTATGGGTAAAGTGTGATTTCATTCATATGTATGTATGTACTCATGTTTCCTTTCCATATTTTTAAATCCCTTACTGAGCTTTTTATGCTCATCACAAGTTTTTTTGAAATGTTTTTCACAGGTCAAGGGAAAGGTATATGATATGATGATAGTGTCAAGGAAGTGTCAAGATAGAATCCATGTTTTATTTTAAATATGTTTCCGTTGATGGGAAAAATGAATACTATCTTTTATGTAACCACTTTGTTTAAATGTGGAATGTAATGCGTGTTTTATGATCTAATTCTCTAAAACTCTAAACCTGAAAAGATCCTCAACGTGTATTCATGAAGTAACTCAATATTAAGTGATGTTTAAGGGTGAGGCCTTATTGTAACATTAATGTTGGTCAAATCAATCATTATCTAATTAAAAACATCCAAATGAGATTTAATAGAGACATCCGAACCAATGATAAAGGTGAACATGTGATGTATATTATAATGTATACCAACTAAATATGCTGTTATATAATGTTTTTCTATCTTAATACATATATTAGAAACATTAGATTCAAAGGAAACTTCCTGAAGGACCATGTCACTCAGAGACTACAATATATAACTATGAGATATAAAAAAATGTCAGAAGGTATATATTGATTTGTTGTTGAGGTACGGACATCAAAATTAAGGGATAAAATATGTTTCAGTGGTCCATGCATAACATCTATGAGGACATGTTGAACTAATATTGACCCCGTCTTAATTTACCACAATTTGAAATCATTTTCTCCATTAGAACTTCCATTTTCATACTTAGCAGAGTATATTACTGATACGAGGTTCTTATACTAGTTTTTTGGTCAGAAATATAATCATAAACCCCTAATAAGTAACCAAGATCATCATATCTATAATCAGTTTCTCTTATGTTTATGTACATGAAATTCAAGACATGTTATAATGTTAATTACTCAAGTGTATTTTATAAAAATGAAATTATTTTAGATGAGTGTGAAAAAATAAAATTAAAATAGAAACTAAAACATGAATATTATTCAAAAGGATTGAGCAATACAACCAAGCAATGATTTCCTCTAGATTCAAATTTAATCGAACAAAGAAAAAAGAAGATGAAAAAGAAGATCCCCAGATTTAAAATCCTTCAATCTTTTTCAGGCTTACGTACATGGAATGAACACCAACACCTCCCAAATATTTTATTAAGTTCAATAAAAAAATATTCTAGCAGAAAAACCATCAATATGAAAAAGAAGAAAATATAGGTGATAAGAAGAGTTATTTTCAAGAACTAAATAAAAAGAAGCATAATACATACAAGCCAGAGAGGGTAGCTCTCTGGTGGTCCAGATCTCTTTGTGATGTTGGAACACCTCTCGGTCCAATTTTTTTCACATATTCAGGAGCTTCTATATCAATTAAATGGACACACTTCTTCTCCATTAAGGATCTCAATAGATTATCCACCAAGAATGGTTTATGAGGAGTAGCCAAGGAGGATAATAGATCCAAAGTTGACTCGTAGGAAGAAAAAAATGGTGAGGTGAACTAGGGTTTCACCATTACAAATGAAAGTAAAAAACCAAGAGAGAGTAGCATTCTATTTTCGAATGTAAACCAATGAGGAATGTGAGGGGTGATCAATTCCTCTAACACACTACATTCCCTCAAAACTGATGAACCAACTTGGAAGTTCCATGCATGAAGAACTTGAGTGGATATACAGATCTAGTTCCCATACCCTGAGAAGGTGGATTGATACAATTATGAGAATATAAAGGTGATTGATGGGCATGTATGAATTCTAAACAGATCAATGAGTTGTCAAGGGAAACAGACACCAATGAAGGAATAAAATGGGGGGCTAGCTGAGGAGACAAGAAACACTGCAATCCACTTACCAATCCGAAGAAGGAAGAATACACAGAAAACCCAACCAAAAGGATATGACCATAGAAACAAATTGGATCCAGTTTCATATTTTTGTATAATAAAAAATAAAATTTTTCTTACATGTAGAAACAAATTGGAAGAAATATTATAAAAGGAAAATTCCAAACTGAAAACACCTTAAATTCATGAATACTTTAGATATAAAACACACACACACACACAAACACATAAATATATATGTGTGTGTGTGTGTGTGTGTGTTTAAACATGCACACCCACATACATACATTCATAGATACATACATTCACACACAAATTTAAGAAATAATTAAAATTATTTAATAATAATTAAATAAATGATCATTATAATACACACACAAATACATATATATTAATTTATATATAAAAATTATACTATTATATATATAATAAAAGTTAAACCATAATTATAATTAATAAATTCAAAATTTATTATTATCTTCATGCATGATGTTCCTCGAGGGTTGGAATAGTGGTCTCTTTCCATCACAGGTGCTTTGGGTTTCCACGACAATGCCTTCGGGAGTGGGGGTTGTTTATCAAATAAAAAATTAAAATTTTTTAGAATTTTTTTTATCAATTCTCATTTATAGATATAAAAATGAATCACATTATCAATTCTAAAAAAATTCATTGATAAAGGACCACATTATTAGTGTTAAAAAGTTTATGATAAAATATGTCGACCTTTATCATCGCATGCCATAGAATTTATTTTTTAGCACTAATGAAATCATTTTTTTGCGCTTTTAATGCACCGATATGTAGTTGTGTTTTTTGTGATTTTTCAAGAATTTTTTCCATTGTAAATTATACATGAGCAACATTATGGTGATTTGGAAAAATGAAGGGTTCAATTTTATGGGACCTAGTAATATATATGAACTATGGTAGATAAATCATACTATATGATCCAACTGTATTCTAATCATAGATATGCATATGATACATATTTTAGGTAATGACTGGGCCAAATATTAGACCACATAGAGATTCCTCTATCATATAATATGATATATCAAATGTCCTAGAATATTATTTATTGGTTTCATGGAAATTATATATCCTCTAAATGGTTTTATCCTTAGTTATGAATCATAGGGATGATTCTTTAAAGTATTTTTAAATAATACATGATCATTAATTGTTCAACAGATCATATATTCAAATAGGTATATGTTGTGTAATATATGATGGATTCAAAGTGTTGGCACGTGATCCTAAACCTATTTATATTAATTGGTGGAGAACTATAATAGGGGGTGTGACCTATCCCATTTGTGGGTGAGATTTTTTCAATCCAAACCAAAGATATCTTCTTACCCTTTCTTCATTAAACTTCTAGAAGAATGTGATAGAACACCTCTGGAGTTGGACAGGTCATATCATTGCATATGAGGATTTAAGTGATGGGTGTAATACCAATGGATGTGATTCATTTTGCGATCACTAATTGATCTCCATCAAACAGACGTCATCAAGATGGAGCTTGTTGGACATGAGGTATACTTGTTTTATATTATGTTATTCATTTCATGTAGATTGGTTGATGATAGATAAATTATTAAATTAGGGTTCTTCCCATTTTATTGACATGATATGTTTATAAGAAACCAATCATTGGAATCAGTGTAATACTCAAGACCCTACTGTAACATGTAATCACTATTCATGAACTATCACATAATGCACACTCTAAAGAGCCTTTATTCATGAGTATATTTAAAAGTTTTATTTATGAACATTATAATTTGATTCTGAAAAATTAAATTTATATTTTTAATCTTCTTAAATAAATTATATTAATATAAAAATTTAATATTTTTTGAAAATATGTAATATTTAAATGAATAGTGAAAAATATAGTTTTTACTGAAACCGTAAAATTTATGACATTATTAGTATATAAGAAAGGTCTAGAATTTTATAAAACCTTTTAAACGGTTAAATATGTGTTTAATGATTAAAACTATAATTTTTTTAAAATGCTATTCTTAAATTATAAAACCTATGTTTAATATCATATGAACTTAATTAAAATTTTCTATTAAGAGATAATGTTTTGAGTTTTTTGTTTTAATTAAATATTATTTTTGTCTAATCTAGTTTTGGATTGGTTTTGAAAAAATACAATTTATTTATTTTATAATAACCCATTTAAATCCTGAAAATCAAAATCCTTGATAATTTTATCTCAAACATAAGTTTAATGCTTAAAAATACACTTATTTTATAAATGGTTTTTACGTGTGCTAATGTTAAAATTAATTTTCCCAATACATGTAAATTTTATTTTATAAAATAGAATTTATAGTTAGAATAATTAAGTCCAAATTATGTAATGAGGAAAATATAATTTTTAGGAATTGAAAATAAATTGCTTAGGTTAATGATTAATTATGTTCGTAAGAGTGAAATGGGTGTTTTGAAAGAATTAATTTTTTAACCATTATATAAATTTTATCTAAAAAATTAGATTAAAGTATTTAAAATTATGACTCAAATATGATTTTCAAACATATAAATAAAATATAAACCCCCATTCAATTAATTATTGATATGAAATATGAATAAAAAAACTTCATGTATAAAATGACATTTTTCATTAAAAATAGTTTTCTTATATATTATGTTTTAATTTAAACATTAATTTTCTCACATTTTGAAATTTTATAAGATAAAATAGAGTATAAATTCATATTTTTTATTTTCAAAATTTGGTAAGAGTGGTCATATTATATTTTCAGTAATGAAATAATTACCATGGATAATTTTTAATCAAGATTAGTAATGGTGAAAATGGGTAAATAAAATATATTGAATTTTTAATAATTAAAATGTCACATAAATATTATAGAAAGTCTTTTAAGTTTTTTGAGTCATGGGAACTTGTATCACCTAACATTTATCTACATAACTCACCCAAATCACCTAACCCACCTAACACCCATGTGATTCCATTTTCACACCTTACCTATCTATAGTTTCTATGAAAAAACCCCTATCTTCACCTATAAACAGATCTCACTCCCACCAAGTATCTCATCCCACGCCACCCCAAATGAATTTATCAAAAAAAATTCCTTCCCTATCCCTCTCTAAGTTATTCAAAATGATTTCCTTTTGTTTTAAGAGTCTCACAAAGAATTAAAAAACTACTTAGCAAGGCAAGGGTTTCCAATACTTCCCTTTCCTTTATAATTGAAATTCTATTTTTATAATACCATTTATATATATTACCTTGATTATGATTTCATGGTATTGAAACCCATTTGATATGTTGTTAATGAAATAATACTAATCCACTCTCATTATACCGTTTTTCTTATTCCTTTTTTTGGGTCAAAATAAGGGTTCTCCTTTCACCCCTTCCATTTTCAATCACTAACCATTATTCTAATGTCATCATGCATGTAATTATATGGAATTATCACCCAATTGATATATCTAAAATGAGATTTTACCTAATTAAACCCCTTTTCAAAGACATAATAATTCACAAAAATTCCAAAATTTTAGGATGTAAAGAGTATATGGGTTTCCTAATAATTACATCCATGTTAGGATACTAGTAAGTGGATTATTATGGAACAAATTCACTAGGGAGAAATAACTCATAAAAGGGTTGGTTGAATAATTGAATCAACCATCACCATAATTCATTATGAGTGGGCCTAATAATTCACACTAATCTAGAAACTCATGAGAGATGTGATTTGGAATATTCACATGATCTTTGTGATCCTTCATAATGGTTTTTCCTACCATTGTCATGGCCTCCTTACATTGAAGTATATTGAACATAATTACTATATTTTGTTGATAAACCATCACTTTGAATATTCCCTTCTCTAATACCACATATTTATTTCCTTGATAATGGTATTTACTTTTACATTGAGAGTACCCCATAGTTTCTAGGTTGATTATATATTTTTAACTATCATCATTATTTCTCTCAATGGGTTATCATCAGGTTACATATTTAATTAACATGGGGAAAGTGTTATCGTTATGTATGTCCTTATTCCAATATGGATGATTATTGGAATATTGACTATTTATTTTTTAACCATCCACCTTCTTTCTTCGAATGAGTTATGATCATTTTATCAATTTTATTAGCATGGAGAAAATTATAATCATTATGTATGTTGATATTCTAATATGGATGATTATTGGATAATTTGATTATGAATTGTTTATTATTTTTATCCTACAATGAATTCATTAGAATTTGAAAAAAAAATATGGGTGAGATAAAATATTATATAGCCCCACAATGTATGATTAGGTCTCATGAGACACACATGCTTGAGTATTTTATTATAGGCCAGCCTAAAACAAGATGTTTATTTTATGGTAAGATCATGATGTCTTAGATTATGATGTATTTAATTATGGTATGGAATCAGTTGTCCCACGTTATTCATTTTATATATAAGGTAGAAGTTATTGTTATATTTGTGATAAATTTTATTCATTCCTATACATGGATATATTATTCTATCAGTTTTATTGGAATGTGGATTCATGTTGTTTATTTATTACCTAACATATCACATATTCCATATTTATGTTATGATAGATTCCACTATATGCTACCCCTGATTGAGAATCCGAGCTGACCATTTTTTTCTTTTACCAATAAACTTAGAGGAGAACTATGTGTAATTTTGAAGTATATGATGGAAGGGATAATAATGTTCTCTAAATGTGTTCTTGATGTATGTTATGTCTTCAAATATAATATATGTATGTATGTAGTATTCCAATACTAAAAAGTTGTTGGATATTATGGAAAATCTACTATTATATACAAATAATTTAATATAACTTTAATATATGAGTATCCGGATTTCAATTGGTCAAATTTCATATTAGAGAAAGTTTATAGTAACCTTGGTGACTATATTTTGAGGAAATTCCTAACATATAACAATTACTATGAAATACCATCAATATTTTTAGGGAACTCTATAAAAAACCTAATATGGAATTCATTTTTCAATCCAATATCATGAGATAGTTATGCGTATTCCATTATATGGTGACTAATAGGAATAATGAGAACTATATAAACACCCATATAAAATTTAGGGTTGTTTCCGCTGATCCAGTCAATGATGTTGGAGTTGAGGATAATAAAATCATTACCATAATTTCTCATTTGACCCAATTTATGAAAAATAATATTTCCTTCATAGAGCGACCTAATGATCCAAAACATTGTGTGGCTATGATGGATAGATTTATATGAGAACATCCTATAGTATTTAGTGTAACTACTAAAACATTGGTAGATGAACAATGGCTCAGGTCCCTAAAGAAGAACTATATTTCCTTTGGAATTAGATGAAAGGAGAAATTCATTATGGTGGTATATCATCTAATGGGAGATACAAACCAATTGTGGTCAATAATTCAACACACTAAAGAGGAAGATGAGATAAAGATAACAGAATGGGGAACATTTAAGGAGACATTATATGAAAAATACATACCTCTTGATAAAATAGTAGAAATGGAATGCTAGTTCCTCAATACTAGTGAAAATAAGGAAGAAAATGTTTCTCATTTTTCATATAACATTACAAGGTTACCTAGACATGCTGCAAATTTTGTATGTAGATAGTAAATCAAGTTATATTATTTATTTTATGGGTTAAAGTCGACTCATCGAAGGGATTTGGTCTCTCAAACCTTTTTATTGTATGAATATACAATATCAACTGATATTAAGAGAGAAAAAGTGTTCTCTGTGATATATGTATTCAAGGGAAATCATGAGAAGAAGAGGTTGGTTGAGAATCATGGGAAGAGTAGTGTAGAAAATTAGATGAAATGAAGGATGTGGTTTACCACATGTGATAATTGATGGAAGAAACACCATGATGCCGATGTGAGAACATTATCATCAAATTTAGGCACACGTGTCATTGCTTCTGACCAAGATGCAAAGAGCGGTGGATGATTTATTGTAGGTCGAGCCAACTGTACTACTAATGCATTTCTCAAAACTTTCGTTGTTCCTTCCTCATCAGCATTATTATCACCATCTATTTCGTTATTACCAAACTCCTCATCAGATATCGGGTTAAAATGTATACCTCGAAGATCATGTAGGTTGTCCTCTTTTGCATCATTTGGAATAGTCTCAACTTCATGGGGAAGACTATCTTCAACTAATCTTGTAATTCTATGTCTTTTTACAATTGGATGTTCTTGTTGTACTGTAGAAACATAAAAATATAACTTCATTGTGGTACCATATGACCATTCAGAAAACAAATTAATTGTTTGGATCCATTACGCATCATCAACCAATGGACAAGCTAGATGCCACAATGTTGATAGGAACTACAAATGTCTATAACTCATTGACTTGATCTTTTTATCGGGTCCTAGATTTAATGATCCATGAATTCTGTCATGAAGGTCACTTAGGGTAACACAATAAGTTGTATTAACCACTGTTATAGGTTGTGTACTATAAGAAGCCACTTGATCAGTTTGAATAACCTCCCCATAGTAGTACACATAGGAAACCATCATGTTCTGATGGAGAGTGGTAGAGAGAATGTCTATAAAAATCCAACAATCACCAAGACGTAGATTTGTGATGATCTAAGGTACCATCTGATTCATTGGATATAAGGTCACTAGGATAACATTTTTGGTTTTCAAGATCATTTCCCTAAAGTTGATGAATTAAAAGAAATACTTACATGATTTTGGTACAATCTCACTGTTGTTCATGAATTGAACAATTTCCACTTCATCTCTTAAACAAATGAAGTTGAATTTGTTATTCGTGAAGTGCTAATAGATCATGTGATAGAATGATGGGTCATTCCATCTGTTTCAAACAAAATGTTAGAAAAAGTCATAAAATATACATAAGTCCATCTATGGTGTGGTTAATCGTATACGATTCCAAAAATGAACTTATACTTCATATATGATACCGCTTAATAAAATAAAAGTAGTTTCTTCTAACCAGGGACTTCATGTAGGCTAGTGGTAGGTGATAAAGGCTAGTCACACTTCGGTTGTGGGTTCGATTCCCACAGCCTTGTCCGACGTGATGGGCTGTCGCATGTCCTGCAGGTTTTCCTTTTTCTAAAACTACATTACTATAACATCCCATCAATAATATCAAAAAAAGTTCTATCCATAAACAATACTAATTTATGTCCAACATAATCTATTCCAATCGTTAGGCTTATCGAAAATACTTCGGTCCAAGATCATAGTATAAAGAAAATGATTACTTGAAATGTCATATAACAATCACGTGAATGCCATCATTTATCCCCCATATATCATAAGATATATCTTGTTGGTCAAATTAAAACATGTGAATACCTTAATCATGTATTCTCTTGAAGAATGAATACCCATTGAACCTTAGTGAAAACAGGAATGTTGTTAAATTTTAACACTTTCCACATACCAAAATCCCAAAAATTCTATATATGAAAACCATAATATAACTTAGACCTTATATCAGTCATGAGCTCATGAATACAATCAAACATCTCATTTTTTTCTTATCCCTTCATTATGCACATATCTTCTACTTTCCAAAAATATCTGAATAAACATTCAAGGTTACCAGTACCATTCAACGTATACTTTCAAATACTTTAGGAAAAACAATAGTGTAACAATCCTTAGATGATTCTTTATTCCATAGTACCATACATTATTCTTTATAAACGTACAATCATTCCACTATCTTCTTAAACCACTGACTGAGCATCATCATTTCTTTCATCTCATATTTCATTTATAGTCTCTTCATTATCATCCACATAAATACTACTCATATGACCATTTTGATTCTCTTCATGAGATTTTCCCTTAGGGCATTAGTTTTCATAATTCCATACATTCCACATTTAAAACATATAATCATTGTTGATGTCATAGAAATACCATTATCCTTGTCCATGGTGTTAACTGAACCTTTTCCTTTGCACTTACTGGCTTAGTGTCCTTCTTTTCCACACCCAAAGCATCTTCTAGTTCCTTTGAAACAATCTCCCTGATGCCTCTTCCCACATGATTTACATGAGGGAAATTGAACTTTCTTTCCTCTATGATCATCATGAAACTCCATCTTTCTCTTATTATCTAAGTCGGGAATCTTTCCAAAGTTGAGATTATTGATCATATTATGAGTTTTATGATTAGGCATAATAACGATGTTTAGACTTCCAAATCATGTTTCATTTGGTTTCTCATGAATAATATCATTCCATTGTCCATAATATCCTCCATTATCGTGAATCTTCCTGTTTCCAGCAATTTTCTAAAACCCAAAAAGAATAGTGTGAGAGGAAAAAATCATGCTAGGGAAAACAACATAATAAAGGGGGAGTACCTTCAATATCTAACATCTTAGGTTTAATTCTAAGATCGTTACTATAATTATAGGATTATAACCTATACTTATACTTAACATTAGGGACATCCCTAGACATACCTTAGAAATATCTCTAGGGATCTCACTAAAGTTCTCGCATCCTAGTTTCCAAATGTTGACTAAACCTTTTCTATGATACCCACTGTAGAGACCTGAAGATTGACGTACATGGACATTACATTACTTTTTCAAAATACATAATGCATAACAAAAACAGACACACAAGGACCGTAATAGTTTAGTGTCTTTGGAAACATGGAATATAAACTTCTAATCATGTTGAAATATCTTCAACAACATCCATAATGATCTTCCCCTTTTTGTTTTGTTACCTAAAACCTTTATTTATTTCCTGGGGAAAATAAAACATAAAAAGGGTGAGCTCAAATGCTCAGTAAGGGAAAACATAGAGAACATAAAACAATCCACAAACATTTGGAAGCAAAAACATGAACATGAAATTTAAACAACAAAATCTTGAGAAAAGACATAAATTGTGGAAGTACGTAAGGCATATATCATAATGGAACATCAACCATGAAAAAATATAATGGGAATAAAACATATAATTTTGGAAACCATTCAGAACATGTTATGATTTCCATATTAGCGAAGGCATTGCTGCCAAGACCCTCTTGGTGGACAAAGTCCCTTTCTGAATCGAAATCACTCCTCATTTCAGTCCTGTAACAATGAAGCGGATTAACTTACCATTCCAGCCATGTCTATCTCATGATATATAAATCTTTACCCAATGCATTTTAGGGAGATATAGGTATCACCCATCTCATAATGAAATCATTCATACTTGTGCCACTAAATAATCTTAAAACATTCATCATAACCCAAAGAATAAAATGGGTTTCATAAATATCATCCCATCATCACATAATCCATATAAAACAAATGGATATTTCATCATAAGAAAAGTGAAACCATGTAAATCATAGAGAAATTATACATGAAACACACACATATGATGTAATGTCATATTAGATGGAAAATGGTTTTGATAAAACACTTGAACTGAATTCTTGAGGAAAATATCCTTTATTCTTCAAAATCATTTTCGTTTAACAAAATTCCATTCAATTTTATGTGAAAATTATTTTGTTGAAAATAGTCATGAAATATTTTGGAGGAAACTTCATCAAAATAAGGCTTTATAAAACCGTAAAAATCCGTTCACTCCATAAAAGTTAAAAATAACATTTTTCTCGTACTTCTGTCGGAAAAGTCAAAAAGTACCTTGTAAAAGAAATATTCCATAAATACCATTTAGTAAAAGTAAAAAATGGGTAAAAAGGACATTAATCATACATGAAACCATTTTTAGGAAACATGGACATGGATGAGAATAATAACCCCAGTAAATACTTACAAATAAACAATCTCGGATAAGAACGAGATTGGAAAAGTTATCCCTTACCTTAGGTCCGATATGCTTCATATGGATCTGAACATCCTGTATAATAATTTAAATAATGTCATTGACTTATTACATAATCATATACATTGTTATGATATCATATATGTTTCACTTATGACTTTATATTACCCGTTTTTTGTAAATTCCATGTTAAAGCAGTGTTTTGGGTAAAATCATTTCATTTATCGTATGTGTTTCGACTTGTCATTCTTGATATTATTACTTATATCCTGATTTACATAATTCCAGAATGTAAAACATTATTTATATATAATATATATTCATCATATACATATATATTATAGATCGATAAAAGGAATGAAATAAACTATTCATGGAGATGGTAGGCCGTACGTACGCATGAACGCTGTTTTCGTTTCCTTATTGAATTTAATGAAACTAAATAGATGACATACATATATATACATAAATTCAGTAGCATTATTATGTCATATATTTCATTATTATTCATTATATAAACTTTATAATCATTCATGTATGGTTAACATGGAGAATGAATCTCATCGCGTCATTGAGACGGTAATCTGTACGTACGCACGAGCGATGATATCGTTCCCATAATTATTGAATAGAATTGGGGTGGATGGTATAATATATCAGAATAATTATGATGTTATAATAACCATATATAGTTTTTATTTACACCATTATACCCTTCCATGTAAGGTGTTGGTGGAAAAATAGATTACACCACGGCGTGGAGACGATATTCCGTACGTATGCACGCACGGTGATTTTGTTTTCCGTAGGATGGATAGAAGGTGAAATAGGGTTGTTTCATATTTATAATAACATATCAGTATATGAGTTATACTGATGTTATTACATCAAAATGAAACAATTAAAGATGAATAAATAGAAGAAGAAATAAAGTTGAATGAATCGGTAACAGACATTACCTCTTCTTTGAAGCGCCTCTTTGAGACCTCCTATTAGGGCACTAAAATTGGTCATTGAAGAAGACCAGGACCTATAAGATGTTTCTAGGGAAGCGGGGAAGTGAAATGGGCAGGGGTTGGCCGAGCTTGAAGTCTTAAATTGGTGTAAGGGGGAGAGGGAGGAGGTGCCCTTTTATAAGGGAGGAGAGGGGCACCTTTGGAAATATAAGAAATATTAGTTTATATTAAATCCCAAACCCTCTTAAAAACTTCAAAAATGACTCATATCCGAATATTAGAAGATATAGGGTTGTAATCTCATCAACCAATAAAATTTATACATGTTAGGAATTTATTTTAATAATTATCAACTTGATTTATCCTTTTTTATCAATTTAATTTTAGGTGGGGTAATAATATTATAAATTTTAAATTATTATAAATAATCACATTTGTGTTGTGAATTTTACATACTTTCACACTTTATGATATTTTAGACCATATAAATTTTAATTTATAATTTTTAAATATTTTTGTGATTTTTAAACAATTTTATAATATGTTATTTTTATAAAATAACAATAGTGTCAATTTTGACACTATTCATTTATTTGAATTTACATAAAATATATACAAAATATATGTTCAAACTAAAAGATTTAATAGATTCATAAAATGTCATGTGTATATATAAAATTAGTGGAGCACATTAAATAGTTCATATAATATTTATTTTAATATTTTTAGAACCATTTATTTGATATTTTAATTAATAAAATAATTTCAACATCACTATTGTGTGATAATTAATGATAATTATTTAATCCCTAAAAAATATAAATAAATTTATATGATGTAGATAATTGTATTAGAGTTCTGGATACTATTCATGTTCAAAGTTTATTTAATTTTATCGCTAAATTAAAATTATTATACTTATAATATTTAAGAAAGTGAAATGTTGTCAGTTTCTTTGGTTTTAATAATAATTAAACTATTTTCATGGAAACAAGTCCATTAAATGAATATAATCCGACCCTTAGGTGATATAGGTCGACCTTTAGTCATCCAATAGGAATTTGGAAGGTGTTAGTGTTATTTTATAGTCTTATATTTATCCTTAATTACCCGATTTACCTTTAACTATGGTAAATAAAATTTACCGTAGTTACTATTCATAAATCCCAAAAAATAAAAAGTAGCTTATTATCATAATTTGGACCCAATGATTCAAAATATTGAATACATTTTTCCAAATTCAATACACAAAAGTTTAAGAAATTAAATTAAAATTAATCCCATTGTCGAAAGAAAACGGGTTTTTGTTAAAAACATTGCAAAAGATTGAACTGATTTAACCTACGAATTCAAGGTAAAATCAATGATAATGACATAAATTATATTAAATGGTAAAAATATATTCTATTTATACTTTAAAACCATTCAATAATATAATTTAACCATATAAATTATTAAGACGAAAAAATTTGTTTTTAATTAAAATATAGCGTGTTTTTACTATTCATTAAAATATGAAAGTTATCAGAAAAATATCAAAACATTATCCAATGTAAATTTTTATATCCTGATTAAAAATAAGAAGTTTATTTTGTAAAATTTAACTTATAAACATGTCAAAAACTATATTTAATGTGGGTGCTCCATCAAAAGGCGACAAAACTGCATTTTTTAAAAAATACTTATTTTACCCGAAAAATTTATTTTGTTCTAATACCATGTTCTAGAAAATGTGTAAGATAATAATAATGTTATAAAATTAATGATTTAGTTTATACTATTCATAACGGATATTTCATAATAATATTATAACCATATATTATTTTTTAGTGAAACCTAGTATTGCGTACAACACACGCTATCGAGGAAGGTCGTGATTGCGTGTAATGAAATCCAAGTTAGGGTTGCGTGTAGTGCAATACTCTTTTGTTGTTGTGTATAATAGAATCCAACCATATTTCATTTATACATTGAATATATATATATATACACTCAATGTTTCGTAGAATAACTTCTATCAAATGAACTTGAAATTGTATATAACACGATCCAAGAATTGTGTTACGTATACTGCAAGTTAATACGGTGTTTCGTATAGCGCAAGATAATCTTGGTGTAGCATAAAACACAATAAATCAATGAAATTACAAGGAATAATTATCATAAAATCTCGGGTTGTTACATTTTACCCCCCTTAAAATGAATTTCACCCTCGAAATTTGTCGGGGTTATAAATAGTTTTTTTTTACTTGAGAATTTCATTCATAGAAACCCACATCGTAAAAAAGAATGCTGAAAAATAATTTTAAAAATTGAAGTATGAAACATAACGGTTACCCAAATTGACTCATTACTAGGTTTCCACATAGGAGATCATAGGTGAAAATATTGATATGGAGGAGAAATCTAACCATCATGTTCTGATGGAGAGTGGTAGAGAGCATGGCTATGAAAAAGCCAGCAATCACAAAGCCATAGATTTGTGATGATCTAAGGTACCATATGATTCATCGGATATAAGGGCACTAGGACAACATTTTTGGTTTTCAAGATCATTTCCTTAAAGTTGATGAATTAAAAGAAATACTTACATGATTTTGGTACAATCACATTGTTGTTCATGAATTGAACAATTTACACTTCATATCATAAAGAAATGAAGTTGAATTTGTTATTTGTCAAGTGCTAACAGATCAAGAGATGGAATGATGGGTCATTCCATCTGTTTCAAACAATAGATTAGTAAAAGTTATCAAATATACATAAGTCCATCTATGGTGTGGTTAATCATATATGAATCCAAAAATGAACTTATACTTCATATATCATACCACTTAATAAAATAAAAAAAGTTTCTACTAACCAGGGAATTCCTGTAGGCTAGTGGTAGGCGATAAAGGCCAGCCACACTTCGGTTGTGGGTTCGATTCACACAGCCATGTCCAACGCGATGGGCTGTTGGCCATCCTGCAGGTTGTCCTTTTTCTAAAATTAAATTACTATAACATCCCGTTAATAATATCGAAAAAAGTTCTATCCTTAAAAAATACTAACTTATATCCAACATAATCTATTCCAATATTTAGGCTTATCTAAAATAATTCGGTCCAAGCTCATAGTATAAAGAAAATTATTACTTGAAATGTCATATAACAATCACATGAATACCATCATTTATCCCCCATATATCATAAGATATATATTGTTGGTCAAATTACAAACATGTTAATACCTTAATCATGTTTTCTCTTGAAGAATGAATAACCATTGAACCTTAGTGAAAACATGAATATTGTTATATTTTAACACTTTCCACATACCAAAATCCCCAAAATTTTATATACTCAAAACATAATATCACTTAGTCCGTATATCAGTCATGAGCTCATGAATACAATCAAACATCTCATTATTTTCTGATAGCTTCATTATGAACATATCATCTACTTTCCAAAAATATCAGAATAACCTTTCATGGTTACCGGTACCATTCAACATATACTTTCAAATACTTTAGTAAAAAACTATTGTGTAACAATCCTTAGATGATTCTTTATTCCATAGTACCATACATTATTCTTTATAAACATACAATAATTCCACAAACTTCTTAAACCACTGACTGAGCTTCATCATTTATTTCATCACATATTTCATTTGTAGTATATTTATCATCATCCACATAAATACTACTCATATGACCATGTTTATTCTCTTCATGAGATTTTCCATTAGGGCATTGGTTTGCATAATTCCTATACATTCCACATTTAAAACATCTAATCATTGTTGATGTCGTAGCAATACCATTATCCTTGTCCATGGTGTTAACTGAACCTTTTCCTTTGCACTTATTGGCTTTGTGTCCTTCTTTTCCACACCCAAAGCATCTTCCAGTTCCTTTGAAACAATCTCCCTGATGCCTCTTCCCACATGATTTACATCAGGGAAATTGAACTTTATTTCCTCTATGATCATCATGAAACTCCATATTTCTCTTATTATCTATGTCAGGAAACTTACCAAAGTTGATATTATTGATCATATTATGAGATTGATGATTAGGCATAATAAAGATGTTTGAACTTCCAAATCCCGTTTGATTTGGTTTCTCATGAAGAATATCATTCCATTGTCCATCATATCCTCCATTATCATGAATCTTCTTGTTTCCATCCATTTTCTAAAACCCAAAAAGAATAGTGTGAGAGGAAAAAATCATTCTTGGGAAAACAACATAATAAAGGGGGAGTACCTTCAATATATCACATCTTAGGTTTAATTCTAAGATCGTTACCGTAATTCTAGTATTATAACCTATACTTATACTTAACCTTAGAGATATCCCTAGAAATACCTTATAAATATCTCTAGGCATCTCACTAAAGTTCTTGCATCCTAGTTTCCAAATGTCGACTAAACCTTTCCCCTGATACCCACTATAGAGACCCGAAGCTTGACGTACATGGATATTACATTACCTTTGCGGAATACATAATACATAACAAAAACAGACACACAAGGACCGTAATAGTTTAGTGTCTTTGGAAACTCGGAATATAAACTTCTAATCATGTTGAAATATCTTCAACAACTCCCATAACGATCTTCCCATTTTTTTTTCCTTACCTAAAACCTTTATTTATTTCCTGGGGAAAATAAAACATAAAAAGGGTGAGCTCAAATGCTCAGTAAGGGAAAACATAGAGAACATAAAACAATCCATAAACATTTGGAAGCAAAAACTTTAACATGAAATTTAAACAACAAAATCTAGAGCAAAGACATAAATCATGGAAGTACGTAAGGAATATATCATAATGGAACATCAACCATGATAAAATATAATGGGAATAAAATGTATATTTTTGGAAATCATTCAGCACATTTTATGATTTCCATAGTATCCAAGGCATTGCTTCCAAGACCATCTTGGTGGACAAAGTCCCTCTCTGAATCGAGTTCACTCCTCGTTTCAATCTCGTAACACTGAACCGGATTAACTTACCGTTCCATACATTTCAATCTCATGAGATATAAATCTTTACCCAATTCATTGGAGGGAGATATAGGTCTCACACATATCATAATTAAATCATTCTTACTTGTGCCACAAAATAAACATAAAACATTCATCATAACCCAATGAATAAAATGGGTTTCATAAACATCATCCCATCATCACGTAATACATATAAAACAAATGGATATTTAATCATAATAAAAGTGAAACCATTTAAATAATAGATACATTATACATGAAACACACACATATTAAGTAATGTCATCTTAGATGGAAAATGGTTTTGATAAAACACTTGAAATTAATTCTTGAGGAAAATATCCTTTATTCTTCAAAATCATTTTCGTTTCACAAAATTCCATGCAATTTTAAATGAAAATTATTTTGTTGAAAATAGTCATGAAATATTTTGGAGTAAGATTAATGAAAATAAGGCTTTATAAAACCGTAAAAATCCATTCACGGCGTATAAGTTAAAAATAACATTTTTCTCGTACTTTTGTCGGAAAAGTCAAAAAGTACCTCGTAAAAGAAAGATTTCATACATACAATGTAGTAAAAGTAAAAAATGTGTAAAAAGGACATTAAACATACATGAAACCATTTTTAGGAAACATGTACATGGATGAGAACAATAACCCCAGTAAATACTTAAGAATAAACAATCTCAGATAAGAACGAGATTGGAAAAGTTATCCCTTAACTTAGGTCTGATATGCTTTGTATGGATCCGAACCTCCTATATAATGATGTAAATAATGTCATTGACTTATTAAATAATCATATTCATTGTTATGATATCATATATGTTCACTTATGACTTTATATTACCCATTCTTTTGTAATTTCTATTTTAAAGTAGCGTTTTGGATAAAATCATTTCATTTATCGTATATGATTCGACTTGTCATTCTTGATATTATTACTTATATCCTGATTTACCTAATTCCAGAATGTAAAACATGATTTATATATAATATATATTCATCATATAAATATATATTATAGATTGATAAAAGGAATTAAAAACACCGTTCATAGAGACGGTAGACCGTACGTATGCGTGGACGTTGTTTTCATTTCCTTATTGAATTGAATGAAACCAAATAGATGACATACATATATATATACATAAATCCAGTATCATTATTATGTCATATATTTAAATTTTATTCATTATATAAACATTATAATCATTCATGTATGGTTAACATGGAGAATGAATCTCATCGAGTCGTGGAAACTGTAATCCGTACGTACGCACGAGGGATGATATCGTTCCCATAATTATTGAATGTAATTGGGGTGGATGGTATAATATATCAGAATCATTATGATGTTATAATAACCATATATAGTTATTCTTTACACCATTATACCCATCCATGTAAGGTGTTGGTGGAAAAACAGATTACACCACGGCTTGGAGACAGTATTTTGTACGTACGCACGCACGATGATTTTGCTTTCCGTAGGATAAATAGAAGGTGAAATAGGGTTTTTTAATATTTATAATAAAATATCAGTATATGAGTGAAACTGATGTTATTACTTCATAATGAAACAACTAAAGAAGAAGAAGTAGATGAAGAAATAAAGTTGAAAGAATCGGTAACAGATATTACCTCTTCTTTGAAGCGCCTCTTTGAGACCTCCTCTTAGGGTACTAAAATTGGTCTTTGAAGAAGTCCAGGACCTCTAGGATGTTTCTAGGGTAGTGGGGAAGCGAAATGGGCAGGGTTTGGCTGAGATTTAAGGCTCCAATTGGTGTGCGGAGGAGAGGGAGGAGGTACCCTTTTATAAGGGAGGAGCGGGTCACCTTTAGAAATATAAGAAATATTAGTTTATATTAAATCTGAACCCCTCTTAGAAACTTCCAAAATGACTAATATCCGAAGATTAGATGAGATAGGGTTGTAATATCATCAACCAATAAAATTTTGACATGTTAGGAATTTATTTTAAACATCATCAACTTGATTTATCCTTATTTATCAATTTAATTTTATTTGTGGTAATAATATCATAAATTTTAAATTATTATAAATAATTATATATGTTCTTAAAATTTTCCATAATTTGAAACTTTATGACATTTTAGACCATATAAATTTTAATATATAATTTTTAAATATTTTTGTTATTTTTAAACAATTTTATAATATGTTATTTTTATAAAATAACAATAGTGTCAATTTTGACATTATTCATTTATTTGAATTTACATAAAATATATACAAAATATATGTTCAAAATAAATGCATTAATAGATTCATAAAATGTCATATGTATCTAGAAAATTAATGGAGCACATTAAATAGTTCATATAATATTTATTTTAATATTTTTAAAACCATTTATTTGATATTTTAATTAATAAAATAATTTCAACATCACTATTGTGTCATAATTATTAATAATTATTTATTCCCTAAAAATTATATATAAATTTATATGATGTATATAATTGTATTAGCTTTCCTGAGATTATTCATGTTCAAAGTTTCATTAAGTTTATCACTGAATTAAAATTCTTATAATTATAAGATTTAAGAAAGTGACATGTTGTCACTTTCTTTGGTTTTAATAATAATTAAACTATGTTCAAAGACACAAGTCCATTAAATGAATCTTATCCGACCTTTAGGTGATATGGGTCAACTTTTAGTCATCCAATTGGATTTTGACAGGTGTTAGGGTAATTTTAAAATCTTATATTTACCCTTAATTACCTGATTTACCTTTAACTATGGTAAATAAAATTTACCTTAGTTACTATTCTTAAAGCCCAAAATATAAAAAGTAGCTTATTATCATAATTTGGACACACTGATTCCAAATATGGAATCCATTTTTCCAAATTCAATACACAAATGTTTCAGAAATTAAATTGAAATTAATCCCATTGACCAAAGAAAAGGGGTTTTTGTTTAAAACATTGCAAAAGATTGAATTGATTTAACCTACAAATTCAAGGTAAAATCAATGATAATGACATAAATTATATTAAATGGTAAAAATATATTCTATTTATAATTTAAAACCATTAAATAATATAATTTAACCATATAAATTATTATGATGAAAAAAGTTGTTTTTAATTAAAATATACTGTGTTTTATCTATTCATTAAAATATGAAAGTTATCAGAAAAATATCCAAACTTTATCCAATGTAAATTTTTATATCATGATTCAAAATAAGTAGTTTATTTTGTAAAATTGTACTTATAAACATGTCAAAAACTATATTTAATGTGGGTGAGCCATCAAAAGGCGGCAAAACTGCATTTTTTGAAAAATACATTTTTTACCCGAAAAATTTATTTTGTTCTTATACCTTGTTCTAGAAAATGTGTAAGATCAATAATAATGTTATAAAATTCAAAATTTAGTTTATAATATTCATAACGTCTAGTTCATAATAATATTATAACCATATATCGTTGTTTAGTGAAACCCGGTATTGTGTACAACACACGCTATCGAGGAAGGTCGCGATTGTGTGTAATGAAAGCCATGTCAGGGTTGCATGTAGTGAAAGACTCCTTTGTTGTTGCGTATAACAGAATCCAACCATATTTCATTTATACATTGAATATATATATATATATACACTCAATGTTCCATAGAATAACTTCTATAAAATGAACTTGAAATTGTGTATAACATGATCCAAAATTGTGTTGCGTATACTGCAAGCTAATACGGTGTTGCGTATAGTGAAAGATAATCTTGGTGTAGCATAAAACACAATACATCAATGAAATTAAAAAGAATAATTCTCATAAAATCTCGGGTTGTTACATTCTACCCCCCTTAAAATGAATTTCACCCTCGAAATTCGTCGGGGTTATAAATGGTTTTTTTACTTGAGAATTTCTTTCATAGAAACCCACATCGTAAAAAGGAATGCTAAAACTTAATTTTAAAAAGTGAAGTATGAAACATAATGGTTACCAAAATTAACTCATCACTATGTTTCCACACATGAGATCATAGGTGAAAATATTGATATGGAGGAGAAATCTAACCATCATGTTCTGATGGAGAGTGGTAGAGATCATGGCTATGAAAAAGCCAACAATCACAAAGCCATAGATTTGTGATGATCTAAGGTACCATCTGATTCATCAAATATAAGGCCACTTGGACCACATTTTTGGTTTTCAAGATCATTTCCCTAAAGTTGATGAATTAAAAGAAATACTTACATGATTTTGGTACAATCTCTCTGTTGTTCATGAATTGACCAATTTCCACTTCATCTCTTACAGAAATGAAGTTGAATTTGTTATTCATGAAGTGCTAAGAGATCATGTGACATAATGATGGGTCATTCCATCTGTTTCAAACAAAATGTTAGCAAATGTTATCAAATATACATAAGTCCATCTATAGTGTGGTTAATCATATACGATTCCAAAAATGAACATATACTTCATATATCATACCGCTTAATAAAATAAAACTAGTTTCTACTAAGCAGGGACTTCCTGTAGTCCATTGGTAGGCGATAATGGCCAGTCACACTTCAGTAGTGGGTTCGATTCCCACAGCCTTGTCCGACGCGATGGGATGTCGCCCGTCCTGCAGGTTGTCCTTTTTCTAAAACTACATTACTATTACATCCCATCAATAATATCGAAAAAAGTTCCATCCTTAAACAATACCAACTTATGTCCAACATAATCTATTCCATTATTTAGGCTTATCTAAAATACTTCAGTACAAGCTCATAGTATAAAGAAAATGATTAGTTGAAATGTCATATAACAATCACATGAATTCCATCATTTATCCCCCATATATCATAAGATATATCTTTTTGGTCAAATTACAAACATGTGAATACATCAATCATGTATTATCTTGAAGAATGAATACCCATTGAACCTTAGTGAAAACATGAATGTTGTTAAATTTTAACACTTTCCACATACCAAAATCCCAAAAATTATATATACTCAAACCATAATATCACTTAGTCCTTATATCAGTCATGAGAACATGAATACAATCAAACATCTCATTATTTTATTATCCCTTCATTATGCACATATCATCTACTTTCCAAAAATATCTGAATAACCTTTCATGGTTACCATTACCATTCAACATATACTTTCAAATACTTTAGGAAAAACAATATTGTAACAATCCCTAGATGATTCTTTATTCCATAGTACCATACATTATTATTTATAATCATACAATCATTCCACTAACTTCTTAAACCACTGACTGAGCTTCATCATTACTTTCATCTCATATTTCATTTATAGTCTCTTCATCATCTTCCACATAAATACTACTCATATGACCATGCTGATTCTCTTCATGAGATTTTCCATTAGGTAATTGGTTTGCATAATGCACATAAATTCCACATTAAAAACATATAATCCTTGTTAATGTCGTAGAAATACCATTATCCTTTTCCATGGTGTTAACTGAACCTTTTCATTTGCACTTACTAGCTTTGTTTCCTTATTTTCCACACCCAAAGCATCTTCCAGTTTCTTTGAAACAATCTCCCCGATGCCTCTTCCCACATGATTTACATGAGGGAAATTCAAATTTATTTCATCTATGATCATCATGAAACTCCATCTTTCTCTTATTATCTGAGTCAGGAAACTTACCAATGTTGAGATTATTGATCATATTATGAGATTGATTATTATGCATAATAATGATGTTTGGACTTCCAAATCCCGTTTCATTTGGTTTCTCATGAATAATATCATTCCATTATCTGTCATATCCTCCATTATCGTGAATATTCCTGTTTCCAACCATTTTTTAAAACCCAAAAAGAATAGCGTGAGAAGAAAAAATCATGCTAGGGAAAACAACATAATAAAGGTGGAGTACCTTCAATATCTAACATCTTAGGTTTAATTCTAATATCATTACCGCAATTCTAGGATTATAACCTATACTTATACTTAACCTTAGGGACATCACTAGACTTACCTTAGAAATATCTCTAGGGATCTCACTAAAGTCCTCGCATCCTTGTTTCCATAGGTTGACTAAACCATTCCTCTGATACCAACTATAGAGACCCGAAGCTTGACATACATGGACATTACATTACTTTTGTGGAATACTTAATACATAACAAAAAAATACACACAAGGACTGTAATAGTTTAGTGTCTTTGGAAACTCGGAATATAAACTTCTAATCATGTTGAAATATCTTCAACAACTCCCATAAAGATCTTCACCTTTTTTGTTTCCATAACTAAAACCTTTCTTTATTTCCTGGGTAAAATAAAACACAAAAAGGGTGAGCTCAAATTCTCAGTAAGGGAAAACATAGAGAACATAAAAATATCCATAAACATTTGGAAGCAAAAACTTGAACATGAAATTTAAACATCAAAATCCAGAGCAAAGACATAAATCGTGGAAGTACGTAAAGAATATATCATAATGGAATGTCAACTATGATAAAATATAATGGGAATAAAACGTATAATTTTGGAAACCATTCAGTACATGTTATGATTTCTATAGTAGCCAAGGCATTACTGCCAAGACCATCTTGGTGGACAAAGTCCCCTTCTGAATCGAGTTCACTCCTCGTTTCAATCCTGTAACACTGAACCAGATTAACTTACCATTTTAGCCATGTCTATCTCATGAGATATAAATCTTTACCCAATGCATTGGAGGGAGATATAGGTCTCACCCATCTCATAATGAAATCATTCTTACTTATGCCACAAAATAAACTTAAAACATTCATCAAAACCCAAAGAATAAAATCGGTTTCTTAAACATCATCCCATCATCACAGAATCCATATAAATCAAATGGATATTTCATCATAATAAAAGTGAAACCATGTAAATCATAGAGACATTATTCCTGAAACACACACATATGAAGTAATTTCATCTTAGATGGAAAATGGTTTTGATAAAACACTTGACATGAATTCTTGAGGAAAATATCCCTTATTCTTCATAATCATTTTCATTTCACAAAATTCCATGAAATTTTAAATGAAAATTATTTTGTTGAAAATAGTCATATCATGAAATATTTTGGAGGAAGCTTCATCAAAATAAGGATTTATAAAACCGTAAAAATCCGTTACACCGTATAAGTTAAAAATAACATTTTTCACGTACTTTTGTCAGAAAAGTCAAAAAGTACCTCGAAAAAGAAAGATTCCATACATACCAAGTAGTAAAAGTAACAAATGGGTAAAAAGGACATTAAAAATGCATGAAACCATTTTTAGGAAACATGGACATGGATGAGAACAATAACCCCCATAAATACTTACGAATAAACGATCTCGGATAAGAACGAGATTGGAAATGTTATCCCTTACCTTAGGTCTGATATGCTTCGTATAGATCTGAACCTCCTGTATAATGATTTAAATAATATCATTGACTTATTACATAATCATATTCATTGTTATTATATCATATCTGTTTCAATTATGACTTTATATTACCATTCTTTTGTAAATTCCATGTTAAAGCAGCGTTTTGGGTAAAATCATTTCATTTATCGTATGTGTTTCGACTTGTCATTCTTGATATTATTACTTATATCCTGATTTATATAATTCCTGAATGTAAAACATGATTTATATATAATATATATTCATCATATACATATATATTATAGATTGATAAAAGGGATGAAATACACCGTTCATGGAGACGGTAGGCCGTACGTACGCATGAACGTTGTTTTCGTTTTCTTATTGAATTGAATGAAACTAAATATATGACATACATATATATATATACATAAATACAGTAGAATTATTATGTCATATATTTCATTATTATTCATTATATAAACTATATAATCATTCATGTATGGTTAAAATGGAGAATGAATCTCATCGCGTCGTGGAGAGGGTAATCCGTACGTACGCACGAGCAATGATATCATTCTCATAATTATTGAATAGAATCGGGGTGGATGGTATAATATATAAGAATCAATATGATTATATAATAACCATATATAGTTATTCTTTACACCATTATAACCATCCATGTAAGGTGTTGGTGGAAAAAACAGATTACACCACGGCGTGGAGACGGTATTCCGTATGTATGCACGCGCGGTGATTTTGTTTTCTGTAGGATGGATAGAACGTGAAATAGGGTTGTATCATATTTATAATAACATATCAGTATATGAGTGATTATGATGTTATTAATTCATAATGAAGAAACTTAATAAGAAGAATTATATGAAGAAATAAAGTTCAAAAAATCGGTAACAGACATTACCTCTTCTTTGAAGCGCCTCTTTGAGACCTCCTCTTAGGGAACTAAAATTTGTCTTTGAAGAATAACAAAAACTCTAAGATGTTTCTAGGGAAGTGGGGAAGTAAAATGGTCAGGTTTTGGCTGATCTTGAAGGCTCAAATTGGTGTGAGGAGGAGAGGGAGGAGGTACCCTTTTATAAGGGAGGAGAGGGGCACCTTTGGAAATATAAGAAATATTAGTTTATATTAAATCTCAACCCCTCTTAAAAACTTCCAAAATGAATCATATCCAAATATTATATGATATAGGGTTTTAATCTCATCAACCAATAAAATTTAGACATGTTAGGAATTTATTTTAAACATTATCAACTTAATTTATCCTTATTTATCAATTTTATTTTATTTGTGGTAATAATATTCTAAATTTTAAATTATTATAAATAATTACATATGTGTTGTGAATTTTCCATAATTTGACAATTTATGAAATTTTCGACCATATAAATTTTAATTTATAATTTTTAAATATTTTTGTGATTTTTAAACAATTTTATAATATGTTATTTTTATAAAATAAGAATAGTGTCAATTTTGACACTATTCATTTATTTGAATTTACATAAAATATATACAAAATATATGTTCAAACTAAAAGATTTAATAGATTCATAAAATGTCATATGTATCAATAAAAGTAGTGGAGCACATTAAATATTTCATATAATATTTATTTTAATATTTTTAAAACCATTTATTTGATATTTTAATTAATAAAATAATTTCAACATCACTATTGTATCATAATTAATGATAATTATTTAAACCCTAAAAATTCTAAATAAATTCATATGATGTAGATAATTGTATTAGATTTCTGGATAGTATTATTTTTTGAAGGTTCATTAAGTTTATCACTAATGTAAAATTATTATACTTATAAGATTTAAGAAGGTGACATATTATCACTTTAATTGGTTTTAATAATAATTAAACTATTTTCGTGGACACAAGTCCATTAAATGAATCTAATCCGACCCTTAGGTGATATGGGTCGACTTTTAGTCATCCAATATGATATTTTCAGGTTTTAGGGTAATTTTATAATCTTCTATTTACCCTTAATTACCCGATTTACCTTTAACTATGGTAAATAAAATTTACCGTAGTACTATTCATAAAACCCAAAATATAAAAAGTAGCTTATTATCATAATTTGTATCCACTGATTCCAAATATGGAATCCATTTTTCCAAATTCAATACACAAAAGTTTCAGAAATTAAATTAAAATTAATCTCGTTGTCCAAAGAAAATGGGTTTTTGTTTAAAACATTGCAAAAGATTGAATTGATTTAACCTACGAATTCAAGGTAAAATCAATGATAATGACATAAATTATATTAAATGATAAAAATATATTCTATTTATACATTAAAACCATTCAATAATATAATTTAACCATATAAATTATTACGATGAAAAAGTTGTTTTTAATTAAAATATAGCGTGTTTTTACTATTCATTAAAATATGAAAGTTATCAGAAAAATATCAAAACTTTATCCAATGTAAATTTTTATATCCTTATTCAAAAGAATAAGTTTATTTTGTAAAATTTAACTTATAAACATGTCAAAAACTAGATTTAATGTGGGTGCGCCATCAAAAGGTTGCAAAATTGCATTTTTTGAAAAATAATTATTTTACCGGAAAAATTTATTTTGTTCTTATACCATGTTCTAGAAAATGTGTAAGATGAATAATAATGTTATAAAATTCAAAATTTAGTTTATAATATTCATAAAGGCTAGTTCATAATAATATTATAACTATATATCATTTTTTAGTGAAACCCGGTATTGCGTACAACACACGCTATCAAGGAAGGTTGTGATTGCGTGTAATGAAAGCCAAGTCAGGGTTGTGTATAGTGAAAGACTCCTTTGTTGTTTCGTATAACAGAATCCAACAATATTTCATATATACATTGAATATATATATATATATACACTCAATGTTGCGTAGAATAACTTCTATCAAATGAACATGAAATTGTGTATAAAACGATCCAAGAATTGGGTTGCGTATACTGAAAGCTAATACGGTGTTGCGTATAGCGCAAGATATTCTTGGTGTAGCATACAACACAAGACATCAATGAAATTAAAAAGAATAATTCTCATAATATCTCGGGTTGTTACAATTAATATTTAAAAATTTAACAATAAAACAGTAATGACACTGTCCCAATGCATGCAATGGAAAAATTAAGGAAAAGGGTATTAGATCTCATCAATATAGGGAACAATTCAAAACTACGATTCCATTTAAATGGTGAAATTATTTGAAAAAAACCCATATCATTATCAATTCATACCCTCTTGGGATATCTAGAATTCAAGTGACATAAATAATAGTGCATGAACCATGAAATTTTTTAATCATATTCCCCCATGCTTATCATACAAAATCCATATTAATAAAGATGATTTGTTTCAAAAGAAAAGAAACACATGATTCAATGATTGTATATTGAATATGATATAAATGAATCATCAATGTTTAAACATTAAACTAAAATATTATATATTGATTTTGTGATAAGGGTATGAAAATAACATATTTTAAATGTAATAAAGTTTAAACATTGAACTAAAATAAGTGTTGAAATTTGTTGTTTAAGAAATAAATTTGAAGAGTAAGTTCCTGGAAAAATCTTACATAGAATAAACATTAGAAGATATGAAATTAAAAAATGATACTTAAAAATACAACATTAATAGAAGGTATTTATATATAAATAAAATTAGTAGAAAAAGTTAACATGAAATTTCTAGTAGTTGATGCAATATCAAATGGTAGGTAAATAAAAACATAGAACCATAAGCTTACCAAACTGAAACCGTATCAATGGTTGAAATGGTAAGTAATTAATTGGGAATCATAAAATGAAATACCTGAAATAACATGCAAGGATAAATATTATAACCTCTATTAAAAATAACCTCATTTAAATTATTATATCATGTGGAATAATTTGACCATCACTTTTCTGTAAATACTTCAAGTAGTCCCTCGCTCACTAGCCTTCATTTTCAATCATGTTTATATAGGGAGTTTCACGAATCTATACTAACCAAGGAAGTGAATCATTTTAGTTGGAATAATGATACTAGATAATTTCATGTATACAATCACAAACATATATTAAACATTAAGAAGAAAATGTAATTAAATTTAACATAGAAGGATAAATTGATAAAAATAAAAGAATATGATAAATAAATTCACCATTAATAAAAACCAATATCTTCCACAATGGAAAACATATTTTTATAATTTATATCATTAGTTCGTGGGAATGAAATTTTAGTTGTGAAATGTATGCTAATGCATAAATACATAATATAGAAAATAAATAAAATAAATGCATAATTCTAATGAAATGTATGAAAACTTTTATCTTCTCAAGGAATAAAATTATATACATTACCATTTTATATTATATATCCACATGGAGTTTATATGGTACATTGATGAGGATGAAAAGTTACAAATACCTGAAACAAACCTGTCAAAGCTAATAAACATATACATTTAAATGAAATGCTAAAAATAAATTGACATGCATATTAAAAATATAACAAAAATATATATATAAACATGTATAGGTGGTGGGTCATATTTACGAAATTGATATCCTAATCTATATAAGTGGTGGTCTTGAGACACTAGTTTTCTCTATTGTAATCATGCTTCCTTACAACTATCGTTGTAGTTAGTTTATTTTTGCTACATTTTTGTGGTTACATGATAAGGGTACAAAATAATATATTTTAAATGTAATAGAGTTTAAAAATTAAGTTAAAAGAAGATTTTTGTTTAAAAAAACTTAAATAATGAATTAGTGTGTGGAAATGTTTATATATATATATTAAACATGATAAGAGAGAACTATACCTTTACAGAAGAGACCCAATTTTATTTTGGGGGTGCACTTTAAGTATGATATTATGCCTCAACACCTTCAGAAAAAATTCATGAGGCATGCAACTTTGGCACACATTAGGGAGGTTTCCTTGCCTCAATAGTGGGAAGGCACTTCGGGTGCAATGGTTTTGTTTCTAATTTCATGGGTTAAGATAAACATGACTTAACTGGGTAAGCATACATTAATATTGTTTGTAGTTAAATTTTACTAAATCCAGTGACATCAATAGTGCAATAATGAGAGATACATTTTTGTTGTCATTTACATATCTAATTAAAAGAATAACTAAATTTCAATTTTAATATGATAGCTATATGGGAAAAGACTTCATAGTTACATTCATCATATATTTAATTATACAAAACATAAAAAACTGTTGAATTTTCTCAAAGAACGTTATTGAGATATTGAAAAAATGAAACATTCTATTTCATAACACATTTAATGAGAATAAATTAAAAATTAAGTATGTTGTAATATTATAAATGACACATATTGGAAAATAAAATTTGAAATTGTTAAATCTCATGAGTTATTTTACGTGTTTTGTGATGAAATAGATGAATTAAACACCATCCTTTTTATAATCATAAAGAAAATAAAAATATTGATGATCACATTCTTCTCAGAAGGACCAACCTATGTTATCCTCTAGAACAATTAAATAATATAGTTTCTAGGGAATCAAAGAAGGAACCCGGTTGGGCAATACAATGTCATAATTTCTTATATTGACCTGTTCGGACAGGTTGATAACTAGTTGTGAACTCGATTGGAAAATGAAAAAGATAATGTCATACATAATATGATTAGTATTGGGACATAATATCTTGAAACAACAACTGATACCCTCTAAAAAATAGATTCATTCAATTCATGAAGAAAATAAACAATAAAATGTTAAACATATACCTGATGGGGATAAATTATTGTATGCAAGAGAGTATGAAACTAAATACTGACTAAAACTAAACTTTAATATTGGTTTCTTTGGAGAAACCTATGAATTAATCATAACCAAGAACAGTAGGAGATATTTCTAAAAGAATAAAGTTATCTTTTTAAATAATATAGTTTCCTGGTAATCAAAGAAATAAACTTTTTGTGCCAATTTGGAAGGGCGAAAGATTTCATTGGTGTCGGTGGATCTGGTTCACAATGGGCGGCAGATCTAGTTCACGATGGACATCAATGGATATAGGTGTGGTGGTGATGGCTTTGATTCATGACAGAGAGGACTGGATCGTAATGGGGAGAGTTTAATGTGGTGATGGATTTTATTCAAGACAAGGAGGACTAGTTCACGATGGGGTGGGTTTTCGGAGGCGATGAATTTGATTTGAGGAAGGGAGGGTATGTGATGACGACAGCTCTGATTCGTGATGGGGAGAGCTGGCTCTCAACAGGGAGGGGGTGGCGACGGGTTTGATTTGAGACGGGGAGGGGGCGGTGGTGGCTCTGATTTGTGACAAGAGGGATGGTTTGTGGTGGGGATGGTTTTCAGAGGGGGAGGGTTTGTACAAAAATGGGAGTGCACACAATAGGAGCCGACACATTTTTTAGGGAAACAACCACCTTTTGTGGTCTCTTCTGTTAATCAATAGAGACTGATTTTAACAGTCGCTCATTTATAGAGGCATCACTGCCCTAATTTCTAGTAGTGTTTCTATGTTAAAATTTCTAGTGTCAAAATTTATTTTTCTACATATATATTGGGTCATTGAGCATTCACATTAATTTGTTATGGCTAGTTCAAAAGAAAAGGAGATTTATTTCCATCACTGATTCTCTTTATTGTTCACTAGCGCATTTATCACATACTATATTTCCCAACACTCTCCCACCCCACTATTGAGCCTTCATCCTCTTCCATTCCTTCCACGTCCTTCATTGTTTAACAGGCTCCTTCCCAACGAAACCTTGAAGGTGGTATCAGTCGTACTATTGGCAGTGCTATTTATAGTGTTATTTTGGGATGTTACTCCCAAAATAAAAAAATGTAAAACCATAAATATGAATTGTGTTTGAGTTTATTTAATATATATTAATATATATTATTAAATATATCAGTCTATATATATATATACATTTGACCGAGATATATTAATATATATTAATATACGTAAATATATATAATTATTTATAAACATATAAAAACATAAATATATTTACATAAATATATTTTTATTGATATATATAATATATCTTTCACAATATATGATTTATATAATGATAAATATGTATTTTTCAATTATTATATAATATATTTGTTTGAACGATTTAAAAAAAACAGGTTCACTTTTGATGTGTAACTCCCCACCTCAGACCTTTGTGCCTCACCACTACCATGCTCAACACCACCAAATCAGCGCATCTAATCACTAGATTCCACCATAGCCTCCAACGATGGTGTATTACCATTTTCCCATCCCACATGGAAAAATGCTACGCATAATGAGGTGTCTCTAGATATATCATCCTCTAGTTCTGATCTTTTCCTTCCATCCCTGTCACATCCTCCATGCCCACTTCTCTTACCAGTCCACCAGAATCAGGCCAAACCCCCATCTAAAGCCACCAAAACCATATGATCAGATCATCGAGCACATCAGTGCACCCTTCTGATTTCACATACCCATTGTAAGTAGAGGCACGTAGGTGATTCCATTGATGGCATAGTACACCAGAATGTTCTTAAGTCTCCATTCCCATGGTAAACTAATTTCCAACCTTGGGATGATAATGTGAACCTATTCTATGTCAAGTTTAAGTGTAGTCTCTAGATTCTCCATTCCATTATCTCTAGTGTAAAATGAAGAGCTCACACATTCCGTCCCCTTTTAAAAGGGATGACAATCCTCCCCTTTTACAGAACTCATGTCTGGGAACTCATCTTGAGGTAAGACCCTATACCTTTGCGAGATGATCTAATATTCACCATATTTACCTTACCTCGGGATGTGTATGGATAGATCACTAGATGTGACTATCCGGGATATCAACACAGGTGAGGTTTTGTGCATTTAAATCCCCCATTTCCCTCTCTTGTTGGGTTCATAGCCACAACCTTTTCTATCGTCATCCTCCTCCGCTTCTATTAGCGGATAATAGAAAGTGTACCTTTGTTGAATCTTTCACATCCCCTTCTTTCTCACACTGAGAATGACTCATGTGGGCTTAGAGGTTTTTGATGATAAAACATTTTCATAACTCAATAATGAACTAGGAGAACTCTGATTCCCAACATACTGGTGATACGTAGGATGCATGTATGAAGGCACAAGCTCAAATGGGAAGCTCCCATCTGTAGGCCCCAATGAAGTCATAACTGAGTTGTGCACTATGAGAACTCAGATTCCTGCTCCAACCAGGATATGCTGGATGCACATCTAAAGGCTCGAGCCGAAAGGGTACCCTTCCTAAGGGATGATCCTAATCAGATCCCCCATAAAAGTGCATCCACATCAAGAATAAGCCCTGATGTGTCTCTTCTATAATATTCACCTCTATGGTGTAAGTCCCAACTATATTCCATCAATTGTAAATCTCCCATGCATAAGCCCCAACCAACTGAACAACAAGGTTTTTGATTATTAGCCGACTGGGATATGTAGGAAGCCTCCTTGAGGTCCAAACCCAACACCAAAATCACTCTAATGTTCTATGGGTCATATTCCTGGTAGGGTTATGTCCACCTAAGAATCCACATCTCTCTTGGGCTCCTCAGGATACCTCAGTGTAAGTCTCACTCCAAACATTGACTAGGAATCCTTCACCTAGATGTTTGTTCCACATGACATTAAACTGCATGGATGGGTCCTCATCACATGACCTTAAAAGGTGATGTGTCCCATTAAGCGGCATAGAACTATGTGGACTCTGATTCCTCTCACGATGATACGCATGAAGCCAATATCATGGGTTCGATCCTAACATCAAAACAACTCATGTTCCCCCTGGATGATGATAAATTCCAGAGCACCTATTCACATGATTTAACCACCATTTTCTTATCAATTCCTGATCCATGTATCTCCATAATTGATTTTTTGATTTAGGGGTAATCCATGGAAACACTTTTCGGAATGAACCAAGGATTCATGAACATATTAACATGGCTTAAATATATAAGAGAGACCCTTGGTTGGAAATAATTTCGACCAAAAGGCTGTGATGAGCTCGACCTCCCATCCTCGTGACCAATGGAGTCCTTAAGTGTTGTTGGCCAAATCACCCAACAAGCACCTGCCTTTGGAAATTGGGTCCTTGAATGTTGGATAAAAGGGTCGTTGGGTGTTTCGGGCTCGATGAATAAACACGATGGATACCATCTTATGACCTTGTACCCAACACGGGCCGATTGCACAAACACTTAACCCCGAGCAATCGCCTTCTGGGATCATGTACTTGTGGCACCACTTTCTTGACCTAAAAAAGGATACGTTGTCCAATCCTAGTGGGGTAATCTAACCCAACCGAAAAAGCGGTGTGACTTGGACCAGGTTGAAAAGAAATGATGAACTCGATGATAAACTCTCTACAATTAAAAATGAGTGATGATTCTCATCAGACAATTTTGTTTTTCCCCAAACTCCCACCTCTAGTCAAAATACTAACAGATCATAGCATTTGCTGGCAGTGGTAAGTGAGTAGGTTAATGTAGTAATGGAAAATCAATCATTTGATGAGGCAACCATATAGCACTCTGATGATCGGTAGGTCATGGATGAACAGAAAATAGATACAAAAGATCTTAATGGTAAGAAAAAAATAAATACTGAATGCCCTGGGAAATTAAAAGTTACTCATAAGGATAATGTTGTAGTGGACGATGAGAGTTTCCATATGATTCCATTCAAAAATACCAGGCTTTCTCTTGAGCTTGGAAAGTTCCTTCCAACTCCCTCTGCCAACAAACTGGTTGTTACCCCATTTGCAGTGAGTATCTAGGTCTCCTTAGTTTTCTGAACTCATGAGAAATGCTTATGATTCATTTGCATTGGATTCTAATGGGGAATGTGAGGCTGTAGAAGCTCAAAATGACAATATTAGCATTCCATATGAGATATTGATAGGTGAAAGACTACCAACTGGCCTCCGGAGTGAGGAAGCTGAGTGTTTTAGTGAGTAGATTGAACCTCTTCTTGCGAAAGTGGAACCACAAACATTTGGATTCAATGATTACCTTGCAATGGTGAAACATTTATCTAAAAATGTGGAGGAGAGTCTTAAAAGAAATCTGGAATTGAATTTGTGTGATGTTTTGTGGAAATATATGAAATTCATCACTTTATAGAATTTTTCTTCTTCAATCCTATGTGATGATCAAAAGACCTCAGAGGAGCCCAAAACGTGGAGGTGTGGGAGATATCCTTGGAGTAGAGGTAGGTACCCTTGGAACATGGGTTCTAGAATGACCCATTAATGGGTGTTCTTCCTTTCCAATCAAGTCTCTCTTTACATTGTGTACTCACCAATAATCTTGTATCTGTTTTTACTTTTTCTTAATAAATTTCATAGTCATGACTCATCTTTCTAAAAAATATTTATTTATTTATAATAATAACTATAAATAAAAATATATTTATTTATATTTATATATATATATATATTAAATATCATTATTATATTTTTAAATATATATAATGAATATATTTATTATAATTTTATAATTATTTAAATATATTTATATTTATTAAGAATTAAAATTATAAATATTTTATATATTTATTATAATTTTATTATTGTTTAATATTTATCAATTTATATATATTTATTTAAACAATTATAGATTTATAGTAACTATATTTCTTATATTTATGATTTTATATATTATTAATATATTAATTATATATATTTTTAAGATTATAAATTTAATAAATATATAATAAATATTTATTTATATAAATATAATTTAAATAATTATAAGATTATTAGAACTCTATATATTATACTTATAATATTTAAATATATATAATTAGTATATTTATTATAATTTTATAATTATTTAAATATATCTATATTTATTTAGAATTATAATTATAATTTTTTTTATTTATTTATAAATATTTGCATATATTAAAAATATATTTTCTATAAATTTATAATTATTTAAATATATATATTTTTATTTATATATATAACTATAAATAAATAAATATTTATTTGTAATTAAAATTTTTTTAAAAAATATATTTATTTATAGTTGTAATTATAAAAATACATATATATATATAAATAATTCAAAAAAATTAACCAATATATTTATAATTTTATAAATATATATATTTATTATATTTATTATAATTTTATAATTATTTAAATTTGCCTATATTTATTTATAATTATAATTATAACTATTTGAAATTATTTACAAATAATTGTATATAAATATATAAAATTAATATATTTATTATAAATTTATAATTTTTAAAATGTGTCGCTATTTATTTAGAATAATAATTTTAACTATTTGTATATATATATTTATAGTTGTAATTATAAACTATAAAGAAATATATTTATAAATATATATATATAATTATAAATATATTTATATTTATTTATAAAATTATAATAGATATATTTATTGAGTGATGACATATGAACAACATCAATAATAAGAAGGGCGTAATGTATAAATGAACATTAATGATAAATACATAACATATATGTAGGTCAATTATACTCACGCACCAATATATTTATTGACCACATCAATATATTTATTATTTAATGAAATTTGTTATAATCATTTAAATATTTAAATATATATTTATTTAATTATAATATTAGAAATGCTTTTTAAAAAACATTATAAATATATTGATGTGGTTAATAATATTTTTTATTAAAAACTTTTATCAGTGCAAAAAATAACCCTAATAAATATACACTTTGTTAGTGCTAAAAATTCGAATAAAGGTTACATTTATGAGTGCTTTTAGCTAGCACTGATAAAGACCCCCCCCCCCTATCAAATCTTTCTACTTGTTCCTAGTGTTCGAGCAATAAGGTGTCTATGAAATTACTATTTTAGGAAAGAAATGTGGAATCTGAAGAGTTATGGATAAGGGTGTTAGACATAGGATTGCAGCAGAGGGTCCTTTAATTTGAAAGTGACCACAGTTTATGAACATAAAACTTTTAGGGTAGGAGGGGGTAAATCAATTTACCAATTTTGAAGCACGTCGCTACTATTATTTTGCAATGGTGATGACGACAAAGATCTCCAATATTGATCTATGGGAAAAAATCAATCGCCCGCTTAAAGATGATTTTCCACCATTTTCAATCATGCCATTACTATTGTTTAGAAATGGTGGTATTAATGGGGATCATAAACATTGATTAAAGGTATAGATTCAACTAGTTACCCCACAATATATTTTTCCAATTTAGGTATTATTTTCTAATATTCAACTAGTTAATGAACCTGACCATGAAGTTTTAGCCCCCTCTAGATCGAGCCTATTTTTCATTGTCAACTTTCATAAGATTATTCATGTTTCACAAAGATCATATCCTTGGGATTGGATATTTATAAAAAATTAATACTAGATAAATACTTATTTCTATTGTCATGAGTGATACAAAGAGGCATCCCTACTGAAAACATGGTTCAATGAAAATACTTTCCAAATAGAAAAATAAAAGAATAAACATGTTTCATGTGTTTTACAATGACAAACACATCCCCACACTTTATCTCATTGAATGGATATATATAAATTGATACTGAACAAAAACTATAGATCCAACCCAGGTATAAGAAAAAACCTCAACCATAGTGCCAGTTAATTGTGATGGTGCCTTTCCCAAATCCATAAAGACAGATTCTTTCCTCCTCTTCCATATAAGTATAATGATACAAAAAAAATTAATTGTAGGAACATATAATTGATGCAAACAATTAGGCACCGTTTTAATACATTATAATAAAAAGAGGATAATATTTGGTTTTTCCATAAATAATATGTTTAGAATGGGAAAAAACACTTGTATGGGTGATCGAGTATTGGGAAGATTGAGGCAGATCATGAACATATAATGAACATATATATGTTGATACTGCAATATAAAAACAACATAATAGAATCATGAAAAAAACATAAATATTGTTATACAAAAATGAGAAGTTCATAGAAAAATTGAAAAATAAAGAGAATAAAAAATCAACCAATAATAAACTCATTTATCCAGTCACTAATTTATTAATTTCCAGACATTTGAAAATAAGGATATGGTGCAATAAATATAGAATATAACTCTTAGTTTTTCTGTAACTACTAAATATTTAATAGAAAATATGTATCCACATGATACTATTTAACCTTCAAAGTATATTAACATTAAAAAATTTAACAATAAAAAAATAATTACATCGGCCCAATGCACGCAAGGGAAAAATTAATGAAAAGGATAATAGATGTCATAAATATAGGGAACAATTAACCACTACTATGACATTTAAATGATGAAATGGTCTGAAAACAACCCATATCATTATCAATTCATACCCTCTTGGGATATCTAGAATTCAAGTAAAATAAATAATAGTGCATGAACAATGAAATGTTTTAATCATATTCCCCCATGCTTATCATCCAAAATCCATGTTAAGAAATATGATTTGTTTCAAAGGAAAAAAAACCCCATGATTCAATGATTATATATTGAATATGATATAAATGAATCATTAATGTTTAAACATTAAACTAAAATATTATATATTTATTTTTTGATTAGGGTATGAAAATACCATATTTTAAATGTAATAATGTTTAAACATTGAAATAAAATAAGTGTTGAAATTTATTATTTTATAAAAAAATTTGAAGATTAAGTTCCTGGAAAAATATTACATAGAATAAACATTAGAAGAGAGGAAATTAAAAAATGATACTTAAAAAATAAAACTTTATGAGAATGTATTTATATATAAATAAAATTAGTAGAAAAAGTAAACATGAAATTTCTAGTAGTTGATGCAATATCAAATGGTAGGTAAATAAAAACATAGAACCATAAGCTTACCTAACTGGAATAGTATCAATGGTTGAAAATGGTAAGTAATTAATTGGGCATCATAAAACTACATACCTGAAATAACATGCAAGGATAAATAGTATAACCTATGTTAAAAAGAACATCATTTAAATTATTATATCATGTGGAATAATTTTACCATCACACTTCTGTTAATACTTCAGGTAGTCCCTTGCTCACTAGCCTTCATTGTCAATAAAGTTTATATAGGAAGCCACGCGGATCTATACTAACCAAGGAAGTGAAACATTTTAGTTGGAATAATGATACTTGATAATCTCATGTATACAATAATAAACATATATTAAACATTAAAAAGAAAATGTTAGTAAATTTAATATAGAAGGATAAATTGATAAAAATAAAATAATATGATAAATAAATTCACCATTAATAAATAATAATATCTTCCACAATGGAAAACATATTTTTATAATTTATATCATCAGTTGGTGTGAAATGTATGGTAATGCATAATTACATAATATAGAAAATACAAAAAATCAATGCATAATTCTAATGAAGTTTATGAAAATTTGTCTCTTCTCAATGAATAAAATTATATACATGACCATTTTATATTATATATCCACTTGGAGAGTGTATGGTACATTGGTGAGGATGAAAAGTTACAAATACCTGAAATAAACAAGTCAAATATAATTAAAAAATTGTTTTAAATGAAATGATAAAAATAAATTGACATGCATATTAAAAATATAACAAATATATATATATAAACCTGTATAGGTGGTGGGTCATATTTACGACATTTATATTATAATCTATATAAGTGGTAGTCTTGAGACACTGGTTTTCTTTGTTTTAATCATGCTTCCTTACAACTATCTTTTAGTTAGTTTATTTTCGCTATATTTTTGTGGTTATATGATAAATAGTACAAAAATAATATATGTTAAATGTAATAGAGTTTAAAAAATATGTTCAAAGAAGTGTTTTGTTTAAAAAAAACTTTTTTAAATAAATAATTAGATCATGGAAAAGTTTATATATATATTAAACATGATAATAGAGAACTATACCTTTACAGAAGAGCCCCAATTTTATTTTGGTGGTTCACTTTAAGTCCCATATTATGCCTTAGCACCTTTAGAAAAAAGTTCATGAGGCATGCACCTTTGGACCACATCAAAAAGGTTTCCTTGCATCAACGTTGGAAGGGCGCTTTGGGTGAAATGGTTTTGTTTCTCATTTCATGGGTTAAGAAAAAATGATTTAACCTGGTAAGCATACATTAATATTGTTTGTAGTTATATTTTACTAAATCCAGTGGCATGGATAATGCAATAATGATAGATTCATTTTTTATCATTTCCATATCTAATTAAAAGAATAATTAAAATTCAATTTTAATATGATAGCTATATGGGGTCGAGATCCGCTGCAGCGATGGGGTCGTTCATGTTCTATGCAGCGTTCGGGTTTCGATTCTTTGCTTTGGGATAGATATCTGGTTTATCTATGGTGTTGGGGTCAAACATCGGGGCTTCTCTGGGATTATAATCTAGTGCGGTGTTTGGTCGATTTGGTGTGATGTCGACTTGATGAGGCATCGGGGTCACGCTTTGGCCTTCCATGTCCTTCCTTCTTCTTCCGCGGCGGTGGGGGAAGATTCAGTGGTGTGAATTCACGATCCGTTTCATAGAAAAGGAGTCTTGTTCCAGTTTCGCAATGAAGGGGTTAGTCCGTCAAATGCATCGATTACAGGCTGAGGTACATTGGTAGGTTTGTTGTGGTCTCTGTCTGCAGGGATGAGGGAGGCGACGGGTGTTCCGATAATGATTGTGGGGTGCGAGTGAGTTTCTTGTTGTGTTTCTTTGGCAGTGAAAATGGGTTGTGTTCGTTGTCATGGTGTGAGGTTTGAGGTTCATTTGGGATTAATTGGGTCTTCTGCGATATCTTGTATTTGTTTTGGCACTGCTTGAGAGATGATGGAAAGGGATTTGCGGTGTGGCGTTTGTTTCGAGTGTGCACTGCGGTTGCCAGTGGAGTAGGGTGCAGCATCCAGATGGCTTGGTCTACCTTTCTCTGGTCTTTTCATCACCCTTGGTGGATGTGATCTTTTGAGGACCCATCTCATTTCACTAGAGGGTTGGGCGAAATCTGACTGGAGTCCGCCGGTGGGTTTGTGGCTTTGGGATGGTGTCGACGGTTGCATCGGTGGGTGTTTGAGGAAACCAGTTATGAGGTTTGTCTAGCTCTCTTGATGTTTGTTTCCCCTAGTTCGTGATAACTCATCCATTTATTGGTGACCTTGTCTCTAGCTATGATGGCTTGTTAGTTTGAAGGATTTAATGGATTTCATCCATTGAGAATGCATGATTTAAATTAGTGAAGTGGTGAATTGGTGATGTAGTGTGGTCATGTACGGTTTCTCATTTTTTCCATAAAAGTGTTTGCACATTAATAAAAAACAATTTTCAGTCAATATGATAGCTATATGGGAAAAGACATTATTGTTACATTCATCATATATTTAATTATACAAAACATAAAAAACACTCAAATATTCTCAAAGAACGTTAATGAGACATTGAAAAAATGAAACATTCTATAAAATAACACATTTCATGAGAATAAATTAAAAATTAAGTATGTTGTAATATTATAAATGACAAATATTGTAAAATAAAATTTTAAATTGTTAAATCTCTTCAGTTTATTTACATGTCATGTGATTGAATAGATGAATTAAACACCATCATTTTTATAAGCATAAAGAAAATAAAAACATTGATGATCACATTCATATTCGAAGGACTAGCCTATGTTATCCTCTATAAAAATTAAATAATATAGTATCTAGGGAATCAAGGAAGGAACCCGGTTGGTCAATAAAATGTCATAACCTATTCAGACAGGTTGATAACTAGTTGCGAACCCGGTTGGGCAATGAAAAAGATAATGTCATACATAATAGGATTAGCATTTGGAAATAGTATCTTGAAACAACAACTCAGACCCTCTAAAAATATATTCATTCAACTCATGAAGACAATAAACAATAAAATGTTAAACATACACATGAAGGGGATAAAATCTTGTTTGCAAGAGAGTACGAAACAAAATACTGACTAAAAATGCAATTTAATATTCATCTCTTTGGAGAAACCTATGAATTAATCATAACCAAGAACACTAGGAGATAATTCTAAAATAATAAAAATATCTTCTAAAATAATATAGTTTCCTGGTAATCAAAGAAAAAACTTTTTTGGGAAAATTTTTAAGGGTGAAAGATCTCATTGGTGATGGTGGATATGGTTCACAATGGGTGGCGGGTCTGGTTCATGATGTGCATCCATGGCTATAGGTGTGGCAGTGATGGCTCTAATTCACGAAAGGGAGGACTGGTTCATGACGGGGTGAGTTTGTGGTGGCGATGGATTTTATTCGAGATAGGGAGGATTGGTCTGCGATGGGGAGGGTCTGTGGTGGTGATGAATTTGATTCACAGAAGGGAGGGTATGTGATGGCGACATGTCTGATTCGCGATGGGGAGAGCTGGCTCTCAATAGAGAGGGGGAAGCGATAGGTTTGATTCGCAATGGGGACGGGGTGGTGGTGGCTCTGATTTTTGACAGGAGGGATGGTTTGCGGTGGAAAGGGTTTTTGGAGGGGTAGGGTTTTTACACGAAGGGGGAGGGAACACAATAGGACCCAACACATTTTTTAGGGCAACAACTACCTTTTGTGGTCTCTTCTGTTAATCAATAGAGACTGATTTTAACGGTCGCCCATTTCCAGAGGCAGCACTGCCCTAATTTTTAGTAGTGCTTCCATGTTAAAATTTCTAGTTTCGAAATTTATTTTTCTACAGATATATTTGTTCATTGAGCATTTGTGTTAATTTATTATGGCTTGTTAAAAAGAAATGTATATTTATTTCCATCCCTCATTCTCTTTGGTGTTTACTAGGGCATTCATCACTTACTGTATTTCCCAACTTTCTCCCACCCCACTCTTGAGCCTTCATCCTCTTCCATTCCTTCCACATCCTTCATTGTTTAACATGCTCCTTCCCAACGAAACCTTGATGGTGTTATCGGTCATACTATTGGCAGTTTAATTTATAATGGCATTTTGGGGTGTTACTCCCAAAATAAAAAAAAGTAAAACCATAAATATGAATGGTGTTTGAGTTTATTTAATATATATTAATATATATTATTAAATATATCAGTCTATATATGTATATAAATTTGACAAGGATATATTAATATATATTAATGTACATAAATACATATAATTATTTATAAACATATAAAAACAAAATTATATTAACAAAATTATATTTTTATTGATATATATAAAATATATTTGACAATATATGATTTATATAATGATAAATATGTATTTACAGTTATTATACAATATATTTTGTTTGAAAGATTTAAAAAAAATAGGTTCACGTCTGATGTGAAACTCCCCACCTCAGACATTTGTGCATCACCACTACCATGCTCAACACCACCAGATCAGCGCAACCAATCACTAGATTCCACCATAGCCTCCAACGATGGTGTATTACTGTCATGTTTTACAACCGTCGACTGCTGGTGTCCCCTCTAACCATTATCTCCTAACGTCATGTGCTAATGGTCTTGATATGACCAGGGTTGCGATGCTATTGTCAACTATTCTGTGTTCCACCATCACATGTGACGTCACATGCTACCCTTTAAGAAGTTTCACTGCTCCTTGATACCACTAGTCACACCCCGATTATTGAATATCATTTAAACATAAAAGTTTCATCATTTAACATAAACCACCCACTATGACATTACCCATCCTTCCCCACACATTTATGAATTTCATTTAACCATGATAGTACCCGGCCAGGGTTGTCAACAAACACACGCCACCCCATGAATTAATTTTCCCAAGATGGAAGTCACCGAGGATGGATCTAATGAGCCTTTTCAAAGTCTTCATAGGGATTTTTCACCTCAAGTTCCTAGTACCTGATTCTCCATTCCTCACACATATAACTGCAACCAATGTGTTAATAAAAACTCTTGTGTTACACCTCTTAAAACATGTGGGTGACGTCTTAAGAGGTGTAACGCCAAAGTTTTTATTAACGCATTGGTTGCTATTAGATGTGTGAGGAAGGGAGAATCATGTACTTAGAACTTGAGGTGAAAAAGCCCTATAATGACCTTAAAAAGACTCAGTAGATCCATCTTGGGTGTCTTCTTCCTTAAGACAATGAATGTAGGAATTTATAATCCATGGGGTGGCGTGTGTTCATTGACAACACTGGGTGGGTAATGTCATGGTTAAATGAAATTCAAAAATTTGTGTGGCTGGGTGGGTAACGTCATGGTGGATGGGTTATGTTCAAATGATGACACTATTATGTTTAAATGATATTCATTAATCGGCTATTACTAGTTGTATCAAGAAGTGGTAACAAGCCCCAAGGGGTAGCATGAAACGGTCACAGGTGATGGAGGAACACAGTGTAGCTGACGACAACAACGCAACCCTAGACGTAACATGATTGACAGCGGATGGCAGTAGGTGAAAATGGTTGGAGGTGAAACCGGAGGTCAATGGCAGCATAGCTTGACACAAACCCACACACAGAAAGAGAGAGAGAGAGAGAGAGAGAGTCAATGTTAAGAAAAACCAACCTTGAAGACGTAGTTTCCCAAGAAAATTCTTAAAAATGTTTCCTTTTCGCAGTTTTTTAAGTACAAGTAGTCTACTATTAATGACATTTTGTCCAAATTTATTTGTATAAATCAAAGATGATTCGTAAAGAAAAATATGAAGGCACATAAGAGCCACTTGAATGATGTCTTATTCTCTTATATTGCTTTGATAAAATTGTATATTTTTGAAATAAAAAAACAAGTTGATATTATTCTATTTAAAATTAAAATGATGTTGTGCATCATTATTTACTAAAAGAACCACTAAATATAAATCAAACAAAACTTTTAATGCCTAAAATTTAAAAAATTAAAACTAAATTTTTATCGACTAAATCAAAAAATTTAAACACAATTATCTAAAAGACCAAAATTTAACAATAAAGCAATAAATTGCATAGTTAATTTTTTAGATTAATAAGTCATTTATATTATTTTTTTCATAATTTTAAAATAATTCCTATCATGTTTTTAGAAAATGAAAGAAAAAAATATTTTCTAAAAAACATTGTTATGTTTATATAATCTAATAGATTTTAGAAACAAAACTTAGAAATTAAAAACAATAAGTATTTTTGAAAACTGAATGATATATAGATTATTTAGTAATTAACTGTGTTTTAGTAGTATCCAAATGTATTTTTTTCTATTTATTAAAAACTAAAAATTTCGGTAGAAATAATTTTAGTATTTAAAAAATCAGTTTAAATTTTTATTTTAAAAATATAAAAAAAAATAAAAAATAGAAAAAAAAATAAAAGAAACATTTGGATGAAATGCAAGGTTAAATATGCATCAAAATACCATGTAAATCAAAATTGATTGAACCAAAATTTGATCAAACAATTACGCACAAGACATTCATGGTTTACAAATAAAATAAGAATAAAATTAAATTAAATAAAGTCATGATATGATGATAGTCGCTATCATAAGTATCAAAAGAAAGGATGAGTCAATAATTAAAATAATATCTAAACTATTATAAACAAATTTTTAATATAAATAAAATACATAAATAAATATTAATTTAACAGATTTTGTTATAAAAAATTAAAAAGAAACGGCCTTATGATCAGAAGCTGCACCAGAGGTTTGTCAGGGAGGGGGGAGACTAGGTTAGAAGGCCACCTTGTCCCCGCTGATGATTTAGGGTTTTGGAGGGCAGCCCTGAGCGCGGGCTCCCCACCTCCTCCTTGTTGGGACAATCCCTCCTTCCAACGTCGTTGGGAAAAGAACCACCACGAGAGTAGTGGAAAATGGTGGAAACAATTATGGTGGTTTTGGCTGCCATGTTCTCTGGTTTTGGTTTGGTGGCAGGCCACAATTTGTAAGATTCGGGAGGGCTTGTGGTTTCTATTTGGTTGGACAATGGTGTGGTTGTAACTCCCAACGGGTTTCATATTTTGACCATAAATATTAACTAATAAATACATAGTAATCAATACTAATAATTTTATTAGTATTGTTAAAATTATAATTAATAATAATAAAATGACAGTGACAATAATAATAATTTTATATGTTATAATTAGTAAATTCCTTAAAAATGATAAAAAATAACAATGAAGAATTTATAATACATAGAAACAATCCGAGAGGGGGGATTTCAAATATTGAATAATTTCAAATATTGAATATAAATAATAATCCTTAAAATATAATTAATTTAATATTTTAAAATAATGTGTAATAATTACTAATTTAATTATTATGAATTATTATTACAAAATATTGTTTTGTGTCATGTAATGTTTTTTTGGTGTGTTATATTTACCAATAATAATAATAATCAGGATGTATATAATAGTATTAAATACTATTCTTGTTTAATAAAATAATTTAAATATAAAAATATAAATAATATTATAATTAAAAATAAAATATACATTTTATTTAATTAAATAATTAATATTTTTTATTGTCAACGAATGTACAATAATAATATTGTTAAATATATATTATTAAATAATTACTATGTGCATTCGGAAAGTTGACCACATATAATAAATACTTGATAATAAAGTAATGATAATATGAAATTAATGATAATGAAGTCATTATAGTAAAGTCATGATAATAAAATCATTATAATAAAATCTTGATATTATTAACAATGTCATGATAACTATCTTTTACTAAATTCATGAAAATAATAATAATGTTATTTTTTATGAATAATAATAATATTATTATTATTATTAATTTCATAAATAATCATATTATTAATAAATATTATTAATTACTAATAACTATATTGTTAAAAGTATTATTTAAAATAATAATTTTAACAATTATGACTTTACGTTCTAATCGACTTTGAATATTAATTATTAATATAATATTAATTTATGACTTTAACAATATTAATAGTATAATTAATAATAATTAGTATCATTATCATTAATTAATAGAAAAAAGTAATTATTTTAAAATAAGTGATTTTTTTATTACTAAGTCACATATTATTATTGATGCTTAATATTTTCTATTTGTTATTTTTTGGAAATTAGATTTATTTTCAATTATTTAATATGTGTTAAGTGGATGTCTAATATTTCATTTACAGTCTAATTATAATTTATATTTTTTAATATTTTTAAAGTTACTTACTCCTTTTAATGTTTAAATGTTATCTTTTGAAAAAAAATTTATCATCAATGTCATCGCATGTTTATTATTTTGATGAAAATATTTTTATTTTTAATTATTTTATACGTGTTTAGCTTAGGTTTTAAATTTATTTGTGATTGTGCATAAATTTTATTTTTATACAATTTCAAAACCTTTCACTTGAAACACAATAAACTTATTCTATTTTAACTACAAAACATTATAAGCCTATAAAATATAAGTATAATTTAAATATAACATAAAAAATAGACAAAAAATATAAAAAAATAATTTAAAATAAAGAGAATTTCATAACTATAATAAACTAAAATTAATTTACATGATGCAAAATTTATTAAATAAAACCAAAAAATTTACGCTTCAAAAAATTTATGCGGATAAAATATAGTACAAAAAACATCTAAATGAAATTTAAAACGCTAATGGTAAAAATAAAAAATAATTGAAAATAAAAGGAATTACAAAAAAATAATATTCACAAAATAATTTAATTTACCGAAAAAATGTCATCTGGAAAATAATAGAAGTTCAAATATTATGTTTCGAAACAATAATATTTTACACCATTGAAATTAATTTTCATTAATTTTTTATAAAATTCTATTTATTTTCAATTGATTTTATTCATTTAGTTAGTGTGTGAAATTTCATTTAGATTGTTTTGGTACTTTATAATTTATAGGCTATGAGATTCACTTATTTAAATCATTATTATATTTCAATTTGGCGATTTTGAAGGCGTATAGATTAAAAAATTTCAATGCAATTTAAAGGAAACTATTTTGCACTGACTAAACACATAAAATTAATTAAAAATAAAAGAAATCATTATTATAAAAAATAAAAAATAAATTACATTACAAAAACATTATTGATTTAAAAATAACTTTTACATTTCATAAAATTTATATGCATAACATATACGATAAATAACTTCTAAATGAAATTTAAAACATTGATTATATGGATAAAAACTCATTGAAAATAAAGGAAATGTTCAAAAAAATCATAAACAAAAAAAATTCAATTTACCCAACAAAAATTATCTGTAAATTTGTTTTACAGACACATATATTTTATTGAAACAATAATATTTTTGGAAATTAAAATTATTTTTATTTAATTATTTTTATGAAATTATTATTATTTTCAATTATTTTTTATATGTTTAGCTAGTGTGTCAAAGTTAATTTAGATTGGTTTTATACATTATAATTTATTGTTTTTCATAGTCACATACATGAACCATATTATATTTGAAGTAAGTGATTTTGAAGGCTTATAGATTAAAAACTATACATACAATTAAAATGAGAACATTCACACTGGTTAAACATATAAAAAACAATTGAAAATAAAAATAATTTCATAGATATAATAAACAAAAAAATTATATGACACATACATTTTTTATTAAAAGCACAACATTTACATTTCAAAAGATTTATGAACATAAAATATAGTATAAAAAACATATTAATGAAATTTAAAACAGTTTCTGCACAAATAAAAATTAATTGAAAATATATGAAATGCCAAAAAAATAAACAAAAAAATTTAACTTACACCCAAAAATTTATCTGCAAAACAACTACAAGTACAAATGATATGATTTGAAACAACAGTATATTGTTCCATTGAATTTATTTTTCATTAATTTTTTTAATGATATTTTTTATGTTCAATGTTTTTTATACGATTAGTCAGTGTGTAGAATTTCATTTAGAGTGTACTTATACTTTATAATTTATTGGGTTTCAAAGTCACATACATGAAACATGACTATATTACATGTAAGTGATATTTATGCTGTATAAATTAAAAATTATAAATAAAATATAAATGAATTTGACACACTGAATAACATATAAAAAATAATTGAAATTAAAAATAATTTAAAAAATATAATAAAGAAGAAAAAATATTCCTGACTCAAACTTTACTGTTTAAAAACCTAACATTCACAAATTAATATTTTCCGGATCCACAACATCCATCAACCAACATTACCATCATAGTCATTGTTATCATCAACTGGGTCAGCCGAGTCTCATCGCCAACCATCATCACCATCATGAGGTACCGCAGTTGACAACTCCATCTGCACGGCCGTCACCGCCACTGACCGAGCACCACCCCAATCGCTAGGAAGTCCATCAAATCTGCCTAAAATCACTAGGAACATGACATCGCGAACCGTAAATAGAAAAAACACCACAAAGAAAACTTGTCAGGCCACCGCACTCCACTGAGAAGTCCATTAGAAAAATGCGGGCAAGAGACCCCATGGGCACCCCACCCTGACACCCCAAACGCCATCATCACCAATCCACCAACCATCACCATCGTAAAAAATAACCCCATGGGCACCTCAATATTTGGTCTCATAGGAATTAGAAATTTGTAGGGTGATCTAGGGATTTAATAGTCTAAATAAGAGTTGAAAACTGAGACCGAGGAGTGAGAAAAATTCAAATTCCAACTACTGAGGCGTGTAGGGGTGATCAATTCTCCTCACACATCATTTTCCCTTGAAACGAATGAAAAAACTAGGAACAACCACACATGAGAAAATCAAATGACCAAATATATCAATAACCAAAACCACAAGCATGTAGAGGGCCATGATTAAAAGAGTAGAAAGATGATTGACGACTAGGGATGGACTCCAAACCAGTCAATGAGCTGGTGATGGAAACAGGCGCAGGAAAATGAATAAAATGTGGAGCTGGGTGAATAGGTATGCCACACCATGGGCCACTAACTGGGCCCATGTATGAGGCCCACAAATAAAAACCAACTAAAAGGGTCAGCCCAGCGAAACATATTGTATCATGTATCAAATTTGAGTAAAATAATAAATTAAAATTTTCATGCATATAAAAATAAATAGGTTAAAATATTAAAGAAGGAAAATTCAACTTGAAAGAACCTTTAAATCATAAATCTCCACCATTTTCATTTTAAATCGTTGATGTTCTTTCCCCTCTTTTCATTGAATAGGATCCAAATTCATTCTATATAAACAATACTTAAATTTTGATAAAACCATGAATTTTTACAAACACAAAACTATTTTATTATCAGTATGTATATTTGTGACGCATACGATTGAAAATTTAATAACATATCTAATAAAATGTATCGTAATGTCTATGTGTTTGGAATTACCATGTCAAAATAAATTTCTAGACAAATGAAAAGTTAATTTCCTATAAAAATAAATTATTATAAAAAAAATATATGAACTGAGTAGTGAAGCCAAAGCCTAAAACCATAAATCCTCCATGAAATCATCTGTCAAGATGATGAACTCATCTTATGATGTTAAAAGAGAAACCATGATTTCATGTTTCATTTCCTAGATATGGTTCCTCCACATACAGTGAAGACATACCCATTAAATGACATTCTCGCATCCACATTGCCTACATAATAGGTATTTATATCCAAAAATTAATTCATTAGTACTTACATTACCACCAATAAATAAATATATTCCAGCTGTATGTAAAACATATCTAAGTATCCATTTCATGGATTACCAATAGGGGCATTTTCGTAATTTGGCGACCCTGGGTGCAAATTTTATAACTTTTGAACGTAGGCTTGGATTAAAATTTTGAGACCTCCATTGCACTCAGGGCATGGCGTTTACCCTCGGGGAGGTTTAACCTCAACCCCACTAGGAGTTCGGGTACAGGGCCTACGGGCCGAGGGTTTAAGTGTTTTCTATTTAAACATGACCCCCACCCTTCTTCTCCCCCTTCTTCCCTAGCGCAATGTAACGACCCAATGTTTCATTAATGAAAATCTCTCTTGATATAGTTAAATATCACTTTATGTAAAACGTTTATATAAAATGTAAACTTCTTTGGTTTTATGTTATGAATTGTGACCATTACTTTTATAGTTGTTGAATAGTGATCACTTGATTAGTATAAATATAGGGCTTTAACAAATCCAATTTACTCAGACAAAAGAAGCGATGACCTCATCCAGTAGAATTGCTCCAAACGAAGCCCATTTGTTGGAGCTTGGAAAAGAGGTGGCATCCTTGGGATTCTCTCCTGACCAAGCCCAAGCTGAGCTTCATCATGTCAAGCTCGAATGGGACCGTCTACGGGAAAAGTGGAAGTTGATAGTGATTACCACTCGAGCGATGTTATCTGAGCCACCCCAAGAGTCTGTCACCATCGCACACCTTACCCTTAGGTCTTATGCGGCTGTTTTAAGGGGTTATGTAACAAATCGCTAGTACTATGTTCATGTACATTATTATTTTTATATAATAATGAATATACTTTCTTGTCATTATTGATACATTGTAAATAGTTTTTAAAGTTCAAATAGTGTTTTTAGTTATTATTTAATTAAGAATTATCTTTTATTAAATTAAGGGATTTTTTAATTAAATAATATTTTATTAAAATATTATTATTATTATTATTAAATTAATTTTATTACATATAAAGGATCATATAATTTTATGAATGCAATTGTAATTTTTATTAATGTATGATTGCCATTTTTGTCAAAACACATGAATTTTTTATAAATGTCGGTTTTTATTTTAAAAGTGAAAATTAACATATTTAGAAAATTATTTAGGTAAAATAAATGTTATTTCTGGAATCAGGACGTCGAAATTATCCTACGGTGAATTTTTCATAATTTTCCGAGACAATCAATTTTTTGGGTAAAAATTAAATACTGTTTAAATATATAATGTGTTTTATGACATCATAATGACCCAATAGTGATATAATAAAATTCTATAAGCTTTATGTTCAGAAAATATATGTTTTAAAAATAAAATAATGTGATTTTGGGTTTTTTTGACTTACTTTTCAAAGCATTAATGGACCCTTCAAGACTTATTAAACGCCTTGTCATTTTAAATTGTTTTCGATGGGAGTGTGACTCACCTCCACATAAGAAACCCTATTATTTTAAGAAGTTCGGAATTTGGCCATATAAAATGTTGTTTTCCTCTTCCCTTTTCCAAAAACCATGGGATGGTTTGTGGTTTGGATTAATTTAATATAAGGGGTCCCAAACCTAAATAATAAACAATTCCCTCACCTTTCCTATATAAACCCACCCAAGCTCCCACTTCCTCCTCACTCAAAGCCTTTGGAGTTCATCCAACCTCTGCCCTAATCTCTCTAGAATCCTCCCAAGGTGCCCCAAGCTCCCAAGAAGCCTCTCTCAAGCCTCTCTCAAGCCTTTGGAAGCACACTTCCAAGTAAGGGTTTTTTTCTTCTTTTGTAATTTTTCTCCAATTTTCTTTAAGTCGTTTTTCCCTTTTAATTTCAATTATGAATTTTGGGTTATGGTTTCTCACCTCCCTCATACTGCCCTCTTTATGTTTGAATGATGGGAGACCCCTTTCTCTCCCATTAAATTCCTCCCATGTACACCTGTTACTATGCCAAAATTCCGAAAGGAACTTCTCTCTCCTCATTTACATTCAAGCAATACTTTTGTATCATGAATCTAAATTCCATTAAAATTGTTGGGAAATGTATCTATATGACCTACTTACTGTTCATTACATGTAAATATGATGAGAAAACCATTTCTCTCTCATCAACCATTTTTATGAATTCTGATGTCACGCCGTTACGCTGCCGAAATCGCACCAATTTTCTAAGCCAATGCCATTGTGTATTGAATACCATGCTCATTTCTCCACCAAGGGTATTTAACTTTATGCACATTTACTTATTGATTATAAAGTTTCATGTATGAATTCCACAATCCTTTATCATGGAATAAATGATTATGTTTTATAAATCCATGTTTTATGATCCATGTGGCACACTTATGCATGAAATGAAATGTTTAAGAAGGGTGCACCCTTATAGTTCTCCAATGCATTGGGTAAAGTATAGTATCCTGATACATCATGTGCAATTAGTGTTGACTCATGCTAATTCAAGTGCAACGAGGGTTTACTCATGCTTCGTGTGCAATGATGATTTACTCATTCTCTATGTGCAATGAGCCTTGACTCATGCTAATTCCATGTTAAGTGTTGTTGCCACATTTCCATGTTATGATTATCATGATTTTTCATGCCTTTATGTTCATGATTCTCTTGTTCTCTATTGAAATGCATATTGTCTAACATGTATTGTACTCCTCATCTATTCAATGTTTATTCCCTTACTGGGCTTTATAGCTCACCCCTTTTCTTATGCATGTCCTCAGGTTATCCAATGCAATGCTAAGTACGAGGGAATGTAGTGGTCATGTAAAAGATGTTTTCAATAAAGATGTTTTATTTCATGTTTTAAGTTGTTATGTAATGATCCTATGCCCCAAAGACACAAGACCTCTCGATCTTCCATGTTGTATTAAGTGAATAGTTTATGTAATAAATCATGTTTAATTTTGTAATAAAAGTAGGCTTGTCATACGCAAACACTCCCAACGAAGAAGGAGGAACAACTCTCCTCTCATCCATCCCTCCAGCAAGGTGATGACGGCTCCGACGGATCATCAGTGAAGAGTCAGGCAACGCCCATCGAGGTAGGATCATGTTTTGTTGTTTTAATTCCCGCAGTCTTCTTTAATTGGTTTATTTTAATTGAACTGTTGTATGATCATCGAGAGAATACCATGGTTGCATAGGGATCGATTTTACCCTCGCCAATATCCTTTCAGATCGAATTTTTGATTCAGGGGGCGTCTGGGGCAGCCCCAAGAGGTTTTACGGTCGTTTCCTCATTTTCCGGCAAGGCGGCGTAGTAGCTGACCTAGCCGGCGCAGCAGCGGTGCTCCCGACGGAAGTGGTGCTCCAAGAGGTGCAGTTGTGCTCTAGGTGGCGGGCTCTGGCTGTGGATTCAGGCGACGACTCCATGGCACAGGAGAGGTCGTCGACGCTGGGCGCATCGAGGTGGACCGGGGTCACGGCGCGCGACCCCACGGGAGGAACAGAGACCCACTTTTAGCGGGTCTTCACATGGACCGAAGACCAGCCATGAGGGCTAGTCAGCTAAGCGGTGGACCACGGGTCCATAGCTGGCCCACGCAGCTGAACCATGGGCCGGCGTGGGCTGTCTTGGAACGGGTGGATAGGCCGGCCAGGCTGGTCCCGCCCAAGGGGCTTCGTCCCCTCCAACTTCGGACACCTGTAACTTTCACTACAGGTGTACGTTTGACATGCCATCTACGACAGTGTAATACTTGGCATGGGCGAAGGTTTTGAGATGGTTTTGGGTATTTTTAATTCCCGGGATGGGAGCTCGGTGGTGTGACACGCTCGTTAAGTACTACGCTGGGATTCTTGTTTTGGATAGCACGGACACGTCCAATGTCCGATTTGAGCACCGTCAGCGGCGTTGCAACCCTTGCATCAAGACGAAGATTTCAAGCATGGTTTTGGGCGTTGAAGTTGGAGTTGAGATGTGAGCTCAACGGGTCGTCTTTTGAGTTGCGTGCAACGTTTTTGCACCTTCTTCAACAGATGTTCGTTCGAGGCATTTGAGTAGTTATTTCCATAAATTTTGCAGAGAGCATCGCAATGGCGCAGTTTTCCTGATGAGTATAAGAGTCGGGGTGTGGGCCCCACATGGGATGGCTATAATGAATAGTACCATATTCACCGGTTGTCCATTTTGGGTGATTATGTAGTCTATCTCGTGTTTTTTTCCACGAGGACTGCAACGGTGTAATCTGTTTGGCCATGTGAAGCCTCATTTTAAGTTATGTTAAATGTGGAAACATGGGAAGGTGTTGGATGGAGATTCCTTTTGACACACTCTGAACCAACGCACGATGGTGTTGTTAGTGACACCTGGTGATGTCAGTAGCAGTGCAGATCTATCAGACCGATTCCTCGTCTACCCTTTAGCAGGGCTGGGCAGTGGGTCACCCAATGACTCTTGAGGGTCTACCCTCTAGCAGGGCTAGGCAGTGGGTCGCTCGTCGTCTTCTTCCATGTTTACCCTCCAGCAGGGCTGGGCAGTCAATCACCCTGCGACTCTTGAGGGTCTACCCTCCAACAGGGCTAGGTAGTGGGTCACCCGTCGTCTTCTTCTAGGTCTACCCTCCAGCAAGGCTGGGCAGTGGGTTTCATGTCGACTTCTTCTAGGTCTACCCTCCAGTAGGGTCGGGCAGTGGGTCGCCTGTCGACTCCTTCCAGTTCTACCCTCCAGCAGAGTTGGGCAGTGGGTCACCTGATGATGTATTATGGTTTACCTTACAGCAGGGCTAGGCAGTGGGTCACCCATTGTCATTTCAAACTCAGCCCTTCTTATGAGGCTAGTCGGTGACATTTTCTCCATGACTACCAGAGCGAGACCCTGATTGTGCGGATAAGTGGTGTGATAGTTTTAACATTACCTAAGGACCCATAAGTAAGATGGGTACTTTCCCCACTAAGACGCATTATTAAGACGGGACCTAAAACACTGCGGGCGAGTTAGTGCCACCCAAATCAGATAGTATCGAAGTGTGGTGATTGAGCCCCTTTGACTTGGGCTTCATAGGTGGACGAGACGAGATGTTGGGCTGTGTGGATAGTTTTACTTGGAACTGATGGCGACTTATCCTAGGATGAGCTTGGATATGAAGATCCCCTTACACACACATTTGGGTTTCTTGTGGTTCATATATATATATATATATATATAGAATGAAACCCTACTTTCGTGTCCACTCCTTGGGGTCTGTGCTTACTTATTTCTATTGGGTTGAGCTACACTCTCTTTACTAATCTTTTCACTAACCTTGTTAGTCTACTTCTCACATATTTAGTGCCTCCTTTGTTGCTCCCTCGAGCTTCTAGGGTATCCTACTGAGTATATTTATACTCACCCCTACTTGGGATTTTCCCGCACCTGATGTGCCCTTGAAAATGATAAACATGTTGATTGTGACTACGAAGCAGCGTAGAGGCCACAATAGTTGGAGCAGCGTACCGCAGTCATGCTAGAGTTTTCAGGTGGGAGTCTATCGAGTAGTTTTCTTTTGTTTACCTATTGTCGGGTTGTGGCACCTTTGTGGTTGGGCGTGTGTTTGGACCTTTTTACTTTCTAGTTTACTTGTCAGTACTTCCACCACTTTACTTACTTTATTTAGTGGTTGATGCATGATTGTGGTTGGGGTATAGCTATTTGTCTTTTGGTTTTCTTTTTTACTCTGCACTACAACATCGAGTGGGTTGTGTGTGTGAGTGTACAGGTACTTACGCAAAGGCCTCCTTCAGATTGTTATGCCTTCGGTGCTAGTCACTATCCTCTAGCTTATGGAGGTGGGCTTGAGGTAGTTGCGGCTTGGGACCGGTAGGGTGGGGTCGTGACAAAGTGGTATCAGATGAGGTTCATTCCTTGGGAAGTTGTTCGGACTTAACTAAATAGGAATTGGTTGGGATTTAGGGCAATGATGTAGACGTGTCTCAAGAGAGGCTGTCAGGCCATAGAGTCCAGTGATGGTTCGGGCGGCCGACGTATATATTCAACAGGACCCTGATAACCCGCCTGTCGACTCGGCATGCTGAGACATTTGTTGCAGGGAATTTTGAAACATGCATCCCGTAGGATTGAGTCTTTTACTGTCCTTATTTGAGTTAGCTCCCCTTTGTTATTACTGTTATATATATATATGCTCATCTAATCGGAGTATCCCATGATAATTTTCAGGATGCCTCCACGATAGCAGCCAGCCAGGTTACACTCTCCAATTTGTGATGAAGACCTGCCGAGCGATGAGGCGTCAGTTCAGGGACCCTCACATGATCCCCGTCTTCCCAGTGCTTCAGCAATAGACCCTCCACCTAAGGAGCAGCAGTTAGTACTGGCAGCTCAGGCCGAGGTTGCGTGCAGACGGAGCGCGCTGCGAGACTTCCAGCGTCAGAGGCCACCGAGGTTCCGCGGGGACCCGGATCCCCAGGTGGCAGAGGACTGGCTTGAGATAGTTTCATGGCTCTTCAGGCTGGTATAGACCCCATTAGATCAGATGGTGGCCCTAACTGCCAGTGTTTTTCTCGGTACATCTGGACGATGGTGGGGTTTGGTGACATAGACCCTTGAAGAGTCGTCCCTCACCTAGGTTGGCTTCCAACACCTTTTCCAGGAGGAGTACTCCACCTCATGTTTACGCTCCGTTCGGATATAGGAGCTTCTAGAGCTGAAGTAGGGGGGATGTCCATGTCCTAGTACTTGGCCCGGTTCACTGATCTTACACACTACTTGTTGGACATGATCCGTGATAGTTACATCCAGGCGTGGAAGTTCGAGTAGGGTCTTCACAGGGAGATTCGTGCTAGCTTGGTACCCTTGTGCATCACCACTTACGCCGGGGTGCTGGAGAGGGTGCTTGTTACTGAGAGCTTCTTGGCTGAGGGGATCTAGATAGTAGGACCTAGCAGTGGCCGCTTTAGAGCGGAGTCTTCAGCAGGAAGATGACAGAGGGCTGGGCCTCAACCAAGAAGGCCCTTCTGTGAGCTTACCTAGGGCCAGGGTCGCACACCACAGTGGTACCGTAGGGCGCCGAGGAAGACATGAGAGAGTTGGTTCTATTCTTGTGACAGACTGGGTCACCTAGCATGGGATTGCCCGACCAGGCGTACAGATTAGCCATGGCAGGCAGTGGGCACACCATAGAGGCAGAGGCAGCGCCGTGACCAGGGGTCACCTAGGCGAGGACTGGGCGGTCCTCAAGGAGGTGGCACAGGTAGAGCAGCAGTACCAGGAGGTGGAGGACGATATTTTGAGATCCCTCCACCGCCACCACCAGGAGGCCCACACTAGGCTCAGGGAGCGGGCGATAGGGGCCATGGGCAGCTTCAGTCCATGGGTGTTCAAGACCCTCCAACGAAGGACATGGTCTGAGGGACGCTTTGTGTTTACTCCACACTTGCTTTAGTACTAGTAGACACAAGTGTCATCCATTCCTTTACATCAATAATATTGGTACGGGAGTTGGAGCTTCCAGTAGAGGTGCTGACACTAGCACTTAGCCTCGAGGTTCTTACGGGAAGTGCCTCACTAGTGACCTTTATCTGTAGAAAGTGTGAACTGTCATTCGAAGGAGGGAGATTCACCTGGGACCTACTCGTCATCATGATGGAACCATACAACGTCATCCTGGACATGGATTGGTATTCTATGGTTCATGCTCAGATCGACTGTCGTCACAGATGAGTCAGAGGTGATTTTTCTAATGGGACAAGGTTCACCATCCTTGGTGAACGAGACCTCATGGTAGAGAAGATGGGTACTATGAGCAGGAGACCTTGACCATTTTTGCACCAGCTGGTGAGTATGGATCTCGGAGCAGCAGACACTATAGGCAATTGGATCCCTACCATTGTAGAGGACTACACAGACGTCTTTCCCGAGGATGTTCCGGGAATACCTCTGAGGCGAGAGACGGAGTTATGCATTGACTTATAGCCGGGGACTGCTCCAATATCTTGTGCATCATATCGTATGGCACCTACAGAGCTTCAAGAGCTTTGAATTCAGTTGGATGAGCTTCTTGAGAAGAGATTAATTCAGCCTAGTGTGTCGCCCTGGGAAGCTTCATTCTTGTTTGTGAAGAAGGAAGATGGGAGCCTACGACTTTGCATAGATTATCATCACCTGAATCAGGCCACAATAAAGAACAAGTACCCTTTTCCACGGATCAATGACCTATTCGACCAGTTTCAAGGTGTGAAGTGGTTCTTGAAGATAGATCTTAGATCTGGCTACCACTAGTTGTGGGTTCATGAGGCGGATATCCTGAAGCTGGCCTTCCGTTGTTGATATGGGAACTATGAGTTTTTTGTGATGCCCTTTGGCGTGACGAAATCCCCTGCCATATTTATGTATTTGATGAACCAGATTTTCCATCCATACTTGGACCGGTTTGTGGTTGTCTTTATTAACGACATACTCATCAACTCAGTGATAGAGGAGGAGCATGATGAGCATTTGGGGATGGTCCTAGACATACATCGAGAGCACCAGCTGTACGAGAAGCTCTCGAAGTGCCAGTTCTGGATTCATGATGTTTACTTTTTGGGGCACGTCATTACGAAACATTTTTTCACTATGTATCCCACAAAGATAGAAGAAGTACATGCTAGGGAACCACCCAAGAATTCGTCTGAGGTGCAGATTTTCCTTGGTTTAGCAGGGTACTACAGTAGGTTTGTAGAGGACTTCTCCAGGATTGCTACCCCTTTGAACGCATTGAGACAAAAGGGACGACCGTTTACCTAGAGTGATCAGTTCCAGAAGGCCTTCGAGGATTTGAGGCAGAGGCTGACTAGTGCTCCAGTGTTGAGGCTGCCAGAGGAGGGCATTGAGTTCGTGGTATACTATGACGCTTCAGGAGCTAGGCTCGGGTGTGTGCTGATGCAGCAGTGGGCAGTGATTACATATCGGTTGAGGCAGTTGAGGCCCCACAAACAGAATTATGCGACTCACGACTTGGAGCTGGCAGCATTAATCTTCACTTTGAGGTTATGGAGACTCTACCTCTTAGGTGAACGTTTTGTGGTCTACTCAGACCATCAGAGCCTCAAGTACGTCTTCCCTCATAGGGATCTGAATCTTAGGTAGAGGTGCTGGTTAGAGTTTCTACAGGACTTTGATTTTGAGATAGTCTACAATCCAGGGAAGAGAAATGTAGTAGCATATTCCCTTAGCAGGATGTCCTAGGCCTGTTTAGTGTTGGAATCTTTAGAGCAGTTGGATTCCCTATGGATGACCTTGGTGGAGCAGGATGGTACGACTTTTTTGTAGTCGATGGTGTTGACTTCTTCGCTCATTGAGCCTGTGAGAGAGTCCCAGCTGGGGGATATCAACATCTAGGTAATTAGTGATCAGATATCCACATGAGAAGCACTTTATGGGTATTCTAAATGAGGGAATCATGACATCATGTTTCAGGAGAGAGCAGTAGTACCAGCAGTGATGCGGGAGGAGGTGATGCGGGTGTTCCACACTTCTCCCTTGTCCATAAATCCCAGTGGGGGGGAAGATGTACAAAGTCCTTCAGCGGTAGTTCTGGTGGTCTGGCATGAATTAGAGCATAGATGTGTTCGTTTCTCGGTATCTTACCTGTCAGTAGGTGAATGAAGAGTACTAGGTTCTGGCAGGGTTGTTGCAGTCCCTTGATATTCTAGAGTGGATGTGGGATGGAGTATCTATGGATTTAGTCACAGGGCTTCCACGCACGGCGAAGGGCCACGACTCCATTTGGGTGATAGTGGATCGACTCAAGAAGTCGGCACACTTCCTTTCTATCAGGGAGTAGATCTTGGTGGAGATTCTGGGGAAGTTATATGTTTAGTAGAGTGTCCGCCTTCATGGAGTACCCTCAACGATTGTCTTCAACCATGACATGTAGTTTATATCACAATTATGGAGAGGCATGCCAGAGGAATTCGAGACTCAGTTGCAGATGAGTACAGCTTTTCACCCCCAGACTGACTGGCAGACCGAGCGCACTATCCAGGTGTTGGAGGAAATTCTTAGGGTGTGCGTGTTAGACTTTGGACGGAGCTGTGAGGATCACCTGCCATTATTAGAGTTTGCATATAACAATTTTTACCACTCTAATATTTGTATGGAACCTTTTCAGGCCCTCCACGGGAGACCACGTAGGTCACCCTTGTGTTGGACGGAGGTTGGGGAGACCTCCCTCATGGGCCCAGAGTAGGTGCAGGCGACAACAGAGAAGGTAAAGGTCATTCATGAGCAGATGTGGATGGCTCAGAGCAGAAAGAATTCCTATGCAGACCGACATCGTAGGACTTTGGAGTTTGAGCAGGGATACCATGTCTTTTTGAGAGTCTCCCTACGGCGTGGAATGCGGAGGTTCGGCCGGGGAGGCATGTTTTCCCCACAGTTCATTGGGCCCTTTGAGATCGTGCACCGGGTTGGTGAGGTCTCCTACCGTCATTCTCTACCCCCGCAGTTGGAGAGAGTGCACGACGTCTTCCACGTGTCGTAGCTGAGGAAATACGTGCATGACCCCACACACGTTATCAACTGGGAAGAGCTGAACATTGAGTATGGAGCCACCTTTGCGGAGCACCTGGTGGAGATTGAAGACCGATAGAAGCATACTCTGTGTGGATGGGCCATTCCTCTAGTTCGTGTGATGTGGCAGCATGGGAGGGTGTATGAGAGCACTTGGGAGTGGGAGAGCCAGATGTGAGATCAGTATCCCAAGTTTTTTTGTACTTTTGTTTTTCGGGGATGAAAAACGTGAAGGAGGGAATGATGTAAGAACCCTAGTTTTTTAGCCTATAAAACATTTAAATTTTCTTGATGTTATTCAAGAGCAGGGCGTTTAGACGGTGTGCTATTCCGAGCCCTAGTGTCCAGAATTAAATTTTTAAGTGCATTCACCCTATACACGCCAATAAATAGAATATCCCTTAAGTGGTATCTCGGATGGAAAACCTGAGGGCATCGTTGAGTCTGGAACGTGCCTTTTACCCTAGGAGGGGTATGACTTTTACGGGTGCGGCCCTTCTGTGAAAAAAAACACCAGGGGCGTTTTCATAATTTAGAGGCCCCAGGTGAAAATTTTATAACTTTCGAACGGAGGATTGGATTAAAATTCTGAGACCTCCATTGTGCTCAGGTCATGGCGTTTACCCTAGGGGAGGCTTAACCTCGACCCCACTGGGAGTTCGGGTACGGGGCCTACGGGCGGGGTGTTTAAGTGTTTTCTATTTAAACTTGACCCCCACCCTTCTTAACCCCCTTCTTCCCTGGCAAAAACACTCCCAATGATGAATTAGGAACTCCTCTCCTCTCTTACATCCCCCCCGCAAGGCTGTGACGGCTCTGGTGGATCATCGTGGAAGCATCGGGCAACGCCCATCGAGGTAGGCTCGTGTTTTGTCGTTTTAATTACCGCAGTCCTATTCAATTGGTTTATTTGCATCTAACTATTGTCCGATCATTGATAGAAGACCCTGGTTTCATAGGGATCAATTTTACCCTCCCAGGGATCCTTTAGGATCGAATTTTTGAGTCTCGGGGCGGCCCCAGGAAGTTTTCCAGCAGTTTCTACGTTTTCCGGCAAGGCGGCGCGGCGGCCGACCAATGCGGTGCGGAGGCGGTGCTCCAAGCGGTGGCGGTTCTCCAGGAGGTGTGGTTGTGCTCTAGGAGTCAGGCTCTGACAGAGGCTTCAGGGAGTGGCTTCAGGGCATGGGCGAGGCCGTCGGTGCCGGGCGCGATGAGGTGGACCGGGGTCGCGGTGCATGACACCACAGGAGGAACAGAGACCCGCATCCTGCGGGTCTCCGTGTGAACCGAAGACCAACCAAAAAGGTTGGTCAGCTGAGCGGTGGATGTTGGGTCCACACCTGGCCCACGGGCTGGCACTACAAGCCGGTCCGTTCAGCGCGAGCCGGACCGAACCCAGTGGACCGGCCGGCCAGGCCGGTCCAGCCTAAGGGGCTATGTCCCCTTCGACTTCGGACACCCGTAACATTCGCTACGAGTGTCCGTTTGGCATGAAATCAATGGAAATGTAATCCTCAACTCGCTATGAAGGTTTTAAGATGGTTTTGGGGATTTTTAATTCTTGGGACGGGAGCCCGGTGGCGCGACATGCTCGTTAAGTACTACGCCGGGATTCTTGTTTTGGATGGCGCAGACACGTCCGATGTCTGATTTGAGCGCCGTCAGTGGCATTGTGACCATAGAGTCGAGACGTAGATTTCCAGAATGGTTTTGGTCAATGAATTTGGATCTTATATGTGGGCCCTACAGTCTTCTTTTGAGTTGAGTGCAGTGTTTTTGTGCTTTTTTCACCAAAAGTCTGTTCAAGGCGTTTGAGTAGGCATCTCTGCGTGTTTTTATGAGAGCATCACGATGGAGTAGTTCGCCCAATGAGTATAGGAGTCGGGTGTTGTACCCACATGGGCTAGCTATAGTGAATAGTATTGTAGTCCCTGGTTGTACGTTTCCGGCAAGTAAGTAGTCTATCTCACATTTTTTTCCGCGAGGACTATAATGGTGTAATCTGTTTGGGCATCTGGAGCCTTATTTGAGATCATGTAAAATGTGGAAACATGGAAAGGTTTTGGATGGAGATCCATTTTGACGCACTCCGAACTAACGCCTGGTGGTGTTGTTAGTGACACCTGGTGAGGTTAGTAGTAGTGCGGATCAATCAGACTGATTCGAGGTTTACCCTCAAGTAGGGCTGGGCAGTGGGTCACCCGACGACTCTTGAGGGTCTACCCTCCAGCAGGGCTGGGCAATGGGTCACCCATCGTCTCCTTCCAGGTCTACCCTCTGGAAGGGCTGGGAAGTGGGTCACTTGATAACTCTTGAGGGTCTACCCTTCAGTAGGGCTGGGCAGTGGGTCGCCCGTCCTCTTCTTCTAGGTCTACCCTATAGTAGGGCTGGGCAGTGGGTCACCTGTCAACTTCTTCCTAGACTACCCTCCTATAGGGCTGGGTAGTGGGTTTCCTGTCGACTCTATCCAGGTCTACCCTCTAGCAGAGCTGGGTTTTGGGTTTCCTGATGAAGTATTATGGTCTACCCTCCAGCAGGGCTGGGCAGTGGGTCACCCGTTGGCATTTCAGACTCAGCCCTTATTATGAGGCTAGTCAGTGACTTTTTCACCATGACAACCAGAGCGGGACCTTGATTTTGTAGATCTGTGGTGTGAAAGTTTTAATGTTACCTAAGGACCCATAAAGAAGAGGGGTACTTTCCCCACTGAGATGCATCCTTGAGACGCGACCTAAAATCGTGCGGGTTAGTCAGTGCCGCCCAAAGCAGGTAGTATTGAAGTACGGTGATTGAGACCCTTTGACTTGGGCTTCCTAGGTGGAAGAGATGAGATGCTAGGTTGTGTGGATGGTTTTACATGGAACTGATAGTGATTTATCCTGGGATGAGCTTGGAGATGGAGATCCCCTTATACACTCATTTGGGTTTCTTATTGAGTATATATATATATAATGGCACCCTACTTTCATGTCCATTCCTTGGCATCTGTGCTTACTTATTTCTGTTGGGTTGAGCTACACTCTCTTTATTAAAATTTTCCAATGACCTTGTTAGTCTACTCCTCACCTCTTTAGTGCCTCCTTTGTTGCTCCCTTGATATTTCTATGTATCCTACTGAGTATCTTTATACTCACCCCTGCTTGGGATTTGCCAACACATGGTGTGCCCTTGCAGACGACGGACAGGTCGATCATGACTACAGAGGAGCGTAGAAGTCATAGCAGTTGGAGAAACATACCACGGTCAGGCTAGAGCTTTCAGGTTGGAGCCTATCCAGTTGTTTTTTTACTGTTTCCAGGTTGTGGAACCTTTGTGGTTGGGCGCGTGTTTTTCTCTTTTTACATTCCAGTTTAATTGTTAGTACTTCCAACACTTAACTTACTTTATTTATTGGTTGATGCATGATTATGGTTGGGGTATAAATGTTTGTCTTTTAGTTTTCCTTTTACTCTGAACTACTTCATCGAGTGGATTTTTTTTGCGAGTGTACATGTACTTAGGCGAAGGCCTCCCCGATATTGGTACACCTTCGGTGCTGGTCTCCAGCCTCTATCCTATGGAGGCGTGCTTGAGGTAGTTGTGGCTCGAGACTGGTAGGGTCAGGTCATGACATAATATACCATTATTTACTAGGTTTTTCAACCCATAAAATTTATCCCTTGAAACTATCAAGGTATCCCATGAAAACACAATTAATGGATCTTGGTTCGGCCATTTGAGTTTTAATGTGGGTGTAGGCAGTACACCCAAAGAATCTTAGGTGGTTATAGGAAGGAATTTTACCATTCCATGGTTCATATAGGGGACTAAACTAGTTAGTAGTAGATGGTAACTGGTTAATTAGATACATTTTATAGTGGAAGCCTCTTCCCAAATGGATTTATGTAGGGAAAAGAATTTAATAATACTTCAGACTCACTCAAGAATAGTTCCATTCATATGCTCAAAAATTACATTCTATTGGGGGGACTTTCTAATAGTCTTGTTTCATTTCATACACATGGATTGATAGAACCATACGAACTCAATAGGAAATAACTAAAAACCATTATCTATTCTCTTTACATTAATCCTCTTTCCATCAGGGTTTTTAACAATTGTTTTCAATATTTCAATAGTTTGAAAAACATCAGATTTTTTTAGTATGTAAATCCACACCATTCTAGAGTAGTCATCTATGAATTTAATAAAATAGGGACCCCACAATGGGATGTGATTTTGAGAGCACCCTATGAATTAGAATGGATGTACTCTAGTGTTTGAGTGTCCTTAAATGAGGAGGTACCAAAACTAACCCTCTTCGACTAACCAATGATGCAATATTCAGAAAATGGGAGATTTATTGGTGTAACATTTACTAACACTCTTTGTTTACTCAATTACACTTTGAACGTGAAGCTTATATTCCCTAATCTCTTATTCCATAAAAATATTTTATCAACATTACTAACATACACACTACGTAATTTCCTTGAATGGGTCCTTCCATTCAGCACATAAAGTTTATTTACTAATGATAAATCAGTTATAGTTATAGATACACTAGGGAACTTATGGAATCATGATTAAAACCTAAAAACATACCCTTTTTGATATAGAAAACTATGATAAATCAATTTTTTATGAAATCTATGGACCCAACTAACATATAATAGGTTAATGATAGAACGAACATCTAATTATATAAGAATAGAACATCTTCCTTGAACCATACACATCATGTTATTACATAAGATTACATCTCCATATACTCTCTCTACTCTGTTGAGGAAATATTCTATAGAAGGACACATGTGAAAGGGTCAGTCTAAGTCCAGAAACCACTCATTTATGAGTACATGTCTAGCCACTTTTAGAATTTCAACAGTTTCATAAGCAAAATCTAAAAACTAGGAATAGTTGGTTCTTAATCATTATGATTTATTTAGGTTTCATACACTCAGGTCATATGTTCCTAGGCACAAAACAATTGTAACACAAAAAAATCTATATTTAGACATTGGTCTAGGTTTGGGTTGGTTATTGTTTTTCATTTTATATTTACCCATTTATTTCTTTTTACCCTTGTACTATAGCCTCTATCAGGTAAATAATGTCCCAGTATTACCGTTAATTTTGGGTTTGGAATGTAACACATTATAATGAAAGGATGATTTAACATCTTCAAGGGTAATAGTGTCATTGATATACGTCATATACTATTGTGAAATAGGAATTTTGAAGAGAAATCAATATGATCATTGCTCGACCTTCATCATTAATAGTAACATTAATGTTCATCAAATCAATCCTTATCTAGTTAAAAACATCCAAATGAGATTTAATGGATACATCAGAACCAATGATAAAGGTGAACATGTGTTGTTTATTATAATGTATACCAACTAAATATGTTGTTATATAATGTTTTTATATCTTAATACATAGACTAGAAACACTAGATTCAAAGGAAACTTCTGGAAGGAACATGTCACTAAGAGACTACAATATATAACTATGAGATATAAAAAGAATGTTAGGAGGGACATATTGATATGTTGTTGAGGTATTGACATCACAATTAAGGGATAAAATATGTTTTGGTGGTATATGAATATCATCTATGAGGCCATGGTGAACTAATAGTGACCCCATATTAATTTACCAAAATTTGAAATAATTATCTCTATTAGAACTTCCATTTTCATACTTAGCAGAGTCCATTACTGATATGAGGTTCTCATACAAGTTTTTTTGTGAGAAATATAATCATAAGCCCCTAATAAATAACCAAGATCATCATATATGTAATCAGTATCCCTTATGATTATGTACATGAAATTCAAGACATGTTATAATGTTAATTACTCAAGTTCATTTCATAAAAAATGAAATGATTGTAGATGAGTTTGAGAATTTAAAAATAAAATAGAAGGAAAAACATGAATATTATTCAAAAAGATTGAACAATACAACCAACAAATGATTTCAGCCAGATACAGATTTAATCGAACAAAGAAAAAAGAAGATGAAATAGAAGATCCCCAGATTTAAAATACTTCAATATCTTCAGGGCTTACATACATGGAATGAACACCAAAACCTCCTCAATATTTTATTAATTTCAATAAAAAAATAATATAGGAGACAAACCATCAATATGAATAAAAAGAAAATATAGGTGATAAGAAGATCTATTATCAAGAACTAAATAACGATGAAGCATAATACAAACAAGTCAGAGAGGGTAGCCCTCTGGTGGTCCAGATCTCTTTGTGATGTTGAAACACCTCTCCGTCCAATTTTTTCACATATTCAGGAGCTTCTATATCAATTAAATGGACATAATTTTTCTACCTTAAGGATCTCAATCGATTCTCCACCAAGAATGGTTTATGAGGAGCATCCAAGTAGGATAACAGATCATAATTTGACTCATATGAAGAAAACATTTGTGAGGTGAACTAGGGTTTCACTATTTCAAATGAAATTAAAAAACCAAGAGCAAGTAGCATTTTATTTGCAAATGCAAACCAATGAGGAATGCGAGGGGTGATCAATTCACATAACACACTTCATTCCCTCAAAACTGATGAACTAACTTGGAAGTGCCATTCATGAGGAACTTGAATGGATATACAGATCTAGTTCCCACACCCCGAGAAGGTGGAGGGATACAATTATGAGAATATAAAGGGGATTGATGGGAATGTATGAATGCTAAACATATCAATGAGTTGGTGAGGGAAATAGACACCAATGAAGGAATAAAATGGGGGACCAGCTAAGGATACAAGAAACACCTCAATCACCTAACCAATCCAAAGAAGGAGGACTACACAGAAAACCCAAACAAAAGGATATGACCATAGAAAAATATTGGATCCATTATCATATTTTTCCATAATAAAAAATCAAAATTTTCTAACATGTAGAAAAAAATTGGAAGAAATATTATAAAAGGAAAATTCAAAATGAAAACAGCTTAAATTAATGAACACTTTATATATAAAACATATATGTGTGTGTGCGTATGTGTGTGTGTACAAACATGAACAACCACATACATACATTCATAGATACATACATTCACACAGAAATTTTAAAAAATAATTAATAATAATTAATAATAATTAAATGAATGATCAATATAACACCCACACCCACACAATTACATTTATATTAATTTATATACAACAATTATAATATGATATATATAATAAAAGTTAAACCATAATTATATTTAATAATTTCAAAATTTCTTATTATCTTCATGCATGGGGTTCCTCGAGGGTTGCAATAGTGGTCTCTTTCCACCACAGGTGCTTGGGGTTTCCCCGAGAATGCCTTCGGGGGTGGGGATTGTTTATCAAATAAAAAATTAAAATATTTTAGATTTTTTTATCAATTCTCATTTATAGATAAGATAATGAATCAAATTATAAATTCTTAAAAATTTTATTGATAGAGGAGCACATTATCAGTGTTAAAAAAGTGATGATAAAATATACGACCTTTATCATCGCGTGCCTTATCATTTATTTTTTAGCACTAACAAAGTAAATTTTTTGTTATTTTAATGCACCAATATGTATTTGTGTTTTTTGTAATTTTTCTAGAATGTTTTCCATTATAGATTATACTTGAGAAGAATTATGGTGATTTGGATACATGAAGGGTTCAGTTTTATGGGACCTAGTGATATATATAAACTATGATAGATAAATCATATTATATGATCCATCTATATTCTAATCATAGATATGCATATGATACATATTTTAGGCAATGAATTGGCCAAATATTTGAGCGCATAAAGATTCCTATATCATATAGTATGATATATCAAATGTCCTACAATATTAGATATTGGTTTCAGGAAAATTCTATAACCTCCAAATGGTTTTATCCTTAGTTATGAATCATAGGTTTGATTCATTAAAGTATTTTTAAATAATACATGATCATTTAAGTGTTCAACTGATCATATATTCAAATAGGTATATTTTTTTGTAATATATGATGGATGATAAGTGTTGTCACATGATCCTAAACCTCTTACATTAATCAAGGGAGAACTATAATAGGGGGTATGACCTATCCGGTTTGTGGGTGAGATTTTTTCAATCCAAACCAAAGATATCTTCTTACCCTTTCTTCATTAAACTTCTAGAAGAATGTGATAGAACACCTCTAGAGTTGGACGGGTCATATCATTGCATATGAGTATTTAAGGGATAGGTGTACTAGCATTGGATGTGATCCATTCGGTGATCACTAATTGATCTCAATCAAATAGAAGTCATCAAGATGGAGCTTGTTGGACATGAGGTATACTTGTATTATATTATGTTATTCATTTCATGTAGATTGGTTGATGATATATAAAGTATTAAATTAGGGTTATTCCCATTTTATTAGCATGATATGTTTATATGAAACCAACCAATGGAATTAGTGTAGTACTCAAGACCCTACCGTAATAAGTAATCACTATATCCTGAACTATCACATAATGCACACTCTAAAGAGACTTTATTCATGAGTATATTTAAACGTTTTATTTAGGAAAATTATAATTTGATTCTAAAAAATAAAATTTACATTTTTAATCTTGTTAAATAAACTATCTTAATATAAAAATTTAATATTTTTTTGAAATATTTAATATTTAAGTGAATAGTGAAAAATATAGTTTTTACCAAAACCGTAACATTTATGAAATTATTAGTATATAAGAAAGGTCTAGAAGTTTATAAAACCTTTTAAATGGTTAAATATGTGTTTAAGTATTAAAACTATAAATTTTTTAAAATACTATTCTTATATTATAAAACCTATGTTTAACATCATATGAACTTAATTAGAATTGTCTATTAAGAGATAATGTTTTGTGTTTTTTATATTAATTAAATAATATTTTGGTCAAATCATGTTTTGGATTGATTTTCAAAATATAACATTTATTTATTTTATAATAACCCATTTAAATCATGAAAATAAAAATCCTTGATAATTTTATCGGAAACATAAGTTTAATGATTAAAAATACACATATATTAAAAATGGTTTTTACATGTGATAATGATAAAATTAATTTTCCCAATACATTTTAATTTTATTTTATAAAATAGAATTTATAGTTAGAATAATTTGGTCTGAATTATGTAACCAGGAAAATATCATTTTTTGGCATTGAAAATAAATTCCTTAGGTTAATGATTAATAATGATGGTAAGAGTGAAATGGGTGTTTTGAAAGAATTAATTTTTTAACCATTATATAAATCTTATCTAAAAAAATTAGATTAAAGTATTTAAAATTATGACTCAAATATGATTTTTAAACATATAAATAAAATATAAACCCTCATTCAATTAATTATTGATATGAAATATGAATAAAAAAACATCATGTATAAAATGACATTTTTATTTAAAAATAGTTTTCCTATATCTTATGTTTTAATTTAAACATTGATTTTCTCAAATTTTGAAATTTTATAAAATAATATAGAGTCAAAATTCATATTTTTTATTTTCAAAATTTGTTAAGAGTAGTCATATTATATTTTCAGTAATGAAATAACTACCATGGATAAATTTTATTCTAGATTAGTAATAGTGAAAATGGGTAAATAAAATATCTTGAATTTTTAATAATTAAAAGGTCACATAATGATTCTAGAAATAATTTTTAGTTTTTTGAGTCATGGGAACTTGTATCACATAACATTTATCCACATAACTCACCCAAATCACCTAACCCACCTAACACCCACGTGATTCCATTCACACACCTGACCTATCTATAGTTTCTATGAAAAATCCCTTATCTTCACCTATAAACATATCTCACTCCCATCGATTATCTCATCTCATGCCACCCCAAATGAATTTATCACAAATTTTCCTTTCATATCCCTCTCTAAATTCTTCAAAATTAGTTCCTAAGGTTTTAAGAGTCCCACCAAGCATTAAAAAACTACTTAGCAAGGTAAGGGTTTCCAATACTTCCCTTTCCTTTATAATTGAAATTCTATTTTTATAATACAATTTAAATATATTACCTTGATTATGATTTCATGGTACTAAAAACCATTTGATATGTTATTAATGAAATAATACTAAGCCACTCTCATTATACCGATTTTCAGATTCCTTTTTTTGGGTAAAAATAAGGGTTCTCATTTCACCCCGTCCATTTTCAATTACCAACCATTATTTTAATGTCATCATGCATGTAATTATTTGGAATTATCACACAATTGATATATCTAAAATGTGATTTTGCCTCATTAAATACCTTTTTAGAGTTATAATAATTCACAAAAATCCAAAATTTTAGGATATAAAGAGTTTATGGGGTTCCTAAGAATTGCGTCCCTGTTAGGATACTAGTAAGTGGATTGTTATGGGACAAATTCACTTGGGGGTAATCAATAATAAAAGTGTTGGTTGAATCATTGAATCAACCATCACAATAATTCATTATGAGTGGGCCTAATAATGCACAACAATCTAGAAACTCGCGAGAGATGTGATTTGGAATATTCACATGATCTTTTCGATCTTTCATAATGGTTTTTCCTACCATTGTCATGGACTCATTGCATTGAAGTATATTGAACATGATTACTATCTTTTATTGATAACCCATAACTTTTAATATTCCCTTTGGCAATACCATATATTTTTTTCCTTGATAAGGGTATTTCCTTTTACATTGAGAGTACCCCATAGTTTCTAGGTTGATTATATATTTTTAACTATCCTCATTATTTCTCTCAATGGGTTATCATCATGTTACACCTTTTATTAACATGGGGAAAGAGTTATCATTATGTATGTCCTTAGTCCAATATAGATGAATATTGTAATATTGGCTATTTATTATTTAACCATCCAACTTCTTTCTTCGAATGAGTTATGATCATTTTATCAATTTTATTATCAAAGAGAAAAGTATAATCATTATATATGTTTATATTCTAATATGGATGATTATTGGAAACTTTTATTATGAATTGTTTATTAATTTTTACCTACAATGGATTCATTAGAATTTGAAAAAATATGGGTGAGACAAAATATTATATTTCCCCTCAATGTATTTTAGGTCTCATGAGACACAAATTCTTGAGTATTTTGTTATATGCCAGCACAAAACAAGATGTTTATTTTATGGTAATATCATGATGTCTAAGATTATAATGTATTGGATTATGGTATGGAATAATTTGTCCCACATTATTCATTTCATATATAAGGTTGAAGTTATTGTTATCTTTGTGATCAATTTTATTCATTCCTATACATGGATATATTATTATCTATGTTTTAGTGGATTGTGGATTCATGTTGTTTATTTATTACCTGACTTATCACTTATTCCATATTTATGTTTTGATAGATTCCACTATATGCTACCCCCGACTGAGAATCCAAGCTCACCATTTTTTTTCTTTTACCAATAAACTTAAAGGAGAACTATGTGTAATTTTCAAGGATTTGATGGAAGGTAAAATAATGTTCTTGAAATGTGTTCTTGATGTATGTTATGCCTTTAAATATAATATATGTATGTATGTAGTATTCCAATACTACAAAGTTGTTGGATATTATGGAAACTCTACTATTATATACAAATAATGTAATATAACTCTCATATATGAGTATCCAGAGTTCAAGTAGTACAATTTCATACAAGATCAAGATTATAATAACCTTGGTGACTATATTTGGAGAAAACTCTTTACATATAACAATTACTATGAAAGACCATCAATATTTTAAGGGAACACTATAAAAAAATTAATATGGAATGCATTTATCAATCCAATATCATGAGATAGTTATGCGTATTCCATTATATAGTGACTAATTAGAATGATGAGAACTATATCAACACCCATATAAAATTTAGGGTTGTTTACACTGAGAAAATCAATGAAGTTGGAGTTGAGGATAATAAAATCATAACCATATTTTGTCATTTTACCCAATTAATGAGAAATAATATTTCCTTCATTGAGTGACCAAATGATCCAAAACATTGTTTGGATATGATGAATAGATTCATATGAGAAGAACCTACAATATTTAGTGGAAATAATAAAACATTGGTAGATGAAAAATGGATCAGGTCCCTAAAGTAGAACTATATTTCCTTTGGAATTAGTGGAAAATATAAATTCATTATGGCGGTATATCATCTAATGGGAGATACAAACCAATTATGGCCAATAATTCAACACACTAAAGAGGAAGATGAGATGAATAGAATAGAATGGGGAATATTTAAGGAGATATTCTATGAAAAGTACATTCCTCTTGAGAAAAGATAATAAATGGAATGTTAGTTCCTCAATCATAGAGAAAAGAAGGAAGAAAATGTTTCTCATTTTGAGGATAACATTACATGGTTAGCTAGACATGCTACATACTTTGTATGTAGACTATAAATCAAGGTCTATTATTTATTTTAAGGGTTAAATTCGACCCTTCAAAGGGAGTTGGTCTCTAAAAACTTTTTATTTTATGAGTATACAATATCAACTGATATTAAGAGTGAAAAAGTTTTCTATGTGATATATGTATTCAAGGGAAATCATGAGAAGAAGAGTCTGGTTGAGAGTCATGGGAATAGTAGTGTATAAAATTGAATAAAATGAAGAAACTAAGTGTAATTCTTATTGAATCTTTATAATATTTTTTTGACATAAATGTTTTCCAAAAACAAAAAATATTTTTATAACACCTTACTAAGAGGCATATCAATCAAGAAACTAAGTGTAATTCTTATTGAATGAAAGAAATGTCAGTCTTCTCTAATTATGATGCATGTAAATACCCTATTTCAACACATGGTCATTATACATGTGGTTGAATTTTATATGATCCTTGGTATTGATTGAATTTTAATGTATTACAAAAAAAATTATTTCTAGGAGATGGATATTATGATTCATAATGGTGTGGTGGAATATATTTTTTTGAGGGGATACTTCATCATCTATAACAAGTTCGGATCCTCCCCCACTAGCTATCATTAATGAAATTTGGAGAAGACAGTGTGGGGCATGTATTGTCTCAATAATACTCTATAAATCTTATTGATTTTGATGCTCACAAACACCCTTGTTTATTTTACTAATGATATTACTTTATGTTTATTTTAGGAAATTAATATTCATTATATTCCTTTTTCTGGAAATATTTTCATGATTATTATTCATGTGGAATATTCATCAATGTGTTCAGTACGCTCATAATTGTATCCTGGGAACACTGTTCATACCACACGTTGAAGAAACATAACATAAGGAAAAAACCCTACATTTGTATTATACCTTATGCTAAAATATTAACACGTATAGTATATCAAGTCTACATTGACAGAAATGTATGGATAAAGAACATCATGTTTAGATGAAACCTTATTTTTGACAAAGAGAAAATGTATTGTTAAAGAACCCCACGTAAGTATGGAACCTTATGTTTGAGAAGAAAATTTATAGATCATCAACCTTACTTTTGTGATAAACCATACATTTGGAGAATTAATGATATGTAGTTGAATCCTACATTTTATCTTTTCTCATTTTGTGAAGGAACATTTTGTTTGACTTTTCATCACCAAATATTTGAATTTATGATTTTATCGGAGTTTAATGCAATGGTCTTTATAGAATATCATGTAGATTTAAATCTCATTTTTGAACAATTCAAATATCCTTATGATTATTTCAAATAATAATATTAAGTGGAGAAATTATCTCCTATTATTAAGGGAAGTTACGACTACTCCAAGATATCTCCCAAATTTGAATTCTAAAGATTAATAAGATATTTTGATGGATTTGGAATTAAAATATAGGATCTCTATTTTAATTATATGTATGTATTTGTTATATATATATATATATATCTGTGTGTGTGTGTGTGTATGATTCAAAGAAAAAATATGTATATTTATAGATATATTTCACCATATATTTTGACACAATTTAAACTACATTCTTGTGAAGATCTTTTACATATCTACTACAAGAATCGATTAGACTCTATTTTTCTACAGAAGAAGCTACAGTGGAAATATAAATATTCACGATTTATTATTTTCTCTAAGTATGTGATTTATATTCATTTTTTTATTTTAAATATCTATTTCAACTGAATCACTTCAGAAATGGTCTTTCACGAAGAAACTATTTTCTGAATAAGAAGATTGATCTACTGTTAGTTTTTCTTCAACTGTAAAGTTCAACCAAAATCCTTCATAATCGATATCTTATTATGGAGAGTTTAAACTACTCGTATTTAGTTGGGGTGGAGTATCAGCTTCTTGATCTATGTTTTGGTTTATCATTTCTTTATTATATAACCAAAAGACTCTATTTTTAGTCTTCTTTATAATGGTGCTGACTACCTGTACTCAGTTGTGGATTGGTCTTATGATATGAGGACCTGACTAGTGAAATTCATCAAACTCACAAAAAGAGTAATTGGTGGAGAGGACTAGGGGATCTATATGACCCAAACCACTATAAATAGTCATTTTCTATACTTCTGTTTTTATCCACTGCTCATAATTTCAAATAGAATACAAACATTGAATGGCGGAGCGGACGGAGCGAGCGGCCCCCTTTTTGTCCCACGATGGCCGACGCTAGGGTTTCTGGACGATGTAAATATTCCATTTTCTTGGCTCAATATCCTCTCGCATTCTAGAGATAATGCTAAGGTGACTCCAGTGAAGGTGCCACCCAGCTCTAAAGTGACATCAGAGGAGGTGGGTTCACGTGACTCGTGAATATCAGTTCGTCGCTGCGGTCCATCGATCGCTGAAAACACGGACAGCAAGGTTGGCTTCTCCTATGCAACAAATCCAGTTACAGGATCCAGGATTAAACAGATCGGTGTGGATGGTGAAAGGGCTTTACACTACTTGAAGGATTCGGATTTCACGCAGAACTCTTCTGGACAGGTGGTTTTTGATGTGGCGGGGAAGAGGTCATCTATTGAGTTCAGGTTTACGAAGACCTTGCAGGTTGCGAGGATAGAATCACAACCTACTGCTCTTCCTGGAGTCCAATACGTTGTGGATGTGATGAAAGAAACAATTTCTGGGCCGAAGCTGGATGGGTATTTACTTAAAGACTCACACCATAGAATAATTCTTCGTAAAGGTTCGTTTGCGCATGTTGAGGTCAATCCTATAGCGTTTGTTGAGAGATTGGAAATGGGAAAAATCTCATTGATTGTGTGCATTTTCTTGCCCAAAGGTGGACAACTGTGGAAGCTAGATGACTTGTTCCTAAGAACATCGATGTTGTGGGGATTTTCCAATTGGAAATGTGTGTCTCTTGGTCATGGTTTTTTTCACTGTCTTTTTTCATCAGATGACTTGAAGCTTCATGTGTGGATTATTAGTGCACTATCTCCGAAACCTGGTTGGATTCATTTACATGAATGGTCATTAGAATTCAATGTTTCTCATGTAATATATGCTTTTTCTTAGGTTTGGGTTTGACTGCATGGTCTTAACTGGGTCCTTTGGCATCCAAATATTCTGCATGACATTGGCATGGCAATTGGGATTCCTATTCGTCTTGATAAGGAGACTGAGGATGTTTGATTTGGGCACTTTGCTAGGATGATGGTGGAGGTTGATCTCAGCTCCACACTAATTGACAAGGTAACCCTATCTACTTCATATGATAAAATTCAAATTGATTTTGAGTATGAAAAAAATCCACTCTTCTGCTCTGAATGTATGGATGTGGGACACTCTGTGGAGCTATGCCGGAAAAAAGTTTCTTGTGAGAAGTGTGGGTTGAAAGGTCATCCTACCACCCTTTGTTGAAGAAATCCAAATGATAAAGGCTCAATGTTGTCAAAACCTGATAATAAGGACTGTGACCCCCCCCCCAAAGAACCAACTTCTAGTATGGGTGTTGGGTTGCTTTTAGGGAAGCCTGATTCTCAACTCTCTCTCTTTTGAAAGGAAAAGAGTTGATGATTGATGCGTCCCCTAAAAGAGTTCATATAAGCCCTTCTAATCTTCAAGATGATTTGGTTAATGAGGTTACCTTAACAGAGAAAGTAATTTCTATGCCTTCCCTTTTCGATGACTCTAATTAAATTGATACATCGCAGAACATTGATTGTCACCAGAAAATTCAAAAGCTCTTGTAGTCTTCTAATGTTTCTAGAAAATGGGAGAATCTCTCTAATGATGAAAGGGGAAACAACAAAAACCCTACTCTGGGAAACATTCGACCTATATCCTTTAAATATGTTGTCTTAATTGGTGAGGCAAGGATGACTGATGGTGAATAATTTCCCTCTGTTCCACCAAGGAGGAGACCTCGTAAGGTTTTTCCCATCTTCTGAAGATCAGGTCGACTAGATTATCTTCAAAGGTGTCAAAAAATATAGATGAAAATATTTTTAAGATGTTCAACCGGGAGAAGTCTCAATCTGAGTGGGGGTCTTCTAATGAATCTGATTACAAAAATGACATGTCATATTATGATTATTAGTCTTGATTGAGGGTAATTCTGTTTCTTGACCCCTTTCACCCCTCTTATGTCCTTTTGAATAATAATTGGTCAGAATCTTTTCTTCTGGCTGACCTTTATAAAAAAATAGAAGACAAACACTACTCACCTGTATAATATTTAGTCGAGAGGTAGAATTGTAATGAATTTTGAAATTACAAAATTCACTACGTTCTTTTGTATATTTTTATATTCCGACATAATAATTGGTATCAAAGGAGAGCTTTAAAAAAGGATATAACAAGATAATATTATAAGGTCTATACAAAGATAGAAATGACTGATCATAGAGAAGGGATTCCAATGGTTCATGCTCTTTATTTTAATAGTGAAAAATATGGGTACTGGAAATCATGGATGATTATATATATGAAGAATTTGGGATTCAAAGTCTACAGTAAGATCATTACTCCATATATAATTTCATAAAATCCTTCAACTTGGACTGCTTCTACAGTGCTAGAAAATTAAATGAATTCTAGTGATATGAACTCTATTATATGTGGTATTGAACTAGATAAATTCAACCATGTCTCAAAAATTCCTAATTCATATGAAATGTGGAAAACCATTGCAGTTTCTTATGAAGGAATTGACAATGTAAGACAAATGAGGTATGCAATATCAAAACTGAAATTTAATATATTCATAATGCTTGATGGTGAAAATATAAATCATATGAATGGAAGGATTACACAGATTATAAATAATATTACAGCCTTAGGTGATTCTATCAAACAAGCAGATCAAACTTTGAATTTACTGAGAGTACTACCCACTAAATAGAATTGTATATCAGCTGCAATTTGACAATCATCACCCATAAAAAATCTGATAATTAGATAATTGATTGGGAAACTAATGATTTATGATGATTAAATGAAAGATGAAGTTAAATATCATAAATTCTTAGTGAAAAATGATAATACTGCTATAAAGTTATCATATCGAAAGAAAAGAAAAATAATAAAGAAAGAAGACAGAGAAGAAAAAAATTCAGATACATCTGATTCTGAAATAGATTTGGCTCAATTATATAGAAATTTCATCAAGTATTATAGGAATAAAAGAACATTCATAAAGAATTTCAAAAGGTATGAGAAAGACTATAAAGAAGTCATATTCTATGAATGCAAGAAATTAGGTCATATAAGACCTGATCGTCCCCGGCTAAAAGGTGACAATAGAAAGACTAAAAAGGAATATCTAAAAAATGTTGATTATAAACAAAAACAAAAAAGAGAAATGAAGGAAACTTGTAGTTTCTTTGAAGACTCTATAAGATCATCAAAATCTGATTCAAAAAAGGAAGAATCACATTTGAAATAAAATATGTGCTTCATAGAAAAAGAATATAAAGTACAAACATATTATTCATCTAATTATGATTCTGATTATTCAAATAATAAATTTGATTCCTTCAACAAAATTAATGAAGTAAAATATAACCCCTTATTAAAGAAACACAAATCTTTAAAAAATATTCACTATTCTATTTTGGGAGAAAGTGATGCTTTACTTAAACAACATCAAGAGTTAATTGAAAACATTTATTCATCTACCACAAACTGGGATGAAAATGAAAATAAGATTAAATAATTAAAAGATGGAGTAGAAATATAAGAAAGTAGTAATCTATTATTTACAAAAGGATAAAATATTATAAAATTCTTAGTAAAAATTTCATTCGAAAGAAAATATTTGGTATAATAATTAATGCTGAAAAATCTAAACAATATAAAAATTATTTTGGTCCCAACTCAAAAAATTTTGCCTGTATTTTTTTGGAATAGAAGATCATATAACAAAAAAATTATTTAAAAAGTCCTCAAATATGTGGAATTAAAAATGATTTTATTTCACATAGCTTGTTCGAAGTAAATATGAGTTATGGAAAAACAATATAGATATGGATTCCTATAACTTTACTAGATAACACTGCTGGACCCAAAAGAATATGGGTACCAAAAAAAACTTTTTTTTAAATTTACTTTGCAAGAAATAGGTCATAGAAAAAGAAAATATATATGGTATATGGATAGTGGCTGCTCTCAGTGTATGAGTGGGAACTCATAAAAAATCATTACACTGACTCAAATAGATAGAGGTCTTGTAACTTTTTATGATAATTCCAAAAGAAAGATAATTATACTTGGAAATTTTGGAGATCCAAAAACAGTCTCAATCAAAAAAGTAATATATGTACAGGGGCTGAAGTATAACATGATAAGTATTTCTCAACTCTGTGATGATGGATATTATGTTGATTTTTCTAAAAATTCATGTTCCGTGTTTAAAGATAAATGACTTATGTTTGGAGAACCTAGAACTGATAATGTTTATACTTTAGATTTAAATAACTTGTATAAATAGAAAGTGAATTGTTTAACATCTAAGATAAATGAGTCTTGGATATGGCATAAAAGGCTTGGTCATTATAATATTTAGGATTTACATAAATTATCTAAGAAACTATTAGTTTCCAATTTACATATTCTTTAGTTTGATAGTGATAGATTGTTTGATGCATGCCAAATTTCTAAGAAACACAAATCTTCCTTAAAATCTATTAACATAATTGTTACATAAAAAAATCTATAAATCATCCACATGGATCTATTTAGACCATCAAGAGTAGCATGTTTGTATGGAAAATTATATGTAATTTTTTTAGTTGATGATTACTCTATATTTACTTGGATTTATTATCTAAAACCTAAAAGTGAAGATTTTACTATTTTTCAAAGTTTTTGTATGTTTGTTCAAAATGAAAAATGTTTTAAGACAATTTCATTAAGAAGTGATCATTATGAAGAATTTGAAAATCAGGAATTCTATTCATTTTATTCAAATCTAGGAATTAAACACACCTTCTATACACCAAGAACACCTCAAAAAAAATTGAATTTCTAAAATAAGAAACAGAACTATTCAAGAATTGGCTAAGACTATGATGAATGAATACAGTCTACCAACCAACTTCTCAGTAGAAGCTATAATCACAACCTTCTATGTCATGAATAGAGTTTTAATACAACCTATTTTCAAAAATACACCATATGAACTTTGGAATAACCAAAACATAAGGTAAAGTACTTTAATAATTTTGGATATATGGTTTATATGATGAACACCAAGGATAATCATGGAAAGTTTGATCCAAAATCTAAAGAAGGAATATTTTTAGGATATACAAATACCTCTAAATACTATAGAGTGTTTAATAAAAATTCAAGGATTATTAAAGAGAAGTTCAAGTGAATTTGATGAAATTGACCCTTTTATTAAAGAAAAAGATCAAATTGATGAAACTACTGACTCCACTATCAACATGTGACTTGCAAATATAAGAAATGATTTTGAAAATAACATAAATAAAATTCAGCCCAGTTTAGAAGAACATGATACTGATGAACCTAAAAGTGTTTTACATAGAAATTCAAGAACCTTAAATAATCATCATTTAGAAACTGTAATAGGATACCTAGACATAGGAATAAGAACTAGAAGAAATACATGAAACCTTGTTGAATTATCTTCCTTTATATATCAACTAGAACCTAAATCTTTTGAAGATTCCTTAGAATATTAGATTTTGATGTTTGTAATGAAAGATGAGATAAACCAATTCAAAAGGAATGATGTTTGAGAATTAGTTGAAAGACCATAAAATTATCCAATTATTGGAACTAAGGGGGTCTTTAGAAATAAACAGGATGATCAAGGGATTATAACTAGAAATAAAGCTCGATTAGTATCTAAAGGATATAATTATGAAGAAGATATAGATTATGATGAAACTTTTTCCCTTGTAGCTAGATTAGAAGCAATTTGAATTATTTTATCGTATGCATCTTATATGAACAATAAATTATATCAGATGGATGTTAAATCATTTTTTTTAATGTCTATTTAATGGAGGAAGTTTATGTTGATCAACCTCCTAGTTTTGAAAACTCTCAAAAACTAGATTCTGTTTTTAAACATACTAAATATCTCTATGGCCATAAACAAGAACCATGATATTGGTATGAAATATTAAGTTACTTGCTTTTAAAAAATGGATTTATTATTTGAATGGAAGATACAACTATTTTAAAGAAAATAATTTGATCTAATATATTATTAGTTCAAATCTATGTTGACGATGTTATTTTTGGTTCAACTAATAAAAAAATTAAAATGATTTTTCAAAACTTATGAAAAAATAATTTGAAATGAGTATGATGGAAGAATTGAACTTCTTTTTAGGACTTCAAGTACATAAAAAAGATTATGTAAATGTTTTAAACCAAAGTAAATATATTACTAATTTATTAAAAAAAATTGTTGAGAACAATAAGACACATACAACTCCTATGTGTACCAATATAAAACTTGATTTGGATGAAGCTGGAAAACCAGTGGACAATTTTTTTTATAGAGGTATGATTTGTAGTTTAATATATCTTACATATAGAAAACCTAATATTATGTTTTCAGTATGTTTATGTGCAAGATTTCAGACAAATCCTAAAGAATCACATCTTATTATTGTCAAAAGAATTTTTATATGTTTAAATGGAAATGTTTTCCAGGGATAACTGGACAAAGTAGTAGGGGTGTGGGGTGGTCATGGGTACTGGTTAAATAAATAAAAAATGGGGTCATGGGTACTTGTTAAAAAAATAATAAGGAGAAGCTTTAGGGGTGTTTAATAAAACATCCCTTAAATTAATCATGATTAGCGGCGGTTAACCACCCATAAATTAATCATGATTTGGGGAAGTTCAAAACTCCCCTAATTCCCTCTATTAGAGGCGGTTTTGATAATAATCCCCTTTAATACAAGTTATTTTGAAAGATTTCATCCAATATTAGTGGCTGTTTAAACCCCCTCTACTATAACCACCCCTAATGTAACCATGATTTAATATCATATTTTGATGATGATTTTGGAGGTTTTTGATCAGAAATAAAAATTACCCACTATAAAAAAATGACTACATTAGAAGGAGTTATAACCCCTTCTGAAGACATTAGTGGCAGTTATGGAGAACCATCACTAATGTGATCGCCTAGTATCATTAGTGATGGTTTTGATGAAGCACAGCTAAAATCATGGTGACATTAGGGGCGGTTACAGTATAGGGGGTTTAAAACCCCACTAATATTGGATGAAATCTTTCAAAATCACTTGTATTAGAGGATGTTATTATCGAAACCACCTCTAATAGAGGGCATTAGGGATAGTTTGAACGACCCCTAGTCATTATTAATTTTGGGGCGGTTAAATGACCCTAATCATGATTAATTGTTTGGTGGTTTTTTAAATGCCCCTAAGCCTCTCTTTTTCATTTTTTTAACAAGTACACGTGACCACATTTTTTATTTAATTAACTAGTACCCGTGATTACCCCAAACCCCTATTACTCCTCCTAGATCTCCCTAGACCCCCTCATCCCCCACCAATTCTACCACCCCAACCCCCCTCAAGTTCTACAGCGTGCCTGAGCCTCCCTCCAATTCCCCATGCACCCTGGCCTCACCTCCAATTCTCTCATTATCCTCTCTCATTACGCACAACCTCCCTCTACCCAACTGCATGGGTTCCTGACACCTGACCACCAAATCAATTCCCTTAAAATTTTAAAAACACGGCTGAAGGGATTCGAACCCCTGGCCTGCTGAAAATCAACGAACAACGAACCCAAGAGGCTACCAGTATGGGAAATTTTCTTTTGTTATATAATTATATATTCAATTTATTTATATAAATTTCTTTATTTATTAAATAAATAATTTTTAAAAAATATATTTAAATACATTTCAACATATAATCGACATATAAATTTACAAAATCTATATATATATATATATGAATATTAAATACAATTGAGTAAGTATATTTTTACACACACATATATATATATATATATATATTTATAAATACTTTAATATATGTGTGTTTTTTTATGTATTTATAATATATATATAATATAATTATAATATATATATATATATATATATTCTTATGTTAGTGTGATAATAATAATAATATTAATTATTATTATTATTATTACACCTCTTTAAATTATAAAAACTATATGTTGGATTTATAATTACTATAAATTTATTTTAGGAGTCATACCATTCATATATTATATTGAATAAATTTATATTTTATATTTATGTAAATTATTTATACACTTAAATACATATTTATATATTATTAAAATGTTTATTTCAATAATATATTTATATATATAAGTATTTACTTAATATATTTACATAATTTCCTTAAAAATATATTTATATACTCTATTTCAATACATATATTTATTTCTATGTGCAATAATATATATATATATATATATATTGTATAGTATTAAATATAATTATTATTATATGAAATAAAATTTTTACAAAAAAATATATCATATAAAATTAATATTATATGAAATAAAATGTATACAAATATTTATAAATGTTATATGAAATACAATTTTATATTTTATATAATATTAAACCATAAATATATTATTTAAAAATATATTTATTATTATAATAATATAAATTATTAAAACTATATGATGAATTTTTTAAATAAATTATATTTATGTATATATTTATATAATAGGATTATTCTTTTATATTATAAATAATTAATATTATATGAAATAATATTTATACAAATAACTATATATTAATGTATATAATATTACTACACAATTATATTAATGTTTACATATATATAAAATTAAATACAATCATAGAAATATTTTATATAACATGTTCATATATATATAATGTATTTAAATACATTTATATATTTTGTTTTAATTATATATATATATATGGATGTTACTTTTGAATAAAATAATAGCAGGGGTTCACAAATCACTTTAATCTCTGAAATTAGAGGGGGTTGTGAACCCCTGCTAATATAAAGACATTAGAGAGGGTTTTGAAACCACTCTAAGGTAAAGACATTAGAGGGGGTCCATAACCCACTCTAATTTAAGGCACTGAAGGGGGCTTCTAATCCCTCTAAAATCCAACCAAATATTTAAATAATAATAATTAAAAATTTAGAGGGGGTTTAAAACCCCCATCTAATTTAAGAAGTTAGAGGGGTCCATAATCCCCATAAAATTCGATAATTAAAGATTGTTTTACATAAACCCCTTCTATATTTATTGTAAATGAATTTAGAGGGGGTTCATAACACCCTCTAAATTACATGATTTGAGGGGGTTATGGATAACCCCCTCTAAATATATAGAAAATGAATTTAGAGGGGGTTGTGCGTAATCCCCTCTAAATAACCCCCTCTAATGTGTTGTTTTTTTGTAGTGACCTCGAGAACCAATCAATTTTTAGGAAAATCATTAGTATCAAGGTCTAGTACGAAACAACACTCAGTTTCCCTATCAACAGCCGAGGAAGAATACGTATCTCCGGGCAGTTTTTGTGCACAATTATGGTGGATTAAAAACACACTAATGGACTTTGGACTAAATTTTAATAGTACCCCAATTTTATGTGATAAAACAAGTGCTATAAACATTCTAAAAAATATTATAAGTAATTATAAAACTTAGAATATTGATATTAGACATCATTTTTTAAGAGATAGTGTTCTTAAAAAGGATATATCTTTAGAATTTGTAAATACTAAATACCAACTAGATTATATTTTTACTAAACCACTTCCAACTGTAAATTTTCATTTTATTAAAAATGAGTTAGTTTTATTTAATTTGTAAAATTTAAATCTTTTTTATCCATTTAATTTTAAATATTAATTTTATTTGATTTATTTATTTTAGTTATTTATGTTAAAATCATTTACTGATTACTTTAAATCTAATTTGTTTTAATATTTTCTTTTCACTGTAAATTTCAATTAATTTATTTTAATCTTATGTTTATTCAATACACATGCTTTCAAATTTTTTAATGATTATCCTACTCCATGACATGAGAAATAAGGGATTGTTAGAAATTTTTCAAATACCAAGCCCTTTCAACTCTCAACCCCTTTTTGAATACCAAAACCATCATTTTACCATATTCTACCTTCTCTTAACTATAAGGACCCAACCTTAAAACATTACAAAATCTTGAATTAAATGAATAATTCACATTGAGGATCTTTTTAGGATTATAGTTTTAGATAATTAGGCCATAACTATTACATCTCAAAAGACAATAAAGTAAACACTTCTACTCAATTTCCATTTTTTCATAAAATAAAAACTCTTAAAAAGAAACATGTCTAGTTCCATGTTTTATATAGAATGTCTTTCCTTGATCCATTACTTGACCCTATTCATCTTTAAGTCCTATGGAAAACATTTAAAAAACTTCAGATAAGCATAAAAAGATCAGCAGGGGATATAAAAAGAAGGAAAACTATTAGTTTCTCAAAACAACAAGTAAATCATTAATACTTCATCATAAGTAATAATTTTCACCTTTATAAAGTAGTGAATACTCTTCAATAAATAAAAGATCATTGCTTACACTTTTGTAACCAAAATATCACCATAAAACCCATATAAATAACACATAACATATAAAGGTAACTTGAGACATAAACATACGGTTGACTTCCACAGATGTCACTAAATGGAATAACCATACGGCCGACTTCCATACCCAATGCATTGGAGGTTATAACGTAACGACCCATCCTGGTTTTCATGGCACCACCCATCATTTGGTTTATCACATAACCACCCACCAAATGTCCAAGTACCGTTATAAAATCATAACACATACAACAAATATATAGGAATGAAAACATTTCCACATTTCAATCACAATATATTGACATAAAAAAAACATTATCAAAACCATTTTCAATACCAAAATAAATTAAAGATTATATGGTATTAACTTTCTTTTTAAAAGTATTATGGCTTGTTAAGGAAGCCAAAGACCAAATAATACTTGCGGCGGCAGAAACGTCTTTTTCACCACATACATTAAAAAAGAAACATACTTTTCATCATTTAGTAAAACGTTTCGTAGAGAAAATATTCCCTTTGAATAAAAGTAAAAGTAAAATGGTTTTATACACCATATAAAAGAAATTTTTGTATAAAACAAAATATGCCTCAATGAAAGGAGATTGAGATGAAGTCCCTTACAAAGACGGTATCCTTAGATTAAGGATAAAGCAATGACATAATTATGTGTGAAAAATATAAATAAACCCAATATAAGTGGATATTAAGTGTAAAAAAATCACAGGTCATTCACAAATTTTCATAGCACGACATAATCAGGAAGTAGAGGTTTAAACCAATGAATTTAAATTGGTTAAAGAAGTTACCTTATAGAAATTTGACAGCCTAACGACGTCACTTTAAAATTCAAAAAATGAGTTGATGAGAGATAAAAAGGGTATATCATAACTTGGCATAAAATTAATAGCAATAAGGATATATAATAACATATCCCAACATAATAAGATGTTAATTAAAAGACATTACAAAAATAAGCCTTTTAAAAAGATGAAGGTGAAAGGTTCCATTATCGATTATGTAACTTACGAATCATACACCCCATGAAGGATGGACCATACAAGGTTGAAGTAAATACCCATAAATTAAAGTATATTACACAAAGAGTAGAATAATTGGCGGTACATACACCACTAAAAGTATATGGTGACAATTATAGCATGAATTTCACAAGAATAAAAAGTGAGATAAAAATCCCTTACCTCGATGTAATCAATCTAGTCGTATGACCAAAAGATACTAACCACCAAATGAATTACAGAACACCATGAATTTAAATATAATAATGATAATATATATCAATTTTAAGTACACAATACACCACATTCCATAAATAAGTGGTGACCAATGGAAATCTCACGGAATTAAAAATGAGATAAGAAATCCCTTACGAAAATTAGGCAGCCTAACGACGCCACTTAAAACATCCAAAAATAGATTTATGAGATATAATAGGGTCTATGATCATATTAAAATAAAAATTAAAGTAATAGAAATATAAAATAACATCCCCCAACATAATAAATAGGATCTTAAAAGAAATGACATAAAAGAGAGTACTTAAAAATAAAGAGAGAGGTAGGATCCCTTACCTCGAGTCCGACTTGTCTTGTTCATTTATTTATATTATTTAATAATAAACTTTTGTAAATTTATAATTTCTTAATAAAATCATTTAAAGTTTATTATTCAATTCATATAACATATTATAATGTTATAATAATTAGATTTTTATGTTAGTTTATATCAGACGTTTTCATCGATCTTTGGTACATGAGTCAAAAATGAACTTGTTTGAAAATAATTGCCCATGTAGTTATAATTAAATCATATCCATTATATTATTAATGAATTAAATATCATATATATCCAGTATATTTTCATTTTATACTATTTTATAACATTTGGAGAAAAAAATGAAATCCATCGTTCATGGAGTCGGTAGGTCGTACGTACACATGAACACTACTTTCATTTCTTTGTCATATTAATGGAATTAAAACTAAATGAGAAAAATATATTTTATAATTCCAGTATAATATATATTTCATATAGGTCACATAAGTTCATTAATTTCATTATTTATACATTCCATTTATTACATGAAGGAGTCACATCACTTGAGGGGGCGGTAGTCCACACTTCCTCAAATGAAATTATCGTAGTTACACGACATGAAAAGCATAATTATATGATTTAAAAATTAAATACAGAAGCATATAGAAACCATAAATACCATATATATCATATATAAATACAGTGACATCATAATGACCACAATGAAAGGTGTTAAAATAATATTGAACAATCATCGTTTCGTGAGGCAGTAATTCACCACCTACAGAAACAGTATGTCCTTTAACCATTAGACGGAGGTGTGTGTATGTGTAAATCAAATCCTTCTCATAACAACATACTATTATATTTAGTATACTGGTGTTATTATGGGATTCAAATAATAATAAGATAGTGTTGAGTGAAGAAGGAAAATAATAGAATGAAACTCGAGAGAAGACATCACCTATAATTCGGGTAACACTTTTTGATTTGATCCAAAGGATTCCTTGGAAAGACTTCTGCCCAAAGTGAGGCTTCTAGGAGTAATATAGGTATGTGGAGAGATAATATGAGAAGATTTTGGAGGATCCAAGGGCTTGAGAGGTTCTGGTAGGGGGTATTGGTGGGGGCATTTTATAAGAGGGAGGAGGGGCACTCTTGGAAAGTGTAGAAATATTAATTTATTATAAAATGTTTTTCAAATTAGAATGCTTCTAAAATGAGATATTTATAGTATAATAGGATAAGGGGTATAAATACACTAAACAAATATTATTTTGACAAGTTGAGGTCATAAAATTAACCTTATCTTTTTATTTTAACCCTTAGTTAAAATTAATAATTCTGACCACGTCTTTTTTTTATTTTCAAACTATAAGGTCATAATAATTACTTTAAAATACCAATAGTCCCATAATTGTATCAATAATTATTTTAGTAATATATTATATTTTATTTGGATGAATATTATATTTTTTGTACTTTTATACCATTTAATTAAATAACATTTGTTTTTGAAACCCATTTATACCAATTTTGACACTATTTGGTAGTTGACTTTTGATAAAGGCATAAAATATTTATTCCTTAGAAATAAAAGAATTAACATATACATTAGATGTCATAATTATCTATAAAATTCTTTTATATCATCCCAAGTGTCAAAACAAAATTATGTTAACACTTATAATATCATATATTTAAATCTTTCATTAATGAGGTAATAACTGCATCATCATTGTGTCATAAATAAATTTATTTATTTAATTTCTAAAAATTATAAATAAAATAACATGAGATAGGAAATATTTTTAGCTTTAAAATGACTATTTATAGTTAAAGATATAATTTATATAAACAAAATTAAAATTTTTTACTTAGGTATTATATACTTTTATTATATTTCCCTTTCTTTAAAAATAATATGATAAAAGGTCACTATCGCACAAAAGTGATTCCATGGGGTCCCAAAGTTGGCACAAGGTATCCCATGGTCGTAAATGACTAAAATATTAGCATTAAGACACATGTATGGGTAATTTTATATTATTATAACATTATTTTATTTACCCCTTTTTACCTGATTTACTAATTATTCACTGTAATTAAAAATAATTACTGTAATTACTATTCATATTGTCAAAAAAAAGAGTCTTAATTAAATAATTTGGAACTTATGATTCCAAATATAGAATCCATCTTACCAAATTCCAAACACATAAACTGTAGTAATTTATTTAAAAATAATTCTCGTTCTCAAAACCAAAGACGGGTTTTTAAGAAGTAAAATTTATCAAAATATTGACTCGTTTTTACATCCAATTTGAAAGTGAAATCACTTACAATGAACAAAATTGTATTAAGTGATAAAAAAATATTTCAATTACAGTTTATAACCCATTAATTTGAAAATATAACTATATAAATAAATTATATGAAAAATCAGTTTTGAAGTAAAATGCAGTATTTTTCACTATTCCTTAAAAATGAACATTTGTCAGAAAAATAACAAAAATTTATCCAAAGTAAAAATTAAATTACAAAATAGAAAATTATTTCCATTTTAACAAATTCAAAACATATAAGTTGAATAAATTAATTTTATAATTAATTCCTGCTGTCAAAACAAATAGCGTGTTTTGAAGAAACAATATATATCGAAAGATTGAAACTTGTTTATGTCCAATTTCAAAGTGAAATTAATTCCAATGACCACCATTGAATTAAATCATAAAAATATATTCTAATTATAATTTAAAACCAATTAAAATGGTAATTAATACATATAAATAAATTACATTAAAAGGAGGTTTTGAATTAAAATATAGCATTTTTTACTATTCATAAAAAAAATGAACTTTATCGAAAAAATAACAAAAAATTACACAAAGTAAATTTTGATGTCCCAATTATAAAGAAGGATTTTATTTTGTCAAATATAACATAAATTTTTTTCCAAAACTGGATTTAAAAAGGTTTCTCCATCAAAAGGCAGTTAATCGACCTTTTAAAGAATATTAGAATATTTAAGCATAAAATTGTATTTATTCGCATTTTAAGCCTCTAACATTTATTGGATAAATGAAAAAATATTTAACAAACATATATAATCATTTTTTAGTTAGTTATATTCATTTTCTCCATTACAACGGCTAGGCATTAACTACCATTTAAAATAATATTATTTTTTTATTAGTGTGTAATGTATGATTTCAAAGAAACTCGTTGTTGCGTATTGGGTATGCCATCATACATAGCATTCCCTTTAAAGTAATATTAACATTTTATTCAGAAATATTAATAAATATGAAATGGTCATATTCTTTATTGACATAGGATTTTACATCCTTCCCCCCTTTTGGGAATTGCATCCTCGCAATTTTAAAATTGGGCTTGGAAACTTCATTAAAATTCCCACATCGGAAAAAGAGTCAGTAAAACTCTCACTTTAAAATAATGAAAGATAAGTAAAAAGGTCACTCGAGTTAAACCATACTAAGATTCCATGTAAGAAAACATGGATATGGAAGAGAAAAAAAAGAGTCAAGTTCTGATGGAGAGTGATATAAAACATGATTAGGAGAAAGTTAACCACAAGAAAATCACAAACTTATGATGGGTTAAACGATATTTGATTCCCCAGTAAGAAAAGTTTACAGACAATGTTTTTGATTTAAGTTAATTTTCATTGAGTAATTTATTTATGGGAATAACTAAAACATAAGTAAACATACTTACTTGTCATGTAGACTTTCATCTTTTACTAGATTTTTAAAACAAACTAATATTTTCTCCAAAAGATGAGTATTTAGGATGACTTGTTCACATTAAGAGTGTTATAAACAACTTCTAGAGAATCACCTAATCCAAAAAAATAGAACTATATATTTCCCATGTCTTTAAACCAAAACCAAAATGGTTAGTACAAGATTATATAACCCCCAAAAAGGACAATCTTTTACAAAAAAAAACTACTCTTAATCTCCAAAATTTGTCCAACAAAACCCAAAGTTCATCGAAGACCATTCAATAAATAGCTATCCATAAAATTCATCAATGTATTCCAAACTAATATTGAAACCCAAATCCCTGAAGGATTTAATAACATAGTCTTATAAGGTAAATCTTAACATTTATCTTCAAATAACATCAGTTACTCTTAAAGTCTCATACTGAAAAGTAATTAACCTAATCACATATCCTCCATGATAGGTTAATCATTTCCATACATAACCCAAAATCAACTTATTCCTGATTCATAATATCATCTAACTAAAAATAATTAGTCATAATAACCAGGGACTTCACGTAGTCCAGTGGTAGGCGATAAATCCCAGTCACACTTTGGTTATGGGTTCGATTCCCGCAGCTTCGTCCGACGTGACGGGTTGTCACACGGTCTGCGTGTTGTCTTTTTTCCAAAACTATATAATTCTTACACCATTCCCCAAAAAGACATAAAATCTTCAAAAATAACCATTACATAATTTAATCCTCAAGTTTATCTCATGCCTTTCATTTTCCATTATAACATATAGTAACCCAAAATTACATCAAAAGTAAGGATCATATAAACCCTAAAGGTTACCTTTATAATTATTACCTAAACTTCCTCATCGAGTTGGTTCTCTCATACATGATGCATTAGAGAACTCACCAAGGTTCAATTGGTTAATCATTACTCCAGATAGTTGGTTGAGAATAACCACAAGAGTTCTCATTGCAGCTCCCATATCATTCAGTTGTTCTTTTAGAAAACCATCACAGTTTTCTTCACATCCACTGTTACTTTGGTGCCTGCTAGATCCATCCATTTACTAAAACCAAAAAGGTCAGTGTAAGTATATAATTATAATAATCATATAATATCCTATGAGGAGGGTGAATATTAAGATATAATTATTCATGTTATCTTAAACTCATTCACTTTATCTAATACTATGACTCTTTCTGAAATCCTAACCATTATGGTAATGTCACTTATGCTTAAAGAATATCCTAACCTCTAAATTTATCCAAAACCAACCTTTGATACCAACTATAAGGTCCCAGCCTTAAAACATAACATAATCTTGAATTAAATGAATAATTCACTTTGAGGATCTTTTCAGGTTTAGTGTTTTAGATAATTAGGCCATAACTATTACATCTCAAAAGACTACAAAGTAGACACTTCTACTCAGTTTTCATTTTTTTCATAAAATAAAAACTATTAAAAAGAAACATTTCTAGTTACATGTTTTAGATAACATATATTTACTTGATCCCATCCTTGACCCTATTCATCTTCAAGTCCTATGGAAAACATTTCAAATACTTGGGATGAGCATAAAAAGCTTAGTAAGGGATATAAAAAGAAAGAAAACTGTTAGTTTCTAAAACAACAAGTAAATCATGAATACTTTATCATAAGTAACAATTTTAGCCTTTATAAAGTAGTAAATACTTTTCACTGAATAAAAGATCATTACTTACCATTTTTTAACCAAAATATCACCATAAAACCCATATAAAGAACACATAACATATAAAGGTAACTTGAGACATAAACATACTTAAATTGAATAACCATATGGTCGACTTCTACACATGTCACTAAATGGAATAGTCATACGGCCGACTTCCATACCAAATGCATTGGAGGTTATAACGTAACCATCCCTCCTGGTTTTCACATAAACACCCATCATTTTGTTTATCATGTAACCACCCTTCAAATGTCCAAGTACCATTAGAAAATCATAACACATATTACAAATATATAGGAATAAAAACCTTTCCACATTTCAATCACAATATATTGACATAAAAAATCCATTTTCAATACCATTTTCAATACCAAAATACATAAATGATTATATGGTATTTATTTTCCTTTTAAAATCATTACGGATTGTTAAGAAGCCAAAGATCAAATAATACTCACAGCGGCGGAAAGGTCGTTGTCACCGCGTACGTTAAAAAAACATAATTTTTATCGTTTAGTAAAATGCTTTGTAGAGAAAATATTCCTTTTGAATAAAAGTAAAAGTAAAAGGGGTTTATGCACCATATAAAAGAATGTTTTGTATATAAAAAATAAGCCTCAATGAAAGGAGATTGAGACGAAGTCCCTTACAAAGATGGTATCCTTAGATTAAGGATAAATCAACGACATAATTATGTGTAACAAATATAAATACACCCAATATAAGTGTATATTATGTGTAAAACAATAATAGGTCATTAAAACATATTCACAGAATGAAATAATCACGGAGTAGAGGTTTAACCCAAAGAATTGAAATTGGGTAAAGAAGTTCCCTTACAGAAATTTGACAGCCTAACGACGTCACTTTAAAATTCATAAAATGAGTTGATGAGAGATAAAAAGGGCATCTAATAACTTGGACATAAAATTTACCACAATAAGGATATATAATAACATACCCCAACATAAGAATATGTGAATTAAAAGGCATAACAAAAATAATCCTTTTAAAAAGTGGAGGGTGAAAGGTTCCCTTACCGATTTGGTAACTTATGAATCATACACCCCATGAAAGAAGGACCATACAATTTTGATTTAAATACCCATAAACTAAAGTATATTACACAAATATTATAATAATGGGATGTAAATACACCACTCAAAGGATATAGTGACAAATATAGCCTGAATCTCACGGGAATTAAAAGTGAGATAAAAACCCCTTACCTCATTGTAATCAATCGATTCATATGACCAAAAGATACTAAACACCAAATTAATTATAAAACACCATGAATTTAAATATAATCATGATAATATATATCAATTTTTAGTACACAATATACCATATTCCATAAATAAGTGTCGACCAATGGAAATCTCATAGAATTAAAAGTGAGATAAGAAATCCCTTACTAAAATTTGGCAGCCTAATGACGCCACATAAAACATCTAAAAATTGATTGATGAGATAAAATAGGGTATCTCATAATATGAACATACAAATTTAGTTAATATGAATATAAAATACCATCCCCCAACATAATAAATAGGAGTTTAAAATAAATGACATAAAAGAGAGTACTTAAAAAGAAAGAGAAAGGTATGATCCCTTACCTCGAGTCGACTTGTCTTATTCGTTTCATTATATTACTGAATAATAAACTTTGGTCAATTTATAATTTCTTAATAAAATCCTTTAAAGTTTATTATTCAATTCATAAGAAATATTATCATGTTATAATAATTAGATTATTATGTTAGTTCATATTTGACGTTTTCGTCGATGTTCGGTACACGAGTCAAAAATGAACTTGTTTGAAAAGAATTTTCCATGTAGTTATAAGTAAATCATCTCCAGAATAGTATTAATGATTTAAATATCATATATATCCAGTATATTTTCATTTTATATTATTACATAACATTTGGAGATAAAAAATGAAATGCACGGTTCATGGAGACGGTAGGTCGTACGTACGCATGAACGCTACATTAATTTCTTTGTCATATTAATGGAATTAAAAATAAATTAGAGAAATATATTTTATAATTAAATTATAATAAATATGTTATATAGGTCACATAAGTTCATTAATTTCCTTCTTTATACATTCCATGTATTTCATGAACTAGTCACATCACTTGAGGGGGCGATAGTCCACACTTCCTCAAATGAAATTATCGCAATTACACGACATTAAAAGCCTAATGATATGATTTAAACATAAAATAAAGATAAATATAGAAAACCTAAATACCATATATATAATATATAAATAAAGTGACATCATAATGGCCACCGTGAAAGGTGTTAAAAGAAGATTGAACAATCATCATTTCGTGAGCCAGTAATTCGCCACCCACAGAAACAGTATGTTCTTTAACCATTAGACGGAGGTGTGTGTATGTGTAAAACAAATACATATCATAAAAACATCCTAGTATATTAAGTGTACTGGTGATATTATTTTATTTAAATAATAATAAGATAGTGGTGAGTGAAGACGGAAAATAAAAGAAAGAAACTCGAGAGAAGACATTACCTCAAAATCGGGTAAATCTTTTTGATTTGAGCCCAAGGCTTATTTGAAAAGTATTCTTCCCAAAGTGAGGATTCTATTGGTAATAGAGATATTTGGAGAGATAATATGTGCAGTTTTTGGAGGAGAAAAGGTCTTGAGAGGTGTGGTTAGGGAGGTAGAGGTGGGGGCCTTTTATAAGAGGGAGGAGGGGAACTCTTGGAAAGTCATGAAATATTAATTTATTATAATTTTTTTTTCAAATTAGAATGTTCCAAAAATGATATATTTCTAGTATAAGAGGATAATGGGTATAAATAAACTCAAAAAATAGGATTTATAAAAGTGGAGGTCATATAATTCACCTTATCTTTTCATTTTAATCCTTAGTTAAAATTAATAATTTTTGCCATGTCTTTATTTATTTTCAAACTATAAGGTCAAAATAATTACTTTAAAATACCAATAGTCCCATAATTGTATCAATAATGATATTATTAATATAGTATTTGTAATTTGGCAGAATATTAGATTTTTTTTTCTTTTATACAATTTAATAAAATAACATTTGTTTTAAAAACTCATTTATGCCAATTTCGAAACTATTTGGTAGTTGACTTTTGATAAAGCCATAAAAGCTTTATTACTTCGAAATAAATGCATTAAAATATATTTTACATTTCATAATTATCTATAAAATTCGTTGATAGTATCCCACGTATCAAAAAAAATTATTTTAACACTTATAATATCATATATTTAAATCTTTCATTAATGAGGTAATAACTGCAACATCATTGTGTCACAAATAAATTTATTTATTTAATGTATAAAAAATTCAAATAAAATACCATTATTTAGGAAATATTTTTAGATTTCAAAAGAATATTTATATTCAAAGAGATCATTTATATAAAAAATTTAAATTTTTTACTTAGGTAATACATACTTTTATTATATTTCCCTTTCCTTAAAAATAATATGATAAAAGGTCACTATCACACAAAAGTGATTATATGGGGTCCCAAAGCTGTAACAAGGCATCACGTGGTCGTACATGACTCAAAAATTAGAATTAAGACACATGTATGGGTAATTTGATATTATTATAACATTATTTTTTACCACTTTTTACCCGATTTACTAATTAATCACTATAATTAAAAATAATTATTGTAATTACGTTTCATCTTGTAAAAAACAAAAGATTCTTAATTACATAATTTTTACCTTATTATTCCAAATTTGGAATCCATTTTGAGAAATTTTAAACACATAAATTTCAGTAATTATTTTAAAAATAATTCCCATTCTCAAAACCAAAGACGAGTTTTTAAGAAGTAAATTTTATCAAAAGATTGACTCGTTTTTACAGCCAATTTGAAAGTGAAATCACTTTAAATGAACAACATTGTATTAAGTTAAAAAAACATAATTCAATTAAACATTAAAACAAATTAAATTGACAATTTAACTATATAAATAAATTAGATGAAAAATTTGTTTTGAAGTAAAATGCAGTATTTTTCACTATCCCATAAAAATGAACATTTGTCAGAGAAATACCAAAAAATTATCGAAAGTAAATATTATATTCCAAATTCAAAAATTATGTCCATTTTACCAAATGAAAAACATAGAAGTTTCATTAAATAATTTTATAATTATTTCTATCTATCAAAAAAAATACCGTGTTTTGAAGAAAAAATATCTATAAAAAGAATGACACTTGTTTGTGTCCAATTTCAAAGTAAAAATAATTCAAATGACCACCATTGAATTAAATGGTAAAAATATATTCTAATTACACTTTAAAACGAATTAAAAAGATAATCATTCCATATAATTAAATTTCAATAAAAGGAGGTTTTGAGTTAAAATAAGACATTTTTCACTATTCATAAAAAAATGAACTTTATCAGAAAAATAACAAAAATTTACACAAAGTAAATTTTGATGTCCCAATTCTAAAGAAAGATTTTATTTTGTCAAATATAACATATAAAATTTTCAAAAAGTAGATTAAAATAGGGTTCATCATTAAAATGTGGTTAATCGACCTTTTAAGGAATATTAGAATATTTATGATTAAAATTGGATTCATTTGCATTTTAAGCCTCCATCATTTATTGGATAAATGTAAAAATATTTAACAAACATATATAATAATTTTTTAGTTAGTTTTGTTCATTCCTGCTATTACAGCGGCTAGGCGTTAACTACCATTTAAAATAATATTATTATATTATCAGTGTGCAATGTATGATTTCAGAGAAACTAATTGTTGTGTATTGGGTACGCCATCGAACATAGCATTTCATTTAAAGTAATATTAACATTTTATTCACAAATATTAATAAATATGAAAAGGTTATATTTTTTATTTACCTGGGATGTTACATTAACTCCTTTTTTCTTTGAAACCCTAAAATCCTTAAAACATCAGAGCTTTAGTTTCTCAGAAATAAAAAAATAGGACAACCAATGAAGGTGAAGCCATCGACCCAAAACATTAGAATGTTTCTAGAAGAATGATTTTGTAGGGTAAATTAGTTGATTTTGAATGGCTCTATTAGGAAAATTTACTTCTGAAGAAAGAGATTTCCTTTCAAGGATTAGAATCTATGTTCAATGAGGTGAAAAAAGAATTATTTTATAAGTTAGAACTGAAGTCTTTCTAAAATAGTGTTCAGTTTAGTTTTGTTGATTCTGAATATATAGTTTTTGCAAGAATAGATGATAAGGAATTTTTAATTTCTTCAACTGAAAATTATCAAATCCTAAATTGTCCCCATGAGGGAGTCTTTCATTTCAATCTAAGGTATATAAAAGATAATGTATACAAATATGAAGACATTATGTATTTTTTTAGCTCAAAAAATGTTTGAACAATGTTTTTCAAGGATCTCTAGGAATACCATAAAATATTTGTTGTGTTTATTCAAATTAGAATTGCTCCTCAAATGGATGAGATGGAGAAGATTATATATCCAGACATGCATATCATGTTTCTAGTTTTTGAGTGAAATAAAGCTGAATTTTCCAAGGTATATGTCTAGATATTTAAATTACTTATGTCGATCAGATGCTAGGATAAATTTTTTATCCTTTTGGAATGATAATTTCATGAATTTTGTTTAATAAAGGAATGATTTTATTAATATATTCTTGAATTAAATTTCATCACAGCAATATGCTCAATACGAGAACCTTAATGAAGTGAGGTTTTTACTGGAGTATAGTCAAAGTAAAACTCTTACTAGTTGGTGCATATGACCAACACAGATCAGGATATTTTGATCAAGGGGAGAAAAGTGAAATTGGGAATGAAGGGATTGGTGACATTCATTAAGAAGGATATTCAAATCCAACCCAAAGAAAAATGATACTTTTTAAAGAAGAATAAGAAGAGGAAGAAGAGGCTGTGAAAATAGAATGGTTTGTAAAACCACAAAAAGAGTATATACCCCTATTGTAGAATCAGTGTTGGGTACAGGTGAGGCTACCGGGTCCGTACATCTAGAAGAGACTTTTCTTGTGGAAGATTGATGGGTTAAAATCCAGATAAGAGATATGAAGAATATTTATTTATTAGTTGTTCATGAGGAAGAACCTGATTTTTAGTGAGAGAAATAGTTAATTAGAATAGAAAATGTGGCTACAGAGATTGTTGAGAGTTTATTTTTATCTGTTTTTGATCATGTGCATAAAATACGTCAATCTGAAACCGAGTAAAAAACTAATGTTCTTCATAGTTTGTCTTATTCAAGTGAAAAATCAATTGAAAAACCAGTGGATAAGTCTATGAAAAAATATACTTCAAAACACCTAAAAATTGCAGTAGTTGGTCAGTCACCACATCAAGATAACGGGACATCTAATTCCCAATCAAATTAGGTTGAAGATCTTGTAATGAAGTTTAATAAGTCTCAAGAAGAGAATACCAACCTTTGAAAGGAGTTGGAAGTTGCAAAGAAAATGTTACAGTATCTTTATGAAAATTATGTTTCCAGTGAATAATTTGATGCTTTCAAAAAAGTGATGCTGAATGAAGTCGGAAATATAAGATATAAATTTGTTTTTAAGATAGAATTTTCTGATCTAAAGTAGTATTTAGGGGGTTAGTTTGAATCAATCAAGAGTACTACTAGTTAGACCAGTACATCTACCTCTTCTCCTACTACCATTCCAAATCTGATTCGATGATTTCAGGACATCACCTCTATCATGGTAGATATGAATTCTTATCTTCAAAATATTCAGTGTAATTGTACCCCTCTGTTAGTTCTTTTGTAAAATCATAAATTTATAGTTGACCAACCAACAAAGAGTGAACTAGGTATCAGATTTATGCTAAACAAATTCAAAGAAAAGTTAGAACAGTTTATGCAGCAAGAGGAGAGTTTGTATGACTTTTTGAAATTCAATCTTGTTGAGAATTTTCATATTAGTCAAGATTCTAGAAATTTAATTATGAAATTGGGGGATAGTATGATGATAAATTTGCGATTATAGATGGATGAGTTAAAAGATATATTTCAAGCTACTCAAAATCCTTAGAACCTTAACCGATCCAACTCTTACCCAATCTTTTGTACCCAAACCATTTCAGTTTACTAAACATTTCTCCTCGTCAAACTAATTATTTTGCTTATACAGGGTAAATAAAAATCCAATATCTATGTCTAAAAGTTATTAGGAAACCTTATCCTAATGAATCCCAAATTGTGTCCCTCTAACCACAATCCAAGGTCAAATATTTTTTACCAAAAAAATCAGTGATGATAGTCCAACTAGAAAGACATTAAACTACCCACAACAAAGACAAACAACACTCGCCAAGGTGAAAACCTACAAAAAGAACCCTGAATCAAAAGTTGAATGTCATATTTTTAAACCCATATCATATTTGGATTAGGAAAAAATATTGAGAAACTAAATATCAAGAGACATACATCTTGTTAATCTAAAAACCGACAAAGGGAAACATAGGAAAAAGTCATGTTATACCCGCTAAGTCCACACCACAATAGTCATAGAAAAAAAGGGTAATAATGGAGAAAGATGAAAAAATATTGGAGTGGTTTACCATTAATCCCTAGAAAGTGTAAAATTATGCTCATTGATCCCCTCGGTTCAGGAGGAAATTAGAGCATGATATGATTACGATAGTTTACTTATCCTGAATTCTGATTCATTTTGACATCTAGTTGATGTAACAATTCCAATGTGATCATTTTTGATTGATTAATGTTTCAAAAACAGATAAAGGAGAAGTATTGGAGAGAAAACCTATTTCATTCTATTAAAAGGAAATATGAAGGGAACCCACAATCCAAAGCCTCTCCTAGAAAAAGGAATGGGGGTAATGAAATGATACAAAACAACCTAAAAGGTTATAATAATACCTGATTATCTCTTATAAGTAGTTCAGAGATTGAATGACATGAGTCATCAATGTCGTATTCAAAATTATTCCTCTAATAGGCATCATCTTATAGCTATGGATGTACACATTTTACAATGAATTCGAGGTCTTGTCCTTTCTGTCTTACGGCCTTGTAATTTGACCATGAAGATGCAAGTTGTGCTTTCATAATGGCCATGCGAGCCTCTCATTCTTGTATTTCCTTAGTTTGAGAGTTCACCTGGTCATGAGCAATAATTTTTTTGGCCTACATATAATTCAATTCATCAGTAATGTTCTCGAAGGTCATCACATGATGATGAAAAGTGTCGAATCATGCGAGGTTATCTTCCTAGGAAGTGAGATCTTCTTGAGTTGTGACAATATGATGCATAAGGAGATGTAAGTTTCGGTAATTGAAGCCACCTGAAACAAATTCAACAAATAATCATCAGAATATTTCCTCCTCCTTGTTGAAGTTGGTTAGAGGAGTTTCTACAGATAGGGCGCATAGTTGACACCATGACTTTTTTTTCACAGCTTGATGCCTCCTCATGGCACTAGGACCTTGGTCCTCCCCTTCTAAAATAGGTATATATTTTAGAAGAGTCATCATGGGAGACAGAAGCTCTCTATGTTTGGTTACCCAGGTAGGGGGACTCTCCCTCTCAATAGATGGTTCATCCTCTTGGGTTAAATGTAGGAGGCTGACGACGACCTCCAGAACATTCGGTGATACCCTGCTAGGGCCAGCTTCGCTTTGACCATGAACCATCTCCACTAAAGGATAGAGGGTTGAATCACTCCCCATAAAAATGGGATATGAAAACAATGACCCTTTCAATGGAATTTAATTGTGGATGGAGTGCCTTCTCACCATGGGGTGGGGAGCATTGGTATGGAATGTATGTTTGAAAAATGATCGGAAACAGCTAAAGGTTTTTGAACTCACCGAACTGGTCTTCCCAAGATCCCAACATGATAGAAAACCACCCATTCCTAGTCATACTCATGTAAAAGATATGTTGAGGCCACCAAAAGAGAGATAAGTACTTATTTACACACATCCTCCCGCATTATCATCATCCATAGATGGTGGAGGATTACAAAGTGAGATTCCTACCTAACCAGGGTTGCGGGAAGAGATTTTATTTTCTGAAGGCATCCAAACTTCCTTGTGAAGTGATAAGGAGTGCATGGTTCAAAAATAGTTACAATGGCTATGTACATGACTGAGACTCCATCCCGAAGAGTGATGACATAAGAAAGTTCATCAGGTGATCCCTTGCTAGTACTTATCACTGTACCATGGGTCGCAACATAAGGCACAAAAGAAATGTGAGATACATCACATAGAAATTTATCTAAACTACACACACTAAAAGACCTTTAGCAGATGAAAACAATGTCTAGGAAGGTCATGTGGAAATTAGAATGTTGAACCATAGTGGGGTGCCAGTATTCATAATAGGGAAAATGTTCCATCATCCAGCCATATAATAATTGAAAAGGGCCGCTAAGGTGATGCATAGTCCTTCCCTCTAGAATCTATTTGAGGAAATTGTATATTTGAGAATAGGTGGGGATTTCCAAGTTGATGGGATATATTTCTTCCAAAGTAGTCTTCATTATAAAATTACATACCCATACACTGGTGTAAGCATCATAGGAAGGGAAAATCCATCTTCCTAAGAACATGGAAAAGAAACCTGCAATCCTAAGATCAGGAAATTCATCAGGGTAGAACTCATAACACCTAGAGGTATATTGAACCACATCAAAGTTAGCATAGTAAGAACTAGGAATGATCCATGACTATTGAGTTATATGAATTTGTCTATTGAGAGCACTCAGTTTTGTCCCGTTCACCTTATGGAATAAACCAATCCAATCATCAAATGAAATAAGTGATCGAGCATTAAAAGGATATCCATGTAGCCCCTCCACCATGGTTAGTAATTCTATATCCAGTGGGGAAACTTGTTCATTATTCTTACAGGCATTATCCACTGGTAAAAAATAATTATAAATATCACCATGGATGGGATGTCTCCCTATCTGGTAGATGTCCTACAGACTAATCCCCACATCACCATGGGATAATTGAAAGGTATTGGTACCTGAACACCAGCGGTTGAGCAACTCAGGTAGTATCTCACTCAGAAAAAATGGTGAATTGGGAGAACCACACCACTTTATATAGATGGACAACTTCTAGTGGTGTAGGGGCCTCATGGTAGATCTTATGAACCCAAAACTCCCTGGACCACTCATTAGAAAATCACCCTCCTGGTCGAATATCCCATTTAGAGCTCCAACACCATTAGAGTCACTTCGTGAAAAAATAACAATAGGTGGGTAGTTTTGGATAACAGAATCTCAGGACTCATTAGGGGGATGTTTACCACTCAGTGTCCACAAATATTTATTCAAGATTAATCTTACCTCCTTACTCAAAATATTTACGATTTACCATATAGTAAAAACATTTCCATTATCATGCTCCTACGAGGTCTCATAATGAGTGATAAGTCTTCCACAGTCGACCCCTAACAAAAGAACCACATTTTGGTGCCCAAATTTTTAAATTAGTAGTTGACTGGGAAATGTATATGCTATTTTCAATGGATGAAGGAGGTCTTGGAGAACTACCCTTTTAGGGACAATGATAACATGAAGTTCTTCTCCGATGCTCTCAACCATAGCCTCACTCTTTCTGGTCGCATTCACTGAAGTCAAGGGAATAGCCATGTCATCTCGAATTCTCAAAAAGACCCTAAAAAAGGTCAGTCTAATTAAAATACATGGACAAAAGGACAAATATGGAAGGGACTAAAAAGTCCACAAGACGAAAGCCTCCGCATACGGCTTCACGGAAACGGTTCAAGGAATGCATTCCCTGAAAACAACCATTAATGGAGAAACCCACAAGATGCTATCCTACGATGCATTGGACACCAAATCATCTAGTTTACAAATAGGGAGAGATTTATACTGAGCCTAGAAATATGATTCTTTAAACTTCATAGTTTGAAATTTTAATGTTTTGTTTATAAATTTAAGGATTAGTTCATCGGTTTAAAAGTTAAGTTCATGGGATTTTCGGGCCGTGAAATTTGTTGCTATATGTAATATCAAAATTACATTTTAAAAGACCCATAGTTTGGTTCATGGATACTAAAGTTGGTTCATGAACAAAAAAATCCGTAGTAATCCCACAATTCATGGAGTTCAAATCACAGTTTGAGTACGTTGAATATTTCTAAGGAACTGGTACATAGAAGCAAAGAATGTTGAGAGTGCTTTGCAGTGAACTTTGCAGGGGAAATCTGGAAAAATAAAAATGACATAGGACCTCTATATATAGGTGTGGACCCCCCAATGGGACCACATTTCTATGACAAACTAGATCAGTTCGAGACTATTTTCTACATTGGAATAGGCTCCTCTTCATTCTCATCAGACCCCATTAAAATTTTGGCATTTTTTGGGTCCTAAAAAATCTACAAATGGAAAGGGAAACTCATGAAAATTTGATAAAGGAAAGAGATTCATGTGTGGTTGATAATTAGAGGAAAATATTAAAGGAATTCGGTTTGGGAAAGGACCCAAGGTGGTCTTCATATAGGTTACCAGGAAAGGGCCGCAGAAGGAGAAAACTATGAACCAATATAGTATGGGAAAAACCTATGAAATGATGTCCCTTGAGATGATGGACAGTGAGCCAAGCCAATGTGAACAGTGTCGTTGGTGGAATCAAGGAGGAGAAATTCCACCTATGAAAAACTAATCCCGTAAACTGCATCGTTAACAAAAACGTGATGGGAAAATAAGCCCTCCATGTACCATCTCTATGAGCCATATAGTTCACAAATGAGGAAATTCTGGTGGTATCCCACAAAATTCATCGTTCACTGAATTGAGGTGGTGATTTATGCCACTGCGAACTGCAACCCCGTGAACTCCGGTTTTCAGAGTCATCTTTAGGCCAGATAACTCCTTCGCACACTTCCAAAAAAGGTGTCATGTGCCCATAGATACAGCTTCCCCAACACTATATAAAAAGTCCACCATGGGATTTGAAGAGATATATAGGGAGGGTGACATATATTGAGAGACACAAAAATGGATGCTAGAGACTTTGAGCATTCAGACGAAATTTTTCAAATGAAAATGATTGATGAAGAACCAAGAACCAATTTCCCATTGGTATAAACCAGCCTCAAACCATAAAAAGAAGGAAACACAATAATAAAATACTTTATGTGAAACTAATTGGAGAACCTCAAACCATTGTCCCTTCACGGATGACCTTCTCGTGAACTGCATCACAATTCCCTTCCTTCAATCCAGCAAACCACATATCACATCACTACAAAGACAAGACCTTTCAGTGCATAGAATTACGCTATGCGGATGGAACCCTAGACCTCATACCACCATGATACACAGTGAGGTCAGTGTACTGCTTCAGTACGTAGACATTCCCTCCACCCGCATAGAAGTATGCTATGCAGGGATACCCCCACCCTGCACGAAAAAATGGTACGTGGAATGGGGTTTCTCCACGTATCCCATCCTCTAGTTCCGATATTGTCCATCCATTCCTATCACATCCTCTATGCCCCCTTCACCTACCAGACCACTAGCATCAGGTCAAATCCTCTTACAAAGCCACCATACCCGTATAATCAGACCGTCATGTGTATAAGTACACCCTTATGAGTTTACACACCCATGGTAAATAGAGGGAAGCAGGTGATTCCCTCAATGGAATGGGCCACCATAATGTTTCTATGTCCACATTTCCATGGTAACCCAAAGTACAACCTTGGGAGGCCGATGTGAACCTCCCCGATGTCATGTTTAAGGGTAGTATGTGGCTTTTCCATTCCATGAGTGCTAGTGGAAAATGAGGACCTCATGCTTTCCTTCCCCTTTGCCAAGGGATAACGGTCATCCCCTTTTCCAGAACCCATGTCAAGGAAATCCTCTAGAGGTAATCCCCTGGCCCTTTGTGAGATGTTTCAATCTTGACCCTATTGGGATCAACTCGAGATGTCTCTGGATAGATCACTATATGTGACTATCTTGGATATCAAAACAGATGAGCATTCACGCATTCAAAGCCCCATTTCCCTACCGTGTTGGGATCATAGCCATGACCTTTTTTGTCATCATCCTCCTTCTTTTACATTCGCATAGAATAGACAATGCACCTTTTTGAATCTTTATAATCATATTATTTTTCACACTGAGAAAAAATCTTCTGGGTTTAGAGGTTTTTTGTGATATGGAATTCACATCACTCAATAATGAACTATGATATCTTTGATTCCCAAACCAATGGAGATATATAGGACTCCTATCTAAAGGCCTGAGCTCAAATGGGAAGTTCCCATGCTGAATACCCAATAAAGTCACAAATTAGTAATGAACTATGAGAACCCTAATTCCAAACACAGTTGGGATATGTAGTGTGCCTATATGAAGGACCAAGCTCAAATGGGAAGCTCCAATGTGTATGTCCCCAATCAAGTCATAACTGAGTTGTGAACTACAAGAAATCAGATTCCTACTCCAACCAGGATATCTAGGACACCCATATGAAGGCTCGAGCCTAAAGGGTAACCTTCCTAAGGGATGATCCTAATCATATCCCATATAAAAGGGCATCCACTTTATGAGTAAGACCTGATGGGTATATTGTATAATGTTATCCTCTATGGTGTAAGTCCCAAATATATTCCCTCAAATGAGAATCTCCCTTGTGAAAGCCCCAACCAACCGAACAACGAGGGATTTGATTCTTAGCCAACTAGGTTACATAAGAAGCCTCCTTGAGGTCCAATCCCAACACCCAAATCACCCTAATGTTATTTGGGCCATATTCCTAGTAGGGTTATGTCCACCTAAGAGGCCACATCTCTCTTGGGCACCATAGACCACCTTGGCATAAGTCCCACAACAAACATTGACTAGGAATCTTTCACCTAGATTCCTAGTCCACATGACATTAAACTTCATTGATGGGTCCTTGTTACATAACCTTAAAAGGTAATGTGTCCCATTAAGCAGCACTAAACTATATGGACTCTAATTCCTCTCACATGGATATATAAGAATCCCATCTCATGGGTTTGATAGCAACATCAAAACAATTCCCATCCCCCTTGGATGATGATAAACACTAGTTCACCTCTTCACATGGTTTAATCCAGAGTTGCCTCAGCAATTCCAGATCCATGTATATCCGTGATGGATTTTTCGATTTATGGGTAATTTGTGGTCACACTCTTGGGAATGAACCATGGTTTCATGAACATATTAACATGGATTAAATCTATAATATAGTCCCCTAGTAGGCAATAATTCCCACCAAAAGGGTGTGATGAGCCCGAACTCCCATCCACTTGACCAATGGAGTCCTTATGTTTTGTTGGAAAAATCATCCAATAAGAAACTACCTTTGGAAAGTTGATCTATGAATATTGGATAAAAGGGATATTGGGTGTTTCTTGCTCTAAGAATAAACCCACTAGAGACCATCTGAGGACCTTATACACAATGCAGGCCGATTTGAAAAACACTTAACCCGTTGTAATCACCCACCAGGATCATGGACATGTGGAACCTCCTTCATGAAATAAAAAGGATACACTGGCCAGTCCTGGTGGGGTCATCTCACCCGACTGAAAAAGTGGTGTGACTCGAACTAGGTCAAAATGAAATGGAGAACTCAATGAGAAATTGTCTATAATAACAAATGAGTGATGATTATCATCAAACATTTTCTTTTTCCCCCAAAATCCCACCTTGGGTCCAAACACTAACATATCAAAGGATTTGTTGGCAGCGGTTTTTGAGCAGGTTGGTGTAGTAATGGACCATCAATCAGTTGATGAGGAAACCATATAGGACTATGCTAATCAGTTGGTTATAGATGAATAGAAAATAGCTACAAGTGATTGTAATGGTAAGAAAAAATAAATGCTGAATCCCCTGGAAAATTAAAAGTTACCCAGAAGGCTAATATTGTAGTGGACGATGAGGGTATTTAGATGATTCCATCCAAAAAACCAAGCTTCCTCCAAAGCTTGGAGAGGTCCTTCCAAATCCGTCCTCCAATGAAATAATTGTTACCCCCTCTATAATGAGTCTCCAGGTGCAGTCACTATCTCATATTCAGAATGATAGACTGAATGACAACACAAAATGGAAATTTCATCCTTCGTTTTTTGAACTCATGAGATATGCTTGTGATTCATTTGTATTGTCTTTTAATGATGAATGTGAGGCCACAGAAGCTCAAAATGACAAAATTAGCATTCCATTTATGATATTTGGAGGAGAAAGACAACCAAGCGACCTCGGGAGTGAGGTAGTTGAGTGGTTTAGTGTGCAGCTTGAACCTATTCTTGCTAAAATGGAACCACAAACATTTGGCTTCAATGATTAACTTGCAGTGGTGAATCTTTTATCTAATGACATAGAAGAGATTCTTCAAATAAATCAAGAATTGAATGTGTGTGATCTTTTGTGGAAATATACAAAATGCATTGCTTTAGAATTTTTTTGATTCACTCCAGGTTGATAATAACAAGACCTCATAGGAGCCCAAAACGTGGAGGCGTGGGAGATATCATTGGAGGAGAGGCATGTACCCTCAGAACATGGGTTCTAGAATGACCCATTAATGGGTATTCTTCCTTTCCAATCAAGTCTCTTTTGGCATTGTGTACTCACTTGTCTTCTTATACCTATTTTTACTTTTTTTAATAAATTTCGAGGCCATGCCTCATCTTTCTAAAAAATTATTTATTTATTTATAATAATTACTATAAATAGATAAATATTTATTTACATTTATATATATATATATATTTAATATATTCATTATATTTATAATTATATATAGTGAATATATTTATTATAATTTTATAATTATTTAAATATATCTATATTTATTAAGAATTAAAATTATAAATATTATATATAAATATTATAATTTATTAATTGTTTAATAGCTATGTATTTTTATATATTTGTTTAAATAATTATAAAATTATAATAAGTTTATTTTTAATATTTATGAATTTATATATTATTAATATATTAATTATATATTTTCAAAATATTCTAAATATATTAAATATATAATAAATATATATTTATATAAATATATATTTTAAAAAATTATAATAAATATATATTTATATATAGTTATAATTATATATATATATTTAAATAATTATAAAATTATATGAACTATATTTATTATACTTATAATTTCATAAATATATATAATTTGTATATTTATTATAATTTTATAATTAATTAAATATATCTAAATTTATTTATAATTTTAATTAAAAATATTTGTTTTTTTATAAATATTTTCTTATATTATGAATATATTTTTTATAAATTTATAATAATTTAAATAAATAAATATTTATTTATATTTATAACTATAAATAAATATATATTTATTTGTAATTAAAAATTATAATAAAAATATATTTATTTATAGTTGTAATTATAAATATATATATATATATATATATAATTAAAAAATTATAACAAATATATTTATAATATTATAAATATATAAAATTAATATAATTATAAAATTATAAAATTATATATATTTATATATATTTATTTAGAATTATAATTATAATTAGATGTAATTATTTATAAATAGTGGTATATAAATATAAATAATTTATTTATTTATTATAATTTTATAATTATTTAAATATGTCTCTATTTATTATGAATTATAATTATAACTATTTGAATTTATTTATAAATATTTATATATATTTTTAAATATAATTATTAATTATATATTTATAACTTTGTAAATATAATAAATATATTTACTATAACATTATAATTATATATATATATATAGTTATAATTATATATATAATTATAATAGATGTATTTATTGTAATTTCATAATTATTTAAATGTTTATATACATTGTTATAATTATAATTACAAATAAATATATTTAAAAAGTATTTATACGTAATTAAAATTTTATAATTATAAATATATTAAATATATTTATTATCTAAATATTTTATTGTAATTTTATAAGTATTTTTTATAAAAAAATAGATTCATGGGTATAACATGAATGAATCATATACCCTGTAAAGTATAGAAAATAAAAAGAGAGTGATTACATATGGAAAACATGAATAATAAGGACATAATGTATAAATGAAAATTCATAATAAATTCATAACATATATGCATGTAAATTATACTCATGGATCAATAAATTTATTGACCACATTCATTAGAAACATAAATTTATTTGTTTATATTTATAATTTCTAAATATATAATTTTAAAGTACTTATATATATTATAAATAAAATAAATAAAATAAATAAAATAAATATAATATACCTAATAAGTCTAATAAAACTAATAAATATCATAAGTATATTTATTATTTAATGAAATTTACAATAATCGAATAATTATTTAAATATATATTTCTTTAATTATAATCTTAGAAATACTTTTTTCAAAAACATTATAAGTATTAGAATTATTAATATATATATATTAATTATAAACAAGCATTTTTTATTTAATTTATACAAATAAACATTATTTTTTTAATATAAATATAATATCAAAATATAAATTAATAATATTTTTTGTTAAAAAAATTTATCAGCGTAAAATATATCACTGATAAAGGCCCCCTTTTATCGGTGCTTTCTACTTGTTCTTAGTGTTCGAGCAGCAAGGGGTCTATGAAATTACTATATTGGGGAAGAAATTTAGAATCTGAAGAGTTATGGATAAGGGTGTTCAACATAGGATTAGAGTAGAGGGTCCTCTAAAGTGAAAGTGACCACAGTGTGTGAACATGAAACTTTTATTAATAGAGGTGGTAGACCAATTTACCCATTTTGAAGCACGTCGCTACTATTGTTTAGTAATGGAGACAATGATAAAGATCACTGACATTGATTTTTGGGAAAAAATCCACCACCCACCCTTAGGTGATTTTCCACCATTTTCAAGCACGCCATTATAATTGTTTAGAAATGGTGAGATTGATGGGGATTAGCAACATTGATTGAAGGTAAATAATCAACTACTCACCCCGCAATATATTTTTCCAATTTAGGTATTTTTTTTCTAATATTTAACTGGTGAATGAACCAGACCATGAAGTTGTGACCCCTCCGACTCAAGCTTATTTTCTTCTACCGACATTTATATGATTATTAATGTTTCACAGGGATCATATCCTTGGGCTAAAAATATTTATAACAATTAAATACCAGATAAATACAAATTTCTAGTGTCAAGAGTTGTGAAAAGAGGCATACCTAATGACAACATGGATCAATGAAAATACTTTATGAATAGAAAAATAAATGAATAAAAATGTATCTTGTGTTTCAAAATGATAAACACATCCCCACACATTATCTCATGGAATGGATATATAAAAATTGATAGTGAACAAAAAATATAGATCAAAACCAGTGATAAGAAAATGCCTCAACCACTCTGCGAGTTAATTCTGACGGTGCCTTTCCCAAATTTGCAAAGAAGTATTTTTTCCTCCTCTTCTATATAAGTGGAATGATAAAAAAAAATATAATTGTGGGAACATATGTTTGATTCAAACAATTAGGAAGTATTTGTATACATTATAATAAAAAGCAGATAATATTTGTCATTTCTATAAAGAATATGTTTAGAATGGGAAAAAGATTACTTGTATGGGTGCTCGAGTTTTGGAAAGATTCATGAAGATCATGAAAATATAATGACCAAATATTTGTTTATACTACAATATAAAAAAACGTAATATAATGATGTCAAAAACCGAATGACTATTATACAAAAATTAGAAGTGTATAGAAACAATAAAAAATATAGAGAATAAAAAATCAACCAATAAAAAACTCATCTATCCAGTCACTAATTTATGAATTTCAAGACATTTGAAAACAAGGATATGGATAAATTAGTAATGAATATAACTCTTAGTTTTTTTAACTTCTAACTATGTAACAGAAAATATGTATCCACATGATACTATGTAACCTTCAAAGTATATTAACATTACATAATTTAACTATAAAATAGTAATTACACCAGCCCAATGCATGCAATAGAGAAATTAATGAAGAGGGTATTAGATGGAATAAATATAGTGAAAAATTCACCACTATAATTACATTCAAATGATGACATGGTCTGAAAAAAACTGATATCATTATCAATTTATACCATCTTGGGATATCTATATTTCAAGTAAAATAAATAATATTGCATGAACTATGAAACATTATAATCATATTCCCCCATTCTTATCACCCAATATACATGTTAAGAAAGATGATTTATTTCAAAATAAAAAAAAATCACATGATTCAATGATTATATATTGAATATGATATAAATGAATCGTCAAAGTTTAAACATTAAACTAAAAGATTATATATTGGTTTTGTGATAAGGGTATGAAAATAACATATTTTAAATATAATAAACATTAAACATTCAAGTAATGAAAGTGTTTAAATTTATTGTTTAGGGGAAAAAATTGTGAAGAGTAAGTGGCCATAAAAATAATAAAGAAAATAAATATTAGAAGAGAGAAAATTAAAAAAAATTTGCAAAAAAATACAACATTAAGAGAAGGTATTTATATAGAAATAAAATTAGTAGAAAAAGTAGACATGAAATTTCAATTATTTAATTAAATATCAAAAGGTAGGTAATTAAAAACATAGGACAATAAGCTTACCAAAATGAAACATTATAAATGATTGAAAATGGCTAGAAATGAATTGGTCAACATAAAACAACATATATGAAATACAATTAATGGATAAACAGTCTAACCTTTGTTAAAAATAACCCCATTTTAATTATGACATTGTGTGGAATAATTTGATCTTCACTTTTCTATGAATACTTCAGGTAGCCCCTTGCTCACCGGACTTCATTATCAATCAAGTTACTCTAGAGAGACATGTGTATCTATACTAACCAAGGAAGTGAAACATTTTAATTGCAATAATGATAGTTGATAATTTCATGTAGACAATCACAAAGATATATGGAACATTAAAAAGAAAACATAAGTAAATTTAATACAAATGGATAAATAGATACAAAAAAGAATATTTAAATAAATTCACCATTAATAAATACCAATATCTTCCTCAAATTAAAACATATTTTTTATAATTAATATAATCAGTTTGTGGGAATGTAATTTTAGTTTTGAAATGTATGGTATTGTATAAATACATAATACAGAAAATAAAAAATTACCAATGAAAAATTATAATAAAATGTATGAAAATTTGTATATTCTTAATAAAAAATTATATACATGACCATTTTATATTATATATATTCACTTGGAGTTTGTATAGTACATTTGTGAGGATGAAAAGCGACAAATACCTGATACACAAAATTCAAAGCTGATGCATATAATGTTTTAAATGAAATGCTAAAAATAAATTTACATACATATTAAAAATATAAAAAACAAATATATATCAACCTGTATAGGTGGTGGGTCATTTTTATGACATTGATATCCTAATCTATATGATTGGTGAGTTTGAGACACTGGTATTCTCTGTTATAATAATTCTTCCTTATAACTATCTTTGTAGTTAGGTTATTTTCTCTATATTTTTGTTTATATATGATAAGGGGATGGAAATAATATATGTTAAATATAATAGAGTTTAAAAATTAAGTTAAAATAAGATTTTAAATTTATTGTTTAAGAACAAAACTTTTTTAAATAAATAATTTGTGTGTGGAAGTGTTTATATATATTAAAAATGAGAATAGAGAACTATACCTTTGCAGAAGAGCCAAAATTTTATTTTGGTGGTTCACATTAAGTCCCACCTTGTGCATCAAAACCTCTAAAAAAATCACAAGGAATCCACCTTTGGTGCACCTTAGGGAGGTTTCGTTGCCTCACCAGTGGTGAGGCGCTTCTGTTGTGCCTCGCTGCACCCCTTTCCAAGGCACACGCCTCATCATGATTTTGACAACACTGTTTTTTCAAACATAAACACATAGTGAATTGTGCCTTTGTGAATGTGTTTTCTCATTAATAATGAATCATAGATTTAATGTCAATACCAAGAATAAAAAATTAAATAGACTTGTAATTCATCTATGCCATTAGAAACAAGATATCCAATGTTTTATTTTCAAATTATTTTTTCTTGATGTCTTGAAACCATGTAAAATTGAAAAGAATTGGATACTCTAGAAGGGAATAGAGAAAATTAATTCAAAATGTTGAAAAAAATAAATTAATAAACAGAGTGATGGTCTGTAAACAAATAGTGTTGGTGTAAAAAAATAAAATCATAGTTTTGAGAGGGATATTAGTATAAAATTGTTTCGTTTTTGAGTTCATGGGTTAAGATAAACATTATTTAACCGGGTAATCATACATTAATATTGTTTATAGTAAATTTTACCAAATCCAATGACATGGATAATGAAATAATGAGAGATTTATTGTTGTTATAATTTTCATAGCTAATTAAAAGAATTATTAAATTTCAATTTTTGTTGATAGCAATATGGAAAAAGACATCATAGTGGCATTCATGATATATTTAATTATACCAAACATTAAGAACTATTGAATTTTATAAAATAACATTAACGAGATACTGAAAAAATGAAACATACTATAACATAATAAAGTTCATGATAATAAATTAAAAATTAAGTATTTTTAATATTATAAATGAAACATTTTTGGATTTTTTTTTTCAAATTGTTAAATATCATGAGTTTTTTACCTGTCATGTGATGAAATAGATGACTTAAACACCATCCTTAATCATAATGAAAATAAAAACTTTGATGATCGTATTCATCTCATAATGAGTAGCCTATGTTATCCTCTAAAACTATTAAATAATTATGTTTCTAGGGAATCAAAGAAGGAACCGAGTTGGGAAATAAAATGTCATAATTTCTTACATTGACCTATACATACAGGTTAATAACTGGTTGGGAACCCAGTTGGGAATGAAAAAGATAATGTCATACATAATAGGATGATCATTGGGACATAGTAGCTTGCCACAAAATATCAGACCCTCTAAAAAACAGATTCATTCAGTTCTTGAAGACAATGAACAATAAAATGTTAAACATGCACATGATGGGGAGAAATTATTTAATACAAGAGAGTAACAAACAACATATAAAATAAAACTACACTCTGATATTCATATCTTTGGATCAACCTATGAATTAATCATAACCAATAATAGTGGGAGATAATTTTGAATTAATAAATTTATCTTCTTAAAAAATAGAATTTACAGGGAATCAAAGAAAGAACCTTTTGATCCAACACATATGGGTGGAAGATCTCATTGGAGATGACAGATCTGGTACACAATGGGTGGTGAATTTGGTTCGTGATGGGCATCAGGGGCTATGGGTGTGGCGGTGATGGCTTTGATTCGCGATAGGGAGGACTGGTTCATGATGGAGAGAGTTTGTGGTGGTGATGGGTTTTATTTGAGATGGGGAGGACTGAATCGCAATGGGGTGGGTTTGTAATAGTGATGAATTTGGATCAAGACAGGGAGGGTTTTTGATGGAGATATATCTGATTCGCGATGGGGTGATTTGGATCCCAATAGGGAGGGGCAGTGACGTGTTTGATTTGTGATGGGGAGGGGGCGATGGTGGTTCTGATTCATGATAAGAGGGATGTTTTGTGGTGGGGAGGATTTTATGAGGGGTAGGGTTTGTACGTTAAGGGGGAGAGGGCACAATAGGACCCAACATATTTTTTTTATCTAGCGAGTGCCTTTTGGGGTCTCTTCTGTTCATCAATATCAACAGATTTTAAAGGTCATCCGTTTCCAAATGCAACACTGTCCTAATTTCTAGTAGTGTTTCCATGTTAAATTTTCTAGTGTCAACATTTATTTTTCTACAGATATATTTGGTCATTGACCATTCACGTTAATTTTTTTTGGATTTATTAATAGGAAAGGATATTTATTTCTACTACACATTCGCTTTGGTGTTCACTAGCGCATTCATCACTTGTTGTATTTCCCAAGAGTCTCCCATCCCACTATTGAGCCTTCCTTTTCTTCTATTCCTTCCACATCCTTTGTAGTTTAACATTCTCCTTTCTAAAGGAACCTTGAAGGTGGTATAAGTTGTACAATTGGTGGTGCTATTTATAGTGGCAATTGGGGGTGTTACTCTCAAAACATGAAAAACCATAAATATGAATGGTGCCTTGAATGGCGTTTGAGTTTATTTAATATAAACCATAAAAGACATTAAAAAATGAAAAAAAGTAATTTGAATGAAACAAAAAGAAAAAAATAAAAATGTAAAATAATGTTTGGGGAAAAATTGATGGGAATAGGTAAAGAATATAAAGAAAGAATAACGTTTGCAGGCTGTGAATCTTTTCTCTACAATTTTGTAATGATTTTTTTATTTTTCAGTGGTTTAAACCCCTACTAAATATTTTTCCATAGTTTTTTATATTTGTAAATTTAGTATTTATTATATAATTACAAATATATATATATATATATATATATATATTGGAAGGATATATATTAATATATATCAATATTCATAAATAAGTATAAATATCTATAAATATATTTTAACATAAATAAATTTTCCCAGATAAATAATATATATATATATATATATATATTATTAAATATAAAAGTCTATATATATATATAGTTACCCCAATAATATATATAAATAAATATAAACAAAAATTAATATAAATATATATTAATGTGTGTATATATATATATATTGACATCGATATATTAATATATATTAATATACATAAATATGTATAATTATCTATAAGGAAATAAAAACATTAATATATTCAAATAAATATATTTTTATTGATATATATAAAATATATTTTTATTGATATATATAAAATATATTTGAAAAAAAATTATTTATATAATAATAAATATGAATTTATAGTTATTATACAATATATTTTGTTTGAACAATTTAAAAAAATAAAAAACATGTTCACTTCTGCTGTGCAACTCCCCACATCGTACATTTGGGCGTCGCCACTACCAAACCCAATGCTGCCATATCATCGCAACCAATCTACAGATTCCACCATAGCTGCCAAGGATGGTTTTCTACTGTCATGATCTGCCACCGCCAAATACCAGTGGCACCTCAAACCATTGTATCCTACCATCCTGCGCTAATATTCTTGCTACGCCTAGGGTTGCACTGTTGTCGTCAACTTCGTTGTGTTCCACCATCACATGAGACGTCACATGCTTCCCCTTGGGGCATGTCACTGCTCCATGATAACACTATCCACACACTATTAATGAATACCATTTAAACATAAAAGCGTCATCATTTGAAAATAACCCATCCACCATGATGTTACCCATCTACCCACACACATTTATGAATTTCATTTAACCATGAAAGTACTCGGCCAGGGTTTTCGATGAACACATGTCACCCCATGGATTATAAATTCCTACATTCATTATCCTGATATGGAAGATAGCCAATGTGGATCTGCTTAGCCTTTTCCAGGACATCATAGGGATTATTCACCTCAAATTCCAAGTGCCCAATTATCCTTTCCTCACACATCCTATAGCACCCAATCTGTTAATCAAAACTCTTGGGTTACACCTCTTAAAATTTCTCCCAAACCACTCCCTGTGCCACAGATCCTTCCACGCAGTCTGAATCTGACTCCTTCTGGTGTTCTTCACACCGGGGCTCCTGGAAGCCCCACTCTCCCTTTGGATCACCCCCACTTTGCACCATGTAGTGCTCCTCACCCACCTCACCCTCAAAATGACCTCCTAAAAAGGCCAGTTGATGACACTTGGTCTTGTGGATGGCTATTTTCAGGGAGAGGTGGGTGAGGAGAACCATGATAGGGGGATTTGTAAGGCAAGAGGCATTTCAAGGATCCTTGGTGTGAAGAACAACAGTCACTACTACAAGAACGGGCAAGGGAAGCACTGCCCTTTTATCAGCACTAAAAAAAGCACTGATAAAGGGGGCCTTTATGAGCGCTTTTTTTGTAGCGCTGATAAAGGAGGGATTTATCGGCACTTTTTCCTACATGTGATAAATTTTATGTTTCAATAAAATTATGAAAAATAAATTATTATTATATAAGTATATTTATATTGATATAAATATAATATATATTTTATAAATATGTTTTACTTAAGTATAAATAGACTATTACATTTTATATATAAGAAATTTAGTAAAAATGGCTTTAAATTTTTTTAAAAACTATAATTAATTAATAATTTGCTAATGAATATCGATTAAAAATAATTTAATAACAATTTGAAGACATAAAAAATCAAAACAATTAATAAAAGATCTAAAATAAGTTGAAACTGTAACTCAAACTTCAAACAACCACAACTTTTAATCTGGCTGTCCGTTTGAGCTCTATAGAATATCAAATCAAAGCCTGTGATGATATCTATGTGCTAGTGACTGAAGAAAAGCTTATGTTACATTTTTTGAGGCCAAAAAGGCCCTGAAGGCCTCAAAAACTGAGTTTTTAGTCGGGATACCCCGATTTGTTAACATTCAAACAAGTATAACTTCTAATCCGGATGTCCGTTAAGCCTATAACACATATCATATTGAATATTGTTTCATTTTTTTGATTTCACTGGTTGTGGAGTTGAAACGGGCTTCTAGATTATATGTTATGATTTTTTTAACATTCTATGGATTTTCAAATACACACATATATGTATTTATTCGTAAATATATATGTGTTTGTGTGTGTCTGTGTGTATGTGTATGTGTGTGTGTTTTATATATATATATGTATGTATGTATGTATTTATTTATTTATAAACACACATAAAAAACATATTTTTCATAAATGTATTTAAAACTAATCTTATAACTATATATTAATATACAAATAAATATAAAAATAAAAAATTATAACTATATATATATATATATATATATTAATATAAGAATGAATATATATATACTAATATATGGATAAATATATTTATATTAATATGAATCTATATTAATATACGAATAAATATAACTATATATATATAAATATATAGATATATCATTAAATAGAGAAAAAAAGAAATGGCGTAGGGGTAATGGTGAAGTCGCGAAAGGGGGGAGGTCGTAGATTCGAGTTCGGGTAGAAGAAAAGGGCTGCGCATGCATGAGGGTGTTAGGGGGGTCCTCCTAGTGCTGTTAAAAGCTATCCCTACATTATATAATTCTTTTTATTTTTTTATTTTTTTTTTCACTTTTATCAATGCTTTTTAAAAGCGATGATAAAGGGAACTTTTATCAGTGCTAAAAAAGTGTTGATAAAGGGGTATTTTATCAGCACTTTTTTTAGTGGTAATAAAAGAGGCATTTATCAGCACTTTTCAAAGCGCTAATAAAAGGGACCCCCCTATATCTGCGCTAAGCTTTACAGCACTTTTTAGCACTATTAAAGCCAGTTTTGAGCACTGATAAACCCCATTTTTTAGTAGTGAGTAGGATCCCGATTCAAACTACGTGGAAGAATATGTGGTAGAGAGAGTGGTGTGAGAGATGTCTAAAGAGGTGAAACACAAAAGTTATTTTTAATAAATTGGTTTCTATGGGATTTGTGAGGACCAGAGAATCAGGCACATGGAACTTGAGGTGTAGATGCCCTATGATGACCTGGGAAATGCCTAGTAGATACATCATGGGTGACATCCATCGCAAGACAATGAAGGTGAGAATTTATAATCTGTGGGGTGGTGTGTGTTCATCAACAATCTTGGCTATGTAATGTCCTGGTAAAATGGAATTTCATAAATGTGTGTGGCTGGATGGGTAACACACTACGGCAAAAACGGCATTTATGGGCGGTTTTTTTCGTTTCGTGGCGGTTTAAACCGCCGCCAAATCGATTGGAGGTGGTTTTAAAAAACCGTCTTGAAATCGTGCGTCAGGAAACTATTCGCGACGGTTTTCAAAACCGTCGCAGAATGTTTCATGGAGGTTTTTTAGCGGCGGTTTAAACCTCCTATCAATTATTTAGCGGCGGTTTTTTTATTTTTTTTATTTTTTTTATTTTTTTAATTTTTTTTATTTTTGTTATTTTTTTTATTTTTTTTATTTTTGTTATTCTTTATTTTATATATTTATTTATATATTTATTAATTTATTTATTTATTTACTTATTTATTTATTTATTTATTTTTCATATTTATTTATTTATTTATTTCGTATTTATTTTATTTATTTATTTTTCATATTTATTTATTTATTTATTTATTTATTTATTTTATTTATTTATTTATTTATTTATTTATTTATTTATTTATTTATTTTATTTATGTATTTATTTTATTTCGTTTTTATTTTTTATTTTTTTATTTCGTATTTATTTTTTATTTATTTTATTTCGTATTTATTTTATTTATTTATTTTATTTCATATTTATTTAATTTATTTATTTATTTCGTATTATTTTATTTACTTTATTTATCCATGCATGCACATCCCATGCACATGCATGCCCATGCAATATAATGAAATTCTGGTGAGATTTGAAAAAAAAATAATACATAAATAATAGATATATTATTTGAAAAAACAAATAATACATAATAAATAAATATAAATAATAAATAATAAATAAATAAAAATAATAAATAAATATAAATAATAAATAATAAATAATAAATAATACATAATACATAATAAATAATAAATAAATATAAATAATAAATAATAAATAATAAATAAATATAAATAATAAATAATAAATAATAAATAATAAATAATAAATAATAAATAATAAATAATAAATAAACATAAATAATTAATAAATATAAATATAAATAATAAATAATAAATATAAATAATAAATTATAAATTATAAATTATAAATTATAAATAATAAATAATAAATAATAAATACATAATAGATATAAATAATAAATAATAAATAATATATATAAATAATAAATAATAAATAATAAATAAGAAATAAGAAATAAGAAATAATGAATAATAAATAATAAATAATAAAAAATAAATAAATAAATAAATAAATAAATAAATATAAATAATAAATAATAAATAATAAATAATAAATAAATATAAATATAAATAATAAATAATAAATAATAAATAAATATAAAAAATAAATAAATATAAATAATAAATAATATATAAATAATATATAATATATAATATATAATAAACAATAAATAATAAATAATAAATAATAACTAATAAATAATAACTAATAAATAAATAATAAATAATAAATAATAAATAATAAATAAACATAAATAATTAACAAATATAAATAATAAATAATAAATAATAAATAATAAATAATAAATAATAAATAATAAATAATAAATAATAAATAATAAATAATAAATAATAAATAAATAATAAATATAAATAATAAAAAATAAATAATAAATAATAAACAATAAATAAATAATAGATATAAATAATAAATAATAAATAGTAAATAATAAATAATAAATAATAAATAATAAATAACAAATAATAAATAATAAATAATGAATAATAAATAATAAATAATAAATAATAAATAATACATAATAAATAAATTAATATAAATATTCAATAATAGATAATAAATAATAATAAAATATAAATTATAAATTATAAATAATAAACAATAAATAATAAATAAATATAAATAATAAATAATAAATAAATATAAATAATAAATATTAAATATTAAATAAATATAAATATTAAATAATAAATAAATTTAAATAATAAATAATAAATAAATATAAATAATAAATAATAAGTGAATATAAATAATAAATAATAAATAAATAATAAATAATAAATAATAAATAATAAATAATAAATAATAAATACTAAATACTAAATAATAAATACTAAATACTAAATAATAAATATAAATAATAAATATAAATAATAAATATAAATAATAAATATAAATACTAAATATAAATAATAAATATAAATAATAAATAATAAATAAATATAAATAATAAATAATAAATATAAATAATAAATAAATATAAATAATAAATAAATATAAATAATAAATTAATATATATAATAAATAATAAATAAATATAAATAATAAATAATAAATATAAATATTAAATATAAATAATAAATAATAAGTAAATATAAATAATAAATAAATATAAATAATAAATTATAAATTATAAATTATAAATTATAAATTATAAATTATAAATTATAAATTATAAATTATAAATAATAAATAATAAATAATAAATAACCAATATCAAATATTGTTATTAATAATAATATTTTATTATTAGTAATAATAAATAATTAATAATTAATAATAATTAATAATAAATAATTAAATATAAATCATAAATAAATAATAAATAATAAATAATAAATAATAAATAGATATAAATAATAAATAAGAAATAAATATAAATAATAAATAATAAATAAATATAAATAATAAATAATAAATAATAAATAAATATAAATAATGAATAATAAATAATAAATAAATAATAAATATAAATAATAAATATAAATAATAAATATAAATAATAAATATAAATAATAAATATAAATAATAAATAATAAATAATAAGTAAATATAAATAATAAATAACCCGTTACAAATAATTGATAATAAATAAATTAAAGTATATTATAAATAATAAATGATAAATAATAAAGGAAACACATGAAAATGTATGAAAAGACGTGATAAGGGATTAATAATCATGAAAACGCATGAAAAAGGATGGAGAAGCATATGAAGAATGAGGCATTAGAAAGAATGAGAATGCATGAAAACTCGTGACAACTCTGGAAAACACTTTAATAATTCAACATAATCATCATAATAACCCACAAAAAACCATTGATAAAGATAACAAGCCATGGAAATCCAAATAAACAGTAACAAATGGAGCAACCGTTAAAACCCGTCTAAATGTTCATAAAGAGACAAAAACATTGGATTCATATTAATGGAGATAACTTATGATCCGAGAGTCCGTTTTAGATCCGCGACCTGTCAAATAAAATATCCTGAAATGATCTTCAACCTGAAAGGTGAAAGAGTCCGAATGGACAGGTGGATCGGAAGTTACGACCATTTAAAAAAAAGCTGACAGGGAACGGGTGCTAGAAACGAGGCATTGAAAAACATAACAAACCCGATACCCACTAAAAAGGCCATAACATATGATCTAGGAGTGCATGTGGGCGCCGCGACTAGTCAAACTGAAGCTCATGGAACGGGCTATGATTTGGCAGGTCGAGGAAGCCAAACTGACACGCGGATCAAAAGTTAGGTCCGTTTGAAGACAAGTTCGACGGGACACCAGTGACAGAAACTGGGTTTTGGAGGCATTCAGAGAGGTTTGTGGTGTTAAAAAACATGACAAAAGCTTTCTTTTGTAAACATGGTTTGTATCTCTCTTGGATGGCTTCGATTTGATATGTGGTAGAGCCCAAACGGACACTCAGAAAGAAAGTTATGGCTGTTTGAAGTTGGAGAACTTTTCTCAACTTTCTTATAACTCTAATATCTTCCGCACCTTAGACCGTTTCATGGTTTTTATTTTATGTGCCTCTAGATCTCTTCATGATCTTCGATTTGACTGGTCGTGGCGCTTCAACGGACGCGCGGATCAAAAGTTATGGTCATTTTAGTGATTTCGGGGTTTCTTGTGTTTTTTTATTTTTTCATTTCATTTCGCGGCGGTTCTACCGAAACCGCCGCTATTTCACGGCGGATATTTAAAAAACCGCCACTAATCCTCGAATAAAATTTAAAAAAAATTAAAAAATAAATTTTTTTTTTGGCATTTCGCGGCGGTTTTAAAAACCGCAGCGAAAAAACCGCAGCTAAACGGCCGTTTTCTTGTAGTGACATCATGGTGGGTGGGTTATGTTTAAATGATGACCTCACAATGTTTAAATGAGATTCATTAATAGTATGTCACTAGTGCTATCAAGAAGTGTTAACGATCCCCAAGGGGTTTCATGTGATGGTCACAGGTGATGGTGGAACACAACGTAGCTGACGACATCAAAACAACCCTAGACGTAGCATGACTGGAAGCACATGGGGGTAGGAGACAATGGTCGAAGGTGGAACTGGAGGTTGGTGGTGGCATAGATTGACAAATAAAGAGAGAGAGAGATAGAGTCAATGTTAAGTAGGGCCAACCCTAAAGATGTAGTTTCCCAAGACAAACCTTAAAAGTGTTTACCTTTTTCATTTTTTAAGTACAAGCATTATAATATTAAAGACATGTTTTCCAAATTGTTTCGTATCAATCATAGATGACTTTTGAAGATAAATATGATGGCATGTAGGAGCAACTTGAATGATGACTTATTCTCCTATCTTCATTGGATAAAATTGTATCTTTTGGAAATAAAAAACAAGTTGATTATATTCTATTTAAAATTCAAATGATGTTCTACATCATTATTTAAAATAATAAACCACTAAATATAAATCCAAAAAACATTTAATACATAAAACTAAAAAAATAAAAACTAAATGTTTATTAACTAATTCAAAAAATTTAAACACAATTATCTAAAAGAACAAAATTTAATAACAAATAAATAAATTACAAAGTTCGGCTTAGTTTTCAAAAACAATTACAATTTTAATTTTTTAGATTAACAAGTCATTTGTTTTATTTTTTAATAATTTTAAAATAATTCTTATCATGTACTTATAAAATGAAGGAATAAAATATTTTCTAAAAAATATTCTTAAATTTATATAATCTAATAGATTTTATAATAATATTTTAGAAATTAAAAACAATAATTATTTTTTAAAACTAAAAAAATGTATATTATTTAGTAACTAATTGTGTCCTTCTAGTATTCAAATGTATTTTTTTCTATTTTTTGTAAAATAATTTTTTTATAGAGAATCAATTTTAGTTTTTAAAAATTTAATTTCAATTTTTATTTTTGAAATTAAAAAAATGAAAAAAAAATAGAAAAAAATAGAAAAAAAATAATAGAAACATATTATGAAATGTGAGATTTAATATTAGTCAAAATTCCATGTAAATCAAAATTAATTTAACCAAAATTTGATTAAAAAATTAAGCACAATACAGACATGGTTTACCAAAATAATAAGAACACAATTAAATTAAATAAAGTCATGACATGATGATAATCTGCTTTATGATCAGAAATCATAAGTATTCGAAGAAAGGATGAATCAAAAAGTCATATAATATCTCAAATAGTATACAGAGATATGATATCTATATAAGGACACCTTGTCCTCACTGATCCTCAAGGCCACAACCCACCTTTAGTTTGGCTGGGGAAATGCGATGAATTCTACACTTTCAAATTAGAAAATATTATAAGCATGTGTACATGGAGGATTGAGAAGGGTTGTGCATAGTACATTGATGTTGATATTGAAGACCATTAAGTAATTTGAGGAGATGACCAAGGATTCATTTTCCACGTTGTCGTACTCAGACACGTCCCTGGATCCCAACCAGCATAACCCATTCCGCCATTACCACATGTTAAAGAAGCCACCCACTTCAGGGTTAACCCTGACGAATCATGGTTGGGGAGGCCTGGGTGGCCTTGAGCGTGGGGCCTATACTGCCACCACTTTATACACCCTCCTTGTAGGGATAATACATCCCTCCACCGCCGTTGGAAGGTGAACCACCATGAAAGCAGCATAAATGAAGGAATGAATTATGTTGGTTTTGGTTTCCATGTTCTCTAGTTTTGGTTTGGTTGTAGGACTCAATTTATAACAATGAAGAATTTGTAATAAACAAAAACTATCTGAGTGGGGGGATTTCTAATATTGAATAATTTCTAATATTGAATTTAAAAAATATTTTTTATAATATAATTACTTTAAAATTTTGAAATAATTTGTAATAATTAATATTTTAATTATTATGAATTATTATTTTGAAATTTTGTTCTGTGTCCTCTAATGTTTTTTAGTTAGTTAGATATACGAATAATAATAATAATAATGATTTATATAATAGTATTAAATACTATTATTATTCAATAAAATAATTTAAATATAAAAATTTAAATAATATTATTATTAACTATAAAACATCAATTTTATTTAGTAAAATAATTAATATTTTTTATTGTCAAATAAACCAAAATAAAAATATTATTAAGTATATTTTATTAAATAATTACTATGTGCATCTGGAAATTTGACAACAAATAATAAATACTTGAAAATAAAGTCATGATAATATGTAATTAATAATAATGAAGTCATTATAATAAAGTCATGATAATAAATTCATTATAATAAAGTAATGAAATTATTAATAAAGTCATGATAAGTATCTTTTAATAAATTCATGAAAATAATAATAATGTAATTATTTAATAATAATAATAATATTAATAATATTAATTTTATAAATAATCCTAATATTATGAAATATTATTAATTATTAATAATTTTATTATTATGATTATTATTCAAAATAATAATTTTAACAATTATGAATTTACGTTCTGATCGACTTTGAATGTTAATTATTAATATAATTTAAAAAATGACTTCAGCAATATTAATAGTATAATAAATAATAATTAGTATCATTATCATTAAAAATAGAAAAAATTAATTATTTTTAATTAAGTAATTATTTTTATTTTTATTATTAGGTCACATATTATTGTTGATGCTTAATATTTTATATATTTTTTGAAATTTTTTTCATTTTTAGTTATTTAATATGCCATAAGTGCATGTCTGAAATTTCATTTACAGTCTAATTATAATTTATATTTTTTTAGGATTTCAAAGTTACCTAATTCTTTTAAGGTTTAAATGTAATGTTTTGAAAAAAAATATTTTGTGTGATTAATGTTATTGTATGTTTATTATCTTCATGAAATTTTTTTTATTTTTTCTTATTTTATAAGTGTTTAGCTAATGTTTTATATTTATTTTTTATTGTACATATATTTTATTTTTATACGCTCTCAAAGTTAATAACTTGATACACAAAAAACTTATTTTGATTCAAGAAGGTAACTTTATAAGTTTATAAAATATAAACTATATTTATAATTTAAATATAACATAAATCATAGAAAAATCTTGTAAAAACAATAGAAAATAAAGAGAATTTCATATCTATAATAAACTAAAATTAATTTACATGACACAAATTTTATTAAATAAAAAAAATTTCACTTCTAAAAGTTTTTGAGCATAAAATATATTACATAAAACATATAAATGAAATTTTAAATGTTAATTTTAAAAATAATAAAATAATTGAAAATAAAATAAATTAAAATAATAATAATCACCAAATAATTTAATTTACCAAAAAAATGTTATCTGAAAAACAATAGAAGTACAAATGTTACATTTTGAAGAAACAATTTTTTTCACCATTGAAATTAATTTTCATTAATTTTTTTATGAAATTATATTTATTTTCAATTATTTTGATGTGTTTAGTTAGTGTGTGAAATTTCATTTAGTTTGTTTATATACTTTATAATTTATAGGACATAAGATTCAAATATTTGAATCATTATTATGTTTCAAGTGTGCGATTTGGAAGATGTATAGATTAAAAATTATCAGTGTAATTTAATTGAAACTTTTCACACTCACTAAACACTTAAAAATAATTGAAAATGAAAAAATAGTTATCATAATAAATAAAAAACAAATTACATAACACAAACATTATTGATTAAAAATTAACATTTACATCTCAAAAAATTTATGCGCATAACATATACTATAAATAACTTCTAATTGAAATTTAAAACATTGATTATATTGATAAAAATTGGTTTTAAATAAAAGAAATATCTAAAAAATCAAAAAAAAAATCAATTTACACAAAAAAAATTATCTCTAAATTTGTTTTACAAGTACATATATTTATTTTGAAACAACAATATTTTGGGTGATTAAAATTATTTTTATGATTTTTTTTAATTATTTTTTATACGTTTAGGGAGGGTGTAAAAGATCATTTAGTTATATTTTTACATTATAATTTATAGATTTCAAAGTCACTTAATTGAAACATTATTATATTTCAAGTAAGTGATTTTTAAGGATTATAGATTAAAAACAATACACACCATCTAAATGAATACATTCACACTGGTTAAATATATAAAAAAAAGAAAATAAAAACCATTTCATAGATATATTAAAAAAATTACATGAATAAAACATTTTTTATTAAAAACATAACATTTACATTTCAAAAAATTTATCCACAAAAAATATAGTTTAAATAACATCTCAATGAAATTAAAAATAGCGATGACACCAATAGAAATTAATTTAAAATAAATGAAACTCCACAAAAAACAATAAACAAAAAAATTTAACTAACCCAAAAAAAATTATCTAAAAAACAACTACTAGTACAATTTTTATTATTTTAAATAACAATATATTGTTTCATTGAAATTATTTTTCATTAATGTTTTTAATGAAATTTTTCTTTTCAATTGTTTTTTTATATGATTAGTGAGTGTGTAAAATTTCATTTAGACTATACTTATACATTATAATTAATAGGGTTTCAATGTCACATACTTGAAACATGACTATATTACTTGAAAGTGATATTGAATGCATATATATTAAAAATTATAAATAAAATCTAAATGAAATCTCACACACCATCTAAACATATAAAAAATAATTGAAATTAAAAATTATTCCATAAATATAATAAAGGAGAAAAAAATTTCATGACCCAAACTTTATTATTTAAAAACAAATAATTTAAGAAATAATAAATTTATAGGATGAATCCTCCTTTATCATTATTTTATTAATTAAATAATAATATAGTATTTAATTTTGTTTATTAAATATTATGAATTACATTATTAATGAATATTAATTATATAGTTATATAGTTTCAACAATTATAACAATAATTATGAATAATTATTTAAATAACATAATTATTAATGTACAAAATAAATTAGTTAATAATATAATTTAAAATAAATATAAATTAAATCCATAATATAAAAATATAATTAATAATAATAACACTTTTATTTTTATTTTTTATTCAAATTGATTAACTTAAAAAAAATAATTTTTAATACTATGATATACAAAATTATTAACATTATCATTATCATTATTATTATACATAAATATAATAATCAAAATTAACACATAAAACATAACTTTAGTATTATTGATAGTCAAATTATGATGGTTGGGCCCTCCTTCCCCATCAATCCATTTTTTTTATTTTCTGAAAAAAAAACACTTTTATGATTTAGTGGAAAATGGAAAAACCAAAATCCAAACCACAGTCCAACATATTACAGAATTCATAAACATACACCAAGAAAATGAGTTCAAAATTTAAAACGATAACACCCAAAATCATGAAAGTCAAAATTTGATAAACAACATCTCCTATGAGATCTGATTTGGGATTCAACTCCCAAATCATGTTGGATCTACAAAATCCATCAACCATTATTCCCATCATATTTGTTGTTATCAGAAACTGTGTCAGCTGAGTCTCATCGCTAACCATAATCACCATCATGAGGTACCACCATCGATAGCTCCATCTGCACCACCTCCATCGCCATTGACTGATCACCACCCAAGCCACTGTCCAGTCCATCGAAACAGCCAAAAATCACTAGGAACATGACATTGTGAACCATAAATAGAAAGACACTACATAGTGAACTTTTTGAGTCACTATGCCAATGATAATTCCATCAAAAGAACGCGGGAAAGAGACTCCATGTGCACCCCACCTTAACACCCTAAATTCCATCAGCACCAAGCCACTAACTGTCAACGACATCAAAAATGACTTCCAAAACCCTCCAAAACAGCATGTATCGACCCTCTAGTATACACCAAACTAGCACGCCACCCAAATAACTCTATCCCATGACATTGAAAACCAACAAGAGCAGGGAAGAATAGCGTAGAACTTGAGAAGATCATATAACTCGAGAGCATCCATAATAGTAGTATTACTCTAAAGGTTTGAAAAATACAACCATGTAATGATTTCAATCAGAGTAAACAATACATATTGAGTCTAGGAAAGAAATAAAGAAATCATAAAACAAGAACACTAGATTTAACATGATTCGATCCCTTTGGGGGCTATGTGAATGAAAATAAAACCACTCCACACACATATTTTATTAAGCTCAAAAACGAAATGGTATTCAAAATAAACCAGCAATATGAACATTAAGAAAAAAAATTGACACGAAGATCTACATTCATGAACTAAATAACTATGAAGAAAAATAAATACAAGTTAAATAGGGTTTCCCTATGGTAGTCTTGATCTCTTTATGATGAATGAATGATTTTTCATCTGATGGTTCGAAGTACCCTGAGAGATCCAAGATCTTGTGAATGGACACACTTCCTCCAGGATAATTAAAGTCATCAAAACTCCACTATGAACAATTTACAGGGAGTAGTAGAGAAGAATGATAGGTCGGAAGTTGGCCCCATAGGAAGAAAAAATTAAAAGGGTGAGAGAGGGTTTCAATAGTACAAATAAGATTTGAAAACTAGGACCGAGGAGGGATCCAAATTAAAATCCCCACTATCAAGGATTTTAGGGGTGAACAATTCTCAAACGCATCATTTTCCCTCATAATGGATAAACTAACCAGGAACAACCACACCATAGTAACCCAAATGACCAAATAGATCCGTCTCCCAAATCACGAACATGTGGAGGTCTATGATTAAAAGAGTATAAAGGCGATTGACGTCCAAGGATGCATTCCAAACTGATAAATGCACTAGTGAGGGAAACAAGTGTAGGAAAATTATTAAAATGGGGAGACTGGTTAAGAGGTAGTCCAAAACATGGGACACTAAATATACCCAAGTAGAAGGCCCATATGTTAAAACCAACCAAAAGGGTAACCCCATTAAAAATATTGGGTCATGTATCAAAATTTAGTATAATAATAAATCAAAATTTTCATGCATGTAAAAATGAAATAGGTTAAAATATTCATGATAGAAAATTCAACTTGAAAACACCTTAAAATCTTAAATCTACACCATTTTAATTTTTAATATATGATTTTATTTCCCTTATTTTCATTTAATAGTATCCAAATTCATTCTATCTAAACAATACTTAAATTTTTGTAAAACAATAGCTTTTACAAAGAAGAAAATATTTTATTATATGTATATGTTTTGGTGATGAATACAGTTATAGATTTAATAACATGTCTAACAAAATGTATCCTAATGTCTCTGTGTTTTGACTTACCATGTCAAACTAAATATTTGGGAAAATGAAAAGCTAACTACCTATAAAAAAATATAATAAAAAAATGTATAAATTGAGTTATGAAACCAAACTCTTTGAGAATAAATCCTCCGTGAAGTCATCAGTCAGGATGATGTACTCATCTTATGAGGTTAAAAGAGAAACCATGATTTTATGTTGCATTTCCATGATATGGTCCTCCAAAAGCGATGAAGACATACCTAGTAAATAAAATTATCGCATCCACATTTCCTTCATAATCAGTATCTACATAACTATTAATTAGTTCAACAATACTTAAATTACCACAAAACCATAAAGACATTCTAGTTGTATGTGAAACATATCTTTGTAACCATTTCATGGACTACTAATTTGGTTTACCTAGATTGTCCATGAATATGATGAGAGTGAAAATAGAAAAGGCTATGTTAGGACTAGTGAAAATCTTGGAATATATTATGTTTCCAAAAATGTTATCAAGAGGGATATTCAACATATATGCAATGTCAATAGTAGGACCTGGAGCTTGATCCAAAGATTTTATAAAGTGTTGAAAAAAGGGAACATTAACTAGATTCATGATATCAATCCTGTACCTATTTAGTACTTCCATGATATAAGAATTTTGGCACAAGTATAACAGTTTATTAGGTAAGTCCCATATAATTTCAATGCATAATATCTATTTCTTCTCTTAAATATTTCACATCAAAAACATTATTCAATTGATATTTAATAGAATTACTGAGCTTCATATTATTTTTCATTTCTAGTACAAAATCTATATAAAGTAGTAGGTAAAGCATGTAGTTCTTATCACAATTAAAGAAAACAAATTCATCATGTTGGCTATAGTTAAATTTTGTATACAACATGAAAGAGTCAAATTTACTATACCATTATCAATATGGATATTTTATACTATACATGGATTTATATAAAATAAAAAAATAGTGGTTAAATCCTTTTTATATCTATTAAGATGTTTCATGTACAATTTCTCATTATAGTTACCATGTAAGAAGTAAGTTTTAAATATAATTGTTCTATGTGAATGCCATTAAAATTTGCAAAGGAAAGAAGCATATGGATATAGGAATTCCTAACAATTGGTGAAAAAATATCAACATAATCAATACCCTCTCATTGATGGTAACCCATGTCTTTGAAAATTATTTTATTTTTATCATTTTTCTATTTATTTTTTTGTAAATCCATTTACACCCAATGACCGTGGAATTATTAGGTCGATCAACAATAGAACAAGTATGGGTTTTTAGGTATTTTTGTTCTTCATCCCTTGATGATATTTGGAATCACTATCATTCAAAAAATATTTATAGGTTTGAGGATCATTATCAATGTGATCCTCAGAGACATGAAAGGAAAAAAGAAGCCACATCGTATTGATTGAATTGAGAAGGGGGTTTAGTGATCCTCCTAGAAATATATTGAGTCAACTTTTTATCACTATTATGATTAGGAGGTTATGCATTGGATTTTGAATTGGAACTAGTCTCATTTCAGATTTCATTTTGAGGAATTGGTGGAGGAGAATTAACAGTGGCCTCTAGCCATGTTTAAGAAAGAGGATAAAAATTATTATTATGGGATTTATCATCACTACCACATGTGAAAAATTTTAATTTAGGAGGTTACGATTCATTAAAGAAAACATATCTACTAATAACATACCATTTTTATCTAGGTTAGTCAACCTCGAACTTATATCCCTTGAAAATATCAAGGCATCCCAAGAAAACAAACTTAAGGTATCTTGGTTCAACCATTTCAGTTTTAATTTTGGTGGAGGCAGTACACCCAAAGACTCTTAGGTGGTTATATGAAGGCATTTTACCATTCCTTGGTTCATATGGGGGTTCAAAATGGTTAGCAGTTAATGTGAACCAGTTAATTAGATACATTTTTATAGTGGACGATTCTTCCAAAATGGATTTATCTTGGAATAAGAAAGTAATATTACATCATACTCATTCAAGAATAGTTCAATTCATATGCTCAAAAAATACATTATGTTGGGGGGTCATCCTAATTTTCAAGTTTAATTTCATGAACATCGATTGAAAGAACTAGGAAAAATCAACCTGAAAGCCCACGAAACCATTATCTATACTAATTATATTAATCTACTATACAACATGGTTTTTAAAAAGTGTTTTCCATATTTCAATGGTTTCAAAAACATCATATTTTCTTGAGTCTGTAAATCCATACCTTTCTAGAGTAGTCATATATGAATTCAATAAAATAGGAACTCCCACAATGGGATGTTATTCTGAGAGCACCTTATAAATTATAATGGATGTACTCTAATGTTTGAGAATCCTTAAATGTTGATGTACAAAAACTAACCCTATTTGACTTACCCATGGTGCAATATTCAAAAAATGGGATATTTCTCTATGTTACCTTTTCTAACAATCCATGTTTACAGACTTCTTCTTGGCACTTGGAGCTTATATTCCCTAATATACTACTCCATGATAATGTGTTATCTACATTAAAAACATACACAATACTTAGTTTCATTGAATGGGTCCTTCCATTCAACACATAAAGTATATAAACTAATGATTCCTTGAATATAGTTCTAGATACACTAGGGACCTTATGGAATCCGAATTTAGACCTATAAACATACCCATTTTGTTATCGAAAACCTTGTGAGACTAGGGAAGACAAAAAGGGGTAGTGGGGGGATAGACAATGAATTCTATAGTGTACCTTGATACGAGGAGATATGACATCGGTAGAAGGCCACCTTTTCCCCACTGATCCTCAAGTCCAAGTCCTGTTTCCCTTTAGTTCGGACGGGGATATGACATGAATTCTACACTTGAAAATGATAAAATATTATAATAATGTCTTCATGGATGATTGAGAAGGGTTGTAAATAATACATTGATGTCTATATTGATGACCATTAATTAATCCGAGGAGGTGATCAAGGAGTCTTTCTCCCCATTTCTATACTCGGACATGTCCCCGGCTCCTAACTAGCATAACCCTTTCCACAACTCCCCACCTTCTCCTTGTAGGTACAATCCCTCCCTCTATTGTCATTAGGAGGAGAACCACCATGAACGTAGTGAAAATAGAAGAAAGACTTATGCTTAATTTGGCTTCCATGCACTCCGGTTTTGGTTTGGTGGGAGGCCTCAATTTACAAAATTTTGGAGGGACTGTGGTTTCTATTTGGCTAGACAATAGTGTGGCTGTAACTCTCAACATGTTTCTTATTTTGATGATAAATATTAAGTAATAAATACATATTAATCAATACTAATAATGTTGTTAATATTAATAAAATTTCAATTCATAATAATGATAATGATAATAACAGTAATTTTATATGTTATAATTAATAATCTCATTAAAAATGAAGAAAACAACAATGAAGATTTTATAATACATAGAAACTATCCAAGAGGGGGGATTTCAAATATTGAATAATTTCAAATATTGAATAATTTTAAATATTGAATATAAAAAATAAATTTTACAATATAATTAATTTAATATTTTAAAGTAAATTGTAATAATTACTAATTTAATTATTATGAATTATTATTACGAAATAATGTTTTGTGTCATGTAATGTTTTTTGGGTTTTTATGTTTACGAATAATAATAATGGTGATGATGTATATAATAGCATTAAATACTATTCTTATTTAATAAAATAATTTAAATATAAAAATATAAAGAATGCTATTTTTAAAAATAAAATATATATTTTATTTAGTGAAATAATTAATATTTTTTATTTTCAATGAAACTATTATAATAATATTAGTAAATATATTTTATTAAATAATTACTATGCGCATCTGGAAAGTTGACCATATACAATAAATTCTTGATAATAAAGTCATTATAAAATGAAATTAATCAAACTGAAGTCATTATATAATGTTTTGAAAATAAAATAAATATAATAATGTTATTATAATAAAGTCATGAAATTATTAATAAAGTCAAAATAACTATCATTTACTAAATTCATCAAAATAATAATAATGTTACTATTTATAAATAATAATAATAATAATATAAATATTAATAATTTTATAAATAACCATTTTAATATTAAATATTGTTATTATTATTTTGTACTGAAACCCTAATCGACAAATTCAACTAATGCTCTTCCCATTGTAGCCTAGTATTTACTATTATTAATTATTAATAATTATATTGTTATAATTATTATTCAAAATAATAATTTTAATAATTATGACTTTACATTCTAATCTACTTAGAATTTTAATTATGATTATATTATTAATAAATATGACTTTACCAATGTTAATAGTATAATTAATAATAATTTGAATCAATATCATTAATAAATAGAATAAATTAATTATTTTTAATTAAGAAATTATTTCTTATTTTTATTATTAAGTAATATAACATTATTGATGCTTAATATATTCTATTTATTATTTTTTTTTGAAATTAGTTTCATTTTCAATTATTTAATATTAATTTTTTTCATGTCTTAAATTTCATTTATAGTCTAATTATAATTTATATTTTTAATCTATTAAAGTAACCTACTTCTTTTAATGTCTAAATGTTATGTTTTGATTTTTTGTATCATAAATCTTATCATATGTTTATTATTTTGATGAAAATATTTATTATTTTTTTATTATTTAATACATGTTAAGCTTATTTTTTAAATTTATTAGTGATTGTACATACATTTTATTTTTATATGCCTTCAATGTCACTCACATGAAACACAAAAAACTTATTTTTTTATAAGTAGGTAACTTTATAAGCCTATAAAATATAAACTATAAGTATAATTTAAATATAACATAAAACATTGAAAAAAAATATAAAAAATAATTGAAAATAATGAGAATTTCATATCTATAATAAACTAAAATTAATTTACATGAAGTGTACTTTATAAAATAAAACAAAAAAATTTACACTTCTAAATAATTGTGCACTTAAAATATAGTACAAACAACATTTAAATTAAATTTAAAATACAAACTATAAAAATAAAAATTAACTGAAAATAAAAGGAATTTAATAAAATAATCACAAAATAATTTAATTTAAAAAAATTTTATATGAGAAAGAAGAGTATTAAAATTGTTATGTTTTGAATTAACAATATTTTTCACCATTGAAATTATATTTCATTAATTTTTTATGAAATATCATTTATTTTCAATTATTTTTATGTTTTTAGTCAATTTGTGAAATTTCATTTTGATTGTGTTTATACTTTATAATTTATAGGTTTTCGTATTCACCGATTTGATTCATTATTATATTTGACGTTGGATAATTTGAAGGCGTATAGATAAAAATTCGTTAGTGTAATTTAAATGAAACTTTTCACACTCACTAAACAGACTAAAATAATTGAAAATAAAAAAAATTATTATTATAATAAATAAAATATAAATTACATAACAAAAACATTATTTACCGAAAAATATAATTTGCGTTTTAAAAAATTTATTCGCATAACATATACTATAAATAACATCTAATTGAAATTTAAAAAATTTATCATATGGATATAAATTAATTGAAAATAAATTAAATGTCAAAAAATCAAAAAAAATTGAATTTAAACAAAAAAATTGATCTGTAAATATTTTTTACAGGTACAATTTTTTTTAAACAACAATATTTTGGGTCATTAAATTTTTTTAATTATTTTTTTTATGAATTTTTTTTTTATTTTCAATTATTTTTTATATCTTATTGAGCATTTCAAAGTTAATTTAGATTGTATTTATACATTATAATTTATAGGCTTTCAAAGTCCCACCCTTAAAACATTTTTATATTTCAATTAAGTAATTTTGAAGGCTTATAGGTTAAAACAAATACATGCAATCTAAATGAAAACATCCACACTAGATAAAAATAAAAAAAGAATTGAAAATAAGAAAATTTCGTAGATATAATTATCAAAAAAATTACATGACATAATTTTGTATTATTAAAAACATAAAATTTACATTTCAAAAAATTTATGCACATAAAATATAGTTTAAATAAAATCTCAATGAAATTTGAAAACGTGATTTCACAAATAAATATTAATTGAAAATAAATGAAATTCCAAAAAAAATAAACAATGTTTTTTAACATACACCAAAAAATTTATCTACAAAAAAATTACAAGTACAAATATAAGGATTTGAAAAAACAATATATTGTTTTATTGAAATTATTTTTCATAAAATTTATAATGATATTTTTATTTTTATTTTTTTTATATTATTAGTGAGTGTGTAAAATTTCATTTAGATTTTACTTATACTTTCTAATTTATAGGGGTTTAAAGTCACATACTTGAAACAAGACTATATTACATGTAAATGATATTAAATTCTTATAAATTAAAAATTATAAATACAATTTTAATGAAATTTGACACAATGAATAAACATATAAAAAATAATTGAAATTAAAAATAATTTCATAAAAAGAATAAAGAAGAAAACAATTTCTTGAATTAAACATTATTGTTTAAAAACAAAACACTTACAAATTAAAAAATTTAGGTACCGATTCTTTATTAATCATTAAATTATTAATTAAATTATAATGAAGTATTTAATTTTTTATTAAATATTATGAATTAAGTTATTAATAAATATTAATTATATAGTTAAATAGTTTCAATAATTAAAAAAATAAATATTAATAATGATGTAAATAATATAATTATTAATGTAACTAATAACTTAGTTAATAATATAATATAACATAATTATAAATTAAATCTATAACATAAAAATATAATTAACAATAATAATAATACATTTATTTTTAATTTTTTATTCAAGTTGCTTGACTTAATAAGAATAATATTCAATACTATGATATATTACATTATTAATATTTTCATTATCATTATTATTATTCGTAAATATTATAAACAAAATTAAAATAGAAACCAAAACAATAGTATTATTGAAAGAGGAATTATAATGGTTGGTCCCTCCTTCACAATCAATCCTTTTTTTGTATTTTTTGAAAAAAACGGCTTTATAGTTTAGTGGAAACTAAAAAAATCAAAATCCAAACCACAGTCCATCAAATTACAAATTTCAAAATAACCACCGATCAAATGAGTTCAAAATTTAAAATAAAAACACCCAAAATCATGAAATTCAAAATTTGAAAAATGCCATGTACTATGAGATATGATTTGGGATTCACCACACCCTTCATGTAAAATCCACAACATCCATCCATTGTCATTCCCATCATAGCTGTTGTTATTATCAACTGCGTCTGCCGAGTCACGTCGCCAACCATCATCACCATCATGAGGTACCACCATTAACGGATCCATCTACACTTCCACCATCACCACCAAATGTGTACCACCCCAGTCGCTGGGTAGTCCACCAAAGATGCTAAAAATCACTATGACCATGACATCGTGAACCATAAACAGAAAAAACACCACAAAGTGAACTTGTCAAGTCACAACGCCACCAAGAAGGCCTTAAGAAGAACACGAGCAAGAGGGTCCATGGGCACCCCACCCTGACGCCCCAAACGCCATCAACACCAAGACACTAACCATCAGCGGTGTCAACAAATGACCTACAGGACCCCCCAACAATGTATGTATTGACCCTTAGGTCCTTATGAAACTGGCGAGAAACCCAAAGAACTCCACCCCATGACGCTGACAACCAATGAGTAATGCACTTACTAGAAAATGCCTCTATCCGACGAGCTGAACCAACTAAGACTGCACCTTAACTTCCCAGTGCCAATGAAGAATAATCCCCCACACATCCTTCTCGATCTCACATCCTAATTCCCTAGGAAGATCACCACACAAATCTACCTTAGAGAGAGGTGGATACCTGAAGCCAGGGTAGAGAAACATGTTGCAACAAATCTCATCTTCGAGCCCCCTAGGAGAAACGAGACCAGAACACCAAGAAATAAAAAAAGGAAGGGATTAAACCCTAAAGGAAGCCAAAGTAAAAACCTTTTAAGGGAAAAAGAAATAATGACCGAAAGGGGAAAGAAACCCATGAAGAAAAAGGATGGAAACATCGAGCATACCCACAACTACCCAACCACAATTACCAAAACCTCAGAGTGTCCATCACTCTATATCCAACTTGGAGTGGAGTTGTGGATCACAAGGTCAGAGAGAAGATGGGTGGCTAGGTAGAGAATCAAAGCATCAATGCAGATCAAAGGGATGTGGGGGAGAAGAGGCTGAGTGGAGTGAGTGAGAAGAGGGGGAAACAGGAGAGAGTACTACCTTTAGAGCTCAAGCTAAAGAGAATAAGTAACTAGAGTAGAGAGAAGAGAATGACATATCAATTATTCCGTCTTTATGGTATCATAGCTTCCACTATATGATACCCATTAATAAAAATATGAGCTCACCATCATTTTTTTTCTTTTCCCAATAAACATAGAGGATAACTATGTGTAATTTTCAAGGATATGATGGAAGAGATAATAATGTTCTCAAAATGTGTTCTTGATGTATGTTATATATTGAAATATAATATATGTATGTATATAGTAGTCCAATACTAATATGTTGTTGGATAGTATGGAAAATCTACTATTATATACCAATAATGTAATATAACATCCATATATGAGTATCCAGAGTTTAGGTTGTTATATTTCATATCATAGTTGTTTTCTAGTAACCGTATTGACAATATTTTGATGAATATAGTTACATATAACAATTACTATGAAAAACACTGAATATTTTTATGGACCACTATAAAAAACCTAGAAGGGAATTTATTTTTCAATTCAATATCATGATATAGTTATGAATATTCCATTATATAGTGAATAATAATAAGAATGAGAACAATATAAACTCCCATATAAAATTTTGGGTTGTTTCCCCTAAGGAATTTAATGAAGTTGAAGTTGAGGATAATCAAATTAAAACCATATTTTTTCATTTGACCCAATTGACGACAAATAATATTTCCTTAATAGAGTGACCTAATGATATAAAACATGGTGTGACTATGATGGATAGCTCCAAATGAGAAAAATCTTCAGTATTCAGTGGAACAACTATTACATTGGTAGATTAACAATGAATTAGGTCCTTAAAGAAGAACTTTCTTTCCTTTGGAAATAATGTAAAGGAGAAATTAATAATTGTGGTATATCATCTGAAGGGAGAAACATACCAATGGTGGTCAGTAATTTAATACACTGAAGAGGAAGATGATATGAAGAGAATGGCGTGGGGAAATTTAAAGGAGTTATTCTATGAATAGTACATTTCGTGTGAGAAAATAGGAGAAATTTAATGGTAGTTCCTCAGTCATAGAGAAAAGAAGGAGAAAAATGTTTCCCATTTCCAAGATAACATTACAAGGTTAGCTAGACATGTTGTAGACTATGTATGTAGACTATAAATCATGGTCGATTATTTATTTTATTGGTTAAAGTCAAGCCTTCGAAAGAAGTTGGTATCTCAAACCTTTTTATTGTATGAGCATATATTATCAACTGATACTAAGATATAAAAAGTTTTCTTTGGGATATATTTATTAAAGGGAAATCTGGAGAAGAATAGGCTAGTTGAGAATCATGGGAAGAGTAGTGTGGAAAATGGGAAGAATGGAAGGATGGGGTTTACCACATGTAATAATTGTTTAAAGAAACACCATGAGGCTAGCAAGAATGGAACAAGAGATTGTTACAAGTGTGTAGAAAATTTTCATCAAGCACACAAACAGAATGGAATGAATAATATATTGATTTTGAATGCTTTAATTTTAAGTATAAAGGGCATTATTTAAACCAGTGTCCCAAACATTAAATAAATTTACTTTAGTAAAGGGCAAGAGAGAAAGGCCAAGCTTATACAACTACCACATCTAATGTTGAATTTATTAACTTTATGGTGGTAGGTTCTTTAATTATAGAATAAAATATAGCTAATGTTTCACTGTATTTTGGATCTTCATAATATTTTTTATCTTCCATGTTTTCCAAAAACAACAAACATTTCCCTAGTAAGAGACTTATCAATCAAGACACTAATTGGAATTCTTATTGACAAAAATAAATGCTATTGTACACAAATTATGATGCATGAAAATAACCTATTTCAAAACATGGTCATTATACATATGGTTTAATTTTATATGATCCTTGGTATGGATTGAATTTAAAATTATAATGAAAAAAATTATTTCCATGAGAAATATATTAGGATTGCCACACCATGTTTTTCATGTCATGGTTTTGATCAGGTTCATTGGATATACTGATCCTTTTCATGGGATTTGGGTGACATGAATGTTGAGTTTTGAACTTCCATATATTTAAAATCATCCTACCATGGTTTCCCCATATAATGTTTGGGAGTTTTTGGATAAAAGGGTGGTTACTTCAAGATTTGGGCCAACCGTGATCCCATTTCCAGATTTAAAATGAATATTTGTTTCTTCTAAAACTCCATTGTTTTTCAGATTTTTTTCACATGTTACACTTTTGAAATTGCCTCCCCTGACCTATTAAGACAACCATATCCGTTTTTACCACTTAGGAATTCATAGTCATGGTGGATTTGGGTTATTTATTCAGGTATTGGGTTATCCCGTGAGCCCATTTCCAGTTTAAAAATAATAATTTGTTTATTTTATATATTATTCATTTTTTAATATTTTATCATTGATTCCACCTCTAAATAGAGTCAAAAAACCCTATGTTCACCCCATGTCCCATTTTCCATCTTTGGAGTGCATCTTAGTCATGTATTAGGGGGAAACTTTTCAAGGCTTCTAAAATCATCTAGATTTGGTAAGGTAATTTGTTTCTTTCATGAATCATTCATTTAATTCTCTTTACTCCCCCTAAATCATCTTTAGATGGTTCTTCCAGACCTAAGTATCATCTAATTTGAGTCCCAATACATTCCCTCCCCTCTAAGGGTGTGGATATAAGGGAAGATGAATAGTTCTCCAGTTATCAAGGTGAGTTTCCTTCTCCTTTCTCCTCCTTCCTCCTCCTCTCTCCATTATTTCATGGTTATCTCTTCTCCCCTGGTAAGTCATAAACTTTTTTTATATTATACCATGATTTCTTATGGGGTTTTTCATTTTTTGGGGCTGTTATTCAAAGGTTTAGGGTTTATAAACCCTTGTATGGTGATATCGGGTCTGTGTCTCCATTCCGCCAAGGATTTGAGGCAGGTTTCCCATTTTTCATGCCCTTTTTATTTAATATTAATCTTTTTCATGGTATTTTTACCATCAAAACATTATTATTGTTGTTTTATAAGCCTTTGATAGTTTTATTTTGTGTGAAAAGTGGTGTTTATGCCTTGTTTTGTGAAAAGTAGGGTTGTTTTGTTATAAAATTTCACACCAGGTGTTTGTTTAAATATTACATTATATTTCACACCATGTTTGTGATTTTTAGAACCTGGTTTATTAATTCAAAAAAATAGAATTGAAAATTTTTTATGACCTTTTTAGTGTTAAATAGAATTGGTTTCTTTAAATGTTTCATGCCACGTTTTTGGGAAAATGCCCGATTTGATTTTGTGTGCTCAAGGTGATATAAAATGATTGGTTCGGCTTATGAAAAATATTGGCAGAATGTGAATCAATGTTTTTTGTTCCTTATGTGGGTTCCAATCTAGTTTTTTGTTTTATGATGAAATGATTAAGGGTTTTTAGGGCGTTTTGTCATGTGTTCCCAGTAAATGGCCAGTTTGGCATCTTTATAAAAATGGATGGGTTTTGAATGTGAAACCAGAATTTATAAGGGGTTAATGTAAATGTTTTATTCCTTCAAATGGTTTTTCTACACCTCTTTATGGAAAGTGTAACTAGTGGTTTTGATAAAGGTTGGTTTGGTGAAAATCTTAAAGGTCTGTTTGGAATTCTTCTTTAAAAATGGGTTTTCAGGTGTATTCCATATTGTACCACTTGGGGTCATTTTATGATACATGAAATTGATTTATGAAATTGTGTGGGGGATACCGAATCTGGTTTGTTGTGTTTCTGGTGGGTTCTTTTCCTTTAAATATCAATTTTAAATGTATTTTATGTACACAACTTGTCTATTCATTCAAAAATTGTTTTATGAAAATTTTAAGTGGTTTATTGACCTGTGAAAGAAATGTGAAACATGTTTGTGGGATTCATGGTGTGTGTGTATTATTTTTAAAAAATGAATTTTTATGTGTAATGTATATTTGATATCATTTGGAACTTGATTGAGCACAATAAGGGAAACTCGGTATCTAGGTGGGAAGACATGTACTAGTATGCTAGTGATATAGAGTGGTTGTGTCCCTATTTCACGTAGCAAGTTTGATAATGAACACACTAACTAGAATCTGATTATGTTGTTGGGGACCACTAGTTTATGGGTGTTGTTCCTTAATAGTGGCTCAGGCATGTGAGCATATATCTGTTATGGTTACTTTTTTACCGAGAAATGGGATACCTGGGGTCCACAATGAACTAGTGACTAGGGGTGTTCCTGTGACTTGTGCTCATTAGATATATTGTATTCACCTTCGGAATATGGTAAGTTTGGTTCAAAAATTAAGTAGAATGTGAGATTTATTTAATGTTTTACATTCTATATAGAATACCTCTTGAAAACCGTTTCCATTTTGAAGTTGTATCTCTTTGAAATTGGTTATGAGCATTTCATGTTTATGAAAACATGAAATCATTTTTATTTTGTAATGTTTATAGCATAGAAACTTTTTTGGAAAACATATTTATATATGTTGTATGAAAAACATAAAATTTATGTTTTGTTTATTTGAAAGGAAGTTCATTGGTAATAGAATATCGGGCTAACCTGCTGAGTTTTAATACTCACACATATAGTCTTCTTATTTTATTAACCCTTGTGCAGGTTTCAACTTGACTCTAATCACCTTGGGATACACATGATTATTTTGTTTGAGAGTGACCATCAGGGTCACATATATTTTGTTTGTTTTCAGGTTTTGTTGGTTGATTTGTCCGGTTTAGTTGTATTTTCAGTTTTTTGTATAAATGATGTTAAGTTCAACTTTATATAAATGTATGTGGGGCTGTCCATTTCTTCCACTACTTATTTATTGTTATTTTTTTAGATAAAACATTCCCTTTTCACTCTATTGATTCCCTCAATGTTTTTCTCCATACCGAGAGTATTGGGAATGCCTCTCAGGACTTGTCACAGAGTGGCTCAAGTTATCGATTTAGGGTCGACCCAGACTAGTTCGTGACAAAATGGTATCATAGTAGGTCAGATTTTAGTGGGACTTTATATTTAGATCATCCTTTTTATTTATGGGGATGTAAAGGTAGATGGAGTATGATATTCAGGACTTGAGGGGTAAGTTAGGGAAGAGCATCACGAATTCTTACTCATTCTGATCCTCAGGTTTGTTTATTGTTTGGTGTTCGGATATGATAAGGGGTGTTAGAATAATGGTTTATGTGATCTCACAGGGCCTGGAATGCCATGGGGAGCTAGGGCATGGCTCTGAGAAGGCTCTCTTTGTTGGTGGTGTGTTTGACATGTGTCTGAAAACCATATGGTCAAGTCACACACCGACACTAGTTCCCTTTTATGGTTCTCTTGGACCTTTCTTCAATTCAAAAATTATTTTTAAAATACATGTGGGAGAATTGTGGAAATTGGTTTTCAAAATTTAATATAATAAAGTTTTTGGAAAGCTGTGTTTTGTGAAACAAATCATGGGAATAAAGTGAAATGATTTAATGGGATTGGATATTCCCTAATCTAAACATTTGGTTTGTTGAAATAAAATGTTTTAAAATCATGGATCATTTTATGTTAATTCTAAAACATTGTTTTAAATGGGGTTTTTGGGATACTAAAATGTGTTTAAATCTAATTATTGTTTTTGTAAATTTGTTTTGAGCGGTTAGGGTTTTCCTATAAAGGGTCTTGGTCACTGTGGCCATTGAATTATGGAAAGATACATTGCTGAATTTTTGAAAATTGGAAGGGGTTGTTTGGAGTAGCTTGGTTGTTTTAAAAGTTGTTAAAAACGAAAAGGGTTATGTTTTTAAGAAAATTGTTCTTTATGAAGTTTGGATTGTTTTTTGAAATCATAAAAGGGTTTTTGACTTAGTGGTTAGTGTTCCTTTGGAAATTACATGATCTTTGGAATGATGTTGTTTTGTTTTAGCCTTTTTTGTTTTCATGGGTGCTCACATGCATAGTTTTATGGATATCTGGATGAATGGACCATATGGAATAGTGGTTGAGTTCCTAGGGTGGCATGTAAATGTTCATGTGAGTGAGATTTAATGAAACACTATTGGTTAATGTGGAAATCCATCATGTCCATTGGATATGGACGACCAGTGTCCTACAAAAACCTTCACTTGACTATGTTCATCATGCTCTGATGACTCTTCATACATTGCCTATAAAAATGGCTTATCCATAAAACGAAAATTCATCCCTAGGAGTGGATTTTACTACTTCTGTATACCCAATTTATTCTAATCCTATTTTCGTTCCTCTTAATCTGAGGGGCCTCGGGACTATGGTTTACACCTTCTATCATCACTCACATATGGTGTATGCAGGAATATCCGGTCTAGATTAACCCTCATTTATGAATAGTATATGTCAAAATTGTCCCCATAACATGATGTTAAACTATGATGTCAATTTACTTTCTGAATGACTAAGAACTACATTAATCCACCATATCCATTTATTTTTCATTATATTTCCTATTTCTTCACCGCATGACATTAAACTACAAGGCCATAGTTTCTTACTGCATGATAATAAATTGTGCAGTGCAATACTGTCCTCACTTGAGAGAACATCACCCTTAGAGATGGTCACCTACCAAGTAATGTTTTAGAACTATGTATGGCTTGATTCCTGCTTTCCCAGGATATATAGTGACCCTTGGATCTTACATCCCATTCCATATTCCATTTAATAAAAAATGGGGCTAAACATACCTTCCTTCCCCTACGTATGGGTTAGACATATGAAAGAATTGTTCATTAAGGACCTATATGGATTGATTCACCCTGTTGTTGGATATGAAGTGATACTAGAATCCTATAAAACAATACCATTCATAGAAATCATAAAAATAACCCCTCCTCTATGAAAAAATTAAATCGAAGTAGAGAATTCCCAAATATTCCTTACCTACATGACTATATCAGGGGTTATCGCATTTCCATTATTCTGTTTAGAAGTACTTCACTGACTCTACACATGACGATAATCTATATGAAAATTGTCCTTGTGATAAGAAATTAAACTAAAAAACTTCATCCCAAACACTAAATTATCCTTTCTACTGATTATGCCACCCTTAGGTGGTGACTTGGAATCATTTTAATCACATGTTGCTCATACTGAGTTTGCTCACATGGGCTTATGGACCCCAGTAGGGAATTCCTCATAGAGACATAGAAAATCAAAACCATGATTTTTGTCTTAGTGGAACAATCTTACAAGGCATGTTGGAGTCATATTACACACAATGGGAAGCCTTAGGTCCTCACTTTGTGATGTTAAACTGCAAGGTATCCTAAATAGATTAAAAAATGACCCTCCGCTGCCTATAGATCAGTCCTATGTGGGGTATCTAATCTCTAAACACCTGAATATAAAAACCTTGGTCTAAACATGATGATATAATTAGACACCCATCCTACATATGAGCCAAATCTATGTAGGGGATCCCCCAGTTCCATGGGTAAATCACGCCCTGAATGTTTCCAATATATCCATACAAACTCCTTCCATGTATCAAATTCCGTGATTGGAGTGTTCTTGGATCTTAATAATCATCCACCACCATTGGAAATAGATGTTAAGTGTCCTGAGACACTTTTGATTGATTGTGCACATCATGCCCTTGTGGGCCTTCGTATATTACCAATAAAAATTGCTTGTCAACCAAATTAAAATTCATCCCTAAGAGAGGATTTCCTACTTATGTATGAATAATGGATTCCAATCCCCATGTAATTTCTCCTGATACAAGAACAATCAAAACCATGTTTTACACCATCTTTTTTACCCACATCCCAAAAAGCCAGAACATGCTGACCTGATTACCCTTTGGTTACTTGAGGCTCCTGGTAAAAGATCCTAATCACATGAAATTTAAACTACATGATTATCCATACATAGTATTCAACTTTAAGCTGGGTTGCTTTAAATGATATTTCCACTCATTTTCCAAAGAAAAAAATGAATCCATATATGGAAATTAGGCCCACACCCCACCTCATTGGAAAATACACCACCAAAATAAAAATTCCTCATCCATATATGCTATTTATATCCACATATGGATAAAATTTTAAAATAAAAATGTATGGATTGATTCATTCCCTTTCAGGATATGTAGTGACATCTAAATCTCATACTTTAGGTCCAGCCATGAAACAAGGTTATCCTATCCCTACTTGTGCATGGGTTAGATATGTATAAAGAACCAACCCACATAAATTGGATAAAAGTACCTCAAATTCTTCACGGTATTCCTGGTAAATTTCGACCAAGAGTACCCCCTTTAATTGTTAGGAACTCACTTTTTTACGAGCCATTCTCTGTGTTTATAAAGGTACAAATCTAAATCATCCTCAGTGGCCATCAGATATGGATGGCCAGTGTCTTGCAGACACCTTTTCTTGACTATGCACATCATGCCCCAGTGGATCTGCATAAATTCCATGCAAAATGGCCTATCAATCAATAGAAAATTCACCCTCAAGAGAATTTTCCCAACCTTCATATTCCCTTAAGACATTTATATCCCACCTCAGTCTTTGGATTTAGAATCCCCCTAGACTATAGTTTACATATTTCAACTTTCCAATGCCTATAGGTGAAACTCATTCCTAGACAAACTATTACGGATAAATTAGATCATTCTCCCTCCTCTAGTCAGAGTAAAATGATTTCATAAAATAGTTCTCAATTTTCCCGGATGTATAATGTTAAACTACACCATGATTTAACCATCCATTAGGCAAGAAAAATTCATGTGGGGGTGATTTCTCATCTAAAGTAGATAAAATTTATCTTTTTTTACTTTTTGATTTCATTCCTTAAACGGGCCACCCATTGTGGTCCCCAAAATAAAAAAAATAAAAAATTATATGAAAACTTTATGTCCATCAGAAATGGAATGCTAGTGTCCTATAGAAACCTTTTCCTGGCTATGCACATCATGCCCAAGATGCTCTGCATAGATTTCCCACAAAAATGGATTTTCAACGAAATTAAAATTCTTCCTTGGGAGGGGATTTTCCTTCCTCTATACACCCTTGGGCTTTTATGACCCATATCATGTCCCAAATCCATAAAATCACAATTTCATAGTAATGAAAAATCTATTATCCATGTCTGAATATTATTAGGACACCTTCAATTGATGAATCCCAAATTAGGGCTCTTTCCCAACAATTCAAGGTCAAATATGTTCGACCTAAAACATTAGGTATTATATTCTGACTAGACAGACATTAAATTGACCATGAAAATGATACACAACACTCACCATGGTGAAAACCCGCAAATAGCACCCTAGATCAAATGGTAAGATTCATCGTTGTAAACCCATGTCATATGTGGTTTAGGAGAAAATATTTAACAACTAAATATCAAGAGATATAAAACTTGTTAGGTCAAAAAACCTGCAAATGTTGACCTAGAAAAAAGCATTTTTTTACTCTCTATGTTTGCACCATAATGATCGCAGGAAAAAAAGATTATGGTAATAACGATGGAAGAGGAAAAGAGATTGGAGGGTTTTCCCATGAATCCATAGAAAGAGTCAAATTATGCTTATTGGTCCCCTCATTTTTGGCAATAATTATAGCATGATATGATTATGATAGTTTACATATCCTAGATTCCAATTCAAATTGACATTCGGTAGAAATAACTGTTCAAATGTGATCAGTTATGTTTGATTAATGTTGTAGGAAATGATAAAGGATAAGCAATAAAGTGAAAAATGGTTCCATTCTATTAATATTAAATATGAAGGGAACCCACATTCTATATCCTCTCCCAGAAAAAAGGAAAGGGGAGAAAATGATACAATACAGTCTAACTGGTTACAATAAGGCCTAATTCACTCATTCCAGCCAGTTGGTGATCACATGACGTGGGCCATCAGAGACCTATTCCAAAGAAGTCCTCTTCTCATATTCATATTCTACCACTAGATGTACATGTTTTCCAATGACCGAAAGTTCTCACCATTTTTGTCTGATAGACTCATAATTGGCACTTCATTATGCTATCTGTGCTTTCAGTTTGGCCATGTGAGCCACGCACTCTCGTAGTTCCTTCGATTGAGCAATCACCCGGTCATGAACATTCATTTACTTGGCCTCTAGAAAATTAAATTCATTAGTAATGTCCTGTAAGGTCTTCACATGATGATGAAAAGTGTAATATCACACGAGGGCATCATCATAGGTAGTGATATCTTCTCGGGTTATGACGATTTTATGCATGAGGATGTGTATGTGTCGGTAATTGAAACCAAAAAACCCTATTAGACAAATAATCATAAAATGTTTTCATCCTTATAAGTGATGTTGGTCCACGGAGTTTCCACACCAAGGGTGGATAGCTGATGGTATGCCTATTTTCACACAGCTTAATGCCTTCTCATGGAACCATCACCTTGGTGCTAACCCTTTATAATGGTTATATAGTTAGGAAGAATCATCACGGCTGATGGAAGCACTCTAAGATAGGTTATCTAGGAAGGGGGAATATCCCTCCCAATATATGGTTCAGCCTCTGGGCTTAAATACAGGGTACTGCCAGTGTCCTCTGGAACATTCGGTGATACCCTTCCTTTTCAAGCATCTATAGAACCGTGAACCATCTCCACTAAATGAGACCTGTCTGAATCACTCCCCAGAGAAATGGGTTGTGCAAACCAATACCCTTACAAATTCATTTGATGACCTTTGGAGCTCCCTCTCACCATGGGTAGGGGAGTAGATGGTACAACCGGTATGGTTGAAACATGATCAGAAATAGCTAATGGTTTTCTTCATTACCACAGAAATGAACCTCCTAACAACATAGCTCATATTATTGAAAATTATCCCTTTTCTAATGTCGATGATTTCCTCATCTAGGAACCTGTTCATAGTGGCATTCTTGACTCTAAAATTTTTTATAGCCATAATTTTTCAAGACTGGAGTCCAACTTTTACTCGTTGAATTACATTAACAAACCATGGATTAAACCAACAAGACTCGCTCTTATTTGGCATATTTCTCATAATAGAATTCCCACTAGGGTCTGTCTTCAATATTTTGGTTTTAAACTATGCCCCATATGTAATTTATGAAATCTACATAGGGAAAATTCTAATAATCTTTTTATGTCCTATTCTTATGCCTGTACTTTGTGGAAATACATTTTTGACATTTTTAATTGCAGATGGATGATTATTTATTCTATTGACTTGCATCTAAAGAGATGAGTGGATCATGATTCCTCGCATAAAATTAAAAACATTTTTCTATCTCCCATCGCAGAACCTATTCATGTTATATAGTATGAAAAAAATAATATCATATTCAATAAATGCTCATTAATCTTAAATGTAGGAAAGCTCAGATACTCATTGTTATTCAAGAAGAAACATCAATTAAAAAGTGCAGTGTAACAACTCAGTTGGTTACTTTGAGATTCTTCTCAAACTTTAGATTGATGGAATTTACAGTCCACCTAAGTGCACTTTTGAATTATTTTGGCAAACCCTGATGCTAGGATGGATTAAAGTTAATGTTGACGATGCCTCAAAGGGTAATCCTGGTCCGGTGGGATGTGGTGGGATTTTTAGAGATTATCATGGGTAGCATCATGGTTGATTTTTTAGTTGTCATGGAACTGATTTGTTGCTAGAAGTGGAGATGATGGGTGTCATCAATGTTGTCACCTTTTCCCTTCAAAAAGGTTGTACAAACATCTGGATAAAAAGCGACTCGAGAACCATTATTCAATCTTTATGGAATGGAGTGACTCATCTTGGATGGACCATCACCACTCTATGGATGAAGTGTCTAGATTTTCTCCTATGGTTCAACTTAATTGCTACACATTTTTTCCATGAAGCCAATGTGGTTTCAGAGGATCTTTCCAATAAATGTGTAAAACAGGTTCCGATTTGGTTGGATACCTTGCCTCCTGATCTGTTTCAGATTTATCAAAAAGATTGTAAAAAACTCCCCTCTTTTCATCTCTTGTAATCCTACCTTTTTATATATGAAATAATTAGTGCTTTTTTCTTTAGACCAAGGCATGACCTTCTTTAAAAAAAGGTGGTGGAAAGAGATGTGATTTGATGAAGGCATCCAAACTACCTTGAGAACTGATAAGGAATGTAGGGTTCAAAAATAGTTAACATGTCTATGTGTGCAGCTAGGACTCCTTCCTAAAGAGCGATGACATAAGAATGTTCTTCAGGGGATCCTCTTCCATTACTTATCACTGGCCCATGGGGTATAACATAAGTCACAATAGAATAGTGAGATACATCACATAGAAATTCAATTGCACCTCCCACACTCAAAGACCTTTAGCGGATGGTAGAAATGTTAACGAAGGTCATGTAGAAATTAGAATGTATAACCATGTGAGTGTGATGATATTCATAATTGGAAAAATGTTCTTTCATAATGCCATATAAAAATTGAAGTGGCCCGCTAAGGCAATGTAGAGTCCTTCCCTCCAAAATATATCCCAACAACTCATAGATATGGGAAAAAGTGGGATGGTAAAGTAGATGGACTATCTTTCTTCCAAAGAAGTCTTCATTATCAGAGTACAAGCTTGAACACATGGTTAAGCATCATGGGACGGGAAAATCCATCCACTTAAGAACATGGAAAAGAATCATGCTAGCCTGAGATCAGGTGATACATCTTGGCATACCTAATAAAACCAAGTGGTATATTAACCCACCACAAAGGTATCACAGTAAGAGTCGGGCTTGATCTGTGATTATTGATTTGGGAGATTTTGTCTATGGTGAGATCTTGGTCTCAACTTTTTCACCTTATAGATTAGACCAATCCAATCCTCAAATGAAATAACTTAGTGATCCTTAAGAAGCTGACCATGTAGACCTTTCACCATGATTATTAATTCTCTCTCAAGTGGGGATGCTTATTCGACATTCCTCCAGGAATTGGACAGTGGTAAAAATTCTTTATACATATTTCCATGGATGGGAAGTCCCCCTATCCGGTAGACATCTCACATAATAATCCCCACTTCACCATGGGATAGGTGAAAGGTGTTGGTACCTGAACACCAACAGTTGAGAAACTCAGAATGTATCCCACTCAGCAAAAAAATAGAGAATTGGGTGACCCACACCGCTTATATATATTGATATCTTCTAGTAGTGTAGGGGATTTTAGGCCATTATGATGAACCCAAAACAACTAGGCCCACTCATCATAAAAGTACCCTCCTAATCATAGATCCAATTTGGTGCTCCACCCCCATTATAGTAACTTCATGACAAATTAACAACAGATGGGTGGTCTTGGACAACAGACTCCAAGGACACATTAAAGGGACGTTGTACACTCCATGTATGCGTAGATCTATTTATCAAGAATCTAACCATCTAACTCAAAATAGTCATGATTTCTCCTACAACTAAAATATTTGCATTATAACGCTCTTGAGAGGTCTCAGAATGAGTGATAAATCTTCCACAATCCACCCCTAGAAAAGGAACCTCATCATCGAGACCAAAATTATAACACGATAGTAGATTGGATAATGGATATGATATTAGCTTTGGTGAAAGGAGGCCTTAGAGAATACCCCATTAAGGAACAACAATATAATGATGGTCTTCCTCGATGTTCTTGACCATACCCTCCCTCTTTCTGGTCGCATTCACTGATGTCAGGAGAAGATCCATATCATCCTACATTTGAAAAAAGACCATACAAATGGTCAATACAATTAACATGATTGGATGAAATGAAAAATATGGAAAATAAATAAAAAGTACACAAGAGAAAATCCCCATGTACTGATTCCAGGAAATGGTTCACAAAATGCATTCCCCACAAACTGCCAGTATAGAGAGTGACCCGGGTGATGTTATCCCAAGAAGCATTTTCTAGTGAATCACTTAGTTCTCAGATAGTTCAAGCTACATATCGAGCTTTGCTATTAGATTATTTAATGTTCACAGTTAGAAAATTAATAGTTTAGTTTAGAATTTTATGGATCAGTTCGTTTGTTTAAAAGATCACTTCACGGGACAGGCGAGCCATGTACCATCTCATTACCCCGAAGATCAAACTTACATTTTAAAAGTTCCACTATTCAGTTCATTGATACTAAAGTTGGTTTGCCACCAAAGAAGCTATTGAAAGCCTACAATTCAAGGAGTAAAAAGAACAGTTTGAGGATGATGAATATTTAGAAGGAACTAGTACACAAAAGCAAAGAAAGTCGATATTTCCTTGTAGAGAACTTTTAAATACTCAATTAGAACAAAGAAAAATGACATGGGCACTCTATATAAAGGGAATTTTACCCCTAATGGGTCCAACATTCTACTACAAACCAAATCGGGTTGGGACCATTTTCTACATCAGAATAGCCATCTCTTCATTCAGATCAAACCACATTTAGATGGAGGACTTTGTAGGGTCCTAAAAATCCACAAAGGGAAATAAAATAATCTTAAAAATTTGATAGAGGAAAGAGATTCATGTTGGGTAGAAAATTGAAGGAAAATATTGAAGGAATCCAGTTTGGAAAAGAACCCATGGTGGTCTGCATACCGGTTTCCGGGAAAGGTCAACGGAAGGTGAAAACCATAAATCAATTTGGTATGTGGACATCCTGTGAAAAATTGTCCCTTGAGGTAATGTCTAGTGAGCCAAGCCTCCATAAATAGTGTTTTTAGAATAATCAAGGTGGAGAAATTCCACCTTCAAATCATTTCCCCCGCAAACTGCATCATTAACAAAAAAATGATGGAGAAATAAGTCCCCACATACAATCCCTATGAACCAAGTAGTTCACAGATGAAACAAGGCTGGAGGAATCCCAAAAACATCATCATTCATGGAATTGAGGTAGTGATTTCTGCCACTACGAACTGCAACCCCGCGAACTCCATTTGACGGATCCATCCTTGGGCCAGATAACTCCTTCATGGGATTCTGAAAAAGTTATCTTGTGCCATTAGATATATATTTCCTATAAATATATAAAACGACCACCTAGGGAGTAGAAGAGATATTCTAAGAGGAATAAAGAGAGATAGAAGCATAAATGGAGGCTTGAGACTTTGAGCATTCGAACGAATGTTTTTGAAGGAAAACGATCAACGAAGATCTGTAGACCACTTTCCTGTAGGTATAAACTAGCAATGAACCATAAAAAAATGAAACATATTAATAATCAACTGGATGCAAACCCAATTGGAGAACTTTGATCCATAATCCCTTCATAGATGAACTTTTCGTGAACCATAGCACAATGCCCTTCTTTCAGTCCGATGAACCGCGTAGCACATCGCTACATGGACAAGACCCTGTACCGCATAGCATTATCCTATGAAGATGGAACCCTTGACCACATACCACCATGATATGTGGTGGCTCATACCTAGGACTATGTACTACTTTAGTAAGTGAAAAAACCCTCCACCCGCATATAATTATGCTATGCGGGGAGACCCCCTTCCAACATGGGAAAATGGTACGTAGAATGAGGTGTATTTAGATATCTCATCCTGTAGTTTTGATCTTTTCCTTTCATCCCTGTCACATCCTCCATTCCCACTTCTCTTACCAATCCACTAGAATCAGGACAAACCCCCTTCTAAAACCACCATAACCATATTATCAGACCATCGGGCACATCAGTGCACCCTTCTGAGTTCACATACCCATGGTAAGAAGAGGCACATAGGTGATTCCATTGATGGCATGGGCCACCAGAATGTTCTTAAGTCTCCATTCTCATGGTAAACTAATTTCCGAACTTGGGATGCCAACATGAACCTCTTCGATCTCAGGTTTAAGGGTAGTATCTATCTTTTCCATTCCATTAGATCTAGTGGAAAATTAATAGCTCATACTTTCCTTCCCCTTTTAAAAGGGATGACGCTCCTCCCTTTTTCCCAACCTCATGTTAGGGAACTCATCCTGAGGTAAGACCCTATCCCTTTGGGAGAGGAGCCAATCTTTACCCTCTTTACCTTACCTCAGGATGTGTATGGATAGATCACTAGATGTGATTATCCTGGCTATCAACACAGTTCAGGGTTTGTGCATTCAAAGCCCTCATTTCCCTCTCTAGTTGGGCTTATAGCCACAAACTTTTCTATCATCCTCCTCCTCCATTTCCATTAGCGGATAATAGAAAGTGTCCCTTTGTTGAATCATTCACATCCTCTTGTTTCTCACACTATGCACGACTCATGTGGGCTTAGAGGTTTGTGATGACATGACATTCGTGTAACTCAATAATGAAATTCGAGAACTCTGATTCCCTACATAATAGTGATATGTAGGATGTAGGTTCCAGGCGTAGTGGAAGCGCGTTGGTGGGTTTTCCCAAATTTAATTTTAATGTTAAACAACGTTCAATCCGAGATCCATCATGATATAAAATGCCGAATCTTCAGAATAGAACGAAGAACAAAAGAAAAGATGTTTTCTAGAACCCTTGAAGAGGATCATCATATGTTGATTATAATTAATTTAATTAATGCATAAGAATTACCTCATTGGAATTCTTTCTTCATTGATGTTTCCGGTCACGATTCGGTGATCCGTCATTGCATCGTAGAATCCAAGTGTAGGATTCCTCTAGTGGTGGTCCACACATGTGTCATGTATCTCCGGACATCGCCAAAGGGATCTCTGGGTGCTAGCGTAGAAGAACCTTCACTTGCGATGTCCGCCTTCGACCACCTTGATCTGGTGGAGGATCATGCTCTCGTAACTTGAGGGCGTTCTTGGTGGAAAGGGAATTATCTCTTGGCTTGAGAGTATTTCCAAATCCGTTGTGCACAACAATGGCTCTTCAAAATTTTGGGGTTGCAAGGATATGTATAATCGGGTTTGAGGTTAATAGAGTTATGACAATAAATAAACGTGTTACGCATTTTATTTATTTCATTAACTCTTATTGAAAACCCCCATGTCGAATTATTAATTCCTTGACATGTGCCCATGCTGATTATAATAAATATCATTTATTAAAACAATATTAAATCCTCAAAATCGCAACTGGAAAAACTACACGACGTGTAATAATTAATACATGACGTGTACTTTTTTTCCATAAAACTACACGGCGTGTATATTTAATATACACGGAGTTTACTTTTATTTTCTATTTTTCTCCACCACATTTATTAGACCTTGAGTAATGACTATTTATTTCTTAAATAAATGTAACTGCATTACTCGCTAATAAATATATTATTTCGTCCACAATATATTTTCTCGAATAACTAGTGTCAAAATAAATGTGATCCGACATCCTTAAATAATTATTAAACCACAATCGGGAATACTATTTATTTAACTTGTTAAATTAATATTTAACTGAGATACATGGACACACATAGTGTGTGGCCCTCTAGGCCTCTTTCTCAGTGGCATTAGGCTGAGCCTACCTAAACTCCAAGGTTAGCGTCTAGAAACACGCCAAGGCACCCATAGAGAAAGAAGTTAACGCCGCAATGATGTGTCACCTCCTACGAATGCTTACCATGTAATATAATCCTTTTGTATCAATATCTCCAATCAAGCGGGTTGCATGCTAGTGCCATCAACCCATGTGATTGATTATTCTTTCTTTGACTTCTCGGAATTTAACTTGCCCATACCTTACCATGGCCATGGATTTATTTAAGCTATATCAATTCCATCCATGGGCCTGCGATATCTACTTTTTTTATGAAACAAAAGGGAAAAATCCTTTCTCGCATTATCTATTAATGCGGTATTACTCGTGACGCACCCAACGTATCCTACATCGCTGCGAATAGTGTGTCATCATAGTTTTCGTCAATACATCTAAGTGTGCGAGTTGTAATACCCATTAATAATAATCTTAAAGTCTAAGGACCAATACACACGTCCGCAGATAGGGACATCCAATGACACTGTGAAATGTGGATTTCCTACTGGCGGGTCTCATTCTCATAATATCCTCTTGAATATTACCAAGGGCGCACACCATGAGAAGGTGCCTCAAAGTTTTATTAGTCCTCACCCCAAATGACCTGTATTATTTGTGTCCCTCAAATAATATCATCTGGCCATAGAACATATATTCAAGAATAGTGTTATGGCACTTCCAGGTTCTCATCATAGCAGGGATCTGCTATGACCCTTTAATGCAACAGCTGTACTTAGGACATTATCACATGAAATGTCATGCAGAAGAACAATCAAGATGTGATACAACTTTTATTTAATGAATAAAGTACAAAGTATTTTGATCTAGGCCACCAACTCCAACAGACTCCCACTTGGACTAGATCCAACTGCTAACAACCTTTAACCCGCTAGATCTCACATGATATTCATGTTTCTATTGAGATAGGCCTTTAGTCATGGGGTCTGCCACGTTCTCTTCCATGGACACTCTGCTCACTGCAACTTTACCTCTTTGATAGAAATCTCTCAAGAGGTGATAATTCTGGAGTATGTGCTTTGTTCGTTGATGTGACCTTGGTTCTTTTGCAAGAGCCACCGCTGTAGTATTATCACAATACAATGTAATGTGATCTTTACTACTAGGCACCACATCAAGCTCCTGGAAAATGTCCTGAATACAGACGACTTCTTTGGCTGCATCAGAAGCCTCTATATACTCAGACTCTACTGTAGAATCGTTAACAACTAGCTGCTTTGAACTCTTCCATCCCACAGCTCCTCCATTGAGACAGAAAACATATCAAGATTGCGACTTCAGATCATTCTGATTTGTTTGAAAACCAGCATCAGCATACCCTCTGATGACAAGATCCTCGTCTCCTCCATACACCAGGAACATATCCTTAGTTCTTATCAGATACTTAAGGATAGTCTTAACAGCAGTCCAATGATGTTCTCCTGGATCTGCTTGATATCTGCCTACCATGCTCAGTGCATAGGCAACATCAAGCCTGGTACATAACATGGCATATATGATGGATCATATAGCTGAAGAGTATGGGATCTTGGTCATCCTATCTTTCTCCTGTTGTGTCTGGGGACACATTTTCTTAGAATGATGTAAGCCATGTGTCACTGGAACCAATCCCCTCTTGGATTTTTCCATACTAAATCTCTTTAGTATCTCGTCGATGTATGTACCCTGACTTAGTCCAAGCAGCCTATTGGATCTTTCACGAATGATCTTGATCCCTATAATGTAGGCTGCTTCACCTAAGTCCTTCATGGATAAACACTTGTTCAACCAGTTCTTAACTGACTGTAAGGATGGTACGTAGTTTCCAATAAGCAATATGTCCTCAACATATACCACTAGGATGATGAACACATTCCCATTAAACAGCTTATAAACACATGGCTTACATTCATTCTTAATGAAACCAAATTACTTTATGGCTTCATCAAATCGAATGTTCCATGACCTGGATGGTTGCTTCAATCCATAAATGGATTTCTAAAACTTGAAAACCTGTTTGGATTCACCTGGTGTCACAAACCCTTCTGGTTGTGTCATATAGACATCTTCCTGAAGGTTCCCATTAAGGAATGTTGTTTCGAAATCCATCTGCCAAATCTCGTAGTCATGGTAAGCTGCTATGGCAAGTATGATTCTTATGGATTTAAACATGGAAACTGGCGAGAAGTATTCATCATAGTCAATTCTTTGACGCTGTTTGAATCCTTTATCCACTATCCTTGCTTTATTGGTGCTAACTTGACCTTCTATGTCCAGCTTTATTTTGAATACCCATTTGCATCCAACAGGCTTTACATCAACTGGCTCATCGACCAGAACCCAAACATGGTTCTGATACATGGAATCCATCTCAAAATTCATAGCTTTTAGCCATCTTTCATCTTCTGATCTTTCTACTGCTTCCTTGTAGGAGAGAGTTTCATCATTGTCCAACAATAATGATTCACCATCCTCGCTGACTAGAAAACCAAATCTCTCTGGTTCCCTTACCTCTCTTGAGCTCCTACGCAGTACTTGTGTTTCTTGAACCTCTTCCACGGGGACCTGTGGAACTTGTTCCTGTACCAACTTATGTGTATCTTGAGAATCAACTTCATCGAAGTCAATCTTGCTCCCACTATCCTTCTTGAGTATCTGCTCCCTCTCAAGAAAGACGGCTTGTCTGGCAACAATCAATTTCTTGTCTTGAGGGTTATATAGGTAATATACTTTCATTTCCTTGGGATATCCTATAAAGATACACTTCGTGCCCCGAGGTGCTAGTTTGTTTCCTGGTAATTCCTTAACAAACGCCTCACATCCCCATACATGTGTGTGAGACAAAGTGGGTTTCCTTCCATTCCATAAATTGGATGGAATTCCATTTTCCTCCTTAGTTGGTACTCGGTTTAATGTGCATGCTGCAGTCTGTAATGCATATCCCCAAAAGGATAATGGGAGATCTGCATGACTCATCATCAAGCTCATCATGCCCAACAAGGTGCGGTTCCTCCTTTCATGAACACCATTCCACTGTGGTGTATAATGAGGAGTGAGCTGAGATAGAATCCCAGACTCCCGTAGATGTTCGATGAACTCTTGGTTCAGATATTCTCCACCTCGATCTGATCGAAGCTTCTTTATCTTCTTACCAAGATTATTCTCTACTTCATTCTTGAATTCCTTAAATTTCTCTAATGCTTTTGACTTATACCTCATCAATTAGACATAGCCATATCTACTCAAGTCATCAGTAAAAGTAATGAAGTAAGAATATCCACCTCTAGCTTCTACTGGAAATGGTCCACACACATCCGTATGTACCAATCCCTGAAGCTCTGTGGCCCTTTCACCTTGTCCACCAAAAGGTGGCTTGGTCAATTTTCCTTGTAAAAAATCGTGACATCTATCAAGTGGTTTTTGATTAGTAGAGTCTAAATAGTCATCTTGGCAGATCTTTGTAAAATGCTTCTTGTTCACATGACCAAGGCGGTGATTCCATAACTGGGTGATGTATGAGTCATGTGAGTTTGTTTCGTTATCGATTTCCAATACTTGGTTTTCATAATTCAATACATACAAACCATTATTTAAATGTTCCATACCATAACATACATTGTTCTTATAAAGGAGAAAACCCTTATTTCCAAATTTGAAAAAAAATCCATCCATATCGAAACAAGATACAGAAATTATGTTCTTGGTAACACTGGGCACATAATAACAGTTATGTAAAACGGAAATCATCCCAGCCGGCAATGAGAGGTGGTAGTCACCAATATCCAACACAGACAGCCTTGCGCCATTGGAAGCTCGAAGATCCACCTCTCCTCTGGCGATCTTTCTAAATCTACTTTGTTCCTGCATTTGAATATAGATGTGAGCCCCACAAGCTATATCTAATACCCAATGTATAGAAATAGAAATATTCCACTCGATAACAAAAGCACCTTTAGCATACCCATGCTTATGGGCACAGTTCCTCTTCCAGTGGACCTTCTTGCCAGATGCAAAACACACTACCTCCCGTTCCTTGCCCTGCCTCTGGATCTTCCCCTTTTTGGAGGGACGGTGCTTAGGGGCTTCACACAGTTTATAAGTCTTTGGCCCCTTTGCCTTGTCCATTCTTTTCTTGTTCACAATATGGACCATGGGTTTGTCACGCCCCATGTCCTTATCTACCTGCGAATCAAGGTCAGAAGCTCCGATAGACTCTTCTCATTGTTGCTCATGTTATAGTTGACAATGAATCTAGAGAAGGTCTTGGGAAATGATGATAGGATGAGATCTGTATGCAACTCATCCGGGAATTTATCCCTAATATGTCCATGCATTCAATGTAGCCAATAATCTTGACTACATGAGGCCCAGCTGGCATAGACTCTCCAAGATTCGTGGTAAACAAAGAATTGAAGATCTCATACCTCTCATGTCATGCCTTCTCTTGGTAGAGATCTTTAAGGTGAGACATTATGTTATACGCGTCCATGTTTTCATGTTGCTTTAAGACTCATTAGACATGGCCGATAGCATGAAACACTGGACATATGTGGAATCATCAATGTGTCTCATGTAGAGAGATAATTCCTCACCACTATCCTCTTTCCCATGTGTAACTAGAATAAGCTCTTCCAGCACATATAATTTCCTTTCGTGGCGAAGGATGATGTGTAAACGCCTCTTCCACTCTTGGAAATTGGGGCCGGTAAGAAGGTTTTATTTTTCGAGTATGGTGCGCAATGATATGTTTGAAGTCATTTTCTTGTCATTTCTACAAATTAAGATGAGAAAATGTTTAGTACTTTATTACAAAAATTGAGACAAATAAATAAATTAATACTTATTATTCTCCCACTATTTTATCGAAATCCAATAGCCCTCACCATTGACTTCAAAATATTCTGTTGCGTGAATATTCTAGTGGCAAGGATCCATATTTACCTTCGCATTACCCCAAAAAGGGTTGGTCAAGAAACTTGAAGGGTTTTTGGTAGGCATTCTAAATGCCAACTGCATTAACTCGCAGCTCCTTGATCCGCTGAGTGGACTCCCCAATCTTGAAATCCTTTTTTGGATTTCCTCAACCTTTTCCTCTTGGTCACACCAAGTCCTGTTGTGGCAGTCAACCCTTTATGCGAACCAAGTCAAGTCAACCCAAATCCTTGAATTAGAATTCCCCGATAATTGAAATCACCTTAACTAGGTTTGGTCAAGAACTTTGAACTATGGTTCAATTCTAACCAAGATTATGGAAGGTTATTCCGACTTAATATTTATTTTGAGCGATTTTATCCTTATACGTAAATTTCCATTTTATTATCTTTGATTACATGATTTTTAATATTAAGTGGGATATACTTAAGTGATTCACCATGTCTAAGATAATATTTATGTATAAACTGGTTTTATTTTAGTTCCATCTTGCATTCTCGTTTAATTCATTAATTGTGTGATCATGAAAACACACCCACAATAAATAAATCATGCAACTGACAGAAATAAAATAAATGGTATGATCATGAGCTTTTTTATTGGTTATTTTATCTAGCGGTTGATAAACTAACCCAAGACCTATGTGAGAAACACCTTTAACCTTTCGGGTTCGTGTTTACAGCTTTCCACCTGTCCACCTTTGTATCTCCTTGGATTGGTTTCACCTTGGCTCCTGACTTGAGCCGCCTTCACTAGCTTGGGAGCTCCATCCATTACATATGAAATTATCTCACACGCAGGTGAGGGGTAAAAGGGGTTTTTATGTAAAAGAATCCTTGGGCGTGTGGGCCCTATATATTAATGATGAGATGGCTTGCAGGACAACAAATTTAATTTAAAGAAATAAATTAAAAGAAACCATTCACATAAAAATGTCTCGGTCTAGCTCATTATCATCCATACATGCAACGATATTTACACATAAATAAAACTAGAATTCAATTCTTTAATCGTTCTTGTTTAAGATAAATCACGCTTGAATCAATTAATTATCTTTAATTAATCAATCCTTTTATCTGAAATCCCTTTTCTGAATTTCCTTGAGATTCTAATCCATCATAATTTTAAAAAATTAATTCATTTAAATTTATCCTTGTACGTAACTTTTACCTTGGAGGTAACCCAGTGAATTCCCATTTATTACGCAGATGTTAAATGAAACTCATATATAAAAAACACCGATCACGTGTTGTGCCTCAGCTTTACGCCTACACCATGGTACACGTCTCAAGGGTTTGTATAATATAATAATAAATTTTAATAAATCTGTGTAATTTGGGTGAGTACACGACATGTAGTTCCGACTACACAGTGTGTACTTTTCTTAACCGTCCATCCTAAGTACACACCCGGGGACAAGGCGTGTTAATGTACTTCGGAAATTTTCGGAGTACACGTCGTGTACAGTGGGACACACACCATGTAGTTTCCGCGTTACACGGTTTCCAGTCGGGCAGGCCGTGTATGGAGTACACCACCCAAACCTAACCCGAAGGGACTACACACCGTGTTCATTGGACCACATGGTGTGTATTCCGAAAACCATGTGCCACCTATTTCTGGTCAACACACGTTGTCTTAAATTCTTAGAAAGAATCCAATACACAGACTGATTTGGCAGATCAGTCAATGCATTGAACCTAGACTACACGGCGTGTACTTTTGAATACACGTCATGTATTCTGGTGTTATACGGCCAGAAATGTTTGGCTCCTCCGGATGAGTTCCTCTATTTTATTTTAATCAAAATTAAAAGAAAAAATCATTTTTGTGAGGCGAACGAGAAATGAGGGAGGAGGAATAGATCTCGATATTCAGATTTCAAGAATGATTAAAATTGAATTGAAATAACTAAATTATTATATGCGAAAATTACCAACGAAAAAATAATTAATTATAATCAACAATATGACCCCCTCTGATACCACTTGTAGGTTCCGGGCGTAGTGGAAGCACGTTGATGGGTTTGACCAACTTTAATTTTAAAGTTAAACAACGTTCAATCTGAGATCCGTCACGATATAAAACGCCGAATATTTGGAATAGAACGAAGAAAAAAAGAAAAGAAGAGTCCTGGAACCCTTGAAGAGGATCATCATATGTTGATTATAATTAATTTAATTAATGCATAAGAATTACCTCGTTGGAATTATTTCTTCGTTGATGTGTCCGGTCACGATTCGGTGATCTATCATTACATCGTAGAATCCAAGTGTAGGATTCCTCTAGCGGTGATCCACACATGTGTCACATATCTCTGGAAGTCGCTGAAGGGATCTCCGGGTGCTAGCGTGGAAGAACCTTCGCTTGCGATATCCACCTTCAACCGCCTTGATCCGATGGAGGATCTTTCTCTCGTAACTTGAGGGCGTTCTTGGTGGAAAGGGAATTCTCTCTTGGCTTGAGAGTATTTCCAAATCTGTTGTGCACAACAATGGCTCTTCAAAATGTTGGGGTTGCAAGGATATTTATAATAGGGTTTGAGGTTAATAGAGTTATGACAATAAATAAATGTGTTACGTGTTTTATTTATTTCATTATCTTTTATTGAAACCCCCCATGTCGATTTATTAATTCCTTGACATGCGACCACGCTGATTATAAAAAATATCATTTATTAAAACAATATTAAATCCTCAAAATCCCAACTGGAAAAACTACATGGAGTGTAATAATTAATACACGGTGTGTACTTGTTTTCCATAAAACTACACAGCGTGTATATTTAATATACACAGCGTGTACTTTTATTTTCCATTTTTCTCCACCACATTTATTAGACCTTGTGTAATGACTACTTATTTCTTAAATAAATGTAACTGCATTACTCGCTAATAAATATATTATTTCATCCACAATATATTCTCTCAAATAACTAGTTTAAAAATAAATACGACAAGACATCCTTAAATAATTATTAAACCACAGTCAGGAATAATATTTATTTAACTTGTTAAATTAATATTTAATTGAGATACATCGACACAGTTAGTCTGTGACCATCTAGGCCTCTTTCTCAGTGGCATTAGGCTGAGCCTACCTAAATTCCAAGGTTAGCGTCTAGCAACACGCCAAGGCACCCATAGAGAAAGAAGTTAATGCTGCAATGATGTGTCACCTCCTATGAACACTTATAGTGTAATATAATCCCTTTGTCTCGATATATCCAATCAAGTGGGTTGCATGCTAATGCCATCACCCCATGTGCTAGATAATTCTTTCTTTGACTTCCTGGAATTGAACTTTCCCATACCTTAACATGGACATGGATTTATTTAGGCTATATCAATTACATCAAAGGTCAAGAGATATCTACTTCCATTATGGAATGGAAGAGAGAAATCCTTTCTCGCATTATCTATTAATGCAGTATTAATCGTGATGCACCCAACATATCCTACCTTGCTGCGAACAGTGTGTCGTCACAGTTTTCGTCCATACATCTAAGTGCGGGAGTTGTAATACCCATTAATAATAATCTTAAAGTCTAAGGACCAATACACACGTCCACAGATAGGAACATCCAATGACACTATGAAATGTGGATTTCCTACTGGCGGGTCTCATTCTCATAATATCCTCCTGGATATTACCAAGGGCACACACCATGAGAAGGTTCCTCAAAGTTTTATTAGTCCTCACCCCTAATGACCTGTGTTATTTGTGTCCCTTAAATAATATCATCTGTCCATAGAACATACATTAAAGAACAGTGTTATGGAACTTCCGGGTTCTCATCTTAGCAGGGATCCGCTACGACCCTTTAATGCAAGGGCTGTCCTTAGGACATTATCACATGACATGTCACACAGAATAACAATCAAGATGTGATAAGGCATTTATTTAATGAATATAGTACAATGTACTTGGTTCTAGGACACCAACTCCAACATAGGATACATGTATGAAGGATCGAGGTCAAATGGGAAGCTCCCATGTGTAAGCCCCAATAATGTCATAACTTAGTTGTGAACTATGAGAACTCGGATTCCTGCTCAAACCAGGATATGTAGGATGCCTGTCTGAAGGCTCGAGCCCAAAGGGTACCCTTCCTAAGGGATGATCCTAATCAGATCTCCTATAAAAGGGCATCCACTTAAAGGGTAAGCCCTGATGTGTCTCTTCTATAACGCTCTTCTATATGGTGTAAGTCCCAACTATATTACCTTAAATGGGAATCTTCTATGCATAAGCCCCAAACAATTGAACAATAATGGATTTGATTCCTAGATGACTGGGATATGTAGGAATCCTCCTTGAGGTCCAAACCCATCACCCAAATCACTCTAATGTTCTTCGGGCCATATTTCTGGTAGGTTTATGTCCACCTGAGAAGCCACATCTCTCTTGGGCTCCTTGTCCTACCTCAATGTAAGTATCACACCAAACATTGACTAGGAATCATTCACCTAGATGTCTGTTCCACATGACATTAAACTGCATGGATGTGTCCTCATCACACGACCTTAAAATGTGATGTGTCCCATAAAGCGGCACATAAATATGTGGGCTATGATTCCTCTCACGAAGATACGTATGAATCCAATATCATGGGTTCAATCCTAACATGAAAACAACTCATGTTCCCCCTAGATGATGATAAATTTCATAGCACCTCTTCACATAGTTTAAGTCAGCGTTGTCTCATCAATTCTTGATCCATGTATCTCCAAGATTGATTTTTGGATTTAGGGGTAATCCATGGACACACTCTTGGGAATGAACCAAGGATTCGTGAACATTTTATCATGGATTAAATCTATATGAGAGTCCATTGGTAGAAAATAATTCCTACCAAAAGGGTGTGATGAGCTCGACCTCTCATCCTCGCGACCAATGGAGTCCTTAAGTGTTGTTGGACAAATCACCCAACAAACACCTCATTTGGGAAGTGGGTCCATGAATATTGGATAAAAGGGTAATTGGGTGTTTCTGGCTCCATGAATAAACACGTTGGAGACCATCTGATGACCTCGTACCCAACACGGGCTGATTACACAAACACTTAACCCCCAACAATTGCTTTCTGGGATCATGCACTTGTGGCTCCTATTTCGTGACATAAAAAGGATACGTTGTCCAATCCTGGTGGGGTTATCTAACCCAACCAAAAAAGTTGTCCGACTTGCACCAGGTTGAAAAGAAATTATGAACTTGATGATAAAATCTCTACAATTACAAATGAGTGATGATTCTCATCAGACCATTTTTCCACATACTCCCACCTCAAGTCAAAACACTTACATATCATAGGATTTGATGGTAGTGGATGGTGAGTAGGTTAATTTAGTAATGGAAAATCAATCAGTCGATGAGGCAACCATATAGTACTCTGATGATCGGTAGTTCATGGATGAACAGAAAATAGCTACGAAAGATCATAATGGTAAGCAAAAAATAAATACTGAATCCCCTGGGAAATTAAAAGTTACCTAGAAGGCTAATATTGTAGTGGACAATGAGAGTTTCCAGATGATTCCATTCAAAACTACCAGGATGCCTTCTAATCTTGGAATGTTCTTTCTAACTCCCTCTACTAACAAACTGGTTGTTACCCCCTTTGCAATGAGTATCTAGGTCTCCATAGTTTTCTGAACACATGAGAAATGCATATGATTCATTTGCATTGGATTATAATTTGGAATGTGAGGCCATAGAAGCTCAAAATGAAAATATTAGCATTCCATCTAAGATATTGAGAGTTGAAAGACTAACAACCAGCCTCCAGAGTGAGGAAGCTGAGTGTTTTAGTATGAATATTGAACCTCTTCTTGCTAAAATGGAACCAAAAAAATTTGGATTCAATGATTACCTTGCAATGGTGAATCATTTATCTAACAATGTAGTGGAGAGTCTTAAAAGAAATCCGGAATTAAATTTGTGTGATATTTTGTGGAAATATATGAAATGAATCACTTTAGAATTTTTTTTATTTTCTCCTAGGTGATGATCACAAGACCTCAGAAGAGCCCAAAACGTGGAGGTGTGGGAGATATCCTCAAAGCAAAGGTAGGTACCCTAGGAACATGGGTTCTATAATGACCCATTAATGGGGGTTCTTACTTTCCAATCAAGTATCTCTTAACATTGTGTACTCACCAATCATCTTGTACCTGTTTTTACTTTTTCATAAAAAAATTCGCAGTCATGCCTCATCTTTCTAAAAAAATATTTATTTATTTATAATAATAACTATAAATAAAAATTTATTTATTTATATTTATATATTTATACATTAAATATATGTATTATATATATAAATGTATATAATGAATATATTTATTATAATTTTATAATTATTTAAATATATTTATATTTATTAAGAATTTAAATTATAAATATTTTATATATTTATTATACTTTTATTATTGTTTAATATCTATCAATTTATATATATTTATTTAAACAATTATAAAAATATAGTAACTGTATTTATTATATTTATGATATTATATATTATTAATATATTAATTATATATATTTATAAAATTATAAATATAATAAATATTTAATAAAAATTTATTTATATAAATATAATAAAAATAATTATAAGATTATTAGAACTGTATATATTATACTTCTAATATTTAAATATATATAATTGGTATATTTATTATAATTTTTTAATTATTTAAATATATCTATATTTATTTAGAATTATAATTATAAATATTTTTATTTATTTATAAATATTTTCATATATTATAAATATTTTATCAATAAATTTATAATTATTTAAATATATATATTTTTATTTATATATATAACTATAAATAAATATAGATTTATTTTTTATTAAAATTTTTAATAAAAATATATTTATTTATATTTTTAATTATATAAAAAAATATATATAAATAATTAAAAAAATTTAACCAATATATTTATAATTTTATAAATATATATATTTATTATAATTTTATAATTATTTAAATTTGTATATATTTATTTATAATTATAATTATAACTATTTGTAATTATTTATAAATAATTTTATATAAATATATATAATTAATATATTCATTATAATTTTATAATTTTTAAAATGTGTCTCTATTTATTTAGAATAATAATTATAATTATTTTTATTTATATATTTATAGTTGTAATTATAAACTATAAATAAATATATTTATAAATATTTGTATATAATTATAAATATATATATATATATATGTAATTATAATAGATATATTTATTGAGTGATGACATATGGAAAACATCAATAATAAGAAGGGTGTAAAGTATAAATGAATATTCATGAGGAATACATAACATATATGAAGGTTAATTATACTCACGCACCAATATATTTATTGACCACATCAATATATTTATTATATAATGAAATTTATTAAAATAATATAATTATTTAAATATATATTTATTTAATTATAATCTTAGAAATGCTTCTTAACAGACATTATAAATATTTTAATTATATATATATATATATATTAAATATAAAAATGTGTATTTTATTTAATGTATACAAATAAACATTATTTTTGAATATAAATATAATAACAAAATATATATTAATAATATTTTTTATTAAAAACTTTAATCAGTGCAAAAAAATAACCCTGATAAATCTACCCTTTATTAGTGCTAAAAACACTAATAAAGGGTATATTTATGAGAGCTTTTAGCTAGAACTGATAAAGCCCCCCCCCCCCCGTATCAGCTATTTCTTCTTGTTCGTAGTGTTCGAGCGACAAGGGGTTTATGAATTTACTATATTGGGAATTAAATGTGGAATTTGAAGATTTATGGATAAGGGTGTTAGACATAGGACTAGAGCAGAGAGTCCTCTAATGTGAAAGAGACCACGGTGTACGAACATAAAACTTATAGGGATGGAGGGGGTAAATCAATTTACCCATTTTGAAGCACGTCGCAACTATTATTTTGCAATGGTGATGATGATATAAATCAACAATATTGATCAATGGGCACAAATCAATTTCCCGCTTGAAGATGATTTTCCACCATTTTCAATCACGCCATTACTATTGTTTAGAAATGGTGGGATTGATGGAGATCATAAACATTGATCGAAGGTAATGATTCAAGTAGTTACCCCACAATATATTTTTCCAATTTAGGTATTATTTTCTAATACTAAACTTGTTAATGAACATGACCATGAAGTTGTATCCCCCTCTAGCTCAAGCCTATTTTTCTTTGTCAACATTCATATGATTATTCATGTTTCATAGGGGTCATATCCTTGGGCATGTATATTTATAAAAAATCAATACTAGATAAATTCATATTTCTAGTGTCAAGAGTAATACAAAGAGGCATGCCTACTGAAAAAATGGTTCAATGAAAATACTTTCCGAATAGAAAAATAAAATAATAAACATGTTTCATGTGTTTTACAATGACAAACACAACCCCACACTTTATCTCATGGAATGGATATATATAAATTGATACATAAAAAAAACTATAGATCAAACCCAGGGATAGGAAAAAACTTCAACCATAGTGCCAGTTAATTGTGACGGTACCTTTCCCAAATCTGCAAAAGAAAGATTATTTCCTCCTCTTTCATATATGCAGAATGATACAAAAAAAATTAATTGTAGGAACATATAATTGATGCAAACAATTAGGCACTGCTTTAATACATTATAATAAAAAGAGGATAATATTTGGTATTTCCATAAAGAATATCTATAGAATTAGAAAAAACCCTTGTATGGGTGCTTGAGTATTGGAATGATTGAGGCAGATCATGAATATATAATGAACATATATATGTTGATACTACAATATAAAAACAACATAATAGAATCATGAAAAAAAACCTAAATATTGTTATATAAAAATGAGAAGTGCATAGACAAATTGAAAAATAAAGAGAATAAAAAATCAACCAATAATAAACACATCTATCCAGTCACTAATATATGAATTTCTAGAGATTTGAAAACAAGGATATGGTGTGATAAATATATAATATAACTCTTAGTTTTTTTGTAACTGCTGACTATGAAACAGAAAATATGTATCCACATGCTACTATTTAACCTTAAAAGTATATTAACATTAAAAAATTTAACAATAAAACAATAATGACATCGACCCCATTCATGCAAGGGAAAAATTAATGAAAAGGATATTATATGTCATAAATATAGGGAACAATTCACCACTACTATGCCATTTAAATGAGGAAATGGTCTGAAGAAACCCATATCATTATCAATTCATACCCTCTTGGGATGTCTAGAATTCAGGTAAAACAAATAAGAGTGTATGAACCATGAAATGTTTTAATCATATTCCCCCATGCTTATCATCCAAAATCCATGTTAAGAAAGATGATTTGTTTCAAAAGAAAAAACACATGATTCAATGATTTTATATTGAATATGATATAAATGAATCATCAATGTTTAAACATTAAACTAAAATATTATATATTGATTTTGTGATAAGGGTATGAAAATAAAATATTTTAAATTTAATAAAGATTAAACATTGAACTAAAATAAGTGTTGAAATTTATTGTTTAAGAAAAAAATTTGAAGAGTATGTTCCTGGGAAAATCTTACATATAATAAATATTTGAAGAGTGGAAATAAAAAAAGACACTTAAAAAATACAACATTAATAGAAGGGTTTTATATATAAATAAAATTAGAAGAAAAAGTAAACATGAAATTTCTAGTTGTTGATGAAATATCCAATGGTAGGTAAATAAAAACATAGAACTATAAGCATACCAAACTGAAATAGTATTGATGGTTGAAAATGGTAATTAATTAATTGGGCATCATAAAACTACATACCTAAAATAACATTCATGGATAAATAGTATAACCTCTATTAAAAAGAACCTCATTTAAATTATTATATCATGTGGAATAATTTGACCATCAACCTTCTGTTAATTCTTCAGGTAGTACCTCGCTCACTATCATTCATTGTCAATCAAGATTATATCGAGAGCCGTGCGGATCTATACTAACCAAGGAAGTGAAACATTTTAGTTGGAATAATGATACATGATAATTTCATGTATACAATCAAAAACATATATTAAACATTAAAAATAAAACTTAAGTAAATTTAATATAGAAGGATAAATTGATAAAAATAAAAGAATATGATAAATAAATTCACCATTAATAAAAACCAATATCTTCCACAATGGAAAACATATTTTTATAATTTATATCATCAGTTGGTGGGAATGAATTTTTAGTTTTGAAATGTATGTTAAAGCATAAATACATAATATATAAAATAAAAAGATAATGCATAATTCTAATGAAATGTATGAAAATTTGTATCTTCTCAATGCCAAAAATTTTATACATGGCCATTTTGTATTATATATCCCCTTGGAGTGTGTATGGTACATTGGTGAGGATGAAAAGTTACAATTACCTAAAACAAACTAGTCAAAGATAATAAACATATTTTTAAAAATGAAATGCTAAAAATAAATTGACATGCATCTTAAAAATATAACAAACAAATATATATAAACATGTATAGGTGGTGGGTCACATTTACAACATTGATATCCTAATCTATATAAGTGGTGGTCTTGAGACACTAGTTTTCTCTGTTGTAATCATGCTTCCTCACAACTATCTTTGTAGTTAGTTTATTTTCGCTATATTTTTGTGGTTATATGATAAGGGTACAAAAATAATATATGTTAAATGTAATAGAGATTAAAAATTAAGTTAAAAGAAGAGTTTTTAAAAAAAAATTAAATAAAGAATTAGTTCGTGGAAAATTTTATATATATATTAAACATGAGAGGAGGGAACTATACCTTTACAAAAGAGCCCCAATTTTATTTTGGTGGTGCACTTTATACCCCAGATTATGCCTCAGCACCTTCAGAAAAAATTCATGTGGCAGCACCTTTGGCACACATCAGGGAGGTTGCCTTGCATCAATAGGGGAAAGGAACTTCGGGTGAAATGGTTTTGTTTCTGATTTCATGGGTTAAGATAAAAATTATTTAACCGGGTAAGCATACATTAATATTGTTTGTATTTAAATTTATTAAATCCAGTGACATGGATAATGAAATAATGAGAGATTCATTTTTTTTATCATTTCCATATTTAATTAAAAGAATAATTAAAATTCAATTTTAATATGATAGCTATATGGGGTCGAGACCCGCTGCAGCGATGGGGTCGTTCCTGTTCTACGCGGCATTGGGGTTTCGCTTCATTTCTTTGGGATAGAGATCTGGTTTATTTGCGGTGTTGTGGTCTAGCTTCGGTCTTCTATGGGATTATGATCCAGTGCGGTGTGCAGCCGATTTGGTGCGACGTTGACTTGCTAAGGCTTCAGGGTCATGCTCTGGCCTTCTAAGTCATTCCTTCTTCTTCTGTGGCGGTGGGGGAAGATTCAGTGTTGTGGAGTCACAATCTATTTCACAGCAAAGGCGTCTTGTTCCATTTCTACGATGAAGGGGTTAGTCTGTCAAATTCATAGAGTACATGTTGAGGTACCTTGGATGGTTTGTTGTGGTCTCTTTGTGCAGAGATGAGGATGGCGACAGGTGTTGCAGTGATGATTGTGAGGTGCAAGTGAGTTGCTTGCTGTGTGTCTTTGGCAGTGAAAATGGGTTGTGTTTGATGTCATGGTGTGAGGTTTGAGGTTTGTTTGGGATGAATTGGATCTTCTATGATCTCTTGTATTTGTTTTGGCACTGCTTGAGAGATGCTGGAAAGGGGTTTGGGGAGTGGCTTTTGTTCTGAGTGTGCATTACGGTTGCCTGCGGAGTAGGGTGCAACATTCGGATGGCCTGGTCTGCCTCGCTCTAGTCTGTTCGTCGCCCTCGGTGGTTGTGCTCTTTTAAGGACCCATCTCACTTCACTGGAGGGTTGGGTGAAATCCAAATAGAGTCCGCCGGTGGGTTTGTGGATTTGGGCTGGTGTCGATGGTCGCATCGGTGGGCATTTTAGGGAATCGGTTCTGAGGTTTGTCCAGCTCTCCTGATGTTTGTTTCCCCTAGTTCATGGTAACTCAACCATTTATTGGTGACATCAACTCAACCATTTATTAGTGAATTCAACTCTCCTGATGTCTGTTTCCCCTAGTTCATGGGGAGATCTGGCTCTCAATAGAGAGGAGGAAGCAAGGGGTTTGATTCGCGATGGGGAGGGGCGATGGTGGCTCTAATTTGTGACAGGAGGGATGGTTTGCGGTGGGAAGGGTTTTTGGAAGGGTAGGGTTTATAGGACCCGACACATTTTTTAGGGCAACGACTACCTTTTGTGGTCTCTTCGGCTAATCAATAAAGACTAATTTTAACGGTCGACCGTTCCTAGAGGCAGCACTGCCCTAATTTCAAGTAGTGTTTCCATGTTAATATTTCGAGTTTCAAAATTTATTTTCCTACAGATATATTCGGTCATTGAGCATTCGCGTTAATTTGTTATAGCTTGCTCAAAATTTATTTCCATCGCTTATTCTCTTTGGTGTTCACTAGGGCATTCATCACTTACTATTGAGCCACCCCACTGTTGAGCCTTCATCCTCTTCCATTCCTTCCACATCCATCGTTATTTAACATTATCCTTCCCAACGAAATTCTGAAGGTGGTATGAGTCGTACTATTGGCGGTCTAATTTATATTGGCATTCTGGAGTGTTACTCCCAAAATAAAAAAACGTAAAACCATAAATATAAATGGTGTTTGAGTTTATTTAATATATATTAATATATATTATTAAATATATTAGTATATATATATATATACATTTTACAGCAATTTATTAATATATATTAATATACGTAAATACATATAATTATTTTTGAACATATAAATACATAAATATATTAACATAAATATATTTTTATTGATATATATAAAATATGTTTGTCAATATATGATTAATATAATGATAAATATGTATTTGCAGTTATTATATAATATATTTTGTTTGAACGATTTAAAAAAACAGGTTCACGTCTAATGTGCAACTCCCCACCTCGGACATTTGGGCCTCACCACTACAATGCTCATCACCACCAGATCAACACAACCAATCATTAGATTCCACCATAGCCGCCAACGAAGGTGTGTTACCATCAAGCTTTACAACCACCGACTCCCAGTGTCACCTTGAACCATTGTCTCCTAACGTCATGTGCTAATGTTCTTGCTTATACCAGGGTTGCGATGCAGTCATCAACTATGTTGTGTTCCACCATCACATGTGACGTCACATGCTACCCCTTAAGATCTGTCACTGCTCCTTGATACAACTAGTCACACCTCAATTAATAAATATCATTTAAACATAAAAGCGTCATCATTTAAACATAACCCTACCACTATGACATTACCCATCCAGCCAAAAACATTTATGAACACCATTTAACCATGACAGTACCCAACCAGGGTTGTCGAAAAACACACGCCACCCCATGAATTCACTGTCCCAGGATGGAAGACACCCAGGATGGATCTACTGAGCCTTTTCAAAGTCATCATAGGGATTTTTACCTCTAGTTCCTAGTACCTGATTCTCCATTCCCCACACATATAACTGCAACAAATGTGTTAATAAAAACTCATGTGTTAAACCTCTTAAGATGTGTGGGTGACATCTTAAGAGGTGTAACACAAGAGTTTTTGTTAACAGATTGGTTTCTGTTGGATGTGTGGGGAAAGGAGAATCGTGCACTTGGAACTTGAGGTGAAAAAGCCATATACTGACCTATAAAAGGCTTAGTAGATCCATCCTAGATGTCTTCCATCCTAGGAAAATGAATGTAAGAATTTATAATCCATGGGGTGGCATGTGTTCATTGACAACCCTGAGTGGGTAATGTCATAGTTAAATTAAATTCATAAATGTGTGTGGCTGGGTGGGTAACATCATGGTGGGTGGGTTATGTTCAAATGATGACATTGTTATGTTTAAATGATATTAATTAATCGGCTATTACTAGTTGTATCAAGATGCGGTAATAATCCCCATGGGGTAGCATGCAACGGTTGCAGGTGATGGTGGAACACAGCGTAACTGACAATAACAACGCAACCCTAGATGTAACAAGATCGACAGCACATGGCAGTAGGTGAAAATGGTCAGAGGTGAAACCGGAGTTTAGTGGCAGCAGAGCTTGACACCCCCCCCCCCACACACACAGAGAGTAAGAGAGAGAGTCAATGTTAAGAAGAGCCAGCCTTGAAGATGTAGTTGCCCAAGACAAACCTTAAAAATGTCACCCTTCTGCAGTTTTCTAAGTACAAGTAGTCTACTATTAATGACATGTTGTCCAAATTTCTCCTTATTAATCATAGATGATTCGTAAAGAAATATATGAAGCCACATAAGAGCCACTTGAATGATGTCTTATTCTCTTATATTGGTTTGATAAAATTGTATCTTTTCGAAATAAAAAAAACAAGTTGATTTT